>CAJQTU010000023.1:2508823-3763235 GCA_906901685.1 Desoria tigrina | reverse complement strand
ATATTTGACGGATGGATTATTCGCTTGAAACTGTTTCCAATGGGATGCTAAGTTAAAAAGATACAAAAATGACATGTTAAATATTGACAATAAGTCTAGTCGGAGAGTTTGGAACTTATAGGATGATATTGCTAATATTATCATTCTGTCAGATTTTACTCTCAAAGTTATATATGAAGATGAACATCTAATGCTGTAAAACTCGGCTGTGAATTCTCAATTTCACACCACATCCAAGCAGAGGTACATTTTTTACTTAATTATTCCAGAAATCAGAAAACCGCAGTTTAACATAATATTTGAAGATCCAGATATTTTAAACAATATTATTTTTAATAGTCATAGCTTCCTTAATGTATTCTCAATTGCTGTTATCGTTCCTATGTGCCCACACCCCAACCCAACGAAAGCTGGGGTAGTCACATATTTATTTAATCATTTTGTTGTTTTGGTTCTTGACCAACATTAACTATCCAGCTATATACTGGAAGCCTTCCGGAAGCGAAACAAACATTTGGTTATGGAAAGAACTGTCTGGTTTTACAGAAATTGTTATTTTCAACTGCCACTTGCCAGCTTCACGTCCCTCCTCTGGCAATCGATTGGTTTGAAACCGTTGAATGAATAATATCTGCGGGTTTGCAGTGGAGAACGCTTTTAAAACTTAAGCCAAACTAGCCAGTCATTCATAATTGAATCTTGGTCGTTGGGAATAAATATAATTTATGAATGATTTCAAAAAGTTGCTCATGATCCATCGGTTCAAGTTCGATAGCATTTTTTACAGCCAGTCAATGCATTTTTAAAACAACTCCCGATCTCCGATAATGTACATCCATCACCTCAGAACAAAAACCCTGAAAAAGTCACGTGAATTAATAACTTCCAAGTTCCAACCTCATCGATTTAGCAAACTGTCAAGTAAAACTCTTGACCTACCCAATACCGAATGTTATTTTTGGCAAATGGTGGCAGAAGCCCATGCAGTTTTTTATTCTAGAGCTGCCTGGGTATACCTTTCCCATCTCGGTATTTTTGCACAGTCTATCTGCTTCGCGAAAAATTCGCAAGTGGAAGAAGAACATACCGAATGTCATACTCTTGCCTTTAATGTAACACGAATCTTGCAGAAACTTTAAAGCCTTTCCCTTACGAATTTTGGCTATAGAACTATAGAAGAGTCTGGAGTTCCGTTCCTTTCCCCCTGCTCCGGAGTCTGAAGTTATATAAGCCGGGATCGACAACCTCGGTCGACCTACTTTGAGCTTCGCCTATAATATTAATGGGAGATTCATCATGATTCATGAGGGAATTGTCTCAAATTCAGATGTAATATCATATTATGATAGTTACAAGAGCAGTACGACTATCGTATATCGTATTAAAAAAGGATGATGATAAGATCGATCTTAGTGAGTTCCCTCCATGATTTTTTTTATCCTCCCATGTAGTGTAGTTCTTTGGTAGCGGTTATCGAATGGAGGTTCTTATCAGTAGGTTGTTGGCAGTTCAAGTATCGTTCGTTACGTAAATAAAAAAGATAGAGATGTTGACTGGAAATGAACTGCGATCATGAATGACACATCATCTTCAAACAGTACTTGTCGTGAACTCTGGACTGGGCTGATTTTACAGTCCCAAGAATGTTGTCGATAAATAAAAGTCTTGGTAAATGAAGGGACATTGAGCTTCTGAATATAGATACAACGTGCTGTACGAGCTGACACAATAATTTAGTTATAATTCTCAATACGAGCCTTGTCGTTTATTTTGCCACAACAAATTGTTGTTGTTCTCGAAGTGAATCTTTAACCTGGATTCTTATCCTAAAACTATCTATTTCGATGACTAAAACAGCGTAAACACTGCCCTGTGCCTTTGTTGACGGGATGTTTTTATCTCGTAATGTATGTATATTACTATTAAGTAATTCTATATAATATTTTTTTGTTACAGATGAACGAGTTGGTTAATGACACGGGATGAGGGATTTGGCAGAGGAATTCGAGTGTTATTGATTGGAGTAGAAGATCATTGATTAATCGATACGGATAACGGGACAATTGGTGGATTGTCGTAGATCTATTTTGTTCATTTTTTGTGGGGGAGATCATGTTTGTACGTTTTTGCTTGTAAAAAGACGTATTATGTATTGTTATTTCATTGCTTCTATATACGGATATCTACCCATGGCAAAATGTTCAACAACAAGTTTGTATTTTTACTAGCCAGTACAATGTAGGTTATAACAATGTTGTTGTTTACAAATAATAAACAATTGTCGGCTAACCGTAAACTTTGGCTTCATTCCTGAAAATGTGTAAGGTATCCTAATCTTATAATAAAAACGGAAGAAACGATGGGAAAGCATGGATTGTTGTATTAATTTGATAAACTCCAGCATAAGGTCATTTTATATTATTCTTCTCTAATGTCACTCTGGCAGTGTGATTAATTTAATGGGACATCTCAATTTAAAAGAGCATTTCATTTCTCGAATTTCCAGAATAACAAACCCATAAATATAAAAAGCAGTTATCCATGTTTTAAATGCATTGTTATAAATAGTGGGTATTTAAACAAGAATACTATTTTTTGTCCCTACTGAATCTATAAAAATATTTCATATAGCAGCTCGGCAGGCATTGCGCAATATCATGCAACTGATTTAAACTACTATAATTATTATTATTGTTTAAATAAGACCTGTCATATCTTACACATCACTAAATGCCTGATACATGCCAGTTAGAAACTAATAAAAGTAGATACCACAATTCCTTAGATAGAACCCTGAGCTTTTTACTTTAAAATTACAACTCTCCTAAAGGAGCCTGTTTTTTTTCAGGTAGGGATTTATTTCCGGATTGAAGGTATTTTAATTGGCTTGTAAATTAAATGGACCAGTGTACAAGAACGGAAGCCACACATCACGCACCACAAATATTGTAAAATCCACTGTCACATCCCTGTTAAAATAACATGTTTAAGATTCATGCCCATCCAATCCTATAATCATTACCACTTATTAGGAAACCAGCATTAATTCAGATCCCATCTATCTCCTTCCCATCCCCACAAAATCCACAACCAGTTTAAGGCCATCAGTATCAGTACACAGGGAAATGACTTTTTATTTCATTTGAGCCCTCATTTCCATTTCGAATAGATAAAATCCACATCAAGTCATTAGCATCAGCATGCCTCACGAAACCAACAAGTAAAAGGCCGTAAAATATGAATAAACCTTTGGAAAACTTGGACTTGACTTGGATTGGACTTTACCAACGGGAAAAAAGTTGGATAGGCTCTGTCAAGTCAGTCAAGTATGCCAATATTATATCTCACTTTTATTCCTCCTCACTTTTTGGAGGACATCGACCTTCTTTTGCACAAACAGATAATAGCATCCTATCTTATGTACGAACAATATTATTCGCATGAAATAATAATTCCCAATTCGCATAGTTACTTGCAAGAGAACCCGAACCATCCGTCAAATCGTAGTCCATTCCATGCTATGATATCCTATGTTATCCGAGTACAAGCACCCACTCTACTTCTACTTGGTCGGGTTACCCAATAGCTATAGCCCCCAAGTCAGTATAATATGGGATCTAATATACCGGATAGAAAGCCTGTTTTATAACGCTCTTATCCGTACATGTATTTGGAGAGTATAACAGAACTCCCTAAATAATCGATTAAAGTAAGTCCACGAAGCCAGGAAGCACGAAGGGATATAGGAGTATTTGCACAGAAGGTTCTGTATAAAGTTTCGTTATTGGGGTAGGTAAGTGAACTCTATTCCGCTATTTTGCCAACTGCGAACCTAAACTATCATTGATTTATCGCCAGCTTTTAGCCTAGGCCATTCACTTTTCCATCAGAGGTTCCTATTTATTATGCATTTTAAGTACTTTGCTCATCATCATCATTCGACGAATTCTTAAACAATGCTGCAATTGTTCTAAACTAGACGTAAAGTTCGAAAAGGAGACATACACAGAGAGGGGAGTCTGACTTTTCGAAATGGAACAATGGAGTGGCAGAGACGAGGGACAATGTAATGTCTGTTATTATAGGTCAGGGTAGCTTAACAACGGGGGCCTTTGCGTGAAGCTTAGAGTTTTGAACGAATTAAAATTGCATGATTTTGACGAAACTGAGCCCCCATAGAGTTCCTGACATCCTGACATCCTTTCGTGAGGCTAGCCCACTTCTCCGAGATCAGATTTTAACTGTAAATGGGATTACGTATGCAAAAGGCAGTATGGTCTTCTATTATCATATAGCTCCTTCGAAACATGCATCTATTCATGTATAATTTTAACTCGCAATTAAGACAAAATTAAAACTCAGCAGACCGGCATATGAGCCAGGACTAGTTTGATATTATCTGTAATGTAAAGTGCATTTATTTGCTATATATATTCTACTTTGTCCTTTGAAGCTGTATTTCCGGACGAGGAATATTAATAGGCTCTGGGCCCCTTTCCTTTGAAAGTGTCTGCTTTCTCCGTGTTTGTGAATTTATGATATTCGGTTCTTCCGCTTTGGTCGAATAAATTCAGCCTCCATTTAAGAGAAAATGTAATGCCACAGAATATATCATATCATATCAAGCACTAACTACTTAGTTTCGTACATGGGCCGTTAATATTTTTTGTTGGAATCTGTTGGAATTCGGACTTATTAGGGAACCCCGACCTTGCAATATCGTATTCTCTGACAGGATCTACCATTTCCAATCATGCAAGAATTTGATTTGAAATGTCAAAGGAGACTTTGGTAAATGGGAAAGTGTGTGTGGGATGATGAAGGGAAAGCAGCGGAAACCCAGCCGGGTTATGCAATCCGCCGAGTACAGTATTGATTATTCTGACGTCTGGGTGGGTTTCTCTTGGGTTACACCAGGTCAGTTATTCCTAGACAGACACGACAAGTTACGGAAGTGTATCCCTTGGCTTGGGAAAGCAGACAGGTTGTTTCAGAGCTTCCCCAGGACTTGAGACGGAGATTGTCTGAAAGTCGGAACTTTTTTAACTATATTCTTAATACTGCTTTTTAAGGCCAATGGACCAAGGATTTGCCTGCGATATTGGTTTAAATTGGATGTAAAACAGGCCATCGTTGTTAGCGTTATTAGATTTTTCCTTAATGAAAAGGCTGAACGGAATGTTATAAATTTCAGTTGAAAAGCGAATTATTTATTTGAATGATACTTCACCAACTTCCGTCACGGATGTCTGAAATGAGGAACTGAAAGAAAGGATGCTGTGCTTTTAGTTTACAAATGCTTTGAACAAAAGAAAAGGTTGGATAACTGCAATATAATTTAACAGCATAAAGGTTGCCATTAGAATTAGATGGCTAAAAAATGACTAATAATTTTTATTTGTAGGTTTTTAATATAGAGTTTCCAGAAGGGTTTGTTAACGATGCAGAATTTAAAAAAAGTTCCTATAAAATGAATGGGGGTTAAAGTTGCGATTACTGAAAAATAGCAGGAGGGACAGCATTTCTGAATTCTGTAATTATATATCAGATATTCATATAATTGGCTTTACAACTAACTCGTCTACATACTTACTCTAATTCAGTTTTCTTGCTTCATCAATGTGTTTTAAGACTGAAAGAAAGTCAAATAAAGTTGACGTCTTTTTTATGCATTCGGAAATGTTCAAACTTTAATTGTACTTAATAAAATTGACTGATAAGTGAAAACCTACGGCAAAACCAGTTGGCTAAACAAAATACGCTCTGCATTAACATTAAAAAATTGTTATTTAAAAGTACTGTACTTTCTTCATAACTTTCACCTTTATTATCGACTAAAAATTGTTTGAAACATTCGGTTTTTTCGCTTTCGGAATCAAAGACTTGCTTAACTTTCAATTTTTAGGATGTGATTATGCAATCGATGAATTATGAATAGTTTAACGAATAATTATAAAAAGAAAGTCCTCAACAATTTAAGAAATTCATTCATTTAAGTCTCGGTTCTGAAGCTCCTGGTAGATACCTAATTATCTTTGCAGGGTTCCCACCCACGATGCAAAGTGAGGGGACATCTTTAGTAACAACGGCCCCTGCGGCAGCAATGACTCCGTCGCCAATCGTCACACCGGGACAGACAATAACCCCACCGCCTAACCAGACATTACTCCCTCTGCAATTCAATTTGAAGCATTTAGTTGTAATGATATTCATTAGTTAACTCATTCATGATTCTACAAAAGTCTAGTTACATCCGAATTGGTTTTGCTAGATCGTATTCTAGCCGTGCTACTGGATCTATGGGATGGGTAGCTGTGAATAAGGAGACCCTCGGGGCGATGAAGACGTTGTCGCCTAAGGTTATTGGAGCGGTGTCCAATATAATTGCCCCGAAATTGATGAATAAGTTACTCCCTGCCTTGAAATTGTAACCGTAGTCAACTATTAGTGGAGGCTCGATGTAAATCTCTTCGCTACAGTCGGGATGGAGTAGTTGTTTAAGAATATCAGCTCGCAAGGCATCGTCCTCGACGTCGCAGGTATTGAACTCTCGCATCAGTTTCTTGGCTTCCCAAGCGTCCTTCATAAGCTCCGGGTCCAGAAAATGACATGGAAAGCTATTTAATTGTTGAATGTCAGGAAAAGTGCATACTTTTTCGAAATTGTCGTGTAATTTCAGAATTTTTAAGTGTGTGGATAGCATACCCTTGGTCTTTTCGCTCTTTCTGACTTAAATGTTCGTACTGGGAGGGAGGAGGTTTCTCAGGCCAGGGTGGAGGGGGCCACTTAGGGCCTTTTGAAAAACATCGCCGAGTAGCAACAGATAAGGCCTGATTAGGAAGGAAGAAAAAATTGGCCTTACTAGATCATGTTTTTAAATTAAATTAGGATTTAAAATTATTTTATGAAATATTATTACCCTTAACGCGTTTCTCATCTTTCGATAGATAACCACGTTTTATTTTAGTTTCTAGAATTTAAATGATGAAGATGACTTGAAATTCTTGACTATTTTATAGTTTTAATTAAACTCCCATTTCCGGATCGAAGAAGTCGTGTCGTAACACTAAGAAACTATGCACATGGAGCAACTTCGATAAAAAGGTAGCGACGACCCACTGTGAGCAAAGATCTTTGCGAATTCGCCTAACAAGTTTCATTGTGGATTTCGTCGCCATGAGATTATGCAAAAGTTAATTTTTCTTCTGAAACCGTTCACGAGTCTTTTGAGGTGAAATCATGATGGAACATAAATTAATTTCGTCATAAAAAATATGACAATTAATACTAATCATTGACATTATTTTTTACATTTATTACTGTTGCATATCGTTCGTTCAACAATAGTAGATATTTCGAAGATCGTTAAAGATTGCACCCGTTAATCAATAATACCCTAATACTGATCATAAATCATCTTTGCTGTTGTACTGATTATTCTGTTGGGTGTTCCATAGGGTCTGGTAAAGAGGGGACTTTCTTCTCAAGAGTTCAACGTGCGTTCCACGATCAGCAATTCTTCCATTTGCTAAAACTAGAATCTCGTCGGCATCCATAACGGTTGATAAGCGATGAGCGATCCATATGGACGTTTTGCTTTGAGAGGCTGCCTTTAAAGCTCCTAAGATATTCTATAAAAAATCAAAGTAAGACTTGAGATAAACCACAAACCTTTCTACACTTAACCTCGCTATTCTAGTTTTTAGGATATTTCTAAATTACCTGCTCTGTAATTGAATCTAAAGATGAAGTTGCTTCATCAAAAACTAGAATAGGAGTTCCTTTCAAAACGGCCCTAGCAATAGCAACGCGCTGTTTTTCCCCACCACTCAATTTTAGACCGCGTTCCCCGACTTGTGTGTCGTAGCCGTTTTTCCAACTCAAAATTGATTCGTGAAGATTTGCTAGTTTCGATGCTTCGATAACCTCTTCTTTAGAAGCATTCAAGTTTCCATATTGTAAATTGTAAAGAATTGAATCATGGAATAAAACACAGTCCTGCAAAAAAGGAGGGCAATAACGAAGGAGTTTGAATTGCAGCTTGCAGCATTATACGGATAGTCGAATAGTCTTACCTGAGGAACAATTGCAATATTATTTCTCAACGAGTCTAGATCTACGTCGGAAATTTGTTTTCCACCTATGGCTATACTCCCATTATTTGGTTCGAAGAAACGGTAGAGGAGTCGAATCACGGTTGACTTTCTACATAGGTTCAATAATTTATTAAAAAACATAAGAACAATCGTTCCACATTAAATTAGTAAACAAAAGCTAACCCAGAGCCGGAACCTCCAACTATTGCAATCTTCGTGCCTGGCTCAACACGGAAATCAAGGTTCTTCAGGATAGTATTTGACGTATTGTAACCGAATGAAACGTCTTTGAATTCAATAGAGGAATTTTCCCTGGCCACAGACAGAATTGGAGCGTCTGATTTTGACTATATAATGTTCAAATGCATTCTTAATTACATCAGTTCAGACAAAGTTTTAAAACCTGGACTGAACCAGTGTCATATATTTTACCTCAATTTTCGATTTAACAGATAGTAGGGCGAACATAGTTGTCATATCGATCATGGCCTGTCGAACTTCTCGATAAACTGAACCAAGAAACCCCAGAGGAACCGACAATTGAAATAATAGCCCATTTACCATTACGAGGTCCCCAACGGTCATGTTCCCTATTGTTTAAAATATTAGCAATATAGTTATAAAAATAAATACTATATAATAAAACATTTTCGACATCATTACAACATGCTGAGCTCTATAAAATTGCAATACTGAATAATTTATAATACCTTGAGCAATCTGCTTAGCAGCCATTATCATAATTGCACTAAGGGCGACACTAAAAATTGCATTTTGTCCAAAATTTAGCGTAGCCAAAGATGTACTCGTTTTCAACGATGCCTTTTCAAACTTTTGTAAGATAGCATCGTATCGCTCTGCTTCATAATGTTCGTTATTAAAATATTTAACCGTTTCATAATTTAGTAAAGAATCAACGGCACGATTTCCAGACTCATTTTCCGCTTTGTTCATTTCAACTCTGAATTTTGTTCTCCACTGAGTTACGGCTAAAGTGTAAGCAGCATATGTAGAGACACAACCTAATGATACATATGCGAACTCTGGTCCGAATTTATAGCCCTAGAAGACAAAGGAATATGTGAAAACAGCAATTGAGAATCAATTAAACCGTAAAGACTGAAGTACCACCAAAACTCCGGACTTAATTACAATTACATTCATGAGATTCTTTCTTTACGGTAACTTAATTATTGGTCCGTTAAACGCGTAAAATTGACTCACCAAAAGAGCAGAAACTAAGCCCAGTTCAAAAATAGTAGGGAAAACATTAAACACCATCGCCGATAATACGAAGTTAATTCCTCTGGATCCTCGATCAATAGTCTACGATTTAGAATAACTTCAGTATAGAATAAATAGATGGTTAAACATTAAAAAAAAAAAACGTATTGCATCCAATACCTTGGAAAGGGCCCCAGTTTGCCGACTGAGATGGAAAGATAAGTCTAAATCATGCAAATGAATGAATACATTTTTTGCAATTTTTCTAATGCTTTTTTGGGCTACTTTAGCAAACACTGCATTCCTCAATTCATTTAATCCAGCAGCTCCAGCCCTGGCGATTCCATCTGAAATTTAAAAGGTTTACGAATTATTATTAGTAAAAGCAAGAAATTGTCACGGATTTAGACCATCATCACTTACAGCCAAGAAGAACTGCGAATGTAAATGAGGATACTGTATCAACAGCACTAGTAAAATCAGCTACAGGTCCAAGGGAATCAACCCCAACTTTGAATAAATATGGAACGCAAACATTAACAACCTTGGCACTAACCAGTATGCCAAGAGCAACCACAACTCGATTTCGAATTTCCGGTTCATCCTAAAATTTTGACAATCATGGAATATGGAATATTAATATCTCTCGCTTGAATATAGTACTTGAATTCACACTCCAAGTATAAATTAAATGAATACCTTAGGCCATAAATGAGTGAACATGGACTTCAGCATATGACTAGTCGTCACTTCCTTTGCATCCTTCGGCAACTTCATGGCTTCCCGAGCCATGGATGAATGGCCTGGGTGAAAGCACGTCCGGCATGGTGGAATAGCTAAAATCTATATCAAAATGAGACTTCAGGTTATCCAAAAGTTGGATGCAGTTCTTAAGGAAACTTTCTGTTGTTATCGTAGCACTGGATTTGAGATTCAAGTTCGTAATGCTACTTAATGCCGTCCTACACTCGGTCCACTGAGCTTTAATGATTTTGCCCAGAATCGCCTTGAATGCCGGATTCTGGTTGTTGCAATTAAAATCGAAATGTCCATCCCTTTCCGGATTCCAAAGTGAAAGTCCGATCAAAAGAGATAGATTAGGGGACAAGTCATTCTCCATAAGATTTAATTCTTCTTCCAAATTGTACAACTCTACGAGCCTTTTCTTCCTCGAATCTTGGATTAATGGTAAAAGTTGGTGAAAGCTGGTGCAAAGGTATTGGAACTCCAACGGAATGAAATCGTGTGGATTTTTTTCATGAGGGATGAAACCATATTCTGTCCAAAGCTTAAAGTTAGAATGCGATCCATAGCTGATAAAAATCTGCTCGTTTATCCCAATCTTCTTTGTCGTAACGATTTGATAACCTCTTATCGTCTCATTGCCATCAGTTCCGGGTTGTCTTAAAAATTCCACCCGAGTATTCGGTTCGGGTGAATGGTTGAACAAATCCAAATAAGGTGCTAATGCCATTTCCTTCTCTCCGGAACATTTTTCATAAAATACCGTCCTCGTATTTACGATGTACCAGGCCCACTTAAAGACATCCGGTTTGCAATCTCGGTCGTATGCTTTCTCCAAGAACGCTGCCACCCGTTTAAAACCTTGGGAAACTGATTGGCTTTGATCTTTCAGAACCCTTTGTACCCAAATTGGGAGCATGTCAACCACATTCGCAGTCAAATAAGCCGGATGTTCATTAAAATCCGACGGTAATGTTTTCAGATAAGCTAAAAAGTCCGATCTAACGTCTTTAAATCCCATGTCCAACTCCAGTAGGAGAAACACGACGAATTTCTCATGTAAACTAAGACCATCGCTATAATCGGAAAGGAGCGTCCGTGGAAACTCCGCTGAAGTTATCAAGAGATTTTCAGGAAGGTAGAAGACGAGGGAATCGTCTGGAATGGCGACATTTGAGCTGATCCCTCTGTAACTAAAGGTCCCATGACTTTCACCCAGTGAAAGCAACTGAGTCAGAGGCTTATCTTCAGCGTTTTTGAATGTGGAAACAAAGAATTCCGTCGGTGAAATATCCGCTTTGATAAGACGAGCTGATTTGCTTTTCATCCACTTTAGAATTGCAATCGTTTCTGGAACAGAGTCCAACTTAACGATGGAAGAGGATCCATTGGGAGAAAGTCGGTGAAAGTTGCCATTGCAATTGCAAAGAATAGTCGTTCTCTTTTGACGTGTACGAAGCCGTTTTGTACGACCTGCCCCCATATTTTTTTTACGGATAGAGTTCCTTAGATTTGTTCGCTTTCTAGCTCCAATAATTAACTTGCAACCGTTCCGACGACTAATTGTAATTGAATTTAATTAAGTGGCACGTGCCGAGTAAATATCCGATGGAACATGGAACTGATGGAACTCTAAAAATGAATGACCAAAACCTTGAAACAGCTGATTACCTGGAATTTGTTTTGATGCGTCCATGCTCCTTCTTCCCTCGATTGTCGAGAGGAAAGGGGGAAATGGGAGGTTGCGGAGGGCCTGGCCCAGGTCCTGAGTTGACCCTTGGCATAAAAGAGGAGGACTTGACCTGGGCCCCTGGGGGATGAAGTTCGGGAGGTGATCCTGTTCCATAATATGTAAGCCATTTGACTTAGCTCCCGGGAATGAGTGAAACCATCACACGCCAGTAAACTGTAAACGTGAGGCTCGTGAGATTCGTGACACGCAGCTCGTTGAGTATTAAAAAATAATTTTTGGATTTGATCTTTTTAGCTGCCTGTCTGTCCCTGTCTCTGTCTCTCGAACTCTCTTTCTTTCGTCTTTCATCTGTGTGTGCTTTCTTGGATTGGATTTAGTTAAAGCTCTTGGCTTGCTCTGTCTGGTAGATAATTGGCAATTTGGTTTGGTCTTGGTGGGTGGGTGACGCAGCAATTAATTACAATTTACAATTAATTAGGTAAGAACTAAAAGCCCTAAATTTGGACTATATTTTTCTGTGGTCTGTGTTATTCTGAAGGCGAAAGGTTCCACAAAATTCTAGAACGGAGAATTGGAATGTGAAAGGTGAAAGGTGAAACTGCAATGATGAATGACAAATGATTGATATCTAAGCTTGAATTTTTTTTATTAAAATAAAATTGCACGGACGGAACGACGGAAGTCATTGAAACTTAAATTATTTTGTCGGTTTTTTCAACTTAAATCATATTAAATATTTATTTATTTATTATGGGGTTATTGTTATTTTGTATATTGTGTATTGCCATTACAGAAGACAAGTCAAAAGAACAACACAGATTGACCCTGGACTGTTGTTGACCTGGAATTTCAATAGTTACCTTGCAACTTTCAAGCTTTCATTTTAAGCAGGCATTTTAAGCTGAGTGCTAAGGTAAGAAAATGAAAAAAAAACTTGCAAAGCGATTGTTGGATTAAAAAAATAATAATTTATGCATATAATTTTTGTCATAATTCCATGATATGTAGTTATTTGCGGGACTGACGACTTGGAAGCTAAAATCTTGGAACCAATACACGAAGCCAAAAAAAAATGGTTGAGGTGGAAAAGTCGAAAGAGAGCCTGAAAATAGAGCCAGGATCACACGACAATGCCTCTTCAGGGTCTATTCCCGAATCTACGTCTTCGGCATCACCCTCACCACCGGCTGGATCACACTATCATCACAACAACAATGCCCACTCAAATCATTCGAATCCCCCGTCACCAGTCCCCACGACCGTGACGACTCCATCTTCATTTCCAAGTGCTCAAAAGGAACAGAATAATGTTGCAGAGAAGCCGTTGCTACCACCAAGACCATTGTCTCGAAAAAATATGATCGCCCAAACACCCCCACCAGGGCCTATTCTTTATGTCCTTAAAGAGAATGAATTCGGCTCAAATTTTAAGATCCTTCCTGTGTCAGACCAAATTCGCGAGCTTCAAACGATAATACGGGACAAAAATACTACTCGTAGCGACTTCAAATTTTATGCCGATCGCCTGATTCGGCTGGTTATTGAAGAGTCGTTGAATCTTCTACCTTTTCGTCCACATCAAGTAATCACACCTACTGGGGCTGTGTATGATGGTTTGAAATATGAACGAGGAAATTGTGGAGTCAGCATTGTTAGGTACCTAAATATTTTGCATTTTTTGGTATTGGTTGGACCTGGCTATTTTGGCTATGTAGATGTTTAGATGATCATTGATTCCTGAAATTCTGAAATCTTGAACTGGTTGCCTTGCACAGATCTGGAGAAAGCATGGAAGCAGGTTTAAGGGACTGCTGTCGTTCCATTCGAATCGGAAAAATTCTTGTTGAAAGTGATGCTGAGACACATGAAGCCCATGTGGTTTACGCACGATTTCCGGATGATATAAGCATACGAAAAGTCATTTTAATGTATCCCATCATGTCTACTGGAAACACAGTTATCAAATCAGTGAATGTGCTAAAAGAGCATATGGTACCAGAAGAAAACATAATTCTGGCTAATCTGTTCTGTACGCCACATGCTGTAGGAAGTGTCCTGTCTGCGTTTCCCAAAGTACATCAAATCACTTATAAAAATAGTACACGTTATTAAATCATGCATCCATTAAGATAATGAAATTATTTTTTCGGTAGATGAAAATCTTGACCTCGGAAATTCATCCGGTTAGTCCAACTCATTTTGGCCGAAAATACTTTGGAACGGACTAAGGCTAAACTCTCAAAGCAAACTAAGCGGTACTCGCTTATTGAATGCAGCTGTCCCTACCTGGGTCTAACATCTATCTCATGAAACATGAAGAATCTGTTATATAATATGTATATTATTGTTATTTTAACTATTTGGTTGTCTGTGGACTTTAATCTTTTGTTAATTTTTATACTTCTTTAACTAATCGTTGTTTATCAGCACTTCGGAACTTATCCCAAAGTCAGTAGCTTAAAGAAAGTTTCATTGCCAATTCTAGTACTTGCAGTTTACACTAACCACACTTTTTAAAGTTAAAAAAAACTAAAAATACTTTCACTTGTCGTTGCATAATGTAGTTTGATGTAGAACAAGTGTCATGAAAATGCCATATAGGATCTAAGTCAGACGTTCTATAAATATGGCCATTACTAAAAATGGCCATAGCTCGAAAATACCGATTTTGTGATGTACGTTTTGTTCCTACCAATTTTTTTGTGTTATTATATATACAAACTATTTCGTCAAATCATGGCCTGATGAACTTCAAAGAATACGCTTCAAAGTTAATTTTGTCAATTTACATGTGTACATTCGTAATGTCCATCGAAAAGTGGAGTTTAAGGTCTGATATAGTAATATACGTAGGATTGTTACTTTTAAAAATACAGTGTATGAACTTGTCAATAAATAAGCAGCCCTTTGCTGTTTTATGCATTGCAAATAGCAAATATTATGCTCTAGATGATAATGAGTAATGCATTTTGAAGTCATTATTGCTTTTAGCGATTTGCAATCATAATTTTCACAAACGTAATTTACCAAAGGAATATGTTCTTAAAGAGCATCTAAAACATTGGAGATTTATTCATTTCTTCTGTACTATGATACATCAATATGTTCAGAGACCATTTTAAGTTATAAATTCATTGCACGTTGCACAAGTACATGGAAAAACCGAAATCAGTCAAACACCGAAGATTCAAACAAATAGGTTGCAGAAGACACCGACATTCAATTATTGACGAACTTCAACTTTTAAGGCAATTTTTTAGCATAAATAATTTTAACTATAATCCTACTTTACTCGTGCAAATTTTGAATTCTTATGAAAACAACTGCCGATTTTAAAGATTTTTTGTTAAACTGGTATTACTTAGATCAAAGCTTATTAGTAATCATTAGAATTTCCCTTTCCATCATCTGTTACGTCTGTTACACGTTCATTATTCGCATATCTACGTTAGTTTAATGGTAAAATTATTACACTTAGCTCGTACACGGAGTACGGCGTTTGCAACCATTTAGTGAGCAAATAATTATCGGAAAGGTACAAATAGTAGAATGAGGTCGCGGCAGTTAAAGTGAATGCATATTTCAGCACCTAATCATTTGCCGACTATGCGTGTGGGTTTTTGCATTGCTCATCAACCAAATTGAAAGTCACTAAAAGGAACAAGTTGAATGCGATAAATCATGAATCAGAATCAGATGGAATTTTGGGACCACATTAATATTGTAGTGTGGTGAACTGAGAAAATGAACAAAAAATACTGTATTGATATAAGTTAAAAATGAAATGTAATTATTAATTAATATAACTTATAAATGTTATGCATTATTGTTGGTAATAGATATGTTGTAAATGTATGCATTTTATATTGTCTTCTGTAAATTAGGTTGTAACAAATGACTTAAAACTGTTAAAACACAATCGGGAGTATTGAAGTTGATAGAGACTGTATCCTTAAAGCTCAACTGTTTTCTATTAATCTATTCTAAAATCTAATTTTGCTTAATGAGCTTAACAGTAAAATTACGTATGAATCAGTAAAAGTACTTAATTTTAAATGAAATCGCATGGTTTTGCAAACATTCAAATACATCAGTGCACTGTACATGCAAAATTCCAAATACTCTTCCTTCAATTTTGAAAGGGCTTTTCCAGAATTGATCATTGATTGGCCTTTCGATGCATTTTAATCTTCTTCTTCCTCTTCCTCCTCAGCGACAACTTCTTGAACGTCTTCTATTCCTTCTTCTTCTGGTTCGATTGAAGGTTTAGCAACTTCTTCCGTCGTTGACATCGGTTCCTCTTCTGTTTCTTCTACTGGGGCTGGAGAAACCTCGTCGGATTCGGCTGCGGGAGTGGGAATAATTTCAGCGTCATTGGTGGCTGCCTTGGAAGCTTCCAGTTCCGCCGAACCTTCACGGGATGCTCCATTTTGATTCCCATTTGACACTGCAGGCTTGTTGTTATTCACCGTTTTTTCAATACTCAAGAACTGTTCCAACTCGTCATTCTCGTTGGCAAGTTCGAAATCGTCATAATCCTGGGACATTTATAATTGCAAATAAATATTAACATTAACATGAATATGCTTGGACGCTTTGAATCCGACTTACTCCACAATACGTTTCTTCGTTGAAAACTTGAGGGCTGACAACACATTTAGAATCCCCCCTGGGTTTGGCATTTGTTAGCATGAAATCTTTACTGCTCTCTTTACCGGGCTCAGTAATGTCAATAGCTTCATATGGAATTAATTTACTTTCCAGAATCATCATAACTTTCTGTTGTCGCTTTTTAACCTGTAATAACCCCAAAAAATATGTAGATCAAAATGAAATAAAAAGCTTCAGATGTATTTAACAATTATTTCGTGTTACGAACCTCCTTCTGTGCCGAGATTTCCGAATAATACACTTTGATACCCATCTTGGACACTTTCACTTGGTTGTGGGTGGTAGAGTTATACGAACTGATTGATATCAAATGTTCTTTGTTTGCGTCGTTAGTTTGGATTAGGGATATCTATTCTCGGACGTTGAAAGCTATACCGTTTTTATTGGTGACGGCTCAGATTGACTTCCTGTTCATTCATACAACGAGTTTTATTTTACTAATTTATGTGTAAATCCAAAATCAAATCTTAAACAAGCCTTGTTTAAGACTCTTCTCGATAGTCGCGAATTCCCAAATTTTAAAAATTTCTAATAATCATTACTCACCTCAATATTCACTGTATAAGCAATATGTTGATTGAAAGTGGCTGGCTGTCTACGTTTCTTCTGCAAATTTAAAAATAAATTTTAATTGTAAGCAGTAGTAGAACAACATATCTCAAGAATAAATCTAGGAATAAAATTCTTTACAAACTTTTTAAGACAGAATGCACCAATACGATAAACAACTGCCCGATTTATAACGCTACACTTAAAAGTATTCTTTGAACATAAATAAGTGCAGTTAATTGGATATGCTAAAGATTGGGTTTATAACTAACTAATGAAATTGTAAGTGCAGTCATTGAGTAGGAACTAAATAGGATCTAGGGATCTATCGGCTTAATTATGGGTTCTTTCTTTATTTTCGGTATCGCCTATAGTTGATACTAAGTATAGTACTATACTAAGTTTGTATTTGATCAAAAGATTCAAATGAGATGAACCCATAAGATTCAAGACATGAACAGTGCAATGGCTTGCAAAAAATATCAGGTCTATATCTTTGGGGCTTGTGCTTACATGTATCGTATTCGTTGTTTTATAAAACTTACAATATAATATTATATCTTAGAAGGCGAAGAATACAATATACGAAACTGCACCTTTTGGTTAGAACATCATTAGAAGCTACACAAGAATGGAGACGAGTCAATGTATTCCTGCACATCTACTACCAGAGGAAAATAACAATGATGATGTAGTGAATGGATCGGCTTTTTCTGTGTAAAAAACTGAAACCTTACGATACGAATATACGATGTACCGATGTAAAATGTACAAGTAAAGCACGAATACATATAGATTAAGAAAATCCCATAAGCCTACACTATTAGCCAGCAGATGCACACAACTATGTTAAAATGAAACGAGCCTACATAACATGGAGACTCACTAATAGAGAGATGTTCGGGTTGCATTTTTGTGCTTATTCTCTAGTATAAGCCATGAAAATAGTAAGTTTGATACGGAACTTGAAAAAAAATTGGCAAATGTCTTTTTGTTAAAATTTTAAACGCAATGGCATGGAAGGGCTATATGAATGTTGCCTACTATTTAAAACGGAGTGAGTTCTCGAACTTCGTCTTGAATTGATGTTGCTACTCACTGGATTCCGAACTTTTCAGTAAATGAAAAATGTGGATTTCCTTTTCCTTTCAGCTCCTAACTTCCTCCTCTGATAAGAACTGAGAACTGAGACTCGGCTTTTCCGGTTCTGATTCCAGCTAAAAAGCTAATCCTGACCACTTTTCCTGTTTTGATTCCAATCAAATTCAAAACTATCATCATTGTCTAAATGCGTAAAATGAAGCAAACCAGTCATTTTATAATTTAATCATGTGTATTATCGAATTATAACCTCCTAACTAATTAAGAGCGAATACTAGAAGTTCAGGCTATCTTTAAAAATGCAAAGGTGAATAGAGAGTTGTTTAGGCCAAGGAGAAATATTCCAGGGCATAAAACATTCGAGTGATTCATAGTGATGAAAATTATGCTTTTCAGGATTTTATGAGTTTGTCTTATTCAGGGTCAGCTCTCCAAAAACATATACCAAGCGCAAGGTGAAAGTTATTCTCTCATTCTCTGGCACTTATTTCAGTGCAAACAATGAAACTCTGCTATAGTATCCATTTATATGCTTGAACTCTTTACCTTGTACCCATCCAAAAGCAACAAAAAACGGGAAATTATTTCGGGGAGTAAAATTAGATACCACGACCGATGAAGCAATAAATGTTGGAAAACCACATATCAAACCACTTAACTTTAAGACCATTAAAAGGGGAAACGTGAGCCAAAATATGTCGACAGGCTAAAATTTACCTGGTAGTCGAATCATGAATAAACCGTTGCAAACGCACGTACTAAAGGGATGAAACAACCCGAAAAATTCACGACGAATAAAATTTTTTAGCGCTAAAAGACAAAGAAAATCCCATATCGTCCCATTTATTGCGGGCACACCCTCTAGTGTTGGTATGGGGTGGTCAAATACGTTGCACTGCTATTTCCTGGCCCGTGGACGGCATTTGACACAAAAATCTAAACTTGCGCTATATGGCGCGGGTACACCCCCTGGTGTCACTGAAGGTGGTCCCAAAAGCATTAATCTTGTATTAGAAGCATAGCTAGATTGCGATATTAAATTCACTTTTGTAAATTCAACGGTTATAGTTCATTATATATACTGTACAAGTAGACAACAAACAGTGATACTGTAATATATAGGTAACTGTTATATGAATGTGAAGTTTCGAATTTTTTGTGAACGATGTGTGTGACCGATTTTATCAGAAAACGATAGGCTTATGGCCAGGCGAACGTAGATCCAAAATGTAAAAGAAAAAATTTAAAAACTTCAACCGTTCGACCGCTAGAGTGCAACCGGACGGACGGACAGACAGACGGACGGACGGACGGACGGACGGACATGATGAAAGCATTAAGGGGTGAATTAGAAGCATAGCTAGATTGCGATATTAAATTCACTTTTGTAAATTCAACGGTTATAGTTCATTATATATACTGTACAAGTAGACAACAAACAGTGATACTGTAATATATAGGTAACTGTTATATGAATGTGAAGTTTCGAATTTTTTGTGAACGATGTGTGTGACCGATTTTATCAGAAAACGATAGGCTTATGGCCAGGCGAACGTAGATCCAAAATGTAAAAGAAAAAATTTAAAAACTTCAACCGTTCGACCGCTAGAGTGCAACCGGACGGACGGACGGACGGACATGATGAAAGCATTAAGGGGTTTCACCCCTTAATAAGCCAAACGATCGTAGAGATTTTTCTCTTTTTCATTCGATAGTAATATGCACGATAAATTGCCTGCGAAATTAAGTTTCGAACGCTTGGGGAATTTTGTTTCGTGTCTCAAGAGATAAAAATTACTCTCGCTTATAAGGTGATAATCTATAAAATGAGATCTGGACTGGACAGATACGGATATTAAAAATATTCAGATTCGACGTATCCAAGCTTGTTAGAAATTTAATATTTAGAAAGACCTAAGACTAGGGAAAGCGGTGAAAGTCTCTCTCTATCATCATCTAATCTAGATCTACACTCTCTTCGCATATTGTAAGTAAGTGAATGGGAATTTCACCAAAGTCACCATCAAATCGTTTTTCATTTTTCTCCGTATTAATGCTTTCCGAATTTGATTATTTGCTGGTCATCAGATCGGAATCAGGATGCAAAAGGAACAACGGGTTTGGAAATGTTATGGTCAATTCTGTGACAGCATTTAAGAGTTGCTTGGTTTGGAAGTCCGGATATACTGGAATGCCCGGATGTGCATGTACTTAATAGTTAAGCTTAATGGAAGAGTTTCAGACGTATTCTAAATGACAAATGACTATGACATGAACGAAGTGATGGATTATGGTAAATAGCTTAATTTCTTTAAATATAAGGGATGAATGTGAGAGTAGTGAGAGTCGAATTTTAAGGGTCTAATCTAAACACCCGTTTTATTTTTTTTAATTTGTATATGACTTTAACACTAACCCATTCAAATGAGTTACTATATACGTATGTTGTGTTATTATGTATCAAAGAAATGGATTATAAATGATGATTGAAGGTCAAAGGTTAAGGGTCGAATATATTGACTGTTGACACTTGCAGTTGCAACACTTGCAACTTGACATTTTGTATTTTTTTCTTTGTATGCTTTCCATTCACCAATTGCACATTGCTCATTAAATTTTGCATAAAGACGTATATTCAACATTCAACATTAATGCTATAAGTACTGACACCGACACTGACAGGTCGTGTCGTGTTATACAAATACCCCTAACTTATTTGACATTACTTGACATTTACATTCAAATTTAAATTTTTAACTTACTTTCTTGTGCTATATCTTCCTTTGTTCTTGTGGTCGGCCCCTTTTGGCTTATGTTTTAGCTTTTCCCGTTCCGATCTTATAGAAACAAATCCAAGTTTGTCTATAATTTCTGCCTGAGTAATAATGTGTAATGCTGTCGACTGAAGGACGAGTCTTTCGAAATAATAAATATCCGAAGACCTCAAAGCAGCTATATAAGGGAAGAAGATCTACTTTGTTTTTATTTTGATTCAGAAAAGAACATTCTTGAAGATTGAGGCTTGAATTATTTGCCGTGTTCGTGTTTAGTAGCGTAGCTGTCGTATATATAGAAAACTCATTGGTTTTTCTTTTACATCTCACATCTTTTATTTGGCTACATACATAAAGGGTGTTGCTCCTGCTCTCGCACCTCTTATCCCAACATTGCCAACACGTATTAAACATTTTATTTTTATAAGCAAAGGAAGAACTCATTCTTCTAGCATGAAAAACCATGAATCTGCGAGGAACTCCTCGACATGTGATATTGTCCTTAGGCCAGGATACGGGATTCAATGCAAAAATATCATATCTCCAGAGAATTTTTAAGGGTTTTTTACTTTTAATTGTTCTTGGTTCATTTACAGTTTGCATTTGTTAACCACACTTAATATCTCTGCTGTTCGTGTACGCTCGTTGCTTTCTTGCTCGCAAATATTTATCATTGATTGAGTCTCTGTTGAAGGTATAAAACGTTGAATTCTTAAAAACTAGACAATACACAATAAAATAATAATTTAATTTGGACGAGGTTTCACATTTGACATTACAGTTTACAGTTCATTAGCTCCATCCATGACGTGACATTTCATTTCCGATTTGCTGAGAGCTATAATTATAATCTATAATCACTATAATCAGTTGCATTCAATTGTTGCAAAGTTGCAATTGCAAATTGCAATTGTGAATTGTTAAAGATGCTTGACTTCTATTGTGTATTGTATTGTCTATGGACTTTATCAGCTGCTTCTGGACTTATGATATGATAATTACTAATTTGCAACTTCTGATTTTTAATAAAAATTTTCTTTCATTTTACAGTTCGAGTCGAGAAGCCACGGTCGCTTTCAAACAAAACTGAAACCAGAGCGGAGATTAATTATTTTCCATTTAAACGTTGAGGAACAAGGTTGGGAGGTCCTTTCAAAATAGGGGCCGTAGTTGGGGTCGGGGAGCGGTACTTGCTACTGTTTCGTAGGGTAAGAACCGGGCTATTTCTAAACTCTGAAATGTCGTAAGCTTACAAGGAAGAGAAATTGCAAGGTATTTACCTATTTCAGTTAAGGGAGCTAAACGATCTTGTGGAAGCGAATATAAACGTAATGGCAACGGCAGAACCAAAGACGACCAAGGACGACGTCTCGTCGTCAAAAGAAAAATGGATTGAAAAGATCGAATCCTTACAAATACCTCGATCTGAAGTAAACAAACTGATAATGAACTACTTGGTGACAGAAGGCTTTAAAGACGCTGCGGAAAAGTTTCAAATTGAGTCCGGTACTGAACCGGGTATTGATTTGAAAACCCTTGACAAGCGAATAAAGATATTAGAGAAAATCCAAGAAGGCGATGTTCAACAAGCCGTTCATATGATTAATGCCTATCAACCTCAGCTTTTAGATGACAATCGGTATTTGTACTTCCATTTGCAACAACAGCATTTGATTGAACTGATTAGAAAGAAGAACATCGAAGCAGCACTTAAGTTTGCGCAAGAAAATTTGGCCGATCAAGGGGAAGAAAATTCTGAGGTTTTGGAAGAATTGGAGAGGTATATTACTATTAAAATAGTTTTTTTATTGCAATCATATCTGGATAATACCATAGTCGATAAAATACCAACATCGAAATCTGACACACATATTTATTTTTTTATGAACCTTTAGAACATTAGCACTGTTGGCTTTTGAAGATCCAGAAACCTCGCCGTTCGGAGATCTTCTTGCAATATCCCATCGACAAAAGGTAGCTAGTGAATTAAACACAGCTTTCCTCGGTCAGGAGAATCAAGACTCGTCGGTTTCAAAGTTAGCTTATTTACTTAAGTTCATCCTCTGGGCTCAGGAAGAATTGGACAAGAAAAAGAATAAGTATCCCAGAATGTCAGATTTAGCAACAGCTACTATTGACGATCCAAAATAAATTGTACATATTTTTATTAGCTACTACGCAAAGAATTACCGGGATTACCAGGAGTTAAAATTAAAATTCATATTGTTTTATAATACGTAAGGTGTGATTCAATAATCCAGTAATTAGGAAACATTTAGTCGATTAAGTTAAGTAGTAGCAAAATGTAAATACCTACGGGTACGAATGAATTCAATACGAAGTGTTTATAACATTAAGCTATTTGTAATTGTAATATAATTATGATATTTGGCATTTCGTATATTGGTATACTATTGTCGGATGATTAATGTTAATTTTTAGACATTTTTTCATACACTTAATAATATCTATTCAGTATGGACATAAAGATTTGGAGTTCTTGAAGATCGTTTTTGAAATACATAAGAGATGAAGTTGGGTCTTGCTATCTTACAAATAATCTTAAGGAACTACAAGTTTATTTACATAGAACAATCCATCCAAATAATCCCAGTCGGATAATTATCTTGCTGAAAGAGGAGGGTATCCTATCCTAGACTCTTGTATCTTCGGCACTATTGGTGGCGTCGGATTTCTATTAATTAGGAGCTCTCTCTTGTGATCAGGTCTGGTCTACTCGTTAAGATAATAAAGCATGACTGCTATGAGCCAACGATGATTCAAAGATAGATTGAATAGGAACTGCATGCTCTGACTGTATAGGATTGTACTAGAATGGCATGTAGTAGTTGGATATTTCTGTTGAGTTCAGATGTTCAAAAGGGAGATGTTCTTCAATCTGCTTTAACATGATCACATTGCTCAACAACTCATAAAATTACACCCACTTCCAATTGTCAATTCATTTACTAAAAGAAAACCAGTAGAACTTGCAGGAGTGCCTTTTACCACTATTTATTATAACAATTATTTCTCAACTCGGTTCATTTCATAAGGCATTTCACCTTGTAGTCAAGCGGTTTACAAGTTTACAAGCATTCATCAATAATCGTTTCTTTTAAATAAAGAAGAGCCGTGATTTTTTTCGAAACCAATTGGAAGAGTTTGATTTACTTCTAGTAACTTTTAGTAAAATTCAATGGCAGCTAATAACAATTTGGGAGAAAATGGAAATCATCAAAGTCCAGAAACAGAAGCTGTTTTTGATAATATTGACAGATTTTACATTTTAGTTGATATCGGTGCTAATTTGACAAATAAAAAATTCTCCAGAGATGTGGATTCGGTTGTACAGAGAGCCAAGGAAGCTGGAGTTCTTAAAATAATGGTACCTTTAGAATTGCTCCATATTGTTTTAGAATGTTTACAGCATGATTTTTAAGGTCTTGATTTTTGTCATGTAGGTTACCGGTTCTAACATCTTAATAAGCAAAGAAGCCTTACGACTTACCCGATTGTTTCCAGATGTATTGTTTGCAACAGCAGGTAATTAAAAGTAGCGATTTACATACCGTAAAACGGTCTAACTAAAACAGAATTAGCATTTATTTAGAAGCAAGCTCGAATTTTTTAAAGTATAATGTCTTCGGCTATAGGAATTCATCCACATGATGCCAAGACTTTCGACGAACATTCGATATCGGAAATCGAGTCCTTATGCTCAAATCCTGAAGTTGTAGCACTAGGAGAATGTGGTTTGGACTTCAATAGGTAATCGCTTCGATTAATCATACATATACCTACATTTTAACTGTAGTTGTCTTTCGGGTATTCAATACTATTATAACCCCATCAGGAATTTCTCACCTCCCGAAATGCAGCTAGAGGTTTTCGAAAAGCAAGTCGAACTCGCCTGTAGACTCAAGAAACCGCTATTTCTTCATGAACGAGATGCTCATGATGAGATGATTAGTGTTCTTAAAAAGTACCAGGATAAACTACCTCCGTCCGTTTTACACTGTTTCACTGGAACCGTTTCGCAAGTTAAGGCTTATTTGGATTTGGGTCTGTATATTGGCATAACAGGTATGGTTGTCTGTTGTCTTTTGAATGCTTTATTATTGACATTAGTCGCAGAAACATCCAATAATATTTTGAATATTTTCAAGGCTACGTTTGGAAAGACAAGTCAGAAGACGGTGTTCGGAAAATGCTCACAGATAACGTGGTTCCGTTGGACCGATTACTTGTCGAAACTGACGCTCCGTTTATGTATCCAAATACTCGGTCAGCTAAATTGACAACCGAGATGAAAGACGTCATGACTTCGAGGTACGGTTCAGATTTAACTTTAATGGCATATTAAATTATGTATTTCATAAAAAATCCATTTTTCTATAATAGGTCTCTAAACTACTTAAACCGGAACTGCACATTTCAGCGAAATGAACCATGTTCTTTGCCAGCGACCCTGGAAATGATCTCCGCTCTCATGAAGAAACAGCCTGAGGAAGTAGCAATGGCTACGACTTACAATGCTGTGAAGATTTTTGGTTTATCTTCATAAATGCAACTTTAACTTCTCTAAATAATATCCCATGTGGAAATTGACCTCCTGGGTTACGTTAGCGTCTTATGCGATTGCAATTAAAATTCTGTATGAAAGCGCTAGCACAAGCTAAATTATATAAATCAGATGGCGGCTGGAGATATGCATACATGCAACCCAATATTTGTGCTAACACAGCTTTTATATTAAAATATTAATAGTAAATATAACCAATCCAATGTCACTATATCGTATTAATTATCAGTTTGTACTTGTACATCTACAATTACAAGATTACAACCACAAACAAAAATCAAGTGTCCTTTTTACCTGTGATTTCAATTGAAAGCCTTAGATTAATCATTATGAAAATAGAATGGTATCTGCATAACTAGGTATAATTAGCATTACCTACTGTAAACTTGTGTGATACTTTCGTGTGCCTTTTCTGTCTTTGTATTCATATTTGTTACATACTGGTTTAAACCAAATGATCTCTAACAGATCATTTCATTTACTATCGTAATTCGTACTATCCCGTATCCGAGGTTGTTTTCAACTGAAATCAAGTCTCATTGAGTCTATGAATACTTCTGTTGGCAGCTTTAATATTTATTATTGTTATTGGATAACTGTTATTTAAACAAAAATAGTTTGTAAATTTAAACGAACGGAAAATTCGAGCGAGCCGACATAATTTTTGAGAGACTGGACAAATAGAACATAAGAAGTCTGAAATTTTAATTTTATTTAACTACCAGCTCAGGTGCCAAATGTTATTAATCATTTTGTCAGAAAACTAGTTAAAAGTGTTAGCTTTAAAATTTAGAGCATTCAATTTTGTAATGCTTCGATTTCAAGGAAAATTAGTGATTATCTGTGCTAATTTTATTGCGTCAACTAGTTCATAGTATTACTTATATCGATCGACGAAAAACGAAAATTACGAAGAATTTTTCATTTATACATTACGCTAACAGTGTAAAAGCTCAGTCAATATTTTATACTTGGTTGTTCATTGTAATATATTCAAGATATGGAGACAATAATAAAATAAATTATAGATTAAAATGCCTACTCCAATTCAAATTTTCTAACAATATTTCATGTATGATTTGAACTGAATTTGGGGTTTACTGTTTGAAAAATGTTGACATGTTGATTCGTTCTCGAGTTATCGTGGTCATCGTGGATGGACAAACACGAAGGCATGAATTCAGATTAAAGCATTCCTCGGGGAAGCCCCTTTGGAATGTGATGAGTCATAGCTGATGACGTATGGGAAAACCCCATGTACGTCATCATCACAGCGGGAGACCCGCATGCGCATTCGACAAACGGAAGCTTAATGCTGCTTATGAGTTACGTTACGACCATGTTACGACCTTGCGACTATTATTCCAGATTTTTTAATGTTTAATTGAATTAAAAACGTGCAATTAATTACAAGTTTAAGTTAAATTTATCTATCTTCTAGTTTCTGAAATGAATTTATGAATCAGTGGGTGGATACTAATGCTCAAAGGCTCAAACTAATGCATAAATTTGTCAGGATCATGAATTTATATATAGCCTCAAACAAAATATGAAATATCATAATCTTTGTCATCGTGATGAATTCATTTGCAAACGCAGGTTACGAATTTACCAACAATTTGTCTTTTAGATTGACATTCATAATGCATTTACGGGTTGAAAATATTTTTTAAATATGGACAAATATTAAGGGGGGGTTTAAAAAACTATGGAAATTTTGATTTCCCTATCTAAACCAATGTTAAAAACCGTTTTACGGGGGCAACACTTCAGCCCTAACGGGTCAACTAATCGAATCAATTTTTTTTTATAAATATTCCTCGATAAATTTCTAATTTAGTATGATCATTAGTTTTTCGATTTTATTTCACACTTCTTACAAAATAACAAAATAACAGTTTGTCATCCTCAGAGGGGCTCGATTTCTTTACTCATTTGACTTTTCTAAGGTGTTTGAAAAGCGAATTAAAAAATTAATGATCATACTGAATTAGAAATTTATCGAGGAATATGTATAAAAAAAATTCGACTCGATTAGTTGACCCGTTGGGGCTGAAGTGTTGCCCCCGTAAACCGGTTTTGGTCACTTTTTCATCATTTTCATGAGATTGCGAAAGTACGTCGAAATCACCGTTGCTATGGGGTTTTAAGACGATTGCTATGGCACCAAGCCACATTATGCTTGCGTTGCCAAGCAATTTGCATATTTTTAGACTTTCGATGAATGTCAGCATCTAACTTTTTGTTGTTATGTGTATCTATGAGTGGTCATTTTAAGACATGAAATCTTTTTTAAACCCCCCCTTAATCAAAGGCATTAATTTTTCATTGAATATTCCAGAAGCGCTTAGAATCAATGATTAATTTTATATAGCTAGGTATGATATATGGCGTTTCTCATCCTCTGTCACTGTCGATACTGAATTTATTCGTAACCTATTCATTCTCTACAAATTGAACTCATTTGTTGCAAGCTGCAATTCGTGTTCTAGAATAACAACCAGGTCTTCAGCTCAGGAAGTCAAAACCTCACAAATAAAAACCGCATCCTCTATCAGCTCCGATTTAGTAAATATTATGTACTTTCCTTTATCCTCAAGCATTTCTCAAGTCAAAGTTAAATTAGCCGATGCTACAAATCGTCAAGATTGTAAAGAAGCAAGGTTTGAAATTCATTCCTTCTTTCTGTATAGCAAAATGGCTCACCGAACGAATCAACTCGTTTATCTTTTATTGGGATTGTCAATGATCATGACAGTTAGGAGCCAGTATGACGAATACGACGATGGATTCGAATACAATCTTCGTGATGTTAGGCAAAAGGTAATCTGTTTATAATGTTATTGGCAGGATTAAGTAACAATATTTCAGAATTTATTGAATTTGTTTCAGCCCAGTACTGACAGAAAAATTCCTCTGGGTGGACCGTGTCAACGGGACGGTTCAACAGGCCGTTGTAAGGGTGGATTTTGTTGCTGCAGGCCGGGATCTAAGGGAGGAACCTGTATCGATTTTCGACTTTTCAGCACCGATAAATGGTGTTAGCAAAGCAAGTGTTGATCATATTCGACAATAATATGTATCGCTGTATGCATAATCCTTTTAAAGTCCAAAAGCTTGAATTATTAAGCCACAAAATATTGAAATAATAAATTTTGACCTTAGTTTACTCATTAATTACTTATTTCATTTTATTAATGAGTAAACTTTTGCCAAGAAACATTTACAGTCAAGATAGAGAAGTTCCAAAGTTTTATTGCGGAAGGCAGCATGAACATAAAGCATTATCATTTCCTATCCATAACAAGTATAAAGACGATTTTACGGATACTATTCAATAAAGATAAACAAAATAAACAAAAATAAATTGATAAAATGTATGACTATTTAACAATAGTTGAAACTGTTCATACATTTCATCATTTAAGAATCTAAGTCCCGAGTCCGAGTCATTCATCGTTAAATGGATCATGTTGTCGGATAAAAATAATATGATTAATGCTCCTTCCGTGAATTCCAGATACACTTCTGGACTTATTAATTATGATTAATTTATAATTAATCGTATATTGAATTCATTTTTCAGAAGTCCAAATGGATTTTATAATAGCAATATCATGTTCATATTCTTAAAATAACTGGATGATGCATTGTTAGCTTTTATCCTCTCTACATTCTACTATCAGGTGATTTGTAATTTCATGATAACTACCTTACTCACCTTGTCCTCGTCGGCACATTAAATAAAAGATTAAGATAAGGTCAATGGAATGTTATAAACATATGAGATCATGGGCATTCCGTTTTGATCTTAAATAGAGTCAAATCATTTAAAAATAGCTTCTCTACCATATTTGTATATGCAACATACAGTCAACAGTAACTCTTTACAACTATACCGTTTTTACTACATTTTTTAAGATTATTCCGATATATTTTTTTCTACAAACAGTTCTAATTCATTTGGTGTCTATTTTATGTTTCAAATCGGAAAGTGGTCGAAATTCGTTATTCCATAGACTTCATACTTTAACATTACTTTAGTTAATTTTGTGGTCTTAAAATGTCGGAATCTATACGGTTAAAATGGATACAAGGCAACTCACAACAGTCACAACAGGAAAACTTCAACGAATATTTCCAAACGTTGAAGAAATCAATTAAAGATAATGATGTGACTGCTCTTAGGAACTACCTCAAAGACCCAAATTATCAGGAAGTTGTGAACCGCACTGATAAAAATGGTTACACATTGATTCACATTGCATCGAAAGAAATTGATCCCGATAGCATTACAGCCCTTCTGAATGCAGGAGGATGGCCTAATATAGCTGATGCTAATGGCAGAACGGCTTTACATCTTGTAGTTTCTGGAGGTACAATTTTAATTTGACGGTTTATTGCTAAATATAAGCATGTTTATAAGAACAAGTCGACCAAGAAGTAGACTTTTCCTTTAAAAATGATGATGCTTTTTTAATACAGTTTCAATTAATTACAAATCTCGGGTTTATTAAGTTTAAGTCTTAAGTACGACACGAAGTCGGTTTAAACTGCAACGGGTTTCCACATCATTGTCCTTTGCCTTCTAAAGGATCCCTAGAGTAGAGAAGGAGCCCATAGTCCGTGTCTTCGGTTACGTTGTCGAAATCTTTCAGGATTTTACAAACAAATAATCATAATCAAAGTTTTTTGTTCAGGAATTTATTGTCAAGAATGTTGATTGTGTAGCCTTTCATGTTAGCGTTTTATGACCATCGATATCTCCTGTCCGCTGTAGATATTTTAGCGGAAATAATTTTACTTCCCTATTTAGGTGGGGAGGTTCTCTTGCTTCAATTAATGAGGCTGAAAATATCTATAAATCGATATGACATCTGCGGCAATTTTGACCCCCATGATCCCATCGTCGTCATCAATATAGTATAAGGTCCGACCAAAGATACGGAATAGGAAGAGAGGATTAAATTGCAACAACCTGAGTTAATACCTACTCAATACTAATTACTAATTCAAATGGAATTTTTAATCCCGCCACCGCCGTTAATAACGTTAATAACGTTAATATCTCAATAAATCCCTTCCCCTGGAACAAGAAAATCCCGCGAAGCCTCTAGTTCAAAAATCAGAATATCCTATATAATAATACTACAATTCCTGAATCCGTCGTCGGCATGCACCTCCCCATATATATATGGCACCTACCCGCTCCTCCACGATTGCATTTTGGCCTCTCTCCTCTCTATCTCTCTCTCTCTCTTCGATAAAAACCACTAACCTCTCGCTCCCCTCTCTATCTCTCTATGAATATCTCTTTCTTCCCATCACCATACCCCAATCTATCTCCTACGTCGTTGGAAACGTATGACGGTATGACCAAGGGCTTTTCAAATATTTAATGTTAGAGATGTTAGAGGGGATGGCGACACCTGATCTGAAGGGAAGGGGGGGGGGGGGGTTGATGGGGGTAAAGATAGTCAGATTACAAACCTATTCGTGTGATACGTCGTTCGAAACGTATAACCAAGGGCTTTTCGAATATTTAATGTTAGGGGGGATGGCGATCACCTGATCCGAAGGGGAGCAGGGGGATATGGGTAAAAATAGTCAGATTACAAACCTACTAGGCGTAAGCCCGGTAAAAACCGGGATTCTAGGTGGTGGGTCAAAATTGTTAACCGTACTTCATTCCTACATCTTCAACATCAACGTTTCAAGGATTTTTAACTGCATAATTCTGACCCACCACCTAGAATCCCGGTTTTTACCGGGCTTACGCCTAGTAGTAAATAAATCATACCTACAAATAGTTTTATTAAAACCTTCCAACCTTCCAAAAATTATATGCACGATTGAAATAATAATTTTAACAACAGACTTCGATTGAAAAATTAGAAAACACTTAAGCATTTTTGGACATAATCACCTCACTTTAACAATGCTCCTAAATCCCTAATTCGAAATAATTCTAGTGGTATACTAATAATATACCAATAAAGTCAGAATTTTACTGGTGTCTACGCAAATGATTGATAACTCAAGTCTCCTGAAATCTTCATTTTTTATTAAACGTAAATATATATGAGACATTAACTTAATGTCATTAAGCCTGAGGATGCGACTTCTAGGTTTAAAGATACATACAGTTATTTATTTGATTGTATTTAATGAGATGCACCAGTCACCAGTATGAACGATAAGATTAAAGCGTTTTAAAACGTTGCAGGTTGTAGATGCACTGATTGCACAAAAAAGAGAGTACACTGCTTAGAAAATTTAATTGCTGGAGGTGCAGCTATTGACCCTGAAGACCAAAACTCTGAAACTCCGTTGTATTATTCGGCGAAATTTATGTTCCCAGAATGTGCAGAAGCATTGCTAAACATGGGAAGTAATATATATCACTGGTGAGACGATTTTATTATCAGTTTAAACATTTTAAGATCAACGTTCATGGAATTAAAAATATCGATATTTGAACAGGAACGATAATACCAGCGTCGCAACCACCTTAGTAGAGTATGTCCCAACGGTAATGAAGAATCAATTGGACAAGTGTGTCACTTTTGACCGGAAGGACTCCACTCTTTTGCATTTAGATTTTAGGTAAACACACAATTAGCTTAAAGCACAATTTCGTAATTCCAGGAGAACTGTATTTTAAAATCACATTTCCTTCCAGACTGTTGCTTCAAGTCAAAGCAATTAAAGAGGGTTATCGGAAGCAAAACAAGAACCTTGGGAAGCGGAAAGAACGGAGTATTACAAGAAATCCATTACCTCGGGAAACAGAATTACTCCAGTCAGTTCTTAAGGCCCGTTTTGGAACGGAACTTTTAGTTTCCCATCCTGTTGTACAAACATTCATCCATTTCAAGTGGAAAGCTGTCAGAAAATTCTTTTTTATTCTGCGTAGCATCTATGTATAAAAAAACTCTGGTCCATAATGCCTCTAATTTAATTCCTAACCGTGCATGCTATTAATTTTAGGTTTTTGATTTCAGTTTTTCTTAGTGATTCTCTACTCATTAATGATCTTCAGAATATACAATTTTGACTGCTTAAAGACCGTAGGCGTGGAAAATAGGTCAATTCCGGAGAAATGCCGAACAACCTTAACAGATCAATACGTTGCTGGCTTCCTCTATTTTTCCGCTGCTACTATTATTCTGACAGAAATATATAAGCTAATTCAGAATGCTTGGATGTATTTTTCAAGTGGTCAATCTTACTTGTGGTGGATACTGACGATTATTTGGGGATTTACTCTGACCCCAGTTTTTGGTTGTAATCCTGAATACTGGCAATTTCCAATCGCTTCTGTAAGAACATGAAATTGAAACAATCTGAAAAGCTTATTAAGTGTTGAAAACACTTTATGCGAATGACTAGGCTGTCCGTCCGTCCGTCCGTCCGTCCGTCCGTCTGTCTGTCGGTGCGATAACTGACGAACAGCTTGACCTACGGTCACCAAATTTTGTACACTTGTTCCTTGGGTCAAGAGTGAGGCTAAGTTCGAACTTGGGTCACATCGGTCACACCCCCTGTCCCCCATAAATTAAACCCCCCAAAACACATTCTAAACTATATCTCATGAATGGATTAATCTAGAGTTACCAAACTTCATACACATGTTGTGCAAGTTAAGACAACGGCTACGTTTGAACTTAGACCAGTTCTGTCATGCCCCCTGATCCCCATAAAATTGACCCCCCCAAAACACATTACAAAGCTTAATTCTTGACTGCGTTGACCTAGAGTCACCAAATTTTGTACACTTGTTCCTTGGGTCATAACCAAAGCTTAGTTTGAATTTGGGTACAATCGGTCACACCCCCTATCCCCCATAAATTAACCCCCCCCCCCAAAAAATCATTAAATCAGTTCAAAGCTCTTACTCATTTTAAAACTGCCGCTTAGGTAGTTTACATTACACTCTATGTCTATCATCAATACATGATAATACCCTGAAACTACAATTCAGAGTGCGAAACCTCGGCTTTTTGGGGAAATTGAGATATGGGGTTAAGACGATTCCCATGAGTAATAGAACATCGTCGACGTATACGGGACCACTCCTACTGACACCAGGGTGCGAAACCCGGGCTTTTGGGGGAAATTGAGACATGGGGTTTAAACGATTCTCATGAGTAATAGAACATCTTTAACGTATACGGGACCACTCCTACTGACACCAGGGTGCAGTACCCGGGTTTTTGGGGGAAATTGAGATATGGGGTTTAAACGATTCCCATGAGTAATAGAACATCTTGATCTTTGACGGATACGAGACCACTCGTACTGACACCAGGGTGCGAAACCCGGGCTTTTTGGGGAAATTGAGATACGGGGTTTAAACGATTCTCATGACTAATAAAGCATCTTTGACGTATACGGGACCACTCCCACTGACATCAAGGTGTGAAACCCGGGCTTTTTGGGGAAATTGAGATTTGGGGTTTAAACGATTCATATGGGTAATAGAACATCTTTGACGGATACGGGACCACTCCTACTGACACCAGGGTGCAAAACCCGGGCTTTTTGGGGAAATTGAGATTTAGTTTGTTTATCGTTATATTTTCAACACTTGGTTACACCCGTTACATCGGTTTATTGGGATTTAAAAAACCTGATGGGCTATTTTTTTATTTGATTTGTCGGATTAACACAGTTCGGACTAATCTATTCATGGGTGATGGTCCTTGTCCAACTTCGGAGAATGCCTTGGTTTGCAGTCCATATCGGAATGCTAGTGGAAGTTTTGAGTGATTTCTTGAGCCTGTTGTTCACATTTTCAACAATCCTAATTGCATTTGCCTTAGGATTCAGTGTTTTGATACCGAATGTAAGAACAATTGAAATTTCCATTGGTTAATTTTTTAATTGGGAAATGGAAAAAGTGCTAAAAAATTATTAATTTTAAACAGCATCCATTTTTTAATATTAACTCCTTCCCTGCGGCCCTTTTCAAAGTGTTCGTTATGATGAAAGGAGATATTGACTACGAAGGACTTCTGAACAAAGAGGTTAACCCCTTCATGGCTCATCCGTTATACACAGTCCCAGCTCATTTAATTTTCACAGCGTTTGTCATTGTCGTAACGATTTTACTAACAAGCTTGCTAGTTGGATTGGCAGTTAAGGATATTGAGGTATTCGACGAATCAACTTAAAGTTTGCTATAATATTAAACAATATTTTTATTGGCAACAGTTTTAAGTCTTTAATTCTCACAGGAAATAGGAAAGCAAGCTCAAGTGAAAAGATCGATCCGACTTATAAAAGAAATCGGAATTTTTGAATCTGCAATAAGGAATCCACTTTTAGTTTGTGGACTCTCGGACTTTCTGTGTAAGCAGTTGTCGATCGAAAATTTATTAGAAATTAAAAGGTAAACCATCCACAAATTAAGGTGTTTTTAAACTCGTTATTTGGTTTTTAATTGTAATTTTTTATTTTTTTTTAATTATGTAGATACTTTGTGAAATTCTCTCCTATCCATCCTGATGATAATACATTACCCCTTGAAATTAAAGAAAAGTTTATTCCATACATGTCATCTTGCACTTGCCAGAAAAAGCAAGCAGACTTTAATCTCCATGCTGACGATTCCTGATTTTAGGTCTTATTGTTAGAGGACAAGTGAGGATGAAATCAAATCTGCTGAATTTTAATTCGGTAGAAAAAATTAAAAACACAAAATGCAAATTATTCGTTTCAGTAATCTCTTTTTATTTTATTTATTGTGTTGCATCCGATATTGACATTTTAACACGGATCATATTTCTAGTTCTAGATAGAATAGATATGAGTTGAAATGGTGAGCAATTTATTTGGTTAACAAGAATCTTTACAATGTACGATAAAGCAGAAAGCACTTGAGGTTTTATCTTTAGGATATTATTGCTTGATAAAGTATGAAAGCGTTCATTTCCGACTCTCAAACTTAAGGATTTTCAGCCTGGAATTTTTTCATGAAAGTTTCAAGTTTTCTCACATGTTCAGGTAACACTGCGTTGTAAATGGAAGCTCGAATCCCTCCAACAGAGCGATGGCCCTTAAGGCCCAAGAGACCCAACGCCTTGGCCTCTTTTAAAAATTTATTCTCAACGTCTTCGTCTTTCTTCACTCGATATGGTACATTCATGTGACTTCGACAGGAAGGGTCCACGGCACTGCTGTAGTACCCCTTCGACGAGTCAATCAGATTGTAGATCATGGACGCCTTCTCAACAGATCGCCGTTGCATCTCCTCGACTCCACCGTTTTTCAGTAGCCAATCGAACACAAGGCCCATCGAATAAATCCTGTTAATGGAATTGTAAATTTAAGAATAAGAACAAGGTTTCATATATATGGAGAAAGTCCTGCAATTTATAGAGATATAATGGGGCATGGCGATACCTATCCCGTAAAAACTTACGCAAAACAAGGTGGTGTATTGTGAAGGGAGTTGTCCTTGGCCATAACGGCATAATCGAAAACGGTCGGGGTAATTGGCAATGCATGGCCAAGTAAATCTTCTCTAATTATGATGATCGTCACACCGGCCGGTCCAATATTTTTTTGAGCTCCGCCGTAGATGATTCCATACTGGATAAATAAAAATCGTATGATGATTACCATGAATAAGCATGATTAAAACAATTTAGAATGAACAAGACATCGAATTGGCATACTTTGGAAACGTCAATTGGCCTGGAAAAGATATTGGAGGACATATCTACAACCAAAGGCACACCTTTCGGTACTTCAGGGACGAATTGGAATTCAACCCCTTCGACAGTCTCATTTTCGCAGTAATACACGTAGGAAGCTTCGGGGTCTAATTTCCATGTGGATTTATCGGGAATGGATCCATACTTTGAAAGCTTCTCGTGAACCAGGTTGGCCTTTCCGTATTTCGCAGCTTCCTTCAAAGCTTTCGAGGACCAGGATCCAGTCACAATGTAGTCCGCTTTCCCTGTTCGTCCGATAAGATTCATGGGCACTGCGGCAAATTGACCGGTTCCCCCACCTTGCATGAACAGGACTTTGTAGTTGTCCGGAATTTTTCTAAAAACGAATTAAAAGCAAAACCTTAAGTAATTTATTCATAATCCCGACATGTTTACATGTTTTTCTAATAAAGTTCAAAGCTCGATTGAGAATTTAACCTTGGGGATTAAGCTACCCAGTATCTCATGGATATAATACATGGATTCAATGTAGAATCAGGTTTATGCCACGTGCATGGAATACTACTATAAAGCACTTGATTGCAGTTGAACGATTAAATAACATGTTGAAGGCCAAGTTGGCAATGGCATGTGCTTGCTTGTTTATCAACCCGAAAATACATTTTCATTTATGAATTGAAATGGACCAATAATTTCCAGAAAAAAAAATCTGTCTTTTTATAAATAAATAGTAAAACAGTTGCTTCCTTACAGGAGTTTCTTAGCCTTGGCAATGGTCTCGTTAATAACGGAAGTGAATTCAGGGGACCTATGGCTCATTTCCAAAATGCTGACATGACTTCCATGATGATCCAGAAGTTCATTTTGGGTTGTTTCCAGCACCTAAAATTTTTAGAAAAATTAAGAACTTATGGATCTTAAGGTCCCTACAGTTCCTGGAACTGAAATAAAATCAGCAAACCTCTCGAGGAAGCTTGGCAGGTCCAGCACCGAAATAAACAAAGTCCATTGTTTCGGAATTGGGATTGTTGGAGTGGGATAAGCTCAAGGACCCGGGTGTCGCAACTGCGGATTTTCTGGAAGAAGTACTACCGAGTACAAGACCGGATTTATTAGTAGGGCGTGAGCAAATACTGCTGGAGGAACCACCTGATGAAGACAAGGACGAGCTGGAACTGAGAACAAACTCAACAATTTCTCTAGCCAGATCCTCTGCAAAAACTGGAAGTGCCATTGGTATGCTCATTCTCTTAAAGCTATGCTGTATCAAGGACCTTAGTCGAATAAAAGCCTATAAATTATATAGATGGGAACCAAAAGCACGAGATCATTTGTAACAAGAAGAGGATTCGTATAGAATTTTACATGTAAATATTCCCAGAAGAACGCTGTCTCTTTCACCCAGCAATGAGCTGATCTTCCAGCTTCAGTTAGTTGCAGCCAATCAGCAACCCAGCCTTATCAACCCCACTTAAACTGGATATTTATTTTATGGATGACTTTGTAGGTGTGTCTCTTGCGTCACATGAAAGCAGAGAGTGTGATACCGTTCGAGAAAGTGAAGACGGCACGTGACAACGTGTTTTTTAGCTTTCAAGGTTGATTTCTCTTAAAGTTATCGTAAAAATTGTTTTTCGGCTGATATCCACAAAATTCAGTTAAAAAATTTGCAAAAATTCTTCTCAAAGAATGGGCTTAAGGATTTTTTTAAGCTCCTGCTTTTAGATTATTAGTTTGACACTCTTTATTCGATCCAGCCGAGATACTGGGGCTCTAAAATCACTCTGGCCTGGAAAATGGCTGCATAGAAAATCGCTGATGTTCATTCGTTTTTAAAGATTAAATAGAGTTTCGTAATACATTGAGATTCGAGATATACTTATAGGTTGAAAGCAATTTAGTTTATGGGTAATTATATTATATCTTCACCACAAAATCTCCGTCTATTCGTCTTGAGTTTCAATGTTTGAATAACATAACATGACTGCATAATCGATATGTGATAATTATAGGCCATGAGAAATGCTTTGATTCGTTCGTGTTCTTTTGAGAATGTAGTGGAAGCATACTTGGCATTCATCGATTTAGCAAATGTTTACACTATATCGCTAACAATGAGAGATGCTGTCAATCCGCATGATTTCTCTTACTGTTTATGACTATGCATGAATATTCGGGATATTAGAGCCAATTTTCGCAAAATATGTGTTAACTTGAACTCGAATGTAAAGCTATGCTGTAAGGGTCTAAAGTATAGCATTAAAACTTACAGTAGTCTCTATAAACAGATATATCTATATTTATTCAAGGAGTAAAGGAATGTACCACAGAGTTTGTGTATGAAATTTGATATTGCAATTCACATTATAATATATATAAAAAATACTGACATTTGATCGTCGCACAATATTAATCCCTAACATAGTATCAATATAAAAAATCACGGAAACACATTTGCAATCTTCCATATCTAAAAAAAATCACTTCACAAAAAGGCACAAAAATCCCAAAAATGACAACTCATAATAAAAAAATCTCCTCCAGCTCTTTGCCTGCTGGAAGAGTACCCAAAATGGAGGCCACGTTGCCCCGTTGAACAGCGATTCCCAAACGCTGAATGAGGAACGAGGATGATCTAGGTTCCCCAGTTACCTGCGATATCCTCTGTCCAATAGACGAGATGAGGCGAAGTCCCTCCTGACCCCAAATCCCAACAGTCTCCATGGCCACAGGGACAAAAATAAACCTATCGAGGAGAAAGTCATACTTTCTCCTCTTATTTTCCTCAGCAGTTTCGGCAGCAGAACCGGAACGGATGGCGGATTGGGCAACGTAGGAGGGGGCAAACGTATCGACGCAAGTGAAATCCCAGACAAGGGACTTTCCTCGTGCCCATGGGATGAGGGTCTGGCCGTCGGGCCTTTTTCCATCCGACCTCGAACAGCCGGCCGGCTCACGAATACACGGCACCTCAGCCGAACGGAGAGCCCGTGCGATTACATCATTGGCCCCTTCGTGACGGGACCAACGGCCTGCGCTTTTCTTGCAGGATAGGCCATGATAGCCCCTTGACGTAACCTGTGCCCCACATGGGCACTTATGGGGCTCACATATATCTGCCCCGAGTCGGAGGGCACAGGCAATCCTGAAGGATTCATTGGGAAGGTGGGTCCCAAGCTGGGGGGAGGGAAGAGCATTAAGCCAATCGCCAGCGTGAGGTTTGGCGATTGCTAGCAGGCGTGCTTTGTCTTCCAGATTTATAGCGGCTAAGTTCAGAGACTCCACGGTTCGCTGAACAAGCGGCCCCTCCCAACACTTTTGAATGCCCCTTACGGTAGGGTCAGGGAGGTCACACATAGTCTGGAGACTCCAGTTTTCCACTGCTTCTGTAAGAGACAAGTCGGCGGCCAATATTTGTGGCGGCGCGAGCTGGGCGACCAGGGGCGACACACTTTGGAACGACGCGATAAAACACGGAAGCGCCGTTTCCACAGCATGCCGGATCCCTAGGCCTCCCATCTTGACTGGGAGAGACGATTGTAGCCACGCCTCTGGAGATAGCCGACAGTTTAGCGAGCCCTCTACCGCCAGTTTCAGAACTGCATCGTAATCAGAAAGAAGGCCTCTTTTCTTGTACGAAGGGGCACAGCGAAGGAAGTATATGAGGCGCGGGGTAGCGATTGACGCCCTCAGTAGAAACATGGCGGAGTGGGCAGTTAGCGTAGTCAGTCTCGCCGAAAATTTTTTAAGATCGGCTATTTTCTCCGCCAACACATTGTCTATAGCCGAATCTGTTAGCGGACTTCCAAGAAGTTTAGCCGACTCCGGGGTAATAATTTGAATGCCCGGAACTGTGTTTTGAAATTGCTGTTGAATGTTTTGGCAGTCGGCGTCGGCGGCGCCGAAAATCGCCAACTCGCATTTAGAAGGGTTAAGGGTCAGCCCAACTTCTTGACCCTTAGAAATTATAGAACGAAGGGCCTTAAGGGATTTTTCTGGGCTATCCGAAATCGTACCGTCGTCCAGATACCAGATGTTCAGTTCGGCTTTAAGGGACTCCACAATGGGCTGGATAACTAGGGCGAAGAGGGCGGGGCCTAAGGGGTCACCCTGATGTACTCCTGAGAGTGAGGGAATAGCCGTAGTACCATAAAAGAGTGTCGAAGGCTCCCAATAACACGACTTTATAAAAGGGTAGGCCGCAGGGATAGTTGACCCGACAGCTGAAAACATGGAATCCCGCCTGAATTCGTTAAAGGCGTTATTTGCATCGATTTTGACTAGGGCTTTTGGTGTTGCATGGGTTGCTTCAAAATATAATCTAGCGGTATGGGCCCCCGCCTCGGCTCCGCCTTTGATACCGACTCCTAGTTGGTGGGGGGCGAACTTTTCCATTAATATTGGAGTCACTCTCCGGACAAGAATTTTCGCCGCAAGCCTCCTCCAAGTATTCCCGACCGCAACGGGGCGGATCCCTCCAGTTTTCTTCTTCAGGGCCGTAAGCGATGCACCGAAAAAAAACTGTTTCTGAAAACTGAAAAACTCTATAAACTGTTTTTACACTATTTAAAATTTAAAGCAGCAATTTTCTATTCTTTCGAGTCCCAAACTAAATCAAAGTTACCCTAGCTCTCAGTGGTTTTATGGTTTTTTTGTACTTGCAACACTTGTAAGTGACAATAGGAGCTGTAAACATGGAACAAATATACGTATTTGTAATGCACTTTAAAAAGTTGTAACTCGAAAGCACGGAGGAAAGTGGATGGGGTTGTATATATAAGTCAAGTCACGAAAACCCAAGGACAGCCCGAAAGTGTCAAAGACTGTTTGATGCTTGGGTTCATGCATAATATACCGCATATCTGTGACTTATTAAGTCATGGGCTATTTTGATTAAAGACTCCAATTTGCAAGGGTTATCTTAAATGAATTATATTCCCCACGAATAAACGCCTCCCTCAAAGGTTTGATGCTCTCCTAGAAATCTTCACTCCAGAAAATCAATCATTTACATGTAATTATAATTATTGGTTTAAAAATGACAATTAGAACCCAGTACAACTATATATTGCTCAAAACGATCTTGATGCTTTCGATTTCTTCCGAATTTATTCATCTAGTATGGATTATTAATTATTAACACCTTGCCATAAAATCTTTACCACTTTACGGAATTTGAAATATTTAATCCTCAGTTAATCGACATCGAAATTCGAGTACATCTTCATTGTTGTATTATATGGTTTAAAAATTTAAAATATAAATCTATATAGTTTGAGCGTAATTCACATTGGAGAGGAATCATAGAACTTCCTAATGCAATAATTAATACCCAAAAAACGATACAAATATATATATGTGTGAGCAATTTGAATGGAAATGGAATTGAGATATCCTTGCACTCTCACTTAACAAATTACTTCGAATTTATTATTGTTATATTTAATTAAACTCAGTCAGTATTTCAATATAAAAAGTATAACTTAAAAATCGCATGGACCTACTCCCCTGCATGTAGTAGTTGTGTACGTGGATCGGCCCTGTTTAACAATCTGTGTAAGTTTAATGTGTGTAATTATTATTATTGTTCATTTAATGTGTCTTGAAGGAATCGCCTTTTGGCAAGGTAATCTCAACGGTCATTTGTTCGAAGGTTAAATCCAGGTCAGACGATTATTAGTGGGTTATCAGATCAAACATCTCATCTTCAAAATCTGATATCCTAATAATTCTTTTCAGGCTTGGGGCTGGCGAGACACGCTTAGTTGCATCTCCCTAATTCGATTGTTACATATGACTATGTAGAAATTACTGTAGCGAAATCAGACTTAAATAGCTATATAGTCAGTAATTACAAAGAAGATAGACCAACTAGCCTCATTTGGCTTTAAATGTATTATGATTTGTAAAAGGAAGGAAAATAAATAAAATTCATACCGCATCAGTCAAACTTTTCATTTCATTCCTTGTGTTTATATACTAGTTTAATATCGCTTGTCCTAATTTCCTAAGTATTTTAGTTCCGAAAAGTCCATCAAAATCTCTGTTCAGAAGAAGAGTGGCTATTTGATACATAATCCTGGATAAAAGCCAGTTACAGGTCTTCAAAATGACCTTGTTCCAGGCCATAATTTCCATGAAAAAAAACCATCAAACCAGTAACGAGTGTGGCAACCCAGGCATTCGTACAACTTTTATCTGTGTAGTGGAACAAATCTTATTCATTATATGAAAAGTTGGAGAATAAAGTCATTTAAATATCATTTGTGTAACACCGGAATCGGAATTCAGTTATAATCATCTCAATTTGCATAAACGATAGGAGATATCAAATATCCAGGATACAAATCTCATATTCAAAATGAACCCTCAAGACGTTTACAACAGAATGAGGTTGGATGATAGCCGTCTCTATCCAATTCATTCGGTTCTACTCCAGACACAGTTCTCAAATCAATTTAATTTCACATCGATTAATAATAAAATGGAGGACCTAGAATCGAATAAAATTGTCAATGACTTGAACAATCAAAGTGAGATTTTAAGCCAAGAAATCGAAAACGGTTTACTAAATATCGCAGTTTCTAACATCCATAAATTCGATGCGGCCGAATACGGTGTTTTCGGAGTGGTTCTGCTCTGCTCTGCAGCTATCGGTGTATTTTATGGCTGTTTTGGAAAAGGTCAGAAATCCACGGAAGAGTATTTGATGGCCAATCGACAAATGGGGACTATTCCTGTGGCCTTATCCCTGCTTTGTAGGTACTGTGATTATGGTCATTATGAATCAAAATTAATTATTGGATAACAATTTTTAAAGATCTGTGATATAAAATGGTGTTCTATTAATATTCACAGCTTTATTTCATCAATAACCATACTCGGTAATCCGGCAGAAATTTATCTCTACGGAAGTCCATACGGATTGATAGTTTTTGCGTTTATTCCGATGACACTTAGCTTGTCGTATCTTTATGTTCCGGTGTTCCATAACTTGCAGTTATCCTCTGCATATGAGGTGATTTGTTTTTAATTTTTAATAGTTTTTCATGGAAAACAAATTGTTCTGAGTTTTTAAAATAATCTGAGAATTTTTGTTTCAGTATTTTGAGTTAAGGTTTAGTTGGTCTGTTCGGTTTCTTGCCTCTTTACTTGGGATTCTTCATTACGTTAGTAATGTTCTTTAATCACATTTAAATAGTTCGAATGCATTTGTAAATTATGCGATTTAATCTATAGGTTGTCTATATGTCCATCGTTGTATACGGTCCAGCACTCGCAATAGGACAAGGTATGTAAAAATCTCGGACCGGATGTTCTAAGAATTTATTGGTTTTCATTATTGTCATTTGCATATAATTGTTTGTACATTTTAATTTTCAGTAACTGGAATAAACACAAGAATGTCAACGGCAGTCATATTTGTCGTTTGTATTTTTTACTCAACATTGGTACGTCTATCACATTTAAAGTTTGATTAAGCTAACTATTTGACATTTTAAAGTTTAAGAACCAGAATATTTCAATTAAAGGGAGGGCTCAAAGCAGTCATTGTAACAGACGCACTACAGGCGCTAATAATGATAGGATCGCTTGCAGCAATTGTTGGTAAAGGAATTCATGACATCGGAGGATTTGAGGAAGTTTGGGACATTTCGAGTCAATTCGGAAGAACAGATTTTTTCAAGTAGATAATCAAATTCACTGAATCTTTATGCAATTAAAACTAATTAATATGAACTTTGAACCCTCAACTATTTCCATAATTAAAGCTTCGATCTAGATCCAAGAACTCGACACACGTTCTGGACAGCAATAATTGGGGGATATCTTCAATGGTTACCAAATTTTGCTGCAACGCATTCCCAAATACAACGGTATCTTTCGATGCCTAATTTAGCAAGTATTCGCAGGTATGCTAAGTTATATACTAAAGTGCTAATCAAGTTCGTTCAAATAAATATGTTTTGTCAATCTAAGAAGTTGAAAATTTATAGGGCCCTGTTGCTGAACCTTATTGGATTCACTGTAATATTTGCCCTATGCTATCTTGCAGGATTAGCAATTTTTGCGAAATATCACGATTGCAATCCAATGGCAATTGGGGTAAAGTAATTTTTTCATGATTTGATTATAGAATCCTGGCCAATTTTAATCGCATAACTTATCATTTTAGTCGGTTAAAACCCCTGATCAATTACTTCCACTGTTTGTAATGGACACTTTAGGGGATTATCCTGGTTTTCCTGGACTCTTTGTTGCTGGAATTACATGCGCCAGTTTAAGGTTAGGATATCCGGTTTCAAAATCCCTTAAATTAGTATTTTATTCAAAATTTTATTCCACTAACTATGGATTTTTTTTAAACGCTGCAGTTCCGTTTCAAGCGGATTGAATGCTTTATCGGCAATAGTTACTTACGACTACGTACGAAACTGGATGCCCACATTGACAGATGCAACTCTGCTAAAGTTATCAAAGTCATTCTGTGTTTTGTTTGGAGGCATCTCGTTTGGATTCATATTTCTCGCTGAAAATCTTGGAAATATTTTACCCGTAATTGACTTTAAATATGCATTCTAAATTTTAAAGAACCACAAGCAACGAGTACCTTTTACATTCATACGTTCTACATATTCTCTAACCTTTTTAGGCAGCATTTACGATTTCAGGAATCGTTGTCGGGCCCACATTAGGAATTTTTACTCTTGGGATGTTCTTTCCTTGGTCCAATTCAACGGTAAGATGTCAACATAAGTTCTGATTAAAACAACGTGGTTCATGAATAAAATCGTATACAATTTCAGAATAAAATACAATAAAAAAAATTCCAGGGTTCCCTTCTTGGGCTATTGGCCGCAGTTAAGATCATGATCGCTCTTGTAGTGGGCAACATCCTAGCTGGTCACGAAAAATTGCTGCCGGATCAAACACTTCCTGGATTAACTACAGATCAGTGTTACCCACTCGGAATTAATAATAACAATTCCATTGGATTCAATTCTTCATTTTTTTCAGACGACATTAATGATATCATGACAGGTCAAGATTTCGGGAGTGAATTTTTGCTTGGTCTGTTTTCCATTTCTCCGATGTGGTATCCTGGACTTGGATGCGTGTTATCCATAATTTTCGGATTATTGTTTAGTCTTGTATTCAGCATATTTGAAACATCCAAACTTGTAAATCCTGAGCACTTAAGTCCTCCTGTTTTATGGATTTTTTTAAAACTGTTCCCAGCTCATTCGGCAAAATGGATAGATGTAGAAGAATATCCAGTTTTAACAACCAGCTCTTCTGCTTCTGCTACTCTAAGTGTGAGTGATTATTTTCTCGAATTTGAATACCAATTAATTTTATTGACTATAACAAATGAATTTATTTTTTTAGTTAAGGAGCAGCGATTTCAGCTTTAAGAAGGAGTCTGTTTGCGATATGAAATTAAAAAGATTTTCATTTCTAAAAGGAGTTTGAATGCATTTTCCTTAATTGCTTCAATTCGCTAATTGCAGTAGGCCAAAATAATAATCAAAGTTTAATTTGGTTGTTCATTAAACCCTCCGTAAACATTGTTCAAGTGTATCTGTGTTCACTTTTAGGTATTGGGTTTGCAGGAGGTAACTTATTATTAGAATTATCAAGTTTTCTGAAAGACTCGGAATTTACTATATAATTTACCCAAATTATTTTGGTGATTGGTTCCATGTTTGATTGTAATTGAATATTTCGTATTGAAAACATCAATTTTGTACCATTCCGTATCAAAATACGTTAGCCACAAAGAAATATAACAAAATTTGTGTTAAAATGCCTTCGAATAAAAATGTATTTATAATGCAAAAGAAAATAGTAGTTTTATTTAAACGATTGCAGCAATTTGTTATCACATCATAATAAGTTCTCAAAAGGTCACAAAATTAAAAGCATTATTGCCTTGGCATGGACATATCGGTCACATATACGCCAAATTTTTTCAATAATTATTATTTCGATTCTTAAACTCGTTGCGCTGTCAGCTATTCGGTCCACCTTTCTGAATTTTATTTTCACCAATAAGCCCAGCAGTTGCCATTTCATTCTGTCAAAGATATTAAAACAACATCAGTATTCAAGTACAAATTCAGCTAGAATTTAGCCAAGTGTCAATTATATGTATTTCTTTACATTTACAAAAGTTTCAGGCTGTCCATTTCCAGTAGCTTCTTTAGAAAGTACAATTCCCTCGTCCACATCAACTGGATTCTCAACAGCTCGATTTAACATCGCCCTATATGGCCTATAAATGTGTAAAAATAAATTGATGGAATTTAAGAACTAAAACCATAAATTAATTAACAAGAAATATTCAAAATGTCCGTAACATACAATGTCGCAATAAGATGTTCATTTGTGATTGATCCGACTTCTAACCACTTTCGCTTTATACTTCGCCTGGAATTAGCAATACATCATTGAATTGGTTTTAAATACGGGATTACGTTTCATTAAATTAATTTAGATTCAAATACTTTTTGTCCATAAGGGAGCTGTAAAAAAGTTTCCTTGCATGTTCAATCTCAAGATCAATTTCGGCTTCATTTTGAAGTATCGTCGATTTTCTTTCCATAATTTGTACAACTAATCAAACTAAACGAACATTGTAAAAAAGAGTGATACTTTGAATCAAATCCGTAAATCTATAAATTGTTAAAACCACTTCGTTTTATTCATTAAAATGTTTATTCTTTTGCGATTTTACCAAAAATTTGTCCCATAGTCTATCCTTTCTATTTGTGGGAACTGTGGGAAGGCCTAGATTCTGTTTACATTCATTCCTCAGCCACTTAAGCTCAACGCCGCGTACATGTGAATGAGATTTGTAAAATAAAAATAGTATTATGCATAGATAAAAAAAAGCGTGTTTTGGGTTAGGTTAACGGGGTTATATAAGTTAATTAGTTGAATGAAAGGACTTGAATGAAAAATATCTAAGTACTTAATTAATTTAGAAGTTTATACCAAGTTTAATTAAACGTCCAGAATGAAGGAAAAGGATAACTCTAAATGCAAAGAGTGGGAACGGAGAAGACGTGGAAAGCTTAACGATGCATTTAAATCCCTTTGTCAATTACTCCCTAATTACGACCCTGCCAAAAACCTTGCAAAAATTGACATTTTGGAAAGGTCAACGGAATTTGTCAAGGCACTCCGGTTGTCCAATTCAAGGCTTTTGAGCCAACAGGCTGAGACTGATGAGAAATGTAAACTTGGATTGTTCAGCATAGTCTTATTTTAATTTTTGTTATAAGCCACAACTTTAAAATGTTTTGGTGCATTTAGGCAAACTTATTCAGGACCTTCAAGATGAAGTCAACAAATTAATCCTAAGGGTTAAACAATTAACGATTTTATTGAAGCAGGCGAGCATTTCCATTCCTTTAGGTAATATAAAATACACAGAATTATTTAAATCATTGCATTTTTGTATGTAAAATCATACAATTTATTATTCCTTTGATTTTAATACAATTTTACAATTAGGACCTTCAATAAAATCCCTCGGGAAGAAGAAGCTAAAGTGGAGCAGCAACAAAGCCATTATTCCTGACAATCTGGAAAATAAAGCAGTATCTATTAGAAGTGAACTACCAATACCACAATCTATCTTTAGAGGTATTTATATTTGTAAAATGTATTTTAGATTTAGAAGGACTCCCATAGTAAAATATTGAGCAAATACGCTTAATTAATCAATTACAATCACATTGATGTTTCTACACAGATACTTCAACCGATAAACCTGTTTCTGGCGAAATAATTGTCCAAAATGCACCAGCTTTAATTAACCCCTTGAAGGAATCGAACGGGGACCTGCAATCAGATAAAGATTCAACTCCAAAAATTGTCACAAACACAACATCTCCAGATCTATCAAATACCCCTGTAATTGAACCTCCTCCGAAGTCAAACCCCATGCAGTTGCCGATGCAAACAATAATCCTAACCTCATGTCCCATAACCCCAGTAGTCAACCAAGCGCCACAAATGATAACTCGCATAGCTTTAGGACCCACGAGACTATTACCGAAGCCCCTTAGTGGGATCTCACCGCTTCACAAAATTGCGATCCGTCCCATCCTAAAACCATTGCCACCAAAGGAAAAGAAAAGAAGAAATCGCAAAAAGAAAGTCCTAATAGAGAAAGTCGATGCTGAAACACAGTCTAAAACCGATGAATCTATAGCACCTTTGCCAAACAGAAATAGCGAAACCGAAGAAACAGAGACAGTCTTAAACGATGGCAAAATTGCTGAAATTACACCAATCAATACTGATGAAGTAGTAAAGTTAGATGTTGTAAAATCTCTAAACGATGCATTTAGTGGATCGATTTCATCTGAAACTAAGCAAAATAATTTAACTGATCGAAATCTAGAAAGCGACTCAAATGAAGAAGTTGTTACTCCTACAATAGAAGAGCCATGCAAAGAAAATGTAACTCAAAATGTGGAAATCGAAACAGAAGATTTAACGGCTTCAGCAGAACCTCCACGAGAAATTGAGTCAGTCATGGAGGTCGACATAAGTATCGGAGAAGAAGTAGAAGTTTCAACACATGTTGAACAAAGTATCGAGAACATTACCCTAACCGCAACGGTTGTTGAGACTGCTTCTACTGTTGACTCAAAAGACCCTGAAATTGAACAATCGGAAAACAGCATGGATCAGGTTGAATTGGAGCCGATAAGGGAAGTCGACAACGTTCAAACAGAAGTCCCCTCAAAGCAATCGGATACAAGTTACATGGACATTTCTTTTCCACATCCAAAAGCTGCTTCATCGTGTAATGAAACACAAAATCCGAATATTGTACATAAAGTGGCAGAAAAAATTCAAAATCCAGACGTTGGTCTAGATACTTGTAAAATTAACAAGTCCTCCAAAGGGGAGGAACTGTCCGAGCCAATGGTTATTGATGTTCAGCCAATTCCTGCAAGCAATCCTACCGAGGTTACAAACGTTACAAACCCATCGATAAGTGATACCGTTAATGGGGACAAGATAAGTGAATGCATTGCCAGGAGTATCGATCTCATCGACGGTCCCGAGGGAGAGCTAATGGAACTCGCTGGAAATTGGGGTGACCATGTCCACTCTCCAAAGTCTCCCATTTCCCCAACACAAATGTTCCTCAACATGTTTCCCTTACTTCCTAGGGAAACTATTGTTGCTGTATCGGAAAGTAGCCAACAAAGCCATAATAAAAACCAATACACACCCCATCGACCATATTTCATCGATTCGATGCATCCAGATGAACACTCCGTTGGTAATACTAACATCGGTGGGAACAGTAGTCAAGATCCGGTGATCATCCCATTGACCCCTGCTCGTTCCAATTCCTTAGTTCTGTCAACTTCTTCCGTTCAGGACTCCAACGCATTTCGTCTTACCGAGATGTCCCCGGTCCATACCGCCCCTCCGAAGACAATATCTTCAGAATCAGCTTTACTGGTTCCAAATCGGACGGGGTTGGGTTGTGTCAGTCAAATTTCAAATTCGAAACAGGAAATCAGACCTGTATCCTCTTCTCTAGCATTGACACATAAGTCAGTGGAATTGGCTCCTTCTCAAAGCCAACAAAACCCAATCCCAAGGGATGTCAATATGTTTGAATTTAGCCATTTCCATCCTGGATCTGATTACGTAGAAAATGTATTTAAAGACGTGTCGAGGAGTCGAACGGGAACTGAATGCCGTCATGCACCAGGATATTCCTCAACAGCCGTTAGGTCAATATCAAGCACTAGTCACTTAACCCCTGTTCAACCAATCATAAGTTCGGCGTTCCAAAATGAGACTAGGATAACTCAGGCTCCTTCTGCAGCTATAGGAAGTGTTCAGCATCATTTTCCTACTCAAGAATTACGACAACAGTCAGATCAAAGTATTTCAAATGTACTAACGCATCATCCATTTTCATCCCATAGTTTCATCCCTCACCATAATCCACCTTTACCGAATCATCATCCACCCGCACCCAGAAGAGTTAATAACCCGAATCCGAACCCTACAACTCAAGAAGAAAGCCATGGAGCGTCGTTTTCATATTCTATTGACAACAGTTTAAGGCATCCTTATACTGACAGAACACCTTCTCAAAAACAATCCAGTGATACTACCCTAAAGCCACAACTTTTCAGGCCCCCAGTTCGAGATTTCCAACAGCAACCGGCCCAACATAATTTCCAACAAGCTTGCTTCAGCTCGAAAGCTCCTAGTTCTGTAGTTAATACCAAACCAGTCTCAACTAAATCAGATACTCCTACCACTCCTACGAAACGGCAAAAACTAGCTCAAACGATGCCACATACGCAAGGATTGCAATCCAATCAATCCCACGTTCCACAAATGCTTCATAAACCAAATTGTATTCCAATTCCCAATTTACCTCACGGCTCGATCCCGAACCCGATAGCACCCCAGTCCCAACCACAACTACAGTATCACAGTATTGGAATTCATATGGAAAAACCGTCAGCAGTATCATCCCATCAACCTAGAAACTATCAGCAACAAAAAGCATCCACAATCGAATCATCCAACAAGGGTTATCCGAAACCACCGAACAAAGATTCCAATCCAAATTTGGCACGATCGTCCCCAACTTGCCAAAGTAGACGGCAACCTGCAGTTACCTCAATTGCAAGTACTTTGATTCCAATGCCCGAGATGTCTAGTCCATTAATTCTGAACAGTCGAAATCAACACCAACCTGCCATTACCAAAATCCAACGTCTCTCTGACCCCAGTTCCCGTCCTCAACCCCAAACGGTTGCAACTTTCCCCGATTTTTCATTGTCAAATTTTAATCAACCCCATCAAACATACGAGCCATACAACCTAAACTACCCACAATCTAGCAATTCCCAACCCCCTGCAGTTAACCCCGTCTCTCTACAGAGAAAAAGTACTAGGCCCACCCCCTTTTATTTACAAGATGTTCAAACTCATTGTGAACCGTTTAGTTTTGATCCATCTTCAAACAGTTCCTTAGTCAGCGTAAGTCAAGAAGTCATGAACTCCTCGTATGATACTCCAAAGCCACAGTATCCCAACACGGCCCACCCGGTCTTATCCTCCATTAGCTCCAATCAAAATCCGGGACCCCAATACTTCATGGGTTCGTCTCAAAGTCAGGCTTCCTGTCAAGAATCGTACGCTCATCATCAAAGTTCGTCAACTCCCATTTCTACAAGAAATCAGCAGCATAATACCAACATCCCCGACAACCCTATTCTCTACAACCCTAACCCGAATAATACTGCAAACCAACACCAAGAAATTTCTCAGGCCAAAAGTAAACCAGGATCGAGCTCACAATCTCAGGTTAATCAAACGGCTTATAGCACAGGGTCTGGAAACCTTCCCAATCCAAACTCATCGTCAACACCCACCTCTTCTCGTCCCGTTAACTGGATGACGGATACCCCCTATAGGACTAATAAATCTAGCCCCAGTACTGTCAATAATAACACAACTGCCAATAACCCGTTCTCTGTTAGCAAACTCGTTGGAAATGCTTCGACACCAAGTAATAGCAACACCATAACCAACCCCAACTCCATCACAATAAGTGGTATTAACAACAGCAATAGTAGATCCAACAGTTCTTGTATCAATAGAAATACGAGTTACTGTGCCGAAGCACTAATTAGAAAGAACCCTGCCGCTTGGAATAATATTAATTTCGGTCCACCTCCAGTCCCACAGCAACATCAAATTTTACAGCCTTCCTCAACAGCATGTACCCCTTATCAAAGCGGTAATAATGACCATCTCAACAACTTTTCTAGCTATCCCAGCAATCTTCCACATCATTCAAATTCAAACTATCCGAATCCCAATAGTAGTATCAATAATACCGTGTCGGGAAATCCGAACGCTTTCAATCATTTCGACCATCATGTGCCAATAAGCCCTTCAAATCAACAGCAAAGTCATCAACACCATCATCAGTACCATTTTTCACAGCCGCATGGGAGTCACCATCAGCAGCAACCCCACCATCATCATGGAACAACCTCTTCCGTCTCTAATTTTAATCTCAGTTCGATATTCCCAGAAATCAATGACAAACGAAACAATAGCACGAATAATACCAACAATAATCTCCCACCTGGTAATACTAACAACAGCACTAATAGCAGTGCAAGTGGCCCTAATAATAATTGTGGATACTACTCCTCATTGCCAATCCATGGAAATCTCCGGAAATAAGAGATTATACTATTTATTATGGATAAAATAAATGTGGAGAGAACATGCTATGAAATGAACACTGGCGTAATAAAACGTTATTAAATAGTGCATTTTTTAATTGAATTGAGTTATGATACGTCTATGATACGAAACAATTTATTCGCGGAAAAATACATACCGTAAATATAATCTAAATCCCCCGAAATTAAAGCCCTCTCTTGTTTCAAAGTGCTTAAAAACTAACCCCTGAATAAGTTATCCGTCTGCATATGCAGTTGAGTTCAAATAAAATCTAAAATCATTTATACTTATGCATTTTTTTAGCATTAGAGTTTTCCACAATAAATCCTACTTTATAATATATAGTGTTCAAAAAGAATACTGCATCTGGCCTTATTTCATGATTTTCAATTAATTTTTGCACAACCTAGTTAGGTTTAAAAATGGAATTTGGTTGGAAACATGCATGAACTTGAGAAAGGTTACATAGTTATAGTCGTCGAATAAGTATGGACTTAAATTGTCTAAATAATATGCATCGCGCTGCCCAAATATTACGATTGGGAAAACAAAGCAGTATAACTCATCAAATTAAAAGCTTTACCAAATGTAAAATGGATAGAATGACGTGAAGAAGGTTTAAAATGCTGATCCTTGTTCTTGCGAAAAGTAAAAGTTCTTGGACATATAAAAACCTGTAGATTAAATGCTATTTAAATTTTTTTCTTAAATACAAGCATATAGGCATACGTGTAAGATTACCAAAATAATGGATATTGCAAATTGACCAGGCAGAAAACTAGCATAATAAATGCTATAGTACAATACAATATATACATGTTCAAGCCCATAATGAAAAGAGTTAAAGGGCAAACCCAAAAACTGGTCCTGGCTCTAATGGCTTTTGACCGAACTCAAGGCAAACCAACTGCAGTACAGGATATTGTAGTTGTAATCGCATCTCTGATACCATACAGCAGGTATTCCTCAAAACTAACATACCTGATTACATCTTTATTCGAATCAACAACCTCTTAATTGAAAGGCTTACGGAGAAGTCAAAAACCCAGGATGTCTGCTAAAACTTCTTTAGTTCATCAACATCTTATTCCCCGGATAAGAACGAGAAAGGATCAGTTCGCTTTTAGACATCGATCGTTAAAGGTAAGTGGTCAACACTCCTTACAGCAATAATTCTTCCTTAGTCCAGTCAATAAAAAATAATTTTTTGAAACCCTAATTTTTTTTAGAAGTCAAAACATGAAGCTCCTAACGTTCCTTCTGTTCGTTGCCCTGGTTGGCCAGATCAGTGCCCACGCATATCCACGATATTACAGGACCGAATTTGAAGAGTCTTCCGAAGCTGAGGAACCTCAATCGGACGAGGCAGATAATGAAAATGAAGAGCCTCAGGATGATGATGTCTCTGTTGAAGATGATGAAGAAAAGCCACCGACGTTTAACAGACTCTTCCCATCTCCACAAAACGGAAGGCCAGGATCTGGAGGTGTTGGTCCAACCAACCAAGGTAAATTTCTTAACTGTGACCTTAAAATTCGGAGCGAATCATTACTTTTATAAGAATGGACTTTTAAATAGCTTTCCAAACCATGATGCATGAAATCGATGAAAATGGATGGAAACGACCCAAGGAAAACCCCACTAGCAATATGCGGTCCAACCCAGCCCCTCGACGACGATTCCGGGATGACGATGAGGAGAGTGACGAAGAAGATGACGCTGAAGATGATGCCGAAGACGACGAACCTTATGCACCTGACTTTGACCAAATGTTCCCAGCTAACCCAGAAGAAAGGCAAGCCGGCCCAACAAGTAAGTGATAGCTGATAGCTAATATTATTTGATATTTTTGACATCTTCGATCTATTGATTTTTATTCACTTTAACCTCTGGAAACAGACATGGGAGAAACGCCATTCGCCGACGAACCAGTTCCGGTTGCATCACCAGGAGCTATCATTGGGAGCGGAGGAGCCCCATCATTCGGCCGATCCGGACTTTATCATGGACGTTCTCAGGCTCCACAAACTTATTACAGGCAATCTGCTGGACGACCAAATGTCCGATATGTTCAGAGACCAACATACGTCAGGGCCACCGTTACTCCAGTTCGAGCTCCCGCATCTTTCCGACCTGGAAATTATGGAAACAAACGAGTTATCCAATTCCGTCCAACTCCATCCTACTATTTCGGTAACCGACGCACGGTCCAAACCCCAGTTGTTGCACACCGTCAACCCAGTTATAACATGGGAGGATACCGTGATCGACAACCTATGGGAGGATACCGTCAGTCCATGATGGCATATTACCGTGGACCAGGGCAGAATATGGGAGGATACCAACAACCTGGACCCGTTTACGTCAACAACGCCGGAAGACGTCAGTACCAATACGTTGCACTCCCCGTTCGAAGACAGAATGTCCAGCCCATGTATTCCAGGCGTCCCGTTCAACAGTATTCTCAATCTCCTTACGTTGTAAGGGCAAGACGGAACCAACGATTCTGGAGCAAAAAGTAAATCGCAAGGCGATTCTGTTTCTTCTGCAATTCTGAGCACATTAATTTATACAATTTTCATGAATTATCATGTAGTCAATATGTTCATTACATTTTGTTGACAATAAAAATGTTTATGAGGGGTAATATCGGCAAATAAAAATAAATACTTGTCTTTGTGACTGTAACCGTGTAAGATACTTCATTTCAAACTGAGGCATTATTATGAGGATATAAAATTCAGTCGGATCGTTGATCTTGAATTAATAATATGATAGCAATGATCTTGTTTGGGAGATGCATGAATCTTCAGATCAACGACAGGATCACCTAACTGGAACTCACTGATCCTGTTTCTCTTGTTGTTATTTTTTATCATCATGAATCACAATCGTGAAGCAAAGCATTAACCTTTGGGCCAAAACCAGTCAACCAATAAATAAAAACCTGCTTAATTATCCTCGTGAAAAACTGGGGTTTTCTTCTTTACCTGAAATAAATACTTTATTATCAGGCATTGTTCAATATGAACTAATATACATCTACTTTAATCGCATTCTAATTAGTCTTAAATTCAGAAATTGAGTTTAAAATGGAAAGGAGTCTCCTCTACGGTTTTTTTATTATTATATTTGCAACTGCAACATTTTCGAAAGATCCAACAGTTGGATTCAAAAATTTTGACGAGAATGAAGAGCCCGTCAATCCTATTATGGCTTCAGATTTAGAGTCAGCTTCGTATGAAAAGCCATCGTTCCTCTTTCCAGTGTATCTTCGTATAGTGAAAGATCTGAATGATACATACAGTACAAGGGATGACTTGAAGATAACCATTGGAAGTAAGTTAAAATTTTAATAATTATATCTTTATTATATTTGTGTGAAATATTTATTCTCTTAACTAAATTGTGAAGTTTAAAATGTGTTGGAAAATGAGAAGAAAAGGAGCGTTTTAAAAGATCCACAAGGCGTTTCACGAGATTTAATTCTACAACTACAACTGCGGCAACAAAAACAAAAACATTCAATCCTAACACAACGACAACTCTAGCAACAATAACACTCATTTCCACAAAAAATGTAACTCCTTCAGCAATTAAGAGAATTAATTCCACAAAAACTGTAGCAATTGCTGCAACCACTGCGAGATTTAATTCCACGCCAATTACAACAACTACTCCAGTCCCAAGGCTTTCTACTCAAAGACCAACTAAGATGGTTCAAATTGTCACAACCCATCCTAAGCCATTGTTTTCCGAACCTTTAATCATGATCCGAAACTTAACAACGACGAAGTCAACAGGGACAATAAAAATTCCGAACAAAAATAAGACTATTTCTACTTTAAGCATATTTAAGGTTCAAAAAGCAGGCTCAACCTTGAAACCCACAACTGCTACCTTCAAAAAGGAAATGATTTCTTTCAAGGATGAAAAGGAAACCTTAATTCCCAAAACATCGAATTCGTTTAAAAATAAAACCGAAAACATTAAAAAGGCAGTTATAACAGTTAATAGCAGCGTGACAACTTCAACAACTAAAAGGCCTGGTTGGTTTAATTGTTTTTCATTGAAAATATCAACTAACCATCATAATTAACTCTCTTCAGTTGTTCCGCATTTCGAGCCTTTTTTCTTTACTTGAAATACCTTTCTAATCGATCTAATATTTCTAAGCGAAATAAATCCATACAATAACAAGCATTAACAAAAACCCTGTTAATCATCTTCAAATGGCTTCAAAACTTTAAATGCATTCATGTTTATGGCATCTATGGAACAAATATTTTATTTACAGCCAAAAGGCATCCGGAACCTCCAAATCCTCCTCCCACGGGAGACATTTCTGAGGAAGACGATGACGAAGAAGACGAGGAAGATGATGATGAACCTCAAGCTGATAACGAAAGTGATGGTTCGGAATATATTGTTTAAGATCATTTTCAGAGGCAGTAATATGCGCTAATTTAGACTGCCGTAATAAATGCCTAGTTAAAAATTCAATTAAACAAATCCGTAAATTCTGTCCCATGAATTAGGTTCATCTGAGGAAGAAGATGAAGAAAAGAAGCCTACTCCAAAGCCACAAACGCTTGTGACATTGCCTACTGTTGCTGCATCTCAACTGAATAATCAAAGTCAAACTCCAGCCGTTCTCCCATCGAAAGGAGACAATGGATCCACGGATTTACAGAGTGACAAATCTGGTTTGTAAAATGCCAAAAATACATGTACCCTTCTACCTTTTGATTAAAATTTAAAGTATTGGTTTGATTGGAACAAAACTTTCATAATTTAGTTAAAAAGCACAAGAAAAAATCAAAAAAGAAGAAAGGGAAGAAAGCACAACTCCATTTTATACCAAAACCATTAGGACCAAAGGCAGAGCTTATGATCCGCCTTGACAAAGTACATAAAAACGTGAGAGAGATATTTTCGGTCGTTAAAGGAGGTTAGTACAACTCTCATAACAAGATCAAATTATCTTAATATTTAATTGCGTTTATAAGTATTTTTACCAAACTGTAGTGGCTATATAATAACTAAATAACTGCAATGAAGCTCATATCTAAAGCTATTTAGAAAAACTTTTTAAATGTTTTCCAGTTTTCACTGATTTCGTTGTCCAACGACCGCATGTCAATATCGAAGTCGCTCTGAAAGGAGAAAAGCATCCTCACGAAAAAGAATATCAACACAGGTCTGAAATCTTCCATCCCTATCAACCGGAAGTGCCACTACCCTTCTGGAATCCTCCATCTTGGCGACGTAATAGATATCCAAATCCCATGCCAATTTCCAAAAGGGTTTTAGAAACCGAGGATTGTTCGGATGATGAGAGTTGTGAATATGACAAGCCATCGCCTCCGTCAAAAAAGCAAAAACGACCGTTCTCCATCCAAAAAATCCAGCTGCCTTATCCAATTTATATGGAATCTAATGACGGAGACTCTCATGAATATAGTCCTTTCGATGATCTTCCACCACTTTCTCCAACTTATTTCGAATCGGGGGAAGAAAAGACTTGGGTAAAAACATGGGATAAGAAAAAGAATGGACTGCCTAAATTAGCAGGATCGGCTGAAGCTTCTAAGCGAGTTAGGCATCGTCCTCGTCCGTCACAATCAGACTTTAATGACTATTAGGATATATCATAATAAGCACTTGTGTCAACCCAAACATTCCCTTAGTTGGGGTGTATCAAAAGTTTAATATTGTAATTAACTAAAATAAACCGATGTAACGGGTGTAACCAAGTGTTGAAAACATCACGATAAACAAACTAAATCTCAATTTCCCCAAAAAGCCCGGGTTTCGCACCCTGGTGTCAGTTTTAGTGGTCCCATATCCGTCAAAGATGTTCTATTACTCATGGGAATCGTTTAAACCCCGTGTCTCAATTTCCCCAAAAAGTCGAGGTTTCGCACTCTGCAATGTAGTTTCAGGTTATTATCATGTATACATAATAGACATAGAGTGTAATGTAAACTAACTAAGCGGCAGTTTTAAAATGAGTAAGGGCTTTGAACTGATTTAATAATTTTTTTGGGGGGATTAATTTATGGGGGACAGGGAGTGTGACCGATTTGACCCAAGTTCGAACTTAGCCTCACTCTTGACCCAAGGAACAAGTGTAGAAAGTTTGGTGACCGTAGGTCAAGCCGTTCGCCAGTTATCGCACCGACAGACAGACAGACAGACAGACAGACAGACAGACAGACGGACAGACAGACAGACAGACAGACAGACAGACAGACAGACGGATTGGTCATTCGCATAAAGTGTTTTCAACACTTAATAAATGATAAAAATCGACCAGAAATACGAATTAGTTGTTGATCTGAAAAGATTCAAACTCGTTTAAATAACAATGAACACCTAGTCTGCGTTCTAATTCTGAACAATGAGCTGAAATGTTTTGTAGTAGCACTTTATTTCAGTTGTGATTTAGAATGAGTCAATGTTTCATTTAACAAGGTGCATTCACAAATCAATCAATTACGGAATTTAAAAAATTAGTTTTATAGTGCCTGTCAAGTTTCAAATGCCAAGAAAAGCATTACAGAATATTAGATTGCTCAGCTCTCATGAAATCTTCAGATTCAGATTAAGAATCGAGATTGGAATGAAAACATAATCACCAGAATAGATTAATTTTATTAATACAGAAATTTTTTAAATAATATTAAAAGAGGTAAGAATTAATTAGAAGTAGTAAAGTAACAAAATCCATTCATTTAAACTTTCATATTAAAGTTGTCCGTCTACCGTAAATCTCAAAATAAGGCCCCTCTGTACGAGTACGAAAGAGCCGTTCAGAAAACCCAACGCATAACGCACTCCATGGCATCGACTTCGTTGTCATAACTCATAAGCACATATTTTTACCCAGAAGCACAGAATTAAAATATTTCGTTCTGACGTTTCCAATCACCTTTCCCAATTTTTTCGGACCGGATCTTGAGGCTTCAATTTTAAGATGGGATCGCTGGTTTCTCACATACTTACTGAGGATAAGATCCGATCCTCCATGAAGGGTCCCCTTTCTGAACTTGGAACAAATCCTCATAATTTGTACTGTCAGTATGACCAGAATTGCTCAAAACGATCAGAATGCTCCAGTTCATTGCACATCCTTGGCTTGTGTGAAATGATTGAGGAAAGCTGTCCTGAAAAACTTGCATGCTCGAAGCCAAACCTGATGAATCCGTCAATAGAACAGGCTACAGAGGAGGTCATAAATGATGCTGCTGCGGTACCATCGATGAAACAGAATATTGCAAAGCATGACATACAGATAAAAGAACAGAAGCAGACTGATAGGAAAGGATTACACACTAAGCCAGGAAATCGTACCGTCTTCACAAAACAGATGAATTCAAAATCACCAATTCCGTAAAAACGCACATAATATAGCTTTAAGTTATTTATAACGTTCGTTAAATAATGAAAATGCATACATATTATTATTTGAATCAGACGAACTTCAAACATAAATTCCAACCACAGAGGAATCCGAACTTCTACAAGTGAGCTTATTACCAGACTCAAGGCTAAGTCCAAGCAGAATTCTCGAAGTGGTCTCAAGTCATTCAAACCTAGTACGACAACAATTTATGAGGAAAATGAAGACCTCGAAGCCTCAGATACTGATGTTTACAAAGGTTCTTTAGTTCCACGGGACGGTAATGCCAACGAAAACTCAAATGGAACGGTTTATAAGGAAAATAAAATCCTACTATCTTTGGGCACCGAAGTTGTAAATGGCTCATCACCAGATATAAAGGATAATCTAAATGCAAGTGGATCGGTTCGTACGAAAAATAAATCCCAGCAAGCTTTAAACACAGAAGTTGCAAAAACTACCAAACTTCCCGATCTAATTGGACAGGATTTATGGATTGAGGAATTGCTGGAGTTCGGATTTGACAAGTCAGAAATTTTAGAAAAGAGGTTTAAATACTTTAAATATGATTATTACCAGAATTACAAATTTTTCGATACAAAAATCCTATACAACGGACCCGTCTACCAATGCAACTTTTTATTTAGGAAATCGTTACTCCAGATAACTGCAAATTTCAAGTCACACAACGACAAAGAATTTGTTAAGATGAAATACAAGCTAAACTTCGTCACGAAGGAAGAAACATTTACTTCCGACTGTGGAGTCGAAAGGCTCTTAGAATTTGACCTTGACATGGACAAAAATGGAAATCCAGACCCCAAATTATTTCCTAAATGTATTCCCAAACTGATGAACCGTTTTGAAGGGTTAGTGCAACTAAATCATACTACTAATATTTCGCAATAGGATTTCTCTTATCAATATATGTTCTTTTATATTTAGAACGGTGTTACTGGACGGATATCTCATTTCAATGGATACACAGCAGTCTCAGCGATACAAAGTAATTGACTTGGATGTTTATGCTGAGCCACCAGTTCTAATGATAAGTCCAAAAAGCGTTAATGGACTTGATATCGTTCGGTCGTCATCTAAACTTGAAATTAGAGTAGAGTCCGAATTTGGACCTGAAGACCCAAAGTGTATTCGAATCGAAGGAGAAAAGGCATCCCAAATTAAAACCGTGCCTGGAGGGGGGAAGAAGCTATTGATTTTGCTGGCTTAAAAGTTAATATTAAAACTTACTAAAACGTACGAAGTTATAACAATGAAGTATGTGTATACCACTCTAGTATATGATGTAACACAAAATTGAAATCCTGGTTGGAAACAAACAAATAAAAGCGATAAAGCTGCCTATGCAACTAATGTGTACACAATGTCATATCCTTATATCCTTGTTTCGGGGTATTTCACAGGAAGCGAGAACAAAGAAATGTAGAATTATAGCACTTGATTATAGTATTTGAAACCCATTTATGACAGTACGAAAACTGTAGTTAGTTGCATATTACACTTTTGGAGAGATTGAGGTCATCTGCAGAAAGAGATTTCTATTGATAGCCATGGATCTGAAATTCTCGAATGGATTATAAACAACCTCTAATATAATTACAGGAATTATATCATCATTTCTTAGAACGAATGAACTTCCAGAACCATGCATTTCATAACACAAGTCCACTAAACTCCATTAATACAATGATGTGTAGCCATTACTTCACCATTTGACCATTGGATAGGAATCAAAACCTCATGAAAAATAAGCGAAAAATACTACAGTCAAAAATAAATACTTGTTTGATCTTCACAACCGACAATATTTAGAAATTCGGAATGGGATTCTCAAACTTGTTTCTGATTTTGAATTTATGTATTTGGGTAAACGAAAAAAGGAGCAACTTTTTATTTTAAATATAGTCGATTAAAAGTTTAGTAATATTTTGATTAAAAAGATCACAGTTGCCGACGTACCAGGCGGACCTTGTTGGAGCATTAAAGGGACAGAAGAACCATATTTTGTGGGAAATGGATTTACATGTTGTAACAATACTTATCTACAGCATCCATTGCTACCTAAAAACGAGCATTGGCGGAAATGTCTTAGCAAACAACATGGGAATCCAGACGACGACTTGCCAAAGACTTTGGTAACATTTTGCCTTACTTCACAAAGTGCCCTCATGAATCAAAGTATTAAATCGTTTAATCCGTTTGACAGTGGAACGCGTATGTATGCGAAATGTCCTCTGCTGCAAAGGTGAGGGCTTTATGTGTCAAGTTTTATCTTAACGAATTTTAATGGTGGCTTCAATTAGTTAATAATTTTATTTACAAACAATTATTTTACATTAGTTTCCAGAAGGAGAAGAGCCAACGTATAAAGACTTCGAAGCCTTTTTAATGAGCAATTATCCCGACGATGTTAAAAATCGTCTTTTAGCTAGCGAAATAAAGTGTGAAGGTATAAACATGTTCGTAAACGTAACAAATGTATATGATTTCAAGACTTGACAATATGCAACTTAACTATTTTTCAGTTAAAGCAGACATGGACACAGGAAAAAAATTTAAACAGTTTGAAGAATGCTTCTGGAAAGCTGAAGAGAAAGTTTGTCTAGACATGTCTGGAATGGTTGATAATATGGAAGGTCATGATCGGGATGGAAATGAAGTTAGTCTCTCATTTTAAGATTTTGAAATAAAATATTTCTCGTTGACCTTTCACCGCGTTTGCAAGAATTAATTATGGATAAGTCGTCGGATTTAATTATACAAGCAATCTGAGTTTTTAAAAAATCTCAATAAATAAGAACTCCCTTATCCGAAATAACTTCGTTTTTAAGAGGATTGGAGGAATAAACCATCCCGACAGAAAATACTATCGAGCTATATAAAAAGTACATTCATTCTAAAATATCAATGTTAAAACGGTTAAATTATATAGTGACTGAATTAAGCATTCAATTTTCTTTAGAACTTTCTCATGTCATTCTAAATGATATTGCAGATGGTTTGTGAGCCGCTGGACCAGTTAAAAAATCCAAATCATTCTTTCATGACATTTGCCAAGCCTTGTTGTAAAGGTCAGGAGCTGCCTTACCCGTTGTTTGACGTTTTCATGGATTTCGATAGATTTGAAATAGCCAAAGAAGTTATTACTTGTACAACAAACCTTGAAAATACAATTAAAAAATTAAGTCCTCAAACTGTTAAAACCCTACAGGGACCGTTAAAAATGGTAATCACAATTGCAACAGTTGACGTTTACAATTTTTTACATTGAATTAAAAAACAGAGATGTTAATGTATGTATTAATTTAATTTAATTTTCAAGTGTCAAGTTGCATGCGTTCACGAATCGGATGGATTTGTAAGTTAACAAACTATAATCAAAGCTAGTTATAAATGCATAACATTTTAAAACAATTTTTCAGGGCGGAAAGTATGACTCCAATTTTCATGATCTCCTAAACTTCAAATTGAAGAGTGTTTCCAACTCTGTTCGAAAAATCATAAGAGAGAAAATTACTAAATTTAATCCACAGTTTAAACTGTGGAACAGTAATCAAACCGTGCCGATGGACCAAGCGGGTAAGACTAGTATTATCTAAACTGGTCCTAAGTCCTAACAATTCGGATGCAAATACGCTTTTCAAGCTGATATTTATTTTCGCTATACAACACAGGTGATGTAATTTCGTCGCAAGATGAAGTCAGTCAAATAATCAATTACTGTAAGTTCCATTTTGAGGCCACAGCAGAAGCATACAGAGCAGTATACGAAGTAAATATTTTCCAAATTAAAAATTATAAAAATTTTGCAACATCAATAATTTAATTACTCCTTGATTTATTTTCCTTCCAGTATTGTTACAATGAGGAATACGGAATTCAATTCCGACAGGACATTTTAAAGGCAACGGAATAGTGTGTAACATTCGTATTTATTACTAAAATAGATGAGAATTATATGTAGTATCAAAAAACTTACAATAAAATGACACTGACAAGAAGTTTTTACTTTATCGTTTATCATATGAATCCACGCTTTTCCTTTTCCCTTCGGATTTTATATCATTGTCAATATCGCCTTTTTCTGGGGTTATTGGCGGTGGTGAAATAAAATGTGAAGATTTTCTCGGTTTGAACGATGACGAGGAAATGGTACTTGAACTTCCGGATAGCTCTGGATTTGCTGTTAAAGATTCCGATTGAATTAAACCAGGAACTGATTTGTCGTTTACATTACAGAATATAATTAAAAAAACAAAAAATACCCAACAACTCCTCTTCAGTAAATTTGACTAGGCGACTCAGTTCTTTTGGACAAATCTTTTTCCACATACTCAGGACGACTGGGATAAAGAGTTTGCTTTCCATGGGTGGATTTAAATTTTTCCTAGAAATCGCTGTGGCCATGAAACTGAATAGGAGCCCTAGTGCCGTTGCACTTATAATTCCGTAACATGGATACCAGAGCGGTGAGATCGAGAACAATTGTACCCAAAATCCGTCATCTCGTTCTTTCCATGCATAATTGGATGCATCAAAAGAGCTGACATTATTTGGTGCTAAGCATGAGGTGGTATTTAGGTCTAACCACTGGATTGGGAGCAATTGTTTATTATTGTAGACCGTTTGTCCTACTCCAAGAAGGCTCATGAAAATGACAGACACGATCAGTGCCAGTGTAACTCCCTTGAAAATATTACAATTTTCTTAGATTCTTAAGTGTATCTCTGTAAGAAAATTAATGCAAAATAAGGGATACACTTACAATGCTGTTTGTCCAAGGGAAAAACATTCCGCAGATGAAAACCCCAAAGGTTGGTCCCCCGAAAATTCCGAATAGTGACGTAGCGGCCTAATAAACCAGATTGCATTAGTTACCTGTTACATTTAAACGATATAGTCAGTCAACATCCATATTGATTAAAGCTCACCGTGAATATATTCCCCATTTGTTCAGCAATAAAAACAAATCCAAATGATAAAAACCCCGTAGCGGTAGCAATAAATTTGGAAACCCATGCCAGTTGCGTATCATTCCAATTCGGTCGCCACTTCTTGACGTAGTCTTCAACTACGGAGGCAGCTAGGGCATTCACACCACTTGATACAGTACTATTTATAGACATTAAATGTTTTAGTAGGGCCCATCAAAAATTTGACACATATTTTTTAAAAGATCACAAGGGTCAATTTAGAAACCTCAATCCAGCACATGTTATTCCTGCGACGAATAAACCGGGTAACCCAGGATAGTCCTGCAATGTATGGACCACGAATAGTGGCAAAAGTTGATCTGCCGCATCAATTTTCTAAAAATATTCGTTTATGTCATTCATTAAAAACACTTCAGATCTATTCAGGTAAGTGTAACATGAGGATTTGTAAAAAACTGGGATGGACAAATAAATATTAAATACCCCCGATATAACATGATCGCAAGTAAAGTACGTTCCGAAGATTACCAGTCCGGCAAAGTAACACAATCCCATTAAAAAGAAGAGTCCAAACAGGTTGATGAGTAAAGCTCTACAAATATTATTTGATAAATGATTTTTTTTTTATAAAAGTATGATAACTTAAAATGACAGCAAATGCATATGCCAAACTCATTGCAGGCATAAAATGCTGCAACAAGATAATTTAATTTCAGTTACATGTAAACAGATCTGTAATTTGGGAGCGAGATGTATCGCTGGATCTGTGCTTGGTTAGCATACATCGGCAGCCACTGGAAATAACCCCCGATTACTGCTGTCCAAAATGTGTGCCTTGTTCTGGGATCCACGTCGAAACTATGAAGATCAACCCCATATTTACTACCTCTTATCCGAATATTTAAAATAATTCTCATCGAAACTTTGCATACTTGAAAAAATTAAGTCTTCCGGTCTCATCAGCCATTCTCCAAACTTCAGAAACTCCACCCAACTTATGGGTGCCAATGATAACTACAACAGCCATAGATACCACCATGATAACTGCCTGCAGCGAGTCAGTCCATAACACTGCTTTGAAACCTCCCTGTAGAATATTAATTAAAATTGTTGTCTTATCGTTCAAAGTCGACCAATAAATAAACATTTCCGTCCCGTTAAAACAAACGAACTTACAATGGATGAGTAGAAAATGCAGACTGTAAATATAACAGCAACCAATATCCGGTGATCAATTCCAATTACCAATCGTAAAGCCAAAGCTGGTGCATAGACAACAAGACTCATGAAGAAAATCTAGATGCGATTCAGTTTGATTGAGTACATATGGAATCAGAGTTCAAGTGCATGCAAATAAAAGCATTGATTATCGATACGGATTCAATTTAGTCGATCATAATATTGGTAAACAACTCACCCCGTAAACAATATTGATTAAGGAACACATGATACGGAGAGGTCTATTGAACCTCACCTCCAAATACTAAAACAACAAAATGCATGAGGTTAGTTTAAGGATTTTTAACGTCCCCGACCCTTAAATATAGCCCCACCCTTTATAAGAGGTTAAAACAATAAAGCCAACTGAAAATCATGCTAATGAATTTTAAACCCCGTAATTATTATTTTTACCTCATATATAGAAGTGTACTGGAGCTGGAAGTATATAGGAACGTAGACAAAGGCCAAACTTAAAGTCAAGGGAATGTAAGCTATAAGGACCATGGAAAGTTGCATTCCAAAAAAATAGATTTCTACCGGTGAGCCAAGGAGAGTTATAGATGAGACATAACTAATGAATCGAGAAATCATATTAAAATCGATTTAAAACACTGAAATGTTTTACATTATTGTTGAGTAAACAACTTACCTGCATAAAAGAGATAATGCAACCGGGACAGGATGCATTGTCCTTCCTCCCAACAAGTACTCTTCATTCGTCTGATTTTTCTTTCCGAAGCAACCGAAAAATATCCCAATTCCAACAGAAACTGCTAAAACAGATGAAAAAACGAGCCATTCAGGCCAATCGAATTTCGGGAGCAGAGGGTCCACAAAAGGAGCCCCAGTTGTGGTTGATGACATTTTGATTAGCCCTGAAGCAGAAAGTAATGTCACGGTCACAGGACGGCTATCGTCAGAATGAATCTGGATAGGATCCAACCCATATACGATTCAACTTTAAAAATGACTGATGATATCGCAAAAAATTAATCAAATATTTTAATCTTCTGCTAACATTGAAAAATTGCTAATCTTCCCTTGTCCATAATGAATTCCAAATTCCACATAGTACATATCATTCAACATAATGGTCTACGATCCGGTTGGATTAGCACACACCGATGCGATGCGAGTTGTATGAAAATGCCAGTAATGTAATAATGGGTGATGGATTATGGAAGATAGGTGATCGTGAATCAGAATTAATTCGCCGATCTTGTTAACGCAAGAACCTGCCGTAATATCAATTTGATTATGAGATTACTTTGATCCATTTTCAAAATGATTTATTGAAGGTGTCAGTTGAGTCAGTTCAGCATGTATGTTTTAACCAACGATGTGTTCTCTACATGCATGGTGGCCTAGCACTTGACTTTAAATTACAGCAATGCCTCACGTTCTCATGTCATCATTCCAGGAAATAAGAACTAGCTTTTTAGAGATCCATCACTTGTCTCCTGGTAGGTTTTAACATACTTTACATTACGGATTATTGCAGAATGTTACAATTTCCCCAGGAATAAAACAGTATTCATAAAACCAAATTGAAGCTTATATTTATTTTTATCTTTGTCGTTGTCTACATTTTCATGATAAAAAATATATCCGGGTAATTAAAATTCGGCTGCAGTCTTGTTTCTAATGCAATCAGACGGTAATATATTTTTATTCTTTAGTTAACCGATGTAAAGCTTTGCTCGGATGTGACGGATTTTTTTACCTGTTGAAATAATGCAGTCATCATGCACAAGTGCTAAAGTACAAGCATTTGCGATTTGCAGAGCATTAGCGCAATCTCCACTGTCAATGATGGATTTACAATTTATATTGTTGTTGTGTAAAAGCATGACATGCTGAGATAATAAAATTAGTTAATCTACTCTGGTCACAAATCCAAATGATTGTTGTAGGATTAAGGATGTCATCTAAATAAACGTCTCTGCGAAATTTTTTTCAAGTTAAAATTCATGGATTAGATCCATGAAAAGGCATTGTTCAAGAGTTCATAAAATTATCATTTAGCTTAATTTATGATGTTTCATTACCAGATACATACCATTTTACAGAATTCCGCAAATATATCTACCCGAAATAGAACCCTATCCCATCCCTTCTTCCTTCCGAACTCCGAATCCACGTTAATTTAAACAAAATCAACGTTTGTTTAATCAAATAATGAAAATTAAAATTATATGAAGGAGAGATTCGTTTAAAACGCTCTACTATATTATCCAATATGTTTAAAAAAAATTCAATTTTTGAAAAGTTGTCGTTAAAAAATAAAATAAAATAAATTGTCTTTAGGATTTCATGGAAATGTAAAGATTACTCCAAATTCATCAAAATTTCATAAGCGTTTAAGAGATCGGATATTCTTGATTCATATTCATGTCCCTCTGAATTTGAAATAATATATTCCCCTTTAAACAGAAATCACCCTGGAATAGAAGAATCCCATCCATTCCAAAGGTTTGAAATTTAGAACCCCATGAAGTCAATTTAATTGTTATTAGGCAGGTCATACATAATTACTAATTAGTCATAAATACTCACATTTTCTGTAAGTTTTAAATTGTAAGCATGCTCATATTCATTCAGAAAGCACAACCTATTAAGATAAAAAAAAAATTAATGCTGCTGAGTATCGGGGCACAGTGCGTTACAAGAGAAGAAATATTGGCAGGAAAAGAGGAAGTCAAATATGTAAACAAAAAGTGGGGGAACGTAAATAATTATTTTTCACGTTTCGGCTTTCATGCAATTTAATTGTGAAACTTAAAAATTAAGTTGATTAAGTTACTTAACCGATTGAAACAATTTCAGATTATCATTTTTCCTCCGATTCATTGCATTTCCAGTTGCAGAACTGAAAGTTTTAAAACAGTTCACAGTTTTGTGGAACTCCGAATCTTCCTTTCTGTGCATCATTCCATTCCACAGTTTTTAGACTTCAGCTTCAGAGAATCGAGAACGAGAAACGACGAGTAAAAGTACGGTAATAAATATACTTACTTCATACATACTTGTTCTACTCATATAACTCGTCTCATAGTACTTAATAATAAATATTGAACATTCTGTGTAATCAATTTCAAATTTGGTCTTCTAGATAATTGATAATCTAGATTTGTCCATTACACGGTGACTTCAGGTAACAATGAGTCAAAACCAGAACACAACTCCAGCGTCGAAATCATCCCGTCGTCCAGGCCCAGCCAGCAATACTGGAAGAGCGTCAATTCCTGAAAATGTTCCATCACCCGACGTGATTACTTTAGATGATGTAGATACAGACATGGATGACAGGGAGATGACACCCCCTTTACATCGCAGAATCAGTACGGGACAGTTCGGAAGTTCAGGCAGTGGGGCTTCGAAGCCCCTTTCTAAACTTTCCATAATGAGCCCCATTGTTAAGAAAGAAAAGCCTCCTCCAGTATCAGAGAGAATTTTGAGGGAACGCAAAACTGCGGCTGCTGCCGCCGCAGGTACAATTTCTTTTCCGATACATAAACATAACTAACCTCGATTGACGTACTGTTATACAATTATTTTGCTTATTTTTAAAAGGAGAAGGGAGCGATGTCGATGAAGAATCCGAAGGCGTTATTGAGTACGAATACGATGAAAATGCACCGGTTTCGCCCGCGTTGGACGAAGATGAAATTGATACGGAGGGAAATCCGCTGGGAATGAAGGGCGACGATGATTCAGAACAAGATGATCCAAAAGGTAGACTGACAGGCAATCTCACAATACCAAATACAATTTATTAATGCATTTCGTATTATAATGTAAAAAATTGTAATATAATTAGAACCTATAAAACTGTTTGAGCTAATACAACTTCTGTAATTTGTTTCCAGGTCTTGAAGGTGCAGCATTCCAAAGTCGGCTTCCTTTCGACCGCATGTCAACCGCTGAGGGCATTGGTTTCTATGATATCGCACAGGCACCCCTGCAAAGCCAAAAGATGTATCTTTACTTGCGGAATAGAACTGTATAAGATAAATAATTTATAGATTTAAACTTTCACATTCCAAATAATATAGCTATGCTTCATCAATATTGTATTTTGCTAATCTGTCGTTCAATTTTGCTTATAGCTTCAGCTATGGCTGGAAAATCCAAGAAAGGAGCTAACATTCTTATCAGTGTGGGAGAAGTTGGAGCCACCGTATAACACTGATAAGATTCTTGCTGTTCGAGTGTTTACGTATCTGGATCGACACGGATACATCAATTTTGGCGTTTTTGAGAAAATCACAGTATGTTATTTTAATACACTTCAATTTTATGTTATTAATGGTTAGATCAGCTCTGGAAGATCGTTATATCCGATATCGTTTGATTTTATTAGGCTCCAATGAAATCCCAAGGAAAGAAAGTGACAGTCATCGGAGCTGGCGTTGCTGGGCTTGTTGCCGCTCAACAGCTCAAGCGTTTTGGATTAGATGTTGTCGTTCTGGAGTCTCGAGATAGAGTTGGAGGACGAGTTGTTACGTTTCGAAAAAATCACTACGTGGCCGATCTGGGGGCAATGGTAGTTACAGGATTAGGTGGGAATCCCATCACAATTTTATCAAAGCAAATCAGAATGGAGCTACACAAAATCAAACAGAAGTGCCCATTGTACGAAGCTGATGGTGAAACGGTTTGTGTTTATGTTTTATACAGTTTTCTCGTTTTAAATTGTGCATCTTCAATATTGTATAAAAATTGTATGGGGCTTGTAAACTCGTGATCGTTTCCTAAATTTTCATAATTTTTAGGTCCAAAAAGAAAAAGATGAAAAAATCGAGCGAGAATTTAATCGTTTGCTGGAAGCTTCGAGCTACTTAACGCATCATTTGGATTTCAATTATGTGAATGGAAAAGCCGTTTCACTAGGAGAAGCTTTGGAGTGGGTTATCAAGTGCGTTGGATTTTTAACCTTCAGTGGTAAATTTTCTGTAAACTGAACCTATTGGTTGTTACTAAATTGTTATTTTTATTGTTGCAGACTCCAAGAAAAACACGTAAAAGAGACGCAAATGGCATATTATAATACCGTAACGGAGCTTTTAGGCACGCAGAAATCTACGATAAACGAGGTAACGTTGTCTTTAAAAAATATTCCAATAGAAACAGCGTTCAAAATTGTTGACATAACTCTTGTCGAACGAATTATTTTGATTTCAATTTCTTATTTCAGTTATTGGTGAAAAAAATCGAGGTACAAAATCTTCATGAAAAGTATTCAGAGCTTACAAATTCAGAAAGGGAGCTCCCAACAGTAGAATTTGCTTATAGGTCTACTCTGAAAGATCTTAATGACGCTATTAAGGTAAATGCAACTACATAGAATTGGTTTAAATCAATGAATTGCTGGTCAATTAATGATAACATAATTAATCAGGAATACGAAGAATTGGATGGGAAACTTAAGGAGTTGGAACAAAAGCTTGTCGAAGTTGAAGCCGATCGCCCATGGTATTTTAGCACTAGTGCATTTTCTGGGTTCCATGATTTTTTAATTGTGAATTGAATACACTGCGAATTGATATTATAACATATAAAACCTTATTGTTAGTGAATAAAACATTAAGTAACTGGTGGTATCTTAAATTTTTAGCGAAGTATACTTATCGCCAAGAGACCGACAGATTTTAGATTGGCACTTTGCAAACTTGGAATTTGCCAACGCAGCACCATTATCCAACCTCTCTTTAAAACATTGGGATCAGGATGACGACTTTGAATTCACAGGAAGTCATCTAACAAGTAAGAACATCCATTTTGATTGGTTTACATATATTTCCTTAAAATCCTCACTTTTAGATCCTCACGGTTTCAGGAGAAATTGCGTTGTTGTTGTCCGTATTAATTTAGTTAATCAAATTCAAAGTTCGAAAGTTCGAAAAAACGGAGTTCTTGTCTCGTAAGTAGTTGCAGAGCAGATTCATTTAACATAGTTTGCAAGTTACGTTAAAAAAATCCATTTTATAAAATCTCCAATCCCACCATCATGCATCATTTTGACTTTCAGGGTTAAATTCTGCATTAAGACCTCCAATCAACGAATTAATAAGAAACTGGGTGCCCAAACACCTCTATATTGTAACATACAAGTCACGAGTTTTGGTTACAGTACAAAAACTTTCTTCCTGTATTAATTTTATCAGTATCCTAGATATTGGTTTTAATTCTTTTGGTTCGAGAATTAGAGAAGACCTTCGCGTCGATAGTTGCTGTCTAATGGGCGGATCCAAACGTCAAATATTGTAACATGTTACGTGAACAGTAGAAATTTTAATTTAATAGAGAAAGGGTCGAAATTTGGATATTTTAAGAGGCTTTTCGTCTTCCGTTTTCTTTTTTTGGGGATGGGGATTAGCCGAAAGCCATTGGAAATTGGGATAAATAATAATAATTAGGAAAAGAAAAAGCCGAAATTTACTTTGGAATGAGGATCTGGGGGATTTGATTTTGCTTTTCGATTTCCTGATTTCTTGACAGGTAGATTGGAGATTGCTTAATGAACTTTGAAGTTCGACTGCCGACTGGTTTAATTATAAATAAACTAGGAAAAAAGCCCGTCCCAGACGGGCACAAGATACGTGACCTCAAATATCCTAGAAACGGTGGATGACGTATTTTGAGTTTCACCGTTTCTAGGATATTTGAGGTCACGTATCTTGTGCCCGTCTGGGACGGGCTTTTTTCCTAGTCTTATGAATGTACGGAAGCGTCTGCTGGATATTTGTTTATCCACCCAGGGCAAGGGACGTGGACCCCCTTCCGTATGTTGCCCCACGGACTTTCACTTGGAAAGTACTGACGGTACATTTGTCAAGAGCCACCGCTAGCTCATCGGACTTTCACTTGGAAAGTGCTGACGGTACATTTGTCAGAGCCACCGCTAGCTCATCGGACTTTCACTTGGAAAGTACTGACGGTACATTTGTCAGAGCCACCGCTAGCTCATCGGACTTTCACTTGGAAAGTACTGACGGTACATTTGTCAGAGCCACCGCTAGCTCATCGGACTTTCACTTGGAAAGTACTGACGGTACATTTGTCAGAGCCACCGCTAGCTCATCAGACTTTCACTTGGAAAGTACAAACGGTACATTTGTCAGAGCCACCGCTAGCTGATCGGACTTTCACTTGGAAAGTACAAACGGTACATTTGTCAGAGCTACCGCTAGCTCATAATACTTTCACTTGGAAAGTGCTGACGGTACATTTGTTAGAGCCACCGCTAGCTCATCGGACTTTCACTTGGAAAGTAATTAGTCTTAAACGTGAAATATTTCTTTAAACACCACGTTTTTTGTAAAGGTTTTACTTGAACCTTCTAACAATTGTCCCTGGTCATTTCCGGGTACGATTTTTATCCTGACGTCGCAGGCTCGGCGAACTCTTGACATGGCAACATATAGTTGTCCATGACTGAAAACCGGCTCAGGTAAATATATACCGACCTTTTCCAAAGTCTGACCCTGGCTTTTATTAATCGTCATCGCGAACGCCAATTTAATTGGGAACTGTCGACGTCTCAAAACAAACGGAAGATCGGCATTAGAAGGGGCCAGGTCAATTCTGGGAATGAATACAATCTGGCCTTCAGCCGATCCTGCCAAAACTTCAGCAATAATTAGGTTCGGTTTTAAGTCTTTGACTATAAGTCGAGTTCCATTGCATAATCCACGTTTGGTATTGAGATTTCTTAGCAACATAACTATTGAACCAACTTTGAGGTTTAATTTGTGAGGTGCCATACCTCCTGGAGTTAATCCATTTAAAAACTCAACTGGGTAGTTCTCCTGATCTTCCCCAGTGTGGTCATCAATAGAGTCAGAACTAAGATACGTATGCACTTCACCATCGAGGATATTCAAAACGCTTTCATTAATTATGTCCACATCGGAATTTTTTGGACATAAAATTGCCATTTTAGAGAAAGTTGACACATTCTCAGGAGTCAATTTGTCTCCAAATATATCCTTAATTAAGTCATCAGACAAATAGCTGTCAGGTATTTCAATTATATCTTCCGCGAGGCCGTCGGAATTTAATAATTCACCATTGCCGACTTTAATCAAGAACGAACTAAAGTCAGTGTCCACGGACCGAACATTGTTGGTTAGTCTCAATGTTTTAAACTTGTTCCAATATTTATTAAACTTAATACTTGCCTCAACAATGGCAGCTCTTGAAGCATGTGAAACAACTGGCAGAGTTTGCCGGAAGTCCCCCCCAAGCAAGAGAACTTTTCCTCCAAAAGGAATTTCATTTTGCATTATTTCCTTTAATAGTCTGTCGACTGCATTAAGTGCCAGGCTTGGTGCCATTGTTGACTCATCCCAAATTAAAATATCGGATTTGCGAATAGTATCTGCGTCTGCAGTAGTCATTCGCATTGAAGACTTGGAATTGTCCAGAAGAGGAACAGGCAGTTTAAACTGTGAATGATACGTTCGACCACCTTTAAGCAAGTTTGCAGCAATGCCCGTAGACGCCGTAGGTAATGCAAGATTAGACTTGCCCCTTACGGTGCTTAAAATAGTTTTATAGAGATGTGTTTTTCCACTACCTCCTGGACCGTCCAAAAAGAAGCACTTTGTATCCATCGATCGACTATCGATAGCCTCAATTACAGTGTCGAACGCAATAGTCTGTTCCTCGGTCAATGTTGCATGCATTTCATTGCCTATTTGTTCTTCTGCTAACGCATTGAACAAATCCGTCGGGTTTTGAACCATTTGAATAGCCGGAGTTGGCAGTCCAAAATCCACGCACCTTTTTCCATGCAAGATTAATATATCTTCGATTTCTCGAAGAGCAAAGTGTTCGCATGGATTACATGGATCAATATGAGTGTCATGAAGCCGAGCAAAGTCTTCACACATTTGAACCTTGAATTGGTTCCATAGTTGTAATGAATTCGTTGGACATGCAAAGGCACAAATCTGAGCAAACAGTTCTCTCAATTGTCTGGGCATGCTCATAAGAGCAGCATCATTTAATGTTCTCTCCCATACATCGTCGTCTTCAATAAGACCACGCCGTCTAGCACATTCTTTAAAACTTTCACAAACCTCATTTTCGTAGGTTCTAAGATGTTCAAATGATTTAGCTCCTGGGACGTGTAAAAGAAGCAGTCGTAGACAAAATCTTTCAGGATCAGAGGATAAGCTGACAGAATACATTCTACCAATTACCTTTTCAGCTCCACGCTGCCGCGGTTTCCACTGCCGCTTGGAATTATCCCAAACAAATTGCTCAGGTATGTCAGTGTATAGATGCTGATTAGCCGATGGGTCACTTTCATTAAGCTTAAACCATGCTGTTAAAGTTGTATCCTTTGCAGCAGCTTTGGACACAGCTTCTTGAATTTTATTAGGGTCAAATGAGACAGACTGTTGGTTTTGTAAATGTACTTGCAAACGCTGAATCGAATGCGATTGCTCATGCATACGGAAACCGAAAAGATGCCATGCAGCTTCCGGTGCACTTACATATCTGGAATCAAGATACGTCTTTATTTCATTATGTTCATAAGTTCCGTGTTCCTGTACTGTCACATTAGCACAATCATGACCTTTATAAACATACTTGAATAAGTACTTGACGCTTTTAATAGAAGCACAAACTTCCACATTAATGTGACAATTATATCTAAGACTAAGATATGGGTTATAAGGCACAATCCATCGATTGTCGATGTTTTTGCCATTGACGATAGCCATACGTCCATTGTTACGTCGCTTATATTTGGGGTACCCGTCGCAATGAGGGCTCGTTTCATCCTGAAACTCTTTCGGAAATTCTTTTGTACATTTTCCGGCATCCATGCAAGGAGAATTTAAATTGAGTCCACCACATGGTCCATGCACCATATGCTTCGTTACAATAGCATGCAGTCTCGGATAGACTTCAATGTCCGGAATTTCAGCTGAAACTAATCTATCAATAATTATATTATCTTTAGGTTTTCCTTCAGCGTTTATTATTAACAGAATATGGGCATGTGGTAATCCTCGCTTCTGAAATTCAATGACATGGATTTTTGCAACCGGAACACCCAGTACATGGTTTGAGGTAATATCATTTAACAAAGACTTGAGTTTCAAATCGAAAACTCTTGCAACTAAATCTGGTCGATATTCAGCCGACTGCCAAGGCTCAAGATTTTCTTGAATCTCTTGCCATTTGGGATTACAGGTCATGGTTACGAAAAAATCTGGTTTTCCGTATTTTCTAACAATGGCCATAGCATCTTGATAGTTTTGGGCCATATTTCTGGGACTTCCTTGAAAACTCGAAGGAAGAATTACGGCAGTACCTGGCACCAAGCCCCTGGCTTCAGCGGCTGAATTTATGTGGTCATATAGACCTTGATACAACTCCGTTCGGAGCTCGGACTGGTGTGTTTTAATATAATTTAGTCTATTTGCTTCCGTTTTGACATAAGAGTCCACAATAAACTGTTGTGTTAGCTTTCCAGCATTTAGAAAAGGGTTAAACTCATTTCGAATCGAAAATCGATAACTGTAGTATTGCTTTTGGGTGACTCTAACCCTGGGATTTGCTGCATACCTTCTTAAATTTAGTAACGCTTTAGGTCTCTGTCGTAATGGAATATTGATCCACCAGCTTTGGTCACCAAAAGGGAAAAGCAAAGGATACACCATCGGATCTAAGTTTGGATCTAGTATGTTAATTCGCTCAGTTTTCCTAGGATTGGGCTCATTTTCATTTACACGACAGTGTATTAGTAAATCTCTTTCTAACGGTGGTTCACCTTCAGCGTTTTGAAAAATTACTGCGACTTCGTTTACACGTGGAGCGTTATATCGACGCAAATCGGAATCACGATCTTGCAATATGGCCATTGTAACCAAAGGTGGAACTATCCCGTGTTCTTGAGCGTCGGCAATGCTTTCTTGCTCAACTTCATGTAGCATTTTACACGCCGAGGCAAATGGATTGTTTTGTACCATAAATTCTGTCAATTCCCTCATTAAAACAGGGTTGCAGGACGAATTTTCAGTTAAACTCATTCGTTGTTCTGCTGCCCTATCGGGATCAAGAATATATAATTGGGCATATTTTCTAGGTTCGTCGTCACTGGGATTTAAAACTCCTGAGCGATGATATAATTGTCCGTGAATGCGAAAACAGTAAGGTCCATAACCCGGGGGAGGAGCTATATTCGCACCCATGGAGGCAAATGCCAATGCACTATTGAAAGAACGTATGTTTTCCATGAAATTTGTAGACCGTTCATGGTTTTTGGTCATTAACTGCTGTAATAATGGTGACACACGAATTTGTGGTAAATCGACTCTTCCTTTGTGGCAACAGGAAGTAAATTCTCCGTCTGTGGGCCTTTCACCTTTAAAATGTCTGGCATGGCAATATTCACAAACTTCTGTTAAAGGGCCACACTGATGTTGATCAACCGTTTCTTCATTAAATAATCCCTGTTCTGAAGTCCTAACCGAAGTGGTTGCTTTAGCTCGATTTACTCTTACATACATCTTTGTTCTATGCATATAACGGGATCTGTCTTCATCTGTCAATTGTGCACGACGTAAACGTTCGTTTTCAAGATTACGATTCCTTTCTTCCTCGGGAATATTTGCACGACGCAAACGCTGATTCTCAAGGTTTAAATTCCTACGTTCATCTGTAATGTTTACGCGACGCAAGCGCTCACGTTCAAGGTTTAATTGTCTTTTTTCGACTGTCATATTTGCTCGGCGCGAACGCTGATTTTCTAGCTTTCGCCGTTTAGCCTGAGCAGTTTTATCTTCAGTATCCTTTTTAGGTGGCATTTAAATATCCTCTTTTCGGGCTTTAAAAACTATCTCGATCAATTTAAACCACTTCGGGCAATAATAAAACCATTTCGTGCATTAAAAACCACTTCGGGCACTAATAAAACCATTTTGAGCAATATTAAAACCACTTTAAACAATTTATACCACTTCGGGCATTAAAAACGACTTTGGGCAATAGTACAACCACTTCGGGCTATAATAGAACCACTTCGGGTATTAAAAACCCCTTTGGGCAATAATAAACCACTTCGGGCAATAATAAACCACTTCGGGCTAGAGTAAAACCACTTCGGGTATTAAAAACCACTTCGGGCAATAATAAACCACTTCGGGCAATAATAAACCACTTCGGGCTAGAGTAAAACCACTTCGGGTATTAAAAACCACTTCGGGCAATAATAAACCACTTCGGGCAATAATAAACCACTTCGGGCAATAATCAACCACTTCGGGCTATAGTAAAACCACTTCGGGCAATAAAAACCACTTCGGGCTATAGTACAACCACTTCGGGCAATAATTATACAACTTCGAACAATTTAAACCACTTCGGCCAATTCAATCAAAGCAAAATTGTGGTTAAATTGATAAAGATTTCAAAATATACAAAACCTGGATGTTTAATTTGGCAGAACAATAACCCTTTCTGAGTTATTTTGTCGATAGAATGAACGGAAGAGTTATTGCCAAGTTAAGTTACTCGGTTCTGTATTACTTACATTTTGCTCTTCTGGAACGTCGGCGGGTAGAAGGTTAATATTATTATTCGAAATTTAGTGTCGTTTACAAAACCAAGTATTTAGTTTGGCATACATTTGTCTTTATTACTGACCTTATTAAATCAATCATTCAAAAAAAATAAATTTGAATTTGGTCCCAACTATTTTGTGGTAAAACGCAAACAAACGTTTTGATACCGCCCGAGTTGTGTGGAGATTTACATGAGAGTGCAACAGTTGGGAGTAGCACGTGGAACGGGAAAGTCGGCTGCAGAAAGTACAAAGCAAATTCCTCCAGCGCAAGTGAACAATCTCAAAATCGCATTTAAGGTATATTTTTAGATAAATTCATAATAATTCGTAATTTACAAAACCGGAATAATTAACTTGGCACAACTAATATTTATTGATTTCTTTTGTCATTTTCTGTATAGAAAGAACGATAAACGGCGCTGCCAAATTACATAGCTTGGTTTTGTACTTACTATTATCACTTAAACAACTTCAACAGATCTAAGGTAAGATTATTTGATTAGTGAATGTACAAAACGGGAATTTTTAATTTGGCGTGATTTTCAAAACTTATTTGTTAAATTCAGCTATGAATCGCGGTGCCCGTGCTATTTGGCCTAGAGGCAGCACCTATTCGATCCCCAAGAAGGAGGGGAATGTAAATGACGACAGGAATTGTGTCAATTGTGGAACTTTAATCAAAGCACAGGCAAGAGAGAAACCGGGTAAGATTTCATACAAAACCGATTATTTAATTTGGCATTTTGAACTAACTTGTTATAAATATTTTTTTAATATATTAATTTAGTGAATTGTCCCATCAAGAAGTGTTCCATGCCACTGATTCTGAGGGATGGCAAATTTGATGATAATGGTTGGGGACGCTGCCTGAACTGTGACTCATTTACGCGAGGTTTGTCGGCTTAATATTTTAAAATGTTTATAACTTATAATAATTTAATGATGAAAAATCAATGTACAAAACCGTGTTAATTAATTTGACATTAATTTTGATTCATAGAGGAGTTCAGCTATTGTCAAAACTGCGGTAAGGGTAATGCCGCTGCAATAGAGAGGAAGCGACGATTTGAGCAGATAAAGGTAGAAAAGGAAAGGATTGAAAAAGATGCAAAAATAAGGAAGCTTACTGTTGATAATGAACAAATGCTTAAGCGGTTGGAGGAGCTGGAGGCTCAAGTTAAGCGTGCTAATGAAGAGAAAGACATCGAAGACAACATGCTCCTCTTAGCTGACAATTCCAGCGCAAAAACTCCTTCTTCGGAGGGTTAGAAGTGACTTTTCTGGTTTAATTTAAATATCAAATTCAAGAATAATAAAGCGGAGTAATATGTACAATTTGGCATTAGAGTACAAAATCGGGTTATTTAATTTGGCAAAAAAGCGATTTAAAATTTTACAATTTAGCAAACAAAAAGTTTGCTCCGTCGGTTTGAATCGATACTGCGTCGCCAAATTAAATAACCCGGTTTTGTATTTGAAAGCTACCGAACGGCACTTATTGAAACATGTGAATTTAAGTCATAGTTGAGGAGGACCCTTATAATGAGTGGCATTCGGTTAGAGTGTGTGGTGGTGTGGTGGAGAGTAGAGGAAGCAGACTCATGCGCACCAGACAGAGTCGGCTTCAGCACTCATCTTACATGGGCTTTTATTACTTAGGGAGATAAATTATGACGAGTCTGACCGTCCAAGGAAAAATGTAGTGGGATAGGAAAGGACATGAGATATAATAAAACTTCGAACCCTTAGAATGTGGATCCGTCCCTAAGTTTCCGTTGTATTATAACAACTAACCGTGTATAGAACCTTGTGTAGTTCATGATCCATGTAATTAAAGTACTTGTATAGTATTATCGCAAAACTTCAACCGAAGTCAAAACGATCCGAACTTCCCTTACCGGTTTCTTACAACTTGCAAGGTCGAGACTAATTTTGTACCAATAGAAATATTGCATTGCTCAAAATGTCTTGTATCGTATTCTGTAAATGGAAATCAACAAAAGTCAAGCATAGTTTGCTTACAGCAAGGACTACAAACGCCAAGCCCATCGATTAGTACTTTTTGGTTCTAGATATTGTTATCGGGCAAATCTCATGGTTTCCAGGTGCGACTTTGGAAATATATGAAATTTTATATGAATTAAGATGCCATTAGGACCGGCAAGCTGCTGTTCTCTTATCAGATAAGACAATAAAGAACCTTCATTTTTCCACTGACCGTTGTTACCTTTCTTACGTAAGTAATTTCTCTAGTATCAGAGTAAAGAAAACAAATATTCTGATACATACAACATATGTATGTGTCTATGTGTATGTATGTACAAATCGCTAGGAATCAGACCGCAAATAGTTTTCAGATTGAAGTTTTTATGAGCAACAAGCTAGAAATTGTCAGGTTGAGTTTCTTTTGAGTGAAAAATGGTTTGTGTAAATCACAGATACGATAAGATCACACTTTTCTTGTTTACTACCAACAAGCAAGACCCTCTGTTTATTTTTTGACACATTGCCCGATCTTTTGGATTAGCTCTGTTCAAGCAGTTTTGATAGTATTGATAGGACATGGAAGCAAAGCTTATTAGCTTCAAAACCCAGAATATTAATATAGAACAAACTTTGAGAACGGGGAAAGTATATCGTCTTTGTTCATGAACTTTCAATGTTAGGGAAGTTTTAAATGGATTACGAATCAAGAAACAAATCTTGATAATAACCCAGCGCCATATTTAATCCAAAACTAAAACGGATTAAACCACTTCAAATGAAACGCTAAACCATTTAAACCAAACTAAATGATTAAACTAAAAATGATTCTGCTATTTTGTTGTTTACATGTAGATGAAAAGGTATTTAGATAAAAAAGACATATTTTATATCAATTGACAATTTGTGAACGTAGTCACTGGATAGCCAGGTTCCCGTGGATGTATTTGTCCATGTAGACATATCGATTTGAGCCGTTGCTCATGGAACTGACATTTTTGGTTTCATTTTGACCACTTGGTTTCGTGACTTACGTTACAGGTATATAAATGAAAACTACGATATCCTAATACAAGTTCAGCTGGATTGTATTCATTGCTTAAAAATATTCTTTTCTTAGTCAATCTTGGGTCGTGTCTTGGTTGCCACATAAATCTGCCAAATGTAAAAGGTCTACTGGTATTTTATTACACGACCCTACTTTTTTCACGATTTTTTTGGTTTTAAAAGTTAGAATTCGTCTATCGTCTTCTTCTTGCACTTGCTCTTCTTTTATAAAGCAATCTTTAATTCAAAATAAAATTATTGTTCTTCGGCTCTTTGGACAGTAAAATTTCATTTTGCAAGACAGCTATGTTGATTAAAGCTAGCGGCGTAAAAGCACTTTTGACTTGGTGAATCTCGGTTTTAATAAAATCGTTTTTCTCTGGTTCTAAAAAATTGTCGTATTTCATCGGCACAAATCCAATAAGTCTCTAGTCCTTACCGTCGTCGATTGTAATGAAAATTCTTACAATGACAAACTCGATTCAGCGTGATAGAATTTCCGAATTTCCTTGATGGTATGAATTTTAAATTCACTCAAGGTGGCCGTTTATCCTGATTTGCGAAAATCTTTTGCAAATGGCCATTGCTCATAGCAATACTTCTGATTGAGTCTTATGTAAAGATTTTATCTGGTTTGCTTATACAATTTTTCTTGATGTCAGATTTTGTTAAAAGACAAGATCATCAAAGTTTGGTCGATTCGAAACTCCAAGCGACTCTTCGTCCATTAAAATAAATGCTAACGTCGGTGGTGACTTCATATATTTCGCATCCCGGAGGTGTCACTCGAGCTCAAGAATGTGACAATATCTTCAATTAGCCGTCGACAAGTTACGTCATACTACATTTACGACCTTTTTGGTCGGACGTCATCGTCATCATTCATTCGGTGGATTGCCTTAAAATAATAGCTCTGACGTAGTTGTTACTGATCGCAATACTCTTAGATTTTAATAGATTTGATCATCTCTTTATTCCAATCAAGGAATGACGAACAAAACGCTTCATAATGGCTCATTTATTACTGGTTGAGTTTGGCTTTTTGGATTTTTCTGAACTCATTTTTGCAAGTTGAGAAATTTTACTTTCGCTACAAGCCAAGCCTCTACATTCTTCGGGATTCTTTTGCCTTTTGATTCTCAGATTTCACATCATCGGAAAAACTATGATCTGACTTTTAATTGTATATTGCAATACAATATACTGATCATAGACTTTGCAATTCTTGTTTCCTATTGTTGTCCTATACCACCTACCACGGTCCAAACTACCAAGAATTCTGAATAATCTTACAACAAGAGGATTTAAACAATTCTTTGATAAATCAATGTTCTAGAGTACGTGGTACAAGCCCTAGCTAACTTGCAACTCAAGTGCAGTTTTCCAACTTTCGAACTTTCTTCTGTTGAATCAGGTAGAAAGGTTACATCAATACTGATGAATATGTGAATTGGGCATCGCATCATCGTGGTTCAGTAGGCTCCACGCATATCTCAATAAGCCAAGAGAATAAATTGACAATATACTGATAATAGGCTAAGGGTTTTATTAAAAATTTTACATTACTCGCATTGAGGATTGAAAATGGAGAAAAAAGATTCAGTACGTGAGTACGATTATAAGAAAGGCTTGTTAGTATGAAAATATTATTATGATAATGATGATGATGAGGCTGATGATAATGACTAGATGATGATGATGACAGTACCATAAGTAAAATCCATGGTTAGAAATGCAGACGGGAGAATTAATGATTTTTTTTTTTACTGGACGCGAGGATTTCTTACAAAAGTGCATTATAAATTCATTGCAATGCTTAGAAGCTAACAAGGCTTAAGTTGTTCCATGGAGGATCCCAGTTGCATTGATGATAGATAATCTCAATTCATTTTTTATATTTATTTTTAAGAGAACCAAAGAAGGTTGTCTGACATGTTGGATTGAGTTTCCACGTTCGTCAAAGTTTATTGGTGCAATGAGTAACAAGGTGGGCTCGTCTTAAGTAAAGTAGCGTACGACGTGTAGGGATTCTAAAAAGATAATTGGCTGATTACTACTAGATTGGGTTTGATGCGTTTCTGTTTTATTATGGTTTTATGGTCGAGTGTTTTGGTTACGACTTATGTTGGAAACTATTCATAGTTATGCACGCTCTTAGTTTTAGTTATGCAAGTTCTCCTAGTTGTAATTATGCACACACTTAGCTTTAGTTATGCAAGTTCTCCTAGTTTTAATTATGCACGCTCTTAGCTTTAGTTATGCAAGTTCTCCTAGTTTTAATTATGCACGTTATTTAGTTTTAGTTACAATGCCATAATAATCGCAACTAAAACCTAAACCATATGAAAACATTAATCCGAAACCCAATAACCTATCAAGTTTTGCATTTTCCAATATCTTGAATAGAAGGCTCATTTATCCGTTTTCTCTATTATCGGCAATAGTTCGAGTTTTACATTTTGCATTTACTCATGGTAGCTAATTCGGTTTTTATACGCTTAAGCTTTTATAGGACTACATTGTTAGCTTCGCCAATCGCCATAGGACTTTGTGATGGCACATATTTGGACTTGGTCACTATTTCCGGATTAGTACCTTATTTTCATGTCAAATTAGTCGATTTACTTGACACAGTTAGAGCTGTAGAAATCCCAGAACAACTCTTGTCCTAAACTACAAGTAAACTAGATGAGTGAGAAATTGTAGGCTTTAGATTTCGATATTAAATGCATCTGCCCGAGACAAAATTTAATACAAATAAATCCTAAGCAGAATTGTTAAAAGACTTTTTGGTAGAATAACCGGCTCCAGATTTTTATTAGCTAGTTTTCTAAGCGTTGATGTATTTGGCTTGAAGTGTTTTTCACGATCTGCTGCATCCTGGTTAATTTTACATGGAACGAGTTAACTAGACTTGTTCAAGACAGCTTTAACCACCGACTATCACCTGCCGAAACCAAGTCAATTCCATGATGGAGTAGACTCACGTTCCTATGCTGTATGTAGTCTGCTGGCATAGCAAACATAAAACTCTAATGAATCTTTTCTTAATTCTCGACAAGGAATTTGGGTTCTTGAGGGCATGTGGCTTTTGTCTATAAAAGTTGATTCTGAGAACAGTTTGTCTGTTATTTGAACAATTTAGTATTTCCCTTATACGTATTTTTATTGGGAGCAGGATTCCGTTTTGGTGGAACTATTTCAAAGGGATAGTCCTTTATAAACGTCGATTGGGATTGATAGGCTGTTGTTTACTGCGTCTGTCTATTGTAAGTTCAAGTATCTGGTTTAGAATAAAACAGCGTTTAGAAAGTTTCGAATGTTAGTGCAAGGTGCAATTATTCGATACCAATTTATTTGTACGTCAGCACTCCATCAATCCAAATCGCTCTAGATCGTTCAAAAGTCATTGATGGCCATTTCCCTTGTGTAAGTTAAACCCGAGTACTCGTCCAGATTGCTTTGCACTTCAGGCTAAGGAATTGTTTTCGTTTGATAAGTGATCTATCTCGTAAACTCGCACCAAATAATTTCTAGAGAACAAAACAGAAGCAGTTTTTAAGATAATGATCAAAAGCCCATAAATATGTCAAATAAGTCGTTGGATGTGTTCCTCTGGAAGAAAAGATCGATAGATTATTGTCTCGTTCGGATGTGATATCCAGTCTAGGTTTAGGTCAGCGTAAGCTTGATATTCTAGCTAGGGCCTTACATCATAATGCATATTTTTCATTGAAGAAATCGGAATACTCTAGCCCAATCTAAGCCCAATCTATAACATTTGGAGTAAAGCCTCAAACATAGGAGTTTAGTAACCCGGCTGTACTTGTGGTATGCCTATTAGGATGGTACAATTGAGTATAAGCATTGCAGATTGCAGCTGTGGGTGCGGGTGATATTTGATATGACATCGGTAACTTTTTTATGCTTGAAGTGAATTACCAAAACTGCTCTGATTAGGAAGAAGAACTCAGTCCTCTCGGAAAATTGAAATACTAGTAGAACAGGAAATGGGGGTTCCAATCCAACCAATTGATGCTTACATCGTTTTGGGGACAAATGACAAAATATTGTTGAAATAAAGTAATCTCCATTTTCTCCACTGTCAACTTCATTTTGAACCGGATTCTCTTTGTAACGTGAATTGAAATTGAAAAGGGATTTGAAGATCTGATTTCATGTGTTTTCATATATTTACCTTTGTTTTGACCGGTATTTGTATTGTAAACGAGAGACATGGAATTCTTTAAATTGCCTTTTACGGCTTAATTTTAAACCCACTGCTAGTAAACGGGAAAGATGCTCAACGTTAATCCTAAATAATTGACTGATGATGATATAAAACAGTATGTGTGTCTGATCCTGATCTGATAAACAAATGTGGAACTGTCTAGAAAATGTCGTAAACAAGCATTACATATATTCCTTATTTGTGAATTTAGACTAAGGTTGTTAAAAAAATTTGAAAGCCTATCTGTGATGTCCTCTCAAGTCCTCTCTTCAGTTCATGCCATGGTTAAATAATCGTGGTCATCGATCTTGATCCTCGCAAAGATTATAATTCCATGCCGTTTTTAAATGAGACAGCCAGTGCCAGACTCACTTTCTTAATTATGAAATGGAAGTTGAAATGCTGACTGTATGAAATCCACTTAAATGGAGTCAGAAAATACTATCTAATTCCCCAGTGACTTATGATCTTGCTTTCATCTACTTTATCTGCTTTTGCATTATTTACCTACAGCTTCACTTATTATAGAGAAGTGGTCTTCAGTTTCAAAAGGTTTTGAGTTACTGTAGTTGTTAGCAATGGTTTCCTCTCCAGCTTATTTTGTGGTGGAGTATTAAATTTATTTATGAAAATTCCGTCACTCTAACTGATGAGGTTTTCCTGGCTGTTTTTGTTCCAACTCTTCTGCAAACATCAATGAATGATAATTATGAGAGAAACATCTCTTTGAGAAAGTAATTTGTGGAGAATTTCTTTTTATAAGGTCGATACAAATATTATTCGATATTCGATGCTATAAAATAATATCGGGAAAACAAGAATGAAGCCAGTAATATTGCTAACCATAATATCCTGCAAAGCATTGCAAAATGTTGGGAAACTGCGAACCGAAAATAAGGGAACATGCTGGAGAAAATGTCATGAAACCACAGCCTAATTGCTTTCCTCCATTGAATGAAAGGTATCTTGAGGATTCAGCTCAGCAGCAAGCAAAGGCCTCCATTCCACCGACGATTCCTGAGGTTTGACTTTTATGTCCTTAGTCCTCGGAAGATGCTAATTAAACGAAGAAAAGAAACTTTGTTGACATCTTGGTGAAATATGGAAATTTAATTCAATTCAGAATTCAAACCCATCTTATCAGCGATGGTTTTACTCCCTCGCTCGGCCTTGTCATCCTCAATCGATATGCTTTGGTAACTTTTTATGGATGAAAGGAAAATTGCACAAATTTATTCAATAATTCATGAATCATGAGTGATCAGTAAGTGGGTTTCATTCAAGGGATTGGATGGAGGATGGTCTGTATATGAGACGATATGTATTCATTCGTTATTTCTTCACGTTCAGGAAAGAAGGATGTCGATGGAATTTTTGAATGCTAAAACCAAGTAATTTTATTTAGAATCGGGTGCCCTTGTGGCGTCAGGTCGTAATTATGTCTTGGGAGACCATAAAAACGTAATGAAATTCTGTGGACTGGCAGTAGTGGCCCTGTAAAATATAAAATCCTGAGTCGCATCATGCGTGCTCAAAGAGAGCAAGATTTTAATATAAAATGATGGTGTGCAGAATTTACATAAAGTGCAGCAAGGACAAATTTCTAATTCGTTTTGAAGTTTAATTTTTATCTACGATAAAAAAATGAAGATTAATGAATAGAAAGCATGATGGAGAGATGGAGACTTGCTGCGGCGGCCTGATAAAAATTTTGTTTAGTACTTCTTTCGTCATTTCCAGCATTTAAATGTTCCATGGTTCATTCATGAAGTTGTGCATTAATCAATAATCAAATGGTTATACCTGGGCGAGCGTGTTAAAATGTCAGTAATGTGATGATGACTAGAATTCGTTTGATATGCCCTGTGCTGTGAGCTTGTTGCAGCCCGTCTTCTTTAGAGCCTTCTCCATGGTTGTTCATACCCGTGCAATGCGGTTGCATACTGCGAGCATTGACGGATGAAATTTTTTCCCCCAGGAATTTTTATTCCTTACCTTCTTGTGAAGGCTCAGAGGCCTGACCGGTTAAAAAGAGGCAAGAACCATAAAGTGAAGCCTTCGTAGCCGAACTTCGACCTAGGGAGACATAAATTCGTTTGAATTTCTTCAGATTGCCCAGCATGGGATCTTGTATTTCGCTCAGAAGATGAGAGGACTCCAACCAACCTGCCAACCACAGCCAGAATAATTTCAACCTTTGGATTCTCTAGATCACTTGCTGACCGAAATGAGCTTTTTACCTGATGATGTTTGATGTTGGTGTATGGAATAGTTAGGGTAACCCTCTAATAGTGTCTGCTTGGATGAAAAGAAATGCGTTAAATTGATGTTTCGAGAGCATAAATGTTCGGCCGAAGGATTTTAACGTGATTCATTGACAAGAGTAATCAGATCTGGTCGAAGGGCAGTTGCTTCGAAGCTTCGATCGTGAAGAATGAGGAGAATGCAATGCCGGATCTGAGGCAAAGTTGAGCGTAAAGCGGTTTTCGAAAGAGCATATCAGGCTAATGCAATTAGGAAGGGAGGCTTATAACTTCAACTTAATTTGATTTAATTCATTTTGAAGATTTAATCTTCAAAAATTCATTTTGGTCTGCTGTTATTAAGGATTGCAAAGAATACCGCTCCGCCGTGAATGTCATTAGGAAATTGAAATAATCTACCGTAGAATCTCAGTAATTAAGGAGACATTCTTCGCATCGTCTATATAGGCAAATTGTGATCAATGGTAGGTGTGCAGTATCCTCAGGCTGAAGGAATGCTGTTGCTTAATTAATTACTTTAGAGTTTAGTAATTTTAACTAAGCATTAACCCTTTGGAGTGGGACGGGAAGTATTCTTCCCACTAAAAACAAAGCGTTGTCATGGTCTGGGAACTATTCTTCCCAACGGAAATCGAACCGTTGTCATGGACTGGGAACTATTCTTCCCAGTCAAATTCAAACCGTTCCCATGGATTGGGAAGTATTCTTCCCAGAGCGAGAAAATAGCTTATCGTGGTCTGGGAAGTTTTCTTCCCAAGCAAAAATTTGCAAATCGCAAGAATTTTTGCAATTCGCAAGAGTTTATACCGCAGTCGTTTGATCTGATTTTTAGTTCAACTCAACTTCAATTCAGCCTCAATTGATAAGTACTTCTGAATGATTTAACAAATAAAAATTTGCAAGTGCCCCTACAGATCATTTGGGGATAACCTGACCCACAGGGAACACTCATAGTCATAAATTGCCTGATTTTTTTTTTACTGACAGTTGAACATGAAGTTGTATTAGAAATAAAAATTGAGAAATTAGTTGCACTCATTTATTTTAAGCTTGTTAAAAAATGAAACGCTGGGAATAAGTAACTTTTCACTTCCTTTTTTGTGTTAGTCCCGCAACTAGAGGACAACCTTTTCCGTTTTTCGTAAGCTCGACAACCCCCCCCCCCCCCGCTCGTCCGACTTCTTAAAAATGAAGCATTATGCAAATCTTGTTGTTTCATTCCAATTATCAGTGTAATTATTATATTTATTTGCTTGTCCATTTCTCATCAATTATCAATGAAAGTAGCTATTTTTATACTTTCATTGTTAATAAAATTTGTATTTTGAAACATCAGACAATCATGAGTTTTGTCTTTGATCATGTTAGCGTCTAAAAGATAGTTGATCAAGTTAGATGGGGTCCAATAATGCTATACTTATTTGGAGTAACATAGACACAGTACAATAAGGGCTTGTTGATTTTTTCGCCAAATCTTGCAAAAATTTATTTGATTTTCGCAATATCGCCAAAAATGTTCCCATTTGAAACGGCAGTTCAATGAAAAAATGTACCGTGTCAATGGGCCTGAATGATTAAGGAGTTTGACCATGGTAACCACTAGACTTTGAAGGAAGTCTTTCCTCGTCTACCCTAAATTGCTACCCCACTCCAAAGGGTTAAGTGTTGAATTTGGATTGTGGACGAGATTGATTTGAGCAAAGTGAATTGGGCACACCGCTGCACATCAGATTTCATCGATCAAGGAGCTGTCGGCAGGAATATGAAATGCAAACTGCCACATCCACGGTGAATTGAGAACTCTGTATGTTAGTCGAGTTACTGATGTTGAAATGTGCCAAAATTTGTTTTGTGCTCTTAATGACGATAAAATGGGATGAAGGATGTTTCGGGCCGTCCCTTCCCATTCATCTTGGTGTCAGTTTAAAAGAGTTAGTTGATATTATAAGGAAAATCGAAAAGGAACATTAGGTTGTATGTTAGCGAGTCGTTTCTTTTGAAAATGCTAATTGAAATGGATGTGCAACTTTGTGTTCCTTTTTCTGCACGGATGATCGTTAACTTGATTTGAATTTAAGGTTACTGACTTCAGATCTTGGACAAACTGTTTTGGTATCACCGTGTACTTGTATTCTGTTTACTGTTCATGTTACACAAGGCATAAAATCCTGAGATGCTTAAGGATATTTCAATTATATTGAGAACAATTGAGATATTGAAATTGAAACTATCATTATGAATTTGTTAGAATTGATAAGTTAAACTAAATGATTAAATTCGATTAAACATCCCATTTTACCTAGTTCTTCAGCGTGCGTGAGGTTCAATTTACTTACTTGTGTGCAGCAATAGTTGAGATTAATTGCATTCCATTTATGGAAGAACAAGACTTTTCATGGATTAGATATGGGACATGGGGTGAAACAAAGCGATTATTTCCACTGATTTTAAATACGCATTGCATATAACCGATTAGATACGGCACGTAATAAAGATAGATTTATCCACCTGTCCAACAAAGAGGGTAGTGTGTAGCTTGAAAAGACTCTACGCTTCTACAGAAAGTTTTGAGAACCGGTTGCCTTGTTCTTGAGTTGGTGAAAGCAAGCACCTAGTCAGTTCTAACTTTATAAAAAGCTTTATATTTGTTGATGGTTGATTGAGTCATTACTTTTTTTCTGGACATAAAATTGATATAAGTTTTGTCAGGTATCTCCCGTGTCGGGATTTTTGCCACTGTGTCAAACACCGTGTTTTACCTTAAACGACAAAACTATCTTCACGGGGGTGATCATGGTTGCTTGAAACCGTTTATACGTGACGAAACACCAATCGTTTTGGGCTTGAAAACCAATCATTGAATGTTGATGAAAAAATCTTTGAATTACAAACTGCACAGAATTAAATTACAACAGGTACCCTTAATTTAAGAAACCCTGTACATAGCTGAGTTTTACAACAACTCGGTAAACCCTTATAAATGGTTTCATCGAAATAACGGCTGTGTACTTAAGACACCCTTATTTTGTCAATTTATTTTGTCTGTTCTGTTCTCCATTCATAATTCAGTTAGATTTGTTCATATAATTTAATGCGTATTCTAAACATAAAGAACTTTATGATCCTGTTTTGATATGGGTGAACTGCAGTTTTAAGTGTCAAAAGGTGACATTTAATCATCCCAGTTGAAATATTAAGAGATAAAGTTTCACTAGCTTTGTTAAGGACCAATTGAATCTGTAATCATAAGAGAAATCGGAGTATCAGTTTCAATAGGATTTTACGAGTGTCTTAAATTTATGTTCGTCTTACTTGAGCGATGAAAGCTGGAGTGACTTTATTTAGGTCATGAAGAGATTGATGATTAATAGAGATTTCAAAGATTTGAGTGAATCATGAGGAAGTTCTAGTAATGCATTTTTATTATATGGTTCGGGAGAATCCAGTTTTTATCGTATTATTCTGGTATAACTCATGGAATTGTATTTGAACGACCGTGTTTTTCTATTTTATATTAAGAGTTGAGTAAGATCCTTGTTCTGCCTCCAATTGAAATGAATTGACTAGGGGTTCCAAGATATATCCGTACAAAAGGGTTATTTTAGTTTGTTTACAAGCTTGGGGTTCTTTTCAACGTTATATGATCAGGCAAGCCTATTATTAAATGTTTGTAGGATCTATCATTACCTACTAATAAATAGTTCTTGGAGTCTAACAGTCGTACTAATAATAATATGAGCTAGTTATCAAGAGGATAAGTGCAGTGCATTGCCTATGATGATGCTTCTGCAAAAAACATAACCGTGGCTTATTAAGGTAACTAGACTTATACATAATCATCCTGCTGGTGGACTTTTTATCGTCGAAGGTAATGAAAGAACTACGAGACAAATGAAGATTTCTTCAGAGGATGTAGATGTTTGTTAGTGTGTTTTTGGTAAGGCGCCATGCAAACAGCCAACTCTGAATGCATGGTTTCTTCGTACAGATTGAATGCAGCTGATTATGATTATGCTGTTATGTTGATGAGGATATGATAATACTTAAAACTTCAATATGAGACACGTTAATCATAGCGTGATCCGTTCGATCCGAACTCTTATGGATTTTAATATTTACATGCTATCGAAATAGCTGGATAAATTTGTCCCACTTTTGAATCGAGACTTAATACACTTGATGGTGCATTACCACTACCAGTCAGAAACTGGTTTCCAATTCTTACTGGAAACTTAACTGGGAAGATTTTACTATCAAGCCCCGAGCTATTTTATTCTGAAAAAATGCTATGTTAAGGAATGATATTGGTTATTGTTGCACTATTCAGTATATAGGAACAAGGCATTCAGTTTTATAAGAAGAAATTCCGTGCAATATGAGAATGATGGACGTTAATCTGTAGCTATTTTACTCGTAGACCATATTCATGCGGATTTGACCCAAAGCGTCCGGTTAGAAACTTCCATTTCAGTCGAATTGGTTTTTAAGAAGTGCTTCATTTTATTTCAGGGACGAGTTATGCATCTTTCTAATCTCCCTAAGTAATAAAAGGCTATGTAAGATGAGTGCTGAAGCCGACTTGCGCAGCAGCCTGCTTCCTCCACTCTCCACTACTACCTCTCCACCACACCACACAGCCGAACCGATTCTTATCATAAGTATAATAAGTCATCTTCTCCTTCCTTCCACTCCGCTCCTTCGTTCTTCATTCCAATTCTCGGATCGTTTCCCTCTCTTCCTGCCTCCCGATTCAATCACAATGCCCCAATTCCTTTTTTATTCTAAATTTACCCACCACATGAATCATGATGAATCCTTTTACGAAACAATATTTTTCCCGTCTTTATGTCTCTTCTTCCCAACATGCATCACCATCATCAATCATCACCCAAACCCAATCCAGTTACAATTTTTAATACGTCGTTCGAAACGTATGACCAAGGGCTTTTCAACGATGTAATGTTAGGGGGGCTGGGTCACCTCCTGATCAGAAGGGGACGGGGGATGGGGTTAAAAATAGTCAGATCTATTCGTGTGATACGTCGTTCGAAACGTATGACCAGGGGCTTTTCAACGATGTAATGTTAGTGGGGCTGGGTCACCTCCTGATCAGAAGGGGACGGGGGATGGGGTTAAAAATAGTCAGATCTATTCGTGTGATACGTCGTTCGAAACGTATGACCAGGGGCTTTTCAACGATGTAATGTTAGTGGGGCTGGGTCACCTCCTGATCAGAAGGGGACGGGGGATGGGGTTAAAAATAGTCAGATCTATTCGTGTGATACGTCGTTCGAAACGTATGACCAGGGGCTTTTCAACGATGTAATGTTAGGGGGGCTGGGTCACCTCCTGATCAGAAGGGGACGGGGGATGGGGTTAAAAATAGTCAGATCTATTCATGTGATACGTCGTTTGAAACGTATGACCAGGGGCTTTTCAACGATGTAATGTTAGTGGGGCTGGGTCACCTGATCAGAAGGGGACGGGGGATGGGGTTAAAAATAGTCAGATCTATTCGTGTGATACGTCGTTCGAAACGTATGACCAGGGGCTTTTCAACGATGTAATGTTAGTGGGGCTGGGTCACCTCCTGATCAGAAGGGGACGGGGGATGGGGTTAAAAATAGTCAGATCTATTCGTGTGATACGTCGTTCGAAACGTATGACCAGGGGCTTTTCAACGATGTAATGTTAGGGGGGCTGGGTCACCTCCTGATCAGAAGGGGACGGGGGATGGGGTTAAAAATAGTCAGATCTATTCGTGTGATACGTCGTTCGAAACGTATGACCAGGGGCTTTTCAACGATGTAATGTTAGGGGGGCTGGGTCACCTCCTGATCAGAAGGGGACGGGGGATGGGGTTAAAAATAGTCAGATCTATTCATGTGATACGTCGTTTGAAACGTATGACCAGGGGCTTTTCAACGATGTAATGTTAGTGGGGCTGGGTCACCTGATCAGAAGGGGACGGGGGATGGGGTTAAAAATAGTCAGATCTATTCGTGTGATACGTCGTTCGAAACGTATGACCAGGGGCTTTTCAACGATGTAATGTTAGTGGGGCTGGGTCACCTCCTGATCAGAAGGGGACGGGGGATGGGGTTAAAAATAGTCAGATCTATTCGTGTGATACGTCGTTCGAAACGTATGACCAGGGGCTTTTCAACGATGTAATGTTAGGGGGGCTGGGTCACCTCCTGATCAGAAGAGGACGGGGGATGGGGGTAAAAATAGTCAGATCTATTCGTGTGATACGTCGTTCGAAACGTATGATCAGGGGCTTTTCAACGATGTAATGTTAGGGGGACTGGGTCACCTCCTGATCAGAAGGGGACGGGTGATGGGGGTCTAAGTGGTTTTTTCAAACCGAAGTGGTTTATTTATCCCGAACCTCAATCCTCATCATTCACTCTCTCGCCTCACGACTACTGACTACACACATCACCAAGTTGTTTTTTCAACCCGAAGTCGTTTTTTCAACCCGAAGTGGTACCGTTTTACCGAAGTTATTCGAAATGTACCGTCAGTACTTTCCAAGTGAAAGTCCGAGGGGCAACATTCGGAAAGGGGTCCACGTCCCTTGCCCTGGGTGGATACTACGAAGTATTCAGCAGACGCTTCCGTACTTAACAAAAGACTAGGAAAAAGGCCCGTCGCCGACGTGCACAAGATCTACCTATTAAATCCTAGAAACGGTGAATTTTCAAAATTCCTCACGACACCGTTTCGTGGATTTAATAGGTAGATCTTGTGCACGTCGGCGACGGGCCTTTTTCCTAGTATTATATAATAGTGTAATGGATGCTGTCCTTTACAAGAAGATAGGATGACATTGCAAACAAGCAAAGAATTCGTTTGTCCGACATTAAGGGAGTTGATTATAGTTTTCCATTTTTTTCACTAAAATTAAGAACGTTTCTTCGTCTTCTTCATTCTGTATTTTTATACGGTTATCAATTTTTCATTGTTTCGCAATTCCCCATATGAATGAGCTAGGGATGGAAATGTTCTATAGATACGTTGTCCGAATTAATCAAGGAAATTGTATTACATTTTCGTATTCATATTTCGTTTGGAATGCTCTCCGGGTTTAGCGAATTGAGTAACCCGGAACAGGGTTATAGAATATTACCGAATATTGTTAAAAGCCGGGGAACTAGTTAAGCTACAAATAAGTATTCCGGGTGTGGTGTGCGTGCAAATTCCTCAGATAGAATTTCGGTTTTAGGGGTAGACGTGTGGACTGGGTTTATCTCCCCCGTCTCGCGTAATAATTTATGACACGTTTTCGTATCAGATGCAGTGGGAATTTTTCAGGTTGGAAAGGGCTTACTGAATCCTGATAGGGTATCTGGATTTGGGTGTTAGAAAAGGAAGTCAACAAAACGCCAAATTCTTCTAAGAATAAATATTATCCCCCTTGATTGTGTCCTATATACCTATAGGCGCTAAAAGTTTATTGAGTGTCGACTTCTGTAGGGTACAATTTATTATCAACCTCTTTAGCCATGATCCATGGCGTCCTTTGCGTGCTTCTTTGTCCAGAGCTGGTTGTTATTATGACGATAATGACATACTGCTGTGGAGTTTTAGCCAATTGTTTCCGTAGGAAAACAAGCCCCCGTTTACTGGAACTGTGAGGATAAGTGAAATTCATACGTATCTGCTGCTGCTACTTCAAGTTATAACAATAAAATGAAATGGAGTACGTAAATATGCTTGACTGTAATAATACACGTTCAACATAAACATGTAGGTTTTTGGGGTTGTTACTAAATAATAAAAATGGGGGCTAGAACCTATATTTTTGCTATTGGTGATGCGGTGGATGAATTATTTCATGTATTTCGATTTGGACCATGCAATGAGAATGTTCGGACTTCGTAGAGGTACTGGTACACTTTAGTCTGATAAGTAAGTACGAAGGCTTGAATTTGTTTATTCGTTTATTCCGTGACTACTTGCTTTTAGTGGTAAAAAAGTGCAAAAACTCGGGAGGTATGTTATGGCTTCATCTCATATTTAATTTTGATGTCCATCTGGAAATTCAAAAAAGTACCTGGCATTACATTGGCAGGAGTGGGAGTGGTCTTTGCATTTTCCTTCTTCAATGAAAAATAAAAACTGAGTGGTGGTCTGAAATGGTCTTCCTATTATTGTAATATGTATTAAGCAATTTTTTATGCAACTTCGTTGTACATGTAATACTCTTACTTTCTTTTTTTAGTAAATTGGGTCGTGGATATCCTATGATTATATAAAGGGAGACAGAGAATAGGGATTTGTATTAGAATTAGAATAGCCTTTGGGTGTTGCTTGGAACATTAAGGAAGGCCAATTGAAAACAAAAGGAATCTGTCTATCGTCCGTCCATCCGTCAGAGTGGACGGACCGACGAATGAAGTGAAACGAAGAAAGGGCTACGTTTTTACAAGTAAAGGCTTTTGTTTCACAGACGGACGCATTGTTTCTAATGGACACATCATTAATTTTGTGATCATGTCCAGGTAACTAGGAACATCGTCGTATGATTTGCCGTAATAAAATATTGTGTAACGAGATGTCTTGGGCTGCGGGTTCCCTCGATGTTGTACACTTATATTATGGATTGTGTATATCCTATTCTGCCAATACAATTATGTGCAGGGGTTGTTGAATCGACCCTTTTTGGTTGTGTAATAACAATAACAAGAAAGACGTATCGATAATCGGATTTTTTCTAAGTTTTCTTCTTCTTTCTTGATCAGTACTCTCAGCAGACGGGTGGATTGAAACTACGGAACAGAATAGGGCATAATGGGACGGAGTACATGGATGACTGCGGGAAGCCGTCGGCATATATAGGGCCGAGGAAGAATCGCTTGGACGTTGAACAACAACTTTTGATCATAATGAAGACAACAAAGATTTTAACTGAATGAATAATCTTACTAACGTTGGATAGAAGAAATAATGTTCGTTTCTTATTGGAATATTAAACACGGGCACAATCGTTTTTTTCAGCTTAATCTTAGCCTTTTGTTCGTGTTTCAGGTAGCCTTTGAAAGAACATTTACCTTAACCATTGACAGGAGACACGAGACATTATTTTTTCTTGATCAAACTTTCGATGTTTTAATTTATTTCTAAAAAAGTCACGAGTTATAATGTTGATTTTTGCTTAACTTATAAAAATTTAAATTTAAAAAGCGAGAATTTAATTCTACAGTCACTTTTTTGTTAAAGGATGCTCTGTTACATTGAATGTTTAAAAGATTTCATCTTTAAAGCCCTAGGGAATAATAATGCTTTTTAGAAATTAATATCCAAGTTTCAACTATTATATTATATTAACATGTTTATGTATCTAGTAAAAACTCATAAAAAATAGTACAACTAAAAGGGTATTCGCAATATGACACATTTGATATTCGTTTTGCATGCTCTTTATAAAAAACCGTCTTCAACTTCTTCGAATGATGTAATATTAATTTTTTTCGGTAAGGTGTGTAATAAGATCCCGTCTATTTGGTTATGACGTTTAAAAAACACAAACCGGGCGTAATTGAAATGGAAACCTGTCTTAGTAAATTGTACAATTAAAATTCTTGGTCTAATCAAACCCATTCCTATTCGGTTTTAAGTGTTAGCTACCTAATTTGGAAGTAGTTATATGCTGGATAGGTCGAATAGTTCCGGCCAGCGGAGTTGTAAATGTGACCATAACATAAATATCCGGCTAATAGGATTAGACATCACTGACAAGACAGTAGTTTTGTGGTCAGTTCAGAAAAGGTGAAGTAGAATTATGATAAGGATCTTCTATATAACCTTCTTATGCTAATAACAATATGCTTAAGACACGTTTGGGATAGCTGATTGCGATGTGACCAGTTAAACTCTGACATGATTGGCGACATCTTATCTCCGATTTAAACTTCAAAGTATCAGAAGATCAGAAGTCCGCTGGATACATAGATGCTTTGAAAATTGTACAGATTCAAGTTACAAAATGCATTTCAAAAGGATTCTAGCTTCGTTAACGTGATAAACTCATTTCCTGACTTGATGCTCCGCTGTCGTTAACGTTTAAAGTTATGATAATAGCCCTGAATGCTCATTGAAGATTGTCTTATTCGTTTCTTCGACTTGTTAATTGATTCCGTTCTATAAGAAATTGAACAAACCAATCACGAACCTCATTTCATATTTAAAAGGTATTATAACGAGGTGCTCATTTGGAATTAGGGGCTTGGTCCTTCTTTAATTGCTGTAAGAACTGTGGGAAAAGAAGATACAAAATAACTGCACTAGTTGCAAAATGCAAAATGACTTAAAATCACCATTTTTTACAGCGAGAATGAAGATTGCACCCTCATCCGGGTTTTAATATTTTATCGATATATATACTATTTCAGGTTGTGCCATTAATGAATCATATTTGTGTATTTAACTGGAATGATTGAACCAACTTGAGACTAGTTGAGACGTATTGAAATCTAATTTTTAGGACTATTTGTTTTTTCTCTAAGAACTAACCTGGTATGATTGGTAGGTTTGAATGCTTTGAGACCAAATTAGGTAATAAAAATTCATCGAAATCCGGTTGACTACGAATTCTTCCTCAGGGCAAATCGAACAATGCCAAGCCAAGCCCTAATATCATATTGAGACTGAAAATTAAATGCTCATCGCCAGTGAATAAGAAATATTTGGTAGAACAACTAATAAGAACTTAGTCACCTTTAAACTCACTGCGGTCACACATCACAGCTTGCCGTTTGTCTTTACAAGAAGATGAGGGTTTGAATTTTTTTATTGATTTTTATTGAATAGACCAGGTAGATAAATACTGACTTATTGATTAGCCTTTTCACTTGGCATTGTTCTGGCTGTGATTCAATTATAATTTAAATATCATGGGATGCCCATCTGTGGTTACAATTTTGTTGTTCTCTCCTATATCCTTTATTTAATATCCTCTATGCATGGAGGGTTATGCAAATAAAGAATAAGGGCGAAGTGGAATTTCTTTACCAGTTTGGACTGAAGAGAATCGTAAATAAAGGTTAAATTGGCATCGAGGGTGATCTAGGCTGAAGTAATTGGCAGGAATAAGTATGCAATAAATACCACAGCGAGAAATTTATAGGCAATTTCACTCATATCATTTCATGTTCTGTAGCTTTGATTTGGGCACTAATGGCGATTCAAAGCACATTTCAGTTGTTGATATTGAAGTTCGATTGGTCATTAAGTTGTTTCTATTGGAATATGATTATGAGATACGACAGGACGTTTGGGTGGAAATAAACGAGTTTTACGTGCTTTTAAAAGATTGCATTGATAAAGTTGGAAAGGATGACACTCGTAAAGCCCAGAATTATCTGGTACTGCCTGAAAATAGCCACCATAAGTGTACTATCAAAATGGATAATATTGAAATTGATATAGATGTATAGATACTGCTTGTAAGCTAAAATTATGCCAAATTTTTTTTACTTAATTTGTTAATTATGGTGTGAATCCTGCAAGAGCATGGAATATAAATTAATGTATGACGAATTTATAGGTCTTGCAATGATTGCCAAATAAGATGTCATGCTTTTATTCGGTCGAGTACAAGATGTTAGTGGAATTTAAATTACAATTTGTAGTAATCCGAATAGCTATAATTATACTGAGCCACGCTGGTTGTTGAAAGGTTAAACCCATTTTTATCCTGCCATCAGAATCCAGTGTTGATTTATACCATCGTTTGTTACTTAAAAGAAGGGTTATGTATGTACAAGACAACTTTCACTCGTGCAGGAGGCTAAATATATTATCGAAGATAATTTATTAATACCATTTGCGTATGTCTGTTAAGAAGTCGGGTTATTATGCTCGAAGGAACTTTAATGAGCTGAAAAACTAATACATAATCGTAAAAAAATACATAAAATCATAAAAAATTGAAGTTCCATATGAATTCTAACTGGGTATGTGTAGTATTGAAGAAACACATCCTTAAAAAGCTCAGCCTAATAATAAGGATACGAAAAAAGTATTAATGAGGGATGGGGTATTTTCAGAGTATAGGATTTAGGAGGGTAAGGACCACGAAATGAGATAAAGTAGATGATTGAAAAATGAGTAGCCCATTAGTTATCACTCACTAGGGGGTTATCGTTTGAGAAGACTGTGTTTCTCTTTGCTAGGTGTACGTAGTGTTGATAGTTTACTTAATTTTCAAGGGATGTACTCTTTTCGATCCGATAAAACGTATCGCATAGGGATGTAAAAGAAGATGCGGTAAAACAATTATTGGAAGAACATGAAACCGACGCGTCAATGAAATTGCTGTCATTACTCAAAATAGCCCAACTCCATTCGAAACAGGGTTTATATGGCTGGCCAGTGAGAACTGTTGTTTTTGTGAAATAATTAAATGTGTCTTTCAAAACTTTCTTCATAACATAGAGGCAAAAGTAACTTCAGTACCTGAAACTTTGCGCTCGCAGTTTTTATAAGACTACAAGAGCTTAAAAGGTTGTTTGTGTGTTAATAACAATAACACCAGCTTTTTTAATTCCTGTTCGCACCGTGTTGTGAAATAGGATGGAACTATACATGCATATAAATGTACCATTACATTGGGATATCGTAAAAAGCCGAATAAGAGAAACACGATCATGATCATAGGGCAAAACTTCAATTTTTTAAATATAAACGAATGCGGAACACTATAGTCAATATGCTTAAGAGTTAAGATGAATTACATTACATTTCACATTTATTACTAGTCTAGCTGTTTTCACAAGTTGGAAGGTATCCGAAATTCCATAGAATGGAAAGGAAAGTTAAGAGATGCTTTAAGCGGTTTAAGGTAATCGCTTCCTTTGTAGCACTAACAGGTTGATTGGCTAGTAGGGATTTTCTTTGATATTATAAGTGAATTGCCCGCAAGGAAGTCGGGCTGGGATCGTAGCTTCTTGAGTTTTGCTGACAAAGTTAAGTTTTTCACAGCAACTTGTGAAAACTTCAAAGTCGCTGTGAACTTATTTTGTATCTGGGTCTCTCCTTTCGGAAAACTTTTAGCTTTTCGATCGTGGGGTTTGAAAAATTTAATAATTAGATCCTCAAAGTGTCAGTATAAAAAATTGAACAAACAACGGCTTTGACACCTTTGTAGAAGTCTAGAGTGGACTGGGAAGTGGGAACTCTTTGAATTAGAAATGAGAGATATTAGAGTTTGTAAAATTATTTCTTGGTCGTTTTCAGCAGAAGTGGCTCCGAATTATTTTTTAATGAATGTTAAACTTTCTAAGAACCTGGATACCATGAAGTTAGGGAATTGAAGGAGACTTCCTTTGTTTTTTGGATGATGTAAGTGTTTAGTGACTTTCACACGAAATGCAATTACACCTACTGAAGTGAGTGACGATGATAAGGATCGCGAATGATGCTGATACTCTGTAGGTATCATAGTATTAGTTTATTACTATAAAAGCCCACTTAAAATACTTATCTAATTGTACGACAATAGAATCGTTTCCTATTTTTATGGTATGACGGACTGGGATCGAGAACGAGATAATATGAAACAACATGCCACATCTTAAAACATATCCGTACTTTTCACAAACTACATGAGTACTGACAGATAGGAAAATTGTTGAATTTAAAATAGATGGGCTCAATTTGATGGGATTTCGTGAGGTTTACCGAATTATCCGTTATCATTATTCCACCTATTTAGCTCACCTAAATACTGACTTTAATACAGCTCATGCAGTTGGAAATGATGATTCTGTTTTAATACACCGCATGTCGTTTTTGGGGTTAAAACTTAAAACACGGTAACTCATTAGAAAGAACACTCCGGAATAGCTTTGTAACTTTAAGGGTGCAGTTGATGAGATTCCGTGAGTGTAAAAGGGTGCCGAAATGATAGACAAGTTTCGTTGTTTTTCGGTGTTGTCCGTATCCTTATCTTTTGTATTGCGTATTGTAAAGCCAAATTGGATGAGGAAATGGGTGATTTCCAGGTGATAAAACAGTAATACCAGAGTATGGTTTATGACATCGGAAACATGATATTGAACCTTCCTGGCCGTGCAACAAATCCTTATGAATATGTTAAACCTACTTCTCTGCTGCCGAATATAGATACAGTTACTAGCTTATAAATTCTTATAGTATGCAAGAGTTTGAATAGATTCAAACAGCTGAAGTGAAATTAGTGGAGGGGAATTCAGAGATGATTATAAGATGACTTATTTTCTCCGGTTGTTAATTCCGTAGTCAGAGAAGGGCACTCGTTATGAACGGGAAGTAACTACTTTGCATGTTTAATTATCGCATTGAATAGATAGGATCGGGTTGCCAATGGGAGTATTTATAGCCTTTGAGTTCCTAATGAAGATGTTTCATTGGTAGATTTATATTCCTCATTGATAAAGAGTGTAATGGGAATTCCTAGTTCTCGTTTGCTAATGACCGTCGCCAGAATAGTATGGCGTTCGGTTGAGCCACCAGCTTACTTGCAAATAAGGCTCCTAAATATCAAATCATCAGACGCCATGTGGGCTTGGCTGATGACGAACCAAATTCTGAAAATCTAAAAATGCCAATGGTTAAAATTTTTTGAAGTTTGTTGATCACGTACATCGATCGAGTGTACATAATAATATAAGAACTTAATAATATGCTGCTTGATCGTGTGCATTTGGTTTGTTTTAAAAATAAAAACAAAAGACTATAAACAAGTTTTACTCATATAGAACTTCCTTTTCGTAGAGGAAACAATGTTATTTCTGTACTTACCTATCAAGCATTAGTTTTTGGGTGGCTGATTGATACTTACATGGCACGTTACATTTCCTGTTTCCTTAAATATTACCTTATCAAAAAGTATCAAATGTTATGACGTTTTCCTAATCTCTGTATTAAATTTGAATGGGACAGATGAAGCAATGAATACGCTCTCTGCTTCAAAGTCTTGGTTGATAATTTTATCAATGGCTCAAGAATTTAGTAAGCTTACATTTTATATTGCGTTAAAGAAGTTATATTTTGCCTTCACAGCACTTCAAGTGTTGTCCATTGTCTTGAGACTTCATAAATATTACAGGAATATTGGTATTTTTCATTTGTCAGTAATCTGAATGCACAACTAGTCTCACGTGTTAGATTAATTACAGATTGCACAGTGGTGCTTCTTACCCCCTGCAAATACAGCCTTGTCGTGTCCATGAGGTAATTAGCTGCACCTTGTAAATCAAATGCCCCGTAATTCACCCAACAGGGACAATTTATTCAATTACGTATTTAAGCCAGAGCAGGCTCAAAATAATAATAAAAAATATCCGAAATTCCTCAGTTGCATTCTCATAGAATAGACTCATTCATCATAGGTTATTTTAAAACTCCAACGCTTCCCTGGGTTGACAATGATTTCCCTTATGTGAATGTTAAGGTTTTCTTTTCTTTCTTAATCATGTAAGTGTATAATTCCATGATCTGCACTGATCCGTATAAAAACAGAATACAGCAACCAGGTGTTAGGTTGATTTCCTAATTGAATCATTGAAGAATTTAGGGTTTTGTAACGAAGTTAGAAAAGGTTTACCTAGGAATTAAATGCAACAGTGCTAAAGCCAAAGAAAGTCCTGATTCACAAAGAATAAAAAAAAACAAAGAAATAAGAGATAAGAATTTCATTAATCCTGAAAAATGTTGTGACTTGTTTTGTTAATTAAATTCTTTCCATTCAAAGTGCTAACTGCTTTTGCCCCCTGTTGTATGACTTTAACTTGAGGCTAACAAATGCTCAACCATTTGATTGTCTTATAAAATTCCTCTTCATGGTTGATGGTTCAAGCTGGCTTTGTTCACGCTGGCTAGTGAAAAGTTATTCATTGAATTGCTAAAATCATTTGATTTTCTATGATTTAGTACGTATTTGCATGTCCCATGTAGCTTCTTTCCACAATCCACAACCGAGTTTCTTAACTGAATTTCAGTCACACAAGGATTTAATTTATTGAATATCTGCCTGCAGTAATTGTTGGCCTCTCCTCTTCTTTACATGCTGGAATTTTATGCTGGATATATTTCAAAAATGGTTGACAGAATAGGTTTTAATAATCGTGGGAGATCGAGTAAAAGTTCCCCAACAAGGGATGATCAAATTAAAGAATGGAATGTTTACCCCATCCGTCAGAATCTTGTTAGTGATTCGACCACCGAAGAAGCGATAAGGTATCCTTGTTTAAAGAGGTGATTGGTGATTGTATGAGTGTCTAAAGAGGCTGAAAAGATTGTTTCGTGTGATGATGATGATGATCATGATCAGCTCATTAAGTTCAAAGGGTACACCAAGTACAAGGTACAAGTGGGCTTTGAAATCGGCCCTCATCGTTCCTGTGGGCTGAGGTGATCGTGAGAAATTAAGAGGATGTTCTCAAGCTACGTGGATAGGGTTTAATTATGGTCTATTTTCTTAAGGTCCTTTCTGGAAGACAAGGAACAGAATTTGCCCTTCATAGTTCCACAGACAGTTGGCGATCAAAGTTAGATAGTTTATTGGAAGAGAAATGCTCCAGAGTGAGTTTTCCAACGAGTTGATTGTCTCTTTGGAATTCTTAGATATTCTTCAAACTTTCTATCTATATCGTTTGAGGGAAGAATGATGATATGGTATTTCCTGAACGAATATAGAGGTATGTGGTAATTGTGAATGAAATGCAATAGCATTTAATATCCTTGGAAAGGGAAATTCCTAAAACACAAGTCAGAGACAGAGTTCTCAGTTCTATTCACTTTTCAAGAGCAATCTGTTTAACACTTCCTATTCAGCTGAATTAAGCTTCGAGGTAAAGAAGTCGTCTCAGGAACCATTCTCCACTTGTGTCAAAATCGGCAGGGTTCCTATCATTGTGGGAGGTTTTGTAATATGAAGCCTATTCATAATAGGTGTGATTTTAAAATACACCTACCTATTTAAAAACGTAATTTCCCCTCTTCACTATATCGCTGCAGTGAAGGGAGAGTTATTTAATTGTCTTCAATGAAATTCCTGGCTTTTCAGACTATCGTTGTAGCAGACATGAAACTTCCAGTCATTGCTCCGAACTCTAAAAAAAATCAAAATTATCATTACGAAAACTGTTCGTTATAGGCCCATAATTAGTTTATGGGTGAATATTTATGGATGATAAAAATATGGTATCGGATGATGGGTGATATGAAGATAAGAAAAAGTCGTAACTGAGAACCAATTAAGGGTTGAATGAGGAGTGAGAAGAAAGATGAAAGATGGAATTAAGTGTCGTGGCTACTGTACTTTAAACTATTTACTTGTCCGATTAAGGAGTGAATTAATCCTTTACGAAGAACTGAGGTTACCTTGCTTGATGTTGTTCAATCTATTGAATGGGAAAATTCCTCTTTGATGCCAGTCTGAGAATCCCATACTGAGCTTTTCTTTTGATTTCTCAAGAAGTAGTTCTAAATGGGTGGTATAGTAATCGTCCATGGGAAACAGTGATCATGAGAAGATCATGCTTGTGTACTTAACTTTATATTCATTTGGCTGATCATTGTATTTAGTGGAGAGAAATTGAAGAATCTGGTTAAGTCCTGATAGCCTTCAATCTGAAGTTGACTGTCTCAGTTGATTCTGTCTTGATTTAAATGGAGAAAATTGAATTTTCATCGTCTTTTGTGTGTTTACAATTGAGGGATGAGTTTAAATGCCTTATTTCTTCTTAATGCTCCAGCCAGAGTCAGCGTGGAATTCTCTACTGAATTCGTTAGATTTACATAAGTATTTTATATACCACCCGGTTTCATTCACAGGATTATAAATTTTAAGAGGTGGACTAAGATTAAGATATCTCAAGTTCACACTTTACAGCTTCACGATACAGCGGAATTATTTACTCAAATTAAATTGGAGCAATTCACACATAAGAAATAAAAATGTAATGCATTATTATTGGCTGGATTTGTTGCTTTGTGATTAACGATTCATCAGGTGAGTCTTTGCATCTTTCCGTTTCCACTTCCACGTTGTGTACAAAGTTCGTTCCTGTGGGTCATTTTGTTTTTATTGCACTTTTAATTGAATTATCCTTTAATTTAATGGATTCCATGAGTGGGAAACTGCTTCCAGGCGCCCACATTCATGCTAAATCACGAGAAACCTTCTTGTAGACAGTTGCAGTAGACATGGAGCCCCGAAGTGCAGTAAATACAGAATGTTTTTTAAATTAAACGATCATGTAGTTGTATCCAATGAATTATTTTTTTTGTAATACTATATGTGTTGCATAGATTACAATTTACAACTATGAAATTCGGTACCTAGAAATACATTGTTTAATGTACAAGAAGATTTAGGTTAGACAAAAATGGAAGTGGAACTGATAAAAAATATCATAAATTATCATTCGTAAATACCCAAATTCGTGTATGATGAATTCAAGGTACATTACCTAGTAGTACCCTATCGTGAATTCGTTTGGATTGACTTGTGATTTGTTTTTGGTCGTGTCGTAGGGTTTTCCTGATTCTTTGACAGGAGTGACGGATAGGTAGATTAATGGTCAAGAGGCTTGGCAATGAATCTCTTCTTGTTTAGCCGATGTGTTCAGAGGTCTCTTGTTACTCAATTAATCTGAGTCAGAGATTTATTTCAATTTGCATGGTTAACCTTGTTTTTACTTCATGTTGTGTGCATTTTTGTGTAGCAAGATCTTTAGTACTGTGCTGTCTTTGAATTTGAACTACACCGTACACGAAGACGTGTGCTGGTTAGAAAGATAAGGCACGCTGCTGTGTTTAAAATTTAAGTCGAAAAGATATCGCTACAAACAAGATAGGATTTTATCTATACAGTTGTATAATAATATTGCCTATTGAGTATTGAAGTATTAAAATTGGGTTGGTCTGGTGCAACTTGGAAGTAGGAGGGGTGTATTGTGATTAAGAATTATAGGTTGCTTTTTATCTTGAGAACACATTGAGTCTTAATTAGGTGATTATTTTACTACCAAGAAATGTAACATTTACTGAATAAATCCTTACTCAGGATATGGGTAGTAAGATAAGAGTAATAAAAATGTTGTTATAATAATAATTAAAGGAGGAATAAATACCTCTACTCTAGTTCTTCCTGAAAGAATGTGACGAGAAAGACGGGCAAAATTTATGACTTTCTAAAAATTAGTAGAAGTAAGGAGAAATACGTTGGGGTTTGTATCACAAGTTGACTTAATTCACATCGGATTAAATGAATTCAACACATCTACTTGTTCTGGGAGTTCCAATTTAAAAGGCTCTCAAGTGTAGAACCAATTGTTGTTGGTCGTCATAAGGTTGGATTAGATTACAGGTGTGTTGCTTGTGTACTTTGGTATCATAAAATGAAATGACCTCTCCTTCGACTTGTGTTCCGCTTATATAAGCGGACGGAGATAAATAGAGGAGATGAAAAATATTTTATTACTTCTGGGAGATATAAGTTGTTAGTTTATCAGTTTATGTTGGTTATAAGATGTGGAAATGTATTTATTAGGATTTTAGGATACGAATAGTATTAAAAGCTACCTTATATTTCTTAAAAAAAATGCACAGTAAGGTAGATGATTCCAGGCTGCAAGTAAGGACAAGAAGAGTTAACAATTCTTGTGGCTTTTACTAGTTTCTTCAAAGAGAACCAGGGAGAACTATAATGGTGAACGTTCTTTATCATAACAATTGAAGATTGAGGTGCACCTATATTATGTTATTAATTTGAGGGATTATATTACTTGGTCATAAGTGGATTATATGCAGTATTTAAGAATATTGTGTCTAGACTAGGAAACGATATATGGACAGAGTATAATATACCTCATCTCTTCTCGCCCTCACTTGACTCGGTAGCTTGTCAGTTTGACACCTAGTCGTAAAAAAGTGGGTTGGTTTTTATAATGTTGAAGGGCTTGGAATATTCATGATGATCGGTTTTTGTCTCTCTCAATTTCATCTTCTGTCATGAATTTCGTCAGCTGCCCTCCATTTTATATCCATCCAGTTCATCTCCATCTCCATTCGCTAAATTAACTCACGTAGTCGTTGGCCTTTTCTAGCTGGGTGTGTTTAATTAATAGATTTTATGATTATTTCATTTTTGAGTACGAAAATGAATCTTTTTAATGAAATCATTAAAATTTGTTTGTCGACGGATGCGAGGTTATATTATTTGGGCGACAAGGAGGAGTCATTTTGATAATTGACATTGACATCGGCTTTACTGTTTCAATTTTATACGAGCTAGATGGGAATTTAAGAGTGATCATGATTTATATTTGATTGCTCTGAGCTCAGCTTTTATTGTCTTTTTGTTTGCCTGACTTGTATGGTTTAGTACTCTCATCTATCCATATCTATGTTTAGAACCAATGGTTTTCCATGGTTCAAACATATTGCATATCAAGTAGTTATTAAACAGCGAACTTTTTCTTATACTTTTGGGGTGGTTATATCGAATGGTGGAGTTGCTTAGCTTTCGTTTGGTCTCCAGTTACTCTTGGGCAGTGTTTTTCTTCATCGAATACAGGATCGGGTATGGCTTTCATCGTTTAGATCGGAGCAAGATAGGCTGAGCTGTGATATTGTGATAAGAAGCACCGATGGTGTGCTGTTGGGTTAAACTATGGATTCATATAATACGTTTGTATTATATGTATAATAGAGTCTGTTGGAAACAAAAAGAATCCTAGACTTCAAAGATGTCATAAAATAAAAGGTGAAGCCTCATTTGATGTAACCGTATTTTTGTATCTCCTGAAGATCACACTTGAAATAGGGTTTAGTACTCTCATTTCGACGAGTATATATAAGGAAGAATGTTTGTTGGAAGAAGCAGTCAGGCGGTTTGATGAAGGCAACTTTATGTCACATTCATGAACTTCAGGTGGTTCAAATGACTCTTCTTTCATGATCCCTTAGGATACCGTGTATCAATCAGATGGTTCATCTTTGTTCAACAAACAGGCATGCACTTGAAACTTACGGATTGACAATTTACTAACATACAGCTTCTGTTTTCTAGATATTAGTTTTCTAGGTTATACCCTGAAATGAAACCCCTCCTGTTTGTTAGGTAACGGATCCAAGTGTCAGTATCAGTAGTGTCACAGGCTTTAGGCGATAATTATAGATCTCGATCTCTGTTTTTTGTAAGAGTTATTTACTTGACAGACTGTATGGATAACCATTTTAAACACAGGCTTTGTGTTGAACTTAACGGGCTTAAGTTCTTGGTGTCTAATTAAACTGGAAATTAAGGGGTTTGGACAGTTTTGAGTGAGAACGGATATCATTAACAACGTGAAACTACTTTTGCTTTTAACCACAACATGGGCTTCGAGTGAGGAATTGATAAGGTCTATTTTAAGGAGGAATTTACAGGTTTCTGGGTAGAAAAGATACAATTGGAAAATAATGCCAGCTGACACTTCGAATCTGTTTCCCAACTTATGTCCTATAAATTGTTATGAATTTCGGGCCTTTGATTTTCGAATATAAGTTTTATCCCAAGTAATAATCCAACTGAAGCTGGTTATGGTTAATAGCAGATTTAAAACAACTCCGTGTAAATACATGGAGCTCTTTTCAATTAAAAATGACAAAATGAAATAAACGAATTCGTGACACTATAAACTTTAATTATTAAATTGATATATATTATACATGTTAAAAAATTGCCCAGAACTATTGACATTTTAGTAGTATATAATAAATATTATGCATCATTCAAATAAAGTTGATCATCAGTAACGGATTTTCCTTTTCGCGTTGCAGCGTGATTTCACAAGCCAGAACCGCAGCGTCATTTCCGCTGGATTCGTTTCCATATCCTGGCATTTGACTTCGATTCGGAACATTGGATTCCTTCCTTCGGAGTGAAACTATTTCCTGATCTGATTCAGATTCCATACTCGATTCTGTCAAGTCCGATACGGAATAAATTTCGGATGTCCTGGAGAAAGTCAAACGATCCTTGGTTTTGGTTGCTTTGCTCCATTCAGCATTTAGAAGTTCGTCTGACTCCCCCCTAAGAATGTGAAACCATGCATTAGGGCCAGGCGTTTTCGGCGGATGTCCCATTGATTTATACCTAAAATTATTATCTTCTCTAGCTAACCATGTCCATCTCTTCAGATGACCCTAGTAATAAATTGTCTCAAATTATTACAGCGGTGTAAGGGCCAGTAAGGGGAGAAATCTTTTAAGTGTAAGTTGGCCTTTTACCAGACAGTTTCCCATTTCGTCCTTGATTCAGAAATCTAAGTTGGTAGTAGCAAGAGGTGGTAGTAGCTCAGTATTTCGATTCGCTGACATTACATTATCCACTCTTAAAATTACCATTCCATAGCCGCATGTGGTCATAAAAATGTCTACATTGGCGTAAAATAGGAGTTTTAGAAAGCTACATTATCACGATCATCACCATTTACCATGGAGATCGAGTTCTGAATCCTGAGAGTTCTTCAGGACACAGCACAGGATGAAAAAAGTGTTCTTCACATTTTCGTGATTAAAAATTTATAGGATAGGGGCTTGAATTGGTTTAAGAATTTGAAGCAAAGCAATGAACGTCAACTGGAGATTCCCAAATCGTAATCTTCTAAGACAATACTATTATGCAACATCGTTTCTCGTTTCGTATAAACATGCTAAGAATTCGTATTAATTTCATCTCGGGTCACGATTTGAAATGTTTATGGCCGGATTTGTATATGGAAACATTGTAGGTCCCTGATGGCTTCCGTTATTACTGCTAGGTTGTAAAATCTAGCCTCATTTAATTAAGAAGCGATCTTATCCTAATTGGAGCCCTTCTTATGTGGGATTCTACTCTATATGTTTCATTCTCGAAAATTACCAGCTACAAAGCTTTTTAACCCGTTTGTTTAATGGTAAATTAATTTCAGGAGGGGTTTCTGTGCGTTTTCTTATTTAATTTTTTGAGCTTGAAATATTGCCTATTTTATTATCATTATTTCAGTTTTTAGTTCAATCGTTTGGACTGGGTATACAGCTTTATAATGCATTAAAGCTCATTTGATCGTTTTTATGTATTTAAAGGTGCTTCCAGATTCTTTGACGTGCTGTTGTCGCATTAGAAGAGCTTAATTGTTTTTTGTGAACTCCCTTTCAGTTGGTATTAAGGAATTACCTGTCGCTTTCCAACCTTTCCAAGGTGGTTTGGGTGAGGACATAAGATACAATCGTGTCCAATTAGCCGAGTAAATAAAGAGGGCATCAAGTTTGAAAAAGGCCGAATCCTTAAAATCCTTATAATATTATTATTACGCAAGTTATACTGAAGAATTATTTTCGAGTCCTCATTCTGACCTTCTGGTGCTTAGATGGACATGAACATAAGCTGTATAGTATTTTAGAGACGAAAGCTGTAAAAACGCCCGCTCGTTCACCGCAGCTTGGTTTAGGGTGTCATAAAGCCTTTTTAGTGGTTAAGGAATCCGGACCAGAGGAGTTATGGAATTACTCAACGCAATAAAACAGTTCAACATTTAACTCTTAAATGTGTTATGGACTTGGATGATGGTGTCTGGCTGTACATAGTTTGAACCTTAGAGTCAGTATTAAGTATGCAAGAATTGACGTTGAGACCGATTCATATTCCCGAAAGGTTTATGAACAGGCATCAAAAAGATACTTGTACGTAATACGTATATTAGAATGATGTAAAATTGTTAACCTAAAGCCGTCCAGCAGCAGGTATATACTAAAAAGATAAAGTGAAGATGCATATAAAATAAATTGTTGTATCATTAGCGGAAAAATATGAGATTTACCGAACTGACATTCGATCCTCGAAAAAATGCATAAACCAAGAATGAGTCGCCTATCTTGAATTTAAAGTGCTAGGTTTACTTTCCTTAATTCTGTAGCTATGTTAAAATGTGGGCGTCAATAGATTTATCATCGAAATAATCCAGTCACATTGAATTTAGGGGACTTATTTAGTGCCAGGCCAAAGGATATGCTAATGTAATGGAGTTTAGTCAATACGCTTAATGAAATCCTCGGGGGATGGATGTCCAAAATATCGAATTGACTTTCGTGTCGGTTTTCGTTGACAGCCTTTACTAAATGCCGCTTGGATGGCGATTGAGGTATAAAATTTAATTTGGGGATTTGCATAATATCCGTCTTTGGTTTTTATTTCAAGATCAGCTTCAGACGTATCGAATTACGGATTAATTTTGTGGATTACGAAGGGTACTGATAATTAATACAATGAGTTGGATATTCGATATATCACTGAAGAGGGTTCAGGCATTGATGTGTTTTTATGATTTCCTTATAACTGAAGATAATAGGATAATGATGATGTTAGCGCAGAGAAGGATCATTGGAAAGGGCAGGTTTTTATATCTATTCTTTGGTTCGGTTGTTTGTTTTGACATTTCTTTATGGTCTCAGATGTGTCGGGCAGCTTTTGGTATGGCTTGAGCTTATTATCCCTTATTTATGGGAACATTAAGATGGTAAAGAGTTTAACTTTCTTGACTGAATTACTATACTTCAATGTTATATCATTTTGCTTATTTACATGGCTCAGCGCGCGTGTAGACTGCAGACAAAATTTCATGTTGCTCAGTTATAGTTTTCTTAAAATCATATGTGTCACATATTAAAAGGAATATTTAATAATTTGCTGTAATGAGCTTTTAGAAGGGTAACAAACGGAACTGGGAATGCTTGCCTAAACCTTATTTCAGCACTAAACCGAAATTGGTTGGGATTAGAGTTGATTATGTCTGTCATATTTAATTATTGGAGGGGGAGTTCCTGGTTTTCCTAGTTCTAGTAATGTGAAAAAGCTTTCAAGAGTTATTTTATGTTCATTGAGGGCTGAAAATGGGAATAATGTGGAGTATTATATGGCAGTATAGATATGGTAAATTAAGGAGGATGAAGGCAAAAATATGATGTTTGCAAAGTCGTGAAAAATAATGACGGTTTTGCATGTTTTAGTGACCAAAATTTATCAGCCGTATTTGTTAACCCACACAGAGGTATAAACAAATGCAGGAATTAAGATATGTAAATGATATTTCCTTTTATCACGGATCCTGGGTGTATAATAGTGTAATTATGTTCGGAGTCCTGCCGATTATGATAGCCTATCTTGAACATATATACGTAAACGTATAAAGTAATTATACCACAGTCTGCGTGTGGTTGACATTTATAAAAAACCGACGTATCAATTCTCGACCGTTCCGTTTCTGGCCAGTGACCATCGGATCGTTGGACCGTTGGACGCGTGTACTTTTGCGATAAATCCTATCGTTCGGAAGTCTCTTAATGCTTTATTGGCTTATGTATTTGGTTTGAGCTCGTTTATTTGGACTTGAGCGACTTGAGCCTGTGTATAGTCATTTCAGGGCGAAAAATAATGGAAATAAGTTCTCTTGTTTTTGTTCAATGCCGTCTGAGTTAACAAGGCTAGTGTAGATGTCATATGAAATCTTAAGCGGAATGCAAATTAATCTCATTAGCTCGTTACCATTATTGTGCTTGACCCTGGGTGTGTGAAGAAATTCATAATCATGCTGAGCCGCAACGGAATGAGAATGCAAATTCAGAAAGCTCCGAGATTTTCTGTAGGATCAGTTATACAGGACAGTCTAGTTGGGTTTGACACTTGTTGGCTGTACGTTGTAAAAATATATATGATACTGCCTGTACGCTGTAGTTCAGTGAAAGGCCCATTTTTTAACAGGAGAAGCAACTCTCCGTTTAGTTGGTTGGTTGATTAAGTTTACGACGGACGAAGCCTGCCTCTTTCCCATGGGGACTTGAGGGTGTTTTTGTATTATAAATTAGGGATGAGCATGTCCACTTTATTTGCAAAATGCTGTGAATATGAATGAAATGAGAGTTCTTTAAGATGATTGTAAAATATGAAATGCAGAGATGTGCTGGAAGTCGTACAACTACATGTGCAACTGCTCTCGAACTTCTGGATGTGGTTGGAATATTTATTAATTTACAGGCATCTCTAGAGCATGTCTGCTTGACAGTTGTGGGAATTTATGGGACATTGTTATCACAGGGAAAGTGATTGGCCAGTACGGTTTAGAAAATTGTCTGAAGAGTTAAGCCTTGTCAGTTTTAGCTAACAGTAAGAAATATTGGACAACTTGCAGTTGAAGTTGAAGTTGGCGAAATATGATTGTAACAGTATTCCGTTACAATTGGTTTCATAAACGGTTTTATGTTAATTTCCGAAGAGATTCGTTTAAAATTCTGAAGATGGTTGGCAAAATTGAAATTTCTTTGGAATGGATGAACAATAACGGGAATATATTCTGCAATTTGTATCCTGCGATATGAACCTGGTCAGGTTTTAGTATTGAACTATATTTTCTGTGGTGTTTAATCCTGCACGTGTAATGAAAAAAAAACTTCATCCTTTAAAACCTTGAACGCTGGATATTTCTAGATTTCTACTTGAAATTTCTGAGTTATAAAGTTTTAGTCAATTACACGGAGCCGTTTATTTGTTCTCCGGATTTACCAGGGTCATTCAAGCACGAAGAAAATGTCTTCATTCATTCGTCATGTGTTTTCCGCAGCTTAGTGTTAATTTTACCTTCTCTGGTTGATAGAATGGCTCATGAACAATGTTTTTGGTCTGCTTTTCATGGTTTAAAGTTACTTTGATTTTTTTCGGATTGCAGAAGCTCGAAGGATTTAATACGAAGTCACGGTAATTTCTTGCTGAGTCTGATAGGTGTTTTTACACTTTGAATGTTTTTCGTAAGCGTTTCGAGGTTTTTGTGGCTACGAGTTTCCGCTCCTGCTGTGACTGACTGGATTAGTAGCTCGAGTTCTTCTAGTTAGCATATCTGTGTTGAGTTGGATGGGACCGCCCCTTTCCGTTAGAATTTAATGAATTTAAAATCAGATTTGTCTTGGGTTACAGAAAATTGCTGGAGGATGATCGAAATTGATTAGAAAAGCAATTGAATTTAAACATACTGAGTTTATTTTGCGGATTATGAAGCATACTGTACTGCCTAGCAGAAGCAGAGCTGTTGGTGACGTGTTTTGAAATAGTAGAAATCTAGACACTGGAAGTGTTTTGATACAAAGTTGTTCCAATCTATGTAGAGTATGTACAATAAATAGTTGCAGGTTGTTTACTTGTCATCCTGCTGATTCGTTGGTGAAACTCATTAACAAAAGTTTTGGCTGCTTGACTGCGATTTAGTTTGCCAATGGAATTCCTTCACGTCTTAACTGCTGGGATGTCATTCATTCAATCTTGTTGGGTATTTTTTCATGAATTTGTTTAACTCGCTGAAAAGAAGTTTAAAAATCGTATTCACTTCAGAAGATGCTTTTCTCAGCCTTTGTCTATTGTACCCGTTTATTGTACGTTACATATAAAAACATTATAACGAGGATTCAACTCATTCGCCTACTGCCTACTCAGTCAAAGTCAGTGTCAACTGCTTTGTCGTTGTTGAATCGGATGGCTGTGAATGAAAGCGAGAACGAGGGAAATAATTCAGATGATAATAGTGAATAATAGGGTTAGCTACCAAAAACTAACTTCGTAATAAAACGAATTTCTATGAAATTCTTAAGTAGATGGGCTTGATCTTCTTTGAGTGCTATTTTGTAAAGAAATTCCTCTACATTGTCTTTGCACCTTCACCTTGTCCTCCATGACATTGATTGGGTGGAATTTCGGAGCGGACAAAACGATGAGATGACTCTAGTCTTCTTGTTGAGCTGAATTGAAAAGACAAATATTTGATAGCAAAAAAAATGATGCCTTATTTAAGAAGTATTACCGATCCACCATTGGCTACGATATAACATAATATAAGCTGCACGATAATGTACGTTTGTATTGTTTTCTGGTTCACACGGTCTAGCATTTAAGAGGGATTTAAGCAGTGGTATTTGCGTGGAAATCCTAACTGATACTCTGATGTCAGATCAGAGGTAGTTCTGTTAAAATCACGGGAAAGTTGTTGCACAACCGATGAATTTTGAAGTAAATCCAGCCTTGTCATTCAAAATGGCGTTTTAATTCAGAATTTAGTTAGCTATTTCCATTACATATTACATCACCGTTTCATTCACTTTTGAGGTAAAACAAAATCCGAGTGAAAATAAGTTGTAGTAGTACTTTTATTAAGTGTTGAAAACACTTTATGCGAACGGCCAGTCCGTCTGTCCGTCTGTCCGTCTGTCCGTCCGTCTGTCGGTGCGATAACTGACGAACCGCTTGACCTACGGTCACCAAATTTTGTACACTTGTTCCTTGGGTCTTAACACAGGCTAAGTTCGAACTTGGGTCAAATCGGTCACACCCCCTGTCCCCTATCAATTAAACCCCCCACAAAAACCATTAAATTAGTAGACAACGCTGACATATTTTAAAACTGCCGCTTAGGTAGTTTACAGTAAACTCTATGTCTATCATTTACACATGATAACACCCTGGAGCTACATTTCAGGGAGGAAACTGATGGCTTTTGGGGGAAAGTGAGATATGGGGTTTCAACGATTCCCATGGGAAATAGAACATCAATGACGTATACGGGACCACTCCCGCTAACACCAGGGTGCCATACCTGATGTTTTCAACACTTGGTTACACCCGTTACATCGGTTTATTTTATTTATTAGATCATCGGCAATGTAGTACAGTTACTGCTGCAAAAAGCTGTTTGGGATTTTTATTAGTCTTGTTTTTATAACGAGAGAACAAATCTATATGATTTTTATACACCTTCTCCTTTGAGCAGGTGCTTTCCCCCATGCATGGTTCCATACGCTTTTAACATATCCTTACAACGATGAATCACACATGCATGTGTATTGAGAATGCAGAAATGTCTCTAAATGATAAAATTTTGATGCTCCTCCTCGTCCTTATATGTGTAACTGATTGAATGGTAAGTAGATTTTAGAGTTTTAGAGCTTCTTTGAAAAATAAAAAGAAGGTATTTGTCGGAATGAATTGTTTATTCAAGTGACTATCTTCAGCCCTGAAAACCTACTGGAGAAAACAATTGAATGCTGTTGTTAAGTAAGCCACAGTGGATGTGCAGGATTTGATGATTAATTGAAAAAGTCACGAACTATAGAAAACATATGATTCGTAATATGGAAAATCGAATCCGTGGAAGTCAACTAAATTAATTTTGTGTACTACTGGGTCAACTGTACTGGAACAGGCAAAATTGGATCAAAGACTGTGACTTCACTCTTCGAGGAAGCAATCATTATCAATATTATCATTCACCAAAAAATATGCTGCAAAGTTTGACGCAAGGCTTTTATTGAGTGTGTAAATCATCTAAAAACTAAATCGGAAAAACCAATTCGATTAATTTACAAAATCAATTCAAATTCTTCTTTTGTATGTATTCGATTTTCCAATAAAGTATGTCAAGTGCTCACTTTTGATTCTTATCGTTAGCTTATGATTATAGTACAATTTTATGGTGAATAAAATACATGCCTATAGATAAATGAATCAAGGTTTTAATGGATGCACCTGCGTATATTTATATTATTGAAGTTGCTCTCCGGAGATCGATTTCAAATAGAACACACACACACACCCGTGCACGTATAATTTCATTGTTTTTGAGCGGATTCAGGAAACACGGCTGCAAATGACGATTCCAAAAGTTCCTAAGATTATTTTATTCTTGGCTTTTCTATTCGTTTTTTTAAATGCATATACAATCAACATGTTACTTTCCTCTTTGCCTGCTACCTTTTATGACGTTACTCAATTTCGGTATGTGTACAATAATGGTTCGAGCCAGTTCATACTCCAGTCGGCCAAAGATGTTTTTATTCTCACCTTTTCCTTTGCGACTTACAATAGAACTATTATGACTTCTCCGTATTTAAAAGAATGAAACTGTTCCTTTTTCACAAAAGTATCTCAAGCTAATATAGTGTCTGCTGTATTTTTTAAATTTGTTACCGTCAAGAGAGAAACAATACCATTAGGGCTTGGAGAGGATGTTGAAATTTCGTTTTATTTCTGGTCTTTTGTATTGAGTTTCGGGGGTGAAATACTTGTTCTTATTTATCATCTTGCGGTTACACTACTACAGATAATTTGGTTAGTACGGGCGTTGCGTTGAAAGGTATTCTTGAACACAGACATGGCGTAAAAAGTTCAATCTTAATGGTTTTCAACATCTTATGAAAAATTATTTTTGTTCTTCTAGTGACATTGAACATTATACTTTTAGAACAGAAATCCCTGACAGGAAATAAAAGAATGTAAGCTGCTCTGAATTTTTCATTCATTGTAAAGTTTTGACAAGCATGGAAAATCTACAGGTTGGGTTTTGGGTAAAATTCCCAAATCGAAAATGAGCTGCGACGTAGGAAAGTCTTCTTGCCCTTTGTAGGACTGGATAACAGAAACTAATCTTATGAAGGAACTGCATACTGACTTGACTTGCGGTCTTGAGGGAATTGATAAAAAGAGCTGGAAGTTGAGCCCATAAAGGGCAAAAGTTGGGAGCATAATTTCCAATGTTAAACTTCTAACTTCTGTCTTGAAAAAAAGTTTTCCTCTTGCATGTCTTTCCCTGTCCGGTCAGCCGGAGCAAAATGTAATAACTTTTGTCTGTAGTTGAAATGGACCAGAAGGGAGGTATTATCATCATACTTATTCTTCCGGAACATTCAGTGTTACGTGAAATAGAGGAAGGCAGCTTACTTTTTTTCAAAGATTTGCTTCGGATCGTCGTGAGGTACAATTTGCAAAGGCTGACTTTCTATTGACAATCAAAAATTCAAGAAATTGTCAGATTTGTCTGTATTGTAAATTGTAAGGTACATTTGCACAATTGTAATGCCTTGTCCGAAAGGGTTATGTAGGTATTGAAAACAGTATATTTAATCAAATTTTGAAATTTCGTCTGTAAACTTTAAATTTTAAGATGTATGTTGGATAATTATAAGATAAGAGCTTCCAGATCAAGATGTAAACGTGCTTGCTTTACTAAGACTTATGGATTGTGGCTAGTTATGCAACTGTACTGGCTGCTATTCTATTTCAGTTTTCAAATGCTGTTCAGAATTAATTAACAAAAGGAACCCTATATTCTTGGAGATGCAATAATTTATTTATGTGTAACTTAATCTCGTATCCGAACACTTAAGACTGAGGCGTGTAGTGCTTAACCGTTTATATTCGGTATGTAATTTTAGACATTGTATACTTGTGAGTTCCCAACTTCCAAAGCATTTAGAGTTTTGACCTAATGACTTGTACAAAAAGTACACAACTCTGATCGAGTATATACAATTATATAACTCGTAAAATGACAGATTCATTTCTTGGATATTTAGAAAAAGAATAGCGCACTCACGCATTGAATTGTCTCGTTCGCTGCACATATCTTATAGTTTTAATAGATCATGCTAACACTGAAAACGGTATTCACCCAGCTGGAAAAGTGTTTATCCATCCCATTCCGAAGTTAGGTATGAATAAGCTACCCAAAGACGCCTTGATGACCTTATTTAACCAGCTTATGATCTATGAGCCTGCCTGTGCTTTACAGTAAAAGAGGAATTTAATGTTTTCCGGATAATCTTCTTGGATCCCTGCCCGCCTCGACGTTGTAAGATGAAAAATATGGAATACATTAAGCAAGGATGTAGGTGTGACCGACCACCTCGGTTAAACAGTAAGAAGTAAGAAGATGATACGTAATATGAAGATAATGGGTTCGGAATGGCATATTAATGCATTTCACGATCTGGGGCCCTGTACCTTTAGACGAGGTGTTAGTTATTGTAGTTTTATAGTTTGTTTATAAAAAGTTAATAACATAGTATATGCATAGGTAGTCGAGAGTTTAGAATGCCTGAGCTGCAGTAGATGGTTAGTTAACCGTAGGCAGGAGAATGATATGGAATTCTGATATGACATGATTATTTCACATTATATATTACCTCCTATTGCTGTTCTACCATTATGATGTCAAGAAAGGATTTCCAAGGCGGATGGAGAGGGCTATGAATTATCCTCTTATTAGTCAAGTGGCTTGACTTCCAAGATGGATAACACCGGGAATCTATATAACTCATTGCATTCATTGTAGGGGAACTTCGGTTGAAGTACGCCGTATAAAATGAATTGTAGAAATATGTTCCCTGTCATGGAATTACGGAATTATGGATGCGATTGCAGATGTATATGAATCAAGGGGATAGAGTTGTGCTGGAGAGATTCCATTGTCTTCCAATGACGTGAAAGGGGTGTAGGTGATTTTAAATACCATCATTTTTATCAACTTGCCATCCCAGAAATTTTTGTGAGATTTTTTTTTGTGTCGCATTGGATTAACATTTTAGAACTTTTATTTGATCTCATAATATACATTTGAAATGTTATTAAGATTTGTTAATTTAATTTTTCCCATTTGCAGTTTATTCATAGCTAAAAATAGGATTTTAAATTTTAATGATGACGATAAATCCAAGTTTATTTAGTTCCCACGAGCCGCTGCTATTATATATTACTATAATAGTGAGGCATTGATCCCTCATCTCTCAGAAGCTTTTAATAATTTAAGACAAACCATACGGCATATTCTAAATGATGACTTGCATCTTTTGTAATTACCATAATTAGAGTCACATTCATTCGACATTTGAAGTACTTGCTGTACCACCTTCCTGCTTCTGTCAATATAGATTTTAGCTAGGCAGGTCTTAAAGAACTGACTTCATGTAGCGGAGCGCAGAGAGAGTTGAACTGAGCGTGAATTTTTCTAAGATACGGACTTGATTTTTGTGGTAATTAGCCAGCTGGAGAAAGGTATATGATTATGTTCCGTAATGTTGAATACAAATTTGAATATGGAAGACGAGGAACTATTTAAATCTCAGCCTTTTTCTCTGTGGTTTTTATATTTTCTATAGTTGGTATATGGATAATTGTATTGTTGACATTTGAATTCAAACGAAGGCTCTTCCCTTTCAACCTGTATGAAAGTTGCCAGCTACTGGGCATTGGTTTCTTTTCAGTTCTTAAGAATTAAAGAATATACATGTATGGGATAAATATCAATGTGCTGGCTTATAAAAGATATAATAAAAATACCCACATGGAAGAACACGGATTGTTATGGTGTGGTAGCTTTTTCATAAGTTTGACTCTGTGGATTTTTCTGGGGGTATAATACCTTAAGAGTGGGTGAATGTAAAGACGGGATAACAGAAGGGTTGAATCAGTGAATTTTGAATGTATCTCTAAATCCAACAAGTGAATAGACGTCAATGCTGCTCTACGAGGCACTCTGAATTTTGACTTCGCGTGGTTATATGAAATTCTTGTAAAAAATCTTATTGTATAGAAAGATGATTTTTTATAAAGTCCGTTTTCTTTTCTCTCATGAATATCTTGCCGTGGCCCTCGTCGTCGTATAGACTCTATAAGTTGAGTTTTATTTTTTGTCATTCAAAACGTATACTTGTAGTGGGTTTAAAATTCGTTCGTGAGTGGTCCTTCACTTTACCTTTTCAATTTAAGATTACTCACACTCACACGCAGTTTGTATAGTATGATTGCTTGAGATGAAGGATAGGATTATCTATTTTAAATTTAAACCCAGTGCGGTTGTTAGTTGGGATTTCGTATAAAATAGAAATGAATAAAAATGACTTCATCTGTGAACTGGTGAACAGGGCACAGTTTGATATGAGATGTGATTTGCTTACAATTCGAAATTTAGGAGTATCATCTCTTCAAATTAATCCCAAATGGCACTGGATTTTAAGACGTCTACGTGTACCTTTTTGGGTAGTTTTCAGGAGTATATCGAGCTCAATTTTTTACGAGAGATGAAAGGGTTGAAGCAGTTACAAAGTCCATCAGACAAGCACACACCATACCATATAAATTTCAATGACTTTTGTTGAATTGTTCAAAATTATTCCCAATTTTATGAAGTACTTTTATCAATGCGATACGGATTTTCTTAAGGACAAAGGATGAGCTTTCGCTTTGTTCCTATAATATAAATGATACAGTATCCATGATAAAAACGTGATTCCATAAATTCATTAAACATCTGTATTTCCAGTACTTATGTCGACACTTGGTATAGATCTTCTCGAGGCTAACGAAAATATGGATTTATTGGTAAATTGTTATTATATAAGAAAGATATTAAAAATACCATCCCCGAGTTATTCTACTCCAACCAGCAGATTGATCTTCCAAAAATTGAGGGCAGGAGTGTCGTGATAAGATGTGATTCTAAACACTAGGAATAAGTTAACAATAGAAAAGGAATAGTTCGAGTTCCCCTGCTTTTAATGGCTAGGAAGCAATTAGAGGATCCTTCTTAAAATATTCGTTTCGTTGCTTTATTTTGTGCTGGAAAAATCAAACAAGACCTGAAGTAAATGTATCGTAACATTATAAATGATACCTTTTTGAGTAGGGCATCAGGCATAATAAACGGCACATACATCTACTCTGAACACAGAAGCTATGAAAAATGTTAGAAGTATACCTTCGCGTTGTTAAATTCAGACATCAAGGTTGGAGAAAATTGGACTCGTCGGATGGAATCGAATGGATGGTTGTTTTTAGTAGTTGATTGTGCTAAGTTTTTTTGTACATGAATTTGATCTAATAGAAAAATAGAATGCAGAACATCGGAGTCCGATGATCGGTCACGGTTGGAGTGAAAAGGAAAATAATGTCGGTGTCGATAATTTTAGAAGTATATTTTCTGATATTGGTCATTCTTTTACATGATTATGGCATAGAATGCATAGTAATATGGATGTAAAAAATGTTGCAGTTTATTAACCAGGGTAGCTATTGTGAATTTGATATCCGGACGCTACGCTGGAGACAACTTACAAAAGAAAGAAGTGGACCGTCTTCAATATTCCTTAGAAATTCCGAACGACCGTGCGGTGATTATTCATGAACGATGTACTGTGAAGGATCTATAATCTGGGTGTAATTTGGCTGTCTTTATTCATGTTGCCTGGTCCTTGCGTTCTATTTTTTGTGGTCTAGATTATAACTTTCGTAGCGCTAGTATTATTCCGTGTTACCAATTTTTAAGAAGATAGATGATTCAAGTTGATTTTAAAAGTCTGACAATTTCCATGATATAAATTCAACCTCTGGAATACCATTTAGTACGTATGTTTCACATGCATATGGAAAAGAAATATTTTAGAAAAGTGACCTACTAGTCGAGGCTTCAGCTCAGCTACCTTTATGTGGGAACTAAAAGTGTACCTGGTGAAACAATCCTATTTCGACGATTGAAACTGTGACAGACTGACATTAATGTAGTCTACGATATGGAGCTCATTCCGTTCATAGATTTTTAACTGACTGTTTGAGTGGCAGACAGGAAGTACCGTTTTACGGAGGAGCTGAGTTCGTAGGATTTCTGACACTCTGATTTCCCGAGAGTTCGTTCCAGGCTGAAAGATCCATATGCACTTGTTATGCGTTATGTACTATGTACTAGTTGAAAATGGAAAGCATGGAATTCCATATTTCAAAATTTGATAGCTCGAATTGCATGACGTTTCAAAATCCAGAACTGTCCTCTCGCTCTCGCTTAAATTGTGTGACAGAGAGTTGTTTAGATTCATTTGCCTTAAAATTCGGAAAATGAAAACGATAATACTATGGGACTATGCTATGTTTTTTATTTTGAAACTTTCTAGATCAGCATATTGTGTTTCACAAGTTTCACGCGATGTATTCTTATTTTAATGAAGATTGTTTGCATAGCAAATGAATTACGCTTTTGACGCAAAGTGAAATCTTTGTGATTTATTTCCAATGTGTTTATGATGGTTAGTTAGTAGCAGGGGGAATTGGTGACAATTTTAAGGGATATTTTTTACCAACTTGTTGTTTATAATTTACAATTCCAGTTTGGTCACAAATTGATTTATAATTTGTGTCTAAATATTGAAATCGATCCTTTTGATTTAGTGGAATAAAGATAAAAATGTTGGAACCAGAAACTTTATATAAAAAGTTAGTGTTCCTCGTATCCTGCCTGTCCGTGCAATTAAGAGCTTGCAAGTAAGAACTATCGATAAATCGCCCTCGAAAGTCGGCCGAGTTTACGAGTTGCAGTAATAAATCAGTCCTGTAGGAGATTCGATAACAGGTTGGACGGTAGTATAGAAGGATTGCTTCGGTGTTTGAAATGTTCGGAGGCCGTAATTCAAGCGCTTGTTTTATAATGGATGACCCTTGTGAATCTATGTAGCTATATCATATATGTTATATAGTTGATAGGAACGGATTTGATCGTATTTTTAGTTTGTAGTTGCAGTATAAAATTGAGAAGAAAAATTCGACAGGTTATTGTAGCCGGACATGGAGTCATTGGGACGAGATAATTTGAATAATTCTGTGTGGCTAGACTCAACACTCTACAAAGGCTCATTTGATATTCACATCTTCTCCGACTAATTGCTGGGAAATTAATGTACCTGGTAGTCGGACATGGGTTATTTGTGAAGCAATTTTCCTCCAAAAGTGGTCTGAAACAATGGACTGTTAATTCCTTCTCTTGTTTGGTGATGAATTTAAAATCGAGAGTGAACTGATTCGATTAGGCGAGACTGAAGCTGGAAATGAGCTGAGAATTAGAGGAAGCTTGTGTAGACATGTGTTTAATCAATATAATTAGAAATGAATCCTGTACTTGCAGTGAAGCAATAATGAAGGTTTTTTTACTGTTTTTTATTTATCGGCCTCGGGTTTGTAACGGTGAATCGAATATGATTGTTGAAATTTTGTTACACTTGTAGCGATAGGGAAGGTTACGATTATTACTTTTACAATATTTTGAGGTTTTCAAGTCTGTTCTGATTAAATAAGGAGGAAATTAGTTTTCAGGGAATCTACCAGGTAGATCTCGTTTGTTGGAGAATTACACGAACTTTTGATTTTAAGATAAATTGCAGTAAAATACAATTAATATTTTAATATATAATATATACTAACAAAACTAATGAAATAATTAAGTATAAAAAGACAAATGTACATTTTTGTTTTAAATTGTAACAAACTGAATCTACTGTTTATAGTGAAACAGCTTCTGTTTCCTATACTATCAACTTTTGTACGTCGACTTGTCAGATGCAGTTTTTACGGAGAGTTAAGCTGCTGAAAAATCAACTCAATTTGTCAGGTTTATGTTCTTGGGATAGGTTCAAAGTGCCTGTCATTGGCCGTTAAGACATTAATGGGTTTCGCAATTTAACTAAGCCATCCGCAAACGGTATACCAAAAAGTTGCTTAAAAATCTCTAACATTGTTAGTTGGTCTAAATTGCTTCAGCATGCCTTTATCCCAACTTGGCACTTGAACTGTGTGTTTTGTCTTATCGAAATAGTCGTCCCGTTTTATAGTAATGACACTCTCTAATCTCCATTCTATTTGGTTTAGAGTCAATTCAATAGTGCTGTCAATGAGTATTTTGCAAAAATCTTTAATAAAAAAAATGGGATCACTATACATTCAATTTCAATTAGCATATTGCAACTTTTGGACCTATTGAGTGGAATTGGGTGCAGTGCAGTTTATTTTATAACGTCTGCAGAATTTTAAAATTCTATCCATTGTCTTCGTTTGCGTAGGCTTGGCCGAAGAAGGCTTGTCTCTGAACAGAGAGTTGCTCCTGCTCTTGTAAGCTTGGTAAACGACATATTTTGCAGGATAGAGATTGAATCTTATCCTGAATCCCGTGAGTTGGTTAGCCTCTGATTGAAATTGCTTTAGAACAATAATGCGTCCATTGGTAGTTGGGATCAAAAAGGATATCAAACTGGTTTAATTTCTTCACATTTCCTATAGATACCTCGTCTTCGTCCTCTAGTCCCTAACCATTTAGTTAGCTGTTATGACGATTAGGGCATATAAAAATCTTGAAAAACTTGACACGGACTGCTCGTCTGCTTCATCAAGTTTTATTAAAGAAATCTCATCATTTGATGAGCACTTGATTAATATAATGAGCTGGTGTAATTAGTCATATACTTAATTTTTGACTGGTTGCTTTATTTCAGTAGCTAATTTATTCATGAGAGGACAAGTTGACCAAGTCTTGTATTGTATTCTGTAAATTGTGTATGCCTTCCCTTGCTTAGGTTTCCGTGCAAAGGCAATACTGTTAGAATAAATATTTGGTGGACACAGGCCGGATATAATTATAATTTTCCACTAATTTCTCATCCTGACAAACAAGACAGTTGAAAAATGCAATTACGAAAATACATAAAATACGACTCTTGTAATTAATAAACTTGGTTAGGTGGTTAAACCATCTGCAAATTGCAGTAGGTAATAATGATTACCTCTGTATAGCTTATATGTTTAGAGATTATTAAAAACGATAAAACACATCTATTTTGTGCTTATTAAAATTATTGAATTATGCTTTGAAAACGGGAAGGAAGGTATGCACGCCTCGTTTGAAAGCGCAAAAGCTACCTTAATGCAACTCAAAGTGGACAATTCCTTAAATTTGCATTATGCACATCATCACATCTTCTACATTCTCATTGATGGCTGATTATGATGATAATAATATTGTTATTGTGTTATTACTTGCATTGGATTAATTTCGTTTAATTTTGAGTTATTGATGATTCCCTTCTCACGATTTGGGAGCAGCAGCCATTTCTAAACATTTTTGTAGCACACGAAAGTACTTGGATGCGTACGAAGATGAGGGAAATCATTATTTAAATATTGCTGAGATATCCTGCTTATTAGCATGCCGTGATGATTGTGTATGAGTGATTGTTCAGAAAGAAACGGCCGAATAGGCGGATTACATTGTGTACGGATTTGTGTTACTTTTTTCGTGCTTCATAATAAGGTTTTAAAAGATGAAAGTTAAGGATAGTTAAATTATGAAAAGGAATTTTAAGTGGAAAAATCTGAGTTGATTGAGCTTAGTTTTCTCATCAAACTATCAAACATAATGGTTTCCGTCTTTATATAGATGGTAACTGATAATTGAGAGACCAATAAAATTTCTCTATCGATTGATTTTATCTCCGTTCTTGCATCTTAATTTTTCTCATTGACGATCAACTACATGAATTGACCGACAGACAATGTATATGGTCAGCACAAGAATGAGATTGTGTAAAAGTGGATATTATACATTACACGAGATAGATTGGCATGAGGATACCAAGGGAAGATTGTAGGTATATAATTTCTTGTAAACGTAGAGGGAGATAAACCGATAAATCAGTCTAATAAATAATATTGAACATGGACATCATTTGAATATCAAAACAGTCCGCTGGGTTGTATTTCCTAACGAGTGCTACTTGATCTTCATATGTGGGTTTCTGACTCTAGCCTAGAAGTGAAATGAAAAGTCAATAGGTTCTGAAACATTCAAACAGTGAGGTTCCGTGTTTTCTCGCAGTATAAGGGAAGAGAAACATGATCATTTATGCTATCATCCACTTTGATAATTGTATGCATGACTGTTCAACTACCTCATAAATGGATGAATTATAGATTAAAATCATAATATTAATACTTGCGTATATGTTATCTGTTAAAAAATTGAGTTAGATGAAGGCAAAAAGCTTCCTTATGTTGAATGATGGGTCTTGCTTTTCTTGTTGCTTGCTCTAACATTTATAACAATGCTGCGCTTAGTTTACTAACCTCGGTGGCTTACGTAGGTCTTAAAGATGTAAAATAGTTAAAACTAAATCATAGGATAGGAAGATAGTCCGATGTAAACAAGAGTCAAGACCGGACTCCTTCACGAAGCAAAGTTTGAAGGATCTAGTCGTAAAATATTTAAGACAAAAAACAAGTCTTGTCAGTAACTGCTGTGGCTATTTAGTCAATTTTGGCATGGGCTGGATAGGATGTTGAATTGGTAGTTTACAAAAAGAGATAATTGCTATGTATTGGTAATTTCGGTTTCATTTTGGCTTGTATTGTTGCTTTGAGGAATTATGATATAAAAGTTATATGGAGGTTCAGCTAGCTTCAAACGTGAATCATATAAGAAAGGTTATTGCTACTTTTTTTGTTGTCAGTACTTTTTGATGGTTTTGCTAACTAGAGATAGATTATTTCAAGTCTTAATGAACAAGTCAGAGCTTGATTAAGTAGGTTTGCCAAAGAATTAAATCGATCAATGCTCAAAGCTTGTTTTAAGTTGACTGAATTCATCTTGTTTGCTAATCAAGGGTTTCCTGCATAGTCAAAGCCAACAATGAGCCTTTCCTGTGTAGACGAAGACAAGTAAGCTGGTTTACTGCATTGGGTGTTAGCATAGGTTATAATATAAAACATTGTTAAGAAACTGTGGAATGTGTGTATTCGAAGGAAATTAATGAAGATTAATTATGACCCGTCAACCTGGTTCTAGAAATCATGATAAGTGATGAATTTAATAGTTTGAATATTGTGTTAAGCAAGTAAGTGGAAGTTTGAATCACCATATACCATCATGTCATTTGCTTAACTAGATTCCTTCCTTTGGTGAACTAGCTATTTAACATCTCCACAGTTTTGCTTGTCAGGTTTGTTTTATTTGTAATTTGTATGTATAAGTGGGAGAAAATATGCATAAATTAGCACACGCAGAAGTTACCTGTTTTTCCTTGTTGGTTCCGTTGATCCTCAATGTGATTTACACAGGTATTTCAAAGTAGATGAAGACACTATGGAAATGGGATATGCTCCTTCCTATCTCGAATCTCGAGCTGGGTAGTTGGTAGTTAAATTGCGGTTGGGATTAACCAGGTTTAAAGAGTCGTACTACAAAAGATATCGGAATTTTATTCACATCAACTAGTTCCGTTCACCCCAAAGGGCTTAATCAAAGCCAGTCGCTCATACTCTTAATTATAGCTGGAGATGAATGGTTAGTTAATCAAGTAGGAGTCGTTGTTTAGTTCTGCCTGAGACGCTCCTACGGATTTGACATTTCGCCAAATGAAATTAGCTAACTTCATCTGCTATCCTTCTGAGGGAGTTCATTTGTTCAGATTAGTACATTAGCGCGGAATAATATATGTTGAACAGAATTGTTCCTTACTTAGGCGGATGATTTCATTCTTCACGTTCCAACTAACTTAGGATCTTGTTTGTTGGTCCCCTCCCTCATACTATGGTATATAATTTAATATTTGTGGAATGCATCAAGAATCGAAGTCTGTGTCGTGTCTTTAAGGTTTTTAGAAGACAACCGGTTCGGCCGAGTAATAAAAATGTGGCAGTTAGTTCATAGTTGTAAGGCCATGACATGACATGCAATGGATTCAATACTGAATACTCAACCACCACCGGAGTCAGTGTTGAGTTGCTGGTTAGGTTCTTCGGCCAGTTGTCTTCTCCTACAGGAGAGGCATGAAAACAGTAGGGTGAGTTTAATTAAATGAAGTTTCTAACCGAAAGAATCACTAACTGTTAGATACAATGTTAATTTTCATCAAATACGAATTGGCAGAGGCTACAAGTTATATATTCAGTAGTAAATTCTTTTGCTACATGTTATGTTCCTCTGCATAAGAAGGAGGGTTTTCATTGCATGGATGTAATTCAGAGTAGATTTCCTATCACTTTGAAGGATCAGGTCTGTGTGGATGTGGATAAATTGTCCATACTTACTTATACCTTGTTGGTTGGGTTGAGAACAATTATTTAAGGCATTCGATGGAAAATTATTATGTGCAAGATCTGTTAATATAGAATCGCTTTTCCCGGCAGGAATCCACTAACTTGACTCAGGTTAAACATTCAGCTGCCGCAGATTAGAATTATCATCTATCTTGCCAACAAGAAGTACCAGTCCTTACTAGAAGAGTAATATAACTAGCCGCTTCGTTCATGTTCTCATTATATGCAAGTTATACAAAAAATTCTATGCATTATAAATTCTTGTTAGCTATTACATAGTTTATAGAGGAGGTTCCATTTTAATTTACTTAGCTGAAAAAGCCATTTTCCGAGAGCTTGTGTCTGTATTTGATGCTTGTTTTTTCCAATCCACCTGTAGTTAAGTCTTTAGCTTCACTTCTCGCCGTATCTCACTTGAATGGGGGTTTGTATGTATTTATTAGTGAATTTCCATCATGCATCCATCATGACCAGGGTTTCCTATTTAATCTTATCACATCAAACTTTTTTTAGGACCGAACTTTTTTCATCGTTTATAATATTTTTCACAGGCAATATTATTATGATGTGAAATGATGATTATTCCCCACCTATTAACATTTCCTCCCAGTTTAGATTAGACTGCTTCAGTGTTCGTTCAATCCAGTGAGAATTAGGTAAGGGTTATTTAGGAAAGATCCCGAAGCTGATGAATCTCAAATCTGCATCAATGGGGAGGAGGAGGATGGAATGAATTTGTTTTCAACGAGGCTGGTTAGGTTGGTTAAGTATGTACACATGATTAAGAGTCTGTGTAATAATTGTGATTAAGTTTGAATGTTTTCCTCCCTTTCATTGTATGTATTTTGTTACAAGGGTCTTGTTGAACTACCAACTTTTTGTGGTTTTTGCCTATTCCATCGTTTTTCTGTCATAATATCATTTCCTATCGGTCCATCTTCACAGCCCGGTTTCCTGATCCTCTCCATTCTGTTATTTCTGGGTAATTCTTCTAGTGAGAAATGCTAATACTGTAATTGAAGAATTATAACTGGCATGGGGGCCCAATTGTTTGAAACTATATTTTGTAGTCCGGACTTATTATTATTATTATAGATCCTTGTGGGATGCGTGGTAAATGTGTAATAAAAATGCCCTGGCATTGTCTTTAATGAACGATAGTTTATTTATGAATAAAAGCATGACGAGATTATTGTCTCCGTGTCACTTTTACGATGCGATAATTCTTACTTTTTAGTTGTAATCGAGTGTGGGAAACAGGAGACAGAAACGGCTGTTTTTACTCCTGAATGGTTGTTAAGTGTTCGTCTTCCTGAATATATATTTTATGACTCTCTAAGTCTTGTTTAATTTTGCGTTGAAAAGGCAGGATTCTGAATTATCTGCGATGGGACTTAAACGGCTGAGTCAGGGGAAGACTGCAAATAAGAATGAACTTGGAAAATGATTTTAAAATACTCTTCACCTAATATACCGTTGTAGTGTAGATAATAAATAAAAGGGACGTTGTTAAAGGGTTAGTACGGATTTGAATTGTTATAATGGTCGTAGAGAACATGAAGCCTTTGGCATGTCGTTGTCGGGTCGGAGGACAGGAGCAGGAAGGATGAAACGAATTAATTGCCCACAGTTTCATTGGATTGAAAAAGGTACAAAAGTGGCCATTAAAATCATAAAAAGGGAAACTGCGATTAGCATCAAATTACATACTTGCCAATTTACATATTAGGAATTATGCTTGAGTTAAATATTATGATCTTATAATACGAGAGTAAAGTAAAGGAGTATAAAGTTTATTGTCCTGTTAACAAACTCACTTGATTTACTATATGACTTCTTTCGCATGTAATAATTTTAAGGGGATTTAGTCGTTTAAATTATAGTGGTTTATGCCTGTTATTGTGGTGTTGTAAATATTTGTGCTCCTTCCATAAACCTGTGGTTTATTAGGATAGGATTTGCAAAAATTCTCCTCAAGAATGTTTATTATTGTGGAGAGGGGGGATTAATTTGGTATATATTTTTACTGCCTGTCTGCCGAGATGATTTGTTGACACGAAGACGAAGGATCATATAATCGTAGTAATGTTACCTTCCTTGTCACTTTTGTCCTTTTGAGTAGTAAAAGGAGTTGGAAATAGTTGGATATGGAAGCGGTGAAAATACGGCGACACTCTGGGACTTGGAGTAATAATATATTCCCAGATATTATAATACGAAATCTTCAAGTCCAGACTTCTCATTTGTGGAAGTGTTTTTGTGTTCAATTCTTGAAATTCAGAGTATTGCTCGGCTGGATGTTCAGATTGGGATTGGTTGAAGGGTTTATTGAATAGAAATGAAAGGAGAGAAGATGAGAGACTAGATTAGATGAAGGGAATACAATGAATCTCCTGACTCATCGAATAATACGATGCCAATGAATGACAGAACAAGACAAGTCAGCCAGTCATATTCAATAGAAATGAATACAACTCGGCTACTAAAATGACTACAAGACAAATAGATAAAAGGTATTCAAAGATTCGAAGCTTTAAAACGGGGAAGATGGATCTTCGTGTATATTTGTCCTTTTCTTGTTTTTATTCAAAAATCGTAGCTCATCAGCTTGGATTTGGAAGGGGAAGGGTTGAATTGCTCCAAGGGACGAGATGAGAGTGATTATAATTATTTTCTAAGATCTCGTCCAAGGACTCCGACTCTGATTGTTCAGTTTTCAAAAGGTCAGGAAGTTGTTCAACTTCTTATTGGGAGGCAGTACTTTTTAGTAGTTTTTAGATCTGCTAATTGCAGTCCGCGGTAAAAGTTTGTGACTGGATTATGACAGATAAGGTTATCACATCATTGTAATTGCGTGATGCATTAAGATTGAGTTAAGGATACACTAATATTAATCGTAAATCCGTGGAATTAGTCAGCTAAACAAATTAACATGTTTGGTCACTCTGTCCACAGAGTTCTTACACCTGTTGAGTCGAGTTACGAAACCTTTTTGATGAGATTATCTGATGGCACTTAAATTTTACTTATTTAACGGCATTGACAAAGCCTTGTTTGTAAAATTAATAGCGATACATAATTGATAATCATAACTCATCATATTGACTCACATACTTCATTTTAATATTTAAGGGACAGGTCAATCATGTGTACTAACTACGAGGCGAACCGACGAAGTAAACATTAACCAACTTTAGCTCACACTGGTTCGGTTAGCATGAAAGACCTCTTTGAGTTTGTTGCCGTGGGTGTGCTATATGAATGACATGAATATACAGATTTTTAAACAGATATAATTAAATGACCAAACCAATTCGTCGTACTACACAGCAAGCAGCCATTCCATATCCGAGTCATCTATTGAAATTTCGAAGGGAAGGTCTACCTATTCCAATAGAGATTTATTAAATTGTAATATGTTTAGTTGTTTAGTTTTAATTTCATTTGAATACCATCGGCCGGCGATATAAAGAGCTCAGTATGCAATAAGACTTTTTTTCAAGTTCTCGATTTCGTCATTCGTTACGGAATCATTTTCTTTTGTCAGAGAGAAAGAAGAATAATAATATAGAACTGAATAGCTTCTTACTACAAGCCTGTATTCATATTGTTTAGTTATTATTTCAAGATAGCCAAAAGATGACTAATAACTATATGCCTCGTCGCAAGAGTCCGGTTGTGGTTTGTAATAGTTCCAAAGTCTAAATCTTGACATTTATTGTGTCAATTGGTTTGGAGTTGTTGGATGCGTCAGTCCTTCGGGAGAATTCTTGTCTCTAACCGTCTAACCCTTTCATGAGGCAAAAGACTTGTCAGTTTGGAAGCTTTTATTTTATTCACCTGTACTCTGCCGGCCTTAAATATATAGGAGCTGAATTTACGTAATGAGAGATTATGAGAACGGAAAGGCACTTTAATTCCTACCTTCAGATGGGCGTAGGAATATCCCTCTTGGACAAGCTGCCCATTAAAAGACACAAATATAAAAGAAGGAAAAAAGTCGTCTGTCACTTTGTTCTATCTTTACAATTTACAAGGTTCATCGTCAGTCGTCATGAATTCAGTCCACCTCTGGTTGAATGAAATGGAAATTGAAATGAATTGAATTAAATGTATCTGCGGCTCCTATGGAGTTTCGTAACGTGATGTCTTTCATCTTCGCCACAGCAGCAGAGCTACATCGCTTTGTCATTCCATTTTTTATTTGTCTCATCGTCTATCTGTGCGTTTGCATGTATTTTTGTCAGAGTCTTAAAGTGTGTGTGACACGTTGGGGATAGACCGCGGTGAGTACGGACAGCACGATTTCGGATTGACGAAGCTAACGAGACAAATGTCTTATATCCAAGGTGTACATAATAAAAAGGAAATGAACTGAAACGGGGTAAAAATACGCGATGCATTTTCATAATTCGTTTTATTGGATTCTATCGTGTCTCTTATAAGCTGGCAACTCTCAGAGAGGGTACTTTTCTTCAGCGTTTTATATTTCATCATTTCATGGCATGGCCTGCTGGCTTTTTGAAAAAGTTGGACCGATTGACTGATTGAGGTAGGGAAGCCTCGGCACGAAAACCATTATTCATTAATTACACAATTAGATGTCTGCCGGGGACTGGGTCGTGAATCCCTTACGAAAAAGTTACAAGGATTTCACATTTACAGATGCTCCAAGATATATGCTGATACTGTATTTACATTTCGTTTACAAACAGAGTTTACAAAGACGGATGCTTGCATAGATGGATTTAATTGTTTTGTATTAGCAAATAGTTGATGATAAAAATAGTTAAAACTTCCTTTCCCCTCACATTGCTTTGAGCCATTCCGTTCCAAATGTTATAATACGTTTATATATGTATGTTGTTGAGAACTGAAACTATTAACAAGGTTTGATCGTTTTCATGTACAAGAAATCGTCATGCTCCCCCACTGCTTGATAACAAATAGACCAGGGCCTTTGAATAAATAGCTTTGAGGTGGAGAGGAATTAAAGGATGATGATGATGGCGAGATAGATGAGATGAAATCAACAAGCTAAAAGTTAAACCTACTCTCATACTTATATAGGGATGTAACGAAAAGACAGAGAGGGCTTTGGATGAGTTGAACAACAAGTATGGCTGGAACTGGATTGAACGTTTAAATGCATTCGAAAGAACGAAGGGAATAGTGAGTGAATGACGAGGATCAAGAAGGCACTCAAATTAATTAAAATTAGATCTGCAGCTGAGTTAAAATGACTTGAGGAGCTAGAGAATCAAGAGTTAGTTTGGATTTCTTGTAGAAGGGTGAACTCTGAATAGGATCTATCTCCTATGTCTTATCCTGCCCTGTGTAAGTGCGTTAGGGTGGCTTCTGAGGAATGTCCGTTTTATTATTATATTGTTGGTTTATAGTTATCCTGATATGTAGTTTTACAAAAGAGGGCCTGGAGCTGTTAGCTGAACTTTTTTGATTGATATTTGAAAACAGCAGTTTCTTACAGCAATTCGATTAGGATTGTTTTTGATTCTGGGCACTCTGTGAATTAGTACCGAATGATGTGAAGGGTTGTATAAAGTTTGTCTCTGTATGATTGATTTGTTAAGCTCAATATGTTATTATTGTCGAGTTTCAGAGAAGTAGTATCATTTTTACTTTCCATTTAGTTGGTGTTGAGGGGTTAAAATAAATTATTTCTTGGAGATGTTTTGTTTCATAGTCCAACTCGCAAATCTGAGCAAAATTCAAGTCTCGGATCATTTACCAAAATATTTGTCGTCGAAGTGAACCTAGACACAATGGAGTAGTTTGCTTGCACTACCGGAACAATGAAAAATATAATAGGCAATCAAGTTGAACTGCCATATAATCATATTATGATTATTAGGATGAAGGGTGATCTATGAAAATGTTCTGAGACCAATAAATTCCCTTTCCATTCGCAATTAATAACAATTAATCATAATCATTAATACAAAGATAAAGGCATTGCTCAGGGAGGATTTGATAATAGTAATTGATGATGATATGGCAGAATAGTATTTCAAATCTAGTCAGAAGTACAATGCTCCATGGTGCACATACCATGAAGGTCTGGTCATATTGTTTCCACTTCCTTTTGGTATTTATGAATGATTTGCAAGTCACGGACCGTGATGATTTGCAATTGTTCATCGCTATGATACCCCAGCCAGATTTGTTATATATTTTGGAGATGCGAGTGATAGAGAATTGTATCAGATATTACGCAAGGATTTGACTGATCTTTAGGCATTGGGTCACTCACACTTTAAGCTGCAAGCTGCAAGGAATAGGAATATAAATTAAAGCCTAAAAGTAGAGCATTTTCGAATTTGAATAGAGATAAAAATTATAGAGTGGTCGAAATAATCCTGTGGATGTGCAACAAACATGATAAGGAAAGTTGTAAATACTGCAAATATAGCTCAGATAGCTCTCTATATTATTTGAATTGTTGTGTGAGTGATAAGAAATAATATTAAGAATGAGGAACAAGGTAATAAATAAAATTGACTGTTTTCATTTAAATTGATTGGAATGGATATGGATGATTTGGTTTAGTTTTAGTATCTTTATATATGCACAAGAAATGCAAATTGGAAACGAGTTATAAAAAATAAGATTACTTGCTAAATTGACTCGGAGGAAATAAATAAATAGCCCAACAAGGTAAAGTGTGAAAGATGCTGTTAACTTATTGCTCTGCGAGATAATGGGAAAAAGAAAGTATGCTCAAGTTAGTATTTTATGGTATACATGTATCACGTTACGTTCCTTTTGTGAACTAACTAACCTGTAATTTAAGTTGAAAAACGTGGTGATAGAATTTATGGGATATATCTTTTAAGAAATCCTAGTTAGTGTTTCTACTTTGTCTTCATTAGATTGAAGGTTGTGATGTGATGCTAGATGTGAAAGTAAAGTTACGAGGAGATGATCGGAGACTTATTGATTGAGAAGAGAAGCTCGTAACATAATGTCAGGTTTCACGCTTTTGCCCTCCACTTTGTCTATAATTAAATGAAGGCTTGTTTAAATTAAAAACGCATGAAATATTTTTTAGCTCTCACATTGTTTTATTTCACAATAAGACACAAGTGGATAATATAATAAAGTAACACGGAAGATCTTTTCCCTTTAAATACATTCGATATACGTACAATCAACTGCGGTAATTTGTAATTAGCTCTTTACATCGGTATTCACTCACGGTTAATACAATAGTAGCAATACGTAGTAGGTACGTTGTCTTAAATTGAATTAAATATCACTTCCATTCATTCCTGTCCTTCTAATAAAATAACAAGGTTTTTAAGTATAAAAATGTAAAATCTCTAATTTCCTCACTCACATATACGTGTCACATAGGATTCGTCATTTCGTTGGCCATCATCCTCTTTGTTGACAACAGCTTTAAATTAGTATCTTGATCATACCGGGGAAGGTGAATATCCTAAGTACTCCCTTTGTCATATGTGCACTGCGACATGTCGATTGGGGTTTGCTACCGGCTGACTATTGACAATGCTATGGTACTGTCTTTGATTATGAGCTCTTTGGGAACCACTACTGCTAGTCACCAATGGGACAATATTAGGGACTGGTGTGGAATTCAGACTATGGCTATTACAGTTAGGAAGGGGTAGTGTCACATTGTTCAAACTGTTTAAAGTGTTCATAGCATTCATGGCCGGAATGCTATTAAGATTTGCACTATTATTGTGATGATTGTGGGAACTGAGATTCGGAGAGGGTTGCTGCTGCAAATGATGATGGTGATGATGAACGTATTGATAATGAGGGGGAGGAGGCGGGGGAGCCGAAGATCGATGCTGCTGTGAATTGTTATGAGCACTGGTTCTGCCATGTGTCCCGCGGAACAGGGGACCTTTCACTTTCACCTCCGGTAAAGCGTATCTCAACTTCTGTGTCCAATTTTTGTCCTCGCAGTTGAGATGCGTGTGGTTTTTGAGGTAGAGTCGGATATCGGGATCCAAGTCTTTACTCGGAAGGTCTCCCAAGAGGATGATGATAACTTTGCGGTGCGGGTCTTTGAGAAGGGAATGATGAGCTGACTTCACATCCGTCCGAGACCATTCTCCTGTTCAAGAAGAATAATAGAATTTCCAAATGTTAACTCTCTGGCACAGATATTACATTCCATTAACCCTAATGCTTTCTCGGGGGGAATAGTAATTTAGCGTGAAAATAGAGAAATTCCAAATAAATTACGGATACATTAGCAGTCATCAGCTACTCTATTCGGAGAAAATCTTTCCATCCTGGCTCAAGACGGAGATCGTGCTTGGAAAGGTTAAAGGTTTGATTTAATTGGATATTTTCCTTTGGCACTTTAGGGTTTAGCCTCGTTGACTTAAATAGAGTAAATTATTATTTTTTGCTTCTGAGATAAGGTTTTATCGGGCTGATTTGATAATTCAGGGGTTTTATCTTGCGTTGCCCCATACTTTCACTACAAGATTATGTTTAGAGATCTAGTGATTTTGCATTCAGCAGGACTGAGAACCCTTATTAATTTATATGACGGTAAAATATGCATGAAAAAGGAGCCTCAATTAATGTTTATTAACGCGATTCCTAAATTGAGTAAAAATAAAGTTGTTTCTGCTTACCTTTGAGAAAATGATGTGAAAGAACGACAACAGTCCTCCTGCTCGCTTCCGCAGCCTGGACAATTGTATCAGCTAAGTACGTTCCACCAGTGGGAAGGTCACGATACCTCAAACATAGTCGATAAGGTGGGTCATTTTCATTCCGTTCCAATTCAGCGGCCAATACTTGACGAACCCAAGCTTCATCTTTGGAACTATACGAGACAAAAGCGTCAAAAAGTTTGTCTTCCTCCGTATGAGTTTCCGAGCATGTTGTAATTCGAACTCCACACTTCGTATAGATCCACAGTGGGATGCTCTTTCTCCAATAGAAACACAAGATGAAGGCCAGGATGACGAGAAGAAGCAATCCCGTAATGCAAACCATCAATGGAATGTAATCAGATAGGTCAAATTCATCACCGGTACTACTAGTTGGGTCACGAATGCTCAAATCCGTCGTAGAAAGCGAACACCGATGATTTCTTTGATCCAATAGCCTTACTACAACCAATTCCGTTTGACTCTTTGCAAGTTCTCCTTGAGATAGTGAGCCTCTGGACGACGAAGAACTTGACACTTGATCCACACAATGAACCTGATCAGCGTCCTCAATTCTGGCAACATTTTCAATCAAATAGTCCTTTAGTTTAGTTGCAAACTGACATTCGCAGGACCATTCATTTCCTCGGAGGGTAATGTCCCGAAGGCCAGGACTGGAGGTCAGAGGGGTCACTTGCCAAATTGCTAGTTCCACGAAGTTATTTCCGTGGAGGGTGAGGACTTTGAGGTGAACTAAATTGGCGAAAGTTGTATTGGATATCCAATATAAACTATTTTGGTGCAGGTATAGCATCTCAAGCTCCTCTATATCATCGAACTCAAAGCCGTCAAGTCGCTGAATGAAATTGTTTTCCAAGTGCAGAGTTCTTAGGCCGGTGAGACCATGGAAGGTCCGATTTTGAATGACTTCGATATGGGAACTATTGAGATACAGGTCTCTAAGGCTGTTTCGGCCCAGGAAAGCATGGCTGTCTAACGAGGGGAACACGTTCCCGTCGAGGTACAGTACCGTTACGTCCATGGGGATCTTCGCTGGGGGAGCGAAATGACCTCTGGCCGCACAGTCAACAATGTTATTCAACCAGGACTGGTCATTGTAACAACTACAGTTGGAAGGGCATGTATTCTCACAGTCGCAAGCCTCATAGTCACAACATTTGCATACGGAGAAGCAATGTGTTTCATACTGACACAGAAACTGGCTGGTCTCAATATTCATGTAGGAAATTGGCTGATACTGCAGGGTTCTGTCAAATGATAGATTGCATTTGACGTCATCCAGGTCCTGAATAATTGGATACTGTCCAGATAATTCTCCAGTATGCAAATTCTTAATCCACCCCATTTTGCAGTCACAGAGGAATTTATTGTGACCCAGAAATATCTCTGTTGTAACATCATTTCCATTTGAATTAACTCGTCCAGGGGATAAGCGGAGGGCATTCTGATCCAGTGTAACTAACTGATTGTGAGATATGTCCACATGGGTCAGATTTGGCTGCAAAATAAAATTAAGTACCGTAAATATTTTGTGACACCATTTTGTTGATAAATGGATTTACAAAATCCAACAGAGAAAATGTTTAAGCTTAATTATTTTTATTATTTTTATTTTATTGTAATTATAGCAAATAAAATAACATGCTTACCTTTCGGAAGAATGTATACGGTTGTATTTGATTAATCCGGTTATGGCTTATAATAAGATTCGTAACGGATTCGGGGATGTTGGAACTTCCAATTTCCGTTATGTAATTATAAGATAAGTCCAGGTTCCGGATTCTGAGCTCAATTTCCAAGCAGTTTCCCAGCGTTTGTATTTTATTTGAACGGAGGTCCAACCACTGAAGACTTCGGGGCAATTCCTGGTATTGCAATTCTTCCAGATGATTATCCGAAATGTTGAGCCAGAGAAGGTTGGGAATGTTTTTGAATAAATCCTTGATATCCGTGAGGTGATTGCTATCGATTCGGATAGCTTGAAGATTAGCACTCAATCCAAACGCCCCATTTTCAATAGTATTTACTTTATTTTTGGCCACGTTAATGATCTTTAATGAAGGTGGGAAGGCATCCTTCGGAACCGTAAGAATCATGTTTCCAGTCAGCCTTAATCCATACAGATTATTAAGGGATTTGTACGATGCATTGGCAATCTCTGTAATTTTATTTTCCCCCAGGTCCAGGGTTCTCAGAAGACTTAGTGGTCTTATAGCTTCCGGTACCTCCGTTAATAAATTACCGCTTAAGTTTAAGTCGATAACATTGGTGCAGTTCTTAAAGCTGTCTTCTACAACAGTCTCGATTTTGTTATTATCCAAGGATAGGAACGAGAGCACAAATAGGCCATTGCAAATAAAGGTGTCAATGGTCTTCATCTGGTTATGAGATAAAAGTAGCGTGTGCATATTGTACATCCCGGAGAAAGCCTCCTCCGAAATATGGGAAAGTTGGTTGTTTTCTAAATTAAGTACTTGGAGACTGTACAAGTCTTTGAACAATACGGAGTCTACTCGAGTTAGTAAATTATTCGATAAGTTTAAAACAATTAAACGAACTAGTCCCTTGAATCTCTCACCGTTCACCCACTCGTTACTGAGTTCATTGTTCGATAAGTCTATTACAACTAAATGTTCCAACCCACTGAAGAGTCCGGGTCCGAGGACTTTTATTTTATTATTTTGCAAGTAGATTTCTTTAAGTTGCCTATTGTCTTTGAAGAACTCGGGCGGTAGGGACGTGAGTTGGTTGCCAGCTAACGAAATTATTTTCAATTGATTTAGTCCGAGCAAGGACCTTTCTGCAGCAATAGTTATGGAATTGAGTTCAATTCGCAACTCTTCCAATTTACTGACTGTGGCAAAGGTTGCGGGAGGGAGAAGGGTGAAATGATTAGCTGACAAGTCGAGGACTGTAATTTGATTTCCGCAATTGTGCGGATTCGTTGGGTCGCTGGGGACAATTCCAATGGAGCTGAAGTCCCGGAGCGAACAACCCGTCAGGTTGAGATAATTAAGGGAAGGCAAGAAACATAAAAAGTCATTTGGTAGTGAGCTCAGACTAGTTGAGGATAAGTCGAGATATCGAAGTTCTTGGAGACCCCTTAGTACACCGGGTTTTATCTCGAGGAGAGAGGCGGACGTGGATGCAGTTGATGGCCATGGAATGAGACTAGTATGAGCACGAATTGTAAGATTTTGCAAATATGGAAGATAACTGAGGGCACCCGGTGTGATCCCAGCGATTCTGCAATTTTCCAGCCGGAGATCCTTCAGATTTGGCAGCGACATAAAAACGCCGTTTGACAGTACAAATCCTTCAGTGTCCCCATTTGCAAGGGGCTTATGAGTAGTGTCACTGGGACTGGTACATTGGACCCAAAGGGAATTTGCATGCTGCGGTCCAATCGATTGAACTTCCTCCTCAACGATAAGGCTATTTCCTGGCTCCACCATGCAGTTTAACCTTTCGATATCTTGATAGAGATTCCAGTGACATTGCGGTGGGTGTAACCCGTTACCAGACCGGATCAGGAGGAAGGAGGTTAGTATTGAAATTGATAGAAGGAGAGGAGATCTGAACACATGAACTAAACTCGGAAATGACATTTGCGGTCTTTCCCGGAGAGGTCTTATATCTCTCCATGGGAAAGTTGCAGAGGAGCGGAGATTTCCACGGATTTTCCTCGACATAATAATATCAGTCCTTGTTGTCTCGGGAAATGTTGAGATTATTGAATTTTTTCACTCTGACATTATTCTCATCTTTTTTTAGTACAGGTCTATCCTGATATCTGGAATATGTAACCTTATTCGCCATTCCTTTCCCTGGCGATGTGACACAACCATATCCTGAGATGCTCACATTTCCTTCTGAGTGCAAAACTAAAATACTTAGATTTCTCCGTTTATGAAGGAGGGATATTACTATTCATACAGCCGAGAGATTTCCACACTTGTAGATTCCGAGTTCTCACTTGGATCCTATGTTATTTTATGTATAGCGTTTGGGAATAAACTTTCACTTTGCAAATAATATTTCCAGAGTTTACTAAATTTATGGATTTAATAAAGTGTAGTAAGTTGAGACTCTGGAGAATCACTTCACCATGTATGTAGTAGGCTGGAAGTCCAAACTGAGACTGTATAATATTAAGAGCAAACGAAATGTTAAAAACTAGGTTAAGAAAAGTTAGTTGGGCTTAAATGTTCTGGCTCCCCAGTCGATTCGAAATAGTCTGTTGAGCCGGATTAGTTTCGGATGTGTATAAACTATTTGCTTTTCTCCTACTTTAATACGCTACCTCTTCCTTTGGGAGAGACAGGAACTTTGGAACTTAAATCCAATTTCAGCCACCTGCACTTTTCCAAGTTCCTTGTAATCGTGGTGGATGAGGATAATAGTTGGAAATGCCTTTTGTGCTTTTCGGTTGAAACCTACTTGGGTACTGATGATGATATGGAATTACAAGCCTGGAGTAGTAGTGACTGGTATGTATGGTGGGGTCTAATGGCTTTGGATTTTCTGAGTTCGGATTTAGTAAGGGTTGTCCTTTTTCCTGTTCCCTAGTCCCTATATCTCGGTGGTGCGGTTCTTCTGGAATGGAATGCTTCCAGGCTCAAGTCGAGTTCCAGTCTGCCGGATTCCTCTCCTGGATATTCCGTTGGGGTCTTTCCTATATATTTTTTGGGTTGGCCTTAGCAAGTCCAAATCCAGCCCAATCCAATCCAATTTAGTTGGGAGCTACCTCCGTTTGGTGAGGGTACTAAATACCTTGTTTGTTGATTTAGATATGCTTCAGTTCAGTTGGATGTTGGACTTCTTCACGGTTTCGTTCCAGCATCATCTGAATCTGAATGACTCTGCTCTTCTCTCAGATCTCGCTCTCTTCGTTTCGTGATCTAGAATAATATTATGAAAAGAGATTAGTAAGGTGGACTTGCCCTTAGCGCTTTGGGATTTGTACATTTACTTCATCTTATTGTTACGAGTTAGGGCTTCTTAAAAAAATATGGGATCTTGTTGCGAGATGGATTAGTTTCCTATATTTTTGCTCATTTATTTTTCTGGCTGGGATTGGAATTGAAATCTCTTATTTTTATGAGAACTGTTTGGATTGCTGAGGCTTATTCAAATAGCAGTATTGATAAGTTATTATCTTTTTGGTTTAATTAGTATCAATGTGCTCAACATTGAATTTCAAAGGAGTTTCAGTCCATTCAATTCTTATTTCTTTCATTTTAGGTAAGTACCGTAAAGTAAGATGTTCATGGTAGACCTGATAAGTATAAGAACCCAAAATCTAATTTACACTTCCAAGTTCGTAAAGTATGTATTCTCTAAGCCAGCGTACATAAACTCATAAATGAGTCATAAAATTAGCATTTGAGAAATTAAAAAGGGTTTGGTAAAATACGCTCTGCCATTAAAATCCGTAAGGACATTAAGGGGTTATAACGGGTAAAAGAAGGATTGTTAACTAGGTAGAAGGAATAGCCTTTACTCTTTACTTGCCAAGACGGCATTTCCATTCAAAATGCATACTTGGTCCGTAAGTTACTTCTGGCTACATTCAACATTGTTTCATCAACTTATAATCTATCGATGGTGATGGTCATAAAATGTTAAAGCATATTACAAAGGAGGTTATGTAACTTGGCTTTATCAGAAATAATTAGTTTGGGATATACACTCTGACGTTAATTGATGGGAATGGGGAAGCAGCTATACCCTTTTTACTTATATCTATCCGTAGTAAATGGAAAGAAGAAAGAAATTGGGTGGTTTTCTTCAAGTTCCAACTTCAAGTGCCAAGGAAATGGGGAAATTGAGGGAAGAATCCCTTGAACTTCTGGAGGAGTGTTCCATGCACATTAAATGGGATATAGGTCACTGCATTGTCTTGCTTTTTAAAGGATCCTCTATCCTCCTTCTTTATGACGGGAGTCTCAATTATGTCCCGACTTGGAAATCGGACCGACCTAAAAGGCCCATGCTGAGATAGATCAATTTCCATAGAACCCTGCAACTCTGTCGGTATAATGTCTCAGCCTTCCTAACTTCGGTTAGTTCTACAACCTACAACTTGCAGTCGTGAGAAGGAGACAGTGATGGCCACAAGTCATCATTACCATTACGGCCTTGTTTGTTAGTACATTAGGAACCTACTTACTAAATTACAGCAGTGGTGAAGTACGACATTCGTAATGCTTGTTGTTGGCTCGGAAGAAGATTATTGGATTTAGGGATGAGAGGGAGAGGAGATAAATTAAATATGGTAACTGCCAAAATGATGAAGGGTTAACGATAGGTTGAGTTTCAGTTGTCAGTCCAAGAAGGTTTTAAGTTCAGCGTTTAGCATGCAAAGTGAAGAGCCTTTAGAATCTGTGGAGTCGTCTTCGTAAAATTCAAAGGAGAACATTGTTTTTTACCCACCGGAGGAGACTCAAATAAATATCTTGAGGGAAAAAACGCATAAAACAAATATTTGTCTACCTGACTCAATTCGGGTATATCTATAACAGGCTTGGTAAAAAACATCAGAGTTCTTCTAACTTGATCCTCGGAATATTTCCTGTGACTGTTTGGAAAGTTACATTTCTTACCTCACCCAATCTGTTTTTCAGTTTCTCAATCTTAATATATTTCTTCCCTTATGGCAAAGTGTCAATCAAAGTAGTCATTTTAGGCAAGGCTCGTCACTCACTCTTGCTACAATATTACAATTTTCGAGTCAAAACTTAAAATCATGATAGGCCTTCGCTTCGCCTATATTCCTATTTACAAAGGAATGTTGCTATTATGTATTAGAGGGAGATTAGGGACTGATGTTTCTTTGCACTTTAACTTCTAGTAGAACTGGATGCAGAAAGTAGTGAAAATTTTAAATTTAGGCTTGGTTACAGAAGGACCTCCTATTTTTCCTTTTTCACTCACCTGTCCATTTAGCCCTACCTTGGATTATAATATTGTATTATTATACTGCATTATTACAAGAGAAGATCTTTCCGCTAAGTAAATATTGGTTTTTGTCATTTTTTTCGTGAGAATGAGGCATTCCATATAGAATGAAAGAAATGTAAATATGTACACTTCTACTTATATCCACATTACATCCCTACTTGAGTTGAGAGGTCTTGTACTCACATTATCAGAAGTTCTCAGTCTGTAGTTCGTTTGCTTATTACTTTGCTTTTGCTCCTTACAGTCAGTGTCCGCATTATTAGGTCTTGTGTGAGTAATGATCTTATTAAATGTTAAAGGCTTATATCTGGCCCGAAATTGCTGTAGTCGCTTTCTTTTGTATTTAAAAAATACAAAACTTGATGTGACATTGTGACTTTAAAATTTTAGCCTCCCTCCGCCGACAATTTAACTCTTCAACGTTTAGTTTTTATGGAAATGCTTTCGAATGGAGGGGTTGATGAGCTAACTCGTAAAATGTAGTTCCCATCGGCACTCTAAAAGACAAGTTCTATGATTTTGGTGTGTAAAGAAAGGCCTTCCAGATCAGATTCATAGGCAATAAGATGAAAGGAAGGGAAGAATTTAGAATTTCCACAATCAGTCAGTGAGTGACAAGAGTCATGAAAGAAATTTACATGAGATGAAATGAGAGAAAATAGGAATTGTCAATTGGAAGAGAGTAAAGTGCTGACAGCGGGTTGAGACGATTCCCTATTCCCTCGACTTTGTTGACTTTATAGCTCGGGCAGAAACCACAAGTATTTTGGTTGGCTTTACGACTGTCTTCTGACTTGTAGAAACCGGAGTCTTGGAGAAATGTATATGGAACATCACCACATTGCTCACATAAAATAATACGGGACATGCCATACCTCTAGACCAGAAACAGCAGTCCAAGAGCATTGGCTAAGGGATTATCCCTTTGGTTCTGAATGAGTTTTAGGTTTAAGTGCGAAATTGTAAAGTGAGTTAAATGAGGCAATAAACCAGGGTGAGAAAAGATACAAATGTTAATTACAAACAAGATGTCTAGGACGAATGGAATGGGGACTTCTCTCTCTGTCTATTCTGTATATTATTGCAAAAGTAAATAGGGGAATAATGTAGGGTTTATAGTTTAGCTCATGTCTATACTTTCTTGTTTGTTATTTTAATTCACGACACCAGCTGTTTCCAATTTAACCTATCAAGAGTAAAATAGTTTCGCATTATGTATATTTTACTGCCTCGCTCTGTATGTATTGTAGCCATTTATGGCTCGGTCGTGTCTTGTTTAGGATGTCTTAGTAGGTTGGATGATTATTTTCAGCCATAGTTGTTGGTAAATGCGAAATTGCAAATTCGAGAATGGATTTTGCTTGTTAAAATGTCTAAATTTTAATTAAACACTTCACGACCATTAGGACTGTTTATATTCATTTTAATTTGCTAACGATGTTTATGTTATTGTACATTATACATTCTCTAGAGGTATTCTTCCTTACGCTCGTTTCAGTTTCGCAAGCCAAAATTCAACTATTTTGCTAATAGCCAAAAACTCGTGAAGGATGAAAAGTTTTAGAAAAATAATTCCCGATTTATATAAGGTAGATAAAGTCGGCTATTCATCTCCTCGTTATCAGTTCGGATGGGGACATGGACAGGTCTATTATTCTTGGATCAAACGCGTTACACGTCGACTTGGATCAGAGTATAATATATACTTGGTAGCTTCTGCAATCGCAGTGCAATTTTTTAAACAATGTTTTATTCTCAAAGTCGAGGGTTAATTCAGCATAAAATCTAGCATTTAAAGATGTCTCAAAGATGTATTTTGTGTGTAAAATTTAGACAGTCTTGTTGGCATCTTTATCCTTTTTATCGTTTTAAGGATGACTTACAAACTACCAACTACATACTGCGAATTTTTATTAAACACGAGTAACATGGTTACAAGATTTTAGCTCAGAATTGAAAGTCAGTCAGGCAGCAAGTATAATAATACCTAGGGATGAAGAGGTGAATGAGAATTGAAGAAATCCGTGCAAGAAGATCATGATTCTCATTTGATTATTGCACGCTACGGATGTTGCCAGCCACCACCACCACCATGGAGACATGCTCTCCTCGTATGAGATGCTATTACATACGTGTGTAGCCAAATGGGCTTCCTTAAACCTAACGATATTACTGACTTGGCCTGGCTTATTAAATAAGTTTGAAAACTTCTTTATTCCATTTTATTTGAGCTCGTTTGGCTTATTTGATATTTTCTGAATTGTATTCAATCCAGTATTTGTATTTCCTCCTTTATCTGCCATTGTGGATTGTCGTGAGGTATAATGGGAGTCATTCTCATTGATGGACCCGTCATTCAGTTGAAAAGGTTGAACGAGAAAGATGAAAGATGTATTCTTGTATAGAATACATCCTACAGGTATAGAAATTTAAAGAATAATCTTATCGATTTATAATAGGATCAAAATCTTTTTCTGAGCTGGAAATACGTGTGAGTTTTGTACTGAAAGTAGTCTACCGTGAATGTGAACAATATTTCTGAATCTTCATGCATATAGATATGTTGCAATGATATAATTTTTTCATGTTTTATCGTCTAGCCCCAACAAATGATGTGGCTTTAATTTTTTTCATTCTCTAAAACTTTAAATACTTTTTAAACCTCGTTCCGTTTTTTAATCATTACGTAGTTTCTGCTAGTTAGAGTTAGAGTCTAGGGAGTAAAAAAAAAATGTATCTTGGTTGAATGGGTTGTATTTTTATCCGAAAATATATATAATTGTAGTGTCATATACGAACTACAATGATAGCAGTTCAGTTTCGACAATATCCTTTCTATTTATGATTATTAGACCTATGCGTGATATGTCATTACAGTTTTTTATGTAGAAATATGTATGCAGTAGTGTAGAAAGTAGAAATTTTGATTTACGCAATGCGGTCTGATTTCAACAACTCTTGTAATGACAGTAATAAACCTTCAACGATAGGCAATTTGGGACTGATGGGTAAGAAGAGCAATCCAATTAGTCGTGAAAAGTGGAAGGATTTCATATCTCAGCCAATTTAAATTTTACAAATTAGAGATGACAGATTTACTGCAGAAATCCTTCTAGTGAAACCAAGTTCGAAGGTAGCCAAGAGGTTCAACATTGTATTGCAAATAGATGCATATCTTTTTCAACTTGAGTTTTTTAACGTTATTCTCTTGCGGCAACCGACTTGATTGTGCAGATTGGTTCAAACTTCAACGGGCGAAATCAAAGTCGTTAATAGCAGTGATCTAATACCGTTACGCTACAATAGCCGGCGAGCCATCACATATCAACTAAAACTATCTATTTTACACTTTTTTAGACAACGTTTCAAATAGCAGATCTAGGCCAGTGAGGATTATTTTCAGGGAATGTCAGACTGAACTCGAATAAAGTGTTATGTATTGTTTCGTTAGAGATAAGTGAGATACTGATAATACAGAGTGAGGCTGCAAAATCGTTAAATGAGGCACGGTCAGACTGTGAAGCTCTTTACATTATGCTACACTGAATTAGAGAAGAAGCTAGATTCTTGCCGAGATGGTAGTTTGGAGTAAATGTATTGGGTGTGGTTGTTACCCTGTTTCTGGGAGTAAACGGAGTTAAATTAAATAAAGTCCGTTCGTCCATAAGGGGATGGAGTAGTGCGGGACATAAGGAAAAGGATTAAGTTTTACAGCTCTATATATACATACAGGCTGCAGATAGGTTAGGGAGAAAGTGTGTCTCGAGTCGCTTTGGATTCCGAGATTGAAATGAAAATGTTACATTGAAGACAGCATAAAATGGAATTTAGTTCTAGATCTTTTAGACACTGGTGTCTCATGTTATAGCACTCTTACGTAGATTGATTCTGACGTGAGTACCCTTATTTGGGCAATTTCGTCTCCAAGATATGGTGGCGTGGGGATGATATTACTTTTAGTAAGTATATAGTAGAGGATCGTATCACTAAAAGCCTCTGTACTTGTAAGTACAGGAAAATGGTAGCCTATTGGCAACTAAGAGAGTATAATAAAAGAGTATTATTAAATCGAAACATGACGAGTTGACGACTTGGATTTCTATCGCACCCTTAGAGAGTATCTTGCAAGTTTGAATAGTTTCCCTGTGGTCGATGGTCCTATGTGGTTCAGTACGTTACACGAAAGTGCCATGGGCCCTTACACAAGTGCCATGTTACATGTTACAAACTTGCGGACACGGGCTTGCAAAGTGCATTTGCGGGTTTAGCATGAGAAGCTCTCTGAAGGGATTGTATTGATTACATATTCAAATCTTTAGGAGTTCACTGCTCCGCGAAATATCTCGAGATGAATGGTTAAGTCCGGGTATAAATACAGATGTATAGACCATTGAAATTTCATGAGCTATCTCTGTCCGTAAGGAAGTTTATAAACTCTGTTTTATTCAAACTCACATGGAAAATATATGAAATAAAGTTCATGGGGAGAGAGTTCGACTTTAAATTATAAGGTTTTTTTGCCAGAAGTATTACAACCTACTTGCTTCCTTCTATAAATGGGGCAGCGGAGAAATATTTTACAAGTTTTACTCACTTAAGGCTTATGGGGCTTACCCTCCCTGACTTAGTTTACGACTTTTCTTCCCATAAAAGATGAGACTTTGGACGAGTAAAAGTGTTGCCGGCTCTTGTATATAGAATAAGATGTATTTCATTACATCAACTAAATCCAGTTTTCAGTATGCTGTCCGTATGGACATCAATACTTTGTGAGAGATGGAATAGAACAGGGGAATGAGATATGGTGATATAGATGAACTGTTTTGAATTTAATTATATTCATTTAGCCAGATACGAACAGACGAATAGGGTGTAAATGTCAAAATATTTTGTGATGAAAGATATTAAACTACATTATAAAAGGCAAGGATGGTTGGACTTGGAAATTGGAATGGCTGCAGCCGTCAATTGGTCGTGTGGGCTGGAATTAAAATTACAAAGCGATTCATAAAAGCTTCACATACGACATTTGAATTGAACTAGCATAATTTGTAATTGAGTTTATTTCCCTTTTCCTAATAACTTCATAACTTTCTTCGTGATTTTTTTCCTGACAAATAGGACTAATAAAATGATGTTTTTTTAAATTTGCATTTTACATTTGGCAAAAAGAAATTAGAACGTGATATTGTTGGCATATATTAAATACATAGTCAGGGGGTAATTAAAACTAAATAAAGGTTTGAGAGAGCAAGTATTCCCCATTGTATCATTCCTCTGACCTAAGGAATGACTGACTGTTCTCAAAGAACCGTTAGTTTTATTCAAAATCGTTGCCCTACCACCAATGGGCATAAGTAAGTAGACGATAACTTAAAAACCATACAGGATTATCATCACATTCAAGATTCGTATGAGAGAATTCCTTAACGTATTATATTATTATGCAGATTTACCGAAACTGGTACTGGTACTACACCCATGGATGCATGACTCTGCGAGAAATCGGTGATCAATCAGTATTTATTGTCTCGAGTACAAGTTCTTAAATCCATTATGTTTTATGATAATACAAATGTTAATCGTTAAAATCCTCGTCCTCCTCCCTCTCAATAACTCCTATTCTCTGGCATATTGTTACCAGCTGTATTTTAAATTTACAATGCATACAGTAATGCATCTCATCTCCTCATTCATCCCTTTTTATTCTGCTCAAGAATTACAATTACATCCTCCCCTTCCTACTTTAGTTACTCATCTGTTAGTTAGTACAGAACCTTGAGTATCATTTCACATATTTTGCTTTATTTATGTCAATGTGTATTTTCAGATACAGTATACACATTGACCGAGTTGTAACAGCATTTTGATTTAAAATTTGAACTGCAAATGTTTAGTTAGCCCGTGTGTGTCATTTTTTTTTAAATTGCAAAGCAGAACACAGTACGGTATGGTGAGCTCACAAGGGAAGTTCATCAGAGTGAACTCAAGGAAATGCTTGAAACTTTTATGGTCGTATTTACAACTAATATGGACAATAAAAATCTAAAAATTAGCGGCACTAATCGACGTTGGCTATGTTTAAAAAATCGACGAATATAAAAAATCATGAAAATTGAGTTTTTGAAATGCTCATAAAACGATGAGTTTTGGTCCGATTTTCAAACTTTTTCGAGTTTTTGAATGCCAAAGAGTTGTAGTTTAAGAAAATGTCAAGACTTGAATTTTCAAAAAAATATTGATAAAAATCATTTTTTTCAAGCACTTCCAGAGAACTCAAAAAGTTTAAAAACTCCAAAAAAGTAATAATTTTTTAAAAAATTCAAATCTTTTACTTTTCTTGAAGAACAACTCTTTGACATTCAAAAACTCGAAAAATTTTGAAAATCGGACCAAAACTCGTCGTTTTATGAGCATTTCAAAAACTCAATTTTCATGATTTTTTATATTCGTCGATTTTTTAAACATAGTCAACGTCGATTAGTGCCGCTAATTTTTAGATTTTTATTGTCCATATTAGTTGTAGATACGACCATAAAAGTTTCAAGCATTTCCTTGAGTTCACTCTGATGAACTCCCCTTGTCAGTTCAGTTAGTTCTATGTTATGTTGTCTATACCCTTTCAACTGTAATAGAAACAAGTCATTAATAATGTTGAATGTGAATGGTAGTATGGGATAAAGTATACGCAACGTATGCAAATTCTTAATAACTGCTAGTTTCCCACTGCCCGCGTCACTTCTTCCTTCAATCTTTAAGCTATTGGCAAGGGTAACTTCGTCAGGGCTACGGGCTACAGAATTACAACTTGAAGTCAGCAGGAGATTGAAATTTGAAGGATGGTAGCTTATAAACATGAGTATAAAATGATATAAAATAGTAAGGGATAAAATCAAATGAGAGGGGCGGAATTTAGTTTGAAAGAATAATGCTGTTTTTTGTAGATTTGCAATGTGGGTTTTGGTGAGATGTGATAGCTTGGAATTTATTTTGCTGTAGAGAAATACGGGATAGCCTTGTTTTTGTTAGTTTTTTTTCAAAGTGATTAAATGTTGTAGGTAAGCTGCTTATGTAGAGAAAGAATTAGGCAGAATATATTGAACATGGATCTGTAGTTTCATCATAGCTCATTCAAGCAGAGTTTCAAAGTACTGAAATCTGTTGCTGTGTGAATTTGAATACCCTAAATATTGACTGGTTGTGGTCATGTATTTATATCGCAAGAGAATCTGCGGAATTCTAGTGCAGTACTTGTCTTTGGTGTGGCTCGTATTTCCATTCTGAGAAGGATGATGATGTTAAAATGATAAAGTATGGAATCACGGGGAACCTGACTAGTCTGACCTGAATTTTCTAGCGCCGTACCAGCACATCGAAATAGTCCGTTCAAATTCTAAACAACTAGGTAGTGTGGCATTTGGAGAATCCTATTAAACTAGATTTGCCTATAATGTATTTGAAATTTTCATAAAATGCAAAGCAAAATTCGAAGATAAATAGGGATGTCGTCGAGGAGTAAGACAAATTACGCGAAAAACTCGGAGTGTAACTGAAACACAAAGATGAGTTTTAGAGGTATTGAATTTTCTAATCAAGTATCAAGTCCCAAGCGTACTATAAATTGATAATTGATAGATTTTATAAAAATGCAAGTTTTCCTAGAAAACTGCTAACAACGCAACTCATTAGTTTTTTGTTATTTTTGTATACGGATATTGAATAATGTACCGTTTCATGATTTCAAAATTAGATTGCCACTTTTTCGTGTCCTTTGATTAAGCTAATGATGAAAATCCTCCTTTATTTACGAGGAAGAACTGACTGATTTAAAAGGATATTTTGAGTTAGCTCTCTTATAATCCTAACTAATGCTAATGTTTATTTGTGAGCTGGCTCTCCAGAAGTTTCTTATTTAGTCGTCTCGAGTTAATAACATTTTATGGCCTCCTGCACTACATCCTCATTCTCCTTGACTCTTCTCTATACATACAAAAGAAATAAGTTTTACGGCAAGAAAGTATCAAGTCCGTCGGTATAGGGGAAATAAATAAATTCAAAGCTGAGCTGAAATCTTTCTCAAGTTTTCAAGCCGAGTCGTTGAGAGAAGGGCTCTTGAATGAAATGAAATAAGTCGTAATTGCTAATGAAATGTTGTAGTATGCTAATGGAGATTTGTACTCTGTGCGAGTATTTCTCCTTATATGGTTCCAAGTGCATAATAAGTATATGGCATACGTTAGTGGTAGTTAGTTGGTAGTACTTTATTCAATTGCAATGAATTCCTCAGAAGTCAAGGCAACTGTGGCTTTATTAAACGGTACGGTTTCCCCATTGGACATTCCTACCTTTCCGTGCATAAATCATTGTGACCTGGGAAATGTTGGTGAAGAAAAGTAATGAAATGAAATTGCCAGACTTTTAGCGTATATATCTATACTGCATAATCCTGAACTAGATCGTTAATGAACCCTTGTAATAAAGATGGTGATTGTAATTTAGTTCACCCTCATTTCAATCAGTTTCTATTGAAATGGAAAGCATTTGTTTCTAAAAATTCAAATCCTGAATAAGGGCCCTGATTCCTGATATTTCCTTAGAAAATTGAGACGTTATTTACCAGGAGGGAACCCTCGTTTCTTATTGCGTGCATATAAACAAAGTATTCGAATACCAAAAGTAAGATGTCTGGAGAGAGAACTTGAAAGTCTCGAATGATTTAAATAAAGGGATTGCAGATCTAGAAGGCTATTACTTTCTAGACTCCCTTTTAGACTAGAGGTGAATCGGATTAGCTTCGACTTAGAATAGGAAATGACCATTTTGGCAAAGGCTATTTTAATATAATTCCTTTAAGACTCCCAACCAAGAGCCAATCGTAATTCATTCGAACGGAGAAGGAAGTGAAGTTTGATGTCTGAAGTTCAAGGGAAATTGGAATTTCCGTGGAAGAAGTTTATTGGAAAACAGTAGGAGTCAGGCTAATGGATTGGTTGGACGGTTAGACAACTTTGAGCTTGTAAAGTTGTAAATGTAAGTATAAGTCGATGTAATGGATCAAGAGCATAAGGAATCAAGAGGACGTGGTTTGTTGTGCACCCAAGAGTGAAATAAGATATTCAAGTTTGGAATTCTCGAATTGGAAATGTTTACGAGTTTGGCTAAGTCTCAAATGTAAATGTAAATTGTTTGATAAATCGGATTTCTTTCTAATATTCCTAATTCATTATCCTCATGTTTTCCCTTTTCGATTATTATTGCTACTTAATGGGACTATTGTGCCTCCTCTTTTTGTGACTGAGGGTCAACCCGTATCTCATCCCTCTAGACAGTTTTTGTTACGATGACATGGAAAGTAGGATTTATGTGCATTTAATTATAAAGTAGGACATGAAGGAAGGTAGACTTTTAATTTGCGATAAGAAAATACAATTTTTAAAGTACTGTTATGTTTTCTTGAATTTTATTTGATTTTATGATTTTTTAAATTGTATTGCGGTTTCCTGAGATTGGACTTGGTGGTTTGTACTTTGTGCAAGTAGCTTTTTAGCAAAGAACCGAGGGTAATTTAAGCAGTACGGTGTACTACTTGTTTTAAGTTGACTTTTACTATTGTGATTTACAAGTTTATGAGAGAATGAGAAATGCCATAATTCTTATCCGGATGATAGATAAATGCTCAGAGATTGGGAATGGGATGGAGAGAAGTAGAATACATTTCTGTGTGGCATGTTAAACACTAGTCAATATTTGCATACTAAAAGTTTTTTGGGAGATGGAAATGGTAATGTTTTAATTGCAGTTGAAGGAGTGCGGAGGTTGGACCGGACTACCTTATTGCATGCATTCGTCGTTATAAGAATAATTAGTTGATGATAGGGGCACATAATATATATTCCGATGAGGATGATCCTATGTTTGTTGTTAATAATATTTTAATGGCTTCGCATGGATTAGATATACTAACAGTGGTTATTTAGAAATTTAGATGCATATGCATTATATGTTAAGGAAAGGATGATTTAACATTGTATCAGTTTACATTCCTCAACAACAAACACTGTTAAATCTTTAATGTTTCACGGACCTAAAAGGTAAAATGTATTAGAATGCTCGTAAAGTTTATTAAAAATTTGCATAGTTTCCTTAAGCCAAATCATAAATTTCCTTATCTAAGTATCTCATCTTTTTAGTGCCCTTATGCAGGAGGATGCAGTGCTTTATATGCAGATAATGTTTAATGGCTACAAAGTTTCCGTACACTTACAAGACACTCCATATACCCACGACAAACTTTAAGCTGTAAGTAAAGTCCAGTGTAGTGTGTACCATCTTTGGAAGCTCTTTTGGAAATAACTGCAGTCGGGTATATAGTTAAATGTGGAATGTAGTAAAAGAGCGATAAATCATGGAATTCTCCGTGAAAAATTGAAGGAGGAGAAAGAAGAATCTTTATCAATAAGGATGAGAAGTTGAGGAGATTTCCCTATAATTTATAAACGCTTCAAGAAAAGTTTGAAATGGGCATTTAACGTATTTCATTACAAGAAGACGGTTTGTGAGTTGATGATGATAGTTAAGTATTCATCGTCTGACTGAAGAGTAGTTAGTGTGGCTCTATAGCCTTAGTATTTATCCTGACTATTTATTATCCGAATATACAAGAAAGGAAGTTGTGGAAGTTTGCGTGGCATTTGGAATTTCATAGTGAATTAGAGAACAGTTTGGGCAAAGCGATTATTATTACGAGCATTGTTACGATTATTACGCTTTATTGCTTGCAGAAATTATGAGATGAGAGAGAGGAGAGTCCTTAGCCTAAGTTGTGTTTAGTATGGAAGACGGCTACTGCTCTTTATAAATCCTCATATAAATCTACCCTGCCCTCAAGACACAACTCCATTTCATTACACGGACATTTCCTTATATTTGATTTCATTTATTTCGCTTGAGTGAAATATTTTCACTATATACAGTTAGCTATTAGTTATAGATATTTAGATATGAAGCGGAATTTCAAATTGGGAGAATGAAATGACTTGAACCGTGCTAAAAAGGTCTCCCTTTCCAGTCCTTCATTTCCATTCAATTCTGAACACACTTCAGGGGAGTTGGACTTGGGAATACTTGGGATAGAGAAGAGAGTAGAATAGGGAAAGAAACATTCTTTGGTAACTAAATGGGCTTATTAATGGAAATGTGAAATATGAAATATTGTATTGCTTGTTTAGGGTTATGAGAATTTACTCAGTCAGTTCTAAGCAGCCTGCTTCACCTGCAATGCCAAAACTGTAATGGAAAGGGCCATTTCACGCCTTTCCCCCAACTTCAAAGTGTAATATCAAATGTGAGACTCTAGTCTCGAGGTCTCGTATTAAATGAGGGGAAAGTAAAGTAAAGCAAAGAAGATGGTTCCTTTCCTTGATGTATAAATGGAAATGGTACGCTATGCTGAAGTAAGTAAGTGGATTAGATCTGCTCCGCGTCCCTATAACTAGCCAATTTAAATATAGAGTCGTCTTCTTCTCATCAGCCCCAGAGGGTTTGACCATTCTTCTGGAAAATAAACTCTGCTAATCCCATTGAGGTTTAGGGAGATAATTGAAAATTAGACCCGAGACTGTTACACACTCCAGTTTCCGGAGCCATTTAGGAAGTGAAATGTAAAACTCGGTTTCAGTGTGACCCTTGTCGCCTGCCGAGATTAATATTAGATGTAAAGGGTAGCGAGGGATCAAAATACTGTGAGAATTTATTGTTATTATATCTAGTTCGGTCTTAGTTTATGAACTTGCTGAGAGAGTTGTTGTTTGTGAATTTGTTTGTAATTTGCAAAAAAAACAACGTCCAGGGGTTCTTTTTACTAACTATGGGTTGGAGGTGGATGATCTGGCAGTTCAATAAGCTTATTTGATTTTAAATTTCTGGTTAAACGAGACGAGATCGGTTTGGTTGGGATGAGTTTATGAATGTAGTTTTTAAGTTTTTAATGTCTTTTCTCGGTTGATGGAGGTTTGACCCCTGGAGTGCTTGCAAATTTGCGTACAGCTATTTCATATACTTTTAACTATAGATCTCTATGCTTGTTCGTCTATCTGTTTCATTGTTTGGTTTGCTGGTTTGTATTTTGTGGGTTTTTGCTTAGAAATGATAATGATGCTAAAGATCCTAGTAGTGTGGTTTGTCCATCTTATTAACCCCTTGCGTTAACAAGGTTTTCAGAGTTCTCACAGTTTGGCATTGGAAGTGTAAACATTTTGAAGAAGCTCGTGAAAGGAAGGGGTATTTATGAAATGTATTTATGACCCGGTTGAAATGAAAAGGCGTGTTGTGCTACCCCCGTCTGTTACATTGCGTATTTACTGGCATTAAGGATTGCTAGGGGTAAATGGTGAGGAATTTCGCTAATTGTTTTCATGATAATTACTCTGCATTAATTAGAATAAATTGACAAAGCTTAAAAATGAGTTAATACATCCTCCCGTATGCAATTCTCATAAACGTATCCCGCGGAGCTGAGGTTTTTATTGTTTTGTTTATAAAATACGGCTTCCATGTCCATTCCAAATCTAAATTACTCTTTGACTACTAGTAATAAAGTTGGTGCTGGCAGATTCTAAAGACGAAGGGTTCGATTTTTCCATCATTGTCAGTATTATAGACAGGCTCTACTGCCTCCCCTTTGTTTTAAAACTATTAGTTTATTAAAGTGAAGTTTAATTATTTGATTCTCTCTTTTTACGATTCATGATTCCTAATTGAATCCACGTATAATCTAAAGTAATGAGTAATGTTCCAAAGTAAATAAACATCCTCCGGATTTCTGTACCCCTAATGGAAGAAAGGAACTAAAGGACGGTAATAAAATGTAACTTCGCTTAGCTGTGAAGTAAAGTGTAAATTGTGTAAATACAGAGAGGTACATGAGGTTTAAGAAAGGAATTTAAGGGAAAACAAGACTCAGTACTTTGTCTCTCCAAAGATTTACATAAATTGAATACAGCAGGATTCTAAGATCCCTCTCTTCTTGTCGGAGATTTTTTTTTCTCCACAGTGTTGTGTATCCTAAACAGTTAAATGCATTTCTTAGTGAAGGGGTATGTGTCTTCTGGACGCTAAAGAAAACGTTTCAAGACTCGGGGTGTAAAGTAAACTAGAAAAAATGTTTTCTTACTTTAATCTTTTAATGAATGCATTTCAATTCAATTCATTACAATATGCATTAGAACGATTACCTCATCTTGTACAATATCAAAGGATTCATTACATTCATGCATGCGTATATTTCGATTTCGATAATGTGTTTTAGACCTTCTCTGTATAGTAAAAGGGAATAGAAGTGTTACATGACTACAGAATAGCGAAAGAACCAAACTCTTCTATTATAGCTGTTATCTTTGTGTTTTTTTCTAAATGACGGCTCATGATAATATTATACTTGATATCAGATACCACAAGTATTTTCGATTCTTCTTACAATCCATGAATACATTCTAGATAACGTAGCGTTTAAGTTACCTCAACAGCCGACGCAGTACCAATAAGCAACTAAAGCATTATATTTTAAAAGTCAAGTACAACAATAAGAATAGTCATTGGATTTAGAATTTAGATGAATTCCCTCTAAGACAATGTAAGTCTTAGAATTTCAAGACAATCTTCTCTGGGCCTAGAGCTTTTTAAATGATACATAAGGCGATGAACATCACACCGCCATTCTTTCTTTGGAGTCCGAGAGGAAGGAAGAACATCTAACTTCAATTACCTCGGCACTCGACATCGGCACTTTTGAAGCAGTCCACATTTATATCCTTATCCTTATCGAATCAAACAACAATTTTGAAAAGCTAACCCTTTACCCTGCCCTGGTCACTATTTATATAGATATATAATGTGCTATCGCTGTTTTTGTATTTCTCTATAAGAGTGGACCTTCCTCAAGTATGTAGTATGTATGGACAAATGCTCTATTGACGGAATTGATGGAGTTTCGTATCTTAACGACTCGGATAGACAATTGAAGATAGGAAAGAATGTTTCAACTTTTGTACCCAATCTTCTTCAAGTTTACACTTTGCTGGACTCTATTTTACGATTGAACTGAAATCACGCTGTATTATTACACTTATGGCCCTGAGTCTCTTGTTTTTTTAGATTGAACGAGCAGAAAACTAGGAATGTTCCTGCCCATTCCTACTGAATATATGATAGTATTGTAGTGTTAAGGACAGGTATAGTTGGTGAAAAAGTTAGGGTTCTTTTATAGATGATGTGATGAGAATCTCGTTAAGGATGCCAACGGCCATTGTGTGCGAAATTCCGCTTGAGTATTGATCAGACAGCTCGGGAAGAACAGAGACGAAGAAAATGTTCAAAGATAATTCAACTCCTAAAAGGGAATGCGAATTGTTTTGAGAGTCGAAAACTACAAGTTACACGATATTAATGGTATGGTGGGTTAGGGTCGATATCTTTGAAGAATAAATTTTAGGGGATGGTAAAATGAACCTGAGGAGGCTTTAGTAGGATTTGCAACAAATTTACAAACTAATTTCATTCCTATGTTTTTCGATTTTATTTTGCGGAAATTTTCTTGTATTGCGATATAGGAATATAATACTCATCTGCGGTCCTTATCCATTTCTTAAGTATGGAAAGACCTGTTTCGAGCTGCGTTATTTTAGCACGGAAAGTAAACTTTTAATGGAGTTGTCCATCACCCTTGGCAGTTTTGGAGTTGGTGTTTAATCAGTTTGAATCAACAAATTTCCTTCTACTATCCAACTAAACTCTTGTGCCATTAGACCATAGACATAGATAGAATAGATAGGTATTATTCCATCCTGCCCTGCTATTTTAGCCGAACTAATGTGCAGCTTTTTGCTTCTCGCTAACTCGGGAAATCTGCCCGAGTTAGCGAGAAGCTAAAAGCTGCACTTAGCTAAAATTTCAAAATAAAGAAGCGGGAAAAGCCAACAGGACCATTCAGAAATCTTTCATAGTAATTACTATTTACACAAAAAAGAGAAATTTTTGAATTTGTGATTTTTAATTATCAATCGAAAAATGAATTTTGGAGGGTTTAAAAATTTAAAACTCAAATTAAATTGAGCTTCCGTTAAAATGAATGGCCCTTGATAACTCCTGCTTTGACAGGACAGAATAATGTTTCAGATTGCCTTCTCCCTTTATCTAGTTCTATGCATTAGACGGAGGAGTTATAAAAGAAGTGAATGGAAAGGAACCATACTCGATATCCGCTCCGTTGGCTTGTGTTAGCTTTTGCAATTGCTTTAGTCAGAACTGTGATAATGAAGTCGATTTGTCAGACCAAAAGGAGTTGATTGATAACTTTTTGCAATTTCCCATGAGTTGTCGAGTTTGTAGGGAATTTGCACTTTGGCTTTACATTATTATTGTGACTATTTTGTCATGTCATTCACTTTTATTGAAAAGTATATTTTCTCCGTCACTTCATTTACGGAGTTGTTGACAGATTCAGTCCCTTCAGAGCGGTACCTCTGATATTCTCCTACCTTTAACATATACGTCCATTGTTATTATTGCTGTAGCCTATATAGATGAATGGGAGAGAAACAGTGTCCCACCTGGGAAATAATTTAATCCTAAAATGTAATGTATGCATGACTACAGGTAATATGTGAGTGGTTCGCGATGCAACGGTTCAGTAGGTACCTTTGTGTTTGATATCGATTTTGTCCGAATTACACAGAAGTATTACATAGCATTATCTCCTCCTTCACGCCTATTACCTACCGCTCAAGTCTCGTGGTAGTCGAAGATACTGTTCCACTACACGTACCAGAGGAAGTGGATAGAGAAGAATAAATGTCAGTTTTTGTATGGGAGCATTATATTCAATTTCCACGTTGAGCAAATAGAATCAGGCAAGAATTTGCCGGAAAGAAGACACCACACCTAAAGAAACAAATGCTCCCATTCAAGGGGACATTTATAGGGACATCGAGACACTAGGACTACGTGTACGCTTCATCCCCAAGATATCCCTTGAGAAAGACGGGAAAGAAATTGAGTAGCAATCAAGGAGGATGCGTGTTGTAACGCAACGTAATGTTATTTCAGCAGTTTGTTCCTCGACTCTGTCGGTTTTCATGACTCATATTAGCTCTGCCCTTAGCTTATTGGACACCAAAGCAACATAAAAGTTTAAGTTAGGGTTTTTTTTTTCTGGAGAGCAGAGTTACTTTCATCTGCTCAGAAAAGTTTGAACGAATTTTTGTGGGAAGTTAAGTAATCCCGTGAATAATGTAAAGGGGTAAAGAAGATTCTTGATGTGAAGTTGTAAAGGTTGATGGAAAATATATGGGTTTATTCATGTGAAACGGTTTGGTATTTATTATGAACTATTATAGGAGCCTGCTTGCTTGGAACATTCAAACTCAAACCTACTATTAGCCCAATATCTTGGCTTATTGCTACCAGGTAGATTGGAAAAGGGAAGACAGAGTGATTTAGCACTTTGGTCAGGATGTGTGGTTAGCACTAGTAGTTTCATCGCACAGGATGGTGTTTAACTTGCAATTTTCCCGTCAACCGGACATTATTATATACAGATGAGGATTTTAAGCTTTTTTGTTTTTGGGGAAGGTTTGAGTTTTTTAGGACTTGGACCGTAAACCAAGAAGATGTTTAAGGCACTGAAGGTTTAGTACAGGGAAAGATATATTATGTTTATGAGCTTAGAGTATAAGAAAGGTTAGTCAGCGACCAGGGAATCTTTTGACTATTATCTCTCTGCAACAATAATGTGAGGTTGTCCAATGTACGTAATACATTGTACTTTTTCCCTTAAATTTACGGTTTTATTGGTGGTTGACTTGTAGGGCTTATGCATTGCGTAATTCGTATGTAATACCTACACCGGAGGTTTTATAGATCAGCCCACATACGCTTGTAGAAATACCGAGCAAGTACAAACCGAAATGTACCGTTTGAAATTACAGGGTTAGATACAAAGATTATCCAAAGTCAATTACGGGGTTTGAATTTAATCTAAGATTCTAAATATGTTAGACTTTAAGGATTGACATACTATACGAAGAATACGAAGTGTGAATTCCCTACACTCGTTATCCTTGCATGCAGTCTGAAATTGTGGAAATAAATTGTAAATGGACATACTTACTATTGGTTATTAAGTTACATTTGCACTTTGAAAGGTAAAGGAGGCTCGTGAGTCAGCAATAAAACATAATTCTTCTTTGGCAACCGCCTGTGAACTGAGTGGAGGGGAATTGCAATTATTGAAAATTCGACAGTTATTCAGTTTTTTCCTTAATACGAGATTCCTTTAGGAATATGTGCAGTTGAAGGGATTTAAAAGTAAGGAACGGAAAATCATGGTGGTGTTACTAATGCATCGATGATGTTTATGTCTTCATTGGGATTTTTTGCTGCTTAGGAATACTTTATACATACTTATTAGTCAAATAGTGAGTTCATATTAAATACAAAGTACCTTATCCAAAGCTTAAAACCAAAAACCAACTTGGCTCATGCTCACCGTAACGAGCAAAAAATTATGAAGAGCAAGTTGTTGAGAAATATGTATGAGCTTTGATGTTCGAGCTTTGTAAGTTTGATCTAGTGTCCTTAATGACAGTTTAATATCATCATCCTACTGAAATGAATTAGTCTCAAATTCAGCGTCTAATCACTATCGCAAGCTATCCGGTATACTTTGCTCTTTGAAACCTTTTCTCAACCAGTTCTGAACAATGTAAAATGAGGACGTTGAAAGTAAAGCATATTTAGCACTAGATGAATGATATGATTCGCAGAATTTCCCATCCCGGGGTCGAGTGTCAGGGGTCAAAGTTTTTGGTGTTACTTTATCAGTTATTAAGTGGTAAAATATGTTAATTTGTTTTTGAATTGATGACGTGTGGTGGTGATTAGCTTGAGGTGAATTCATTTGTGAAATCATATGGAGACATTAATTAGGCGAATACTTAAAAGAATTCAAGGAATGGAATGTCATCTGTCTGATAGAAGCTTGAGAAGAAGACATTATTTTCCTTCCCTTGATAACACATGATAGACGTAATAGAGTTATTAGAGTTGCTTGACACTAGTTAGTTACGACTTGAGTACATATCGCAGAAATTACGGAGGAGAGACAAACGGGACGGCAAGGATAGTTGACAAGTATAAAGGGAAAAAAATAAGACAAGAGTGATGGTAATTTGTAATTTGTACTGTATTGTGTCTTGTTAGACTTGATACAAAATACGATCCGACTTCATATGGTCTCGAATTTAATATGGTTCTTATATAAACTGGTGGTGGTGAGTGTCATCCACATCCACTGCCTTAAAAAACCCTAAGTTGGCTTAACTGCACAAGCTACAAAGACTGAAGAGCACGCTGTGATAAATACCAATTTAAGAAAGACGTTCACCAAAGAACAAGTTCTTTTCTGCCTTTTTTACAAAAGATTAAGACGACGAGGAACTTTACTTTTAGGCTGACAAAATGAAATGACTGTCTTCATCTGGGTGACTTATAAGAGCCCTTGAATTGCCTGGATTTTTTTATTTTATTCATTTGTAAATTGTAAGTAAATATGCATATCTGCTTAGCTTGATGTCGCATTGGTTGACAGTAACTGTTGGAAGACTATGTCTTCTAATGAAGGGAAATGGTGTGTAAATCCAAGTCTAGGGATATTTTGTAGAGAAACTAAATGAGGAGGGATAAAATTATATTATTCTAGTAAATGAACATGTTTAGGTACCCATAAACTGTAAACTTTTAATTTTTTCTACAAGCTGACTAGAAAAGTTAATGAATGAAAGGGCATAAAGAAAGGACGTCTTCTACTTGTTTATTTATTCAATTTACTATAAGGCCATTGGATGAGCCAAGCCTTTTTAGATTTAATATGCTGAGCCGTGCTCTGTTCTCTGACTTTTTTATTTATTTTATGACATTATTTTGACAAATTTCTCAATTTTACACCAGAAAGGATATTGTAGGCACAGTTCCACCAATCCCGTCCACAGATAATATTTCTTTTGTTTATGAGGAAAATGCCTTCCTACATAGAATTAGTTGGATTGCAGTTCATACTGCTCGTTGATTTGTTTTCACGAAAAGGGATAAAAAATGAAGTATGAACTTCGGGGATATGCGGAACTGTATGATAAAAGGATATTATATCTTTGAAGTACAAGGGCAAAAAAATAAATGGCAAATGGCAATGTTTCAACTTGCATTAAATCTCCGTACTAGTGTTGGTGTACGTGTTTGTATACTTGAATTGTTTTATAAAGCAGGACATTTTTATTCCATTTTCCATCTTTGGACATTGCTCACACAACTCCTCGTAAACCTTAACTCTTGGGAAGGATTTTCCGCTTCTTTTTCCATTATCAGAAGACCCTTTTTTCGCAAAATAAATCAAAATTACTTTCAAATGGTGTATATAGAGTCAGCTGGTGTGACGCAAACGAGAATTTATTTCACGACTAACGTTATTTATTGGTTAGAATTGTATGTGTTTCTTCTGCTGGTGGAAAGTGCTGCAGAATAAACGCTGGAATCGATTCCAATCTGGATTTATTTGTACTTTTTGCCAAAACGGGCGACACATGTAACAATTGATCTGGTAATTCCACAAATGTTGTCGTGTTCCTGCCATTTCCATTTGCTTCTTTTGTCTATATCTTCGGCTCGAGAGCCTTCCCGACCTCAACCTATCTACATGAAGACCCAGCCGACTGTATTTCTAGTATTTCAGGTTGTCTGAATGGAGGTAGACATAAAAAAGCATATTTGCAAAGAAGTCATGTTCCAATGGCCTATCTGTCTCATGGAGAAAGAGAGATGGTTACGATAGCCGTACTTGGACTGGGTAGAAATGGATAGGCCAAGTACAGGATCAATATTTAACAAGGAGTTTTAGCGTCATTGTTTGCCAAATGCTACATGGCAAATGGTTTGCATTACAGATGCCTCGGCAAACAATTCCTACTGCCTTTAGGTCATCTCAGAAGTAGTTTCGGATTTGTGAATTCATCCGTGCTGCATATTTCAAAGCATTCGATTGAAAGTAGTAATATATAAAATATAAAGCTAAGTTCCCTGGCTGACGGACATTTTAGATTGTGCCTCTAGGAATAATTGAACTTGTAGATTATAGTTGGACACATTGAAGTACACATTTGCGTTAGCATATCAGTGGAAGTGTTAATAAAAAGCAGGGATATTTGTGCAAGAATATCATGAAGAGGCTCATCATCACGTATAAATCTTCACCTCGTTAGATATCACACTGCATAATCATCACAGGAGGGTAGAATGCTAGATACAACCCGTGTTACTATGGACAAGAATATCACCTCTGTCAGTCAGGGCAAAGTAACAATACATTCATGGAACATCAAGGTAGACCAGTTCGGTGGAATGGAATTATGTGTACATATATGAACTACTATTATTGCTCCTCTTTTTTACAAAGGGTTGAATATTCTGATGATATAATATTATACCAAGCAACTTAGTTCGGCATGTAATATTAGTTAGTATTGCTTTAAAATGTTTATTTTTTGGTGCCCAATGTAGGACCGGTATTCCAGTATCCTCCAATACATGAAATATCCCTTGAGACTTGTAGCATTATAATAACGAGTAAACCTACACATTCTTTCTCTATTGTTATTGCCCAAGATATTTTAATAAAAACGGCTCATGAATTTAAAATTTCTATTTAAGAAGATGATGAATAAGATGGTATTATAAGTATAAATGTGTGGGATTCTTCTAGAGGATTTGACAAGGGATTTATAAGAAATAGGGTTGGATGGCAATGGCACAGCCGAATTATTTTCTCCTTAAAGTTAAAGCCCTCTTTCTAAGACGAAGTAAAGTAATGTCGTGATAATAGTATAGAATAATGTTAGCTGAAGATGTTAAATACCTACATTTTAATTCCTCTCCGGGTTCCGTTCGGTTAGGAAGTCCTCGTCTCTGTAAGGATCTTCTTCCCCTTTTAAGAGATGAGTTGGAGTAGTTTTTGAGGTTTTTTGCATAAAGTACCCTTGTGGTGAATGTGATAGTTGTATAATGGTATCTTTTGAAGGAACTTTTAGCACATTAAAAATCAATTTGAATTCCCAATCCACTCACATTAAATTCCTATCTCTTCTTTACATATCATCATCCCTCAGACTTTGCTTCCCAGAGTTCTACGAGCCGTCGTGTCTGAAGTTTCGGGTTGGTTGGAAAGAAGTTCTACACAAGAAGTATTTATTTTGTCTTGTGACACTTTGATATTTAAAAGTAATGGCATGTACGGATATGCTTTATATTATATAGAGTACTTTTCCAACTACTTTTTGATAGCTTTTGATGTGGTCGACGTATAGGAAGATGCGAAATGACGAAGGAAATAATTGAGCCTCCGTTTGCTCTGCTTTTTGTTTCTATTCCGATGACATTCCTCTTTCGTTCTGTCTTCAGTTTTTCTTAAAAGGTTCTCACATTTTTTCCCCAACAGCACAAGAGTATGAAGGATTAACAGTGGGTTGTGTAATCGTAAATTGTTTAGTGGTGTTGGTGAATGGGGATGTTGGCTCTCGAGTTAATGTATTATGTGACTTTGGAGGACAAAACAGCAGACGGGAGACAAGTAAAATACAGTTGATGGTTTTTGTGGAAAAGCTTCTCAACTGAAGACTGAAGGTGGTTTGGCTAGGTTTACTTGAAACGTTGAATCCTCTTTGTTAACAAAAGACGGTATAAAGGTTGTCCTTGTTAGAATGGTATAATTTACACATGCAGTTTCACACCTGATATCTCAAAGCCTGTCTGCATTACTTAAATTGATACAATCCTTTGGAGTGGATGTTTTACTTTGCAAAACTGACAATGGCCACTCTAGGTAGAGAATGGAAGATCGTCTAGTTCAAAGAGCCGTAGGAATGTCTATTATCAGAGCAGGATGATAAATTCCGTATCTTTGTAATGCAAAAATAAAAATGCAAAAGAGTGGAATCTTCTTGTGACATAAAGTTAGTGTGGAATGCAAAGCTTGGCCCGTATAAGTATGGCAAGTTAAGGTCCTTGGGAGATTTAACACTTTTTCACAAACTTGTGAAGTGAGGGGTAAGTTTTTGCATAAAAATTCAGGAGCCACTTCTGAGAGGAATGGTTTCAAATGTCAGCAGATTGATGAATGTTGATTGTAGACGAGGACTCTACTTTGCATGTGAATAATCAAGAGAGGAGAGACGATATATAGGGACTGGACTGATTGTTAATTTTTTCTTTAAACCTCAAAGGGGATGAGATGGTGATCAGGTTCTTCTCGTCACTGTTGACTGGATGTCTGCTCTCTGGTGTAGTTGAATAATTATTTGGTAATTGACTTTAACAAGGCTCCTCTGCAAGGGAAAAGGTTTGGGCTAAAACTTTGTTTTCCCTTGTTAATATTGTTATTACGTTGGTTGAACTGGTAGTGCCAATTATTTCAACTTTTTCTTCCGTTTCTCCTACTGCAAGTTTCCTAGCCTTGTTTAGGATGAAATGCAAATCGTTGCAATCTAAATTCCAATCTGTAATCAAATGAACTTCTCGGTTCCAGCAGTACTTGTTCGTAATGGGGATATCAAGTTGCAATGAGTGGTTTCGTCTAATCCATAATCAGAGGAATCACGTTTGTTTAACAGTGAAACATTATAAGGTTATAGTTTGCACTTTTTCAACTACTTTATCCCTCTACTCAGTTATTAACTTGAGTAAATGTTTCCGGCTGGAAGTCGGACCGTTTTATATCTCTCTATCCCACCCCTATCTCTAAACTCCTTCAGATATGGATAGAACTGAGGACGATGGAATTCTTCCCGAAAGATAAAATAACTTTGCCCGACTGGCTCCAAATGTTTTTTCTTAGTACCTCCTTGAAATAGAGTAAGTAATTACTCCTCGGTTGAATGGACACTGCCTTCCTGCGGTTCAATCTTATGTAAATGAACCCTTGATAAGGTGTTGATAAACATGGGATAGGGGCAGTTGGAATGTTGGCTGTTTTCGTAAACAAAGAGTTCACACTTTGTTTTTACTTGATGAGTAGACGGGGGTATGTTCTTTCACTTGCTTGCATGCCCCTCTCAGCAATATTATTATTAAGTACTGTTGCCAATACCGCTGTTAAATGGGAGATGAAAGATCATGAAAAGCTTGAAGAGACGTGATCAGTGATGCGTCTGTTCTGGCCAGTGCTACACCTGAGACTGGTGTCCTATGCTAAAGAAGGAATTGCTCTAAAAGTCTCTCGAAAAGCTGGTTATTCAACCCCTTCTTATAGGAACCTCGTCGTCATGATCAAAAGCATCGACTACATGCAAACTTGGTTTCTTTTCCCGTATCATTCTATACGCACATTCTCAGAGTTGGAGTCGACGATCTAGCATCTCTCTCGCCAGTTCTGAATTCCCACTTCTACTACTCCTGTGTTTTATCTCCGTTTTTTAAGAGCCGAACCTAGAGGAATAATATAAAGTTCTGATATAAAAGTCAACTTCCTTGCGTGCATGCTAACTATGTGGAGCTCATCCTCCTATTATTCTTCACCTCGTCCCTACAATGTTTTATCATTCCTCAGTTGGTCTTGGTTCTACATATCCGTTTGTTATATTAATTGAATGCTTGCCTAGATGGGTTCTGTCTAAAGGGATGATACGGGTAACAACATGTATAGAGTTAAAGGAAGAGGTTGAGAAGTGGAGACCATGTGCATACTTTCATAGCTTTTTATTCATATTCTTCTGGCTGGTCTTGGTCTTGTAGTGAAGACAACTGGCTCTTTCGATATATGTATTTTACATAGAATCTGGAGGTAAAGGGTTAAGCTCTAAGCAAGGAACCCCCTGTTTTTTTTCGTCTTAAAAATGCAGTTGGTTAAAGAGGTTTGATGAACAATGCATTGCTGATCCTACTATAATATATCTAAGTAACACTACAGGACTACATCACATCACATAACTTGGCTGTATCATGGGGCGAGGGCAACCCTCTACGCCCGTCAACTCACGTTTTTTACCAATAATTTCCTCACGGAGGGGGTTGCTTGTATAAAGCTTGTTGCATCAAATCCTTTCCTATTACCAACAACACTATTCCACGACGAGGTTCCTCGTTACCCCTTGCCTTTTCTTAGCGGGGATGAGACGGGAGAAGGCCCAGGTTTTTCTGAGAGGATCCGACACTATAGGGTGTAAGTAGCTGTCCAGGTATAATGACTTAAGAGCCAGAGGTGTCTTCTTTTTATTGTATTATATTGTTGTTTGAAGACGATGGTGGGAACGAATATTGTTGGAGAGTAGGAGAGATAAAGATAAGAAACGATCCCCTTTGGTATTAAAATATCCTTTGGAATTAAGGATGTATAGGATAGGATATTAATAATTTTGTATGCTCTGAAATCGGTAGTGTTTCTTGGCCCGAATTGCTTACAATTGCTTTACAAACAATGTTTTTGAGTATTTTGTCACCTTTAAAAATATAAAATTACAGGATCACTTTTGCATAAAATCGATCCGAATTTTTTTAATTTTTCGTCAAATTTTGACAAAATTTCCACGCAAGACCTAAGTAGTCCCAGGGTTTCCATTCTCGGTAGGGAAAGTCTCAAAAATTTAAAGTACTCGGAATGTCTTCACAAACGGAGGAGTCAATTTGCTATTCTATGGGCCTCAATTCCAATTCAAATACCAATTTGCCCGTATGCTAACAAGGCTGAAAGAAGAGCTGTGCGGTAGTGTGGTTTGCATCTAGTAGTTTGCTAGTTGTGGTGATGATGGTTTAGTTTAGAATGATATTACGAAGTATGGTAATAAGGAGCAGTTGGGTGAAAGAGGGACGTTTTGCCTCTAGGCTGTGCTTATCCAAATTCTCAATGTATCTCTCTCTTAACATCCTCTCATCTTCACCAGTTTTTTTACCCTCCTCTCCTGGTCCGATTGAAAGTTTCGTTTTATATCATCATTCTCATTTTATTATTGTATTTCCCTTCCTCTAGAACTAGGAGTCTAGATTCTAGATGCAGGAACTCCCATTATACGAACATAGATTACGATTACTTTGTGCATTAGTCTCACCTTTTTGCATGGCTCTGTGCAGTTTACTTCTTCTTCTTGTGATGTTTCTGTATATTGGGTTTTTTCTATTTCAGCCTGGAGACGTTTAGGTGAATGAGATGAAATGAAATGCTCTGTAGGTTTCCATATTAGACGATGTGGGGTTTTTATGTGCCAGATCTTTTTAGCAAAAATATTCCGAAATGAGATGCCTGCCTGGTTGCTCTAGGCCCTATCTCATTTCTTTTGTGATTTATAATTTTGCATTAGCCTTCCAGTTGTTGGGCCAAGAAGAAGAACCCCTTTACTTTTGGATGGAGAGCCTCTTACTCAGATTGCAGAGCAGTAGATCATATTTCTCATCCTCTATGCAAAAAAGGGATTAAGGTTTTGAAATGGGAAGATGAAAATGATTGAGGAAGCTAGTAAGCTATATTCGGGGATCTCTAGATTCGTATATAATGTTACTATGTTGTTGGTGGAGGGTGATGGTAATGGAACGTAGCGTTTTGGATACTATGCGGAACCGAAATTACTTGACGGGTATATATTATACCTCCAAGCACCCTGGAATTGTTGGGTTACTTGCCTTTTTTATTTATCAAGAACAAAATCTATCCGCATGGATGAAAGTTGAGGAAATTAGATCTCTCGGTGTGTGTATAATACCTAAACAATTCTTTTGTATATAACATCTTATCTTCACCCTCTGAGCCTTATTTCTTGGCAAACTTTCTCCGGCTCAGATGGATAGAATCCGAAATGAGTTGAAGTGAGAGTGAAAACAAGTTTGCGGAAATCTTATTACAATTCACAATGCTCTGTATCCTGGTGGAGGATTTTTCCGTTCAGTCAGATGAGACCGTTATATTATGTAGTCTATAGGGGAGATATGTCTTCAAATATCTTATAGATTGTATGGATTTGGTATTTGTATATACATTAACGCGGAGAGTAGTACGGTTGTACGGTACATTGGTAAAAAATCGATCTGTATAATAGTGAAAGTAGAAAGAAGTGTAAATGCAATATTGGATGGTACTCCGGAGGGGAGGGTCGTCATTTATTTAGCAAAAGTGGACTTTCTTTTCAGCCGGATTGTCCTAGCATGTGGAGTAACATGGAGTTCCAGCTGTAACGAATTGTAATTTAACAGGAACAAAAGGGTTAGACAGAGGCGGAACGGATAATATTCAAAACACACGAGATATTGTGACGATTTCTGATTGTGAGATAGAAAGCAAGCGCGTGGAAGGCATTATAAGGTTAATAGAAGATGAAGAAGAAACGGATTATCTTTCTGTCCATTTCGTTCGTTATGCTTGAAAATAAATTGGTTCATTAAAATGAGATGAAACCAATGCCCATCAGTCCCATCGCAGTCCCTCATCTTTTGGGAAGATGAATAGTGAATGAATGCAGTCGCAGCAGAGTAATAACTATAACTATATGCAATATGCATGCTCTGTCTCGTGGAATATGTTTAGCTATGAGATGTTGGTGTTGGACGTGCTGGGCTTTATTCGGAGTTGTTGAATTGTATTATTATTATTATCATGTGTCTGTAGCACGCACGGGAAATTTCTTCGGTGTGGCTTCCCTCTCGGCAAGAAGATGTGATATCTGCATTTTGCAGGAGCACCCTTTAATAATAAGAATCCGCTCCTGCTCTGGTGCTGCACTACGGATTTAAAAATTTAGCATGGGACGTTGAGGGGGATGACATGGACATAAATATAAAATTAAGAACCACGCTTACTAAATTCAACCCATATACATATACTACATTTTACAGCAGTTGTATTCTTTCCCGGTGTAGTGCGTGTAAACTGTAAATGCAACGAATATTATTAGTTAGACAACTCCTTTTTTACCATTTCACCCTTATTAAAGATTGTCAACCGTCTGGCTGCTGGATGCCGGTTTTTGCTGGCATTAGACCGGTCTCTTATTAATAGCATAGCTAATATACACGGGTTGCAGCCCTTATACGTGTGTCAGAAAGTCATAATCAAGACACGTCGCCAATTTAGTCTTCATCAGCCTTCATGGAATGAGTATCCAGCTAGCTGGCTATGTTATCCTGTAAGGATTACAGTGTCAAATGTCATATCTCAAATGATAGGAATTGGAAGTGACTACTAATAACCAAACCACGAGGTTTGCATTCAGAGAGGGCTTCTTAGTCCTATAATAGGATGGGCTGAGAGGGGGTGAAGTTTAGTAGAGTTGACTTGACGGTGTCTTCTCTAACGAATGACACGTCTCTCTCATAATTATGATCGAAAGGGGGTGTGACTCTGCCTGGAATTGACGCTGTTGCAAGGAGATATGACATGACATTTAGATGTTCCATCATTCCGGGTTTCATCTTCTTGTAATATCTCTTATATATCCGATAATAATGGCGAGATTTGGATTGGTATGCTTATTGTAGTATTCACTGACTTGGTTATTGGCTTCAGTTGGCAATGAAGGGATAGAAGTTGTAAGTAAGGCCTCGGAGCCACTTTAAATGAGATGAAGATTGAGTTTTGAGCCTTGGAGAATGAAGGATGGGCTGAGATATGAGATTTGATGGGACTCATTTTAAAGATTCCTAAAAGATTTGATTTGATTTGATTTAGACTTTATTTAAGTGTCAATTAGATTCAAAATTTTACATTCTGTTCTTCCATCCGTGACACTTGTCCGGTTAAATTCATATAGTCATTACACAATCCAGTCCAATAGCATTCCATTTCAAATAATAAAATCAGTTAACAAATTCATTATTTCGTTTGGCTATAATCCACTCCCTAACTAGCTCTTTATATTTATCGTAGCCGAAAGAGTTGAGCACCCAATCATTTGGTAAACTATTCCATAATTGAATACTTTTAAAAACAGTAGAATTTTTAAATATAATACTCTTAAATGACACTGCCATAACACGCGGCATGGAATTTTGTACAGTGTGCTGAGAAAGTTCAAGCTTGTTACTCCTGTACTTTTTGTACATGTTTTTTAAAATTACAAAATCTATTCTTTCAATTACAGACATAAACTTACTCTTGTTCCATAAATCATAAATATTAATCGAGTCACGAACTTTATCATATTGTCTCTTTGATTTCCTTAGCAAAACAGGTAGATGATAGCTAACAAGAAACCTATCTATCTTACTTTGAAGCTGATTGAGATGATTCTCAGTCTGAACCGCCCAAATATCTAGAGCATAATCAATTACAGAGTGCACATAGGCATTTAACATAATAGACATAACATTTTGATCAAGGAACCGTTTGATGCCCTGAAGATATTTGAGCCTGTGAGAGACTTTGGAATGAACAAGTGCAGAATGCTTCATAAATGACATGTTAGGCTCAAACATAACACCTAGATATTTAAAATCATACACTCTATCAATTCTATTATTATCCACTAAAATAACACTATTAGTTTCATTTCTAACAGTAAGATCTTTCTCTTTGTGAAAAACCATATACTTCGTTTTATCGAAGTTAATCAAAAGGCCATTTACTTTACACCAATCATTAATTTTTTTAACCTGTATAGTCATATCTTTAACTAATTCGTCACTATTTATACCTGCTTTATAGGCGACAAGATCATCAGCATAAAGTGAGTAGGGATTGTCCATACAAGTATCAATATCTCCCTAAGTAATAAAAGGCCATGTAAGATGAGTCGTCTTGAAGCCGACTCTGCTTCAACCGATTGAAGCATGGTGCGCAGCAGTCTGCTTCCTCCACTCTCCACTACTACCTCTCCAACACACCCGAACCGATTCTTATTCATTATAAGGGTCCTTCTACTGTGACTTAAATTATGTTGTAAGGGTCCTTCTCAACAATGACTTAAATTCACATGCTTCAATAAGTGCCGTTCGGTAGCTTTCAAATACAAAACCGGGTTATTTAATTTGGCGACGCAGTATCGATTCCAACCGACGGAGCAAACTTTTTGTGTGCTCAATTGTAAATTTTATATCGCTTTTTTGCCAAACTAAATAACCCGATTTTGTAGTGTACTCAAAATACCAAATTGTACATATAACACCGTTTTATTCAATGAAACACCGTTTTCTTCAATCCATTAGATTAAATAAATTCATTTTTAAAAGTCACTACTGATCATCCGAAGCAGCATCCGATCTAGGATTTTCAGCGCTGGAGTTGTCATTTATGAGACTCATGCTGTTTTCGAGGTCCTTCTCTTCATTGGCAAGTTTAACTTGAGCCTCCAGCTCCTCTAATCGCTTGATCATTAGCTCATTATCATGTGTCAATTTCCTGATTTTTGCATCCTTCTCAATCTTCTCCTTTTCAATTTTGATCTGTTCAAACCGCCGTTTCCTCTCAATCGTAGCGGCATTGCCCTTGCCACAGGTCTGGCAGTGGCAAAAATCTTCTACGGATCAAAATAAATGTCAAATTAATTAATCCGGTTTTGTACATTGATTTTGACATTGAATCAATTTTTTTATAAACATTCAAACATAATTAGCCAACACACCTCGCGTGAATGTATCACAATTTAGGCAACGACCCCATCCGTTTTCGTCGAACTTCCCTTCTCTAAGAATTAGTGCCACTCCACACTTCTTGATTGGACAAATCACTAAATTAATATTTAAAAACATAATTTAAAAAAAGTTGGTACCCCATGCCAAATTAAATGCCCGGTTTTGTATAAAATCTTACTTGGTTTCTCCCTTGCCTGAGCTTTAATAGTTGTCCCGCAATTCACGCAGAATCGATCGTCATTTACGTTTCCATCCTTCTTGGGGATCACGTAGGAGCTGCTTCGAGGCCAATTGCCACGGGCGGCGCGATTCATAGCTGAAATAGACAAATACCTTTAAAAATTATGCCAAATTAAAAATTCCGGTTTTGTAGATATATAATAATTAAAATATCGTACCTTCGACCTGATGAAATTTCAAGTGGCAATTGTTATGTAAAACGAAACAAAACACAAAACCAAGTTATGTAATTTGGCAGTGTACGGTTCTTTCTATAAACAAAATAATCATAAATTTTTGTTGTGCCAAGTTAAATATTCCGGTTTTGTAAATTACGAATTCATTATAAATTTAACTAACCATTTACCTTAAGTGCGATGTATTGATTTCGATTTGGAGATTGTTCAGTTGGGCCAGACGAATTTCCTTTGTACTTTCTGTGTTTTGCAGCCGACCATCCCGTTCAACGTTCTACTCCGAACTCTTACTCTCATGTGAACCTCTAAAAACGTTCGTTTGCTTTTTACCACAAAAATAGTTGGGACGAAATTCAATTTCCTTGCGTCTAAAGGATTGTTTTTATTAAATCAGTGATTTAAGCTAAATGTATGCCAAACTAAATACTTGGTAAATTGACACGAAATTTCGAAAAATATTACTAACCTTCTACCCTCCGACGTTCCTTAAGTACACATGGTAAGTAATATAAAACCGCGTAATTAAGTTTCAGTTCACTAACAAAATACAAAATAACTCATAAAAGGTTATTCCTCTGCCAAATTAAACCTCCCGGTTTTGTAAAATTTTAAATAATTATCAATTTAACTAAAATTTTGTGCTTGAATTGGTTGAAATTTCCCGTAGTGGTTTATTAACGCCCGAAGTGGTTCATTAACACCCGAAGTGGTTTAATTATTGCCCGAAGTGGTTCATTACTGCCCGAAGTGGTTTATTAACGCCCGAAGTGGTTTAATTATTGCCCGAAGTGGTTCATTACTGCCCGAAGTGGTTCATTAAGGCCCGAAGTGGTTTAATTATTGCCGAAGTGGTTCATTACTGCCCGAAGTGGTTTATTAACTCCCGAAGTGGTTTAATTATTGCCAGAAGTGGTTCATTATTGCCCGAAGTGGTTCATTAAGGCCCGAAGTGGTTTAATTATTGCCCGAAGTGGTTCATTACTGCCCGAAGTGGTTTATTAACACCCGAAGTGGTTTAATTATTGCCCGAAGTGGTTCATTACTGCCCGAAGTGGTTTATTAACGCCCGAAGTGGTTTAATTATTGCCCGAAGTGGTTCATTATTGCCCGAAGTGGTTCATTATTGCCCGAAGTGGTTCATTAAGGCCCGAAGTGGTTTAATTATTGCCCGAAGTGGTTCATTATTTCCCGAAGTGGTTTAATTATTGCCCGAAGTGGTTCATTACTGCCCGAAGTGGTTTATTAACGCCCGAAGTGGTTTATTTTTGCCCGAAGTGGTTTAATTATTGCCCGCAGTGGTATAAATTCATTGAATAGAAATTAAAATGCCGCCTAAAAAGGACACTGAAGATAAAACGGCCAAGGCTAAACAGCGAAAGCTAGAAAATCAGCGTTTGCGTCGCGCAAATATGACAGCCGATAGAAGACAAGTCACCCTAGAAAGTCAGCGCTTGCGTCACGCAAATATGACAGATGATAATAGGAATAGAAAACTTGAAACTCAACGTTTGCATCATGCAAATATTTCCGAGCAAGAACGGGCACGAAATCTTGAAAAACAGCGTTTGCGTCGTGCAAATATTTCCGAGGAAGAAAGGGCACGAAATCTTGAAAATGAACGATTACGTCGTGCAAAAATGACAGATGAAGAAAGATCCCGGAGTAGGCATAGAACAAAGATGTATGTAAGAGTAAATCGAGCCAAAGCAACCACTTCGGTTAGGGCTTCAGAACAAGTAATATTTGATGAAGAAACCATTGAACAACATCAGTGCGGCACATTAACAGAGGTCTGTAAATATTGCCAAGCCAGACATTTTAAAGATGAGAGGCCCACAGACGGGGAATTTACTTCCTGCTGCCACAAAGGTAGAGTTGATTTACCACAAATTCGTGTGTCACCATTATTACAGCAGTTAATGGCCAAAAAACATGAACAGTCTACAAATTTCATGGAAAACATACGTTCTTTCAATAGTGCATTGGCATTTGCCTCCATGGGTGCGAATATAGCTCCTCCCCCGGGTTATGGACCTTACTGTTTTCGCATTCACGGACAATTATATCATCGCTCAGGAGTTTTAAATCCCAGTGACGACGAACCCAGAAAATATGCCCAATTATATATTCTTGATCCCGATAGGGCAGCAGAACAACGAATGAGTTTAACTGAAAATTCGTCCTGCAACCCTGTTTTAATGAGGGAATTGACAGAATTTATGGTACAAAACAATCCATTTGCCTCGGCGTGTAAAATGCTACATGAAGTTGAGCAAGAAAGCATTGCCGACGCTCAAGAACACGGGATAGTTCCACCTTTGGTTACAATGGCCATATTGCAAGATCGTGATTCCGATTTGCGTCGATACAACGCTCCACGTGTAAACGAAGTCGCAGTAATTTTTCAAAACGCTGAAGGTGAACCACCGTTAGAAAGAGATTTACTAATACACTGTCGTGTAAATGAAAATGAGCACAATCCTAGGAAAACTGAGCGAATTAACATACTAGATCCAAACTTAGATCCGATGGTATATCCTTTGCTTTTCCCTTTTGGTGACCAAAGCTGGTGGATTAATATTCCATTACGCCAGAGACCTAAAGCGTTACTAAATTTAAGAAGGTACGCAGCAAATCCCAGGGTTAGAGTCACCCAAAAGCAATACTACAGTTATCGATTTTCGATTCGAAATGAGTTTAACCCTTTTCTAAATGCTGGAAAGCTAACACAACAGTTTATTGTGGACTCTTATGTCAAAACGGAAGCAAATAGACTAAATTACATTAAAACACACCAGTCCGAGCTCCGAACGGAGTTGTATCAAGGTCTATATGACCACATAAATTCAGCCGCTGAAGCCAGGGGCTTGGTGCCAGGTACTGCCGTAATTCTTCCTTCGAGTTTTCAAGGAAGTCCCAGAAATATGGCCCAAAACTATCAAGATGCTATGGCCATTGTTAGAAAATACGGAAAACCAGATTTTTTCGTAACCATGACCTGTAATCCCAAATGGCAAGAGATTCAAGAAAATCTTGAGCCTTGGCAGTCGGCTGAATATCGACCAGATTTAGTTGCAAGAGTTTTCGATTTGAAACTCAAGTCTTTGTTAAATGATATTACCTCAAACCATGTACTGGGTGTTCCGGTTGCAAAAATCCATGTCATTGAATTTCAGAAGCGAGGATTACCACATGCCCATATTCTGTTAATAATAAACGCTGAAGGAAAACCTAAAGATAATATAATTATTGATAGATTAGTTTCAGCTGAAATTCCGGACATTGAAGTCTATCCGAGACTGCATGCTATTGTAACGAAGCATATGGTGCATGGACCATGTGGTGGACTCAATTTAAATTCTCCTTGCATGGATGCCGGAAAATGTACAAAAGAATTTCCGAAAGAGTTTCAGGATGAAACGAGCCCTCATTGCGACGGGTACCCCAAATATAAGCGACGTAACAATGGACGTATGGCTATCGTCAATGGCAAAAACATCGACAATCGATGGATTGTGCCTTATAACCCATATCTTAGTCTTAGATATAATTGTCACATTAATGTGGAAGTTTGTGCTTCTATTAAAAGCGTCAAGTACTTATTCAAGTATGTTTATAAAGGTCACGATTGTGCTAATGTGACAGTACAGGAACACGGAACTTATGAACATAATGAAATAAAGACGTATCTTGATTCCAGATATGTAAGTGCACCGGAAGCTGCATGGCATCTTTTCGGTTTCCGTATGCATGAGCAATCGCATTCGATTCAGCGTTTGCAAGTACATTTACAAAACCAACAGTCTGTCTCATTTGACCCTAATAAAATTCAAGAAGCTGTGTCCAAAGCTGCTGCAAAGGATACAACTTTAACAGCATGGTTTAAGCTTAATGAAAGTGACCCATCGGCTAATCAGCATCTATACACTGACATACCTGAGCATTTTGTTTGGGATAATTCCAAGCGGCAGTGGAAACCGCGGCAGCGTGGAGCTGAAAAGGTAATTGGTAGAATGTATTCTGTCAGCTTATCCTCGGATCCTGAAAGATTTTGTCTACGACTGCTTCTTTTACACGTCCCAGGAGCTAAATCATTTGAACATCTTAGAACCTACGAAAATGAGGTTTGTGAAAGTTTTAAAGAATGTGCTAGACGGCGTGGTCTTATTGAAGACGACGATGTATGGGAGAGAACATTAAATGATGCTGCTCTTATGAGCATGCCCAGACAATTGAGAGAACTGTTTGCTCAGATTTGTGCCTTTGCATGTCCAACGAATTCATTACAACTATGGAACCAATTCAAGGTTCAAATGTGTGAAGACTTTGCTCGGCTTCATGACACTCATATTGATCCATGTAATCCATGCGAACATTTTGCTCTTCGAGAAATCGAAGATATATTAATCTTGCATGGAAAAAGATGCGTGGATTTTGGACTGCCAACTCCGGCTATTCAAATGGTTCAAAACCCGACGGATTTGTTCAATGCGTTAGCAGAAGAACAAATAGGCAATGAAATGCATGCAACATTGACCGAGGAACAGACTATTGCGTTCGACACTGTAATTGAGGCTATCGATAGTCGATCGATGGATACAAAGTGCTTCTTTTTGGACGGTCCAGGAGGTAGTGGAAAAACACATCTCTATAAAACTATTTTAAGCACCGTAAGGGGCAAGTCTAATCTTGCATTACCTACGGCGTCTACGGGCATTGCTGCAAACTTGCTTAAAGGTGGTCGAACGTATCATTCACAGTTTAAACTGCCTGTTCCTCTTCTGGACAATTCCAAGTCTTCAATGCGAATGACTACTGCAGACGCAGATACTATTCGCAAATCCGATATTTTAATTTGGGATGAGTCAACAATGGCACCAAGCCTGGCACTTAATGCAGTCGACAGACTATTAAAGGAAATAATGCAAAATGAAATTCCTTTTGGAGGAAAAGTTCTCTTGCTTGGTGGGGACTTCCGGCAAACTCTGCCAGTTGTTCCACATGCTTCAAGAGCTGCCATTGTTGAGGCAAGTATTAAGTTTAATAAATATTGGAACAAGTTTAAAACATTGAGACTAACCAACAATGTTCGGTCCGTGGACGCTGACTTTAGTTCGTTCTTGATTAAAGTCGGCAATGGTGAATTATTAAATTCCGACGGCCTCGCGGAAGATATAATTGAAATACCTGACAGCTATTTGTCTGATGACTTAATTAAGGATATATTTGGAGACAAATTGACTCCTGAGAATGTGGCAACTTTCTCTAAAATGGCAATTTTATGTCCAAAAAATTCCGATGTGGACATAATTAATGAAAACGTTTTGAATATCCTCGATGGTGAAGTGCATACGTATCTTAGTTCTGACTCTATTGATGACCACACTGGGGAAGATCAGGAGAACTACCCAGTTGAGTTTTTAAATGGATTAACTCCAGGAGGTATGGCACCTCACAAATTAAACCTCAAAGTTGGTTCAATAGTTATGTTGCTAAGAAATCTCAATACCAAACGTGGATTATGCAATGGAACTCGACTTATAGTCAAAGACTTAAAACCGAACCTAATTATTGCTGAAGTTTTGGCAGGATCGGCTGAAGGCCAGATTGTATTCATTCCCAGAATTGACCTGGCCCCTTCTAATGCCGATCTTCCGTTTGTTTTGAGACGTCGACAGTTCCCAATTAAATTGGCGTTCGCGATGACGATTAATAAAAGCCAGGGTCAGACTTTGGAAAAGGTCGGCATATATTTACCTGAGCCGGTTTTCAGTCATGGACAACTATATGTTGCCATGTCAAGAGTTCGCCGAGCCTGCGACGTCAGGATAAAAATCGTACCCGGAAATGACCAGGGACAATTGTTAGAAGGTTCAAGTAAAACCTTTACAAAAAACGTGGTGTTTAAAGAAATATTTCACGTTTAAGACCAATTACTTTCCAAGTGAAAGTCCGATGAGTTAGCGGTGGCTCTGACAAATGTACCGTCAGTACTTTCCAAGTGAAAGTCCGATGAGCTAGCGGTGGCTCTGACAAATGTACCGTCAGTACTTTCCAAGTGAAAGTCCGATGAGCTAGCGGTGGCTCTGACAAATGTACCGTCAGTACTTTCCAAGTGAAAGTCCGATGAGCTAGCGGTGGCTCTGACAAATGTACCGTCAGCACTTTCCAAGTGGAAGTCCGATGAGCTAGCGGTGGCTCTGACAAATGTACCGTCAGTACTTTCCAAGTGAAAGTCCGATGAGCTAGCGGTGGCTCTGACAAATGTACCGTCAGTACTTTCCAAGTGAAAGTCCGTGGGGCAACATACGGAAGGGGGTCCACGTCCCTTGCCCTGGGTGGATAAACAAATATCCAGCAGACGCTTCCGTACATTCATAAGACTAGGAAAAAAGCCCGTCCCAGACGGGCACAAGATACGTGACCTCAAATATCCTAGAAACGGTGAAACTCAAAATACGTCATCCACCGTTTCTAGGATATTTGAGGTCACGTATCTTGTGCCCGTCTGGGACGGGCTTTTTTCCTATTATTAATAAATAGACTAAATAATAATGGACCTAAAGCCGATCCTTGAGGAACACCACACGGTAAATCATAGTGAACATCATTATTATCAATTGTAAAAACCCTATCTTTTAGACCTTGTTTTACTATATTTACATACCACGGCTCAAGAGCATATTCAGACATTAATTTACGTACCAACAATTGATGATCAACCGAGTCAAAGGCAGATTTCAGATCAAAAAATACTGCAACTACCTTAGTCTTAGGTTTATCAATATTGTCATAAATATACTGAGAAAAAATTGAAAGCGCGGTATGACACGACCTATTTTTCCTATACGCATATTGATTGTTGTTCAACATACTTTCTACTCTGTTCATAATTCTAAGATACATATATTTCTCAAAAATCTTGCAGTAACTATTAAGAATTGAAATAGGTCTATAATTTTTTGCAATTCTTCTTGAGCCCTTGCCTTTAAACAGAGGAATTACATTCGCTGATTTAAAACACGAAGGAATACTAGCTACTGTAGTTATAACAGTGAATAAGGTAGCTAATAAAAGTGAAATAGACTTAGAACATTTTTTCAAAGCAAACATCGGAACGTAAATGCTAGAATTTGATTTGCTATTATTCATTTCCTTCAGTACATTTTGTATATCTAGGTCAATTATTTCAAAACTCCCATGGTCACATTCTTTGCTATTTTTGTAATCAAATTTATCACAATAATTCTTGACCTCTAGATCAAAAACCGTATCAACAGTACCAGTTGATGGAACTATTACAAATTGTTTTGCTAGTATATCATTGATTTTCGATTTGCAATTAATCTTTACACCATCCAGTTCTAACATCTGAATAGGTTGTTTAACAACATTTCTAAACTTAGTCAGAGTATTAACAGAGTCCCATAAATTACATGTATTCGTAACTTCCTGGAACCTCTTTCTAAAATAATCTTTCTTGGATTTAGAAAGTAACATATTTACAACATTTCTAGCCTTTCTAAAGCTTTGCCAGTCCTTAGAATTACATGAACGCATAGCTTGTTTATTCGCAGAATTTCTGGCTTTTATAGCTTCAATCAGCTCAGGTGTTAGCCAGGGACTTATTCTACCAGTTACCTTCCTTTTTTTTAAAGGAGCGTGTTTGCCAAGCACGCTAAGAGCAAAATTATTAAAATTCATAAATGCAAAATCAATTAGGTTATTATTAGAATTAATTAGCTCTAAATCTCTCCATTCAAAAGAGTTTAAGTCCTTATCAACTTCTTCCCAATTTACTTTACTGTAATCTCTACAAGAAATGACTTTGGGTAGAAAGGAGAGCTTTTTAGATTTAAGCACCGTGAAGCATAACTCATGATCAGATCCCGCGTAAGGAAAGTGACCTGATTTAGTAAATTTTTCAGTATTTTTGACATAAACATGATCTAACAGGGATTTTTTCTTGTAAGTGGGTCCTATCATCTGCTGAAACCAACTGAATTCGCGACAAAGTAAACGAAATTTATTAATGTTCGCATCAAAGTTGGAAGTTAAATCATGTTTCAACAAATCAATGTTAAAATCTCCAAAAAGAAGATGAATTGAATCTTGTGTGGAAAGAAAAACATTAATCTCCTTAAATAGTTCAAGGAATTTCACTAGTGAAGTTTCAGGTTGTCTATAAACCGTAGTAATCAAGATTGGTTTAAGACCAGTCTTTTTAATTTTAATAATTGTGATTTCAACCAAATTAATGCTGTGCTTAAAATCAATATCTAGGTAGTCTAATTCCACATCTTCCTTAACAAAAATAATGGTGCCACCACCACTATCGACAGTTCTATCAGATCTAATAGTTCTATAATTTGGAACAGAGTACTGATTATCTGTATCTCTATGTTGATCGAGTTTAGATTCTGTACAAGCAAGTACTGTAATATTTTTTATAAGTAGTAAGAGTTTAAGCTCCTCAAACTTATTCCTAATACTATTAAAATTTAAATGACAAAAGATCAAACCCTTCGAATGTACAAATTCAGGAGTGAAAACACTGTTTAATACAGAGTCCACATCTAACACGTTGTCTTCAATATTTACAATTTGAGAGTCTTGATTGTGAGGCGGTACAGGTGTGAGGCTGTCTTCGAAGACGTTGCCTACAGTGTTGATCCAATTGATATTTGAAACAGAATATTTACAGGATGAACAATACCAATTGTGTTTAAGAAATATTGACTTTCCGTCAACAACTCCGGCTCTTGTACGCACTAATCCGCTGAGTTGACAGAGTCCGCAGAGAGTAAATTTGTAAGTTTGAGAATCCATGTTGAGATTGGTGAGATTCTTAAACTGCATTGAGCGATTAGTCCCTCGTACTTGAGTGCTAGACAATGGTTGACCGGCATAGCAAAACAAGAAGAGTAGGTTTTTTAGTAAATCATTCTTTAACTAATTAAAAAATGCAAAATGCAAAATGAAAAAAGCTCGCCTGGCAATGTGCCAGACAGGGATGGAAGTGCAGAGAGGAACAGAGGGTTCGAACTCCACCATGAACCTTGCACGATGAGCCATCCCTGAGGCTGTTAGAAATCCGAAGAGGTCAAAGGTAAGAATGAAGCTCTACTGAGACCGGGTAGTGATGAATCAGAGCCAGCGGGTCAATCAGGTTGTATGAGTTCCAGTATCCTTTAAAGTCTCCAAAAGTCAGTCAGCAGTCCTATCTCCTACTGTGTTGAGAGATGAGGTAGGGGCACAGTATTTTAGTGCAGAGAATACTTAAAAGAATAAAAAGAAAAAACTGATATTGAGTTTTTGAAAATAGGATTTTCAGGATAAAAACAGAGTTTGAAATTGTGAAAATGCACTATTTCACTTCAGGAACCCTTGGTTTATGGTTTAGGTGAGGTGACGTGTGTCAGAGGTTGTCCGGTGTGTAGAAATTTTTAATTTTGTCAAAAATTAAATATATTGGGAGACAGAAAGACATCTGTACTCCTCCGCTCCAGCGGGAGATTGATGTGTGTGTGTGTAGAGGTAAGGAGAGGTGGAGAGAACGAGAGCCTTCCTCGAATTCAAATTCAAATTATGCATATGCCAGATTGAGACGGAGATAACGACAGACGGGATGGGCAGATCTTAAAGAAGACGGAACAGGGATTTTGATATAAACTTGATCGAGTTATTATGATGTTCTTTTATATGGTTACCAGAGGAAAGAGTCTGCTACGTTTCTTCAGTTTTGCTTATCTTCTGCTAGGCCCGCTCTGGCTATGCCACTTGAATCCAGATTAGAATTAGATTTAGCGTTAAAGCGTCTATATCTGAAATGGTATTAGATGAGTTGGCTGGTGGTGGTTTTGGTTTCTAAAGATCATAAGATTTAATCCTTTCCCATTAGTTGGCATCCCTAGCTCACCCGTTTTGAATTCCGAATCTAGGAAGTTAAGAAAGGACTAGGAAGTTCAATAACTACTGGCTTGGTAGGATTTCTTATAAAATTTGGTTTGCAAGTTGAATTTAGTAAGGTTAAAGTGGCTAATAGTTCCTTTAGCCTTTCTGGTTAGGGAAATGCGGGGTAGGTGAATTATTCACTAATCTGGATGAGCCTTCATATTCTTGCTAATAATTTTGAGGACCCAACCGCAACGAAATCATATAGGAGTATAAACCCTTTAAACTGTACCCTACCCTGGCATGACATATTATGTAATAGAGGTAGTTAAAGGATTGAAGGAATTCCCTATTCTCTGGAGATGTGTTTTCGTTTCGGTTGGAGCTGTCCTAGCCGTTTCCCGTTGAACCCAGTGTGTCCGGGCAAAACGGGACGTAATGGTAATTTGGACTGAATCTCTGTCCGAATTCATCAGCCTTAAGTTACTTATTCCCCTTTGCTCCTTTTTCGTAACATTCGCAGTTTGTTTGAGTCTCGAAATTTGGTCCTGGCAAAGCACACGTTCATCCAGCGTTAGTGTGTGTCTAACGTAAGAGTTACAAATAAGAATGAGCTTGTCCGCCCTCGTCATGGGAGTCGGAAGGATAATTAGATTTCGGAGGGAGGAGATGAGCTGATGGCTGAAAAGGTTGAAGGTAGCTTGGGAAACATTATCTTCACATATACGGCTTTTTTACAAACTCCGAAATAATCCAATGCCGAGAACGAATTAAAAGGCTATATTACTGACAATGGAGGGGTATAGGATATGGAGGATATTAGCAGATATTTGCCCGTATTTTTTTATGAAACTTCAGCAGGATTTACATTTTTCCATAGGATAGAAGCGGCATTTTTTACAAAGATCTTTTTATAGGCCGGGTGTGCACATCCATCATTCATTATTTCCGTTTTTCCCTTGATACCTAACTTAACACCCATATCACAAAATCCTCGTTAGCTTGTTGGATGATGATGATGGGTGTTTGGTATTTGGTGCAGATAGTGTGGCTAAACACTCAGTTGGCTTGATGTTTATCAGATGAGCTTTTTTCTACCATGCATGATTATATTTTGTATAAATTTCGATGAAAGAAGAGGTTACATATCATACGTGCTGGGGCTGAAGGAGATTTTGCTTGCGATTTTAAAATGTGCGAATATTGTGTATGGGATTTAGCTTTTACGAAGGTTTTGTATGGTATCAGTATCAGTTTTTTTTGTAAATGTCGACCTGTCAAATAAATTCTGCACCAGTTAAGAGCATATACAATGGCTAAGTCGCCCTTTAAACATGGTTCTAAGGTGACATGTATGGTGGATGAGTTTAATGGATGATAAGTGTGCAAAAGTTAGAGGGTTGACTACTCGTATCGCATGATTTGTCACATATCAGCTATTCACAGATTGCTGAACTTGTCCCTGTCTTGTTTGTAGAATGACAAGTGGCCGTTATACGAATATGTACCTGTACGAGTTGTAGGTATCGATTCCAGCCTGTCCGTCCAGTTTCTGAGTCTTTATATTCTTTATCAAGTTCATTTGTCAGTCTCGGTCACTCTCACATTTGCATAATATTAATAAGATACATAATAACTCGATTTTGATATGAATCATGAGATTTGTTAAATTATGGGTTTGATTTGTTTGCCTTCCGAGATAAGAATGAGAGACGAGAATCTGCTGGGACGAAACCTGCAGAGAACTGATATTCATACCCAAACCCAACCTACGCGATGTCGCTTTCAAGAATGCCAATGCTTAAAATTTCAACCGTGATTTTTTCGTCATTTGTTATCGTCCATCTATTCAGTTGGAGGATCCGGATTTCCAAAGGACATGCAGTGTCTAGTATACTAGTAGTTGAACTAGGAGGCAGGGGACTTTTTGTTAATTTCTTTGCAAAGAATAGGAACATCGAAATGTCATTGTGTGGTTAGGCTGAACTAGCCATCGTGAAACAAGCCAACTTGGCTTCGTTTCAGATACTTGATGGGGATTTTGGTTTCGTTATGAGGATGGAAACAGCGGAATTCCGAGTTTTTAGGAAATCGCCAGTATTCTAAAATGACCGGGGCTTTTTATGAAACCCGGTAGGATGGGAAAAAAGGCTACCGAGATTGGAAATAACAAAAGTCTTTCATAATATGTATTCATTGGATCCTGTCACATGTGTCGCTTCCGCCCTCGTCCGTCCTGGCAAAATTTAGTAACTGGCAACTGGGGTTGGTTTGGCTGTAAACTTTGAATAGAACGGTTTGGTAACTGGTAAGGCAATTGCAGCGTCTGGCATTGTGAATTGCAATGGCAACTTGCCAGTTGTCATCTTGTCATGCTGCACCGTTGAATATAGTTGGATTGAATAAGAAGATTCGATTCCATCCTGAGTCTACAAGAGACTCCGATTCACTTTTATGTATTCCTTCATTTCTCTTGATTTTTCTCGCATTGAATTTGAATTGGCTGGTATTTTTTCTGTTATGAGCTTCTTCCTTCCTTAGCGTTGGGCTGTCAAATGTATTCGGTCGACTGATGATGATTGATGATGGTAGTGGTGGAGATTTTTTTACAATTGTGAATTCTTGAATCCACAAAAAGAAGTGTATTGTTCATGTGCTGTTCCTCTACTTAGGTTTGGTTTAGACTAGGAGATAGATATCTTGATCCTTGATTTGAGAAGCTGATATCAACAAGTTCGCTTCTACAAAGAAGATGGAAAAGGAGAGATCAGAATATTAATTTTCCAAAACCGTTTTCTGAATCTTGAGTTTTTCCTTCGACTATCGAAGGGACTTGTCAAATTCAAACAATGTTCCACAGATTTAAGAATGTAAAAGTAGTCGCGGAAATGAAAAGTAAGCTGTTATTGATCACGTTTCTTCATAAATTGTGGAAGGATCCAAAATTTTGGATTTGATTTGAATCCTTAAGTTTAAAGGCTGATTATGGATTAGATTTATCTCAAGGGGCTGTGTAGCTATGTTTGAATCATTATGGTTTAGAAATTAGAAATTTTGAATAGAGAACTTACCTTGATTTTTTAATTCAAAATTTCAAAATTTGTTTTGATTTTTGATTACTAATTGAGTGAAAAGTTAAAAACATCGAATATGTTTGGGACTACTAGGAAAATCTTACAAAACACATTCTAACCCTAACCTTTGTATCAATATCAAAGTCGAATATCAAATACGAACTTCTTCCAATGTCAATGATCTGAAATATTAAATGAACATGCGATTTTATTTACGAAATGAAGATACTAATAGAAATGAAGCATGGGACGTCTGGGAATTTTTATATGATTGTCTTCCATTTAATCTCAATTTCAATAGTAAAGGTAGAATTTAACATTCAAATAGAAAAGGCATACAATATTAAATTCCTTTATACAATATTTGAGCTTCATAACTTTCAGATCCTGTCTCGTAGAGGCACATAGATCCTATGTAAATATTTAAATTTTTATTTCTTCATCATCCTTATCCAACTAATAAGCATGTCTTTTCTGTCCTTTGTTGAGTTAAATAGCATATCACAACTGTGAGCAGGTCCTGGCTACTGGAATGTATGTTTGACTTTAAGTTCATTACTTTATTACATTAAACTCTCTCATGGAATGGACACTATCAAGACTATCAACTATCTGACTTAAAGGAGAATGAATGGGCTTTGATAAATCAAGGGAATCTTCTCTCTTTCTGGGATAATAAGCATCTATGCACATAAACTAGGGGGGATATAGGCTCTCTAATGCCTTACACAGTTTATGTTTATATATCAACCAATTTTGAAATTCAGAATTAGACTGCGTCACATACTTATTATGTGGATGGACTTTTATTTGTATTATAAAGAGCGATTGTTGAACTGGCCTTTCTTGCTTTATTTTCACTTGACAGTGACTCTCTCTCGAATGGATTGTGAAAGGAATAGTATCATTATGTATTATTCATTTTATATAACAGGATGGAATTCGAATTCCTGCCTCAGAAGAACAGTACGGAGCAAATACAGTACGGTCTGATATTCAGTCGACAATAGAAAATTCAAAATGTTACAGAAGGAGACTTGTGATTCAGAAAGAAGTTCATACTTCATATAAGAAGAATCATATTAAAGTTGTGATTCTGTCTGTATTTACAGGATTTCTACTTTTCTTTATATTTATAATCTGAACTAAGCCGACATGACACCTTTATCTCTGTCTGTGCCTCATTATGCAATGGTTTTATAAGATACTGCCATCCCATATCGGTACTGTAAGGCTTAAATCGTCTCCCATTCTGCAGATCTAAAATATTACGTTATACAAGAAGTTGTTACTGACTTTTGGAAGTACTTGTCCCTTGACTTCTCTCTTTTGGCTCTTGACGGGCGGAGATTTGAGAGAAAAGATAATAATATGAAGGAGATTTTTGTTAAAGATAGAGTGAATAATAAGATGTAATAGAATGTTTTTAAGTCCTTACGAGTCTCAGGTATTAAGCATTTAAACGTGAATTTTCCTCCCGTCTCACATAAAGAAAAGTGGGATATTTTAATAGGACAAGCTTTTTCTTGCAAGTGGCTGAAAATTTTTCCGAGATGACGGGTGCTGGATTATAAAAATTAGGAACTGGAAAAAAGAAGTAGCCTGATAGAAGTGTAAGAATGTGTTCTACTGTTCCATTCGTTTTTTAGAGTTTAGTTTACATATTTTCATGGAGTATCCTTCCCGAAGGAATTTCACTTATTCCACTACTGTATTCTTGGCGAGGGAGATGATACCTTTGTAGTAAAGTGGAAGGTGCCAAGTTTGTAGTTGAACCAAATTGCCTGTTGTTGGTTGCATCGCCTTGCATGCCGTGGTTTATGGAATTCTTGTCATTACGGCAAGAGTCTAGTTTAGATGTAATGAAGCTTGGTGGTTGGTCCATATTACAGCCGATTCATGTTCTCTAATCTTATAAGTAAAGGGATAAAAAGCCAGTATCATAGGCTAAATTGAGTAGCCCGGTTCATGTGAACCGGGTAGCGAAATTTCTGTTTTCGGTTCTGTATATAAAGAGAAGTGATTTCTCTGTTGTTCCTCTATAGAAAGGGACTCTTTATTTGCCCAGAGTAAAGGGCTATAAAAGATTCATAGAGATGGTTTAGGTGAAATGGCCAAACATAGCTTGCTTTTAGCTCTCCCATGTGTCTTAAGGATTAGTCAGTAGACGCATTCTCACGTCCAAATGACTTAGGCACACACTAGAAATCTCCTGGGGATACTTGAGTAGCTAGAGTAGTAGGTAATATACTTTCCAGCCGACTGCGAGTCAGGGGAACTTTGGAACTTTTAAGGAATCACGAAAGTTTGGGTTTGACTTGCCGAAATGGACATCTTTAGTGTTTATAGTCCGGAGTTTGCAATTTTATCGAAGTAGAGGTAGTAGGAGTACATGACATTTGAAGCAGAATTGTAGTCTGTCTGTGGTTCACCACTTTCACCAGACTCATGACAATGAGGTTATATGAATACAACAATGAAAACAGATTTTACAAATAAATGAACAAAGTTCAGAATTGTTCCATTGGTCTTCATAGGTTAAACGTTCTGGTTGAGACACGGCTCTCGAATCTTGTAGACTTGACACCAACTGATCTGTAAATCATGGATAAAAAAGCTTTGTTTTGTAGCAGCTAATTGTTGTACCAGTTTTAGGCGTATTATTACCTGTTTGTATACTTAACATTCCAGAATTGGAGAGGATTTTAGGGTCCCAATTCCGAATAATAGACGCCGTATTTATAATTAGGATTAAGTAAAGGCTTTCTACTATTGGTTATTCATGGCGTATTACTGGTCTCAGGAAATGAAATATGGAATACTTAGAAATTATTTCTGTAAAGGGTATAAAATCCTAAAGATTTCTTTGTTTTAACTGCTTCCCAAATTGCTGGTATAAATAACCCCGTCAAATCTGAGAAGAAAGTGTTCAAGGGACCAAGAAACAAAAAGTAGGGATGTGTAAATGAAAAATGTATTCTTTGCCGTCCCAAGAGGCAAACCTTCCTGTCGCAACGTGGGCAGGTGAAGTCTATTCCGTTCATTATTTATTTCCTAAAAGTCTGTGAGAGATCGGACCGAAGGCCGTATACCGGTTATATATTTACAGAGAGGTCCAGTTCACAGTCTCTCCTGGATCGGGTTGAGACGTAACTAATTGAAGGTGGTAAATCAGTAGGAATTCCCTAATGTACACTTACAGAGTTAGAAACGCACTATGTAATAGTAATAACTACCTTTAGGAGTGAATGAGGAGTCTGGAGAAGATGATGAGGTCAATTGAGCGAAAAATAGAATTAGGGAATTAGAGGTTTAAAAAGGGTGATGTCGAGGGAATGATTATTTACGGGTTTTTTCGGGATTGAAACCTTTTGTTACAAGGAGGAGTAGGGGAAAAGCTTAGTTATGAAATCATATATAATTTAACGTTTAAATACAAGCTTGTGGTATGCATAAGGTGTTTCTTCAAGGAAGGAAAGGATCAGAATATTATCCTAACATTCTTCCGATTCCTTCCCAATCCCGGCTCTAGTTTCCCTCAACTAAAGTTATTTACAAAGCGAAGAAAACCAGAGTTAAGAACACAATGTGTTTTCTGTAAGATAACGTCTCCTTTCTTATTTTCTGCTGTTACGGGGAACAGGAATTGATTTACTATGGTTGGTTTGTTCATGGGAAATTATCAACTGCTTCGGATTTGGCTACAAAGAAGGAGCATTAAGGACATGGAGAAGTATGAGGTTATGGATAAAAAATGTGAGACTTATGGAATTGGATGGATAAGGAGGAAGGAAGGGTGGAGATATTATATAGAGCAAGAAGGCTGAGTTTGATCCAGAAATCTGAAAATGTTTAGTTGACATGCAGAGCTATTATGTCACTTTCCTTGGGACTTATTTTTTCATTCTTTGGAGTATATGGTTTTGCCTCATGGTGGATTGTAGATTGTAGTTGTAGCTTGTAATAGTGACCAGGGTCCTGTATATGTTATAATATTAGGGATCGTATTTCACATGTGTGTTAACTTGCCCAAGGAATATTTTAGAGGTCCAAAGAGTTTCTCTCCGAGTCCATTCTTTACTAAGTCTCATGCACGAACTTTTGTGACACGAATGGATAAAAATGATAAAATATCTTGTGAGAGTTCATGTCAGTGAGGTTTGACTTAGGATTAGCGGAGTTAACGTACGTAGATCCAGGGAGTTTAAATTTTCTCGGTGGTAGCAAAGCAACGGACGTTGAGAGTTGTGAGATTACGTGATTTTCTTGAATCTGTTATTTTTTGCTCTGAACATATCATGTGTATATCCTTATTGACATTTCTTATCGTAATGGCCTTGCAAGGTTGTTTTAAAGGGAAATGTTGTATTACTATTAAATAGGGTAAATGGGTATGTTGTTTAGACAGAACACGAGCGATATGGTCTCTTAAGATTATCGTTATATTTTTTAAGTATGAACTAATATGTTTTGTTTTTGTTGGTTTTCTAGGTAAGTCCGTTTTTTGTGCCTCGTGGTCCGATGTGTTGTGTATATGTGTTTTGCCGAGAAGACTCGTCTGTGCCAGATGAAAGCTCTTTGGGTTTTTTGCCAATTCGCGAATGGGATTGTATGGTGTGGTCAGGTTAGTTCAATAAATCATCCCCTTTTAGAGGCACGATTGGGTTTTAGGTGAGGCTGGAGCATGTTACATTTTGCTGGGTAAAAAATGAAGGAAATCAATAAACTCCAGAAAACCCATTCAGAGTAAAAGAAAGTAACAATCAGTTGGGTTCATAAACCGTGGCGGTGGCAGTCAGTGTGTCATTCTGACTTTTGACAAATTGTTCTAAATGAAGGGCTACAGCACATAAGAAAGGAAATAGCCCACTTCCATACTTTCCTTTACAACCACTCGGCATATGTCATTCTTTTGTCTTTCTCGAGTATTTTTTCTACATCTCTCTGAAGTCTGGCTACGACTGATTTGATGTCAATTTTTGGGAAGGCGGTGTTTTTACTGTACCTTCTTGAGATAATTGCCTCTTTGGTTCCTTTGGTTTGTGTACTTTTGTCTCGGAAATGCAGTTTTCTTGGTAAATACATATTTTGAAGCGTCAAATAGCTAAATACTATGGATTCAAGCTTAGAGAGAGGCTGAAAATGGTCATTCTGGTTACAACTTTGACACTGACTGACTGAATTTTTATCTGTATTCCATTGCCTTAATAAAATGCCCTTAAAATTGAGTAGATGTTCCGATTGGAACGGTAGATATATTTATGCTATGAAGTTTCTGTCATCCAACATTGTCAGTGGATCTATTTCAGATGAATTGGTATGGCTAGTTTGGTTTGTTACTTTATACTTATACACGACATGACATTATCAGATTTGACCTAATGTGGTGTATTTCAACGTTGGTATTGTACATATTTTTGTGTGTATTTGCTGTACAAAATAATGTTTTACTCAAAAGAAACAGCAGGTTATTACGACATTGAGGTGGTCCTCTCGTGTTTCCTTTTTTACATTTTTATATGAAAAGTACCCATGAGTTTAATTTCAACATTAACATTGACAAAGATGATATGGCACGTTTGATATAAATGCAAATGTGATCGTATGATTCGGTTATTTTGGAGGCTGGCTGTTGGCCTGACTTCATGTAATCTCGATCTCCGTTTACGACGTGAATTTTCATTCGTGACATCAACTTTGATATGTGATGGGAGTTCTTTGGTTGACTTTTCTTTTAGAAACGTAGAAAAATTGAAAAATCTACAATCTTCAAGTTTAAAATGAGGTGGGATGTACTGTTTCTATCAGTTTTGAGGAGATCCCACCTTGACGTCTCTACGGGATAGGACCTCACCTCTTATCTAACTGTGCACTATCCCGTCTAACCTGTCACATTTCTGCTGCCAAACCGCGAGACAGTTTTAGCTGTGAGAAATCCTGTTGCCCTCTAAAAATGACTTGGGTTTCGGTTACCATCACACATTATTTACCTTTTAGTTAATATTATTTCGGTATTTGCATTCGACTGCAGGATGAATGAATGTTTGTTTTTTCGAAATCCTGAGATCTAGTAGATGAGAAGGCAGGCGTCTTTTGTCAGGTGTCTTTTAAAACCATTTTTTCTGTTCTACATGTCAAATTGTAAGAAGGTTAACAAGCCATCCTTGTGCGTTTTACAAGAGTAATGTTCATCTGAAACTTACAATTAGTACTAAAAAAGGCTAATATATTATGTTCGAGTATGATAATAATGTAATGTTGTTGTAATGCAAATTAGAGAGGATGAGGTTAAAACAAGATGAATTACACACTTACTAACAAGGTGGATGTTTCTATGCCTAAAATTCCTCGTGTTCTATCGTGTCGTAAGGCATTATAGTTTTTTTGTCGTTCTTGGATGATGTTAAAATGCATAGGATTTTTGTCATCCTGAATGAAAGGCTCGTCTTGTGTTTTAGAATATGTAGAAGTTTAATGAGAATTTTGACATCACAGCGAAGCGTTCTCTGGTGTCTGCTACACCTACGGTTTTGCATTTTGAAGCATTAAATTATAAGAACTAAAGCTTATACGGCTCAGGCATGCACGAGAAATGAGCAGTTGAGCATAATAATAATATTATGGGTACTTGAAGGGATTAGATAATGAGCGTAATAGGATAACGACTTGGATTATTACTATGTGCTAAGGTTGCAAATCAGGCATGTAATAGTGTAACTTGAAAGAATTGGTGAGAGAGAGTTAATTCCCATTTTACAACAGGGAAGAGATGAGAAATGAATACTAATTGTCCTGTCGGTTTTTATGTTCAGAGGTATAGTAAGTTATATGCCTCTTCTGAGTGTTTGTTTCAAAAAAACCAAAGAATTAGAAGGGACGTGTCCATCCTATCAAAATGTATGTCATTTGTCACAAAAAATGAATTTTCGATATTATTTCATGAATATAACTATATCGTACTCAGCAAAGCGAGTTTTTAGTTATAGGAATTTTTATAATGTCACCTTTGTCCTTTCTGTCCTGTTTTCGATTTTACTAGAGTATGTTTTTTACTAAATAAAATAATAAAAATATTAAATCCTCCTCTCCTGAGCTATTTTTTCTATGCATATATATCTGTAGTTGATCATCCGTCGTAGGTTTGACTTGGAGTATGTAGTGCTCCCGTGGTTATCGGATTAGATGAGGTTTTACTGTCCTAACCAACTGGTCATTGTTCCCCTGTATAGATAGATAGAAGTTGTAGCAGGGATAAAATAGTGTACACTTTACATGTCACCTGGTTTTAGCTGCGATAGCCTACTGGTTTTATAATCTGCTTTGTTGTTTCGAATAATGCTCATGAATTTATAATTTAACATACTGTAGAGGATCAGGAGAAGTACGGTGTGTGACCATTGTGATCAAGCCTTTGAATTGGGTGGCTGCATTATCGTAATATTGAATGGATTGAGTAATGAGACTTATCATTTGTTCAGCTATTAAGATTAGCCGTAGGAATTACTAATTACACAAACTCTCAAGACGCAACACAACTCCTTTAGGTTAGAAGCCTCTAACGTGTTTTATTTCATTCAGTTTACCTTGTCCTTTCTTCCTTTGCATTGGTTGCCGCTAATTGTTAATGGTCTAGTTTATTACTAACGGGGGGAACTTATTTTGCTGGTTGGCGAATCGGGTGTGAGTTCTTGGCAAGTTTTTGCATATGTACATATTGCTGTTGTATTTTGAATAGGAAACATGGCTGATTGAATTCCCTTAGTTTTTACTGATTGCAAAAATGTTGGGTGCTTTGTACGAATTTACAAAAAAAAATTGATTAGTTTTTAATTCTTAAATACATTTTGAAGCTCAGAGCTTTAGAGGATTGAATTTGAACATACATATTACATACAACTTATGGATGCAAGAAAGTTGTCATTTATGTCTCGTCTATTCTTAATATTATTGTAAGATAGAGATATATTCTTCCAAGTATTCAAAGACTGTCAATAAGATGAATTACAAAGAGTCGTATGTTGTGATAGCTTCCGCTGTTATATTATAGCCGATTAGGAGAGAAGGAACTGTGATTTTGAAGCATGATAGTGAGACAATGGACATTGAATTGACTCCATGTTTAATATTATTCCCTTGATGGCCAAGACCTGAATGATTAATTTGGTATTTGATTCAGGAGAGATTTCTTGTTTGGATTTGGCCTTTGTGTGTGTGTGATATATGCCGAGAATGCATGTGTTTGTAAGCAAGTAAGTATGATGGACTGTAAAAGTTTAACTTGTTTAGCTTGGCTGGTAGAAGACAAATGTATGCAAAGGGGAATGGAAATGAATGATTCTCGACTGTCTCCTTTCACTCACTTAATATTTCATATTCATGCCTATTCAAGCTTTGTAAATGCCAATAATAATATTAATTAAATTATTGACATGCCTTTATCATAACTGTCTTTGTCCGTGTGTGTATGAAATTTTCCTACTAAAATCCCTGTGACATCAACGTTGAATAATATTATACAAAAGATTAGCTGTTATTCTATTTTCTAAACTTGTAATCGATTTAAACATAGGTAATTTTAACTCTTCAGTCAATGCCTTGAAATGTTTTTAACAGGTTCTATAGATTGTTTTGGGTTTGAGAATGGTTGTGGTGACAAAGGCTCCAGATCTCGCACTTGATAATGAGTTGCAAATGAAAGGCTGACAACTTCAGATTATAGGTTATTGTCTTTGAATTACTTAGGCAAAACAAGATGAGTTGAAGTATGCAGATTCTTTATTTTTGATATTCTGAAGAGATGAGACTTGAAAAAGGGAGACAGGTTTCATAGTCGAATATTGCGTAAGACCGTTAGCAGGAGGGTTTTATAATTGCCGAAAATTAGACCCTAGAAGAAGATGCTTGTTAGGGTGAGATAAATGGTAACTGGTAATTATTTTTGTGTTAGTGGTGTGTAAATTTTTAATTACGTTTCAATTAAAATCACGAAAGAGGAAATTCTTTTGTTTAGCTATTTTTCAACAAGACACAAAAAGACGAGTCTGTTTGTAGCACCTTTAAGGCTAAATTCAATCCTGTTTGATGTTCCAAGTATTTACTATGATTCTATAAAATTTAATATCAGGGCTTCCATGAGCCCATTGTTAATTCTCAGAGGACTATGGTTGGTGGGATAAATTGGGAAATACGGGGAGGAAAAAGTTGCTTTGTCTTAAGGTTTCATGCCTAATAACGAGATATTAAGTAAGAGATTCCCTTTTCTTTAATGATTATGTATTTTTCAACACGTTCTCTCTCAGTGTCTTTGGAGGATCGTTAATTTCAGTCAAGGAAGGCTTATCAAGGGACTTTGGTGTGGCTTTGGCTTTGGCAAGTGAATTCCATCATCAGTTCTCTCAAGGGGGATTTCTTTACAGTCAGGGTGGTTTCCTGTTTATAAGTCGCTTCCATCGAGAAAAGTTCGACCTGAAGTTGGGTAACTTCGGGTGTCTTCTCTCACATTCTTCATTATCTCAGCAGTTCTGGGTCTTTAGTTTGTTTCTTTAAAGGATTGCGTGTTTTACGGCTATTCGTCCTTTTTGAAATGTCTTGATGACTGGTTTGACTTCACCTTCTTGGCATCTATCTCATTCCTCCTTGTGCCTGCCTCATCAGGATATGTATACAAACAATTATGAGCTTCTCAACGAGCCCAGGGAGATGAAAATGTGTTGAAAACCTCGTAAAATATTCTTGTCAATTCTTCTTGGTAAATGTTGGATGTACCGGAAAACAAAAGTTTAGCCTCGGGTTTTTTATCACATTGTTTGTCCTTTTGAACAAGCGGCTCTCTGCTCTGTACTGGAAGTTCGTGGTTGATGCTATTTTAAAATTTACAAAATTGAAGTGACCTACTTGGGTTCTCTTGTTAATTTCCCCTGTCTTTGATACAGCAGGGAACTGGACAGTGTAGTGTCTAAAATTCGACGTGGCAAATTTCCGTCGTTTCACTTCCAAAGATGTAACCAATTGCTCGGAAGAACATTTGTCTTACTAGATATGGACAGTCTTAAATTATTCATGATAATCGGTTAGTTTAACGATGCTCTCACCCATCTTTCTCTCAACCCTTTGTCTTTACCATGTAGAAAGAGTCGGATCACATATATTTATTATGCATTATTTTTTCAAAGCGTCAAGCCATTTGTTTGCTCGTTAACGTTAAGTAAAGTTGTTTTGGAAATGAAGATTGTCAATCGGGACCGAAAAAGATTCATGGCTTTGCCTGTCAGTGTCGTTAGCAAGCGAAAAAGCTGGTTCCGTTTGCTACAATCACACAATGTGTTTTCCTAAAGAAGGCAAAGTCTGGTCGTTGCATAATGACTTGAATGAGGAGGATTTGTGTTTAGAATACATTGTAATTTTGATAGCATACTTTGAAAAGGCTCAACCACGTAGATTTAGGAGACGGTTACGTGGCAATTTGACTTTGGAAAATTTATGGCCTAATTGCATTTATTGGCTTGGGTCGATTTACTCTACAGTTTTTAATAAAAGGTAACTTTGTAATTGCTTTGTATTGTGGTTAGTATGTGATAGTTGTTGCTTTATGCTGTATTTTCTGCTTACAAGTGACTTGTCTATATACATACTTGCTTTCGAAAGGATATCGTTGGGTACTGCATAAAAGATGAGTTCTCGGCTCGTTTTTAACAGCCCTCAAGTTCAGAGTGATTAACGGATTCCTATGTAGGAAATCAATTAACATCTAATTGGAAAATTAGTTTTGGTCCTTTTATGGCTGAGGACATTTTCTGGGAGATTTATTTGTGGGCTGACTCCAGCTTAAAAAAACAGAGAGTTCGAAGGTTTTGGTCATTGATCCATTCATTAAGTTTTAAATGGTCACAGTCAAATTGCAATTAACATTTTTTAGTAGGTAGGTTGTACGTTTGTATTACCCAATGTACAATTTATGAATATGATGTTTCCAAATTTTGGAATAATAATAAAAAAAGACTCTTGTTTTTTTTGGAGTATGTGTCGGTGTGCATTTTGAACGAGATTGGGGTATAGTATACAAAGAATGCGTTCCATCTTTCTAAAAGTCCATCGTTGACAAATATTGTTTTGTTATTTTATGATTGATGACAACGTGAGGAAGAACTCGAATTTTTTCTGCTTTTTTGCTGAAATTGATGCTGAATTTTTGAACCTTGTTTGTGACAGACCAGGCCGACATCAGAATTAGGTAATGCAACGTCCTATGAACAATGAACGTATATTATTATTGTTATGGGACTGAGAATTCCATGTAATTTTTTAAGGCGGTTTCTCCTCTATCTTCTCTCCTGTCTTGAATTGAAATGAGCCCTTTGGATTCATTTAGCATTCTTTTATGGATATAGTGTATCAGATGTCATCGAGAAATTTGGTGAGGTGAAGGAGATGGAGTAATCTGGATTTTCTGAAAAAATAATGGAAAAATGCAGTTAGTTGGAAGACTGTCTTGTTACTTGTTTGTCTGTCCTCATTATTATTACTATTACGAAGGAATGAAGGACAAGGGATGTATAGAAATTGGGATTGAGGAATGCATTTTGTCATGCAGGAGACGAAGTGACGAATCCCAAGACAACATTTCATTGAGCCCATAATTTTGATGATGAATGTCTCCACAAGCTCAACCAGACAGGGACATTTGTCTTCTCGGGAAAAATGTTGGATTTGGTCTCATTTGCGTACATTTTATCATCTTCAAAGAGACGGAGGTAGTTTCTGTAGTTGCTGCTTGCCTGTCTGTAGAAAATAAGTAATAACAGGACTTGGAGTTATTACGAAAACCTTCGTGTACTTTACGTCTTCGTGGGCATATCATATTCTCCTGGACGTTAATATCATGTTGATTATGATGAGTCTCATTATTTCATAATCTTACCAGACCCTACCAACTTACCATGGCCCTACAAGATGATGAAATGAGTTGAAAGTTAACTCTAAAATTTTGATAGTTGTAAAACCTTAGGTTAACCTTGTTTGACAACTGAAGACTAATGTAGGGTTTTCTGGGCCGGGTTGACTAACTAATGCTCATTTGTATCTGTTTGCCACGAAGGGTTTTTGGAATACGAGATTTCAAACGCAATTATTTAATGACATTGCTGAGCCAAGTCTTCTCAGTTTCATAAGATAGCACCCGTTTATGCTCTTTTACTTGGTTCCTTAGTATGAAAATTTTAAAGATTACAAATTACTCCAAAGGTCGATGCAACACTCGCCCAGCTCCACCCATATTCTTTGTCATCCGTCTTCATCTTATTATCCAGAGAAGAAAAAGGGTCTAAAGAAGTTTTACCTTTAAAAATTAAATGAACTTTTTGAAACCAGTTAAAACTGCCGTGGGTAATATTCAATGACCTGTTATTCTTGTAACATGATGAAGAGTTAAGAGTACCTTTATAACATACTGTCTACCATGCCACTGTCATAAGCGTCTATAGTATCACAGATTATAATATTTGCTGGATTAAGTCTTCTTGTTTTTCCATAAAGTAGAAAGCACTGATGGAGATAAATGGTTCTTCGATGTCTGCTGATAGTATAACATACTAACAAGCTGGGTCATGACAAGCGGAAGATTTGTCTCATTCTTTGAAGACTCTGACTTCGTGAGCTCATTATTGGCTGTCAGTCTTTGAGTCTTATATCGGTGAGCCGTTGATGTCAATTTATAAAGGGAATTTAGTATCAGATGTGAAATTACAAATTGGCCCATGTACCCCCTGATTGTTTTAAATGATAGGATGGCTATCCGCCGTCAGTTTGTAGAAAAAAAACGTAGACTAGATAATTTGTAAGTGTCAAAGGAAAGGGTAGCATATGTAGTGTAATATAACAATAGAATTCGAAGGTAGCATGTTTGAGGTTGGATGTGTGTATCAAGTTGAAATGACATTCTTAGTGGATTGACAAGATATAGGGATTTATGACGGTGCAGTAGTTGTGTCTTGTAAGCCAGAAGTATAATTTAAAAGTTTCAGCTTACCATATGCCGATGCGAACATTCGTAGAAATACACACATCATTATTAAACGGCTAGTCCCATTACATCACAAATCTCTATATAATGGAATTTTAGCTTTTAATTAAGGATAATTAGACGTAAGGGTTCCAAGAAACGTTTTTGCATCCCACATCCCACCACCGCATCGCGTCCAACAAAATGAGACGTTACTCACAAAAGTACTACGGCCGAGAGGGTCTATTAATTTACTAAAAGAGATAAAACACAATTGGTGGTTCGGGCAATAATTGAAGATATGCTGGAAAAGGTGTATGATTAAATTCGAAATAATAGAATTTGAGAGATAGGAAACGATAGGGGTGAACGAATAGTAGCAGTTGTAGAAATAATAATAGTCTCCAGTTCCAGCTGTAATGATAAGTGATAACAATGGTTCAATTGTAATATAAAAAAGTTAGTGTTTAGAAGAAGTTAATAATGGGCCTGATGGAAAGATAGTTAAGTTTTAAAACGAGGCTTGATGGTAAAGTTTAAAAACCGAAAGGAAAAGTACAAAATTCAAAAGGACCTAAAACTCAAAACAAATCCATATTTACATTTTCATAGCAGGCTTACAACTGCTCTTGAGTTAGCTTCTGATTTTCTAAACTATAAAATCGTTGCCTAAAACATCAATACTCAAACAAGCCTTTTAACTATGTGATTTGGTAATTTTTCGGCAAAAACAAAAGTTAGTAAACAGCTTTAAAATTGCAGCTAGTATTTTCATGATTCTGGAGTACTTTCACAAGTTTCGGCATGATTACTGTAATTGGTTCTCTGTAAAGTATTTTTGTAGAAACTGTAGGCATCGAATTAGCTGGAGTAAATTACATATGAACGAGTTCCACAATCCAATAAACAGGTAGGTACTCAGCACGACATTTGTGTCCCTCCGGATGTCTTCAACTATTTTTGTGACAGCATGGTTATTTCTGAACTGATGGGACTGGAACAGTCGGCCTCTCGGCTGACATAGTGACTTGAGTGGAGATTTTGATGAATTATTCCAACTTTGTTTACCAACATGCGAGAAAGTCCATGTATGTATTATTTCTTGTGATGTGCGTCAGTAGTTGAAATGACATTTGATAGTAATTGATGTTGGGGTTGGGTATTGTGGCTTCTAAATATAAGCGTGGAAAAATAATATTCTACTGTGTAAAGTGTAACTCCTTGATTGGATAAGATTTGGCAAGGTTTGCAATATCAAGTAATCAAGCACTGATGAACGATACCATTAAATTATGCATATCCGATATGACTGGGTGACAGGCTTCGTTTGTATTGGAAATAGATTACGAAAAACCCACCCTAAGTAGGATGATAACAATCTCAAAGCTTCAGCAAATCATTCCATATCCTTGGCCGATGATTTATGAAGGCTTTCCAATTAACGGACCTTATTAGTACACCCAGAGGGTTGACTGTTGGCTTAACCTTAGCATATTCTAGAAATTGTAATTGTAGAATTGTAATTGAGTCTTTGTAGCTTTTAACAAGCTTTGGTGTGCCGTTGCCTTTTTTGTGTTTTCTCATTTTTAAAGGCGCTAAAAAGTAATTACTGCTGGGGAGTTATTGGCAAAGTAGGTGAAAGCACTTGTAATAAATTGTAATGAAAGAATTATTAACATTTTCTAGAGCAATCGATGTTGTTCCATTTCGCTTATTTTGAACCATTTCAGTTATATATCTGACTTGGGCTGGATTTCAAAATCCAGTTGAAAATATTTTAAAACACGACTGATATAAATAATTTGAAACGAGTTCCTAAATAAACGTGTAGATAAGCAGTATAGATGTGCCTAAACAAATCTAATGTTATGCCAAGGCAGAAGGAAAGGCCTTAATTTTCCCACAGGCCTGCCAAGTGCCAGCCTACAGGGCGAGAGTTCTATTGTATTGTTATATATATTCGGGTTTTGTCTTCCTTTGTATTACGGCTGAATTGAATTTGAATCCCATTGTTATTGTATTATTATGTGGGATGATGGCAGTGACTAGTGGGAGATTCTCGAGATAATCTCTATCTCTTCTTCTGTGGAAGTTAAGCTTATGATAATCATAAATGCTTAATATTTTAATACGATATTCACTACTGCTCTTGTGAGAGAATAAGCATGCGTTTCCTCTCAGGAGTGTCATGAGTTACTGACTTATTATATTATTTCTTACTTAACCGTGCAATAACGCTTAGGGAATCAAGTTAACTTCATTGTGGGACGGAGATAAAGATGAGAAGACAGGGAAAGGAAGATTTGAAAGAGATTAAGATAAAAAGTCATAAGAGGATTAAAGAGGATTATGGCACCACCACTTGATTTCACCGGGAGGACTCACCTGTCCTCTCGAGTCTTATTGATTTAAAAAATCTTAAATTCTTCATTATTCTCGCCTTCGTTATCCTTCTGGCTTAATGCTGCATCAGTCACTTGCATAAATCCAACTCTGGTTAAGAAAGTTTACGCTTAAGTGTTAAGTTGCCTTTGCAGCTATGGAGTTGAGGAGTTGTCAAACGGCTCTGGCGTGGCTTACTGTAGGGATAAAATGTAAATTTTCGAGTTGATTTATATTGCTTTGACGTATAAATTTTAGCATGCTTTTAAATTTAATATAGCTCATTTTGATTTTTCGAACAACTTTATGTGTTAAAATTATCCAATTACTGAATTGTATTCAATTCTGCCATTTGTGATATGTATTGTCACCAATTTTCGTAGAAATGGTTGCATTATAATGAATTTTGAAATGTAGATAAGCCGTGGACGTACTGTGGCAATATATCGATCTTTTATCAGCAGCGTTTTAAGAACATTACGGATCACGGATGACTTGCATCTATCGATAGACATCGATTGTGAATCTCCGAGACAGACAAACCGCTGGGATTAAGAGTTGTACCTATATTACAATAATAGGAGCTAATGGTTCCTTGGATTGGTTCAAGACTTGTGGAGAACCTAATCCGCAGATTCCATGAAGTATTGTCCAGGGATTTGGTAATTAGGTTGCTGTTGAAGCTCGATTTTTTACATGTCTCTTTGTCCGTCGGAGTCGTAAAGTCTAAGGATCCTGTATTGTCAAGGTTCAAAGTGATCGAAATGACGGCCGATAAGAAAGAATTGGAGATCAGTGTCAGAGGGCTTTTATTTGGCTGACAAGGCTCACTGTTTACGGGATTATTAAGGCTTGAAGAGTATTTGACATAGCGGTCTTCGGTTGCTTTGGGTCCTTCGGCCTTGACTGTTTCACTGTCTGGTATATAGATTTGTATTTAATGGTAGAATATTACTGTCATGAAATTTCGAAATGTCGATATTGATCTGATGATATTTTGCTTAGTCACATGTGATTAGTAGAAGGCAATATTTAAGTAGAGGATTATTTGCTCATGTTAGCCCTGACCCAGAGTTCTTAGCGTTCAGGGGATCTAAAGGTTCATCTCTCACCGTATCTTGACCTAGAAAATCTAATGATTGAACATTAGCGTAGATGTAAGCAAATTTACAAAATGCAAAGCGTCATCCACATTTTTTGTTTTAGACTTCAAACGGATAAGCTTTTAAATTTATCGTCGGAATATTTTAACACTATTTGGAACAGAGGAATTCCAACGAGTCTAATGTTCTTTGTATAGGTGACATTTTTCATGCCAAACTTGACACCATGGGGTCCTCAAGATAAATAGAGAAGGTATATCAACCACTGAGTCGAAAGTCTGAGGTGAACCACAACTGCTCTTGATATTAATGCGGATCCTGATATTGGATCCGATATTCTGAATTTTATACACTCCAATACTCATCTACATCACTTCCTTGTTTACGGTGGCATTCATGATTTTGTTATATCGATGTCTGGCCATGTTCATCGGTGACGGGATTGCAAATTGGTCAGATGTTATGTAACCGCAATCCCTGAAGCGGAAAGGAACTCATAAATTAGCTTCTCATTAAAGTCCCACTGTGCCTTCCAAGCGTTTGTCACGGTTCCTTGTCACAGTTATTCAACTTGATAAGAACTTTTATGTAAATACTTATCCTGAATCGTATCAATAAAATAAGGAATAGGTTGACATTCAGTAGGAACTTGGGCTTTAGTCTGAACAAGGTTTCGATATTTCTTCTTTGACTCTGCCTTCTGTTTCCCTTATCTTGAAATTGTATCAAAAATTGGATATTTATTGTCGTTGGATCCGGAATAATTTCAAACAATTGCAAAAGCCAATGCAGTGTGTCATGGGAAAAGGATAAGATGGGAAGACGGGGGATCATAATTTCCTGGATAGACTCGAACTCTGCTGGTGCGTTTAAAGATAATGATAGTGAAAACTCCACTGTGACATAGACAGGATGATGATATTTCATAATTTCATTTTGTAATTTTCGAATCCCTTCAAACCCTCGAAACTTCCCAGGGTTTTCCTCCAAAAAATATGATCAATAACTTAAACCACAAGCGTATCTTAACTTTCTTAACTCGCCTCTATCTACATTGTGTTACATCATCATTTTGTTGCCTTTTCGGAAATATTTGAATTCGAATCCGATGTGTTCATTGTTAGAATCCGTGTATCTCGGAGTAACAAACCGGGATGTCATAGGGAGAGGGATAAAAGGTGCTAGTTAGAGAATTTTACAGATTATACACAATGAGAGTTACAGATATGGATAATAATGTTGGTCGTTTGAACTTTTGGATTTTTTAAAGATTTCTTCCCAAGATCAGGGCTATTCCTTGCCGTGGGTTCCTTTTAAGCCTTGTGGGGTGCACCTTTTTGGCTTGTGGAAATGTAAAATGGAAATTTTAAAAATAATATCTGCTATTGTGTGTGTATTTTGAAAGCATATATGTACTGCCTGCATTCTCTAACCTGCCTACCTGCTGACAAAACATACTTAAAGGTGTGAATAGCAACGGGAACGATGAACGAACTTGACACCCGCATAATATATTGTCATTTCTTGAGAAAATGGTTCTCTTTGATCGGCAAACTTTCTTCATTTATTTAATCACGTTTTATCCATTTGACATTCCTCCAATTTGAGATCCCTTTGTGTTATCAGGGGTCATTCCATGGTCATAGTCCTAGTGTGAGTCTCCTACGGATTATTTTACGGCAATCCTTCCTTCCAAAAAAAACATGTACAGTCACCGAGGAATTTTTATTGGAATTCGAAAGCATTGCATTACCATAAAAAATAGTAATCCGCCGTAGTCATATTAAGGCCTGAACTGGGGAAAGTTGGGTAATGAGAAATCTCATTTTATTGCTCTGAACATTCTAGAGGTCAAGTCGTAAGATATTAGAGTCGAGGGGGTATTCAGTTATGAACTGTTCATTCATGGACCACAATGCAGGGAGGTAATATATCTTTACCAAATGTGGGCGTTAAACAAAAACCTCAATGAGGTTGCAATGACAAAATATGTCCTGTCATCGCCAACTAATAACCTTCCACAGAATTCCCATAGTGCACAAGACAAATGGGAGTATTATTAGGTTCTGAACTAGCGTGAATGTAAAATTGGTATTTATTTCCAAATGTTACACTCCATACTGTACATAATGTATTAAAGTGCACACGTTTATGTTGTTATTCTCGTATACATACAGCCAAAGCCAACATTGAATAATATGATACCGATTTTAGCGTATAAGCATTGTATACTAGGTGGGACTCCAAAAAGTCCGTCATGCTGGCTAAATTGAATTGGCTGTGACTGTGAAGGGAGAAGGTTGAAGTATTATTATTATCAAATACCAAAATTATAGTATGAACCTTCTGCACCACAATGAAATGGAACAGCACAACTATGAACTAGGGCAATGTGTGTAAATTTATAACAACCTACAACCCGCTAGGTAATATTCCTAATGGGATGAGAGTGGATAATAGGTCCCCATAATGGTGATCATAATAATATGATGAAGAAGAAGAATATGGAGAAACGCGATGTAGTAATGCTGGTTAGGACGATTACAAGCTTACATCAAATATCTTAAGAGATCGGGAATTCTCAACCGCGCCCAGCCCAACGACGACGTTCGACTTTTATCACTGATGTCATGTCAGATATTTTTCATAAATGTTAAGAGACCCAACACTTCACCTCTAACAAGACTGGGTTTTTTAGATGTTGTTTTGTTATTGCTTATTTATTTATGTATTTACAACAACAGTAGATCGGGTTATTTGTATGGATGCTATATTCTGCATTTCGTACTCGGCTCGGTTCACGTCTTTCTGTTTTGAATTTTGAGATGATAAATTGAAAGGATCGTCAGTGTCAGTTGGAGATGTGATACATATTCCAAGCCTGAATCCGTGTGTTGCGAGAGAAAGTCCAGAAGATAAAAGCCAATGATTTATTCGAGAAGGTCGAGCTGTGTGTGTCAGGTCTAAATATTCTGGTTTGGTCATATTCAATAAGCATAAAGAGGAGTAGGATGCGGGATAGGTTGATAGGTATGATGGTTATTTGATGATTTGATGGGCTTTGCACTTTATGGAAATGGACTCATGCCGAGACATTATTGAAAACCACTAGGGGTAGAGTTCATATCATTGATTTTCTAAACCTTGAAGCTTACTGACTCTCAGTTTACTTTTTATGTCAAGTATTTAAATTGAATCTCAAGTATTGGCTGGTTTTAATGGCTTCAAGTTTAGTATCGGGAGATAGTTAATAGTTAAGCCTTTTAAAAGAGTAGCTGAACGGAAAGTGGGAAAGATGCGTGCAAAGTTTTATTTAGATCCCGTTACAGGGATGGAAAAGTTGGAGAGTTGGAATTCCCGAGGAATGCTTTCAAATTCCCGTGGCAGCGTATTTTCGCTGGAGCATTAAATTATATACTCCTTTGAGCTGTTTGAGTCGGTTGTGGAATTCGGGTTGCTGATTTTAATGCTTTAGAGTAAAAGCATACTGTGGTCGGCGGTGGTGGTAGGGTCCTTTCCATTTCCACCACCAAACCAACCCCTCACCTCCTCCTAGTATTTGTTTGGAAGTTAATTAATCACTCTCTGGTGAAAGGCGGATTAAAAGTGTGAAATATGGAGGTAATGAGCCGTTCAGATATGAAATATTTTGTGTGGCTATAACTTTTGAACTAAATTAGCACCCCGGAGGTTCAAAAGAATTGAATTGGGGATCCCAAATTTGTTGTGGAGATCCGATCATCTCACCCAACAACCAAGGACTTAAACTTCAATTCATTTCACGCTGTTAGCATAACGTTTTTTAAATAACTTTTACAGCTTACAATGAGGAGGTAGATCAACCCGGCCTCGTCTTTTAACATTCCCAACCCTTCCCTCAATCTTTGCTCTTTAATCCTTCAATTCCAATTCCATTCCATCAATCCATCAGTATCCCCTTCGATCAAATTCGTGTTGAGTCGTGACACAGGTGTAACCCTGTGAAGGAACATGCGAGGGATTCAACAACAATAAAAAATAATCATCAAATTATAATCATGATCTTCATCACCATACGCTCATAATCATTTCTTATGTGAAGTTCCGATTTTTATACACATTTTAAGAAGTTGGCCAGGAGTTGATAGACAGTGTAGTGGTAATCCATCAATCGATTATGAGCAGATGGAAGGGAATCTGTATGTATACAATGATCTGTAAATTCCAATTTTCATAAGTAAATCCTTCAAGATCCGGAATCAGTTTGAAGTGATAACGGAGAAGAGAGTTCTTTTTAATGGTTTTTTACTTATGAAAATGGAATCCCCGCTGAGGTTACCCCTTTCCATCCGTTTTTATCAATCAACAGCCGGCATCAACACCTTGGATCTTGTAGAATTCTCCACGAGATCTGAAACAAAGATCTCGTGTAGGTATCAAATAGTTTCGGTGTAGTAGTTGTAGGCAGGCAGTAAAAATCCGAACCAACATTGTTTCTGATTTCGTTTCATATTATAATTTATGTAAGATTGTTGAAGATGAATGTTCATTTCATCGTGGGTATAAAAAATTACTCATCATCCCGATCTCCATCAAATTAATACTAAACCATGGCAAGTTCTGTTTGTAATAATCCATCCCCGAATAATTCCTCCAAGACTTCAAATGGCTCATCATTCCTTTAAAAGGACCGACGGACCGACAGTCAGTCCGAGGTACAGAACTTGGAGAAATACGTTCCACTCGATTAGCCATGCATTCTTTACGCTTCATCTCATCTGCTCATCATTTTGACACCTTGAAAAAATATTCATATCCAGGCTTACGGACTTCATGTTCATAGGTATGTAAATCACTAAAATCAGACCATTTGTCTCGGGATTACGGGAGAGATGATGGTTTTGATATTGGGGATTGGTTCATATCTGTCGAATCAGAATTTGTGCTCTATTGGAACCACAATAATTCCCTTTGTCCTGGGTTGAATAAGGTGATGTTGCCGGAGCTAATCATTAAATTAATCTGTAGAGGAATGAGCCGTGTGAAACGGGAATGTGCCACCTGCTGAAATGATCCGATCCATTTGCAATTCCACAAACCTTTCTGATTTAATGAGCTTCTAAGCCGATGCAGCCCTGTCGGGCACAGGCGGTATTGGGCTTTAAACTACCGACTCGGGCTCAGCTTCATAAATGTAATGATGTCATGAATGTATTCTACATTGTTGTTTTAAATACGTCCAAACTGTAAGATAGGGTTCGAAATCGGCTTACAACAGTGCCGGGTATTATTGTTTTTGTTCCTGTTACTCATAATAAAAGCGGGCATTATAATTCGGGAAGTCCTTAAGAACCAATGTCAAATCTGCCATATTTCCATTCTGAATCGGATTCAAAGTAATCCCGTCTTTTCTGTCAAGTCTTCTCCGTTAATAACTTGAGCCCTTTTGTAATGACCCGTGCCGGAGTTGGGGTAATTTAATCGGGAACGACAAATGTTTGCAGCTCAAGTTATTCGGACCGAAAACCAGTAATACATAACTCATTTAGAGAATTCTAAAATCTAAACCTCGTTGCATTCTGGAGGCATTTTGTCTGTAGTGCCATAAGTAATATCTTATGGTTAACATTAAGAGAGTTTATGAAGAAGTTAGAATTCATGAAGAGCAACGATGTCCAAAACGTTAGTTGTGATTTGGAGTGTAATGTATTTTCATTACGACTGTCCATGTGGTGCATTGCATAATAAGCAGGGCTGGCTGCAATAAAAACACCTTTGTGATGGCCTGAAGAAGAAGAGGAATATAATGGAAATGAAGAAAGCCCTGGTTTTGTAATGGATGTGTGATGAGCCTGTGTGTCTCTGATTTTATTTATGCAGTGTTACGTGATACGATATTATATTGGTCTGACTGTCAGATGAATCTTTTATTTTCTTGTTGCATCACATTAGCAGCAAGAAGTAGACAGAGACAGATATGAATATGAAATTGAATACTCGGTATTTAAAATCCAATAAGAAATGGTGTGGAGACCATGTGGTTGAGAATAAAAGAAGATGATGACGGCAAATTCTCATCACACAGGTGGTCCTCTTCATGTTCTTTGGAAATTACATCAAGAAATACTTTCTCATTTAAAATAGCTCTCCTTTCCTCTGCCACATTGTCAGTCACTTCTAAGTAATTTTTAAATGCTTGACCAGGATTTTCGTTAGCGAAGAATGTTGTTTCAGCACCAAGGAATTTGACACAAGTTCATCTCAAAAATGTCTGTAACATTTTGTTTTTCAGATCTCAAATTGGCCAGCAAATCCTTCAATATTTTAATTGTTTCTCCAGTAAAGATTATAATCTTTGGTCATATATGCGCAACTCCTTCAACCGAATCAGATGTGATACTGATATCGTCTCTTCGATAACGTATTTGCTAAAGGTGTCCATCATGAAAGCGTTTTTTCTTTGACGGAATGACTTTGTACTTCTTGCATAATCATAATGAATCCTCTGTCCATCTTTCTTGTCACTTTCGGTTGCAGTTTAGACACTGGAGGATCTTCAAAAGGCTTCTGTGGGTTCGTTTTGAATATTAATAACTCTGGGATGGATGTGATATGTGATCGGTATATGCTAAGGAAAAGATGAAATCCGACCCTGTTGTTAAAACTTGCGATTGTATATTATACTATGGCCTTGCTAGAACTCCACCGGTGAGCCAATTGTTAGGTTTGATAGTTGATTGACTCTAACCACATACTATTGAATAGTGCTAGACACTTTTGTCCCTAGTCAAAATAGATATTCAGAGTCAGGTATTATATATTATTATTTGTAATGTCCGTATTGATTTCGACATTTATAATTGTACAGGGGAACCACTGTGGGGTTTAATTTAAGATGAGATGAAGGGTATAATAAGGGGCATAAAAATAGACCTTCTAGCTGAGGCAAGCTAGTGGGTGGCCATGCCATGATCAATAAATATTGATAATGAAAATTGTACTTCGATTCGTAGATTTTGATTCTCGATTTCAGGTGCGGGGTCCGTGGTTTCAAAAGTAAACAGCTTTTGGAGTTTGGAGTGCCCAGAGACTAGAAACTAGAAACATGCCTCTGGGTTTAAATATCTACAGCTTGTAAAAGTCGTAGCATTGTTTTTGCCGAACGGGGTTGTTTACGTGGAATTTGTTCTTAATTATAATATACCATTTTTTACAACTCGCTGTCTCCCTCTCCGTTAATTAAGTGTGTTGGCATGAATTTATGGACATTTCAATGCAAATCTAGCATTCCACACTCCGCACCAAAGATATGGTCAACCGATGGGGAAGGGGCTCATGAAATGAATTGTACCTGGATGTTTTTGATATCAAGATCTAATTAGATGGTCGGTCTGGTTGGCAGGGCAGGAAGCTGCGGTTTTAGATTCAGAGTTGATTAGGATGTTTTATAAAGTACCTTCGGTATATTTGAAATAGTGACTTAATAGTGACTTAATGACTTAAATAGTGAAAATGGTGCCTTAAATCAAGAAATGCACACGATTGGATTGGAGCGGTTTTAAATAGTAGCCTTATGTTTGTTGGAACTAATAAGCCTCGAGTTATTTAGAGCTCGTTGCTCTCACACGTTGGTTTATTTATTTGCTTTTCCAATTCCGTAATTTTCGAATTTTAATTTGATTTGGATATGGACTCAAACTTGTGCTGGTGGTCAGAGATTGTGGTCTTCTGTAGTTACTTGTTCTTGTAGCTAATTTTTTGCTGGGTTTGAGATAATGGAAAATATCAAATATATTTTCGATCTGCTGTCGGTTTTTATGCGTTTTCCTGGATAATATTTAAACACAATATTTGTTTCGATTCGAAATGCCTTTGTGTTTTATCATTTTGAGTAGAAAGACATTGTAGTCAATTAATGAACACGATGCATTCTACATTTGAAAAATTAGTCAGTGTAAAAAGCAAGACATTTTTCTTCAATTTATTGCTGTTTATAAAGCTATAATAACCAAGATTCCTTTTATCGAAAGGACGGATTAGAAATGTACTAAATGATTAGGAATCCGCTTTTGTATAAATTGAATGGAAAACAAACTGGAAGCAGTTTTCAATTTAATCTTGTTTGTTAACAGATAATTCGGAGAGTATTTATATAACCAATTTGAACCTTGTTAGATCCATCTGCCTGTTCCATTCCATTCTGATAGGCTAATTTAAGAAAATTTAGGATCATGCATGCCAGGAAGGAATACTATTACCATATGTCATGTCTAACCCGTGTGCTTTCTCTGATCGACAATCTACGTCAACCAAATAGGGCTTTTGTTGTTTGGTTGTTAGAATCTATCTCGTTAGCATTTAGCGTTAGCACACATCAAATTATCCAGACACATATCTGAAGCTGGAAGCTTGGAAAGCGTCTTGGTTCGTTTACACTGGAATCATCATAGTCGTAATAATGATGGGCTGGGGTGTGCGTGCATGTAAATAGAATTAGCTTTTTGCTTCCAGCCATCTTGGTGTTTGGTTTGGTGTTACACGTCTTTGCTTTTGTTACGTTCACCTGGAACTAGTTTACCCAAGGAATATATTATTGTTTGTGTATCATCAAAATAATAACGATTTGATTTTCCGATTAACCCTTCTAGAAGTGTTCTCTTTACATTTGTAATTCACAGGGTGGATGTGGCCAGCTACCAAGTTAGCTGTTTTAGCGTGTTAAGTTACAGCAAGGCTGGAGAAAGGGTTACCACTACTGATTTCCATCTCTGTGTGTCTAGTTTGTATGATGGATTAGCTTGGTTGAGTTATTAAAGGGATTGTTAGCTAGGGAATCCCATCTCAACCGTTGCGTTTCAGTTGATATTCCATGCATTTGAGATTTTACTGATAATTGAAGCAGGTATGTAGAATTTTGGAAGCTGGATGTCGAATTATCATCGGATGTTGTTTTCGTTGTAGAGCATTCTTTGTATTGATCTTCCACCAATTCGTTTCCGTGCATCTGGAAAAGGATCAAACAATTGCGTAGTTTGGAAGGTATGTCATTTGTAAAGAAAAATCAGCTCATTAAACGACGAGTTCCGAGAAGCTTTTTTGTCTCCTTCATTTGATGTTGACAAAGAATGACAATTGACAAATAAGCGGATGGTACCGGGACAAGTGGGCTCTCTACCCTGTACTATTTGACGATTCCCTTTAAGTGGGACTTGAGAAAATCAATTATTATTCATTCAGTCTCAATAGGAAAGGAGACCGCGGCAGACGAAGGATCCGATGAATTAGGATTGTTCACATCCCAAATAAATCATATTAGACCATGGAAGTAGGTCCTTAAAAAGACAGAGCTCCCACTTTAAAAACCCATATTGGAAAATTATTTCCTGGCTAATCCTTAGTCCTCATCATTATTGCTGTCATTACCGCTCCTTGCGTATTAAGAATGTCTCTATTAGTCCCTCATCATCTAAGGAAGAGCACTTAAAAGTTTGAAGAGGAGGCGGTTGACAAAAGCTTTTGGGCTGGGCAGTTCAGGTCTCGAGAAAAAAAGGATGACAAAGTTAAGCCTTATGGATCTCTTGTTAAACGTCGTTTCTTGTCCTAATGTCCCTATACATATTTACCCGTCCCTTTATTTAGCCTGTTGTGTGAGAAACCTGAAAGATGTAAAATATCTATTTCCACACATTTAAGGTGTTTAGTATTCCTCTAGTTCCCTGTTTTATAACTCGGGACTCAGGACTCTTCCCAGGAAATGTGCTGGAAGACAAGGAAGGACTAAAATGTCCCGTTTGGTTTTGTTATTATGACTATGACACTGTCCTCCGTCTTCTTAAAGTACCTGGAGAACATCCCATTTTGGAAGATAAAATGGGATATGGTTGTATGTATGACCCATGCCGAACAGGGACATTTTATACACGATAAGATTTTATGCACCTCTTGTTATCACTAGCCCTGCCGCAGTATTTGTATTTGGCCAAGGGCTTTTTCCCTCTTGTTTGCTTGGGTATCTATGTATGAAGGTATTATGTAAACCTATTACGGCCCGATCGGGTCCAATAATCTTTGAGGACAAAAAAATTCAAGAGGATGTTGGATAATGTGATGTCCTCTTGAAGAGTGAAGAGTTGTCTCATTCCAAATCCATTTCATTACATTTACATCACATTCCCAAACTTCATGTCCACATTTCCCCATATTCTCTAGCATTTTATTCAGCCTGTTTAGTATTTACACTCCGTATGCCTCCGGCCTGCCTTTATCTTTATGTTCTTTATTAGTAGATATTTTCTACTTCATTTCCTCTTATCGATCCATCCCGACCTTTTTATGTCTTGTTTACATGCGAGGATTTCCTCTCAAGATGAGATGGGAAGATTGTTGTGCAATTTTGCAAATGTTTTTCCCAACTTTGGGAAACTGTTACTTTCACTTACTTTCTCCCATATATTTTCATTTCAACAACGTTCTTGTCGAGCTTGTAACTTTTGACATTTTAAAAGGGAGAGGTCGGTTCGATTCTGGTTCACGGGGCAAGGATGTCCAGGCCAATGCTCAACCCTGTCGTACTATGTCACGAGCAATCAACTTGTAATTAGCAGAGAAACCCTTTGATCTATCGTTTCAGCTTCCGTCAGCCTGCCGCGCTTTTTCCATTAAGTCAACTTCCATGTTTTAATTTAAAGCTTGATTGGAAGAGTTATTAAGAGCGGCGGACCTGATTAGATTTCACTTCCGCCCCCTAATGCACCCTATTTAATAGCCCGAGTATTTAGTTTTGTAATTTACTTGATAATGTTCTCCATGAAATATTTTATAGGGTGTATACTGCACGGACTCTGCATTGTATTTCTTTTGGTTTTGTGGATCGACATTCGACAAGATCAAAGACGTCTAAAGAGGAGAAAAAGACACATAATCGAAAGGGCAGTATTTTCCATACACCATATGAACTTCTAGAATCTAGAGGAGTGGATTCGACCGAATGGGATTTTTTTCATTGTTGTTCCTCCTTGTTGTCCTTTGATTTATTTGATAATTTGAACTCTACGTGAAAGCTTGAATCTGTGAAGGTCTCTATTATGTCATAACAATGGGGGAGGAGGGTCTATTTAGCTTAAGATAGGAACGAGTGTACGGGGCTTTTTTATTCATCAATGTGATGCATAATGTAATGTAATTCGTCCTATATGCTATTTACGTAGAAAAGCAGAGCCCGTACCGGCTCGGGATGGAGAGAAAGGTTTGTTTGTCAAAGGGTTATTTGCTCAGTGCTCTGTAATGCCCTCAAACATGTCCCTTCTTTTTAGCTTGTCCTTCCTTTGAAGTTTTTGTCTTTTTTGAATTTCATAGATGACAAAGTGGGTAAGTAGGCATTTTCAATACGAGGGAAAAGGTATGACAAAACTGTCAAGAGTACTGGCTATAGATAATGCCTTGTAGAGCATATATATATGAGGTCTCACTGGACCCAGCAGGAATGTCAACTTCCTTCTGTTCTTCTTTTTCAGGCTCTTGAAATTCAGTTCGTGTGGAAAGTTTCATTTAAATTGTAAATCGAGCCTCTCTCAGTAAATAAACTGGAGCTGGACGGAATGGATGAATTTCAATATCCAATTGGCTATGCTTTTTTTATCTTGTCCCAGAAGAAATGTATGTCTTTTTACTAGGGTATTTATTTTGGAGAGATATTGATTGAATAGTTTAGATATATAGAGTTGAGATGGGATCAAATTATTTTCTATAAAAAGGGATCATGCACGGTTCACCTTCTGCTCTAAAGTTTTCTTTGGAATTAGACTAGTTTTGTTGCATCTCTCTTTGAGAGACTGAAGTTTTCAAGTCTCGAAATCATTGGCCAATCCTTTATTTCCCGGACTTATTAACGTTTCATTGACTCTGTTTACACAGTGACTGAAGACTGGGGTCCCTGAATAGGCCAAGGGGACAAATTTGGAGTGTCTGTGACAAAAGCTCGGAGGACAGGACCGACCGACAACTCCCTCCGATTTTTTTTTGTCATTTTAAAGAGTTTAGGCTCAAGGGGTTTCAGTTTTTGATTTAGATTTACATACAATTTTCAGCTTTGAAGAGCTCGATTGGAAAGCTAATCAGGGGGATTTAAATGCAAAATAGTTTGGAAAATCCTTTTACAACTGTATATGGTTGCCTGTCGATGATTCCATGGGTGTTCTCTATCCCGTTGAGATGGGAAGATCTCTGTATAAACTTTTTTTTATCTTTTTCTATGTTAGCTGGCTGGATAATATTAGCATTTTGGACTTGATGGGATAACACATACACAAGATATTATTATTCGGATGTTTTTCCTTTACCGTGTTGATTCAGTAACATTTCCTGTTTGCAGAGAGTTCCGAGCTGACTCTCCAGCCTCATTTGATATCAAAGTAATGGAAATTGGGCTGTAGGTTTTAGTCTATTACCGGAACAAATTTTGAGCTAACAGGAATATTGCTGTAACTCATTTTGAAAACTGGATTTATAAATTGAAATAGCGAAGGGCAGTGGATGATAGGGAATGCAATGTGTTTGCTGGTGGCTGGTAGGAAGGTTGTTAAAATGAGAGGCCCGAGGGCCTAATCCGCTGGAGTCCTTTCTGGAGAAAGAAGGCGACATTGACATGACAGACGAGAGGATGGGGGTATATCTTAATATATATTTAATACCCGAGAATGATAGACACACATCAGGCAGGCATTTTCCATACTAAACCCCACCGATTCATTCAAATTACCATCGCGTTTGGTCCAAGTAAAGTGAATGCGGATGCAGGGAAAGGGAACCAGGCAATAATATAGTCCCACCTAATCCAATTTGCTAGAGAGTAGGTATAAATTAGCTTAGAAGAGTTTGTCGGATATTTTGAATTGGTTTTTCCCATCTGCACGGCTAAAAAAAATGAGAAGTTTCCGAAAACGTAACAGCTTTTCGAAACCTTTTTGGGGCGATGATGATGATGATGAGATGGGTGTGTTCATTTGATAAATGTAAGACCCGCCAGCAAGACCGTCTCAATCCCGTAAGCATGCAATCCCGATTTTTTAAGTTAAATGGAATACCCACCGCTAAGCATGGCAGGAAATTGAGGCAAAATTACCATCTTTCCTCTTGGATTTCCCGATATTTCAGTAGTCAACTCGGTGGATAGTTTGGGGGGTCCCCGGGTCCCTGCACTATGAATACAGAAAGTGCGGATTGTGGATGTGTGGACTAAATAGCTATTTTGTATTCTCTATTCACTAATCGACAGCTCGATGGAATGACAGTTTGCGTTTGGCGATTGTCGATTATTACGTCGTGTTACGCACGGGAGGAAATACAAAGCTTTCCTTTCTACTTCATTATGCCCAGTTTACAATACGGATTCTGTTTCTTTGTTATGACCAACCAGATTTTCCTAAAATTTGAAAAGCCGAATGTTTTTCTGCATCAATGGAGAGAAGGGCACTCAGGACCTCATTGCTAGGGCCATTGTCACTGTCACGGCTGTGACGGAAGGACCGTCGCCCCTGATATAACAATGACACTCTGACATAATAATGAACTAAAGGCCTTTTTGGGTTTGAAAATGGGATAAAAATTGACAGCAGGGAATTGGAATGGAGGTAGATCTGTGAACAAGTCTGTGTTTATATTATGCAATCGCATTATCGACATTCTCGTTGAAGGGAGAGAATTTATAATGTTAAGTTTTAGCTTTGGTACACGTACGGCTCGATTCTAGGTTGTATTTCCATTTTCAGACTTTCATAATATCGAGAAATGGGTTGGGTATTCAATTTTTCGTCAATATATCCCCAATTTTCACTTTTCTGCAGATTATGCCTTGAAAATCAGCCTTAATCGATTTCTTATTGACGAAAAAAATTGTCTGCTGTCGCTGGAATTGACAGTAAATCCTCCTGGATCAGGGCAGAGCAGAAAGGGTCACATATTATATGAAGCCTTCATTGTCTAGGGAAATATTATCAAAGGACTTTGTTGACACTTCGGATTTTCTAGGATTTACTTCCACTGCCGCAGCAGCTGGCAGTCTAATTTTGTTAGCAGTGTAATCAATAAGTGTGAGGATGTTTGCATCAATTAACGAGTTTTTTATTGTAAAAAACGAATGTCTAAAGATCGACGGATATTCGCAGAGCTGGGAAAGTTTTTACTTACGTCTGATATAGATTCTGAGCTAGCTACAGCATCAAGTATAGGATGTGACTCAATATTTGCAGGAAACAATGCTCCGTATCAAATTATTCGGGCATTGAAGTGTGAGCTATTCGGTGTAAAAGGGGAAATTACGGAGTTCCCCTTGTAGTTTTCCTGCTATATTACTACAGAGATTGACAATCGCATACACATGCGATAAGACTTAGGACGGATAACGAGGGATTGTACTCGAACATTGTATAAAAGAGATGACCTGCTGATGAGATCAGTTCATTCATTCACTGAGAAGTCTAATAATTCTATGATTTGTGGGGTTGATTCTGTCCCGTTGTCCTTCTTGCTGAGAGTCCGACTGCCGAAATACATAGGGAAAAGTGGTGCAGGGTCACATACAAGCTGAATACAAGCAGAATACAACGTTTACAACAACTTGAAAAGTCCCTTTGTCATTTGGTTAAAATGCTGGAAAGCCGAGATGAGTTGTGCTCGAAGATGAAATGATTTGACAATTTGAAATGGAAGGAATGGCCCTGTCGGATCTGATGTATATAAAATATAAAATGGAATAATCTGTTCAGCTTTATCTGGCTAATTTGTCACTGTATGATTTTTATAAACTGCCTTCCCTGCCTGCCTCGCCATTGTTGCTGGGAGCGGACATTGTCTGTGACACTTGTACTTGTACCACCCTTGGGTGAATTGAAATCATTTCATTACATTATGCAGGTCAACGGCTGCTGCTGGGTTACATGAAGGACATGAAATTCAGCCGTTTCAATGATTTTTCATCTTTCGATTCAGCTGAACGGTCATATATTTTTGTATATTAAAAAAGTGTATATGGGATGAGATGCCTACTTAAGCTAAGCATGCTATTTTATAAGGAATTCCAGTTGTACCTCTCAGCCTATATTTTATGACGGTTTGAGATTGATCGGAGATTAAATTGTGGATAAATTTTTCCGTGGAATAATACCCGAGACTTTGTTGTTATGAAATGATTTTCAGTTTTGATAAATTACTTGGATGCAACAGATTGGGATCTGGAATTTGTTTGGTTAGAAGTGCTTATTCTCGAAATTGGTTTGGGTTTGTGCTGGATAGAGCTTTGGGAGTTGAGAATCCTCTCCCTACAATGGACAAATCTATTCCTTATCTATAAACTACGTTTTTAATATTATATACTGTGTATGTAATATTACTGTATTTTATGTCGTGTGTACATTGTACAATGTATGATATGTGATTGCGGCTTAGATGCATCCCCGGATATTGCTTTCCTTGTTGAGTCTTTCAAAAACCCGATAAGATCAATTGGGGTTAGTTTATTTGGGCTCTAAGGATTTCCCACAGGATTTCTAACACAAAGGAGTAGGACTTATTTGTCGAAGAAAATTTTATTTGAATTGGAAGGAAATTTGTAGATAGGAAATCCATTTTTTATGTCGTGTTTTATTGTTGAATGTGATATTTCAATCTGGAAAAGAACTGTATTATGTTTCAATGAAGTAGTATTCAACAGCAAATGAAATAATTCCTTCGATTGAAGTTCGTAATAAGTAATAGGTGGTGAAAGTTAAGAAACTATATTAAAAAGATGTAAAAAAAAACAATAGTTAACAGCATCCTTTTATTACGTGATTTACCAACTTGTAGATTTCTGACTTGTGATCAAGGAATGGAAGAATAGACGCGTGTTGCCTTTTAAAAAACTGTAAAAAGATTAAGTTTTATTATCCTCCCTTGTTTTACAGCCAATGAATTGGAGTTAAAGTAAAAGTATGGTAGACACAGTGTTAAAGCCGCAAAGAAGTGGTCCTCAAATCTCGTCTTACTTAAAGCGGTTTATAGATCGTAATAGTTCATGTCAAGAGTATTTATAAACCTTCGGTTTTCGGTACCCGCCCGATCATCAAGTTCTCGGTGTCCCTTTAACAGGTAAATAATATTCGACTCGACTCCGTAGTCCAGACTTAAGAGTTTCGAAAAGTAGTAAAATCTTTGAGGACTTGAGAGGCTGGACTTTTTTGTAAAGTTGAAAGATTACCTCTCGACGTTTCCAGGTAAAGAGGTTGTTTGGTCCTGTAGGTGCGGTAGAGCACATTGTTATGTTGGTTTTTGTAATTTTTTTTTATTACGTATTCCAACATTTCCAACCCTAAACCTTCCCCCTTGTCTCTTAAACCCTTGTGTCGGTGTATTTGTTTTAGCTCTCCAGTATTTTACCTGGAAATGGGAAATTAATTTGAAAAGCTTAAATTCTCTTAAGAAAACAAAAGGCTCTTAAAGAGATCCAACTAATCCTTAAACATTGGACAAGTTGAATTTCTTTCAGGAGGTGGGTCATTCTCGTTGAAAAGTTTTTTTCGGTTTGAAAGTTGGAAGATATATTATGTGAAGACTGCTGAAGACCTTAGCCAACTGCTTAACAAGCCAGGTCAAATTGAATTCTTCTTCTCCAAGGGAAGAAAAAAGAGTTGTGTAGGAAATACACATATATAGAGACAAGTAACTAATAACTAACTAAGTGAAATAATGAAATAATGTTGCATGAGTTTTTATGGAGATTGGTTGGGATTGGTTTATAGTCTTAGGGGCTGGCGCCGGTCAGGGTAATGCTTTTTTCACTAAATACGCTCTGTGTATTCAGAAAGCACTATTTTGGGTTTGTGTATTAAATGTAAAGTAGACACTTTCATTACTTTTGTTGTTTTAAGGTGCAAATTGGATAATGTTCAACGGATTGTCTTGTGAAAGACGGGCATGAGGAAGAGACATATTATTATAATCCCGCATTGATTTTCCTATCACGTAGGGGATGAAGTGCTATAGAAATTGAGAGAATTTTTTAAAATCCTTTGGCTGAGGGTTGTTCATCCGGGAAGGGTTTAATTATTTTAAACAGTCAACCAAAGTCAAATAATTCACACAAATGAAGTCTCTCCACTTTACATACCAACCAGGGGGATATTAATACAGATGGATTTATTAGTTTAAGAGTCAAGTAGAAGTGTACCATATACTTTATTGCAAATCCTCTGCAGCTTTTCCTTTCAATGGCCATTATTATTACTGTTATTATGTTGGGAAAACAAGTGATATTATAAATGTGGGAAACCAGTAGTTCGGGACCTATTGTTAAGCAGTTAGTAGCACGGGTATCTGAACTATCTGACCAAACCACCAGCAACCGTAACTGCAGAGACGGGGTAGATGTTAAATAGTTAAATAGGTAGTAGTCGAGTAGTCTTTGTTGGCGAGAGAATTTAAAAGCAAACCAGTAAATCAGTCTTTTTTATCTGGCTGGGCAAATATTTTCTGTGTTTGAACGTAATTTATGTGATTGGGCCATTAAGGAAAACTCTTTTCATAAATAATAATAACAAAGTAAATTAGGATTGCGTCTCGCATGCAAATAACTTGCTTACTGACGATAAAATCCATCGCTAGTTGATTATTTTCGACTTTTATTTATAAATCTCTTTTGTCTCGACCAATAGCTCTCAGCTTTTATGATATGGTAAGGATGATGATGGTACTTGAAGCAGATCTTTCTGTTTGTAGTGACAATAATGTCACTCCATAATAATAGACCATGGTGGTTTTTAAAGTGTAAAGTGTTAACACTGTATTAACCATTACTATTCAAATGGAGTTGGTATAAGGACGAGTATATCGATGAATTGGGATTGTGTTGATTCAGCAGAGAGGATTTTTTCAGGCCATTAGCATGATAATTATATCCTTGTGTTGCGGTTGTTTTTTGGATCTGCTGATGTGATGTGAGGGTCTTAGCTGCTTGACAGGTTCTAACTCTAAGGTTCCCTGCTAAAACCAACAATGAGATTAACCTATACGGAATTAATCACGAGAAGGATTATAAAATAACTAGCCTAATCATAAATGTAAGTGGAGGAGGCCGTAAGATTAAAGGGTAAGGTTAGGGTAGGACATTGAACTACGGATAGGTAGATCGTAGATTGCCCTTTACTACAGAGAGGCAATCAACAATGTATGCGTTATTAATTATAATAACGTATAAAAAGGTCCGCATTATGAGGAAGATGATTAATAACGATAGGGGAAAATGAATAATAATGAAATGAGAACGATGAGAAACACATTCCACCTTGTCGATTTGTAATAATAATATATTAAGGAACTTAAGACAAGCCTATTGCTATTATTGCCTCTACCTTTGAATATATCTTCGAATGTCTCGGAGTTTTGTATTCGTTTTTTTTTACCAAAGGATTTTGGATGGGAGTGATGATAAAGTGGTCTAAAGAGCTTATTATCTTACGGGACTCAAATGGCCAACGGAGTATGTAATATGTGAGATTGGAGGTCTTATAAATGTCTAATGTATTATTGTCATCAATTCCTGCCCCACTACTATAGCAATGTAGGCCTGAACATGAACCTCTGTCTGGAGATTAGTAATTTATTCAGGCTGTGTGGTGGTGTGTATTATACTAATCTTATAAATGGGATGGGACGAGTGCAATTTGTAAAGTACTTTACGAAATGAAGGTTCATTTAAGTGTAATCGGTCAATCTATCGCACTGCAAACATTAGGAAGTGGTACGGTGGTGGTGGTTGATTTGATGATGGGATGTGAAGCTGGATCTGTCGTGTCCTGTCTTCAATTCTTCAATCTGCGAGAGAGAGATTTGCATACAATGCAACAATTATTGCTAATCGCTAATAATCACTAATCGCTTTCTGCTATCTTGAGTAATAAACGGTGTATTAAATCATCCCCTTGTGGTTCATCAATGCAGCGGAATATATCACACATCAGTCACAATTCACATCCATCCAACATGATCGGAGGGATGGATTTTGACGGGGACTGACGCACCATTCGACATTCCTTCTTTGGTAGGATTTGATTTGACTGAAGAATTTTTACTATTAATCTTAATCTTCGCCTTGAAAGTGGGATTATCAATATTTCATATCTCTCGCCTCAAGTGCCAAATGAGAAGTGTGTGCAATTTGTGATTTGCCTTGTGCTTGATTTATCTATGTGGGATTAGCCTGAGCTTTTATTGTAATTGTAGGATGATGTAGGTGGGGATGAAGGTTAATTTGTAGCCTTTTAAAATCCCATATTTCCATTTATGTCTCGGTTTATATCCCAGCTTGATAGGGCTGGTGGAAGTGCTGCAGCTTTTACTTGACTTGATCCCGTTCCTGATGAGAGAAAAGGGGTTTATATTTTTCAATGAGAAGTGGAATTGAATGGAGCTGATGATATGATTTGATGTGAATACTGATTCTTCTCAATCATCGGTGATTCGCAATGTGATGTGAGGAGGCTTAGGTAATAATCTCTATGATATTGAGATAAAAGCCTAATTTTTTAAAGGGTAGGAGGAATCGGGGCTGAAAAACTTGTCAGGATTTAAGATTTAAGTGTCAGTGTCAATGGATGGATGTATTGTATTATTGTAGAGGTTTTACTCTATCGATGTGAGTTCATCGAGTTGTTTTTTATAGTCAGGCCGTTGTTGTAGTGGTCGAGATTCGAGAAGGAAGAATACGTTTTTTATTACTTGAGGATCGATGGTGGTGGACTAGAGTTGTAGTTCTAACTTCTTATTTTTTCAGAGTTTAGAATTATTTGTTAGTTGTTGCTGGACGACTACCTGTTTGTTCAGAGGTGAGAGATGCCGTTGTGAATACTGATGTTTCAATTTGCTCTGATTTTTACTAAGGAGTTTGAATTTGTACTTTTTCATGTGAGGTTTGAGAGGTACAGGGAATGATGGATTTTTCCGAGATGAACTCCCTAAGATTTTTATCACTTGTCAAAAGTTTACATTCCTTTGGGTCGGATTTGTTCTGTCTTTTCATCAGCGATTCCGAGAATTTCGGATTCTTGCATTCTTCCACCTTTTTTGCTTCACAACCGGCAACTGAGCACAAGTATTTGTTAATTGTTCGTGGTTTTCCATTGAAACTGTGCTGGTGTATTAAAAATTAAAGGCATGTAATCTTCGGTTATGAAATGGATAATTCTATGTAATTTCTTCGTTTGTTATTTGTTGTACATTTTCCCGTCGCCGCATACTTTCCCGATATAAGGCTCTTCAAAATCGAAGTTTCAAATTACGGGATCAGACCTTGCACACTGCCAAGAAAACCTTGAAGTTCAGACGGGTTATGGATATTAATGCTCAGAAAAGAGATATTTGATCCCCTAAAATTATCATCCATTTTGGCAAGCCACATCCTATTGCAGATAAAAATCTGTAACTTCGCAATCGGTAAGATGAGAAGGGCGAATATTTTCGTATGAAACGACAAGAAAATTTTTGGTCATGTGTCATCTTGGCTTTGAACTCATGTATCTTCCAAATTGTAATTTTCTGAAAATGTAATCGCTACAGAGAGGAGTGCTCACTTGTTAAGAAAAAGTCAAATTGGGAAAATATGCCAGCAGACAGAGAGAGGCTTGGTTAAACTGTAATAAAGGAGGGACATGTATGTGGGGTCACAAATAATTGAGCAATAAATAAATAAATATGAGAAGGCTGGGGCAATCCATCAAGAAGATGAGTGAGGTTTGCCAAAGCGAGTTTGTTTGGTCGTCGTTAGTCTCTGGTTTGCATGTAATCAATTATCTGGCATGACTTGTTATTATCACGAGACTTTTAATTGGGATTATATTGCAGATGCTCCAATCTCCTATGTTTCTTGAGAGAAAGGTGTGCCCCTCGCTTGTTTAAATGGATGCCTGGGCGGAGAAATAGGCTTACTTCCACTTAAATGGCACAGAACCGAATCTGATAGTCTAAAAAAGTGGGTCCAAAACCGTTTTCCTTCTCGTCAATGGTCATGGATTGGAATTATGAATTCAAGAATCAATTCATCAAGTAGGATGTGGGGTGTCAAGTATGGACTAGGGAAGGTTCAAGTGACGGGTTACACACACTCGATTCCCGTAGGAAATCCTGAGCAGAGGCTATAGAAGGTGTTAAAACCGTTGTCACAGCATTGTAGCATTGAGCTCATTAGCAGCTGACACTGAAGAAGTGAAAAGGTTTGAAAGGGATACTTTATACCTTCAGAAAAAGGAGTACTAGGAGCTTGGGCAGAGTAATCCAATTAGCAACAATTTATTTAGTTCTTGTAAAAATCCTCTCTGACTGCTCTGACAATCAGTGAGTGTTCCAGCTTTTTATGCCTTTTTTCGTCGCTCTGCCGTAGTGTAAGTTTCTTTTATCTCATCAACTTATCATGTCCCCTTGTGTCAAGTAACCCATCTCAGGCGCTGTTAATTATTCCTCTCTAAATTATACGGGTAGTTTATTGTAGTTGTACATTCTCGTCCGTACAGCAGAGAGACTGGTTAAAGTTTTACTTGTTTGCTGTACTCATCGAGGTTCTCGTCTTCGTACACTGCCAACTGCACTTCAATAAATAAGCGGAAAATGAGCCTTGCTCTGGGAAGTTTTTAAAAGAATGTGGAAGTCGTATGAAAATGTATCTAACCACCATAACCATTCTCATCATCGTTCAGGATACTTGTATCATCTAATTTTTAATTTAATCATCCTCTCTGGCAGTCTCTACCCCCATAGCCCTGCTGCTGACTCTTGACAAGCACTTGGACCGTTTTTTCTTCCTGTTAATGTATGCACGGTTTCCAGGTGCTGCAATTAAGAGATGCTTTGTCGCACTTCTGAACTCCCTGGAGAATCGTCCTGTTCCAAAGCAGTTAGGTAGGAGTGCTTTATATACATGTATAAATGCACAATTATAATCAGTCCGTCTTATATTCAACTCGAGTAATAATAGGACGGAGATGTATATCCCGCAAGTAAAATCTTTTGCAGTTAGTTTGCCTACTCCTATAAAAAGCGTTTGCATTCTTTGGTTTTGTGACATTCTCACATAATAAAGTAGAAATACCGTAAAGGGTTGAAAGGAGTATACGTATTATGTGCGATGCTGAGCGTTTACAAATTATCGTCGCCTGTCACTCCTTTACTCTGCGGTTCTCTCAATAAGGAAGATGGTAAAAAATTTGTGACCGTTTTACTTCCTGAAGAATTATTTGGAACGATCTAGGTTGGCTAAAAGTTTGCAGGGTATTGCATTACGTCACATAGGGAGTAGGGACTAGGGACATACTCATCTACTACTAAGGCACTGAAATTCTATACACTATTTAGTGACAACAAGAATGACAAATACTTGGTAGAGACCCGTTTTCGGGTCCTTGAGAATGAGGTCGGTTTTGGAAGGCTTGAAAGGTTTCGGTTCAAGAGGTCTGGGCAAACCTCTTATATGTTCTGCTGAGAGCTTGAGAGAGATGGGACTTTTTTCCTTATGGGAGGGAATTGATTGTTGAGTTGAAATCATACCCGGATCTTTTGTCGGCAGGGTTAAATATTTACACTGCGGGCAGGCTTCGGCAGTCTCGGGTTTCGATTCCCTGTAATTATCATCTCTCTGCCGCTCTAGTTTCTATTTTAGATTCGGGATTTTAAAAGGGTCTTCTCTGGGAGGATGATTATTATGGATGGATTTAAATTTGATCAAAATTCAAAAGGGGTTATTATTCACGTCCGAACGAATCGATTTTGATTTTTTAAAGGTTGAACCGTTCCCTAAATACCGTTTTATATGCATCCTAAACCAGCAGAAGGGTTATGATATATTTCCCTACTGCCGATGCCATGTTGGGCAGGGAATTGTCTCCAAAATGGGAAGACCCATGGAGAATATAATTCATCTCGTGTCTCATCGTCAGCGTCGAGTCTACTGACAATTTTTGGCCTTTGTAGCCGTTGTAACTACTAATTGTCCCTCACATTGTCACATCTTCACATCACTTCCCCCTCTGGTTTTTTTTCACTTATACAATTTATGCACTCATTTCCATTTTCTTTTGTTCTTATCTCGGTCTCTTGGGATGTAGTTAATTTTTTCAAGTCGAAGAGGCTACAATAACCCAGTTGCAGCGAGAGAAAGAGGATTTGATTGTTATATATACAGAAAAAAACTATCTTGAAATCTCTCCGTATTAGTATACATAAGTTGATACTAAATAGTTCCGAGTTCCCTTGTCTTAAATCTCTTTTACTGTGTACACTCCAACATTTGGTGTGGAATTGTACTGGATTGGATTCATCTATATGTTTGTGATGTCACGCATTCAAGAATCCAACCATTTCTCTCTTGTCTTAAAATTTGTAAATAAATTGTATGACTTGGCCCTTGGTAAATGTTCCTTGTATTTGTATATAGGAATTGGATAGTTTTTTTAGGTCGTAAACTATGCATTTAAAGAGGGTTGAGCTGTTCCGTTGTTTAAGAAGCACTCTTGTTTCTCCACATTCGACGTTGTTAGATGGTGAAGATTTTTTGTAGCTTGGGAGTGCTTATTCTGTCATCTGAACTTGGACTCGGTTTTATACTCGAGGTTTCAAAGATTCGTTCATGAGATCAGTTTTAATTCAACTCTCGGTTCTAGGACGGGGTTGACAGACGGACTTTCTGTACAGAATAGGAAAGTGGAGATGGACGATTCTGTATAAAAATACAGACTTTTTTTTGTAAAAAAAAAGTCGGTAGGAACCACAGAAGGGAGGGTTTCAAGTTGGAGAGATCGTCTCGTCTCTTTGATTCTGAGATCAGAGATCTTGGCTTGGTCCAGAGGGTGAAGTTAGGCATGTCTTTCTCGCATCGAATGTCCTTATTAGACAAATTACCCTTGTAATTGACTTTTTCTTTTGCTGAGGAGGATAGACAGGAGATCATTGATATCATCGAAGGGGATTGTTTTTAAGGACGGGGATATAAATTGTTGTAATTTGGGATTTGGTACGTGAGGGTTGTGCCAAATAATACGAGGCTAATTCTTGATGTTTCCAATGTCCAGACGGTTTGCCTGATTTTTACCCGTTTATACCTAGGAGGGTCCTCAATCCTCTATATTTAACCTTCTATCCTGTGGTATATTTAATAGGATTTGGGATTGAAAATATAAATTCTACTTTCTAACAAGCCCTGGCTACAAAAAATCAAGCAAATAAGCACTCTGTCAGACTGGCTACAAATTGAATCTTGGGATTTAAAAAAAATTAAAGCATGAATGACTAATTGGTCCATTAGTTTGTGGCGTACTTCGTAGTTAGTTGTTTAAAGCTTTGATGTGGATCAATTATCTAAACGTTATACGTAGCAGTAAAAAGTGGCAAATGAGGAGAGTGTGAATAGTGGACTATAGATCCAGTTATTGTAAGTCTGTAAAACATGACTCTATGATGTCACGCTAAATCTGTAAACGGAATAATATAATGGATAGTAATATGAGTAATGATGTAAGGTATTTAGCACACAATGGATTCGAGATGTTGACAAAGTGCTCCAAGATCCTTGATGAATTGCTAAAGACCATGTGCAAAAGACGGGTTTAATATTTGATCTTGATTTCTTTCTAGTTCAAATGTTCAAAACCATTTGTGTAATAACTCCGTATCTCTTGACAAGGGATTTCACTGAAGCGAGAGATGATGATACAGTTCCGAATCCTTGTCGGATCGTAATGCAACATGTGTAAAGAGGTATGGATACATGACAGAGAACATCATCACTTCAAGTTACGTAGATAATCCATAAAACACGATTTTGCGATAGCCGGTTGTAGTGGAGTTACCGTTTTATAATGGAGAAGATATGTAGTTAGGAGAGGTGGAGGTATGAGGAAAGCAAGTGGATGAAATAATAGGTTTTAGCAGATGGACCATAAATCATCTCTCAAGTGTGAGGTCAGAGGTCAACAAATTATTCTTTGGTGAAGAGAGCTTATAGCGAGAATTTCAGAATGGATTCACATTTTATACATTATTTATCCGTACGTTTCATTTAAAATTCTTTTTAAAGTCCATTGTATTTCCACTATATCATTGAGGGAGATAAAATATCGGGACGTTGTTAATACGAGCCTGTGTGCTCATTTTTTTCGACTAAATAGATAATAATGTATGCTCTTATGCATAGGAGTATCTGATATTATTCCGTTCATATTTGAATGAAATTGATAGTTCATCCCTTTACGGCAATTTGCAGCTTTCAGTGCCTCATTTTCATTGTTCTTTATGGATCGTCGTGTTAAGTGCATTTCATCCCCGCTGATTTATCCCACTCTGGGCACCAGTACCGAGTACCGGCAAAGATCCTCTAAACTTGTACAAGTAACGAGAGAGGCTTGGTTGGTGGTAGTGTGTGTGGTGAGGTCGATAGGGTTAACTAGGAAATAGTTATCGCCTCTCGGCTTGTAACTTGTTGTAATACACGGAAGATGATACAATTGGTTGGGAAAATGAGATAATGTAAACCACCTTTTAATTTTCAAAATTGTATTTTATTACGCGGAGAGTGGGAACAGTACGGTTCCATGCTGCGTTTGTATGTCTTGTCATACACAAGTAGCCGTGCAGGGCTCACCGTCCATCGAGGAGGGTTTTAAAATGTTAAGGCTAATGACATTCATGACATTTATGAGAGACTTTGAGAGAGAGAGAGTGGGGTCGGTTCTTGGTCTGGTTACGGTGGTGGCATATGGCATGTGAAATGTGGGCAGAGACGGAAATTTGACATGACATGACACAAGGATCCGACATGGTGGTAGTAGTAGTGCTACACTATTACGGATATTTTTTATTCGTTTTTTAAAAGTCAGAGGAGGAAATATTTGTTTTTAGGCTCCGGCACAAGAGTCATTTAGGACCTCCTTTCAATACAAACATCTGTCACTTTTTTACCATATTTGTTAAGGCTCCGGCTCCTGCTGTTTCCGGTAGGCCATTGTTGCTCCATTGGTTGAGCCGGGCCGGTTGTCGGTTGCCATTTTAACCGTCTTCCTGTCTCCTTATTTACATACAGGCCAGGGCTCAAATCCTCTAATAGACGGCCTAATAGTCTTCTATTGTTTTGATCTTGGAACTTTGCAAGTGTAGCTAGTAGCCGAATCATTGGGTATGAAAAGGGGAAAAAAGTAAAATTCCAGTTTTTGGAGAATGCGTGAGAAATGTGAGGAGATTTCTTCACGCAAGGCTTTGTTTGTGCCATTGGATTGTGAAGGAGTCCTGGTTAAATGGGCATTTAAATATTTAGTTCGTGAGGTAGGGATACGATGGTTCAGACCCTGGGTTAAACGGCTACGGATGATGATGATGATGGAATGAAATCATGTGGGATATAAAAAAAATGCTATGGACGAGATTAAGAAAGTTCAGGTATAATTTATCATTTAATCTATCAATCAAATTTTTATATGTTCGTGACAGGTCTTTTCGTTTAATTTGGACTCAGTTCTCGAGACCTTTGTTTCAGTTCTACAATTTAAGCTGATTTGTTTCTCTTGTTCTTTTAATTGTCGGAAACGGTCAACGGTAAATGGTTATGCAAAGGGGTGGTTGTACAAGTGCAATTGTACAATGCACGAGAATTGTTTTTCCTCATCGGTTGACCTGATGGTAACGAATTATTAATGTTAGTGGGAGAAAGTATAATGTGTTTACATATTCAATGGCGTGTGAAAGTTCACGATTCTATATTCTATCATAGGTACTATAGACAAGGAGATATTTTTCATTGAATGTCGAATTACTATTGAATAAACTCATTAGGTTTGTAATGTAAAACCAAGGGATTGGGTCCCCGGAATAACTACCCCATCCGCATCCAGGAGAAAATTAGTAAAAATAGTCCCTGGGGGAGTGTAATTCAGTAAAATCTGAAGACACTGCAACACATTGCATAAAGGCATGAAATAAGATATAGCCGTGCAGTTTGCCATTTTTTATCCCATTCCAATATCTGCTACCTAGAAATTTGGAATTCCACATCGGCCTAAATCAGATAGTGCTTAACTACGTTGTTATTTATAATGCAAGAAAAAATGCTGTGCTTGGGGCTACTGAATAAGGTATGCGTGTTACTGGTTGAATGTATTTTTGTATTTGTTTGACCAGTTTCTCATTTGTTGAGTGAGGATCAGAGCTTTCTAACATATGCCATGATCCATGATCAATCACTGTGGATTCTAAATTTGATGGAAAAGTGGAGTTTGATGATGAGTCCTGTTGTTGAACCTCGTTAACTGAAAGAACTTCATTGTTTGTAAATGACTTATATTTTTCTCTACCTGATTATTGGCTTGTTAGTCCATCGTGAGTATTTATCCTGTCAATCAGATCATGCCTATCTTTAAAAAATTATTACAAACAGCGCATTAACAGCACGGTGGTAGGTTGATTGGCCCTGTAAAAAGTTGCGTGTTTTTTTACTCCAAAAGTATAGGAACTTGATTTTTTGGATATTTCCCTTGTCTTGTTTTCTCGAAAGACATACACATGTATGTGTGTTTAATCTGGATACATACAGGTGCTGGTTTTCTTCGGGTGAGGTGAGCTTTGAGGTATTATTTAATTACCATTTTTATCCCAAAGCTCCACCCTCGAGTTTGAAACTGTTAAAGGGATGATAGATATGTTTCACTTCTGTATGCATTTTTTCAAGAATTTTAGGCGTTTCATATAATCTGTTATTTTAAAGGATATAGGTGTTCCTTTCTAGTTTCTTACTTAAATATGCGGTAAAATAAACCACACGACCAGGGATATTCTGTCGCTCATACTGTGAGAAGACTACGACTTTAAGCCTAAGCCTGACGCTCTGAGCTTGCACTAATTACAGGGCTAGCAAAGCCAAGAAGCAACGATTGTGAACGCTTTCAATTTGGTAGACTTAATTCCCGAGCTCTTGCTGCGTTTTTAATTCAAAAGGAAAAGGGTATGAGAAGTTGTTTCTCTGAGAAGAGTATGAACTTATTATGAAATTTAATTGAGTTAGATACGAGAGAGGTGTATTGAGTCATTAGCCTTCGAAGAATGAAGAAAGATGAGTCTTAAATCAGCAAAGTTGGTGGTGGTTGGTAGCTAGGATTTTATAGCAGTAGGAGATAAGACGTGTGGGATAGTCTTTGACTTTGCCACTCTGCCTCTAATAGATGGGTAATGGAGCTTTTGTTTCGAAACGAAGAATACGGAGTTGAAATTGGATTTGTTTAATAAGACGAGGCGGAATAAAGGAAGGATTGAAGTGGAGATGATTGTTTGTTCTCTCTTGACAGTTTGCACGCTGATCATGATGACTCCTCCTCTTTCATATGCATATTTAAATTAAGGTGTGGGCTTCTTCGTCTCTGAAGATGAGCCTCCTGGTTTCACTCCTGTCTTTCCTAATTGCAAAGCCTGGTTCCGATCTTCCTCCAAGATAAGGCCTCGTCTTGAGATTACAAACTTCAGTTGATTCTAAAACTCTGCAAGGCTTTAAAGGGCTTTAAAGGCTGAGACTTATTTTTGTTGGAAAGAGCCTTGTATGTTGATGCTGAATATGTATGTATATTATGATATGATGATGATATTATGTATTCTGGAAAGGGTTTCAGAAAGATGAATTTTTAATGGGATTCACGGTTTTCATGTTGAGCTTCTTGTCTTGCAGTTCGGAATGGTTACTCCTGCGTCCCGGTGGCATTGTCGAAAGACTTGGATATCCAATTTAATAAGGCTGTCCGAGAGATTATCACCAACCATCCGAAGGGTGTCCAGGTCGTGACTACGGAGTCTTCTGGAGAGGGATCCGACACGAAGAAAATTTATGAGTGTCCGTGAATCAATTTAAAATAAAAAGTTTCTTTGTCACATAAGGTTGATGATATTCATGGGAAATTCTTCTGTACTTTCTTTAGCGGACACTGTCCTCTGCACTCTGCCATTGGGTGTTCTCCGGCATTCCATCAACTTCTTCAGCGGACAAGTGATCCCTACGAGCCAGATTAATTTCAAGCAGATCTGTGCTAACAATGCTGTGCAGTTTACTCCGCCACTTCCTAATTGGAAGGTAATTTATTTGGGTGATGATGAATACATCATTCGAGGAGAAAGTAATTAATGAACGCTCATCATAATGGAGGTAAATTATGTTTTCTCTCTTTTAGACTGAAGCAGTTATGCGGCTTGGGTTTGGGAACTTAAACAAGGTTGTCTTATGTTTCGACCGGATTTTCTGGGACTCGAATTGCAACTTGTTTGGTCATGTGGGTTCCACAACGGCCTCCCGAGGTATGGTGGTTTGGGATGTTTATGTGGTGTTGTGGAATACTGGAACGCATGCAATAAATATAAAAATGGGGATTTGGAATGTAACCCGAGACTTTCCCGATGTACTATTATGATAAGGTAAAATATGGGGTTTCATAACTTCTAGGTGAGCTGTTCCTGTTCTGGAACCTCTACCGAGCCCCAGTCCTGTTGGCTTTGGTTGCCGGAGATGCTGCAGCCGTGATGGAAGAGGTAACGTTAAAGTTGAAAAACGGGAAAAAATAACATTTATGGTTTTATGAAATGGTCTGATTCCTTAGGTTTCTGATGATGTCGTGGTTGGAAGATGCATAGCCGTGCTGAAGGCAATATTCGGAGGAAATGTGCCTCAGGTTGCCCACCCAATCTTTTTCCGTATTAGATCCACATGCCCCTTTCTCATTAATCTTCTTATCTCAGAAAGACAGACTCCTTGACTTTTGAGTTTGACTGACTTAAGGGAAGGATGATATGAAATGTGAAAGGGGTATGGTGTATAGGAAATGTGATGTTGGTGAAAGTGGCAGCCGAAAGAAAATCTAATTGCTTGTTAATGTGGGTACTTTATAGCCGAGAGAGTACTTGGTTACTCGCTGGAAAAGTGATCCCTGGGCTCGTGGCTCCTACTCCTTTGTGGCTGTTGGAGCAAGTGGAAATGATTATGATCTCTTAGCAGCACCCGTCTCTCCAACCTCCGCAAAATCTTCTGATGAAGCTCCAACTTCAACAGACGCTTTGAAACCGAAAAATGAGCCGCATCGGCTGTATTTTGCAGGTACATTGTACCAAAGGACTTATGATATTAACTTGCTAACAATATTTTCAGAGGATATTGTATTATAAATGTGTTTGATGTATGTATAGGTGAGCATACTATCCGGAACTATCCTGCTACTGTCCACGGGGCTTTGCTCAGCGGATTACGGGAAGCCGGAAGAATTGCAGATGAGATACTCGGCCGTCCATACGATGTGGAAAATGCCACTAAACTAGCTACGACCCTTCTCAAGCCAATCCCTGGACAGTCAACTTCCAAGGCTTGAATTAATTCAATTAATTGACGAATCTCATCTTACTATCTATATTTTTAAATTTCAACAGATAGATGATTCGATGGTCTACTTATAACTGTATCTCCTTTCAATAAGAACTGTAAGCTGTATTCTTTTGTATTTCTCTTGGGATGATTCAACATGTAGCATTTAAAAATGCCAATCTCATTAGGACATCTGTTACTAAAATAAATAAATACATAAAAGATTTTTGGATCTCTGCCGTAGCGAGAATTAAGGATTTAGAAGTAATTATTCACCGTGTTAAACTAGCCGAGAACATTTGGTCCTCAACAGGGTAACAGGGAAACAACACGGCTTAATTAAGTTAGAAACATTGCGTAAGGATGAGAAATCCACGCCCGGTGGAAATAGATCATACGTAACATGGCATACCACTCTTCGTGTTGGGTCTCCCTTTAAGTCCCGGATTGTAAATAATAAAATGAAATATCTTTTCCCGAGTTGATATAAGGATAAGGTAACAAACGAGACTGTCTACATTCATCTCTATTTTAATTACTGTACATCCTCCTCTTCCCCATTTTTAATCACTCCCTTTAAGCAACTGTATCCATCTACATTCATGACATGTTCTCTTGCCTAATAATGTTTCCTCGAGACCAGATGAACACACTCACGGGGGATGATGACGAATGAGATGAGTGTTTTTGTCTTGTTCTTGTAAACTTGTTCCAGCTCTACTTTCCTAGCCTTCTTCGAAAATGACCAAGAGCGAAAAGGAGGTTTTAAGGGATGAAATCCTAACCGAATAATTTGATAACTATCCACGTATAAGAGTTACATCTAAGAGGAGGTGGCCGGATTAAATATTATATTTCTCATTATTTCTCATCCTCATTACCTGCAGCAATGCATTTATTATTTATAAACACCATCTTTTACTAGAGAACAAAATTCCATGTACGAACTGTAGTAGAAATAATTATCCTCTCAAATTCCATATGTAAATATGTATTGATATGCATAGCCGATGCACCTTTAATGGGATTTGATTCATTTTATCTCGAGGTAAACTGAGACTTGAAGGAACTGACCAAGTATTTCATAATTGATTCCCCTCACTAATTAAGTCTAGTTAATCGGAAACCTAAGGTGGGGGTGCAGTTTCATTCCTCGTCCCTCGTTAATCAGTCAAGTTCCTGGCTGACGCTGATCAAATGATGACAGAGCTTTTGTGATCTTTAACAACTCCTTTCTCCTCTGCCGCCATGTATGTTACAGGATGGAACGGCGACCGAGATCAAAATCCAAAAGGCATATAATATGCAAGTTTTTTTTATTCTTCCTCCGTACGTCATCTTTGCATTGCAGTTCTAAATAGTTCTAATAGGATATTAAAATGCAGAGAGATTAACTACAGAGCAATCAAGTTTCAAGATACGTGAGTAGGATTATTTTTAGTAGCCAAATCAAACAAAATTCTATCTCTTGAAGTTCAATATTCAAGAGATTGAAGTCGGAGATAAATCATCACATATACAAATTAACGAGCTTCTAATAACTACAAGCCTTTTTTCTTCCCCGTAAAAATGAATACTCTCAACAGAGAAAAGCCACCGTAAATACCGAAATAAATCCCCTGAATGTTTTAAGGCCTTTTTATTTTGCGAGAGGAGTTATTTCGGGCGGTTATTATATTATATTAAATCCTATATCTATAATCCCAATTACAGACTTTGCTGTCTTGATGGATGAAGTATATTTATTGCATTTCCTGGAGAAATTGCATTCTTTACTTTCTCCGGATTGTATAATTGTATTTCACCCTAAATTGCCGTTAAAACGAATTCAACGGAATACTTCTCATATGATTTTCATATAGCTTTCCGAATTGCAATATTTTACCGATATTTCTATGTTTTAAAGGATCTTATTGTTGGGTACATCCTATTTAGGGGCTGCATTTTTTTCTTCAGGGGAAACATTGTTGGGGACTTATTCCGGGCTGACCTAAAGCATTTATATGGCGAAAACATCTTCTGATCTAAGGACTTGGGAGCAGTTATTAGAGGACTAGAAAAAGTACAAATAATTTGAAGAAGGGATGGGATTGCATGTGAAGACATTATTTAAGTGAAACCAGACAGAGGCAGTCTAGAAAGAGTGGGCAGCTGGATCAAGAAATTACACCCAGGATTATTTACATAGTGGAAGAAAGACGATTGAGATAATTATGGGTTTGGATTTTTTCATGGAGGCCTCCATCCATCCCATTGTCTCCAGCATGTAATTTTATTTACTGGAAACTAAGTACGGGTCCAAAGTCTGGAAGTTTAAATCCTGTATAGATGTTGAATCTCTAGCATTTTAGCTCATTCCCTCACCTCGGGATAACTAACTGGCCTTCCTTCACTCTCTTATTTACTCACTAACAAGGTATGATGATTGCACATTGCGCTAACCACCTCTGTCAATAACAGATCCACTTATCTTATACTCCCAAGGCAGTAATAACCCTAGATAATCCGGTATTATTATTAAAAACCTACTCTAAGCAGCCAATAAAGCCCAGTCAATACAAAGTAAAGCTTCAACTTTTCCAGCAAGGCAAAATTAGTACGTTGTCCCCATAAGAATACATTGGAAAAGTGGTTTGGGTAAAATGACCAGAAAGGGTCATTTTTGAAATATACGCCTATATGAAACTTTTACAGGTTAATCATTATGACCTAATAAATGCATGTGTGAAGTTGCATCGGAATCCGAGTGTGCAAACTATATTTTTATGGAAGTTGAAAATTTCAAAAATTGTATGTTGTCCCCATAAGAATACAATGTAAATCATTTTTGGGGGACAAAAACCATCTAGTTACCATAGACCCGAAGGGGTTTTTGGGTTATAACTTTTGAACGGGTGGAATATCAGAGTTGACTTTGTTTCGGTTTCATCTACAAGGTGGGTTGCAAATTTGTGCAAAATTTCAGAATTTTAGTATGGTTCCATCCAAAGATAATGCGTGCACAAGGATTAGGAGGACATACGGCCTGCGCGATGATATAAGCCCAAATTGACTGGGCTAAAACTACCTGGCTCATCTCTTAAAACAAAGGCATTCATGTAAACAACGTTTCTTTAATTGTTCATGCCTATACTTGATACTCCCTATCCAATGAGCTCAGAAAAATTTTGTCGATTTGACCCAAAAAATCGTTACATTTCATGCATCGGAAGAAGCAACGCAACACCACTATTTTCGACAGTATGCTCCGTATATATCTTTATCTCGAATCTGAGCTCAAGAACTATTTTCAGTAAAATATCGGCGGTCTGTAAAATTTCGGGCGTTTTTATGTCCCAGGACAGTGAACAGTATTAGATTTTACGGAGTTTTTAACCAGATTTTTTTTTTTACCTTTGACCCACCTTTAATGATGAGTTCATTTAAACCTTCGAGTTCCACCTTTATCATTTGCGTACCAGGTAGCTGGGGTAGTTTAGAGAGTAATGAACTATTATTTCTTGTACCTGCATGCATGCATTTCAGCCGGTACTGCTTTTCCTCATCCTCTTTGGAAGTAGTTTGAAATGGCAGGCTAGCAGGTTATTAATGCGCTTTGTACTTTAATAATAATATAATAAGATCTGCCTCGAAGACTTTTATTTGCATGCTAACAAGGGAGGCTCGAAAGTAGTAATTATTCACACAACCGATGTGTTTGGGGATGAGTAGATGAGTGGGAATCTCAGCTCTCTTGGTGGTCGAGTTCTAATCATTTTTCTCTTTAATTCTCCTGTATTTCCTTAATTTATGCAAAAACTCAAAGGTGCATTGTAATTGAGACGTCAACTTTGGAATTTGAGATGATAACTGGGGCTAATTTGGAGAAATTATTTGCGAAATGAATTTTTATTACAGGCTCATACACCGCGTTTCTTGGCTTGAGGAGTATTTGGATATCTGCAGAGATAAAGATAAAACAAGGCTTGGAAACTCGTCAGAAAGGGTTGATCGAACGGGTAGGAATTTGGTTGATGAGAGTACACATGGGAGAGAACTAATAGAAACGAAAGCAATGGACTTTAACAATTTTAATCGAAAATGAATATGGGTGGTTAACAAGATATGAAGTTTTACTTGATCTACAAGTTTCCTAATCAAGTTCATACATACGGCTTATGGGTTATTTTAGTCAAGAAAGAAGTCGAGATTTTACAACCTATCATATCAACTTGATATGTGTGGCTGTTCATCTCGGGGCAATAAGGCTGGAATAAAATGAGACCCCCGAAGTTGAATTAGGGCTCAGGTATCATCAACTTCAAATTTTCATCACGAAGGGATGAATTAAGAGCTTCGTGGTACATGTGTTTTTTAGTATACCACTACTAAAATGACATATATTCAGGTCAATTTTTTCAATCCGGACATATTATACACCATTTTATCGCAAATTTTGCGTAGACTCCGAATCTGCAATAAAAAAACATTAATCATCGAGACGTTTTTGAGATAAACCCCGAAAACCGGGTGAAAATCAGGTTTTTTCGGGTTTTTCTAATTTTTTGGTGCTTTAATGTTCTAGATGTTGACAACAAGATACAAAATGTTATTTAGGATTTTGTTACGAGTTTAAATCACTAACCAGATTTTAATATCTCCCAAGCGTTCGTGAGATATGTGCAAAATACTAACCCAAAAACGGGTAAAAAATCAGTTTTGTTCGAATTTTCCTCATTTTAACGTATTTTACGTTGATTTTTTTACATTCGATTGTTTCAATTTTCTTAATTATAGCCACGTATACTGGGCAGTATAGCATTGAACGCTCCACTTTTTTTGCCCCCGGCAGGGGCCCCGCCGGCAGGCGCCTAAATGTTAAAATAAACAGTTGATTCATGTCGGAAATATAGGGCTAGGGTAGGATACTGAGCTATGCGAGGTAGATAGGGGTGGTACACCGAGCTAAGCGAGGTAGATAGGAGTAGGATACCGAGCTATGCGAGGTAAATAGGGGTAGGATACCGAGCTATGCGAGGTAGATAGGGGTAGGATACCGCTGTAGATAGGGGTAGGATACCGCTGTAGATAGGGGTAGGATACCGAGCTATGCGAGGTAGGTAGGGGTAGGATACCGAGCTATGCGAGGTAGGTAGGGGTAGGATACCGAGCTATGCGAGGTAGATAGGGGTAGGATACCGAGCTATGCGAGGTAGGTAGGGGTAGGATACCGAGCTATGCGAGGTAGGTAGGGGTATGATACCGAGCTATGCTAGGTAGAATACCGAGCTATGCGAGGTAGATAGGGGTTGGATACCGAGCTATTCGAGGTAGATAGGGGTGGGACATCGAGCTAAGCGAGGTAGATATGGGTAGGATACCGAGCTATGCGAGGTAAATAGGGGTAGGATACCGAGGTAGGTAGGGGTAGGATACCGAGTTATGCGAAGTAGGTAGGGGTATGATACCGAGCTATGCTAGGTAGGATACCGAGCTATGCGGGGTAGGTAGGGGTAGGATACCTTACCGAGCTATGCGAGGTAGGTAGGGGTAGGATACCGAGCTATGCGAGGTAGGTAGGGGTATGATACCGAGCTATGCTAGGTAGAATACCGAGCTATGCGAGGTAGATAGGGGTTGGATACCGAGCTATTCGAGGTAGATAGGGGTGGGACATCGAGCTAAGCGAGGTAGATATGGGTAGGATACCGAGCTATGCGAGGTAAATAGGGGTAGGATACCGATGTAGGTAGGGGTAGGATACCGAGTTATGCGAAGTAGGTAGGGGTATGATACCGAGCTATGCTAGGTAGGATACCGAGCTATGCGGGGTAGGTAGGGGTAGGATACCTTACCGAGCTATGCGAGGTAGGTAGGGGTAGGATACCGAGCTATGCGAGGTAGGTAGGGGTATGATACCGAGCTATGCTAGGTAGGATACCGAGCTATGCGAGGTAGGTAGGGGTAGGATACCTTACCGAGCTATGCGAGGTAGATAGGGGTAGGATACCTTACCGAGCTATGCGAGGTAGGTAGGGGTAGGATACCGAGCTATGCGAGGTAGGTAGGGGTATGATACCGAGCTATGCTAGGTAGGATACCGAGCTATGCGAGGTAGATAGGGGTAGGATACCGAGCTATGCAACTTATGCAAGGTAGATAGGGGTAGGTATCTGAACTTATGAATCGGATTGTATCGTTGCTGGGCCTCCGTCAAAACTAAATCGCCCCTGCCCAACTTTTCGTGGCCTCCCCACCAGTCTTGTTCCTTCACAAAATTTGATGTTTTAACGGGAACCAGAAAATCTTCAACGCGTTGTGCTGTTGTACACGATTCAGAATAGCATATTCCCTATCTAATGCACATTGATGATATTAATCGAAGTCGGTCTATATAGCATATCTTAAATTAAATTAGAAACGATATTTATGGCTTCCGCAAGGTACGAAGTATACACTAATATGGCAAAATCAAATATTAAATAAATAATCAACGTTAAATCAAATATTTTTTTCGAATCCACTTGGAAGGAATCTTTCTTTTATACTGCTTTATTGTGTATTTTCGATTTCGATTGCCCAAATAAATTGGGAATTCGTTCATCCTGATATTTCAAGGTAAAAAGTTTAAAAAAAGTCAAAACTATTATTGTGTCAACAATTTTAAAAGAAGACTCCGTCAGCTTTAATTGTCTGCCCAAGTTTCATATCAGGCGACAGTGTAGAAAAATGCATCTAAAAAAGAATACGTAGAATTTTCAAATTTTACAATGTAGAATACTGTGATGATTGCAAGCCAGTAGAAGAAATTGAATGGTTGCTCATGCATGCAAATAAATATCTTACCTTGATGGATTTGAAAGATGATCCAGTATATGCTATCACAAAGTCTTTGGCAGTGTGTCCCCATACGAATTCCCCTCGCCGACCTTCCCATAGAAGTGCAATCAGGCCAACGTTTTTAATTTCCTTGTGATTTTTTAAGATGACTGAATCTATTCGAGATTGCAAAATATTTCATTAATTATCTAGTACATTCTGCTTTCCCATATTAGATAACGAATTGTAATTATTTATTCTTATTCTACCGAGAAATTTCTCCTGAATCGTAGCAGAAACAGCTTGAACTAGACTAGCATTGCTTTCATTATTTACTAACCGTGCCACTTCCATTGGCAAACTAACTTTACTTAACATTTCTCCACCTCCGGAGCAGCTAGCCGCAACTGCTGGATTCGATCCAGCTAAATTTGATGCCCAGCAACCGCATCCAAACATGGGAGCCTGAAATAGCAAAGCAAAAAACAATTGATGACGAAACATTATACAATCCAAATCCCCGAAATTTGAGTTGAATATCTAATTATTACGCTTACATGACCAACTCGGCCGGATTGCTTTAACCAGTTTCCTCCACTTGAGACAGACGATGCGACGTTACCATGTTTGTCCAGTGCTATCGCCCCCACTGTATCATTTACTTCATTGTTAATGGATTCATTAGCTCTGTTTAATTTATCCATGTACTTCTCGTAAGTTTTTGTGGCCTTTTCTATAAATGCGACTAATATGTTTAAAGTTGTTAAGTGTAGAAAAATTCTAACTTTAGAAAGCGTAATATCTGATTTAACTGACTTGATGCTTGAGTACTATTGTCACAGGTAGGAATACCCTGTGTTGATGCCCATAATTTGGCTCCTTCTCCTGTTAAGAAGCTACAAACAGTAACTGCATAATATGTGAATAATACAAATGTTGACGCTTTGTAGTAATATATTAGTTTAGGATAAACATAAAGTAAATATAAGCTTACGTTGGAGGAACTATGCCACAACGCATTAAAGGCTCTTGTTCGTGTAAATCGGCAATCCTTTTTGCAACCAAAATAGGGTTTTTTATCTATAAAAAGCAATTATTTTTATTAACGTTAATTATTCCTTGAATTTTGTTCAAAGTAATTCAAGAAATATTACATACACCCGGAGAGGCACCGATTCCTCCGAAAAATCCGTTCCCATTCATGAAACCAGCGTCACATTCAACAGTTTTATTAATAGTCAAATTGGATCCCTTCCCTGCATTTACAATTCCAGAATCTTCTAGTATCATAGTCATTGTCGCAACTGCTTCTCCAGCAGATCCTCCTTGATTTAGTATTGTCTCTGCCTGAAATTTGTTTTAACATTCATATAATGTTATTTTCTTGACCTTTTTAATGATTAAAAAATATCTGTTCAGTAGATAGACTACATTTACAGGTATTTAAAAAGAAGTACAGTGCAGATTCAGAGTGTAGAGTAAAACATGGTTGGTGGTTTGATTTCGTTGAGTTACATTGATAGATATGAACTTATGGTGACAGCGATGATGAGAAAAGTCTTAATAAATTAGCCTACCTCAAGACAAGCTTTTTTACAAAGCGACTTGTAAGAGTCGTGCTTCGTCCAGGAATGCTCCCCGGCTCCTACAATACAATTAAATTACATTTATGTACGATTGAATTTTGAATGATCGAATAATTTGCGACATCCTTTTATTCGATTTAGTTTAAGTACTACTTCGTATATACTTAACTTACCTAGGTGTAATGCTACAAAGACAGTGGATGACTTCAATTTAGAATTCCTATTTGATGGGATTGTTGTGTTATTTGCTAACTTAGGTTTTTTGGAATTGTTTTTATGCTCAATTTCGACCGAGTCATATTCATGTTTTTCGTCCATGGAATGTGATAAATCATCAGCCTCTTCATCGTCCAAATACATCGGAACATAATCTGTAATCACTAATCACATCATTAGTATGAGTTATATTATCATAGTATACGAATGGTATTGGTTTGGTTTTAGTCGTTTCATTCCTTGGTGCCTGGTGACTGAATTATTTAACCTTGATTACCTTCATCTGCATGGGAATCCTGAAGCAGATTATCTGTTTTGACTTCGGCCTCTGTGTGTTCTTTCTTTACTTTAATCACGAAGAATCGGCATTGAACACAGAGATACTGAGTTGTGTCTACCATTACAGTTGGAAATAGGTTGGATATAGTAGCTAACAAAGTTGGGGATATTTTTGATAAGCCATGAGAATGAGTTTTCCATACTTTGCCCAAAACCCGAAATGGATCACAGCATTGGCGGCTTTGGTCTATAAAAATGCTCATAGTTTCAATTTTCTAAAACTTGCAAACTTTTTTCCCTTCCTTTGTCCTTATTCCTCAGTCAGGCCTATTGCTGTGTGCTGTGATTTAAACTACTGCAACTGCAACTGCTCCTAGACAAAACACAAAAACAAAGAAAGACCGACCATTTGAAATGTAAATATAAACATAAAAGGCACAACGTTTAAAAGTCATTCCACATTCCGATTCGATCATAGCCTAGCATAGCATTGAAGTTCAATGATTGAACTAATGCATAATGAAATTTAGTATGTATTTCATATTTATTTACAAATTATATTATGACAATACACACAGCACACTAGACGGTGGGACTGTCTCTCATGTATTTCATACAAAGTGTATCAGTTTGGAGTGTAGCGTAGCTCACCCATACATGAGGCAGACCCTCCGACTAACAGCACACAACACCACCAACGGAATATACAAATTACAAATAATAAATACAACAATTAAAAATACAAATATTGATATGTGATATGTGAAATGACTGAAATGTCAACCTTTTCAGTTAGTTTTGATGACTTTCAACTTTTGACTTTTGCTTTGGCTTTGTGCTTTGGCTGAAAGTTTCAGCTTTTATTCACCTTTTGCCTTTCAATTCAAGTTTTTGCAGCAGTTTCCACTTACAACTCTGAACTTGCATGTCTATACATTTCGCATTTCCAATCTTGCAACGATTAAAATATTATAAATGAATTACAAAATGTGAAATGTAATCTGAAAAATAGTTAAAAATGTGAAATGATGACAAATTCCAAATGAAGCTGTTTTGTTTTTGCTTGTCAACAAACTAGAGCTACTCGAATCCAGGATATATTTTCTGCCGCTGCTGTTCCTCACTGTTATTTCCCTACATACGATGTCCTTTTTCTATGCCTCTCCATTCCACATTCATATTCCATGAAACTTTCAAACATCAATATTACTAAAAATGTGTGCCTTAAAATTAATTTTACCAATTGCAATTAGACTAATTTAAATATAGAAAAAATTACTTTTCAGCCTAAAGCCCCCTAAAGGGAATTTTATGGATAACTGACTCATTATCTGCCGTCCGCAATGACGGCAATGAAATTATCTGCAACTAAAATCTGTACAAAATAATATACATATGTAGATTTTATATGTACCAAACAAGGGACAAATTCGTCCGATTGACGACAAGTTTTTGTGATGCACCTACATAATAACTCCTATTCATGAACGTTAATGACTAAAAAACAGTTCTAGTTTTACACTGCTATTTAAAAAAAATGCCGAATGTAAAAAACCGTAAAAATTGTCATTTTTAATGCTCATAAACCAATAAATTCCTATCCGATTTTTATCTCTTTTTGTATTAGCAACTATTTTCACTATTCAATATCATCAACCAACATCTTAATTTTCTCAAAATTTTCAGGAAAAATAACATTTTCTTTCTAAGCAAGGGCTTTTTGAGAAAATGCCAACCTTTCGTGTTATATTATACCCTAAGATAAGGGAAGGTAAATTGAGATTTTGAGATCGGTATGTAACATAATCAACACATTCAGTTCACGTGTACCTTGCCCTAAGATCTAATATTAGAATCCGTCGTCAAGCAATTTTATAAGATAAAGTTTTAATTTAGAAAGGAGCCCTACTTGATCTGCCTTCCTGCAGTCCGACTATTGCAATTTTTATCCCAAGTTTTTCAGTTCCTAACTTTAACTAATCCTGCGATAAAATGGACGCAATAGTTTCAAAAACTACCATAGCCCTTCCATTGGGAATACAATGCATTGAATTAAGCATTAAAGACGCTGACGATGTAATCAAGGACTTTATAATAAAAAACCGTAACATCTTCGACTTTTCCAACGCACCTTCATGGAAATTCCCACACATGAATATAGAAAAACTAGACGTCCTCAGTATGATGGACATCTACAGAAAACGATCCATGTCCGAGGAAAAGCAGTATCTAGAACTTATGGAAATCCTGGTTGATCGGCTCTACTTCTCCCTAATCACAACTTATCAATACCTAGCATCTTCTGAGACCGTTCCAACCGGGGCCATTTCGGAACGGGGTGACTGTCACCAATCACCACCACGGGATCTGACGAAATTATCATTGGACCAAAAATCTCATAAACCTTTCCAGGCGGCCAACGTTGCAGAACTCTTGAGGCAAATACACGTGCGACTCCTCTCCCTCGACATAATTAACCCCTTGACCAAAGGTGGGAATAAAATTCCAGACAAGGTCCAAAACAAGAAGGTGACAAGAGTCGAAAATATGACCATTCGGCACTCCCTCACTCAAACTGAATTCTCGAGCTTGGAGGGCTGTCAAAGTTGCTTTCTATCTCAAAACCTTTTGAAGCTACTAGCGGACACAATCTCCCTCTGCCTCAAGGTCTTTACGGACGGGGAAGAGTCACAAATCACCAAATTTCGTCGAGATCTGAAGCAATCCGTTTGGCTCTACTCCCAAAGAGCCGTAGTTATCAAGTGGTGCGAATCCATTGAATCCGACTGTCACGTCATGCTAGAGAAAGCTGAAGACGTTCTGAAAAATAATATCATCATCAAACAGGAGTTTGAAAACTTGGAACTCAAAGCTCAGCATCAAATTATGGTAAACGAGACCGTCAATGAAGAACTCCGACAGAAGCTCAATGCTTGTGAAGAGGAGCTGCAGATGGAGAGAAAGCGGAAGAGAAAGCAAATTAAGCAGAAGGACACTGCCAATGAGAGATCAAATGAACTCGAGAGACAGTTGCTGGAGATGCAGGAGCAAGGGCAGATTCGCGAGTTGGAAAATGGACAATTAAAAAATAAAATCGACAGTTTGACAGCGACTCAGGATCAGCTTCGATCAGCTCAGTTGCAATCTTCCGCTGACCTTCAGGAAACACGGCGGGGAATGGAGAAAGCTGTAGAGGATAAAAATGCCTCCTTCAGACGATGTTCTGGACTTGAAGCCAAAATGGATCTGAAAGATCAAGAAATCATGAACTTGAAGAAGTTGGTGGAGAAATTCCAAAATTCTGACCGTGAGAAATCGGAGCTTAGAAATGAGATGGAATCCGCAAGGCAATCGTTGCAAATTTCTAAGGAGGCTGAACAAAGGCTAGAGAAAGTTAAGGAAGGTTATGAAGATGAACTTCTGCGACAGAAGGAATCTCTGGAACTTGCCGAATCCAAGATTGAATTACTCACGCTGTACCCGGATCTTAATGGCCCTATCAATCCCCCGACTAGAGAGGTGTCCAACCCTTTGCAAGCTATGGAAAATCAACTGAAATCTAATATGCTTCGGATGGATGTTTTACAAGCCCAGACGGAGAGGTTAAATTCTACCTTGATTAAGCTTCGCTCTCATTTGAAATCTAAGTAACTAATATTACGGTTTAAACTAACTTGAATAAGATTTTTATAATGTTTAATAAAGTGCGTGTATGATTCGTTAAGCCATACTTCCACGAAATTAAAAACTGTATTTAAAAGAGCATTTGGTCTATATAAATTTGCTTTAGATTAGTTGACCTCATGTAATTTCCTGTCCTTTAATTTCGGTTAGATAACCTCATCAACGATAGCAATACCGCGTCGATCTTCTGCAATCGTTTGTATGAATCGCGTGACCAATTGATACTTATCGCCAAACCAAAGCGAAGGGATCAAACCAACCGGCTATAATGTATTATTCTAATAAGAGTTACATATTCCAATAAAATTTCGGCAAATTACTTACCTTTTTTGTGAAATTCTATAAAATTCTTATCTTCCCTTGAATTTCATGATGAATGAAAACATCTATACTTTTTTACCAATTCCAATATAAAAAGCGCATAATATTTTTGCGAGAATAAGGGAGAATTTTTTTAAACCCTTGAAATAAGTAGGATATAAATTCGGGGGTCTATTTAGAGAATTGCAGGTTTGAGTTATCTCCTATAATTCCAATTAATTCGCAGACGTCAAAACAGTCTTATTCTTTACAAACCAAGCGTTTTTATGCAAACTACAAACTATTACAAACAACGTTTTTGCATATACGTACAATTTTGTTGAGAAGTTATTTTATTTTATGGGACTCACATCAGAACTGAATACCGAACTTGTGATGCCTCCTCACAAACGTACCCCGTAAAACCGGTTTTGCCTCATGAAAATATCCTTCCTCTTTTTCACAAGAGATGCTCCACGCTTAAAGATACGAGTTTTGTTGTTCAGACCATTGCTGAATAAAAAGAACGCTTGATCCTTTGCCGTTCCTTAAGATGGGCCAAAGACATTTAAAGACGAGGTTAATCCCAAGTTTAAATTACAAATGTAGACATGATAAAAAGTAAATCTAACTGACAGATTTGACACGAGCAAGAATTATATGTAATCATTAGTAATCAGTAATAAAGCAAGCTAGATAAGCTCATGTCTAAAAATTCTAAAACTAGAATCAATGAATGAGAACAAAGTTCACCGGCCTCTTCGTTCACGTATGACTTTTACTTTCAGGACAAAGAATATAATGCCTAGCCTTCAGTGATTTAAATAAAATTAATCAAAATTCAAAGGTAGCAATTACTTGTCTCGATATTTAGAAGAACAGAAAATCACTTTCATCCGTCCTGTCTCAGAATTGTTGCGGATCCACATTTGAACCCCATATGTCATATGCACCTTTAATTCATATACATTCTTTTTACCAAGGATAGATCTATGAAATGTGTAGTATTTTTACATGTATTATAAATGTTAGGGATGGATGTTCCACTTAATTTCAAGTTTAGAGAAAGTAATCAGAATGGGCAAGTTGAAGTAAGTAGACACTCTTTATATAACTATACGAAAACTTTTAAATATTAATATTATATGACACACCTAACTGTAAACCTTCTACTTATCCTTACATTTGACTGACATTCCATTTTTGAATACAACTTATCCAATAATCCTTGTGATGTAACGACCACCAAGTACACGTACTGTGGGTATCACATTGTAATAATAAATAAATAAATAAATAAGTAGTAAGAACAGACATTAGAAATAATGACGGATTTGCAATTGCTGCATTGGGTTTGACACACTTTTGAAAAAGTTGTCCTACGACCCCCGTCATCCTAAACTCGCATTGTCTACGATGCTTCTTCACATGTATTATCAATATCAATTCATGTTTACCTGAATTATTATAAAGTTTCATGTACACGACTTAACAGAAACACACATTAAGGCTTTAAGCCTATTTGTACCACAAGTTCATAGCCCTAAAGTGTTGAGTTAACAACTAAACAAAAAGTCAATTTTTCTCTGACCTTTTAGTTCTGCCTGTACCACCATTTAGGAAACAGAGGAAACGGAAAGTGCTCTTGTGATCGTAGTCGTTCTTCAAGAAATGTGAAAAACTTTCGGGACTGGTGCACCCGACTGTTTGGAACCCAGTTATATTGACTCTATTTCATATCAACGCAAGCATGAATTTAAGACTGAGTTCCAGGGCTTTCGGAACTTTCGGATTGTTTTTCGCCATAGCTTTCCAAAATGGACTTGCATTTAGTGGAAGTGGTATTTCCACTGGTGTCCAAAGTATGTCCTTAGCTTTGACTACATTGTTTACAATCTCAGGTAAGATTGATATTAATTAATTGCAGTAAATACTGAGGCAAGTTACCTCGCAATTAGTCCCTAATATCCTTCGAATGTTAAACTCACAAGGGAACATTCCCAACTGTACCACCCGATAGGTTTTTAAGCCGATTTGGGGGTTTCGATATATAATTGCCCATGGGGAAAAATTTATGCATTCGTGATAATTTTGCATTTTTTTTTAATTTATAACCTCGTTGGATTTTTTTCTTGAAGATCTTCCAAGAATCCATGGAATTCCTCCCTATTTTGCTCATCGAATGAGCCCAGCATCCAATGAGGGTAGTGTCGAAGAAAGTGACGAAGACGAGGAAGATAATGAAAGCCAAGCTCGTGTTGAACCTCAAATCACACCTCTCAATCGAGACGAATGCCTAGCAAAGCTTCTCTGTGGAATGAGCGTCCCTGTAACAGGTGGAATGTCGCCTAAAAATGGTTACTATTCCGAATACGCTCAAATTGTCGCCAAATTCTTTGACGCGTTTCCGTAAGTATTTTCACGTAGACAACAGTTACAATCCCTAATTTATTTTACACTTGAAAACGAAAGCTTTGCAATCGACCACCTGAAAAGGATCATAAGGAGCTATGAAAATCGAAAGTGGTTAACGTTGGATTAAAGTTATATAGCAAGCTCTCTCACGAAACTGTAAACCTGCATAAATACTACACAATTAGTCTAGCTTTGCTTGAAACCAGTTTTTCTAAATATCCTCTTTCCCACAACATATATTATTCTGCTACAACTTGAACAACCTTTAATGGTCACCCAGAAAAGGAGTTTTAAAGGAAATGCTGGTGCTAAGTTTGATGGCTTATATTAACCTGCATCGAAGAACGATGAATCATAGGGATTCAAATGAATTACAAACAACAATGAGCTTATCTTCTCTTTAAAGAGAGAAAGCTCAAATGCATACTTGTTTAAACTAATTATGCAAAATTTAGCCCAAATTGGCATAATACTGCGGAATAAATTGGTCATTGGAAAATGACAAAACCTTTTTGCTTTATAGACTTGAAGAAGACGAAAATAATAGCCATGAAAGCCTAGAAGCATATGACGATTACAGTGTTGAGGACACCAGACCAACGAGATTGAATAGCAAGAAGAAGCCTTTTGAAACCACAGCCAAACCCAGTTCCGGTCTTCAGTTATTCGACCTTGCCTTGGTTAAAACGGCCAAGCCGGATTCCAATAAAACTCAAACGGAAGATGATGAAAGGAATGACAGGAGCATTTGGAACGTAAGTACCTTATCTGATAATCCAGTACATTTTATTTCAAACGTAAAGTGCAGGATCGATATATTTATATTCTGTTTAAAAGAGGGCTGCTCGAGCTAGGAAAATCATCCAAAAACTCGGTGAAAAACTACAAACGGTTCGTCAATGTCAACAAATCTCTGGTTGTCCTTTCACCTTCAAGCAACTCCGTAGCAAATTGAAGTCTACGCCATCGATCAGCTCGAACATGGCATTAGGAACCCCATCAATAAACTACAAACCTTCTTCCAAACCCAAGCCGTTATCAACTGAAATTTCCCTTGGTCGTCCCCAAGCCCAATCCGACGAACCTTCTCTAGCATTCAAAGACCCTCATAAAGGGGATGACGAGCTCGAGGAATTTTTCGGACCTCCCCCAGTAGTCATTCACAGGCCTGCGGGTTTTGGAATTAACCAAATGATGGGCTCAAGTCACAATAAGAACAAACCCCAAAACCCATCAGTAATTTCGCAGTATCAGTACCAACCACAAAATGATGCAAATCAATACAATCCATACAATCCACCCGTTAGATATACCCCAAATTTAGCTCCACAGAAGGTTTCACCTGGCTCCATGTTTCCAAAAAAGAAAGTAGGATACCAAATTCCATCCTTCGTGGTTAAAAAACACCAATCTGGCGAGAACGACGAATTTGACGATGTTAATAAGTCTACTGGACCTGTCACTCTTCTTGGCGGAGACACTTATCAGCAGCAACAACCGCATCAACAACAACAATATCAACAACAACAGCAACAACAACAACAGCAACTTCAAAATGCTCAACAGTTATTTAACAATCAGGGTAACAACAAAAACAACGAGAATGGTCAAGAACAACTTAATGAAGACGATGATAATAATGACTCTGAGGGTGATTATGATGACGACGATACGGAGTATGACGACGACGATGAAGACGAAGGTGGCAATGACAATGAAAATAACAACGACGACAGTAACGAGGAGGAAGAGGATGAAGAAGAAGTTAGTAAAGAGGAAAAAGATGACGAGAAAAAATCTTCGAAGAAAAAGGCATCGTCGAAAGACAAGGAACCCGAACAAGTCACCGTCGTCAAAAAACAAAAAATTAAAGGCTACAAGAAGCCCAGCTTTGCTCCTCAGGGCATCAACGTTGAAGATGACTTTGATATCAAGAAACCAAACTCTGACGACGATGAATCAAACGACCCTGATAACCTATGGTCAAAATTCGCCTTTGCTACGACTGGAGGTCTTCTAAAAGAACCAAAGGAAAGAAACAAGACGAAGCTTCAGGAGAAAAATGACCAAAAACTCAACATCTCGACCGAATCCAACGAGTCCAACGAGAAAGACAAGAAGGCCGAGGATTCAGACGAGGAAGAAGAAGAGGAAGACGAATCCAGATCAGAAAAACGACCAACCAAATTCTCCTACCACGATGACGAAGAATTCGAAACGACCAAAGATGGATATTTTCTATCTTCTTCCAATCCAAGCCAAAAATCCAAACCAAAGTACCGCAAAAGTAGCAGCAGCAAATCTAAATCCAGAACTAGGACACCAGCAGTAAAAAAGGAACCCAAGAAACCCCAAGAACAAGCAAAATCCGAAGAGGAACAGTCAGTTACCCCTGACCCTAAGAAGACAATGCTGACCCAAATCGGTGGTCGTCCGTTGGTACCAGAGCCCGAAAAAGAGACAGGGTTACCCAAGAAAACGTCTCCACTCAGTCGTTTCAATTTTAATTTAATCCGTCCTTATCAAAACCATTACTCCTCATCTAATGAGAGTCCATCAAAAGCCACGAAAACAAGGTCATCCCTTCCGGTCAGTGCAAGCTTACCTACTTACACCAAGCCCAAAGCTCCAACTTCCGAGTCCAATTCGTTCAAGAAGGAAACTACAGGCACTCAGAGTGAATCCTACTTGCCATCAGTTTCCTTTGGGGCTAGCAATGGGGGCAAAGTTGGAACGGTGGAATATCTTGGTGCACCAAGCACACAGACTCAGGCCAGACCAAGCTTGACCTTTCCGTTTGGAGGAACCCTTTCCACTTTGAAGAGCTTCTTCAAACGTCCAGGTTCTTCCCAAGCCAATCTAGACATTCCTGGGGGAAACCATCAAATGGCACCTCATTCCCCATTCGTCCATCGACCAGTTGGTCCCGAGTCGAGCAATTATAAAAGACACTCTTCTTCTTCTTCTTCCTCCTCTTCTTCAAATAAGGGCCGAAGTGATAAGAAAAAATCGAGTAAAAAATCATCCAAAGGAAGGGGCAAAAAAGGCAGTAGATACTAAAAATACTGAGAATTATAATTTAATTGATGGTAAGTTGTATCTCATTGATGGCCCGTGGACACTAACTTAAAAATATATTATAAGCATTTATTTATTACGATAACCTTACAAGTATCAAGCAGCTAGTTGTAGAGTCGATTATCAGTTATTTATTTAGCGATTTTACCATCGGAACTCGGGTAATTGAAATGTAATCATCTTGGTACTGAACGATTTATAATATAAAATAAAATATTACTGATTTACTGCACTCATCCTTTTATTTGGCAAACTGGATCTTGATAGTTCCATTCCGTATCCCTACGTCGTTAATCTGTTGTCGACTTAAATGAACCGGAAACCGAAAAACAAACTCGATACGTTGTCCAGGCTTAATCAGTTTATATGCTTCATTCCGACTGGGAATTCCACTAACGACAGCGACAAAGTCAGACCCGTTGGTTTCTCCACCCGATGTCCGCGGCCGTTCTTCGATTCGATAGATTTCGGTACCATCCTCAAACTGATTTGTGTCGAACTCAATCCAACGGATTGACACACCGTCCGTTCCTGAGGGATGAATCCAACCGTTGGTATTAAAGGCTTCTCCTATCCTAAATCGCACTCCTTGGACAATGTAGTCAATTCTGGTTGTCCTCATTCCAGCTACCAATTCCTCAGTACCATAACGAAGTTGTAGGTTGTTACTTGCACTACTCAATGTACTCTGCGGAGGTGATTGTTCATGGGATGAGCCGCGAGTCATTTCAGGCTCGAGGGCACGAAGGTCATCACTTGGAATTCGTATCTCATACCTACAGTTATAATTTACATACGAAGACGTTGCAAATGTTTGAAAGATGGAATTGGAAAATACAGTCGGTATTAAAGAAGCTACCTTGCTTCCGGTTCCTGTAAATTCGGATAAACCAAACGAGGAATCATCTGCAAAATCCTGGCGATCACTTGGGGTTGGCTGTCGGTATCGTCTGCAGCGTTCGAGATCATTACGGCAGTGTCCATTTCGGCTTTCCATTTCTTCAATTCCGCCTCGATTCCACCAGCGAGTTGATCCAGGTTTATCATAAACGTATATTGCAACTGCTCGCCAAGTTCATTCAAAACCTGGCTTAGAGTTCGAGCAACTAGATTTCTATCGACGTGTTGATCGGTTCCTTTGGAATTCCAATGACTTAAGACATTTCCCAGTTGGGCCAACCGGACTAAAATTTGTCCCAGAAGCCGAAGAATTCCTTTCCCAGACATCTCTGTGAAAACTGGATTTGGAATAGAGGCTGCGGCGATTGATGCTTGGGGTACAGACGGCTGAGCTGTAACCTGTGGTGTTGATGGTGGGTCAATGGTGATCAGAGGCACACTCGGGCTTGGAGTTACCTGTATCCCAGGTCCTAAAGCCTCCAAGAAGTCTTGCATAAACGGTTCCAAATGACTTCGGTGATGTGTAAGGGCCTCGCGAAGATACCGAACCAAATTCCTCAACGCTACCTCATTTCGTTCGAACAACCGAGCAAGATCGACCATCGATAGACCGAGTACTTGTTCTATGTCCCCAAAAATTCTCCGAAGGTTAACTGCGACATTATCAACAGGGTTACCAGTTCCTCCGGATGATGAGGGCTCTTCCTCGTGGCCAACAGGTTCCGATGGAGTTAAGGTTGAAGGAGATGCACGCTTAGGGATAGGTTGACCATCTTGATCTTGATCAATAGGATCTCCGTCGCGTTTTGGGGGCTGTCTTGAGTTTTCTCCGTTGTCGCTTCCGTCCATGTTCTGCTAGCAAAGATAAACAGTATTATCAAGGTCCTCAAAGGTATTCATAATTTTTATTGGCATGTATGGAATGGATGAAATAGGTCCACTCACAGATCACATATATAAATTTAGATAGCTCTATATAATATTAATTTTGTTGCATTCCCCTTCCGAAGGGATCCGATTGTGAGAGTATTTTTTACTTTTTGAGATGGTTATCGCATTCAAAATTATGTATCGATATCTCGACAGCTCAAAGCATTTTCCAACCTGCCTGATCCCGACGGATGAACGACAGGAGTATTGGAAGTAACCATGATGATAATTTGACAAACGATGACAAATACGACACATCCGCAAGCATCGGATTCCAATCCATGGATAAAGCTATCCCTGGTTTCAAACAAAAAGAGTCAAACCAACTGTAAATAAAAAATTAATTGTGCTTAGCATATAATTATCAAGATATTTACGAATATTTCAATGCCCTTCAATTCAATATTATTTTACTCCCTCTTACTGCAAATCAATAGCATTTTAGCGTTCGCGTCTAATAATAAATGCTTATGTATATTTAAAGGAACTCAAATAGTCATTCGTTTTAAAATAAAATATTCTAACCGGACGTCCAATATAAAGATACTATTTTTACATGATTGCCTACTGACAAGGGTCTCATTATTTTATAGAAAGTACTAAATTCCAGCATTTAATTTAGCTCAATAACTATAACGCCAGGATTCTTCCTTCCAGACAACTATTTAATTAAACTATTTATAGTATGTGCGATAGAATTATTAAAGTATGCCTAGAATCTCAGGTCAGATTTTCTGAGTCGACGTTAGTACAATCTCCGCAACTTTGGTTTCTGGATAGTACTACGAAACTGTATAAGAAGTAAAAAAAAACAGTCTGTCTGTAATTGAAGCTCTCAGAGATAGTTGAAGCAAATAAGAAAGTTAAATGTAATGATGGGTGAAGTGGAACTGAAAATCCACCATGCCGAACATATAGATCGGCTCATCATCTCACAGAAACTCCGTTCGTGTGTTTCCAGCTTTTCTCCAGTTTAAGAAAGCTAGGCACTTTGTTTAGAATGCTAGAACGAGGAAGCAAAGAGAAAGTCCTGGAGTATTGAGTATTAGATTAGTTTCGTTTCATCAGCCATCAAGGCTAACAGAGCACGTAGATTCAGTTTAAGATGAGTCGTGGATGAGATTCCGGATAAGATTAAGACTCGGGGAGGGATCTATTCAGCGTCCTCTCTCACGTTTCCCGAGTAGGCGTTTAATACATTGAGGTATTGGCGTGATTTAGTTCTAGACAAATGACTACTCCTCAAAAACGGTAAGACTTAGAAGTGTGATTCAAAAACCATTTTGAAGCTAATTAATTTCCCAATAGTTCACGTTGAAAATATATTCAATAAAGTTAATTGCTTAACTCTAAATCATTTATGGAAAATTTTTCATAAATCTTCTGATTTGCAGCGAAGGGTTAAAGTTTATTGATAATATTTTCAACGTGAACTATTGGGAAATTAATTAGCTTCAAAATGGTTTTTGAATCACACTTCTAAGTCTTACCGTTTTTGAGGAGTAGTCATTTGTGTAAAAAAAATACATTAATTTTTAGAGATGTTAAGTTTGTGAAGATTTTGATGGGGTACTGTGAGAAAGTTGGACCGCCACATTTGTCCCAATTTAAAATTGGGATTTTTTGAGATTGAGATTGTTTCGAATTTGCTTAATTAAATCAAATTTAAAATTCGTTTTCAAAACCGCTTTCAAAACTTCGAAGACCAAAGAAGCCATTTATCAATTTGCAATATTGCAATTCACAATTCATTTATACTTTGTATTTTCAACACACATCATGAATGATGGGACCAAGCAATGCAACATCCAAATATTGAATATGTTGTATTTCCTATTTGCTAAACTAAAAGTGCTATTTGATATTCAATATTTCCTATTTTGTATTTGCATTGCAACCAACATCAACATGCTAATTGTGGCTTGTGGCAGTGCAAGTAAAAAGGGCACGGATGATGGTACTGTAAGAGGGTATCCGGATAGAATGGTCAGGGATGAAATGGTCGCGTGAAATGGTTGCTGATATAATGGTAGCTAAAAGTGGTCGCGGACAAAATTGTCTAGTGAGCATAAAAATAATCATTCCGAAACTTTCCGAAAACCAGAAAAACTTGGCTAAAAGCAATAAATCGTACTTACAATGAATGTACGTATGTATCGCAGATGTACCATTACCGTTCCGCCGTATGGGGCTCAACGACGGATAGACGGACCGACAAATAACTTAATATCAATAGCTTCATCAGTTAATTATCATCAGAAAGCTCAAATTTACATATTTATATTGAATTACATTTTCCGGTGTTACTCAATAAAACAATGCCTCGATAAAAAGCTGTGAACATACATTTGAAATATGATTCCATAATAAAATATATACTTTAACCCTGCTCAGATCAAACATTAAATGGTGTTAGTATGTATCGCCTGGAATTCTCCAATTTCCAAATATTGGACAGCAATAGTCGAATCGATATTTTGTTAATTTGTCAGTACAAAAAATACATGAACTCATCTGATGGTGCTTCCTAGGCGTCCATGAATGATTTGTAATATTTTGGAATGTAATAAACCGATGTAACGGGTGTAACCAAGTGTTGAAAATATAACGATAAACAAACTAAATCTCAATTTCCCCAAAAACCCCGGGTTTCGCACCCTGGTGTCAGTAGGAGTGGTCCCGTATTTATCAAAGATGTTCTATTACTCATGGAATCGTTTAAACTCCATATCTCAATTTCCCCAAAAAGCCCGTGTTTTGCACCCTGGTGTCAGTGGGAGTGGTCCCGTATACGTCAAAGATGTTCTATTACTCATGGAAATCGTTTAAACCCCATATCTCAATTTCCGCGAAAATCCGGGTTCTGCACCCTGGTGTCAGTCGGAGTGGTCCCGTATTCGTCAAAGATGTTCTATTACTCATGGGAATCGTTTAAACCCCATATCTCAATTTCCCCCAAAAACCCGGGTACTGCACCCTGGTGTCAGTCGGAGTGGTCCCGTATTCATCAAAGATGTTCTATTACTCATGGGAATCGTTTAAACCCCGAATCTCAATTTCCCCGAAAATCCGGGTACTGCACCCTGGTGTCAGTGGGAGTGGTCCCGTATTCGTCAAAGATGTTCTATTATTCATGGGAATCGTTTAAACCCCATATCTCAATTTCCCCGAAAATCCGGGTACTGCACCCTGGTGTCAGTGGGAGTGGTCCCGTATTCGTCAAAGATGTTCTATTACTCATGGGAATCGTTTAAACCCCATATCTCAATTTCCCCGAAAACCCGGGTACTGCACCCTGGTGTCAGTGGGAGTGGTCCCGCATTCGTCGAAGATGTTCTATTACTCATGGGAATCGTTTCAACCCCAAATCTCAATTTCCCCAAAAATCCCAGGTTTCGCACTCTGAAATGTAGGTTCAGGGTATTATCATGTATAGATGATAGACATAGAGTGTAATGTAAACTACCTAAGCGTCAGTTTTAAAATGAGTAAGAGCTCTATCCTGGCGTTGGACTCCTACATATCACTATTCTGTTTGATTTAATGGTTTGTTTTGGGGTTTAATTGATGGGGGCAGGGGGTGTGACCGATTTGACCCAAGTTCGAACTTAGCCTCACTCTTGAACCAAGGAACAAGTGTACAAAATTTCGTGACCGTAGGTCAAGCCGTTCTCCAGTTATCGCTCGGACAGACGGACGGACGGACAGACGGACGGACGGACGGACAGACGGACTTGTCGTTCGCATAAAGTGTTTTCAACACTTAATAAAGTTCTCTGCAAATTATTTATCGACCCAATATGTTTATTGATAATATGATAATAACATCCAGTGTGGAGTATGCCTGATTCGATTCTTCATCGACAATTAAATTGAAGTCTTTGAGCTTCAAAATACCAAGAGATTTAAAAACCAGGATGTCTGTAAGAAGTGATCCAGTTATTCCAAAAGCACCCGACTTTCCATAAAATCGAAGAGTTAACAATTTCAGATCTCTGGAATTTGCACAACAACTTAACAAATCATCGGTCAAAAGCTTAAAATTCTCCAAAGCTAACTCCGCCCGTTAAAGTCAACATTTTTTATATTCGACAACTGTAAAGGAGGAGGGTCAGGGTCAGGTCTATCTTTTCCAGACCACATAGACATGATGAAAACGTCAAGAGGTGTCAATCGACTTTTAGAAATGCCGACTAGAATAAGAGACATTTAAATGATTTCAGACCCAGATGAACTGAAGTAGGAGTCTGAGACTCTGATATCAATTGGTTCAGGATATTATTTGTCATTATTGTCTGGCTAACTGGCTCAAACGCAGAAAAGTCAGCAGTAAGGTCTAATTTTCTAAGATTTTCGAAATTGTATCGAAAGTTTGTTGGAAATTCATGAGTCATTATGGGCATATCAACAAGAAGGCAAAGTTTCTGTAGATATTCTGCACTTGATAATAGTATGTTGTGAAAATTTTCAGGATGTATCATAGCTAAAAGAGAAAGGGCTCGAAAAACCGTTTTATACGACATTCCTTGATTCGCGAATTTAGAATCCAATCCAGATACCGATTTTTTAATCCATGAAATGTCCAAATGTCAGATTTTATAATTTGGTATGCCAGATTTCCATAGAGAAGAATGACAGATTTTGCTTGAAATGATACTTTTCCCCCCTCCAGGATTGCTTGACAACCGGCGTCTCAGGGGGTTGACGTCTCTTCAGACGCCGGTTGTCAAGCAATCCTGACCCCCCTCCCCCCAGGATATTTTAAAATCATCATTCAAACCACTACTAAAATTCACAGATAAAATTACAGTTTTTAATAAACGTCATTCACTCTCTTAATATCAGAACCATTCGAATTGCACTTTAATGGCTCGCTCTCCGTCAAAATCAAGGTCAAAAGGTAAAAATACACCATCAAAAAAGAGGCCATCGACATCAGTTGGACCTTCAGGGGACAAGAAGCCGAAGGTCCCAAGGGATCGACACATTGTTCGCCTCCCCGGTCCTACGAAAGCATATGCAGACGAAAATGACTATCGACTAATCCAGTTACCGAATGGGATACGCGCTCTCCTAATTTCCGGTCAAGGGCAGGATAGCTATCCCGACTGGCATCATCAGACAGCCGGTTAATGCTCAATCAAATCCCATCCTTAATCAAACCATAAAATTCTAGAAACTTCAAATTTCTCTATCCTTTCACCATTATTAGATCTCGGCGTGTCTAATCTTGTCCGAATGTCAATGAATGACGAGAACTTGTCCCCGAACCTTTGGAGCCACAGGCGAGTTTCACACTGGAAGAGCCCTGCCCATTTAAAGGACTGTTTGCGTCGCCGTTCAATGAGAAGAGGAAGGAATATAGGACATGCTGGGGCTTTTGCCATTACCGTTAACGTTGGCTGGACGAATGACCCTTTGGACCATTACGGCCTGACCCATTTCTGTGAGCACATTGTTCTTTTCGGATCCAAGGGATATCCAGCTGAAGATGAACTTCTGAAATACCTAAACGTCAGTTGAAACTTTAAATCCTGAGATAATCGGAATGAGATTGTTATTGTTGTATCGAATTTCAATATTTTGAAATACTTTGAATGGAATTTTCCGAACTTGCAGGAGAATGGGGGGAATGGTCTTAGCGCATCCACTTGTCAACACACAACGACCTTCTACTTCGAGACTACAGAGACAAATATTGCGAAAGGTTTGGACATATTCTCGAATATGATAGCATTTCCGGCATTTGAAGAAGACCTCATCGGTCGCGAGGTCAATGCCGTGGACAATGGTAAAGTCATGATAAATTGACAATTACAAGAACTTATTCAGTTTAGATTGGTTCGATCGACCATAGCATAGCCCCGACCCGACCCCGACTGACATTAGACATAAAGGCGGAAGCTAGTACCTTGTCAAATATATTGAATATCAACCCCTAAAACCAATTCCAAACAATGTATTATTGTCTTCCATTTTCTACCAGCCTTAAGCTATACCGACCAAAAATCATACCGGTTCAAATGCCATACACGACAAAAAGCAATTCAATTAAAAATAAAATTAATCAGAATCAGAATTGCTTGATGTTTTTATGTTTAACACAACTATTAATGCCAAAAATATCAAAGTTACCTTACAACCTACAAATCGAATCGACTTACTTTTCAGAATTTTTGTTGAAGCGTCATTTGGACGCGTATAGAGCTGATCAGATCCTTTTTAGTATCGCAAATAAGAATCACCCACTCCATAAATTCTCTTGCGGAACCCTACAAACGCTCCGGCATCCCGAAGACCCTAACGGGCTAGGAAAATTACAAACGGCCTTGAGATCCCATCATAAGACGCACTATGTCGGCTCGGCCATTACTCTTTCTCTTCAGGTATTTGACATGTTTATGAATTTAGTATCCTCATTAGAAACATCCATGTTAACGTACTAATTTAAACTGAAGACATCGGCTTCCCTTGACGAAATGGAAAAGATGGTTTTCGACAACTTTAGCAAGATCCCTGAGGGGCAGAGAGAAATCCGCCAATTTTTTGAGGTTGGGAAAGGGTTAGATCGTCCGTTCGACAATCCCAACTTTAACAACATCTATCTAATCAAAGGCCGTCAGAATATGCGAGCTGTAAGTATCCATAAAGTCAAAATATTAAGCTCTGAACAAAAACTGGATATTTTTATTTTACCATAACGGCAGATTAGAATGATGTGGGCATTTCCGGCAGAGGCTTGGAAGGATTCGAAAAACAAGCCGCTCGACTTCCTAGGGGTCTTAATGAATGACGAATGGGCTGGAGGACTCCCGTATTATCTTCGAAAACAGTAAGTTTCTAACTAATGCGAACGGTTAAAACTATCCATCAATGATTTCGAACTAAATTTTGATTTCATTGAACATTGTAGAGGCTGGATATTCGACTACAGCGCCGGCTGCGGTTACCAGCAATTTTACAGAAATGAGTACACGTCCCTCTTTGAAATCGGAATATCGGCGACTGCCGAGGGAATGAAAAACTATTTCGAGCTGATCCAGGTCATCTTCGCTTTTATCAAACGGATAGAGGAAATCCCTCTGGCACAAAAACAGAAATTGTGGACCGAGATGCACTGTTCCACGTCCAAGTTTTTCAACTTCTCGGGACCAGGTGATCCGAGCCCCCTCACCGTCAACTCCTCCATGTCGCTTCAAATTCAGCCTGGGACCGATATTTTTGTAAGATAAGATCGATTTGTTAGCAGATGAATACTGCAGAATCAGTAATGCCGCAGATCAGACACAAAAATCTTGATTAAAAACTTATTTGGCATTGGCAGAGTGTGGAAAAATGCTATGGACCAACCTACGACGATAGTGCCTTTATGAAGCACTTAACCTTAATGACACCGAATAGTGTCAATGTGATGATGGTCCTTCCGGAAGGAGATCCGTTGAGGAAGGAGATGAAGTTCCCCAAAAGTGAACCCTTTACTGGGGCAGAGTATGCTGTCCAAAAATTTAGCGCTCCGCTCATGAAGAGTATGAAAACCGTTAAGAGTCTAGACGTCAAATGCATCATGCCCAAAAATCCATTCGTCAACGGCACCGTTGTCAACGTTGGATTTATTAAGGCCTCAAGAATTGGTAAGGATAAAATGAAACTTTGAGTGCCGCTAAAAACGATATGCAATCAAGGGTTGAAGGTGAAGCCAGAACGATATATCTCTAGATCAAAATATGAATCTATACGTCAAAAGTAGTTACGGACAGGTGGAAGCCGTTATTTTTCAGTTCCGATTTTTTAGGGGGCAGAGGGTGTGACGGACTATTTAAAATTTGTATTTAGCTTAAACCCAATCAAATATAGGCTTCAAATTCGAGGTTTTAAAAATACCTCAACGCTTGTTCAAATGCTCGTACTCTTCTGATAAATAAACTTTGGTTCTTTTACAGCGGAAACTGAAAAGTTTAGTATTCACCATCATGGAAATAAAAGCAATTCCATTTTCAAAGCGAGGTGCACCGTGCAGTTTGCATCGGGGGTCTGCAACAATATCCGGAAGTATGTCAATTACCGTAGTTTTCTAAATTCCTTCAAGGGTTTTATGTTTCCAACCCTTGAAATGGATAGGGATTAAATCAAATCCTTGTTGTACAGTTCCTTGTATCTAATTTTGTTGGGAGAATGTCTACAATTAAAGCTTATCGGTGACGTCAGTTCCTTTCAACGGTCCGGAAGCAACATCAGAATTTATGTTGAAGACAGCGGACTATGTTTTGATGTCTGCGGCTTCCCCAAAGCGATGCATCTCGCACTATCCGACTTACTGCCTAAAGTTTTCAACTCAGCCCGTAATTTCATTGGGGAAGCGGTCTTTGATCTGATCAAAAGGGATAGTCTCGATGAATGGGCTGAAAGAAAGCAAAATAATACCGACATTTTAGAGTAAACTCAATTTCTAATGTATCAAATCCAATATTTTAGCCCCTGACGGAATAATAGACAGGTTGATGTTGCATTATTTTGTAGTCGAATGATTTACGAACTTGAAACTCCAAATGCCGCTTCGTGGGAAGATGATCAGAGGATATTGGAATCGCTTAACTACAAAGGGTTCCTAAGCTTTGTCCAACTATTCAAATCCAGTTCCTTCGCCATCGTGGAAATCGAAGGAAATATGTCGATTCAAGATGGACTTAATGTAGCATGGATTTTGGAGGATTTGAACTATAATCCTACCGTTGGGAATTGGAAGAATCCGGTAATGTCGAATATCAGTTCAATTCATTTATTTATCGACTATACGATGTAAATCTTCCCTAAATTACCTGCCTCCAATGTCTCTACAATTTACAGACAATCGGAATGAATGAACTGGACTCACTTCCGGACAATCGATGCATCCGGGTCCGAAATCCGTCCCCCGATGATCCTAACACCGTCGTATTCAATATGTACGACCTGGGCCATAAGAGAGATGCGAAGATCGTGGGCATCGGTATATTTTTGGGAGTAAGTTGACCCTTCGCTTTAAAATTAACCGGATGGTTCCAAAAGTTCCAATACTATGCGGATGCATTTAAAATGGAAATTTCACATTGTAATCCTTCGATTAGAGCTACATTCCACCGTTAATGTTCCACATGCTGAGGACTGAAAGACAACTTGGCTATGCGGTGGATAGTGAGGTGGACTTCCTCTTGGATTCGGTCGTCCTGATTCTTAGTGTCACTTTCCCATCCGACAAGCGGACGTATGTACTTTCTTGTGTTTTAAATCTACCGTATTCATTTAAAATGTCCTCCTCCCCTCGGGTTCTCTCATTTAAAGGCTAAGCGTCTGTTTTAAAGTTAAAGGTACACTAAAACTATTCCTATAATTATTGTTGGTAACTCCATAACCAGGGCATGTGAAGTGGACCAAGCGATGGATGGATTTTTAGTGAACGTCTATCATCGTCATTTGAAAACATTGACTAATGCTGCCTTTCTTATTTGGAAGAAAAAGGTAAGCGGCATATGTCACTCAAACAGTATATTCCGAGTTTAAAAACCTCGAATGTAATAAGCCTTTTTCAGATGAACCCCGAAAACGGGGTAAAAGCCGCATTTTTCGGTTTTATGCCCCATGATCTACTTCAGCAGACGCTTCAAAATGTTAAAAAATAGTTTATTTAGCTTAGGTAGGTACGATTGTAAAAACACAAAAATTAATTAATCATTTTTGGAAATGTAGCTGGGACTGCCGGATTCCCTAACGCTGGGAGCTGTTCACTCTTGGTACACAAATAACATACTGGCTGTAATAAAATTGAACAAGAATAAAGGTCAAGGAGAATGGAGAGATGACAATTTCACAATGATCCGAAAATTATCGATTCAGGTGAGGGTTTTTGAATTTTTTTGCAAGGAATCCATTCGGTTCTCCTAAAACCAATGTTTATACTTTGGAAAGAAAGTTATTTTAATTAATTATTTTAATTATAGATTCCAGGAAGCACAAAGGAACGCTGTGCCGGAATCAAAACATGCACCGAGTCAGAAGAGACATCTGCATCAGATACATCTTTAATCTTCGCTAAAGATGGAAAGAATGCGATTCGGCCGTACTTCATTTCCAATATTCAAGACTACAAAAGGTCCCCCGACGAATAGCACGTTTTGAAACGTACCAAAATACGTATGAAATATACTCAACAAAATTATGAACAGTAAACCGTCCGACGAATATATCGTAGATCATGAGCATTTACTGTTTTTAAACTTGTATTTCTTGAACAAGCTTAGATCCCCCATCAAATTACTATTCCACTCCAAACACGTAAAATATTTGCCAACACTTCTCCGCAAATAACGCGATAGATCTAAAACTTGTTCTATGATAGGTAGAGCACATAAAAACATCCTTCTTGTCTAAGGAATCACATATAGTTTGACCTAAGTATAGTACAAGTTGTAAAAGGGACTGCTGTTCCTGGTGCCTTTCAAACTTGATCCCTCATGACTTATCTTATGTCCACAAGGATAGTATAAATCTATAAACGTCAGACAACATTTTTCGAGAAAAAACTTTCTTAAAACCCCACGCGATAAATCTATGGGGACAGTTAAGAGATTTAGGGACAAATTAAACCCCGGAATTAGTACTGTATGTCAAGATAAGATGTTTATACGGAATCATCGCAGTAGCAGAGCACTGTACTATAGTATTGTGTCCATTTTATCGTCCCTGTCTTTAACTGTACCGCAGCCCACAGCGACCCATAAAAAAGGGTTTTCTATCCCTTTTGCCAATGATCGTATCTACGAGTAATAAAGAAGGATTACACGAAGAATACACCATAAATTCGGCAAAGATAGAGTTGTTATTTTATCAAAGTAGGTTATAAAGACAGATTAGACGGACTTCATATTTTCCTGGCCTGAGGTATGAACTTTGAAGGAGGTTTGACCTCATGTTCTGTACGAATTGTCCCTAAACTACTTGCGTAATATACAGGATACGACGCACAGGGATGTGAAAGTACTCTGGAAGAGGAGTCCTTGAAGCACCTATTTTAACACAGAGAGTATTTCGAAACTTTCGACGTGGCTGCAGTAGAGGCTTCTTCAGTTCTTCCAAATGTCATTGAATTTCAAGCCTCTGAATTATTTTGTGTATAGTATCTGTAATATCTGGTCGCCCGAGACAAGGGAGACTCGCAGGAAGGAACATAAAGACAATATTTCTCGAAATACAAGCCAAATTCATAAATTTATGAGGATTCGTGGTCCAATTTGGATCAAGCGTCTAGTCTCAAAGCTGGATCACTTATGGACCCTCATGAAATATTTATAAAGCCCCCTACAAAGTGGGAGGTCACTATCTGTGTTGACTCTAAATGAGTGAATTTAGGCATTTTCCGAATTCATATTCTGCGCTAGGAAATGGGGAAGGGAAATGCCCACTATTTACTAGTCGTCAAGCATTTCTATATTTTATAAATTTCAAGTGCTTTTTGCTAATCCTTTGACCCTCACACGTCTGTCTGACCTCGCTGCATCTCCAGACACGCAATTTACGGCCGTAGTTTCAGGGAAAGAAAAAAATACAAACACAGACATAAGTAATTGAAAACCATGACTTGGAATGAACAAAACCGAATACCAAGCTTTTGATGACTGCTTATCTCGAACGGTACTTTTCCTAAATTCAAGGTTTAATTCACAAAACGAGGAAGGAAAATCTCTATTAAGTGCTCTTCCGGCTTTTGCAAGACAAGACTCCTTGGATTTGGATGTCTTATTGGGCATACAGTAAGTTAATACGGTTTCTTCAGGCATCGGACCCAGAGTTTTTATCTGTCGGGGGATAAAGGAAATTCACTCAATCTATTCAATGGATGGATTGGACAAATAGGATTGGATGTGCTGGACCACCCTTCTCATCCTTCTTTTGCAGCCTCGAGATTCCTTCTGAAGGTTCTCCAAAGCATCTCTATCATTTCTCCCTTGGATGGGGAAAGTGCGTGAGGAGGATTGGTAATTTGAGTGAAAGAAATCTTGTAATTACTCAAGTGCTCTTGAAACTTCTGAGAAGAAACAATGGATTTCCAGATGCAATTCCAGACCTTCTCACTTTCTCAGAAGATATCGAGATGAAGTATATATCTACTAGGAAAAAGGCCCGTCGCCGACGTGCACAAGATCTACCTATTAAATCCACGAAACGGTGTCGTGAGGAATTTTGAAAATTCACCGTTTCTAGGATTTAATAGGTAGATCTTGTGCACGTCGGCGACGGGCCTTTTTCCTAGTCTTTTGTTAAGTACGGAAGCGTCTGCTGAATACTTCGTAGTATCCACCCAGGGCAAGGGACGTGGACCCCTTTCCGAATGTTGCCCCTCGGACTTTCACTTGGAAAGTACTGACGGTACATTTCGAATAACTTCGGTAAAACGGTACCACTTCGGGTTGAAAAAACGACTTCGGGTTGAAAAAACGACTTCGGGTTGAAAAAACAACTTGGTGATGTGTGTAGTCAGTAGTCGTGAGGCGAGAGAGTGAATGATGAGGATTGAGGTTCGGGATAAATAAACCACTTCGGTTTGAAAAAACCACTTAGACCCCCATCACCCGTCCCCTTCTGATCAGGAGGTGACCCAGTCCCCCTAACATTACATCGTTGAAAAGCCCCTGATCATACGTTTCGAACGACGTATCACACGAATAGATCTGACTATTTTTACCCCCATCCCCCGTCCTCTTCTGAGTTCTGATCAGGAGGTGACCCAGCCCCCCTAACATTTCATCGAGTTGAAAAGCTCCTGGTCATACGTTTCGAACGACGTATCACACGAATAGATCTGACTATTTTTACCCCCATCCCCTTCTGATCAGGAGGTGACCCAGTCCCCCTAACATTACATCGTTGAAAAGCCCCTGGTCATACGTTTCGAACGACGTATCACACGAATAGATCTGACTATTTTTACCCCCATCCCCCGTCCTCTTCTGAGTTCTGATCAGGAGGTGACCCAGCCCCCCTAACATTACATCGTTGAAAAGCCCCTGGTCATACGTTTCGAACGACGTATCACACGAATAGATCTGACTATTTTTAACCCCATCCCCCGTCCCCTTCTGATCAGGAGGTGACCCAGCCCCACTAACATTACATCGTTGAAAAGCCCCTGGTCATACGTTTCGAACGACGTATCACACGAATAGATCTGACTATTTTTAACCCCATCCCCCGTCCCCTTCTGATCAGGAGGTGACCCAGCCCCCCTAACATTACATCGTTGAAAAGCCCTTGGTCATACGTTTCGAACGACGTATTAAAAATTGTAACTGGATTGGGTTTGGTTTGGGTGATGATGGTGATGCATGTTGGGAAGAAGAGACATAAAGACGGGAAAAATATTGTTTCGTAAAAGGATTCATGTGGTGGGTAAATTTAGAATAAAAAAGGAATTGGGGCATTGTGATTGAAGAACGAAGGAGCGGAGTGGAAGGAGAAGATGACTTATACTTATGATAAGAATCGGTTCGGCTGTGTGGTGTGGTGGAGAGGTAGTAGTGGAGAGTGGAGGAAGCAGGCTGCTGCGCAAGTCGGCTTCAAGACGACTCATCTTACATAGCCTTTTATTACTTAGGGAGATAGGGCTTTGAATTACCGAGAACTCTGCGGAAAATCTATTTTAAATTATATGAAGTTGCTCCTCTCTCGTCAGTCGTCTGAAGTCTGAAGAAAATTTTTTGTTGCATGTTGCATGATGGTGCATGTTGAGGAACCACCTATCTACCCGACTAGGCTTCCTCTGGTTGCTATCTGACTATGAAATCCCTTGGACTGAGTTCTACTGACTAGCTTCGGGAAATCCGTAATTGATGACGAATGCACGTGTATTAATAAATGAAATGTTTAATAATACCTTCTCATCAATTACAACTAAATGAATACTTTATTCTCAAATTAAATCCGTAGATTACAAAACTTTCTTGAATAAATATTCGGAATTTGACTAAGAACAAAATCTCAGAGCACGTCTGTTCGGCTTGAAATTCTATATGGTAGTAAACTAAAAACGTCGGCTTCGGCCAACTCTAACAAAAGAAAACCACCTCTTCTCTGATTGGTTTATACATAAACATGCGGGAAGTAAATATTATCAACTAACCCCTAAAATACTTTCTCCAAACTTTCACTTAAAATAATAATTACATCAATTTAACCTTTCGGACATTTAACATCCTCCCACTTCTTTTGTGGGAACAAAAGAAAATAACTAATGTCCGAATCTATCGGGACTTTTAACACTGCGCCCACTTCGGGTCCTGACTACAGTTGAAGGAGAACTTTCACTTTCTAAATCAACATCTTGAAATCTCACTTTCTTCTTAACTTTATCTTCTTTGATGGGCTTCTTAATTATCTCTCCAACTTCCGGAACTTCCATTGGCGAGTTTACTTCTAAGGGGTACAGTCGCTGAATTGCTCGAGTCAACATTCCTCTTGAGGTCATCAGTTTTGCAACTCGTACTTCTCCGTCCTTGCCTTTGATCAGCTCTTGAATTCTTGCAAGGGGCCATTCCCATCTTTTTCGGTTGTCGTCTCCAATTAGCACGACTTCACCGACTTCAAGTACACGTGTCTTGTTCAACTTCCTTCGTTCGACCAGCAACGCCAGATATTCGGAACGGAACCTCTGCTTGAATTGAACTAGGACCGATTTTCTCTCATTGTACAGCTTCTGAAATTCACGAGTATTAATGAAATCCAAATCTGTATATGACTTAACCTTTAACTCGTGGAGGAACATCGCAGGGGTTAATGGAATCAGGTCCTCTGGGTCTTCTGTGACTGTGGTCAGGGGCCGTCCATTAACACATGCTTCGATGTCACATAAAAAATCTTGTAACTTTTGATAAGTCACACAGGATTTTCCTAAAATTCTTCGAAGGAGATCCTTCACCGTTCTGATGAGGCGCTCCCAAAATCCTCCCCACCAGGCTGCTGCGGGTGGATTAAATTTCCATTCAATCTTTTGAAGGGAACACTGCTTCGTAATCTTTTCCCAATTCAAAGATTTGAAAAGGTTATTGGCACCGACAAAGTTTGTACCATTGTCGCTGTAGACGACTGATGGCCTTCCTCTCCGGTTCATAAATCTTGTGAAGGCCCGTAAGAAGTCCTCCGTACTCAAGGATTCCACCACCTCCAAATGTACACAGCGATAAACAGCGCATGTGATTATTAAAATCCAGGCCTTTTTCCCTTCTTTCAGGAATAGCGGTCCTGCCAGATCGACTCCCACAATCTCGTTCACTTTTGACAAGTTGACCCGATTAGCCGGAAGTGGAGCTGGGATTGACTCAGATTTCTTTCCAGTGAATTTGCGACACAAAATACACTTACTTATCACCCTCCTGATTGCCTTCCTTCCCTGAAGAATCCAGAAGTCTTCACGGAGTTTTCCGAGCAGGAACTGAACTCCTGAGTGACAATAGGTCCGATGATATTCTTCAATTAACTGATCCACAACACGGTGTGAATGTGGAAGTAGCATGGGGTATCGGAAATTGACGGTGTCTTCGCTGTAGAGAAGCTTAGATTTCACGCGTATTAATTGATCCCCGTCTTTGTTCCAAATTATAGGAATCCCAGAAATTACTTCGGATCCCAACTTGAACGATTCCTCTTGTATAAGTCTGACAACCGTGGTTTCGGCCGCTTGAATCTCCTGATCCGTCAACCATCCACGTTGGCAATTTTTGTTGCGTAGATATTCCATGTACCTTTTCATCCATGCAACATTTCTTATATTTTGATAATATGATGACCGTCTTGCATACCAAGGGTCTTCATATTCGGTAGCCAGCTGAGTTATTATTAGTTTCTTCTTCCTCTCAGCTGCTACTTCCTCCTGGTCCACAGGTACTTCGTGCTTTCCAGGCCAGGTACATTGAGGTTCCTTTAACCATGATGGGCCCTCCCACCATCGCGAGTCCAACAACTGCTGTGATGAACATCCACGTGATAGTAAGTCAGCAGGATTGATAACTCCTGGGACGTGGCTCCGTTTGAGGCCTAAAACGGATGTAAAATCTTCAGTGGCTACTCTACCGGTTTCCAATCCGCATTCACTTGATGGTGAACCGATTCTGGATTCCTCCCTAGAGCTACACTGCCACACTCGTAATTCCATTTTCGCCTCTGCCATGATACTGGTGGCTTCTTTCTTGAAAACCTCATATTCCTGTTGAGTATCCAAGGAAGTCACTGTTTTGAGGAAGTGCTCTTTCGCAGCTGCCTCCTTTTCTTCTTTATTTAAACCTTCGACTGGATCATGAATTCCTAAAGTTTCAAGAGTCCATAACTGTTCCACAGTTGCATCTAAGATCTGCATACTTGTAACGGTCATTGCAGCGCTTTCACTGCAACCCCGTTCAATATCATTGGACTCGCCCATCAAAACCCATCCAAGTGTCGTTTCGATGGCAGTAAGTCCGTTCTTGAGTGGGTATTTCCGACCAGTCAGCAACTTCGAAAATGAGTCCACTCCAAGTAAAATGTCGATTTCAGGGCATCCTACCCCGACATCGCTAATCCAAATATTATTCTTCTTTAATTCCTTCATCCATGGACCTCGATTCATTCTGGGAATATCCCCGCAGATCTGATTCTTGCCCAAAAGAGTGAAGCTTGTTGAATCCCGTCCGTCCATATTCTTTAACTTGACATGGAACTTGGGATGTACTTGTAATTCTGTTTTAACTCCTCCAAACAGGGAGTGAATTAATTTTTCTTGACCTTGAGCTTGCAAACCAAGTTCTTCCGCCACTTTTTGTAATAGGTAATTCCGTTGAGATCCACAATCGAAAAATACTCGTACATTTTTCTTCCGATTTCCCTCTTGGATTACCGTATTCAATGTCCCTAGTATGACTTGCGATGAGCACGCTAGGTTGGTGTTGACTGTTTTGGTTGCGATCTTCTCTTGATCTCTGTTAGGGGGAGGGGGAGACCTCCGTCCCTTCTTGTTACTTGGAAGGTCTGGGCATAGGATGGTTAAATGTTTCCTATGACAGACATGACAATTGACGAAGACTTTGCAATTTGAAGCTCCGTGTCCAAAGCCTAGACAGATAAAACAGGAATTCTTCGCTTTGATTCGCTTCTGTTTTTCTTCTAGAGACATCTTCGAAGCTCGTCCACAATCCTTACTTTCATGAGAGTTGTCACAAAAAATGCACGAGTCTTGGGGTCCAATATATAATCCCGCAACAGTGGGGACGTCATCTTGAAATTTTGATTTCTTTGATTTCACGTGTACTGTTGAGGCTGGTGTAGAATCTGAAAACCCGTTTTGAGCAAGGTTTCGCTGTTCTTCATTTTCAACTTCTTTTCTTAGAAATTCCATTAAATAGTCCAATTCATTCTTCGGGGGATCTTCTTTGGAACCATCGCTCCCGTTCAATGGACTTCTCTGCCAGGCGATGAGAATATCTTCTCGAAGACTGGATTCAACCATGGGATATAAAAATACGCCCGTCTGCTCAGGGGTAACGCCCAATGATTCTAAAGCTCTCAGATGTGATTCAAGTTTGTCAAATATTTGAACCACTTTTACTTTTTCACGTACAGAATTATTACTAATGACGAGTTTTAGTAATTCTCTTACGTACACTTGCTTCAGCAGTTTCTCGTTGCCAAATCGTCCTCTTAATGCATCCACAACCTTCGGGTAGTTGGCCGCCGTCTGTGGGTAACTTGCCACCAGATCGCATGCCCTCGTATCCTTGACCATGGACTGTAGGAGATATTGGAACTTGTCCCCTGCATGAAGGTTTTCGTCCTCATGAATCTTCTGGAATTGAGACCAGAAGCTGAGCCACTCTGTTAAATCCCCATTAAACTTCTTAATTTGGATTTTCGGAAGTTTATAGGTTTTCTTATTCCCAGCGGAGGTTCCCTGGGTTGCTAACGACGCTGCTGTGCTGTATACGCTCTGTGCAGGACTGCCAGGTGCATTAGGTTGATCAATGACTTTATTGATCTTCAGTCTTGACAGTTCAGCTTTGTCACGATATTCGTCGATAGATATTCTTTCTTCGACGATATCTTCATCTGTGGTTTCCTCGTCCAGTAGAGCATCGAGTATTGCAGAATCCAAATCCTCAATCTCATTCACGAGTCTTTCCAATCTTTTAAAGAAGACTCCTAATACGTCATGATCAGGAACTTCATTTGTCAATTCGGCCTCGACCTCGTTGACTACTCTTGTAAGCATCGCTCGTACGGGCCGCCTCTTGTTCTTGAGCCGCTCCATTGTACTAGAAATACTCAATCCACAACGTCGTTTCGACAATTTAATAATTGTTTAGACAAATTATGAAATCGCACGTCCGCTGCGTCTCTGAATGTCACGTTCAATTCCAAATATACCAATACACGTGTACTCAAAATGGAAAGGACTGACCGGATTAAATTCTCTTTTATTATCGTGCCGAGAATTAGCACACTTTTACAGGAACTGTTTGGCACAGTGAAGCCTTTGAATCCGATTGGGGATGAAATGAGGAATCTGCCCTTCAATATTCACTCCTTCGGAATTCCAACACTCCTCACGAACGTAAGACTCCTTCTTGGGGTTGTTGACCTTTGAACTTCTGTTCCTTGTCTATCCCTCAGGAATACGGTGATGGAGCTGACTACTGCGATGAATGTCTTACTGCGTCCAGGTGCAATGAGCTGGAACACTTGACACTTATCACGTCGGGGTCACCAAAAATGTTGAGGAACCACCTATCTACCCGACTAGGCTTCCTCTGGTTGCTATCTGACTATGAAATCCCTTGGACTGAGTTCTACTGACTAGCTTCGGGAAATCCGTAATTGATGACGAATGCACGTGTATTAATAAATGAAATGTTTAATAATACCTTCTCATCAATTACAACTAAATGAATACTTTATTCTCAAATTAAATCCGTAGATTACAAAACTTTCTTGAATAAATATTCGGAATTTGACTAAGAACAAAATCTCAGAGCACGTCTGTTCGGCTTGAAATTCTATATGGTAGTAAACTAAAAACGTCGGCTTCGGCCAACGGACAAAAACGCACTCTAACAAAAGAAAACCACCTCTTCTCTGATTGGTTTATACATAAACATGCGGGAAGTAAATATTATCAACTAACCCCTAAAATACTTTCTCCAAACTTTCACTTAAAATAATAATTACATCAATTTAACCTTTCGGACATTTAACAGTGCAGTTGCAAGTCATTTAACAATGGAATTTAATAACTTTGTTTCTCATAGATCTAGAGAATTATTTTATTTGCCTAATTTCTATTTGAATCAATGTAGTTTACTCCATTTTATGTGAACTATTCTCAACTGGTCAGATAACTAATCTCTAAATTGGTTTAAGAAATGCTAACCCTGTAATGCTTACATGCAGTTGGAGTTGGAGCATGGAGCATTGAGCCACCCATGCCTTAATTCCCAGCAATTTCTTTGGCCAAGGAAAACTGCTTAAAATGCTAATTAATTTGATATGCAAACTGCTAACTGCTTTCCCTCCTCCCGAGACTTTCATCATTGTCTCTCGTGGTCATAAAAACAAAAACTACGTTCCAGGTTTTGGCTAGTGAACCCAGTACATTTTAAACACCAATGGATTTCGCAATCCCGTACAGACCTAAAAAACTCAGGGACCCTATGATAGGAGATTTCCCTTATGATCATCAAAATTTCCACATTATCCAACGGAGCAAGTAAGTACTAAAAGAGACTAACTGCGTGGAGCTAAATGCTAATAGGGTTTGAAACCCTACCCTTTCCGTGTATTCCTTAAGGACTAATATTATAAAAACATTTCCGCATCTAATGAAACCCGATTTTCTGTAGAGGCATAATTGTTCACACAGGATTCCGGATTTCTGGAAACCTTGCATATATCAGCAATTGGTACTAAGGACTGGGAATGAATAAACCCAACCCACCCAATCAGCATCCAGTAATTTCCATTCATTTAAGACGACGTTTGAAAGCCTTTCTCTTCCCAGTACTTTCACTTTATACATCCACTTTCCCTGTCTGTGGTGGCCCATTAAGGCAGACCTTTCTTACCATATTCACCTAACTTTTTATGCAAATGGGATCCCTTAAATCGTATTTACAAAACGGGTTTCGGAATATGAAATAAATAGGCATTGCCGTAAGTACGTTTATAGCACTCGAAAAAATTAGTTGGAATTCGAAAGTATGCTTTCATATTTACTCCGCTGGGTTAAAGGAGAACAGTTGGAGTGCGCAGCACGTGTCGAAAAACTCTTTCAAATCATTTTGCAAAAAGAGGTTCATTCAACAAATGGGTTTCTAAAGGTATGCGGCAGTAATCGACCAAAATATTAAATGTTTTTTTGGAGACGAAAGCGGATTCCAGAAGTATATACTGTGGTTACTAGAAGTTTTTACTAACCAGTAGCGGTAATTCAGTGTAAGCTTCGCTTTAGATTTACAGCTAGCTAGAGGAAAAACTCAGTAATTTTCAGCCTATAGATTATGGTAGCTGCGGAATCCAGAGCCCAGAGAAGTTTTGACACCCATGCCATTGACTTAATCAAATGGCTGTTAACGAGACCCGTCTTGGCAGAAAACCATTTAATTCTAACCAATCCATTTAGTTAGTTGGTAGTTTTCTGAGGACTTATCTCTTCATCTCTTCCTCCGCCTATTCATTTCATTTTCTTTCGTTTCATTTCATTTGCCTCTAGTATTTAAAGCTAATAGGGCTAATAGCAATAATAGACGGGGAGAAGATTAAGGGAATGAAAGGAAATAAATTGCCCATTTTATCTAATCCAACTTTCACCAAGAGATTCGGGCTCGTAATCAGTTCCTTACTGTCCGTTTATTACTATATGCCTCTTACTTCCTCTCCCTTTAATTAGTTGTCATCTGAAACCCTGGAATCTTCTTTTCAAACTTTGTGGGATCCCAAGGTGTTGAAAGGCTCTAAAAGCAATGACAAATGCTCGATTCGTTGCAGATAGTTTGGGATCCAACTGCATGGGAAGTTCCATATCGATGATGAATGGATCGTTGAACTGATGACCCGATGTGATATTTAGTTGCCGAATCGAAATGGGAATGATTTGAATTCCTTCCTTGTACATAAGAGGACATAAATTCCCTCTCCGTTCCCTGTTTCGGACATTTGAGCCTGAATGCAAGTCTGTATTATTAATATTTTTACAAGGAAGAGCTACTGCGACCTCCAGCTATCATTGGAATAGGCCTTGTTATCATAAAATCAATACAGGGAAACATTGAGGAGCTACTGGAGATGCAATTCGATCCATTCGTCTCGGACCCAGACTACGAAACTTTCCCTATAATTTTGGATATATGTTCAAATTTCCGCTAAAGTACTGGATACTGGTGGATGAATGCCCATATCTAGTATGTCAGAATAGAATGACCAAAGAGGGGAAAGTTGATGCTGTTATGTATTAATGCGGGATGATATCAACTGCCAACAACCTGGGATTTATTGGAGAAAAGTTGAACTTTTGCTTGTGAGGAATCCCCTCGTAAATTGGTCACTTCATCACTTTGACAGATCTTGAGAGTTTTTATGGATCATTGGTACTGTTGGAAACTGGACTCGTTACATTTACATGGTCACAAGTCGTAGTGTGAGGGGTTTAGGATATTGCTTAGGAATTTGACGTATTCTTGGTAATAAGAAGCTGTGAAAGGTTTGTGTTTATGTCCAAAATTTAACTCTGTACATGTCGATTCAAAGCAATTAATCTTGCAAAACTCTAAAAATATTACTACGCTAACTGCATTAGGTACATACCACGTTTACTAAATTGTAGTGAAACTACAATTTCCCATAATGACTTTTCATGAAATTGTTCGGGGTGAAAGTGGACTTTCTCCAACTGTGCGGGCAAACGAGGAGTCTTGAAACTTTCAAATACTGTAACTTTATTATTGAAACGTGACTGGCTTCCTGAAATGACTCCCGCAATGATCAACAAATTGCTCTTCTGGGTTACATTTGTATGAATGTAGGAAATTAAGCAAAATTTCTAGGAATCACGTACCCTCTTTTGCATATAGATACACAGTTAGTTACACTATTCCCTGTAGATTCAGATCGATGCTTGTTAACGCATGGGGGTCAGACCCCAGCCTGAACTCTGTTCTCGTGCTTGCAATTAGTAAATATGGACGACCGAATTCAGGAAATACGCATTTTCTTCTCAATCTTGGATAGCTATTCTAGGTGTAGAGTTTCTAAAAGAAATTGAAAAAATCAGGTCTTTGTAATCCTGTTTTTGCACCCGATCGACCTTTCTCCGCACTTCTCCACCAATGCAATGTCAGGTTGAGTGGGAAAATACCCTTGGACTGTAATGATAGTATTCCATAGAATAACATATTTCCAGTTTATGGCTATAATAACATGTCAGCTTTGTGAGTTCTTCTGTCAATGTTTACTTTTCATCTGGAAGTAATAACTACAAGACAAACAAATCCTCATACACGAAGGGACCTACGATACGACCCCATAATAGAATGAGATTCAGTTCTCTGTTCTCTATGTAAGTGCTGGTTTTATTGTGTGCTATATTATTATCCGCAAAGGTGCAAGCACTGGCATCAAGTTGTATGTTCTTATAAACTGACATAAGCATATCATGGATTTTGTTAGGTTTGACTTTGTTGGATTGAATCGGATTAAAAAATAGGAGAGAAAGATGGGAAGAGGAAATTGCATGCTTGGCCAAATATTTAGAATCATTTCCTCGTCGGGATTCTGAACGATACTAAAGTAATTCTTCTAAATCTAGTCCCGCTTCAAGTTGTTATAAATCTAACCTGGTGTGTTTGATGCTTTCATCCTTTAATACGTGTTTCAGGTTACAAAGTTTCTCATTTCCTGGCGTTTGAAATTGGACCCCGAGGCACCTCTCAATCTCAAACCTTGCCAGAGTTCTCACTTGCTTTATTTAAAGCTTTGATACACTTAAATTACACCCTTGCAACTTGTCCAAAGTTTGAAATGCCAAGGCCTTAAAGGCTGGAAATCTAATAAGCGTTTTCAATTTTGAATGAAAACTTGTACAATCTGAGGGCAGTTCTCCTTTCAGTATCGTGAATTAATTTATCATCATGTGGTTTAATTTGAAACAAACGTACTTTGGATCTGAAGTGCAATTAAATAGTTTACTTTCATTTGTGAAGGGGTTTAGTCATTTCATCTCAACTTAAATCGGATGTATGGATATAGCGATCTCTAAATGTACGTTAATAATTGATTGACAAATTATAGTTTTATCGAAACTAAATTATAGTTGACCGATTATTGACACTACTTCGTATGGCTAAACGCGTCTATTGGTAATAAACGCGGCTCGTGCTGTTGATAATTTGCCTACTTAAATCTGGTTAATTTATGGCCTTACTTTTCATAATCGTCCAAGAAGATGTAAGAAGTTTTCATTGCCAGATATTTCTCAATTGAAAAACCTGCTTTCATTGTTGGAGACTGGATTTTGGTTTTCACAAAAAATCAGTTAAAATTTAAACCTTATCTTCATGGTAAGAATAAAAGCTTTTGCACATATTATTCATTACGGCCCATCGCGGTTTCATCCTTCATAACACTTGACTGTCCTTATTCTGATGCCCTACTTTCCTCGAGCCGATTTCGTATTTATTCTACCCGCATCTCTATATAAATCCTGAATTTCTAGTCCCCGGATTATAAATGTAAACGCGTATTTATATGAATTGCCATTTCCCTTGTCAGTTGTAAAAATTTAAAAGGAAGGAAGGAGAGTAATTCCCTTTCCCACACATAAATATCCAAAACAGCCCTAGTCGGCAGACTTATCCCATTTGTTTGTATTTCGAATATATAGCTCTTGGTATATAGTGCAGTAAATTCTACCCGGGAATCCTTTCTTCACCGTCTCTCCCGGGTATTCAGACACCAACAGGCTTATTTTCTCGGGTTTTTTGTATCCTTATTGTTATTCATCCCGTTTTGACATCGGATCCTCCAAGTTAAGACATCCATTCCATCTCTTCAACTTTTTTCCTATTTTGTTTGCACAATGAATGTAGTTTGTAAACAATAATTCATTTCTTGGGGTGTGGTGCGGCACAGAATGAACTGTGAGTTCATTCATAAATTCTACCTTAATCATACTTTGAGTGCTTATCTTATTGGAACTGTCTACCTGTCTGAATTATGAAAATGTATGAAATATGCATCTAAGTGGGCTTTGAAACTTGATGTATATGGCGAATTTTGGCATTTTAAGATCCGATGGAAACTGTGAATTTCACAACATTTCACATAATATTTGATAAATAATATTTTAAAATACCAGTGTACGATTTTGAATAAAAGCTGGTAGTTTGCATTCTGACTTTGCATGGAAATTGCTATATTTGCTCGTAAGTTGCAAAATTGTGTGGTTTCAACATGAAGCATCTGGCTGACTGCTATTGGAAAACCAATGCTGGAAAGCAGAATTAATTTTTGCGCTGATTATATTGAAATAGATATGAATAACACAGCTTTCCAAAGTCCGTGAATCTAGCTGTAAATCAGATTCCAAGAAAAAGTTTTTGGCTTTCAATTTCGGTATATAGACATCCTTTAAAAGGCTGGTGTACATATAAATGATGAAGTGACTCGGTGTTCCATTTTCCAAAGGAATATTTGCATATTTTTAATGCTCTATGAAAATGTAGAAAAACAAAAGCAGTTCCCTTTGTTTTTAGCCCATGTCATTTCTCATTTGGCATGATAAACTCAGAAAGGATTTACTCAGTGTAAATATAAAATTGGAATACTTGGTTGTAGTTTCGGGACTAAATTTTATTTCTCAGGCGCTAGGAAGTGAGGATATTTTAAAATGATAAATTCCGCAAAAACTCTTAAGCAAATAGAATTATTCGGAGATGACCTACTGTCTCCGGCTAAGAACTGGGCTGGTGGTGCATAAATTGTCGATAAATCTCGCTACTTGAATACGTCTACCATTGTATGGCTCGGAATTCATGGCTCTTTGCTGAAGATTTGGAAGATTTCGAGATGAAAGTGTTAGACTGTTAACGACTTGAGTGAAATGAAACGGAATTAAGCTGAAGACAAGGGGATGAGAGTCTAAATCTTCTTAGGAAAATGAATAACCCTCTCCACCCACCATGAGTGTAACCGGATTTGCAATTTTTTGCATGTGGCTTCTTCATTCAGATGGATGAAGGCTTGCCAAGCCCCGAGCTCTAACAATATAAGTAGAGAGAGTAAGTCTTGAGTTTGCAAAATCCAACCAAAACCAGGACAAGACTATTTTGCAAATCCATATATCTCTACCATCTTCATGGAGAAGATTTAATATCTTCTGCGTATTATTTTATGGTTTTGTATAGTTTGTATGAATTAGTTTCACTGTAACGCTAAAGCTTTCTCTGGTGCCGTTTCTCTTCTCCCCACTGTACAAAGTAATATGTCTTAAACCATTTAAAGAATATGACTCCGGCTAAAATAAGCTTGTTAAAAAATCTGTCCTCAATCCTTCTTTCCTATTTTAAGCATTCCCATATTCTATAGAACTACTTTTTCTAGTACTTTCACTAGGTTTTTAAGATTTTCTTGGTTTGCCAGGAATGAATAATTTAGCAGCATATGTGTATTTCAATATAAAGCAGCTTTAATTCGGAAAATTTCTAAAGGTTACCCAATTTAACAGTGCCGCAGACTCAGTATTGCTTGACAACTGGCGTCTCAAGAGGTTGCATCGATTTGAAGGAGGTTTTTCTAAGGAACATGATAAATAATAATAAAATAAATAACCATAATAAAATGTATAAGAAAGAAGCGTGCTAATTCTTTGCCATTTTTATGCGAATTTTATATTTCAGGATGACTTCTCGCCATGTTCATGGAATGAGTTGTTATTATGGATAACATGACTTAAATCTGGAAATGAATATGAATATTGAATATTCATTTGTGAAATCACGTGTGTTTGTAATTGCTTTATATAAGCTGTCAACCCCACAATTATATGGAAATAATAGATGTGCTTAGAGTCATCTTTGATTGGGAAGTTAAAAAATATAACAATCTTCCGATTCCAAGGAAAAAATTCTAAAAATAACTCGAGGAGACAAAAGAGAGCCCTTAATTGGATAAGATATATTTGTCAAGGGTGTTTGAGGCCCTACTTTCACTTGAAGTAAGTCAAACTTTTCCTGTGCAAGTTTCAAAATTACGGTGTTCTAATTTCCTTGACAGATTTGTTCCGTCCAACTGTCATAGCTGCATTGTCCTTTTTCGTTTCGGTCGACTGGAAGTTGTGCTGACTTTACGAATAAAAAGTTGAACGTTTTCAGAGTAAAATCCTTGACAAGTATTATACGGTACAAGATGACACTCGTTCTGGAATTGTTGAAACTTCTTTTGTCCTACTTTAAAAGTTAAAAAAAATGGGAGTAACGGTACAAGTTCGTGCTTTTTTAATGATTAACCATTGTAAAATTGTAATAAACTACTGTCCCCATGCTTTGTTTGGCTAGAATCTGGAAGCATTTAAATCCACAGATTGTAGCTTCTACGATATTGTCCTGAAAACAATGTTTTCCTACATTGTTCATTACGACATAAGTTGAGTTTATATTAATTTTCATTTATCGAGTTTTTTTTAGTTTTTTTCGGTTTTGCCGAGTCGTAAAAAAGTTCAGAGTGCAATTTAAAGAGGGTATAGAAATGTCAGAGAAGGAAAGCACTCCAGCAGATGCCGACTAACCCAAGTTCATTAAGGCTAACCTGCTCGCACACTTATTATTTAATTATCGAATTAGTAAGAAGTTAGTCAAACATTTTAGCACTTTGTAGCTCATTTGCATTTCCACTCAAAGGAAAAAGAGGATGTCGAGAAACCGCATGGCAGACGGTTGACTTATTTTGGGAGGAGATGGAAATGTGATGAGTAAATGGAAAGTAAATGAGTTACTTTCACCTCATCTGACTTGTTCCCTTCCAAGAAATTGGCTTTCTCCTTGACTGTCACCTCCTCCTCTGTATAGTAGAAGCCAAAACCTGAAATGCAAAACTGCGAATTTTATCAAACCGGATTATTATAACTTGGCGAGCTTATTGAGTTGCACTTACGTCGATATACGACTACCAGCCGGCTAGACCACAACCCAATTTGGTTGAACCGTGTCCCGAAGTGAAAATGCGTCTTTGCTTTTTCTTGGCTGGATATAGACAGCATTTAATTACACAATGTGTCAAGGAATCTGCTGCTGCAGTCGTTTTCGCAATTTTTTTAGTGAATAATGTAGACTCCTTACTGTTCCTGACTCATCTTGTGGATACATTGTATGTTGGTATGTTTTAAGACATGGAATTTCCTGTCCTGTTATGTATAGGCATTGAATATGAGATTCAACAGCAGCAAGGAGTTTCATCTTAAATATAATGCCCAAAATGTACTTCGTGTTACAGATATACTATTTTATGCCGTGTGGAGATGACCTAGCCTCATCCAGAGAAACAATGAACATGGGTTTCGAATTGGTTTTCATATTGCATGAAAAAGAAGTTGAATGCTTATTGCGAAGAGGGCAGGGGCTACTTTATTGTCACCAATGCAAAACTTGAATCATTCAATAGCTGTTATGGGGAGTTTACGAAGCATATCCCACGAAATATATCCCCAGGTGTAAATGTAATTATGTAAGGCTCTCTATTTATATTTCAATTTATTTGCAGTTTTACAGGATGAATAAAACGAGAAAAAATATGAAATAGTAAAATTAAAGAGCTCATTAGCTTCCAGATAACAAAAGAATCAAATCCAACCTGAGTTGAGACTGTACGTTTTTTTTTGGCATATTAAACTCGTGCATAAACATACATAGACCGTGTGTGTGAAAATCGGATAAAATTCACAGTATTGACACTGCAGTGACTAATAAAGACAGTTATATACAAGTGATACACTACATTACAAAGAATATTTAGCATAAGAGTGTCATTAACAAAACCAATTCACAGTTTAGTTCTGTTGACTCAACAATTGTATAAATTTTCCTAATCATTTAACCCAAACTTTACTTTCGTGACAAATGTAGCTGAAGTGGCAGAACTGTCCCCCGTTCGTAACATTCTCTCGCACCCTAGTTCTCTATTTTTTGTTCAGAGCTATCAACATTGATTTATGAAATTTACAATAATTTTTACTTTCATTCATTATTTTCACAATTTTACATATTATGATTACCATCTTGACTGTCCGAAATTGCACTGCCAAACTTACTGTACCTTGTTATATTCTAAATTAATTTCAGTTTTTACCGAATTTACGAAGTGTAATTTTGTTCATTTACTCACAAAGTGTAAGAAAGGCATTCCATATATATAACTAAACTCCCATTTAAATTCAGAGAACCTTTTCCACACGAAGGGCGAATAATGAGATCAAATGGCATGGCATCTGGCATTTCAGCCATTTGGTTCTTCTTAATGGCTAAAAAACTCAACTTCCTGACTCCCCTTCCCATTTTACTAGCAAAATTTGTATCAATTTCAATAACATGTTTCCCAAATGATTTCTTCCCTCCCTGGCAAACCATTATTTCCTCAAGTAGCACCACATTTCGCTTAATCCATTATCATGTATAGATACTCTGTCCAACCAATAATACATAAACCAAAATCCAACCCAACTCCTTTTCCGTCTGTCTGTACAGAAATCAGGGAAAACCCACAGAGTTAAAAAATTCGGTCGAAATCTGGAGCCGAAAATAACGACAGGCCATATTTCTTTCTTCCCGTCTATAGATATAAAAAAACCGGGCATTAAGAAAGAACCCGATATCTCAGCACCCTTAATCCAATAGGTTATTCTTCTGAGCAACTTCTGATTTAATTTATTTGCATGTCCCTGACTTGGCCATTTGTTTCCGAAGAATCAGCCCTTAAGTGCTAGTTCCAACGCGTATAGGTATATAGGCACACTATCCAATATAATTCCTACTTGTTTCTGTTCTCAGGTTCAAATGCTTGTAAACTAAATCCCTATTTCCTTTCTAAGTTTTTGCAGAGAATCGTTTCGCAAATTCAGCGATATAAGAGTCCCAAAATCCCAATCTCCTTTTCTGCCAATATGTACACTTCTTCTTGAGAAAAACTGTAATCATCACTTATTAGTTGGGCTGTTGGACAAATGGCAGAATAAGGGAGATCGTATATATAAGAGTATATTCTTACTCCCTCAAGCCGAGAGATTATCATTGAGTACCATAGCTGGAAGGAACGGTCTATCTAAACCTCATTAATCATCTTTCTTAGTAATTGTTCCATTATATAAAACTTTTGGCCTAGGTTCAAGAATGATTCATTTCATCGGGACAGCACATTCATTACCAAATACAAAGCCCTTCATCACAGTTTAACTTCTCCGGATACCCTCAACGCGAAGGATGCAGTTTCCGTAGGGTTCTATGCTTGAGAATATTGTTTCTTCATGTTGTAGGTTCGTAAGTAACTTCATAATTTCAAATGGAACGGAAGGAAACGAAGCTCTCTCTGACTTGAGAAGAGAATTAATAAACTTTTTCTTGGATAGAACCATTATGGAAAGGTTCTGAAAGGGGATCAAATATCTTGAATGCAATTTCGTAATTCATAAACTACACCGGCCAGGCTCCCTCTGATCTTTTATAAATAATTTCTAACCACAATAATAATCTCTCCTCGTTCTCATTAACCTCATAAAAAAGGGAAAGACAATCGACCTCCCTCCAAGTCTCCTAGTCTTAAGTACTCTACGTCCAAAAGGACATAATGAGTTATGTCAGAAATGAATTATATTATATCGTTGGTATGGGACTTCCTTGGCTTCTTTGGCCCTCTCTGCTCTGGGGGATATCATTCAGCATTGGGATGATAAAATAAGTGACCTACTTGGTCTCATCTATGCCGAACATTGTCTCACGAGGTCTAGAGAGTCCAGAGCGGGTTCATAATGTTCATTAAGTTATATAGCACTGCGTTCTAGAAATCCCTTGGACGACAAGGGCCTGGAGGATGAGGTTTGGTACGATAAGATTTTGGAAGCTATAGATGATGTATGAGTATTCCTCGACAACATTTTAGCTAACTTCTTCCATTTAATTTATGAAGATATCCATTTGTTAAGGCTTTCTTTCATGTTGTGATTTCGTTTATATAGGGCCCTGCCAACTCTTTTTGGCCTGTCATAATTATGTGTGATAAAAATCCTACGACAAGTATGGTTTCATCCTCCTTTTTGGTTTCAAAATCGATTTCCAGACATGGATGATGCGGGTTCTTGTAATTTTTTAAGCCTTGATGCTAAAGACGTGAATCTAGTTCTGGCGTTTGAGGTTTTAGATCATGATTAAAGATAATGTGCTTATCAACTTGCATAATGAATAAAAATGCTTTGAAATTTATCTGGATTTGTGCTAAGGACTTAAGTCGTGGAGAATGCTTTCACCACGAATTCTCGATGGAAAGTTTTTAGGGACTATGCATGTTCTTATCCGTACCGTGTCATGGTTGTCTGGGTTGATGATGATGAATTTATGCCATATCTCGTTCAAGACTCAAGACGAATCTCTGACAATGGGGCTACTGAATCTTAAGTAATAGGAAATTCAGGAAGGGTCATTTGTGTTTTATATACTCCTCTGGATTTTTGAAACATTTTAAAGATATTTAAACAGACTTATAATTACAAAAATAAAATAAAATTCTAAAATATTTAACTACAATTCATCTACTTTCATTTTTATCCCCCCGTCTCCGAAAACTGCTTAACCACCCTACTGTTTTGGGTCTGAAAGATACACACGCGGCACATCCAGAGGAACACACGCAGCGCGATACGATATACAATCTTGCGGTTTTCCGGTGTGAATTGGGGGAGTCTTATTTGGTGTTCTTCGGAAGGAAGAAAATGCTATTCCTATTTCTACCTATATTTATATCCCCCATAACCATAAGGGACGGAAATTCAATAAGCATTTTTCCATTCCATCTTTGGATCTCCAACCTCCAACTTCAAGTCCACGATCTTGGCAGGGATAAAGGGACTGAGTTTATATTTGAGGGGAGAAGTTATGAATAATGGACATTGCAATACAATATGCAGTGGAATAGTAAGCAAAAAAAAGTATTTCTTCTTCTTGAATCTTGCTTGAAGAAGATGAGATGAGAAAGGAGAAAGTTCCCAAGAAATTTCATTTCCTATTTCCACTTCTAAAAATAGGGGCTACTGCGTATCACCGGCATTGTAGCTGTCTTATCCACCATTTCCTAAGATATTATTTACTACGTCCTCCCAAGATTGGGAGAGATCACGCAATAATATGTGTCAACTTCCCCGTAAACCTGCCACACTACGGTTCGAGGGGGCTGAAGGATCCTTGATGATCAGATATCATGATCCTGCATAAGGATTTCCATTTCCGTATCCTTAGTTATTGCTTCCTACAAATCAGTCACCACCAACCACCACTTTGTTTCCATTTCCCCACTCATCTCGTTTCCAATCTTTAAAAGCTTTTTAGAAATGGGCAACTGGATGTTAGCCCGTAGAATCGAATTGATTAAAGTAAGAGGGAAAAGACCTGAATCCCTACATTTTTTAGCAAACTTCAAAACATTAAGGAATTACATTGGGAGACGGATAGTAAATAAATATGTGCTTACTGCTCGAAATCTAAGCGTAAATAAAGGAATCTGAATAAAATATTCAATATTTTGAACGAATTTGAAAAAAAGTGAAATACACTTCTTCATCTTCATAGTTCATATCCGTGAGAGGAGAGTATTTGCTGCTTCAGCACCGGATTTCGTCTGAGGAGTGTGTGTAACAGCCAACTGACACATACTGACACTTCGTTTTTCTTATTTCTCCTTTGACTTTCACCCGTGGAAAGTATTGGTCTTGGACTTGGGAGAAGAATATATGGTTGCAGTTGCGTTGCAGATGGATGAGGATGTATAATCTATAAGAGGAGGAGGATTCGTATATAATTCCTTAGAAAGAAGTTGGGAAAGAAGCAGGAGGAGGCTTCAACCTCGTTGGCACAAGCTGTCAGAAAAATTGCCTAGAAATCATCATATTCATATGATGAAACGGACGGGTTGGACTCTTGTAGTCTCTTAGGATGTCATCAGTTCAGGAGATCGAATCACTTCAAATCTCATATGATCACCATCCCATCTTCTCCTGATTTGCTCTTTGGTCAGTCTGGATAGAGGTCTATTTTATATGCCGTAGTCTTGTATTTGCTGTAGTTTAAGCTGGCAATTAGAGTGGATTTTGTTGAATCTCGAGTGTAAATGTGGCTATCACTTACATTTTATAAGGTCTCAAAACGATAAAATTCACCTCGATTATAATGCATTTCTTTTGCCTTCAATACATTACGTTGCTATGTTTGAACATTTTATTTTTGCTTTTAGATTTCCACCGAATGTTTGTGACACATCATCAGATCCGTTTCAGATGCATTGCATTCGAAACAAATGACAGATTTTGATTATAACACGGATCGAAGGTTTTGTGCACTCTCTCTTTTTAGGAGTTTCGTAGGACTTGAAAGGGCCGACGAAAAACTGGCCACTTCCCCTTTAAAATGACGTAATGTTAGTAAAGATTACCAAGTCGGCACTTCTGTCGGCTCGTCGGGAGTGAAAATTATTACTTTGAGCTGACGGCATAGAAGACCATACGGTTGTTAGACATCGGAATTATGGAGAGTATGCGTTTTATTATAAAAATGCATTGTAAGCCATTTATAATATTCCTTCTGGCCAAATCGGCCATCCTCTGCACTTTTTAGCTGCTGTTTCTCAATCCTGCCGAAATCAGATATAATATAGCCACCCCTTATAAAACGAACTTGAAAATTGAAATTGGAAATCGTAAGGGGAACAGCCGAGTTTCCTACATTCTAACTGCCCAGGCGGCTTTAATAATAATTTACATATGATTATCAGCCTTCCTTTAAACGGATAAAATATTTTGTGGGTTATGATTATGAGGAATCCAAAGGTTTAGATTGGGCAATTCTAAAAACCATTATCCCCCCGAATTTGGATCATAAGATGATTGAAGGTGTTGAATAGAAAATTATTAAATTACAGGGTTCGGACAGAACAAACGATAGTTCGGACGGGGCTGCATGTTATTAACCATTTATCTGAACAGCTATTTATCCATCCATTTATCATACGTTGTTTCCTCTCCCTACTGCCGACTCAAGAGTATTTATCCTTAATTTCCATCCTGACAATTTACTCGAGTGCCTCCTCCATCCATCCCAAATCTACATTCCAAATTTTGCTGATTTCTTTATGTTGTCGAGTTGGGATTCGAATTGCAGTCACTCCTCCCGAACTGCTTGTTATGTGGAGCACGAAGGAAGAGGTCGAAAGCATTCAGGATTACTATCAGTTAAGTTCCACGCCCACACTTGAGAAAGAATTCGAGAAATCCAAAAATAATCCAGATCGGATCTTATCAACAGAATCCCCCAACTTCAACGCGCCTCAACTCTCCATCCGAATGGAATTAATGAATGAATGAATGAGTCAGAGACAATCCAAAGCAGAGTCTTTTATAGGGAGATATTTTGAGATACGTATGTATCCTCCAAAAGACCATTACCTAAACTATAAAATATATTTAGCCAAGGACGATCCTTCGGAATGAAATGAATCACTAAACGAGTGACAGACCGTGTAATCTGTTATGCAGGATGCGGCGGTTCGACTCTACTTCACGGGAGCCAATTTGTTGGAAATCACCGAAAAATAGGGGAAGGAAATGATGGTTGGACAATATAAAATGCAATCTTCGCCAATAAATGGTGTAATGTAATCTAATCTCTGTCCCACCCTAGTGCTGAATGTACATAAGTAAGTAGCCCTTCCTTGGAGATATAGATTGAAGTATAGGGATAATAGCCCTTGGTTGACAGAAATGTAGCTTGTAAGTTCCCTTCCTTCAAAAGCAATTTACTCAACCACTCATTCCATTTGAATCTTACAAATTCATCTACTTCTCCGACACAATTGATGAGGGAAATCCAGAGAAATCCAACATTTGACTTGACATTCAGATTGGGGATGAAATTGGTTTGGCTTATCTCGGCGGATGTCGAAAAATTCTAGTTAACCTTTAGCCATGTGAGGCACAAATCTCTTGTGCTTGTAGAAACGGCTGCAATAAATAAAAATAGATACATTACATTCCCCACTACAATATCCCGGATTAAACCGTACAATAATCAATGGGGTATGGGATATTTATAAAAGCCAATCTTTTTACATGTAATTTATTAAGTAGGGATGCGTGAAAAATTACTTCATCCCGGTTATGGCGTAGAAACGGTTGAGGGATCGTGGTCGGGAATGAAATCGGCGGATATTTCTCACAGCTTCCCCCTCCGTTTTAAAAATGATGCATGAAGAAGTTATTTGGGATTTTTATGAAATGTGGATTTGGGCTCTATTTTATCGCTTTCGTTGCAATTGTGTAAGATTATGGATTATCTATTTAAATATTTCCTGTCAACAATACAATGGATGTGACTGTCTGTATGTTGGGTGGTCATAATATGATAACAATAAAAATGTAACAATGGATGCAAGGAAATCGATTCATTCACCATGTATGTCATCATGGAGCATCCTTTTATATTCTTCAGTCAACCACCGTAAAAATAAGTCAGTTTTTATTGTGCGGCTGGATATTATTCATTTTTCAACGAATTGCATCTCTAATCCCTAAATAGTTTGTGTCAGCAGGTACGTTCGTGTTGGTAGCTTGCTTTTACTCAACGAGTTCAAAATAATTAATCTTTACCCAAACCCGCAGCCATATTATATAAGAAGTACCAAAAGCCAATTCCAGAACTTGTCAGACGTTAAAGCTTTCATCGCCTTTAAATTCGTTAAAAAGTGAGTTAAGAATTCAGGACATATTGTTTAAATTCTTACAATTACAAGCCAGTTTTAGTTCGAGCGTCTTCATATTATTTTTAATTTTGTTGGGGGAGCCTCCGCCTTCATTCTTCGTGTTTCCTGTCTGTAAACATCTGTATTAGTACGAATTGACATAATTCATAAGTCTTGAATTACTCAAGTCAAAAAGGAAGAAATTATGATGTGCATACAACTGTACACTGTATGTGTAAATTTAAAAAAAAGTTGTACACACTGTCTGTTATTACCAGAACCCATTGATTGAGTAATGATGTCAACACGGGAGGTGAACAGTATGAACACTCAGAGTGTTTATTTTGCATTATTAAAACCCCATGATGATACATGAATCAAGGCGTCCAGTAGTAATGCACATATTGATTAATAATAAGTCAATGCCCCAACACAGACTCGAACCTGGAACTTGGTAGAGAAAGTCAGATCACTTATCCTTGCGGCCAATCTTACTCACTTGAAGATCTGTAGTAAAAGCTTCGGGAACATTATTAGTATCGCACATATAGAATTGGAAAACATAGTAGACCGTATCGCAGTATCAATTTACTAGCCTTCTAAATTCCAGACAACCCGAAAATAACATTCTCAATCTCATTCATGGACAAGGCACTATATAATAATTCTTTACACAACTATAAGAAATCTTTTAAACGACAGCAGTTTATTAATGAGTTAGCTTTTTGAATTCTACAATGGCCAGTGTAATTATTATCATAATTCCTTTAATAAAACACCAGGAAAGTATTTAGAGCAAACAGATTTTTGACACACAATATATTAATTAAGATAGTATTCATTAATAATTCACAGGAAAGTTAGAATATAATGGGTTGATTTTGATAGATCGTTATTATGAAGACATAAAAATGAGATAACCGAAATTACACATTTTAAATACATACATTTTCAAAGAAAACGATCTATAAATAGACTTCAATGATCTTCAATGTAGATTAGGAACTTGCATCCGTCATTTCCGCTGAGATTAAATTCAGCACGATTAAATCCATTCAAGGTTAAAGTGAAGTGACTAAGATATTTAAAGACATGCAATTGATGCGTTTAAAATTAAAACGAGTAAATTGAACATACAAAAATTTACATTTACAAGAATTCAAACTGAATTTAATTATTTACGATAACTAAAGGAATGTTAAGCAGAGCAGATCACAAACTGCTTATAATTTAATGGAATGTGTTGAAAGATTATTTAGCACAGGTTTTGTCGAAACATTCGTAAGTGATTAGAGAACAGCCAATGCAACGACCACAGTTGCAATAGAGTCCATCTCCACAGGTTCCAAGCATCTTGAACATACCGGTTCCACAGACTTCGCCAGGACCCTGTAATTATTATTAGCATTTGCAATAATTATCCTGAATCGCTTTTTTTTTTGAACAATTTTATGCAGTCAAAATAAAAAAATTGTTCCTACAAAAAGAAATGAATTGGATTTCATTTAACATTTTTGTTAAAGTCCCTACCAAGCTTTTAATTTCTTATGCATATTATGTCAGCGCTATTAACTTATCTGGAACAACGTCAGCTTTTTCTCGTAAAAATGTAAAATACTTAACCCAGAATCATAACAAAACTATATCTTTGGAATTTATTGTATTTATATACAACCCCAAACAAAACTAGACGAAAGCTAGTAACACAATAAAATAGCGATAACATAAAATCGTCTAGACGAAGAAAACCAGTTCCATATGTTATCTGGATCATTGCTTTTAGCTTGTAGTATTGCGTAATTTTAAAGTAGATCAAGCCCACTGATTTGCGTGGTTATAAACCTAGCCAGAATTCATGGTAAGATTGAACTCATTAGCTCCGCATTAAATAGTAAACAAACAACTTATCGACTCTATTTAAGTAATCATCATCTTCTCAATAAATTTAGCTTAACAGAAACATCAATTCCGTCGTGGTTTCTCTCATTCTAAAATGAACTGCTAAATTTCGCTTTCACCATAAAAATGCTGAGACAATGCGATTCTATTTATGATTCAATTCCGAATTTCAGTACGACAAACAACATATCGGAAAGTCGTAACTTGATTGTACTCTTGTCGGGCAACGACTAAAAGTCTATTAAGTTAAATTTAAATGAAATCATTCTACAAATGTCCAACAGCAGCTTTAATATAGTTGGTATGTACGATTTTTAACTCCGGAAATGACGCACATGACTCTAAATAAGGCACACAGGACAACAACTTTGTCCATTTCTTTTGCAAAAAGCATCAACCGAAACGAATATGCGAAACGGATTCTGAACTTTCGAGATCCTGGCATTCAAAATTCAAAATCAAACATGGCTAGTGACATTGGCGAAGGTTAAGAAATAACAACAGCATACCTTGGCACAAACTTTCTTGCCACAATAGTTCGTAACGATTCCATAAACACAGTCTGTCGGTTCGGGACACTCGTCCCCCCGACAAGGGGGGCCGCACCTTGGCATCGCTGATGCTCCGTACCTATTTTTAAAAATACCATGAATTACATGCATGTATCGTTTCGTATATCATATAAATATGCACTGGCCAATGGGATATCCATAGATGATTAAGAAAATCTCTAGATTATAAATAATCAAAACATAATATAAAATTTCGCCGTTGTATTCCATTCCGAGTAAAGTGTTCTCACTTTCAGAATAGAATTCATCTACTTCCTCTAACTATGTGCCTTTCACCCATCATACTTCAATGTAAGTGAACTTCTTAAATGACGAAATGGGTGTTGGCATTTTTGGCAAGGTTTGTGAATATACGCAGAAAGCTCATGAAAAGTCATGAGACGGGGGATCAACAGATGCAATAGAATAACATCATGAGATTTAAAGGAATCTTCTAGACTTAAGACTTATGATCTTCTTACTCGAATACAAAATTAAGTTTCACACGTACACCCACAAGTTCCTAAAAGTTTGAGATTCTCTACAAATCAAAATAGACCAGTGTCTGGTTATCCAACACTTGTGCAGTTCAAAGAATAGTCATTTTTGACCTTAATGTATGTATATAATGTAATGTATAGAGTAAACTATTCATGCAGTTTTCGGTGCATGAAATATATTGCTTGATGAGGATTTTTAACGCTTCGGTATGTAGTGCAAAAAATGACAATTCAAATTCACTGTAGTCGTACATACCTATAGTTCTAATCAACTTGTTGATTAGATTTTGGGACTTGTCTCTCTGCGGGAGCATGCTTTCAATACGGCATATCGTTTTTGTTGTTCAAATAAAAACTTAAGCACGGGTATTGAAATCGTAGTAGACTACATAGATTTTTAGTACAGCTTAATTGTACTCACATGTTCGAAAATGACGAGAAGGCGAGGATGAAGACTGCAAGAGTGGCAACGTAGATGAGGACATTGTTATTATGGAGACGAGAGGAGGAAGCTGTTGATGTTGACGATATCCAAGATTTCTTGGCACCGTTTCTCATCAGATTATCGGATGATGACGTGGATGCTTTTGCAAAATCCGTAGAAGTCTCACCTCCTATCCCCATATTTTTTATGTTGTTATCTTCTCCGTTCTTCCTCATCCCAAACTGTTGGAGGTGCATCTGATTTGAACATTAAAAATAAACTTTTGAAACATATAAGCGCATTGACTTGGGCTTCGTTCATTCAGTTTTAGAAATCTCTCGAAAGGCGAAGTTCAATTCATAAAAAGTACTGAAACGCACAGATCGTTCCGTATCTGTTACTCGTAGTTCAATCAAGGGACAAGCTCTACATATTCAGTATTAAAATTCATTAATCAAAGTACAATTTAACTTTCGAGTTTTTAAAGAAAAGTGTTAAATTTTTTATTGAAGCACTTGAAACAGTATTTATTTGACACGATCCAATTTAAAGTAATTAATATCGCATATATATACCTCACATCTATCTAATCGTTCGATCATCACCGGCCAAATCATTGAGACCTCAAGATGGGCTTAATAACTAAAGTTCGTGGACGTGTTAAGAACACATCAAAGCTTAGCCAAGCTCAGCAACAAATTCTAAAACTGCAACTGTCTAAGGATGGAATTGCTAGCAGTCCCAATGATATTTACTACAGTTTATTGGGATGTCCGAGAAACAGAAGATCTACTTCTTCGTATGACTTCCAGAAAAATCCAGAAACTCGTAAGTTTTTTTTTAAAGAATTTGGAAGCATAATAAAAGACCAGACATTTATCGATACGTTTCATGATACAATTTTCAGTTATACTTCTGATTCTCCTCCCATTGATGATGGGACGGATTGGCCTAATGTACGCCTGCTTCATTTACCAGTATCCACTGCATTCAATTTACGAATGGAACAAAAGTAAGTCTCCTAAAATTTTATAGATACTCCGAATGTTTCAAAAACTTACTGTTAGATGTTTCGGTGAAAATATTGGGATCCTCCTGTCTTATATTCCAAACCGACTCGGGTACCTCTGCAAGCCTTAGAAACTTACTGGACAAATCCTTCCTTTTTAAAGTGTCCTTTTATACCAAAATTCTGGTGGATTTTGGCTAAATTTAGAAAAATATTAGCGATAAATTATCATATAAATAACAAGGTTTTAGAAAACCAATGCATAAAAATGACCAACACTGATAATCAAATTGGATTCTGGGATACAAATTTAAAGAAGTTTGGACCAGCTAATTCATACGTGTTTTTATTTTTATTACAGAATGGTTCTTTAAAGGTTGCTCACATGTCAAATTGATCGGGAAAAAATTATACAGAAGCTTAGACAAGTGTGAAAACTCATTTGTTCGTATGAATTTGTACACGATTGTCAACCAGGTTCGGAAACGCTTAATCTCCGAAATTTACTTTGCTTCAAGAGAATGGGAAATAATTTTATTAATACGTTTTTAATATTAATTTCTGCAGATGGTCTTCTTCATGGTTTGTGACAGGGCCGTTGGACTAGAGGATAAACAACGTGTCACAAGCATGTACTCCCTCTTATTCTACAACGTCCTAACCTACTGCTTTACTTACGTTAAGGTATTTATGGAATTTCAAATCCAGCACTGTCGGCTATATACATAATCCATGGGATAATTAATTAATATTGATGACTTGGCCGGTGTATAGGAAGTAATCGAGAAGGAAGACTGGAGCATGAGTGTCAACCTGACACCTTCAAGTAAAGTAAGGCATTTGGCCATGTCAACCACCAAACTTGTACTGGAATGGATTAAGGCCGTCACCTTCATTGTCACCGTCGTTTGCATGCTCCTACGTAAGTTGAGGAATTAGAAACACAGTCATTAATTTTTAGCTGCGGTCGGAGGGGTTACAGTAATGAATAGAGGAAGCTTTGATTTGTTTAGCTTTAAATAAGAGCCAGAAACAAATATTTACATGTTGTTGACTTGAGCTTGGTATTTATTTTGCAGTTCTCGGCTTGGAACAAGGACTAGAACATTACTCCCCCACACGCTTCTACGTACTGATAACCCTTATCTACTACATCCTAACAGAAAAAATCATCCAAGAGTCCATGCCAAACCTGTTACTTTACGTTCCAAGTAAACGACTCCAAGATGAGATGTTCGGGTTGGAAAAAAGTTTATCAACTTTGTTAATCAAAGTCACCACGATGGGTCTCAACATTCTACTTCTCCTTCCCTCCCTCTTCTCCATTAAAATCGCGCTGATAGCTCTCTACTTCAATATCTGGCTTCAGTACAAGTCGTCAGTGAATCTGAAATCGGAATTAGAGACGGAGTTAGGACTCGTCTCCAACTTCCGGGTGGCCACGGACAAGGAACTCGAGACCCATGACGATGTCTGTTCAATTTGCTTGGGTCCGTTTGAATTCGCACGGGTTACTCCGTGCCAGCACTTGTTCCATTCAAACTGCCTTCGGCTTTGTGTAAAGAATACGAACAATACTTGCCCGATTTGCAAAAGAGAATTTCATTTCGACTGATAGCTGTATCTACCGAGTGAAACGCTATTGAACTCCGGATTTAAAACATAGTATTACTAATGGATTGCTATAATTCCGACACTGTATTTGTGGAAATACGACTTGTGTACTATTTTGTTCGCAATTAATCACAGAAGCCTCTGCTCTAATGTAATTCAAATTACGAGTAATAGTTTAACATTGTTCCTGACATTTATCTTTTGTATCTTTGTTAATACTCAATACTACTTATTGCTTTAGTTCCAGTTTATTTCTCTACATATTGTTCAGTTGATGTAATCGAATAAAGATAAAATATATTTATTCCAAAGTTAGTCGAACTTTGCTTTTATATTGCAAAAGAGAGAGAGGACTGGAATTCTTAGAAATTCCCTTTGACACTTTCTTCTTCCTCGAAGAACCTACTACTTTTCTTTAGAGGATGGACTGGGAAGAACGCATTAGGAGAAAATAAGGAAATAAGAAGTGACATCATCAGTATTCTGCCTATTTCTTAGTGTGAAGGGCCTTGTTCACAAAATTGGATTAGATGTCCCTGAAGTAGTTCCGAGAATATTTTAAAAATACGCAACACAGTACCAGTCCCTTCTACAATTGAGTGAAAGTCCTGCGAATGTGGTTTTGCATTGCAATGAGATGAACCTCTCTCCAGATAGGGCAGGAGGGTGCATATATTTTATTTCCAACTTCCTCCATACTCTTAAAGGGCATTAAAAATATAGTCTTGTCTATTTCCAAGTTTTACAGTTCATTTTAAGCTCCTTCATAAGTTGGAGGACTTAAAATTAGTCGGTGAAAGTGAAAGCTTTCCAGAGGAATATATACAGATACAGAGCCATTACATATAGAACGGGAACAAGGATAAGAGCTTTGAAATATCTCGAGGATGGAGCTTTAAAAGTGACAGATTAACGATTCAAGGTCCAGCACCTGCCGAATGTCCCCACTAAAAGAAAACCGATGACAGGAAGTAATGCCAATGGAAACAGCAGTAAAAGTAAAGGTGCTACTGAGTGAAACTGTCAAATACCCAGCCAGTCTTATAAAACACACAAAGGGGATCCTCTAAGCTCATTCATCTACATTAGGTATTTATTTATACGCTCCGATCTCCGATACGTGCAATTGTACAACCCGAGCCTGTATCTAGTGCAGTAGTACCCATTGCGGGACTTTCCTCCCGATATCCCCACATAAAAGAAATGAATTGAATTGAAAGAAATGAAAATCCTTGGGAAATTTATGTGACGCCTGTCATTGCTACAAACTGTGTAGTATTATTGGAATACTACGTGGTTCTGACAGTATCAGTACAGAGTTACAGAGGCATTACTATAGGTTCTCATCCCTTCCAGTTCAATATAAAATACATGAAGAAAAACTCGTATTTTCAAAGGAAGTCGATCCTAGAACCCAAGCCGACAAACACAGAGGGAGAAAGCATATTTATTACAACTTAGGTATTTATTATCGACAGGTTTATTTTAGTTAGATGGTCAGAGCGGAATATAGAGAAATAAACCGAACGGAGACATGTTCCTTGTTCCTATTATGGCAAGTGTTTGTTTCGTAGTTTCATGTGTCGAAGGGAAAATAATATATTGTGCAAAGAATGAAGGCATGAATCCGTGTCGCGAGGTCAATATCCACACACTATGCCGATTTAGGTTCCTCTTCTGTATTCCGGCTTTAAAAGGTTAGCTACCTTTTTAGGGATATTTTATAGAATAAAATAGACCAGGGGGCTTAGGTATATATTGTAACCCGGTTTGTTCCTATAGGGGAATGTATGTAATGAGAATAGGTGTAAGAGCGGAAAGTGGCATTTCCAGTAGCCCGTGGGGACTCATAAGTCTTGAAATGTTCGCAGTGAGTACTGGCTTTTCACCAGGATAACCTCATAATGAAAGTCGAAGTTGGTTTCTGGCTCTTTTGCTTGGGTCTGCCAAAATGTTGGGAAATCGGGGATTTTTGAACGTTTTCTTTGTTAATCCTGTGATTTTTACTATGCTTTAGCATCAATTATAAGAACTACACTATAATCAATAGGAGGTAATAAATACTTGATAATTTTAGAAAGTCGAACTTTGTTAATCGTTTTGTAATGTTTGTCCATTTATTCACATAAAAGTCTTCGCAGTATCAGATGTAAAACTGCTCTGGAAAGTGTACAATGCTACTGAAGACAACATACATCATTTAAAACACCTATCCAAGCGACAAATAATTAACGCTAGAAAGTTTCGAAACAAAACGACGAGACGAAATAACCGCAGACAGAAGGTTTTGAAGAAAACCCCCATCCGATATGTATGAGATATAGCCTACTTCCTCTGGAATTTCTGGAGCCCAAGATTTCTTGAGTAAACCCCCACAGACTTTGTATACGAAGTCAACTGTTGACTGCTGCGGTGAGAATAAATGACGGATGGATGAGTCTCTGCCGTGGGATCAAATGTCTTTGAAGATTGGATCCGATTTCTTACAACCTACTGCTTCCTCGTCCTTACAAATGGTTCATCTTCGGGTCTTCGGTGTGTTTACTTAACCAGCTCGCTGTTGCGTTGGGTCTTGTATGTCTTCTTTATGAAATACTTGAAATTACTTCAAATGCATTTGCATTGGAATCCAAGAAGACTGGCATTTCCTTCTTCTAGTTTAAAGGTTTAAACTAATGAGACATTGATCTAGAAATAACTTTATTTTTTCGGCTTGATATAGTTAAAGTAACTCCAACAGATAAACACTGTCTCGGCTTGATATAGACAGTATTTTCTTGATCTATTCGTCCTGTAACTATTTTCAAACCAACTAAATTTGACTAACTGGCATAACATTGGCATTACAGTAAGATTTCTCTGCAAACAAAAATTACTTTCACTTTTTTAGTTACCGTAAATAAAGAGTGTCAAAAGTAAACGTTTAATAGTTCAAACACATTAGGCATCCAAAACCCAATGTACTACTTATATGGAGTTTCAAAAAAGACATAAAAATAAATTGGAAATGCCAACAGTGGTAAAGGAATAGGCTCTTTTATGTAACTAAACTCTGAATTATCAGAGAGAGAGTCGGAGCAAATGGAAACACTTGCATCAATTATTTTTAACATCCTTAATGCATTTGTAATGGACACTTCTGGACATTCTTCCGCTCTGTGCTTCCTAGAATAGGGATCCTAGAGCTATAGAGCCGGACCCAAGAGAGACGAGTTAAAAGGTTACCCATCTGTGTGAATGTGAGTGGTGAACATAAATGAAACCTTAGGCAACATACCAAAGGGTCATCTCATTTCCGCCTCCGACTCCCGTATATTCAGTATGTATTGAACCTAACCACAACCAACACAACACTTCGACCTAAAAACACAAAGAAGGATAATAAACTGTGGCTGTTCAAATATGTATGGGCATTTGTGGATGTTGTAATCCCCTTTTACTGGGTACTTTAATTTCAGAACAAACATGTGTACTTATTAAATGAGCATCGGAGGATTACATTTTTGTTCCTTAAGTTCGGCTCGGCCAGCGATAACATGTGCTGGATGTCCGAGTAACAAATCGCAATTAGGATTACGTATTTCACTAATAGCTTTGAATTCCTTTGGGAGTAAATTTGACTCTTTCGGGCACTGGGCATCTTCCGCTTCCGCCGAGGTCTGTTTTGAATTTTATCGAACAAGGGGCGAGGAGTCAAGTCTCTTGTTGATTCTTTTTGTATTTTAAAAGGAAGTTAGCTTTGAAATACATATACAATTCGAGTTTTCGAGTTGAACTGGATGGGACTTTGAGTGCATTAGATTTAAAATATGGAAATGTTTCATATGCAAATTTTAAATGAATGTATGTATTCAAATATTTATGAACAAGCTGAAGTTATCGTAGTAGTTTCAAGCGATTCGGAGCACCGCAACTATGACTGGGGCAAATCGAAAACGGTTTATTTCCAGGCGTTTTAGAGTGGAGCGTAGGATGATCATACCCGTAGTTACATTTAGAGCCTGACAGTGTTGTTGGTTTGGTAGTCGTTGTTGAAAGTCGTAACATCGTAAGGGCCAGGTTGAGGAATGCAATAACTGATGAAAGTTTTTACGACCACGGTACCCGTTTCCGGTCCCAACCCTAATTTAGATTCCATCCGGGTTTTTTTTCCTTCCAACTTGTTCATGGAATGGCATTTCATAATATTACAATCATAGTAAACTAGGCTTCCGTAAGACAGGACTGAGTAGGTTTACAAACGGCGTAAATGGAGAGTCCAATTGCTGGGAATAGCGAATTGTTATTATGGAATAGGCACACTATTTTGATAGTATTTTGCAGAAATTGTAGAGTCTTGTACAGCCTAGCATTGCATTCGCGAAATCGGCACCTACTGTCTTCCGGAATTTCCTGTTTTCGTAGTTTCCATTCAATGTCAAAATCAATGAATTTCATTACTCTTGTTTACGTTCAAGGAAGAGATACGCTTGTTCCATGTTTGCATCCAATGTTGTTGTTTGTTATTCCCATCGGTTTCGATTTCAACAAACATGGTGTTTGAAAGTGGGAGTTGTTTTTCTATCTTTTTATTAATCTGCTGGACATCGTCCCAGTACTAATTAGGACTTAGGACTAATGTATTTATTAAATTCTTGTTCCTTGTTTTTTTTCGTTTACAATTGAAATGGAGATTGCGAGGGCGAGAAAAACAGTTTCCTAATAGAATTCCTCAACCATAAATACTTCTGATGAGTACCTGTGTATAAAGAATCGTGCCTCTTATGGCATGTCGTAAGCAAAAAGGCTTAGTTTTAATACTTTTATTTAACGAGAAAGTGTGAAAAGGGTTGGATTTGCTTTTCACGAGTTTTCCCACCTTAATCCTTAAAGACATACGGGGTCACACATAAATTCCAGAATATTATCCAATAAACAAACTTTTTTGGAGTTGGGATGATTCTTGGGCCGGACTTGGAGGACTTATAGTTAGTAGTTAGTAGGTCTGTTGGTGGGCTCAAGTTGTGGTAGCTAGAAAAAGTAACAAGTATCATCATTACGAACGGAGGTAGTAAATGCTAATCTATGGGGTCATAAAATGCCCAAGAAGAGTCCCGTAGGATCTCAATTTACTAGCCTACTTCGGCTTTACTTTTACTGTTCCTTCCAATATCTATACGTTCCTAGCTTTTGGTGGTCATTTTCGGGACCGAAGATCTATGGGTTTCTGCATTTATGTCACTCGATTGCATCAATAATGCTCGTAAAACCGTAAGATGAGTTCAAGGAACCCAACCCTATCAGGTATGGTCTGACCGACTGTACGTGGTAGCTGACTTTGTGATCATTATTAACTATACGAGTTTGAAGCATAAGTGATTTGCAAACTACGGTTTAAACGGAAACACAAATTAAATATTTACAAACACAAATACTTGGCAGTAAATATATGATCCATACTTGTGTTGTCATTTTTTCGTACACTTACAATTGGACGTGACCACAACATTTTCGTACATAAAATACCGCATCGGTGCGGTATTTTAGCTACCTCTAATCTGTAAATTATAAGGATGTAACTTAATACCCCGAAAAATATCACTTGACCCGGATTATATTCTTTCGGGTTGGGTAGAAAAAAATCGTGGTTTGGTATTTAGGAAAATTGGACTAGGCTAGATCGATTCGGTGCTAGGAAATCGATCTTCGTCGTTGTCCAATTTATCCCAGACTGATTCGACTGATCGGCTTAGGAGATAATTTTGAAGGATGTGATTGTCATTTAGTACACCGGGAAGACTTACTTTCCCGAATCTGTCTCAATTTTCTCGTGTAAATATTTTTCCACCCTGTCAAGCAAAGTATTTTCCTCGGTTGGCTGAGCTGGGTAAACAATATTAGGTTTCATAACAGAAGCCTTGGCTTGTTTTGGATGCGGAGTTTCAGAAATACGTAGTTTAAAATTCCTCATTATATAAAAAAAAAATCAACTCGATTCTTTTATTGATTCGAATAAACAAAATAAATTAAATTCCAATGCAAACGAATCCCTCAGAAGGAGACGAGAAATTCGAATCTGCATCTTGTTTCGGTTGAGTATATTTTTCTGCAAGACGGCTAAATTCCAGATGTGATTTGTAGACTTGGAACTTTACGACCTTTGCAATGAAATCTCAAGCAGAATAGATCAAGATGTTCCACATATGAAATCCTCATCCGACTTCCCTTATCCAACATCCAATCCAGTGAGCTTATATAACCGAAAGGATACAGATTTAACTCCGGTTTAGAGAGTCAGAAATTCCAAACCTAATAATATTCCTGCCCTGTAGAGCTAGGGACTTATTCCAGCCTGCTACAGCTACTGCTGCTGGTGTTGTAAATAGTTAAATAGGTCAATACTTGACTCCTCTCTCTATAGTTAGCTCTTGTGAATGAAGTCTGGGGTCTTGAGCCTATCTAGATTCCCAGATTCCAGATAATCCCGTGCAGATTTGTATGGCAAAGAATGAGATTTCCATGAAGACCCGAGATTTCTCGGATCTTGCATAATGCTAGCTGTAGGAGTGGCAAGTAGTGGATTTTATATTCATCCAATCAAGCTGGAACGGTTTTCTTGAGTTGTTATCTCCGTCATAAATCTGAAACCGGAGGACTTCATTTGAACTTTATAGTTCACTCAGATCTTTGGAAGCAGACTTGATTTGATTTCAGTTTCAAAGAGCCAACTTCCCCCATTTTATTCTCCTCATCACACTCTCATTCCTCAATTTATTCATACATATCTTCAGATTGATCTCTCTTCAAGAGCAGAAAAATACGGTCTCTTAGAAATATCTTCACAAACTATCGGGTCTCTCTTTACCTACTTTTGCTTTTACTCCTGAATCCCGTAGATTCGGAGGGATTGGTTCGGGAGAGTTTTTTTATTTGGAGATGAGAAAGGTTCCTCTTCTACTATCAAAATATGGATTGTATGGAATAAATGAAGTGCTCGCTTTTTGACACTCCATAACTTTGAATAATAAAAGAAAAACTTGGCTGTATTTCCTCCGGCTCATAATACCGTACTGAATATTAGTTTCTATACCTCATTGGATATGCATCGACTTTTCAGACTTGATCATCATCAGCCCTGTCAGTTTTACGACTCTGTTTTTTAGCCTTGTCTGTCGGTGTGGTTTTGTAGCCTTTTGTTGATGATGTATTTATTCGTGATGTATCTCGGTCCGATCGAGGCAAGGAATAATTTCCTTAAGTGTAGCAGCTGGAATTTGTTGTATTCATTTGTATCGGTATTGTTATTTGATTACAAGCGCGTGTGAAATTGTATTTTTGGAACTTCGTGTTGGCTTTATATTTAGTTAGTTTGGGTAACGTTGTAAAAATTGCATCAAGGGAATCTGATTTTTTTTATATCTTTCATATAGATCTTTGAATTTTGTTAACTCTTAATGACTCAAATTACTAAGCTTTATACTAGTCAGAGTTTCAGACGTATTATAGAGACAAGTGACTCTAAAATAAACCGATGTAACGGGTGTAACCAAGTGTTGAAAATATAACGATAAACAAACTAAATCTCAATTTCCCCCAAAATCCCGGGTTTCACACCCTTCTGTCAGTGGGAGTGGTCCCGTATACGTCAAAGATGTTCTATTACTCATGGGAATCGTTTAAACCCCAAATCTCACTTTCCCCCAAAAGCCCGGGTTTCGCACCCTGGTGTCAGTAGGAGTGGTCCCGTATTTATCAAAGATGTTCTATTACTCATGGGAATCGTTTAAACCCCAAATCTCACTTTCCCCCAAAAGCCCGGGTTTTGCACCCTGGTGTCAGTGGGAGTGGTCCCGTATTCGTCAAAGATGTTCTATTACTCATGGGAATCGTTTAAACCCCATATCTCAATTTCCCCGAAAATCTGGGTACTGCACCCTGGTGTCAGTGGGAGTTGTCCCGTATTCGTCAAAGATGTTCTATTACTCATGGGAATCGTTTAAACCCCATATCTCAATTTCCCCGAAAACCCGGGTACTGCACCCTGGTGTCACTGGGAGTGGTCCCGTATTCGTCAAAGATGTTCTATTATTCATGGGAATCGTTTAAACCCCATATCTCAATTTCCCCGAAAATCCGGGTACTGCACCCTGGTGTCAGTGGGAGTGGTCCCGTATTCGTCAAAGATGTTCTATTACTCATGGGAATCGTTTATACCCCATATCTCAATTTCCCCTAAAATCCGGGTACTGCACCCTGGTGTCAGTGGGAGTGGTCCCGTATTCGTCAAAGATGTTCTATTACTCATGGAAATCGTTTAAACCCCAAATCTCAATTTCCCCGAAAATCCGGGTACTGCACCCTGGTGTCAGTGGGAGTGGTCCCGTATTCGTCGAAGATGTTCTATTACTCATGGGAATCGTTTAAACCCCAAATCTCAATTTCCCCGAAAATCCGGGTACTGCACCCTGGTGTCAGTGGGAGTGGTCCCGTATTCGTCAAAGATGTTCTATTACTCATGGGAATCGTTTAAACCCCATATCTCAATTTCCCCGAAAATCCGGGTACTGCACCCTGGTGTCAGTGGGAGTGGTCCCGTATTCGTCAAAGATGTTCTATTATTCATGGGAATCGTTTAAACCCCATATCTCAATTTCCCCAAAAATCCCAGGTTTCGCACTCTGAAATGTAGGTTCAGGGTATTATCATGTATAGATGATAGACATAGAGTGTAATGTAAACTACCTAAGCGTCAGTTTTAAAATGAGTAAGAGCTCTATCCTGGCGTTGGACTCCTACATATCACTATTCTGTTTGATTTAATGGGTTGTTTTGGGGTTTAATTGATGGGGGGCAGGGGGTGTGACCGATTTGACCCAAGTTCGAACTTAGCCTCACTCTTGAGCCAAGGAACAAGTGTACAAAATTTGGTGACCGTAGGTCCAGCCGTTCTCCAGTTATCGCTCGGACAGACGGACGGACGGACGGACGGACGGACGGACGGACGGACGGACGGACGGACAGACGGACTTGTCGTTCGCATAAAGTGTTTTCAACACTTAATAACAGGCATAATAAGCAGCTAGACTCTACATTATTGGGACAGTTTACTGCAGAATTTTGGCCCATCCTCTGTGCCCTATTTGTAATATTATTTACATGATTTTTCGACAACAATGACTTCCATTTCCAGTCTCCTTTGAATATCATAATCCCAGCATTATTACTAATTGAGACAATTCTGAGCTTGAATTGTTCTATAAAAGTCGCAATATATAAACACGAATTTGTCTGAATGGGGTCTACAAACGTAGAAAAATGATTTTTTATGAGCTTGCCTTTGTTTGTTATGTGTAGTTTAAGCTTCTCTTTATGCAAAGTGTCTCGAGATTGAGACAAAAATTGTCATACATTCAAAAGGGCTTGCGTAATAACAAGCGTTTAGTCAAGCGGTTAAATGCGCTATTAAATATTATTTCCTATTTCTTGAGAAACGGCTCCGTATAATAATACCATATGCGTCTGCTGAATTTGCCTGAAAGAGCAAAAATAACCGTAAAAATAAAGTATGCACTCTGGATTCGAAACTTTGGGATTATTTTGTGTCTTGATCGGATCGAGATCTAGAACTCCAAAGATTGAATAGTCGGGCAGGTTTGTCTAGTAAGGATTTTATCATTTTTTGCAAAAAAATGTCCCTAATATTTTTGCACTTTATCTGTATATTTCTCTTTTCAGAATTACAATTGCCAATTCTATATAAAAATGGAAATATTGTACTTTTGATACTGATGAAGTATTGATTGTTATTTGAAATGAAACAGTTGATGATAGCAGCTCAAGATGATCACAGAACTAAAAATGAACGACACGAAATAATAATAGCTGCCATACTTACTGTCAACCACGTTAAGAAAATTTGTAAAAATCAGTATTGTTTTTATAACACCACAAAACATTGCATTTTTTAAAACCACTAACTACTGTGCTGTATTAAAAATTGAGTGACAACACAAAAGACTTGAGCATAAATAGTTTAAAAAATATATACAATACCACATGGTTCTCTAGACATGGTTCTCTAAGCCAAGTTAATCTGTCAATAATCATGGTATCGAGAGTATCGATGGACGCGCGGACGGATCGTTACGACTTATATCATTCGCATAACATGTTTCAAATGTGCAGAATATGTAGAAACTCTGAATATTTCATTATTGTTCTAAAATGCATTGATAGTAAAACCGTATTAACTTGAACATGCCATGAATTTACCCTGGAATATGATAGCAATAATATCATTATTATTATATTATGACAAAATGTCCGAATTTAAGAGTTTACGAAAACTTAATCGGTGTCCACCATTCAAAAAGTTCATTACTGTTTTATAATCTATTGATTTATATATCACGTTGCTATATATTATAGTGGGTGGTTTCAACGGTTTATCCCATAGTGATATAACTATCATCGTTCTCTGACGTGAATTATTGTGGGTTGAAACCTTGAAACTTTAAGGTACCAGAGTAATTATCACCAAGGGAAAATAAGTGTCATAAGGGGTTCTTTAAACCCCTCCTTCTCATCAACGAATGCATCCAAAATTCTCAAATAAATTATGTTACACAGACTTTTTAATGCTCATAATTATCAGACCATTGCTCAAACCCTATTGGTCATGAATAACGTAGAATTTAAATATAAAAAAATCATGTTTTTTGAGCTTCGGTACACTTGTGTGCCCGATCGGGTCATGCTGGAGACTTGATTTGTTTTTCATCGTGTAGACAATTTTATAGTGGAGGTGTGATGGGGGGGCTAAAATCAACGTAGTTGATCATCTCGAAAAATGGATTTTAAACAAAAATTGTCATGCATTGTTTTGGTTTTATAGATTTTAAGCTAAATCTGTTGGACGCAGGTTTTTTTAGCCCCCCCCCCATCACACCTCTACTATAAAATTGTCTACACGATGAAAAACAAATCAAGTCTCTAGCATGACCCGATCGGGCACACAAGTGTACCGAAGTTCAAAAAAATCATGATGACCGGGTTGGTTGTCAACGGGATGAACTTACAAGGGAACATTCCCAACTGTACCACCCCGATATTTTTTTAACTAGTCTCAATCGAAAGATCAACTGAAATGATGAAACTTTAACATAGGAACTATCGGTGCATAAAATATATTTAATAGAGTTTTGGACGGTTGAAAATAAAAAATCGAGCGTTTTTTGTGCAAGCGTCTGGAATTTGTTGCAACGGAAAGGATAAAGCTAGCCGGACTTTGTCTCTCAATCCTTCCATTCCACTCTACCCTATTTCTCTCGTTTTCCCTTTAATTCCTTCTATTTTTGTGCTAATTGTATTTCTTATGCCTTGTTATTTAAATACGTGCTTAATTATATGAAAGTGGACCTGTATTTTATTATTTACACTTTTATTTTACATTTACAAAAATACACTACTTTTATGCATGAAAGCTAATACAGATTTTCAAATAACTATTTAGGATTACTGTAGGAATACGCATAAATCTCAATTTACGATTTATCCATGTACTGTTTTAAAACGTATATATTTACACAAATATAACCCAGATTCAATATTTACTCAATTTGAGACATGTTATCATCCTCATGAAAATGATACTCTACAAAGAAATGATCGAAACACAAATATAACCTACAGTGACTACATTGTACAAAATTTGAATTCTCACATTCATCAATCTCACACGATATTGTTGAAGATGTGAAACAGTAGTGGACATCGGGAATAAAATTATTTAGCTAACAAGACCGGTTTCAAAATGTTAGGGCTACCCTATCGGGCTTCATTGCCTGCAAAAAATGAAAAATAGGGTATCAAGGAAAATTTAATTACGAGTCTTACCGACCAGCTAGGTTCTTCAGACGTGTTTCAAGATATGCAGCGAAAATTATTTAACCACACTCATTTTTTTCATAATTGTATATAGTTGATTTCATTGAACAAATCAGGTTGGAAATTACCCTGATGGATACGAATTTCCTTAGCGATAAACTACTCTGGCCCCTTAAATCAATTCATGACAATAACAGTTACCTTGCAATACATAGGTGGGCCAAATTTATTAGTCTGGTCTGGGTTCCGAATATTTTCCATGCTCGCAATAAAGTCCAAGTACCCAAAAACTATCCACTACTGTTTTGATTCTTTGACGCAATAATAAAATTTTTAAATATTTAGAATCGATCAAATTTATCTTACCACATACCAGCATCAGCATGGCAGCCATGCCACAGTTGAGGTATTGAAAATCCGAATGGAATGAAATTTACTTGAAAAGTACCAAACAACGAACCCCTTCTGTCCATCAATTCCCATTGCATTCTCTTGTGAAAATGTATCCAGTAAAATTAATTTTCCAATATAAACTACAAATCCTTCTATCTATTCTTCTAACCAGAACAGCTCAACCAGGATCCGTTGCTTAATTTTTTCTTCATTTATTTAGAGAAGTTTGATATATGTGCTTAGTGTTGAGGGACAGTCAACTACCAGCTGAAAGTATCAACGGTTGAGATTTGTGACACTAGGGTGATTTCCACTGTATGGTTGATGACTACTCCAATGCCGAGTCGAAGCCAATATGATAGTTGAACCCCGAAGCTAGGTCAATAAAGTCAGTCCATTCAGAGCCACGGTTTAAGGCCAGTACTAAGCTGAACGAGGTCAGGCGCTGGATATAGTTCTACCACTTGCCACTAATAGTTCTGAGTCTCTATGTCGTAGTAATAACGAGTTCTAAAGCTACAATAATTTGCTTTCTTAAGAAAAGTGCACTTTGAACTACTGTCCAGCGACGGGTGTTATTTACTTCGCAACGTCCTCAGTTTCTAATAGGCCCAAGATGATAAATGATTATGCTTCTTTAAACTCGCCGATTTTTAATACTCCTAATCGTACGAATTTATTAATCTCCAAAATATCTCAAAATTATAATATTCCAACTTTATATCTTTACCACTCTACTTACGAAGAATATTTACTAACAAGTTGATTCAACCGCTCCTCGACGACGAATGATTATTATTTATTTCTATATTTATCATATTAATTTTAACCTTAGTTATTAAGTCATTAAAAATACACATCTATTATTTTATCCGGATACAGTTACACACGACATTAATTCAATTTACTCCAAGCATTACATACATTCTTTTTCAAATTATTAAAATTAGTTAAACCACATACTTACTCCTAGACTATTAATCCAAATTGATTATTATTATTATTGAACAGTTGCTTTAGCCTAGGCCAGTCCGATACCATCCTATTGAACTAAAGATTAAACAATATACACAATTCACAAATCAAAGTTAATCCTAGTTAATCCCAAGCCAGTCCAATCCTATACAAGTAGGCTTAAGAATATAGTATATACTAAGTTCACAAATTAAAGTTAATCCTAGTTAATCCCAAGCCAGTCCAATCCTATACCAGTGGGCTTAAGAATAAAGTATATACTAAGTTCACAAATTAAAGTTAATCCTAGTTAATCTCAAGCCAGTCCAATCCTATACCAGTGGGCTTAAGAATAAAGTATATACTAAGTTTTTAATATAGTTATTTTCCTTAAATTGAAACCTATTCTGTCCGCGACATTCTCCCACCTTTTCTTTGTGAGAAGCAAAGAAAATAATAATTCTAACTATAATGTTATACAAAAAAAAATCGCATTTTTGCTAAAGTTATACAAATAAAAATATTCAATTGGGGTAGAACCTGTTTGGTGCTTTCACTTTTCGTCCGCTTCGGGTGACGATCTTCTTATCCTGAGCTCGTTCAATTTGTGGAGATTCTACGTCTTGGGATTCAAACTTCTCTTCGTCCTGTACTTTTGATTCTTCGTCTCTGGCATTTTTGTTAGGATCCCCTGGAATATCTGCTGTTGAAGAAATTTCCATTGGGTAAAGTCGTTGAACGGGCCGTATGAAAATTCCTCCAGCAGTCTTCACCTCAGCCACTCTAACTTTACCATCCTTGCCTGGCATCGTCTTCAAGATTCGTCCCATAGGCCACTCCCATCTTTTCCGATTGTCATCTCCGATCAACACAATTTCGCCAGCTTGAAGTTCACGGTCAGACTTCAACTGCTTCCCCTTGTTGATCAACAACGCAAAATACTCCGTTCTGAATCGGCTTTTCATAAGTTCCAGCACCGTCATACGTTTTGATATAAGTTTCTGGAATCCACTTGCTTCTAATAAAGTCTGGTCTGAAATTCCTGGACAAGAAAGTTCGTGCAGGAACATTGCTGGTGTAAGTGGACGAAAGTCTTCTGGATCCTCAGTTACAAACGTCAGGGGTCTGTTATTGATAACTGATTCGATTTCACACATAATGGCTCTTAGCTTCTCAATCTCGATTCTACTATTTTGTAAGGATCTCCGTAACAAGCCTTTGACAGATCCCACAAGTCTCTCCCACCAGCCGCCCCACCATGGTGCTGAAGGTGGATTAAATTTCCAAACGATTCGTTGCATTGCAAATCTTTTCACGATATCGTCCCAATTCAACAACTTGAAAAAGTTATCCGCACCTTTAAAGTTGGTTCCGTTATCGCTATATACGATAGCAGGTCTTCCACGTCGACTTGTGAAACATGTAAAGGCATCCAAAAATCCGTCTGTGCTAAGAGACTGTACCACTTCCAAATGGATACAACGGTAAGTTGCACATGTAAAAAGCACTATCCAAGCTTTGCCTCCATTTCTTGGATAGAGGGGGCCAGCAAGATCTACGCCAGTAATTTCGAATGCTTTAGCAGTCTTCACACGATCTTCCGGAAGCGGTGGTGCCATGATTTGATTGTGTCTTACCGTGTGTCGACGACAAGATAGACACATATTGATAACATTTCGAATAGCTTTTCGTCCTTGAATTATCCAAAATTTTTCCCTCAAACTTCCCATTAGAAATTGAACGCCTGCGTGTTTGTTCTTTAAGTGCTCTTCTCGAATCAGCTGATCAACTACTGGATGCTTATTTGGCAGGAGTGCGGGAAACCGAAAACCTTCAAAATCATCGCGGTTACTTATCTTCGTTTGAACTCGTATCACTCCATCTTTCTTTGAAGACACTGGTATGCCCGAGATTTTGGTCTGACCGGGCTGAAAAACGTCTGCTTGCAGAAGTCTGACAATTACATTTTCAGCCACATCATATTCTTCTGCGGTAATTATCAACGAAAGGTCCGTTGTATGTTCCTTCATAACTCGTACTCGTATAAACCGTATAAGCCATGCCATGTTTCTTACATTTCTGCTATGACATGATCTTGTTCCATACCATGGGTTCAAAACTGGGATTTCTTGTGCAAGTAACAAACAAGTCGCAGTCTTCTTTCTTTCTTTGGAAACTTCATTTTCGTCTGGTTCCGTATTTATGTTCGGCCATTCACTTTCCGGCCGCTTCAACCATTCCGGTCCTTCATACCACTTAATCTTCAGGAGCTGAGATGGCATACAACCTCTTGAAGGTAGGTCTGCTGGGTTCAACATCCCAGGAACGTGTCTCCAAGCTTCGACTCTACTGTACTGGCATATCGTTCTCACGCGATTTCCGACAAAGGTACCCCAGTCATCGTTTCCTCGTATCCAGGCCAATGCCGTTGTAGAGTCCGTCCAAAAATATATGGGAATGTCTCCAATATCCAATGCTTCGATTACTGCACTTGCAAGAACTGTTGCGATATAGCATCCCATCAACTCTAATCTGTTGATTGTAATCTTCTTTAACGGCGCGTTTCAACTCGTGACTTTGCTTGTAAAAGTTGTAACGACACCTTTCCGTACTCATCTTCAGCTCGAAGGAATACCACAGCCGAGTATGCCAACATACTGCCGTCTGAAAATGAATGAAGCTGCCAGTTCTTCCGTGACGTAATTCCTAGATTCATGTTTCTTGGAATTGAAATATTCAACAAATCCGGCAGTTGACGACTCCAAGTCATAAATTCTTCCTTCAAATCTTCAGGGATGTCGGCGTCCCATGAAATCTTGTCTATCCACAGACGCTGCAATAATAGTTTAGGGGGGAGAGTGGCTGGACAAGTAAAACCTATCGGGTCAAATACTTGCTGTAGGGCTGAGAGAATCATTCTTTTGTTAATTCGAAAGGGAGTATCCCTCAACGGTATATTGCAAAATATAGTGTCGTTCTCCTTATTCCAACGGTATCCTAATACCGAAGTGACACATCTATCATCTTCTTTGGAGTTGGTTTCGCCAGTATCCAATCCGCATTCGCTGTTACGTAGCAAACCGATTCCGGATCCTTCCACAGAACCAAACTCCCAACTTCGTAAATCCATTTTTGCCTCTGCAAGTTTATTTGTAGACCACTCCCTGAACTGCTTCGCTTCTTCCCACGTATCTTCAGAGGTCACACAGTTATCCACGTATAGAGACTTGCGAAGCTTTTCTGCTAATTCTGTGTCTCCAGGTTCAACATCTGTCAAATGGCGCTCCAACACTGCTGCCAACAAAAATGGACTACAGTTCACGCCAAATACCACTCTAAGGTGTCTAAAAACTTTAATCGGAGGATTACATTTTTGTTCCTTAAGTTCGGCTCGGCCAGCGATAACATGTGCTGGATGTCCGAGTAACAAATCGCAATTAGGATTACGCATTTCACTAATAGCTTTGAATTCCTTTGGGAGTAAATTTGACCCTTTCGGGCACTGGACATCTTCCGCTTCCGCCGAGGTCTGTTTTGAATTTTATCGAACAAGGGGCGAGGAGTCAAGTCTCTTGTTGATTCTATTTGTATTTTAAAAGGAAGTTAGCTTTGAAATACATATACAATTCGAGTTTTCGAGTTGAACTGGATTGGACTTTGAGTGCATTAGATTTAAAATATGGAAATGTTTCATATGCAAATTTTAAATGAATGTATGTATTCAAATATTTATGAACAAGCTGAAGTTATCGTAGTAGTTTCAAGCGATTCGGAGCACCGCAACTGTGACCGGGGCAAATCGAAAACGGTTTATTTCCAGGCGTTTTAGAGTGGAGCGTAGGATGATCATACCCGTAGTTACATTTAGAGCCTGACAGTGTTGTTGGTTTGGTAGTCGTTGTCGAAAGTCGTAACATCGTAAGGGCCAGGTTGAGGAATGCAATAACTGATGAAAGTTTTTACGACCACGGTACCCGTTTCCGGTCCCAACCCTAATTTAGATTCCACCCGGGTTTTTTTCCTTCCAACTTGTTCATGGAATGGCATTTCATAATATTACAATCATAGTAAACTAGGCTTCCGTAAGACAGGACTGAGTAGGTTTACAAACGGCGTAAATGGAGAGTCCAATTGCTGGGAATAGCGAATTGTTATTATGGAATAGGCACACTATTTTGATAGTATTTTGCAGAAATTGTGGAGTCTTGTACAGCCTAGCATTGCATTGTATTCGCGAAATCGGCACCTACTGTCTTCCGGAATTTCCTGTTTTCGTAGTTTCCATTCAATGTCAAAATCAATGAATTTCATTACAATTGTTTACGTTCAAGGAAGAGATACGCTTGTTCCATGTTTGCATCCAATGTTGTTGTTTGTTATTCCCATCGGTTTCGATTTCAACAAATATGGTGTTTGAAAGTGGGAGTTGTTTTTCTATCTTTTTATTAATCTGCTGGACATCGTCCCAGTACTAATTGGGACTAATGTATTTATTAAATTCTTGTTCGTTGCTTTTTTTCGTTTACAATTGAAATCGAGATTGCGAGGGCGAGAAAAACAGTTTCCTAATAGAATTCCTCAACCATAAGTACCCGTGTATAAAGAATCGTGCCTCTTATGGCATGTCGTAAGCAAAAAGGCTTAGTTTTAATACTTTTATTTAACGAGAAAGTGTGAAAAGGGTTGGATTTGCTTTTTCACGAGTTTTCCCACCTTAATCCTTAAAGACATACGGGGTCACACATAAATTCCAGAATATTATCCAATAAACAAACTTTTTTGGAGTTGGGATGATTCTTGGGCCGGACTTGGAGGACTTATAGTTAGTAGTTAGTAGGTCTGTTGGTGGGCTCAAGTTGTGGTAGCCAGAAAAAGTAACAAGTATCATCATTACGGACGGAGGTAGTAAATGCTAATCTATGGGGTCATAAAATGCCCAAGAAGAGTCCCGTAGGATCTCAATTTACTAGCCTACTTCGGCTTTACTTTTACTGTTCCTTCCAATATCTATACGTTCCTAGCTTTTGGTGGTCATTTTCGGGACGGAAGATCTATGGGTTTCTGCATTTATGTCACTCGATTGCATCAATAATGCTCGTAAAACCGTAAGATGAGTTCAAGGAACCCAACCCTATCAGGTATGGTCTGACCGACTGTACGTGGTAGCTGACTTTGTGATCATTATTAACTATACGAGTTTGAAGCATAAGTGATTTGCAAACTACGGTTCAAACGAAAGCACAAATTAAATATTTACAAACACAAATACTTGGCAGTAAATATATGATCCATACTTGTGTTGTCATTTTTTCGTACACTTACAATTGGACGTGACCACAAAATTTTCGTACATAAAATACCGCACCGATGCGGTATTTTAGCTACCTCTAATCTGTAAATTATAAGGATGTAACTTAATACTCCGAAAAATATCACTTGACCCGGATTATATTCTTTCGGGTTGGGTAGAAAAAAATCGTGGTTTGGTATTTAGGAAAATTGGACTAGGCTAGATCGATTCGGTGCTAGGAAATCGATCTTCGTCGTTGTCCAATTTATCCCAGACTGATTCGACTGATCGGCTTAGGAGATAATTTTGAAGGATGTGATTGTCATTTAGTACACCGGGAAGACTTACTTTCCCGAATCTGTCTCAATTTTCTCGTGTAAATATTTTTCCACCCTGTCAAGCAAAGTATTTTCCTCGGTTGGCTGTGCTGGGTAAACAATATTAGGTTTCATAACAGAAGCCTTGGCTTATTTTGGATGCGGAGATTCAGAAATACGTAGTTTAAAATTCCTCATTATATATAAAAAAAATCAACTCGATTCTTTTATTGATTCGAATAAACAAAATAAATTAAATTCCAATGCAAACGAATCCCTCAGAAGGAGACGAGAAATTCGAATCTGCATCTTGTTTCGGTTGAGTATATTTTTCTGCAAGACGGCTAAATTCCAGATGTGATTTGTAGACTTGGAACTTTACGACCTTTGCAATGAAATCTCAAGCAGAATAGATCAAGATGTTCCACATATGAAATCCTCATCCGACTTCCCTTATCCAACATCCAATCCAGTGAGCTTATATAACCGAAAGGATACAGATTTAACTCCGGTTTAGAGAGTCAGAAATTCCAAACCTAATAATATTCCTGCCCTGTAGAGCTAGGGACTTATTCCAGCCTGCTACAGCTACTGCTGCTGGTGTTGTAAATAGTTAAATAGGTCAATACTTGACTCCTCTCTCTATAGTTAGCTCTTGTGAATGAAGTCTGGGGTCTTGAGCCTATCTAGATTCCCAGATTCCAGATAATCCCGTGCAGATTTGTATGGCAAAGAATGAGATTTCCATGAAGACCCGAGATTTCTCGGATCTTGCATAATGCTAGCTGTAGGAGTGGCAAGTAGTGGATTTTATATTCATCCAATCAAGCTGGAACGGTTTTCTTGAGTTGTTATCTCCGTCATAAATCTGAAACCGGAGGACTTCATTTGAACTTTATAGTTCACTCAGATCTTTGGAAGCAGACTTGATTTGATTTCAGTTTCAAAGAGCCAACTTCCCCCATTTTATTCTCCTCATCACACTCTCATTCCTCAATTTATTCATACATATCTTCAGATTGATCTCTCTTCAAGAGCAGAAAAATACGGTCTCTTAGAAATATCTTCACAAACTATCGGGTCTCTCTTTACCTACTTTTGCTTTTACTCCTGAATCCCGTAGATTCGGAGGGATTGGTTCGGGAGAGTTTTTTTATTTGGAGATGAGAAAGGTTCCTCTTCTACTATCAAAATATGGATTGTATGGAATAAATGAAGTGCTCGCTTTTTGACACTCCATAACTTTGAATAATAAAAGAAAAACTTGGCTGTATTTCCTCCGGCTCATAATACCGTACTGAATATTAGTTTCTATACCTCATTGGATATGCATCGACTTTTCAGACTTGATCATCATCAGCCCTGTCAGTTTTACGACTCTGTTTTTTAGCCTTGTCTGTCGGTGTGGTTTTGTAGCCTTTTGTTGATGATGTATTTATTCGTGATGTATCTCGGTCCGATCGAGGCAAGGAATAATTTCCTTAAGTGTAGCAGCTGGAATTTGTTGTATTCATTTGTATCGGTATTGTTATTTGATTACAAGCGCGTGTGAAATTGTATTTTTGGAACTTCGTGTTGGCTTTATATTTAGTTAGTTTGGGTAACGTTGTAAAAATTGCATCAAGGGAATCTGATTTTTTTTATATCTTTCATATAGATCTTTGAATTTTGTTAACTCTTAATGACTCAAATTACTAAGCTTTATACTAGTCAGAGTTTCAGACGTATTATAGAGACAAGTGACTCTAAAATAAACCGATGTAACGGGTGTAACCAAGTGTTGAAAATATAACGATAAACAAACTAAATCTCAATTTCCCCCAAAATCCCGGGTTTCACACCCTTCTGTCAGTGGGAGTGGTCCCGTATACGTCAAAGATGTTCTATTACTCATGGGAATCGTTTAAACCCCAAATCTCACTTTCCCCCAAAAGCCCGGGTTTCGCACCCTGGTGTCAGTAGGAGTGGTCCCGTATTTATCAAAGATGTTCTATTACTCATGGGAATCGTTTAAACCCCAAATCTCACTTTCCCCCAAAAGCCCGGGTTTTGCACCCTGGTGTCAGTGGGAGTGGTCCCGTATTCGTCAAAGATGTTCTATTACTCATGGGAATCGTTTAAACCCCATATCTCAATTTCCCCGAAAATCTGGGTACTGCACCCTGGTGTCAGTGGGAGTTGTCCCGTATTCGTCAAAGATGTTCTATTACTCATGGGAATCGTTTAAACCCCATATCTCAATTTCCCCGAAAACCCGGGTACTGCACCCTGGTGTCACTGGGAGTGGTCCCGTATTCGTCAAAGATGTTCTATTATTCATGGGAATCGTTTAAACCCCATATCTCAATTTCCCCGAAAATCCGGGTACTGCACCCTGGTGTCAGTGGGAGTGGTCCCGTATTCGTCAAAGATGTTCTATTACTCATGGGAATCGTTTATACCCCATATCTCAATTTCCCCTAAAATCCGGGTACTGCACCCTGGTGTCAGTGGGAGTGGTCCCGTATTCGTCAAAGATGTTCTATTACTCATGGAAATCGTTTAAACCCCAAATCTCAATTTCCCCGAAAATCCGGGTACTGCACCCTGGTGTCAGTGGGAGTGGTCCCGTATTCGTCGAAGATGTTCTATTACTCATGGGAATCGTTTAAACCCCAAATCTCAATTTCCCCGAAAATCCGGGTACTGCACCCTGGTGTCAGTGGGAGTGGTCCCGTATTCGTCAAAGATGTTCTATTACTCATGGGAATCGTTTAAACCCCATATCTCAATTTCCCCGAAAATCCGGGTACTGCACCCTGGTGTCAGTGGGAGTGGTCCCGTATTCGTCAAAGATGTTCTATTATTCATGGGAATCGTTTAAACCCCATATCTCAATTTCCCCAAAAATCCCAGGTTTCGCACTCTGAAATGTAGGTTCAGGGTATTATCATGTATAGATGATAGACATAGAGTGTAATGTAAACTACCTAAGCGTCAGTTTTAAAATGAGTAAGAGCTCTATCCTGGCGTTGGACTCCTACATATCACTATTCTGTTTGATTTAATGGGTTGTTTTGGGGTTTAATTGATGGGGGGCAGGGGGTGTGACCGATTTGACCCAAGTTCGAACTTAGCCTCACTCTTGAGCCAAGGAACAAGTGTACAAAATTTGGTGACCGTAGGTCCAGCCGTTCTCCAGTTATCGCTCGGACAGACGGACGGACGGACGGACGGACGGACGGACGGACGGACGGACGGACGGACAGACGGACTTGTCGTTCGCATAAAGTGTTTTCAACACTTAATAACAGGCATAATAAGCAGCTAGACTCTACATTATTGGGACAGTTTACTGCAGAATTTTGGCCCATCCTCTGTGCCCTATTTGTAATATTATTTACATGATTTTTCGACAACAATGACTTCCATTTCCAGTCTCCTTTGAATATCATAATCCCAGCATTATTACTAATTGAGACAATTCTGAGCTTGAATTGTTCTATAAAAGTCGCAATATATAAACACGAATTTGTCTGAATGGGGTCTACAAACGTAGAAAAATGATTTTTTATGAGCTTGCCTTTGTTTGTTATGTGTAGTTTAAGCTTCTCTTTATGCAAAGTGTCTCGAGATTGAGACAAAAATTGTCATACATTCAAAAGGGCTTGCGTAATAACAAGCGTTTAGTCAAGCGGTTAAATGCGCTATTAAATATTATTTCCTATTTCTTGAGAAACGGCTCCGTATAATAATACCATATGCGTCTGCTGAATTTGCCTGAAAGAGCAAAAATAACCGTAAAAATAAAGTATGCACTCTGGATTCGAAACTTTGGGATTATTTTGTGTCTTGATCGGATCGAGATCTAGAACTCCAAAGATTGAATAGTCGGGCAGGTTTGTCTAGTAAGGATTTTATCATTTTTTGCAAAAAAATGTCCCTAATATTTTTGCACTTTATCTGTATATTTCTCTTTTCAGAATTACAATTGCCAATTCTATATAAAAATGGAAATATTGTACTTTTGATACTGATGAAGTATTGATTGTTATTTGAAATGAAACAGTTGATGATAGCAGCTCAAGATGATCACAGAACTAAAAATGAACGACACGAAATAATAATAGCTGCCATACTTACTGTCAACCACGTTAAGAAAATTTGTAAAAATCAGTATTGTTTTTATAACACCACAAAACATTGCATTTTTTAAAACCACTAACTACTGTGCTGTATTAAAAATTGAGTGACAACACAAAAGACTTGAGCATAAATAGTTTAAAAAATATATACAATACCACATGGTTCTCTAGACATGGTTCTCTAAGCCAAGTTAATCTGTCAATAATCATGGTATCGAGAGTATCGATGGACGCGCGGACGGATCGTTACGACTTATATCATTCGCATAACATGTTTCAAATGTGCAGAATATGTAGAAACTCTGAATATTTCATTATTGTTCTAAAATGCATTGATAGTAAAACCGTATTAACTTGAACATGCCATGAATTTACCCTGGAATATGATAGCAATAATATCATTATTATTATATTATGACAAAATGTCCGAATTTAAGAGTTTACGAAAACTTAATCGGTGTCCACCATTCAAAAAGTTCATTACTGTTTTATAATCTATTGATTTATATATCACGTTGCTATATATTATAGTGGGTGGTTTCAACGGTTTATCCCATAGTGATATAACTATCATCGTTCTCTGACGTGAATTATTGTGGGTTGAAACCTTGAAACTTTAAGGTACCAGAGTAATTATCACCAAGGGAAAATAAGTGTCATAAGGGGTTCTTTAAACCCCTCCTTCTCATCAACGAATGCATCCAAAATTCTCAAATAAATTATGTTACACAGACTTTTTAATGCTCATAATTATCAGACCATTGCTCAAACCCTATTGGTCATGAATAACGTAGAATTTAAATATAAAAAAATCATGTTTTTTGAGCTTCGGTACACTTGTGTGCCCGATCGGGTCATGCTGGAGACTTGATTTGTTTTTCATCGTGTAGACAATTTTATAGTGGAGGTGTGATGGGGGGGCTAAAATCAACGTAGTTGATCATCTCGAAAAATGGATTTTAAACAAAAATTGTCATGCATTGTTTTGGTTTTATAGATTTTAAGCTAAATCTGTTGGACGCAGGTTTTTTTAGCCCCCCCCCCATCACACCTCTACTATAAAATTGTCTACACGATGAAAAACAAATCAAGTCTCTAGCATGACCCGATCGGGCACACAAGTGTACCGAAGTTCAAAAAAATCATGATGACCGGGTTGGTTGTCAACGGGATGAACTTACAAGGGAACATTCCCAACTGTACCACCCCGATATTTTTTTAACTAGTCTCAATCGAAAGATCAACTGAAATGATGAAACTTTAACATAGGAACTATCGGTGCATAAAATATATTTAATAGAGTTTTGGACGGTTGAAAATAAAAAATCGAGCGTTTTTTGTGCAAGCGTCTGGAATTTGTTGCAACGGAAAGGATAAAGCTAGCCGGACTTTGTCTCTCAATCCTTCCATTCCACTCTACCCTATTTCTCTCGTTTTCCCTTTAATTCCTTCTATTTTTGTGCTAATTGTATTTCTTATGCCTTGTTATTTAAATACGTGCTTAATTATATGAAAGTGGACCTGTATTTTATTATTTACACTTTTATTTTACATTTACAAAAATACACTACTTTTATGCATGAAAGCTAATACAGATTTTCAAATAACTATTTAGGATTACTGTAGGAATACGCATAAATCTCAATTTACGATTTATCCATGTACTGTTTTAAAACGTATATATTTACACAAATATAACCCAGATTCAATATTTACTCAATTTGAGACATGTTATCATCCTCATGAAAATGATACTCTACAAAGAAATGATCGAAACACAAATATAACCTACAGTGACTACATTGTACAAAATTTGAATTCTCACATTCATCAATCTCACACGATATTGTTGAAGATGTGAAACAGTAGTGGACATCGGGAATAAAATTATTTAGCTAACAAGACCGGTTTCAAAATGTTAGGGCTACCCTATCGGGCTTCATTGCCTGCAAAAAATGAAAAATAGGGTATCAAGGAAAATTTAATTACGAGTCTTACCGACCAGCTAGGTTCTTCAGACGTGTTTCAAGATATGCAGCGAAAATTATTTAACCACACTCATTTTTTTCATAATTGTATATAGTTGATTTCATTGAACAAATCAGGTTGGAAATTACCCTGATGGATACGAATTTCCTTAGCGATAAACTACTCTGGCCCCTTAAATCAATTCATGACAATAACAGTTACCTTGCAATACATAGGTGGGCCAAATTTATTAGTCTGGTCTGGGTTCCGAATATTTTCCATGCTCGCAATAAAGTCCAAGTACCCAAAAACTATCCACTACTGTTTTGATTCTTTGACGCAATAATAAAATTTTTAAATATTTAGAATCGATCAAATTTATCTTACCACATACCAGCATCAGCATGGCAGCCATGCCACAGTTGAGGTATTGAAAATCCGAATGGAATGAAATTTACTTGAAAAGTACCAAACAACGAACCCCTTCTGTCCATCAATTCCCATTGCATTCTCTTGTGAAAATGTATCCAGTAAAATTAATTTTCCAATATAAACTACAAATCCTTCTATCTATTCTTCTAACCAGAACAGCTCAACCAGGATCCGTTGCTTAATTTTTTCTTCATTTATTTAGAGAAGTTTGATATATGTGCTTAGTGTTGAGGGACAGTCAACTACCAGCTGAAAGTATCAACGGTTGAGATTTGTGACACTAGGGTGATTTCCACTGTATGGTTGATGACTACTCCAATGCCGAGTCGAAGCCAATATGATAGTTGAACCCCGAAGCTAGGTCAATAAAGTCAGTCCATTCAGAGCCACGGTTTAAGGCCAGTACTAAGCTGAACGAGGTCAGGCGCTGGATATAGTTCTACCACTTGCCACTAATAGTTCTGAGTCTCTATGTCGTAGTAATAACGAGTTCTAAAGCTACAATAATTTGCTTTCTTAAGAAAAGTGCACTTTGAACTACTGTCCAGCGACGGGTGTTATTTACTTCGCAACGTCCTCAGTTTCTAATAGGCCCAAGATGATAAATGATTATGCTTCTTTAAACTCGCCGATTTTTAATACTCCTAATCGTACGAATTTATTAATCTCCAAAATATCTCAAAATTATAATATTCCAACTTTATATCTTTACCACTCTACTTACGAAGAATATTTACTAACAAGTTGATTCAACCGCTCCTCGACGACGAATGATTATTATTTATTTCTATATTTATCATATTAATTTTAACCTTAGTTATTAAGTCATTAAAAATACACATCTATTATTTTATCCGGATACAGTTACACACGACATTAATTCAATTTACTCCAAGCATTACATACATTCTTTTTCAAATTATTAAAATTAGTTAAACCACATACTTACTCCTAGACTATTAATCCAAATTGATTATTATTATTATTGAACAGTTGCTTTAGCCTAGGCCAGTCCGATACCATCCTATTGAACTAAAGATTAAACAATATACACAATTCACAAATCAAAGTTAATCCTAGTTAATCCCAAGCCAGTCCAATCCTATACAAGTAGGCTTAAGAATATAGTATATACTAAGTTCACAAATTAAAGTTAATCCTAGTTAATCCCAAGCCAGTCCAATCCTATACCAGTGGGCTTAAGAATAAAGTATATACTAAGTTCACAAATTAAAGTTAATCCTAGTTAATCTCAAGCCAGTCCAATCCTATACCAGTGGGCTTAAGAATAAAGTATATACTAAGTTTTTAATATAGTTATTTTCCTTAAATTGAAACCTATTCTGTCCGCGACATTCTCCCACCTTTTCTTTGTGAGAAGCAAAGAAAATAATAATTCTAACTATAATGTTATACAAAAAAAAATCGCATTTTTGCTAAAGTTATACAAATAAAAATATTCAATTGGGGTAGAACCTGTTTGGTGCTTTCACTTTTCGTCCGCTTCGGGTGACGATCTTCTTATCCTGAGCTCGTTCAATTTGTGGAGATTCTACGTCTTGGGATTCAAACTTCTCTTCGTCCTGTACTTTTGATTCTTCGTCTCTGGCATTTTTGTTAGGATCCCCTGGAATATCTGCTGTTGAAGAAATTTCCATTGGGTAAAGTCGTTGAACGGGCCGTATGAAAATTCCTCCAGCAGTCTTCACCTCAGCCACTCTAACTTTACCATCCTTGCCTGGCATCGTCTTCAAGATTCGTCCCATAGGCCACTCCCATCTTTTCCGATTGTCATCTCCGATCAACACAATTTCGCCAGCTTGAAGTTCACGGTCAGACTTCAACTGCTTCCCCTTGTTGATCAACAACGCAAAATACTCCGTTCTGAATCGGCTTTTCATAAGTTCCAGCACCGTCATACGTTTTGATATAAGTTTCTGGAATCCACTTGCTTCTAATAAAGTCTGGTCTGAAATTCCTGGACAAGAAAGTTCGTGCAGGAACATTGCTGGTGTAAGTGGACGAAAGTCTTCTGGATCCTCAGTTACAAACGTCAGGGGTCTGTTATTGATAACTGATTCGATTTCACACATAATGGCTCTTAGCTTCTCAATCTCGATTCTACTATTTTGTAAGGATCTCCGTAACAAGCCTTTGACAGATCCCACAAGTCTCTCCCACCAGCCGCCCCACCATGGTGCTGAAGGTGGATTAAATTTCCAAACGATTCGTTGCATTGCAAATCTTTTCACGATATCGTCCCAATTCAACAACTTGAAAAAGTTATCCGCACCTTTAAAGTTGGTTCCGTTATCGCTATATACGATAGCAGGTCTTCCACGTCGACTTGTGAAACATGTAAAGGCATCCAAAAATCCGTCTGTGCTAAGAGACTGTACCACTTCCAAATGGATACAACGGTAAGTTGCACATGTAAAAAGCACTATCCAAGCTTTGCCTCCATTTCTTGGATAGAGGGGGCCAGCAAGATCTACGCCAGTAATTTCGAATGCTTTAGCAGTCTTCACACGATCTTCCGGAAGCGGTGGTGCCATGATTTGATTGTGTCTTACCGTGTGTCGACGACAAGATAGACACATATTGATAACATTTCGAATAGCTTTTCGTCCTTGAATTATCCAAAATTTTTCCCTCAAACTTCCCATTAGAAATTGAACGCCTGCGTGTTTGTTCTTTAAGTGCTCTTCTCGAATCAGCTGATCAACTACTGGATGCTTATTTGGCAGGAGTGCGGGAAACCGAAAACCTTCAAAATCATCGCGGTTACTTATCTTCGTTTGAACTCGTATCACTCCATCTTTCTTTGAAGACACTGGTATGCCCGAGATTTTGGTCTGACCGGGCTGAAAAACGTCTGCTTGCAGAAGTCTGACAATTACATTTTCAGCCACATCATATTCTTCTGCGGTAATTATCAACGAAAGGTCCGTTGTATGTTCCTTCATAACTCGTACTCGTATAAACCGTATAAGCCATGCCATGTTTCTTACATTTCTGCTATGACATGATCTTGTTCCATACCATGGGTTCAAAACTGGGATTTCTTGTGCAAGTAACAAACAAGTCGCAGTCTTCTTTCTTTCTTTGGAAACTTCATTTTCGTCTGGTTCCGTATTTATGTTCGGCCATTCACTTTCCGGCCGCTTCAACCATTCCGGTCCTTCATACCACTTAATCTTCAGGAGCTGAGATGGCATACAACCTCTTGAAGGTAGGTCTGCTGGGTTCAACATCCCAGGAACGTGTCTCCAAGCTTCGACTCTACTGTACTGGCATATCGTTCTCACGCGATTTCCGACAAAGGTACCCCAGTCATCGTTTCCTCGTATCCAGGCCAATGCCGTTGTAGAGTCCGTCCAAAAATATATGGGAATGTCTCCAATATCCAATGCTTCGATTACTGCACTTGCAAGAACTGTTGCGATATAGCATCCCATCAACTCTAATCTGTTGATTGTAATCTTCTTTAACGGCGCGTTTCAACTCGTGACTTTGCTTGTAAAAGTTGTAACGACACCTTTCCGTACTCATCTTCAGCTCGAAGGAATACCACAGCCGAGTATGCCAACATACTGCCGTCTGAAAATGAATGAAGCTGCCAGTTCTTCCGTGACGTAATTCCTAGATTCATGTTTCTTGGAATTGAAATATTCAACAAATCCGGCAGTTGACGACTCCAAGTCATAAATTCTTCCTTCAAATCTTCAGGGATGTCGGCGTCCCATGAAATCTTGTCTATCCACAGACGCTGCAATAATAGTTTAGGGGGGAGAGTGGCTGGACAAGTAAAACCTATCGGGTCAAATACTTGCTGTAGGGCTGAGAGAATCATTCTTTTGTTAATTCGAAAGGGAGTATCCCTCAACGGTATATTGCAAAATATAGTGTCGTTCTCCTTATTCCAACGGTATCCTAATACCGAAGTGACACATCTATCATCTTCTTTGGAGTTGGTTTCGCCAGTATCCAATCCGCATTCGCTGTTACGTAGCAAACCGATTCCGGATCCTTCCACAGAACCAAACTCCCAACTTCGTAAATCCATTTTTGCCTCTGCAAGTTTATTTGTAGACCACTCCCTGAACTGCTTCGCTTCTTCCCACGTATCTTCAGAGGTCACACAGTTATCCACGTATAGAGACTTGCGAAGCTTTTCTGCTAATTCTGTGTCTCCAGGTTCAACATCTGTCAAATGGCGCTCCAACACTGCTGCCAACAAAAATGGACTACAGTTCACGCCAAATACCACTCTAAGGTGTCTAAAAACTTTGAATTTCTTCTCTGCTTCGTTCTCCCACCAGAGAAACCGCAGATAATCCTGATCCTCTTTGGCTACCTCAATCTGCTGAAAGGCCTTTCCAATATCTGATATTATGCCAATCTTCTTTTCTCTAAACCGCAGGAGTATGGATGGAATAAGTTCTACGAGGTTTGGACCCTTTTCCATGCATTCGTTTAGAGATGGTGTCCGTGCTGCTTTGCATGATGCATCAAAAACAGGCCGGACTGGAGTTGTGAGACTTTCAGGTTTTAGAACAGCTCTATGGGGAATGTAGTGTGAGATGTTATCTAACTCAGACTCAGGAACCACTTCAATGAATGAGGTCTCCTCCCATTGGTTGAAAAGCTCATTGTATGTATGAAACATATTTTTTGAGATCAGCGACTTAGTTGTAGACTCGAGACGTTTCTCTGCAATCATCCTATTGCTTGGAATTTTGGGTTTTCCTTGAATCCAAGGTAGGCTCACTATATATCTTCCTTCATTTGTACGAGTGACTGTTTCTGCAAAATGACGCTTTGCTAATTCTTCTTTCTCCGCTTTCGTTTTCTGTTCAGAAGGATCTTGGATTCCAAGAGCTTCTAAATCCCATAGATTGTTCAACCGAGCATCAGTAACATTGAGGGATTGTACACACATTGCAGAATAGTGATTTTCAACGTCTTGTTTCCCCATAACTGTCCAACCAAGGACAGTCTCCACGGCAGTCAATCCATTTTGGAGTTCTTCAATTCTTCCAGTGTATAAGTTTTTAACCCCATCTGAGCCAATCAACATTTCAATTTGAGTAGGGTTTGGACCGTAGTCACTTAACCAAATCCCTCTTCGACGCAAGTCCTTCATCCAAGGTCCTTTCATCACTTTCGCTAAAGGGCTACAAATCTTCTCAGATTCCAAGACTTCAAGATAATGGGCGTCATTTTCATCTTTATTGGTAGCCCAAAGTTGAATCGAATAGTGCTTTCTTCTGGTTAGTGGAGTTTTAAGACCGCCAAACAACGAATTGATAATCGTTTCTTCTCCACTGTGAAGGATCCCCAGTTTTTCTACGTAGCTTTTTAATATGTAGGATCGCTCCGAACCCGTGTCAATCAATACTCTGGCATACCTCCATCCTTCTTCAGCTGTAACTTTCACCATCAGGGTTGGTAGAAAAGCGTTCGACGAACAGGCTAAGTTATTGTTTGTCATTTGAACTGCATCAGTTGGGGTATTTGAATGCTCCTGTGGTTTTGAAGTTGTGGATTGCTTCGTTCGGGTTTTGAAATCTGGGCACATAATAAACACATGCCTCTGGTCGCAAATATTGCATTCTAGATACACTTTGCAATTCTCAGCCCAATGTCCATGTCCAAGGCACCGCAAACAATGGTTCTTTTCTATGGCAATTCTACGTTTTTCAGCAAGAGTCATTGCCTTTGCTTTCCGACATTCTGTGCTGTTGTTGTGCTTCCCACAAAATATACAATCCCGTATGTTTAAATTTGATGTAAACAGTCCAGCTGCTATAGGGATATGCTCCGACGTCTTCTGTTTTTCTGTATTAAAAGATACTTTCTTATCTTGATTATTGTTGACCCTTTTTGCAACTGTTTGTTTTTCAGCAGGTTTGTAATCCTGACTATCTGGAGGTATAAACTGACAGGCCACCGACATTTCTCGAGCAAGCCACTTTGCAAAATGTTCCAAATCCCGCTTTCTAGTGGTGTCATCTGTGACCCATCTTGACCAAATCATTCTCAATGAATCGGGAAGCTTTGACTCTAATTGGTGTAGAAGTTCAGGATTGCATAAATGTTCAGGCCGGTTCAATGTCTTCACCGTAGCAGTAAAATTCCTTACTGCCGCTCCGAAACGTACAAGTCCACCCATTTTCTCTGATTCAACAGGAGGAACTGCCCTAGCTTTGTTAATCATGGCCCGAATAATGATTTCAGGTTGGCCAAACCTTTCCTTCAGATCTTCTATAATTTGCGGCACATTATCTGGAGAAATCAACATGCTTTTTACGTACTCATGGGCCTCTCCTTTAAGGCATTTTCTTAATCTTCCCACGTTCTGAGAGTTGTCAAATCGGCATTCTTCAGTGGTTCTGGTAAAATCTGCGTAGAATAGTGGCCAATCTTCTGCCTTGCCATCAAAAAAGGGCAAATCCTTCACGGCTGCACTCCTTGCCATCATTAACGACATTCGTCCAATTGCATCTCCAACAGTAGTTGTGGGATGTATTGTACTACCACCGGATGGTGGATCTTCAGCTGTTACTGGAGTAGCGATTACTGCCGTTGTGGGAGGATTTGTAATTTTTCCTATCTTATGAAGATAGTTCAATTTTTCTTCAAGTTCGATTCTAGTTTGAGTAGTCTTCGCCACTTCTAGATCATACTCTTCTTGTCTCTTCTTGGCTGCTTTTTCTGCTGTTTCTCGATTAGTTGATTCTTGTCTTGCCTTCATCAGAGCTAATTCAACTTTATCTGCCTGCACTTTCAACTGTGCTTCCAAGTCTTGTTGCTCTTGCAGCATTTTGGCTTGTTCTACATAACTCTTTGTAATGTCTTCGCGTGTTTGAATGGTCTTAGGAAGGTCATCATTTTCTTGGTCACTTTCTTCTTCGGATCCAAGTGATTGCTCGTTCAACTCCAATACTTTTTGTTTTTCTATACCGGTTTTTTCTTGTACAAATTCTTTTTCTTTAGCTATTTCTTCAAGTCTGTTGTTCATAGTCAATTCGAAGACATCTCTCTCTAATTCCTTATCGGAGAGTAACGATTTTATACGGGTCATCTCTCGATATATCTCCTCTCTATTACTTATCGGATTCTGCAAACACTGGTTTAGTTCTTCTATCCCCCTTCGGTATCTATTAATGTGTTTGTTTACTGCAAGCCATTGAGTATTCAGCGTCGTTTCTTCTTTACTGAGTTGATGAAGCTCAATCTTTGATTCATGGTCGATTTCAGCATTACGCAAGGTCACGCTGAATGAACTGCTATTCGATGCCGGCCTTCGAGGGGACTGTTCTACGCTATGTCTAGATTTAACCGAAGAATGCTGATTCTTACGTGATTGGGTGGATCCATCTTCAGACTCCATGTTTAACGCCTGTCTACTTTTCTTGCTCCGAAGGTTATAACCTCCTCCCGGACTAGTAGGCAACATCTTCAATTATAGATAGGATACTTCAATGCCACAAAACTCTTCTTCTATCCTGCCAGGGTCGCCAAAAATGTTGAGGGACAGTCAACTACCAGCTGAAAGTATCAACGGTTGAGATTTGTGACACTAGGGTGATTTCCACTGTATGGTTGATGACTACTCCAATGCCGAGTCGAAGCCAATATGATAGTTGAACCCCGAAGCTAGGTCAATAAAGTCAGTCCATTCAGAGCCACGGTTTAAGGCCAGTACTAAGCTGAACGAGGTCAGGCGCTGGATATAGTTCTACCACTTGCCACTAATAGTTCTGAGTCTCAATGTCGTAGTAATAACGAGTTCTAAAGCTACAATAATTTGCTTTCTTAAGAAAAGTGCACTTTGAACTACTTTCCAGCGACGGGTGTTATTTACTTCGCAACGTCCTCAGTTCCTAATAGGCCCAAGATGATAAATGATTATGCTTCTTTAAACTCGCCGATTTTTAATACTCCTAATCGTACGAATTTATTAATCTCCAAAATATCTCAAAATTATAATATTCCAACTTTATATCTTTACCACTCTACTTACGAAGAATATTTACTAACAAGTTGATTCAACCGCTCCTCGACGACGAATGATTATTATTTATTTCTATATTTATCATATTAATTTTAACCTTAGTTATTAAGTCATTAAAAATACACATCTATTATTTTATCCCGATACAGTTACACACGACATTAATTCAATTTACTCCAAGCATTACATACATTCTTTTTCAAATTATTAAAATTAGTTAAACCACATACTTACTCCTAGACTATTAATCCAAATTGATTATTATTATTATTGAACAGTTGCTTTAGCCTAGGCCAGTCCGATACCATCCTATTGAACTAAAGATTAAACAATATACACAATTCACAAATCAAAGTTAATCCTAGTTAATCCCAAGCCAGTCCAATCCTATACAAGTAGGCTTAAGAATATAGTATATACTAAGTTCACAAATTAAAGTTAATCCTAGTTAATCCCAAGCCAGTCCAATCCTATACCAGTGGGCTTAAGAATAAAGTATATACTAAGTTCACAAATTAAAGTTAATCCTAGTTAATCTCAAGCCAGTCCAATCCTATACCAGTGGGCTTAAGAATAAAGTATATACTAAGTTTTTAATATAGTTATTTTCCTTAAATTGAAACCTATTCTGTCCGCGACACTTAGGTCGTAATTCGGAATAACTGCCAATTCAATAGTAAACAGGAAACCCTGAAAAGAAAGTAGGGACCAGGAAGCACCCGAACCGTATTAATTAGAAGTTAGAAGAGCTGAGCGCTAAGCGTTCCAAAAAATTAATAAAAATCATAAAAAATTATATTCTGATAAGATTGAACAGCATCAATAAACAGTAAAAATACACACTTACGTGTTTGAAATCGTTAAAAATTTCAAAAAGCTTTTTTTCATAAATCGAAGTCTTTTTAATTCCTTCAAAACTTCCATATTCCATCGTGATCTTATAGAAAATCAGAATCTTTAACTTTTTTAATCTTTAGTAATGGATAAGACTAGGGCTGCTAATTTTTAGTTTCCAATCCGATTCGTAACATTCACGATGATATTCCCTAACCCTTTCTCCCACGCAAGTCAGGTTCGTTAATCGTTACACGTGAGTTTCTAATTATTATTATTTTTTATGGGTTACACAACGTAAGTCAAATGACCTATCCGGTTACCTAGTAGACTTACGGACCTATAGACTCGCAGAAACAGTGAAACGTCCAGTTTGGAATGGAATTTTAATCCAAACTCTTTTTACAATGAACCAATGACCAGAGCCAGAGTCCCTTTCAATTCAAGCATATTTTCAACTCAAACCAATGTAAAACAAAGGCCGAAACCAGTTTTCCAATTTCAAACCAAATAATGGAAATTATACTTAGAAAAACATCGCAAAAACTTCTAAACTTCAATCGCGTTTACGAGGTTCCGCTAATATGGGACCTGGAAGTGGATTCGCAGTCGATAAACAAATACACCGGTTTTAAATTAACGGCCCTCTGGAGCCTGTACGTTATTCTCCATATCGTGATTAGTCTCATGGCCGATCTACTTTCCAAAGATAAAGACCCGGACTACAGCCTCCTCTCCGTCATGATCAATATCATTTGTGGAAGTTTCAGTGTTTTGGCTGTGAGTCAGGATTATGCTTTCTTACGTCATTCCAAAGAATTTCGAATCGTCATTGGCCAACTCACGGATCTCATTCGCAAGACGACGGGTATGTTTTAATCATGGGTCTGTTGGGGTAGGTTTGGCTTTGGCAGGACTGCACAATTTTAAATTTTGTTTTTTCGAAACTGCAGGAGAAGCTAAGAAAACGAAAGAAGAACTAAAGACAGAAAAGAGGGTTGAACGATTGTGCGATCTGGCGCTTAACGTCTTCATGCTCTCGATCTTTGAGATGATGGCCCTAGGAACGGCAATGTCCTTCTTCGTGGACGTAGATGCAACTTACTTTATCGTCAAGTTCTACTTTCCAGGTCATCATAAAACGGTCTGGAGCCGTGTTCTGCGCTCTCTAATGAACTTCTTCGTGGCCTTCCACCAGGTCTCCACAGCTTCACAATTCGCTGTCTACGTTGCGATTTATTTCGTTTTTACAGAGAGACTTCTACTTCGTATTACCTCTGCCGAAGGCCTCCCTCCAAACCTTAAAATGAAAGGTCTTAACGATAAGCTTAAGCTCTACAATCAGATTCGGTTGCTGATGATCCGCGGGAATGAAATTCTCCGCTGGCCGCTTGCATTGGGAATGGCAGTTTTCGTCGGTCTCTTCGTCATGGGGGCAAGCAGCAGCATCCGCTATCTTGGGAGGATTGAAGTTTCGACGTATCTCATGTTCCCTATTGTTGCATTTCTAATTATGACGTTACTTGTGGTCTTCATGCCTTTCGCGGGGAAGATTAGGACGCTTTCCGAAGACTTCTGCGCAATGGATATCGAATATAGCTCGCGCTATAAGTTGAACTCTAGGATCATGAAGTCGTTACAGCGCGTAGAGGTCCAATTGGGGGATTTAAGCTTCATATCAGAGACGTCTTTGTTGGACGTTGGTCAATTAGGGGTTGACAAGTCTATTGATCTGCTCTTAGCGTTTTGAAAGACCGGAAAGCCGGACCTTTTGTATAAATCGTGTTAAGACCTTGCTGTCACACTCGTGCGTTTTCATGGTTCTTAACCAATCTTTACCGCTTGAACAGGACTGGAAACTATAAACTTTTTAAAAATCAGACTAAAAGTCAATGGTTTATGACATGACCGTATCAAAATAATGACAATTTTTTTCCCTTTATTTTCGCTAACTACTTGATGTAACTACTTGAGCAGGGACTAAATTAATTACGGCAGCAATTTTTTATTGATTTATCATTGATGTTGGTCGTTTGCTCAACGAGAAAAAGACCTGAAAATTCTGACGCGGACCTCTGGATGACTTCCCTTGGCATGACGGTCATAAAATAACTTGACAGCGAAATGAAGTGTTTTTGTTTTTTTTTGAAAATGATCTAACAACTATCAAAACATTTGATATCCTATATTTAAATGCATGCCCAGATGCCCACCTATAGATATATGTACATTAACATCAATACGCAGGGGTGTTTATCAAAAATAAACCTACAAAAAGACTGCAAATTAAAATCAGAGTCGACACTTAAAATTAAAACGTATATTAAATGGAGAATGTATTATAGGAATGTGTTATTGGTAAAATTAAAAAAATGCATTGAGACTAAAACAATGACAAGACTTTATTGAAGCAAAGTCAATTACCTAACAAACATCAGCCAGCCGACAATTGTATCGATAAAATATTACTAAATCTAAAGTATAAATCCCAACCTGCCTTGAGAAATAACTTTCCATTTCCTTTTACCTCTATGGTGCATTATTTTTTGTTTTAGAATTTTTAGCAAATCATTTTGAGATAAAAAAAATCATAAAATCAACCACCAGTTGACGGTAGTTGGTCTAGATTCTATCGAAATCTACGATGATTTTTCCCACATAATATTTAGTCGATTATGTAATGCTTGAATGCAACAGAAGGTTTTTTGTTTCCTTCAGAATCATTGAACCATATGCAAATTGCAAGCTAGTCTGGTTAGTCTAGTAATCAGTTTATATATACTTGCGCTATTTGTAGGCATTTGTAGCGGAAAAATGTGTGTCATACATACGTGGATTCAAAGTCAAAACAATAAACCTATATATTATTAGCATGCAGTTTTATAAAAATATTCTAATTTTCATGAAAATAAAAAATGTATCTATTTAAAAAAATAGCCTACGTCTATGCATTGAACAGCATATTGTAACACAGCATAGCGTAGTAGGTTGAGAATTGTTACAACCTCTATACTTCATGCTAAATGATAAGTTTACGTTTAAATGCTCCTGTGGCTGATTTGGGACCTTCGATTTCAGCAAAAGAAACAAATTGTGTCTCCCGTCTTGCCTCAGCAGACATTAGGATATCATAATCAAATGTCAAAACAAATGAAAAAAATCTCCTTCTATTCCTGTATCCCTTTCCTTTTCAAATTACTTAATCTACCATTACCAGGTGCTTTTAAATGTACACACATTTGTAAATATGACTTTTGGGGAACTGCAATTTTCCGTTTCAAGTAGGAGTTCGGCAGCGAAGCAAACAAAGTATAAAAGCGAATTCAATTATGATTGTTTGTATCATTCAGCTTCGACTTGTTCTCAGTTCAGTTCCTTAAACCGAATTTAATTTTTGAGAAAATGGTTTACCTGAAAAGTGTAATCGTAGCTCTGGCTGTTCTCCTCCCCGTGGTTTTATGTAAACATGGGTATTCACATCAAAACGTACATGGACCACACCATGGAGGAGGAGGATACGGGCACGGCGGCGGTGGGGGCGGTGGGGGTGGTTATGGACATGGCGGTGGAGATTATTATGCTCATCCTAAATACTCGTACGATTTCTGTCTTTAATTTTTAATTTTTTTTACAATTTTTTAGTATATTTTTTAACAACCTGTTTCCTCAATCCCCACAGGTACAGTTACGGTGTCAATGATCCGAAAACCGGAGATGTTAAGCACCAAACAGAATCGAGGGATGGGAACGTAGTCAAAGGAGAATATTCTTTAGTTGAACCCGGTGGCAGCAAAAGGACCGTTTCTTATGTTGCTGTAAGATAAGATCTTTTTTTTTTGTTATAAAAAAGTCACATTTAATGAGATTTGTCAATTGCATCTATTATAATTGTATTCCTAGGACCATACTGGATTCCATGCCAAGGTGCATAGAACTCCTGGTCATCATGGACACGGAGGCGGTCATGGAGGAGGTCACGGAGGTGGATATGGGGGTCACGGGGGTCATGGGGGACACGGAGGTCATGGTGGTCACGGAGGTCATGGAGGATATTAATTTAGAAAAAGTCAATAATTATATGGATTATTAAAATTTGTAATCTTATTCAAGTCCCCTCTTCATCTGCTATGGATAAGGTGCCATTCTGTCGACTAACCTTTGACCTTTTCTCTAGTCTTTTAATCTGATTATTTTATTCTTCTAATCTATGTAGGCATCTAGGGGTCTATTTGTGAGCTTTTGTATACTGCTTGTTTGCTCTTCTTTTATCACTTGGCTCTTTTGTCCTATAAAGTCCTTGGTGTTGTTTTTTTATTTTTACTCCTTTTATTGTAATTTAAAGATTCTAATCTCTGTAGTTTCTAAACTCTAATCCTTTCAATCTATCAAGTAATGCTGGTGTCATATTTTTACTTCAGTCTGAAACTCTTGCTTACATCTTTACAATATTTTTATACTACCTATTATTAGCCATTCGGTAATAAATTATATATTTACACATGAATCGTTTTTGGATATTTTTTAACATCTTTAATCATCTATAATAAGACTCAAAAACTCGGAATTCTCCGGTTTTGGGTTGATATTTCCAAAAACATAAAGCTGGACTAAATCAAAAGTCGCATGTGTACAGTTTTAGGCCATTGGAAAGAGTTAGACACACTCGGGTTGAATGTTCTCATTCAAGTTCTCATTTAAGCTCATCCAGCAATAACTTTCGGTACTTGAGAAATTCTGAACTTCATCTTTGAGTTCCTTAGTTTAAAGCCAAGCTTGTATGAGTTGAGTGGATGAAGGAATAAATAAGAAGGAGCAATTCAAAATTATGATTCTCAATTCCAGAATCGTAAAGGAAAGCCTCCTATTCCATAACACACTCAGAAGTCAGGCCCTTAATGTTGGCAATTGTAGTTCATTTAAACAGTCAATTCTACATCCTATATGTTTCCTACTCTCTTTTTACGAACATCTTGCTTCTCTTATCTTCAGATTGGGGATTTTTTTTGTCTTTCAAGATCCATCCAGAAGAAGTGCAAAGGTTGTGCATTGAGATGTAAAGTAAATGGCAAAGATTTAGAAACCCGTTCAGTACACGATTCTGCATCATCAAATATCCAATATAATAGACCATTTCCTACGTTTTGATATTCAAGAGCTTAGGCCTACTTCAACTGATTGTGAGATCACGTATTACGGCCCATTCAGGCTGACGCGAAATTGTCACGTATAGCAGAAATAGCATTGTCCATATTCAATAAATTTTTACGAGGTTTTCTAATGGGAGATTCCTCAAAACTATAAATCGGGTATAAACTATATTCCAAAACAATTCCATTCGCATGCTTTTTAACATTAAGTTTTTGCCTACTTTTCTCCCGAATCTTAAATGACAATCTGATCTAATTAAACAAGGCTACTACTTCCTAGTGACGTATCTTTTACAATCATAATCAGCATAGATACCTTAGAAGAAGTATGTAAAGCTGACTCTTCTTCAATGCTTTCACCGTCAGTGCACAGTGAAAGCAATTTTCTATTTAATTTGTACATTTCCACTGGGGAACAAACTTTGGCAAATGAGAAGAGATACCATTTTCCCATCCTTACCAGTGTGTCCTTGTCATTGCATCCCTTGCCAGTACTTTAACTAGAATGTATTACTTACACCAGGAGGGGTAACGGAACTTAAAGGATTAAGTAGGAGAGCAGTTGATTTCTCAAAATCACAAAGTCATTAGCCTACTTTACCGTTTTAATTTCGTCTAACATGCCTAAGAAGGTGGTGGTGGTGGTGGTAATCAGCACAGCAAGTGGTAGGAGTCGATTTTTGGTATAATGACCCATAGCCGGAAGGTTGGCTCTAGGTAGGGTAGATAGGACAGCTGTGCAAAAACCTGGAAGAATAATTACGTTTTAATACATATAATACATACCTATATATTATAGCTATTATTATACGAATCCACGATAATAGGTGTAGATATCTAGTAAGATAGAGAAAGCATTCCTTCCTTCCATTGCATTTTGCAGAGATACTGGTTAGAAATTATGGTATTACGAAAGGGATTAATTTATGGAGGAAACTAATGGCATCTTCCTCCCGTGTGAATCTGCAAGTCTGGGGAAGTAATGAAAACGAATGTTGATTAGGAATAAGATATCTAAGTAAGGGACTATATCTGCCAGAGAAAGTATGAAGACGTGGTGAGTTTCGACTTTCGAGTCCACAGGAATATTACCGAGGATATAAGCATACTTTAGAAGGGAAAGGTTTAGAGATTGCACAGGCTCTAATAATTTTATTCCTCGGGATGATATTCTGATAGAGGTACCTAGTCTGTTGTAGAGAGTAGGCATAAGGGTTGACTATGGAATGGTAATAAACCTGGGGGATAATTACTAAGGGAGTCCCAAAAGCATAAAACACATCATTTCCAGTAAAGGAAATGGAAAATCAAAAGATATGATGACGATCGTATTAACAAGGCCGGAAGTTCGGGCAGAGGTCCAGGTCTGAGGGAAATGTTTGGAATTTTATTACGGAGGCAAAGAGTAGTAGTCACCGGGCTGAGGAGGATTATTATTACTGCTACTAGCTACTTCCAGCCAGATGATAATGATGGGACAAATTCCTGGAGCAGACTTTAAAATAGATTTTACTGCTACTGTTGCTCTCGCTTTTATTTGGGTTGGGATATTAATTGTAATTGTGCCTGTTGTTATTTCATGATATGAACTCGGGTCTCTGACGTGCTTTAATTTTTAATAGTTGTCGACTTGTTGGTATATAGTTGGTTTTAGGTTTAAAATAGGAGCAGTATCTGCTCATATTTTTTGGCTTTTGGTGAACAGAAAAATACGAAACAAATTTTTTAAATGTGATTGTTGAATCCGATTAGACAATAAGTTGGAGGTAAAAATCGTTGGAATTCAGCATTTAAATCTTTAATTGCAAATAAGAGAAATTACAATTTTTGTTATACACCGACAATTTTTTAGAAATACATCATTTCAATTTTACAGGCTTCTGAAGATCCATTGTTGTTGGCTGTTGTTATCACAAGTTGCAAGCTTCACAGGCTTGTTAATTCTAAAATTAATTAAAAATCAATCAATTTTTCAGCACGAACCGGATTAGAAATTTGAACTGGATCGTATACCCTTGACTAGTTACACAGGATTCGGTTTTGTAGTTCTTGATTTGGAAAACGCCTTCTCCCATATCACGGACGTACCAACATTTAGTGTCTTCGGATGAAGTAACCTGGGAGCATCGAATATATTATTGAGTTTGTGATAAGAGGATCAATGCCAGTAATTGTTATTTATAACAATGACTCAAACTCCAAACGAATTTACATTTCTAATGCTTACTAATCTAAATTCTAATGCTGTTAGGATAGATAGGATGGATAACGAGATACAAATGGAAGAAGGGCAAGATAGAGCTCAAGAGTAATTTGAGACGGCAAGTAATAACCTGTTTATGTATAAGTTAGGCGAAACAGAAGCTAAGCAATTATTCAAATGTAATTAGCAACTCATTGTACTGAGTTAATTCGTTCCTAGAGGCCTTCCTTACACTTTACGTTTAAATTAGATTACCCTTGACAAGACACTTGAGTTCTGGGCATCGGCTTGGAGACGGGCATGTTCATTTGACGTGGGTTTGAACTCGAAGGACTTTGCCAGTACTGAAAATTACGAATGTCTGAAATGAGCTTTTTAAATCGTATACGATTCCTTGAATATTTGTAGGTTCACAACATCACAACTAAAGACCAAATTTCAAGTTCAAATTACAAGGTTGCTTGGATTTCCATTTCTGTCCAGGCCCATCCGTCCATTCCGAAACTTTGACGACAAGATCAGCATCGTTAACAGATGAACTTGTATCCGTTGGAACCGATAATACCTGGTAAAAATGCAGTGGATAAGTTACAAATTCAATAAGACTATAAGATATGCATTAAAAAAGCCTTACTCCACCGTCAGGTTTGCTTGTAATTTTATAAATCTTCTGATCCTCGATCCGTGATTTTGCGCTACAAAGTGTTATTGCAATCCCAATGAGAAGGAAAGTTTTAAAACCGGCCATGGTGAAGGTGAAGGTAGTATACTATAAGAGCTGAAAAAGTTTAGATTCTAATATTGGTAGACGAAGTGCAAGTGCGATGTGGTCAATAATTATGAGTGTTTTTACTTTAAGTTTTGAGCTTATAACGTCTTTGGAAAATTTGAATAATGACTTTAAGAGAGTAATTAACATCAATTAACATTGCATACTGTTATTGTTGATATATTATTATTCAATCATAATTACATCGTTGTACTTGTTTAAAACAGCTCGCTAACACTTCAGTTTATAACATTTACTGTTTAGATGTTATCACTGACTCTGATAAATCTTCCAATAAAAAACTATTTAGCCCCGTTCCAAGCAGATTGTTGAATCGTGTGCATGTTTTCCCCGTCATAATAAGCCGAACTGCAGTTAATTATTTATAAGTCCAGTTTTTGGAAGTTATCTCGTGAACGAATTTGAGCTATGGATATTTGGTTACTGATTCTAACTCTCGATAAAATTGTGAACATAATACGTATTACAATACCATAATCGCGTTTTATGATTTTAAACGGGTAACGCACTTTAGAATGAGAAAAACCAGAATATCCCGATTATTACCCGGTATTGACTTTTTGTGTTGATGTATTTTAAGGAAAAATGACGGGCAACAAACCTTTCTGGTTGACATCATTAGCTCCAAACATATTTTCAGTACGAGCTAATTGCTTATTTATATACCAGTTTATATCATGTGGCGAAACTGAGCATTAGTAACTTGTATTTTTTTCATGGACAAGTACTTTAAGATTCGAGGAACCCATTAAGAATTCCATTACGCAAAGATATAGCTTATTTTGCAGTTAAAGAACAATCCGGAATGACTAATTAGCTATATATTACGTATAATTTATAGCTATTGTCATCAATTGATGAGTTTGCTTCGTCTAGGTTGAAAAATTGAGCTCTCTACGTACACTCCATAGTCCATATCATTTGTGTTCATTGTATCATATGCTCAACGGTTACATATGATACCTTAAATCGCAAGACAATATAATAGTAAGCTCACTATTTGATAAGAACCGATTACGATGAAAGACATAGTACCTTTCGAAATAGCAGTAAAACCTTTGTTTCAGATTTTTTTTAAACAGAAAACTTTTAAACTAAATTAACCATCTAAAATAAAATGTCCTAAAATTATGCCAGAGTAGATGAAATTTGACTACAGAATCGTATCTAAAACATTGAGAAGAAAAATGAGCTTCTCGGCAACTCCTTCTCCATGTTCAATTAGATTTCTCAAGACTTTAAGTGCTTTCCTTTCCCTTCTCGGGTGGATCAAATTCCCAGGTATACAGAATACAAAATCATACAAGTTCCTAGGCTCATTCCCATCCATATGCCTTCCCAAAATTGAAACTCATTAAAAACAAAGACTTCTTTTACAACAAGAATCCACTTCCGTCAGTTTACAGTCAGATCTGATTAAGTCTCCTCTCCAACTTACTCCCAACACTCGTATTGATGGTGGGGATAAAAACTATAAAAAGTCCAATTTCGACATTCGACATCAAAAAGGTTGCCCTGATTTCAAGAACTTGTAGATAAACCCTTCAAAATCTGCAGATGGCAATTGGGAAAGATTTGGATATTGCGTTTACATAGCATCTCATTCGTTCATATAGATTTAAATGGTTCATTTACAAGGATTTTGAAAATTTGTGAAATAAATTATTTCAAACAATTTGTTACTACAAAATTGCACAATAAATCTCCATGCTCAAGCAAATTGTTGGAAATTAAGTCCTGGAAAATACATTTTTCTATTCAGAAGTGAACGAATAAAATTCGGTATAAATGATAAGAGCACCCTTCCATGTCAGGGCTAAAGGGTCTAATGATTTACATCTGCTGGACGGGGATTCAATCGCCTCGTTAAATGAAGTATCTCTGGAATAAACTCATAGTCAAATATTGTTATATTTTATAAGCCCAATTGATTAATTCTCATGTGTGTCATTTCAATATTTCCTACCCTTCCCAATCAGTACAATTGCTCAATAGATTATTGCATATGCAGGACATATATAAAGCAAAAACGATACTTCAAATTCTCCGGATTCCTAATGCTCTACTGCATACTAATCACGAAATTAAATGTAGGCTCAAACGACAATGGGATTCCTCGCTGTATCGTAAGTTTGATTTTATTTGCTATCCGAATATTTACAGACAGTACAAGTGCAGAAGAAAGTGAAAACATGTAGAGAATTCATGCCATTTTGCAATGCAATGCTGTGCCTTTAGATTAGAGCAAATTAGAGAAGCACGTACGAATGAGAAGGAACTAATGACCAAAAGGCTTTGGGTGCGTGTGTTTTAATTTATAAATGGATTACGTTCAAGTAGCTGTTCATTTTAATGGGGAATTCTACTCGAAGCATTTGTTAAAAAATTTCGTTCCGTCGTATTGCAAGTTCTAAATATTATTCGTGTAATTAATTAAACTACGAAGCTATATGAAATCGTCTCCCTTTTGTTAATTAAAAGCATTTTTATAAACTGGGTGACTTTTATAACTCCAGGGTTTTAAATTTAAAGGGCAGCTGATACCATGAAGCGTACTGACTTTCAGTGCCGTGTGTATTTGTCATATGAAATCCATCAACGCGCTTGACGTTCTAATTAAATTTCGATTGCAGAATTGATTAAAATTGATTTAGCAAAAAAAGTTTAGACGAATTCAGTAAACAACTATAATTCCAGGCTCTGAAATGCACCGGCCCTGGTCCATGACCCTCAGCTCGGAGCGACAAGTCCCCACATAAAATCCATCCAACATCCAGCAAAATGAACCCATTGAAAAGCCAATATTTCACAGAACTAAATCCGGCTGTCAGAAATCCCTCGTCCACACTTCAAGAGCCGATTATTCAAGCTCTAGTAAGAACCGTTTTGATGTTAGCACCACACCAATGCAAAAGTCAAACTTCCTCTCATTCATTCACAATTCAGAAGACGCACCGAGAGAGATCGTCAACCCGAGACTGTATGTATTTGTAAAATGTAGCATGTAAAACGGAGTAGTAGTTGAAAGGGAAAGTTTCAAAGGTGTCATTCTATTTATTCAACAGCCTAAATCCCCACCGACCGATATGGTTAGCTAGTTCCCCTACGTTCCGTCGACCCTGTTACAAATCCATTGAATACCCTATGTTTGTGATGGTGAGCCATGGAATACGGCATACCATCACCATACCACCACCACCACGTAGGTAACATAAAACTTTTAGCATTCAGCTCACAAAAAGGGATCCGAAGCTAAATTCAAAGTCAGGATCAGCATCAACTTGTGTCCCTCCCGGACTCGGGAAGGAAAGCATTTGTTGAAAGTTGGATAGATACGGATTTAGTTTCTTGAAATAAACACATCTAGGGAATATGGGGGCGATGAATGAGGCACTTCATTTTTATTTATATTCGGAATCCAAGCGAACGGATCTGTCACTCAGTCAGATGCAGATGCAATTGCTTACAGATATATATGAGATGGCTACTACTACTTCAGTTCTGGGACGGAGATGTAGAACGACTACGATTTGAATATGTAGGATATGGCTTAGTCAATGGATTTCCATTCTCTGGGCCGAAAAGGAGTCAGAACAGACTCAGCTTTTGTACAGATTTAGGGTCAATCGTCCCTTTGGGGATTAGGCATATGGCGAAAAGGCGTGAAGCTAGGGTTTTTTTCCTGAAGTGGAAGTTGAAAGTCCGGTCCTTTCCAAGTTTCGACACTTATTATCCCGAGGTGTCAACAGATTCTTCCTTCCTCACACCTTTGAGCTTTGAGACCCTTAAATCCTGTTTTTTCGGAGAATCCCCCGATCATAAGCATTTTCGTACATTTTGAGTTGAAGTCAAAGCGGATGGTTTACTAGGCCAACTAACTCCCGGTCATTAGGCCCTTGTCATAACAGATTAACACTATTCCCGGAATTGATCTTCTTCACTCTCTACTAATGTCTAGCGTTGCATTTATCCTGGCTCCGACATACATCTGGATCCTTAGGGATTATTATCCCGGGACTAAGTTGAGGTATTAAGCGTACGTCGTCGTCCTAACCAAAAAGCAGATTTAAGGGAAAAGTGCAGCTGAGATAAATTAATATGTACATACGGATTGCCATTAGGCATCACATCATTATTCAATTGTTAGCACGAGTTATAATGAGAGGACCGGGGGAAAAATATTCACGATTATAATCCTGATACTAAATGCAGGTTATGGCTGTCAGGTCATTTTAGGAATTATAGGGTCTCCAATGAAAATCTCAAACCCATAATTCATTTACATTGAGAGAAGGGACGAGATACTTAGGAAAGCTAATCTATAGGCTTGCCTAAGGCGAAGTATATGGAAATTTGTAGTTTTATTTGTGATTGTATAAGGGTGAGATGACTTCTGATCTGTAGGAACTTTATGTATTTTTATATTAGGTGTGGGTTAGACATAACATATAATTTCCTTTGATATTCGACGCGGTCATACTTCATTGAATCCGATGATTTTGACTTCTGCTGTTGTTTTGTAAATGCGGGGCAGTGAAGAATGGGCAAGTGTGCCTTTTTATAGGAAAGAATCGGATGTTATTTTCATGAATGTCCCGTTTTATATGTCACCACAAAGAAACCGCGAGCTCCTAGTTTTATTTCCAAACATCCCCGTCTACCATCATCCCCACAATGCTGTAATAATATATATCCCTATTCCAGACCTAACCGAGAGGGATGTGTATAGATGCACCTTCCGTTTTTTATTGTCATTTGTTGTCTTTGATGTCGACTTTAATACGACAGATGTGCGAAGTATGGTATCACTCTTCATTCTAACAATCCAACAATGGGCCCACAATGAATCAACTCTGACAATAAACAAGAGCTTAAATAGATGTGCTTTTTGAAGCGGGTTAAACTAACAGAAGAGGTGTAGCTACGGCGCCCGGATCTGTAAAGCATATACGGAGTGTACGTGTTATGGTTTTATTTTTTTGAATTTGACCAGATAAATGTCGAGTTGTCAAATGTATCAAAGCTTTCATGGTTTGTTTTGTAAGTTATAAATTCAAATGATCATATGGGGTTCTATGAACGGATGATCTGAGTTTCATTAAAAACTTACTAAGGCTATTGTTGGGTCAGACCAATTGTTGTATTTGGCATGTGGTATCATTTGTGGCCGCTTTGGAAAGGGTTTGGAGTGATTTAAGAGTTAAAATGTGGGTTTTAAGTTTAAGTAGATAGAATAATTTAAGCTTGTAATAAATTCATAAGCAATAAAACTCGGATGTGTAATACATTTGATTTTTAATTATTCATTTTATGAGGTGCTTATAAACGAAAATTTTTGTTGCAGTTACTGTTTTGTTAATTTAAAGGTAAAGGAGGAAATAAGATAAATAATTGGTCCTGCCATTTAAGCCCTTTTGTGTAAATTATAAATGTGTTTGTATACGGTTAGTAATATCGTCAGTGTCGACTGTTTCTATCAGTAGGAGTCCCAAAATCTGAGGCTGACCATCGCATCGACTAGATTCACATTATTATGAACACTTTCATTGAACTTCATATTCCTTTCACGGAACCGAAGTCCTGTAAATGCATCCTGTCAAAATAGAGTGAGTGCGTTCCATCCGACAAAGGTTTCCGGGCGAAGCTCTTTTAGATCTTGTTCATAGTGCGGGGGTGCGTCAACTCATCTAACTTTATAATGGTTTATTCAAGGAGACTCCGACTGAAATCTGACAATGAAACTGTCCAACATGGACAGAAAAGATCAATTTCACAATCCTTACCAGGGAAATAATATATAATATAGGGAAATGTAAGTGCGATTTAGTTTCGAATTTCGATGCTCATTTCGTGAAGCTCCGTTGTGAGTTAAATCCCGGATATATCAACGACTCTCAATCCTCCACCAAGGATGATAGGGACGGGGTACAAACAGTACGGGCATTGTCAAGCCAGGGGTAACGGCTCAACCTATTTTGACGGCAAATTAAAAGTAAAAGTAAATGAACCAAGTGTGGTCCAGTCGGGTGGACCTATTCGGGGGAATAATGGACCTTCTGTCCCATTATCAATTTATTATTTATTTATACGAGGAGCAATAAACGATGGTCATTGATGAAAGCTAATGAATCAATAGAGGATATTAGCACCATTTATTTGTTTTCTGTTCAGGTAGTTAAAACACTCACAGTCACATGTGATTTTAGGTTAGAAGTGTTTTATTAACACCCAATTAACGGGAACATTTATGCAACCTTAATTTTTAGAAATTGGAAACTACACCAGTTAAATTAAGCTTATAATCGACTAAGCGTCAGTCAGAACAAATTTATAGTTGAGAGCAAAATGGATGGCAGTGGGGGTCATGTAAAAGAAATGTATTGTTTTCATCACAGAGATATCGGTATGTAGTGAGTGATTTCACTGTTCAACGCTTTTCAATTTCTGTGAAACCTTCCTAAACTTCCTATGCGCTCAATATCCTACTGTGTGTTCAACACATGCTATCAGCATGAACTATTTCCTAAAATCCTGACAAATAGCACCGGAAAGGTTGATGTCGATTATAAGGGATCCTTTTAGACTTTAAACTGCATCTAGATGACGGGATCAATGAGTTGATAGAAGAATTTATGTTCAAAAACCAGATTCATTTGGAAAGAATATGATACAGAGATTAATATTAATTTACAGTATAATGAATTTTTACAAACTTGCATCAGAAAATGAGATGAATGAAAACATCATTTTAACCGTAGTACAGCTGAAGTGCTACATTTGTAAAATTTGCGTGTTTCAAAATTCGTATTTCGAAAACGGTTCATTGCAGCGTTCTGAAACTCCAGGTATGCCTCGACCAACTATCTGGCTAGCTTATCCAAAAGGTCTCAAGGTCTTAAGGCTAATAGGCTTATCAGGATAATTCAGAGTTCATCCAAAAACATTAAAAAATAACGACTTTTTGAGGAAAAAACTCCCATATACCGCCAATGGTCTACAATTGTAGCATGCTACAGCCAATGTGCTACAAATGTAGACGTACAGGGTGAAAGAAAATAAACCAACTACACCACAAGCAGCGAGACTACAAGGCTGGGGTGGGGACTTGTTTCGGGAATTAGTTTTGTAAATTGACTTGTTTCAGGAAATGATTTTGTAATGGGAATTATCTTTTGAATTGATTTTCGAATTGAACTTATTTCGGGAATTGATTTTCAAATGGGACTTGTTTTGGGAAGTGATTTTCAAATTGGTCTTATTTCGAGAATTGATTTTCAAAAGGGGCTCATTTTGGGAATTGATTTTGTAAAGGGACTTATTTTGGGAAATGATTTTCACGAAGGACTTATTTTGGGAAATGATTTTCACGGAGGACTTATTTTCAAGGGGGACTTATTTTTGGAATCGATTTTCATAGGGGGCTTATTTTGGGAACTAATTTTGTAAGGGGACTTGTGTCGGGGAATTAATTTTATGATTAGGTTTATTTCGGGAATTGAGTTTTTGAACTATGTATAGGGAATTATTTCGGAAAATTAATTTGCGACTTTATTCGCAGATCTGTTTTTAGATTTCATCACCCAAAGCGCAAAGGTCAGAGCCCGAATCGTCTGATTTTTTTTACGGTAGAACACACAACTAATATGAACCACAAAACTGCAAGAAATATCTGCGGTAGTTCATTCTGGTCATTTTTAAAAAATCATGAACTAAAAAATCATTAAAATTAACTTTTTTCAAAAATTAATAAAACATCGATTTGTGGTCCGATTTTCGAAATCTTTCGAGTTTTGCATTGCTAAAGAGTTGATCTTTATAGAAATTTAAATATTTAAATTTTTGTAAAAAATCGATAAAAAATTTTTTTTTCTTCAACGTTCCTGGGGTTCAGTTTTTTTCAAAAAAAAAAAAATTAAAATATTTTTAAAAAATCAAATCTTTAGATTTCAATAAAGAACAAGTCTTTAGCATTGCAAAACTCGAAAGATTTCGAAAATCGGACCACAAATCGATGTTTTATTAATTTTTGAAAAAGTCAATTTTAATGATTTTTTAAAAATGACCAGGATGAAGTCCGGGCACTCGTTTTATGTGCGAGACCGCGACCCCAGCTCGTAGGGATTATTCGAATAAAAACCACACCCCCTTTTAGGGACAATAGGTTTCGCTACCCATGACGAGTAGGGATTTTCAAAACTTTTTATGGATTTTCGAAAATTTTTTAGGGACACTGAATTTCGCTACCCATGGCGAGTAGGGATTTTCAAAATTCATTAAAAAATTTAATCATCTTGCATCATTGAATCATTAGTCTAACGCCGTTAGTTTCATTGTCATTATATACTATTCACAATACATCCTATAATTTAGGACTTTTGTTCTCGTAACTAAAACTGCCTAAACTTTTTGAAAAAAAATATTTCGTTCAGCATGTGCCCTTTAAAAAAATCCCTACTCGTCATGGTTAGCGAAACTGAATCTCCCTAAAAAATTCCAAAAATCCCTAAAAATTAAAAAAATCCCTACGATCCAACTCAAAAATCCCTACGATCCGCCCTAATTTTTTTCTCCGTGGCTACTATGTCTTCTTATTTTTCAAGCAGTCAGTAACATAGCATACCTAAAAAAAATTTCAGCTACAAGAAATCCCTAAAAAAATCTAGGCTTCCAAAAATCCCTACTCGTCATGAGTAGCAAATTACACATTCCTAAAAAAAATTCCAAAATCGCTAAAGACTTAAAAAAATCCCTACGATCCTATCCAAAAATCCCTACGATCCGCCCTAAATTTTTTCTCCGTGGCTACTAAGCCTTCTCATTTTTCAAGCAGTCAATAACATAGCATGCCTAAAAACATTTCAATCCCAAAAATCCCTACGATCCGCCCTAAATTTTTTCTCGGTGACTACTAAGCTTTTCGAAGATTTCCAAAGCATTTTGGGGATTTTCAAAGAATTTTAGGGATTTTCAACAGTTTTAGGGATTTCCAAAGCATTTTGGGGATTTTCAAAGAATTTTAGGGTTTTCAAAGATTTTTAGGGATTTTCAAAGAATTTTAGGGATTTTCGGAAATTTTTTACGAACATTGGATTTCGCTATTGCTCATTTCAATTGTATCAGGGATGAAAGTTTGCCACATTTTCCAGTAGGACCACCTACTCTCACACCCAAGTGTGCAAGTGTCGTCTCAAGGGGATTAGTTCATGCACCCTTCATGCATTGCATGAAGCATGAGACTACACGACCCTTATTTTAGTTAACGCCCACTCTCACACCTACCCTTTTCTAATTGGCTTTAATCCTTTTTGGTGGAAAACATTTGATTTGATTTCATCCCTGATACAATTGAAACGGGCAATACCTATGACGAGTAGGGATTTTCAGAAATTTTTTTAGGGACTTTGGATTTCGCTACCCATTACGGGTAGGGATTTTCAGAAATTTTTTTTAGGGACATTGGATTTCGCTAGCCAAGACGAGTAGGGATGCTCAAAATTTTTTAGGGATTTTCAAAGTTTTTAGGGACATTTCACAAACCACACCCCTTTAGGAATTTCTATTGTGAGAGTTTGGATTTTAGGGACATTTTAAGATTTCGAGGACACGGGATGAACTACCGCAGATATTTCTTACAGTTTTGTGGTTCATATTAGTTGTGTGTTCGACCGTAAAAGACAATTCGGGCTCTGACCTTTGGGTGATGTCCCTTGTTAGTCTTGATTTTGGTCTACACGTATAAGCAGGCCTCCTAAGAATTACTATTTGAGTAGGCATGAAAATATATTTTGCAGGTGTGGTCTTCGTATTCGAGATTATTTATCAGTATTGTGGATTAAAGATAGTTATATATTTTCAGTCTATGTATACGAAATTAAATTTCGGGTATTTTTGGCATATGTATAGAAATTCATTCAAGGATGAAAACTTGTTTTGAAAATTGATATTTTGGTTTATGTATGAGGCCTTATTTCGGGGTTGATGTTTAGTCTGAAGGACTTCTTTGTGAATTCATTTTATGTTCACAAACCTTATAACATAAAATGAATTCACAAAAAGGTATATACAAGTAAAGGATGCATGCGAAACGATTCGATAAAATATCAGAAAAAAAATTCAACACCTATGTCGCCTGACACCTTTGTCGCTGACTCCTCTGTCCTGCCACTTTTGTCGTTATACCATAAGGTGCATTAAGTTTTTTTAGAGAATTTGCTAATGTGGACTTATTTTGGTAATCACGGATGTGTTTTTGGAGTTTGAGTTATTTTCTTTCACCCCGAACAGAAAATCTACAAATGTAGCACATTGGCTGTTTAAGGGGACCCTGCCACAAATGTAGCACTTCGGCACTTGATTGTCCGCCAGACCATCGGCGGTACTACTGTTAACTATATATAAGTAAGAGGCATCGACTTACAGTTAATTACCATCAAACTGGCTTTAAAATTACGAAAAGGTGAAAAATATCCATTCTAATTGACCATTAAATGGTGGCGCACGGACACGTCTTGTATTCATTGCATTCATATCCAGCAAATGGAAATTCAACGTAGCAAAAATGAGCGTTTCGGCGGTATCTTTGATACTAATTAAGTGCTGAAAACAATAAACCACTACCAAGTCCGAACATTCGTCCGGCTGTGCGATAACACCTATTGAAACACTTACTGTTCGTTACAATTTACACAGGTCTTAGCTCATCGAAAGTAGTTCAGAGATAAAAATGAATTTTAATGTGGAAGAGCAGGGAATTTTTTAGGATTATCAATGATCGAGCTCAAGGATCGCATAGTTTAGGCGATAAGCTGGTGGTGGCAACGGCTAACAGATAGGAGATGAAGGATGGATTGCTATATTGTGGAGCTTGTTTTACTATTGACTATAAATTAAACCTCCGGATTAATTTAAGCATGAATTAGCTACTAACATTCGGAGAGGGTTATCATTAATTCCTATTATTCAGAGCAGTAAAACATTCAGCCCTAGCAAAACACAAACCGTTGTCGATAATTCTACGGTCATATTCTACACTACCCAGATTACAGTTCTCCAATTTTTAGACAAAATCCTGAGAATGAAGCGCCTGTTCTTGCAGTTAGTAGCCGTCATATTATTCTTCACCGTTGTTACCAGTCAGACGACAGAATTGGCATCTACGTCCGAGTCCGAGGAAGTCATTGCGGACCTAAGATGTGAAATAGAGTCTAACGAGGACTTTGTTTGTGAATGTCGAAAAAGTCTTCCAAGTCGATACAGAATTTCATTTTCGACATTAGATGACCTGAATGAAATTTACATCTATGTTCCAGGGCGCAAAAGGTGGTGCATGAGCGATCGATATCAAGATGAATTTGGATGCGGGTTTGAAGATCGAAAAATCTGCTTGAATAGTTACGAATTAAAAGATTCACTCGGAATAAGCGATTCGGCTCTAATGGAATTAAATAGATATAATATATCGTTTCAATTCGATGTAATTCACCGTGTAGGTAAAAGTTCGTCCCTTCTTACAATCAATTGTGGTTTTCAAACCGAAGACCCGAATTGCAATTGGCCGGACCGATTTCCTTGGGAATGGAAATGTGGGGAATGTGGGGATGACTTAACGCAGTGGAAAGGTGCCCTGAATTACAAAGAGTGCCCTGTTAAAGGGTCCAAGTGGGTTGATGAATGGGAGTCCAATATAACGGTAAATTCATTTAGTCATTTGTTAACAGAATAATATTTGTTAAAAGGTATAATTCCAAAAATTCCAATACAGATAAAATAGCAGGGTATTATGATCAAATCATAATTTCATTGCTGTTATTGTTTGTTACTATTTACAACTAATCAGGAAGCATCGGTGATTTCGATGGAAGATGCCATAGGATATGCAAATTTCGCTTTGTCTAACATCAATTCTGCGTCATCAGGGGATGGAGAGTCTGATTACTTTGAAGTTGACTTGAATAGAATTCTACTGTCAATTATGAGTATTGCATCGAAGTTGAATGCCTCCGATTCCGATCCAAGTTCTACCGGAGGCAAAACTGTTGAGCTGATGACCGTCATTTTAGAAACACTTGACGGTATGATACGATACAGTACCCCTTGGGATCAGTTGTCAAATTCAAACCTGAGTCCTGAGGTATGAATATTACAGAATATAATGAGATGGTCGACTCCACTGTTTGGGTTGAAAAAAGTTAAAACAGTTAATTTGTTATTTGAATCAAGACCCTTCTTAAATCAATCTTTAAACGTCTTTATGGTCGATTAAATGTATGAATGATTAACAATCTTGGATTGCATTATTTTAAAGGAAGTAAGGAATGTCTTAAAATAGTCGTTCTGGGATATATTAATTTCGAGATTTTGTAAGCTTGTTTCCTCCGTACAAATCTTGTTTCCAGCCAGCACTTGTTCGTACAAATAACCACAAATGCACTGTCTGACTAACAATGGCATAATATTATACTATATTCTAGCGTTTGAATTCCAACAAAACCTGAAACGGTTGAAAGCTCTAGAAATCTGCGACTCCGACTCGAGTCAAATCATCTGGGAGAAAGATGACAGGCTTGGTTGGTTACGTTTATACTAGTATGAATCTTTGTGCATTAGAATGGAACAAACAAAGTCTTTTCGAATCTGTTGGTCACCTTTGAAAACGTGACACTGGAATTGGTGACCAAGGCATGCTTATCATCGGACCCACAAAATGGTGCGGGCGTAGCCTGTCCAATTCATCAGCAATTCCAGAACTGGAAAGCCGAAGTTGGGAGTATGGAAAACAAGTCATTCGTCCATTACCCTGAAAATTCTACAGCAGTTTATGGAAACAATGCGTTTTTGAATCTCTATTCACTTCCGGATGGTCAACCAATAAGTTACACTGGAAGCATCATTCCCAATAAATACATCCCCAAAAACGTTCGTCAAGTATTAAAGTTAGTTTTTTTTTAGTTTTTTTTTTATTTACAGCGAGCGGCGAAGGTCATCTCTTTTTACGTAACGTTTGTAACAGTTTATTTTATTTGATATTATTTTTGTTTTACTTTAAGCTTTACTGATGAATCAGGCAATAATACGGAACTCCAGGATTCGTTAATTTATAGTGATCTATTAAGTTTTTCAACTACTAAAAGTATCAATCGTAATGACTCACTCACAGGTATGCTTAGCTTGAAGATCTAAATGATCTAAATTGAACCTGAAACCAAAAGTTCCAAATGACCAAAGGGATTTTAAAATTTCAAATACAGGAAATGTAACTATAAGTCTGGAGCATCTCAGACCGGCTTGGGGTTCGAAGGAAATGACGTTTCGGCGTAGGTTACATGCTGGAGAAGTTGCAGTGTCCGTCAGTGGTTCCGCACAATGCGTGTTTTGGGACACCAAAGAACTGTAAGCTCTGACATTTTTACTGGAACTAAAATTTTTATAATCCTAATGTGTATAGTCAATGGTTCTGCAAGGACCAATTCAAAATTACTCAGTACACTTCGATGACCGATGACTTCGATTACTCGAAGAGTATCTTTTCAATGCTTGTATTTTCGACGGCATTCCAAAGCTCAGCTATTAAAACATGACAAAGAATTTACGCAAATTGTCATTAATACTAATATTCACAGTGTACGCAAATTGTATATCGGCATAATGCATAAATGATTGTTGGCTAATAACTAATGAGCTAATTATCTGCAAAACTATTCAATAATGATTTATTCAGGTTGTGGTCATCAGTAGGATGTAATGTATCGCAAGAAACGAGCGACTACACAGTATGCACCTGTAATCACCTCAGTTCTTTTACAGTCGTCAGGAAGATCCATAAGTTCGTTGTGAGTCTTGCTCTTCCTTTAAAATCAAATTACTAAAAAATTGATACTATTAAATTGTAAAATTCGAATTTTTATCTCGATATGACAACTCTAGGCGAAGTCAAGAATCCTGACGGCAATGTCATTAGTATTGCTGGTAGTTCTCTTGTGCTATTTGATTTTTAAAATAAGGCGACAATGGATTAAAACCAAAGACAACACTACGATCACAAATTCGATAGTGAAACCGGAACCATCAAGCATAATTAAAAACACTGGCTTGTTCTTGACTTTTTCTTGCTACGGAGTTGTCTGTTTTTTTGTGGACAAGGATTTATTAAACGTCAATGGAATTATTTGCTACCGGATCGGAGTAACGGTACACTTTCTCGTTTTAATGGCAGTGGCAGTATTGACAATGGAATTTCTAATTGCCACTATCGACTACTGTCAACTAATCAAATTAGGTATCAAACAATTTGAAACCTTGTATGGCTTTTGTACAGAGATTTCAAAATTTTGACCAGTTTTGTTTACAATTTTATGATTTTAGCAAATAATAGAGATTCAAGTTCCTCTTATTACCACAATACGGTTGGAGTAAGGTTGGAGCCGGACATTGGGGAGAGCATGCGGGAGGGCATGTGGGAGGGCATTAGTGGAGGGCATGCAGGAGGGCATGCGGGAGGGCATGCGGGAGGGCATGTGGGAGGGCATTAGTGGAGGGCATTTTTGAGGGCATGCGGGAGGACACGTGGGAGAGCATTAGTGGAGGGCATTTTGGAGGGCATGCGGGAGAGCATGTTGAGTTGACATATGGGAGGGCATACGAGAGGTCATACAGGAGAGCATGTTGGAAAAACATGTATATTAACCTTACCTAACCTAACATAACCTAACCTAACCTAACCAAAAATTCTATATTAAATTAGGTTAGGCTAGGCTCCATGGGACGCCAAACCAAAAATTCTATATTGAATACATTATGTTTTTCCAACATGCTCTCCTGCATGACCTCTCGCATGCCCTCCCACATGTCATCTCAACATGCCCTCCGAAATGCCCTCCACCAATGCTCTCCCACATGCCCTCCCGCATGCCCTCCACTAATGCTCTCCCACATGCCCTCCCACATGCCCTCCCGCATGCTCTCCTGCATGCCCTCCACTAATGCTCTCCCACATGCCCTCCCGCATGCTCTCCCCAAAGTCCGGCTCCAACCTTACTCCAACCCCACAATACCTATCAAGCCATAGCATACAATTCTAAAGTCGTTTCCTATAATCTTTTATTTGTCAAATTTATACATTAAAAAAATTTAATTTACAGGAATAGTTTCAAAACTTGCTAAATCCAAACCACATATCGTTTTGATCCTTTTACCGGGGCTCCTGTCTCTCCTTATTGTACTATTTACAATAATTGTTGATGAGAGTTTGGAAACTGAACCAAAAGCATATGGAAGTCCATTTTAGTACGTTTAAAAAGAAGATTCAAATTCAAAAACTATTGCAGTGTTTCGAAATTTTATATCTCATGATTAATTGGGTGTTTTTTAACTCATTTACACTTTACAGTTGTTGGTTGAATGGAAATTTTAAATATGCCCTTTTCGGCCCGATTTGGATTCTTCTGTTGTCGAACTTTCTGCTGTTGGGATTAATTATTCCCAGAACTAAATGCATTCAAACAACACCTAATGGTATTGTTCCAGTGGTCCGTGGAGAAGAGACTGAAATCGAAAAAGTAAAGTAAGAGAACAATAACTAATTATTAGCTTGCCTTTTGCATAAGCACGGAAGCTTCTGACAAACGTACAGAAGCAGGTTACGTTAAATGAGAGGTTTATAAAAATCTATAACTTTCAACGTTGCTAAATCGACAATGGATTTTGAACCGCTTTTGAAAATCTTTGAGAATATTTTTACATGCTAAGAATATTTTATTTCATGTGATAATTTCATGAGTTTCATTACATAACTTTCCAACCCTCTTTAAGCGAATCAAATGAATGAATTGTCGCTAAAATTGCTTTAATTTTGAAATCTAAATTTCGAACGCGTTTCAATCTGGTAATAACTCTCGACTTTTTTGTGGAATTGTCAATAGGGCTTTCGTAAAGAAGGGCTTATTGACAAACTTGCTTGTTCTTGTGACTTGGCAAGTTGCATTTTTTACATTGGACCCGGCTTACAATGACTCGACGGAATACCTCGAGTGGCTACTTTCTCTTTTACTCCCTCTACAAGGACTGCTATTTGAAAGGCTGATGGGCCAAGAGAAAAGTCTTCTTGATCGTCTCAAAGAGTTTTTGGCGTAAGTTAAACCTGTTAATTAAATTAAAATTCTATAAAATCACGGTTAAACGTAATAATTTTACTGCACTATAAATAGACATGAACTGTAAAAACTTTTATTTCAGACTTAAAAATAAATTAGCAAAGAAAGGAAATATAAGCTCTGGAAAAGAGAAAGCGAAAGAAGAAAACCCAAACTCTACAAACCAGAATTCAATGGAAATGAAGTTCCAAAATTCCATACCGGCCGAAGAGGACATTTATACTGATCCCTTACTTATCTCTTATGCTAAACTGGATGACTGATCGTTTTGTTGATGACAAAATAGAGGACATCTGACTTTTTTTAAATACCGTGTGTTTTTAATTTCAAGGCGATTTGAATGTTATATCACAATACATTGATAGTAAATTTCGAAAAAATAAATAAATATATTGAATTTAAAATCTATATACATAAGAGTGGCCATTTGTTTGTTTGTAACTGATGTTCCAGCTATACGTTTTTTACTGTGTTGACTTTTCAAAAAACTGAAATAGCCAAAAATTCTTAAAAAAATTTTGAACTGGCGTAGGCTATATGACCTTTTAAAATTCCGTGACCTGTGACCTGTACCAACCTGACCTAATGTGATATTGTTCGTAAATGGTCGAATGACATAACGATTTACACCGCTGTGCTTCCAAAAATAGTTTGGCAATGTCGAAATTTCACAATTTTGATTTCTGACCTCAATAACGGTCAAAAAGGTCGAATTTTCAAAACTATTGTGTGACATATCGATTTACAACTACTTCCGTCGAGAAACTCTTTGGTCATTTTAAAATTTATAAATTTTGGCCCCTGACTTTGATAACCGTCAATAAGGTAGATTTTTTTAAATTATCGTGTGACATATCAATTAAGAAGAAGAACGCCTCGAGAAGATCTTTGGCTATGTGTGTTAGTAATACAATTTAAGAAAACAGCAAAAATAGTCAAATATTGGCTTCCTGAATTATGGCCTTGAAAAGGTCAAATCTGCGACAATATTGTGTAATAGGTACTGAGTGCCTTCGTCGCGAGGACAAACACCTCGATTTATTTGATAGGTTCGGTCAAATAGGATTGTTGGTATGTATCGGTTCATCGTCCTGGCAAAATGAATGTTTTTGCACCTTGGACAAGGTGCAAATGGGGAGGGTGGGGATTCTCAGGGGAAATAACAAGCATATATTATTACTAATTATTAGAAATGGTTGGATAACCGTGATCACTCATTTATCTATAGGTGATCAGAACACATGCAGGCAACAGTTAATACGGTTACAATTTATTTGAGATAACTATTGCTATCGCTTATCGGCGACGTTTCCTAAGGCCCGTTCGGGCCTGTGGTTGCCTAGTTTGATATAAATCAATAGAAAAAATCTGAAATTACTTAAAAAGAACAAGAAATAAAATAAAAACACCTTGTGATTTTTCACTAAAATACATACACTTTTGATTAAAGAGCTAGCAGAAGTACCACAGACCCACTTCGGCATTTCCATTTTGTGTCCTGTCGAGATACTATTAGATCATAGCTAGAGGTAAGTTAAGTTGGGACTTCGAACCAAGCCTACTTTGATATTTCGTTTGGACATCTTGTATCACAAAATATATCATCAAAGACCGTATAAATGTGCCCAAAGGGTGAAGCAAAACTCATAAAGATTAAGTAAACGTAGAAACGACCCAATGTGGACTCTTTTTTATTTTTCTCCATCCAAAGAACTCACTGAAATTGAACCAAGCCCGTTTCGTAAAGACATCCTTTATTGTTCCCCAACTAAAGAAACGATATTTGGTGCATCCATGGAAAAAAATCACAAGTAAAAGACGGCGACCCTCTCTTAATTATCTTTGTCCACTATCACCGCTTCAATTTGCTGGATCAACCAAAAGAATAACCGATAGATCTATAGCTCCTATCTTACAAGCGTTGCGTTGATGGCCATGGGAGACAGTATAGTTGGAGAAAGTTCCTTAGATTTTTATAAAATACACGCGAAAAAAACACCCGCATATCCTACGGACATACTGTGGTCAAGGAAGATTCTGGTCGACCTGGACCATTTCCCATTTGGTGACATGGACAAATTGAGCCGAGGGATAATCCTTTCCGCCTTGCAAAATTCTCGGTCGATCCGAAGGGCTGTTGCTAACGACTTTCAAAGACCTGCTTTTGTAATGGATATTCAGCTCATTTTGTTCTTTACTTCCACATCAGTATATCCAAACTACTCCGGACGGATAATATGTTAGAAGCCAAGCCTGACGACGACGCTGATGGGATTGTACGTTTGGATCGGGTATTGGTAGCCGTTACTTAGTAAATGGTTGATGTTACATGTGGAATCGATTTGATATGGACATCCGAGGGAGTTTAGAGTATAATAGCAGAGACCATTATTATTTGCAGTAGTAGACCAGTAGGAAATAGGAAAGGTTCATGAAACTCATCCTCCTGTCGTCACATGCACTTTCACCTCGTCGAGGATATGGATTGATTGATGAGTTTCGGCTGTATCTCGACATGGCCTTAGCCACATTTACCTCAACGTATACTTATATGAATGAATATGGCTTCTAATATATTATTCGATATGTATGCGGCCTATAGGTTACGGCGCAATGTACTGAATCTTTTCCGCTTTGATTTGTACATCAATATAGGATGAGAACTGAAAGAAGAACTAGCGAAGCGGTTTTTGACCAATAATTAGGAGTAATTATATATTTATTGCTTTGTTTTAATCTGCAAGTATTATTCGATATAACAAATTACTCTTCCAGCCGGTTGTTTAAAGGTAGTTTCATTCATTCTGAAGCTATCACATTAACATTAGGTAATTTATAACAAAGCAATAAATTAAATGCTTAATCGATCTGCTCTTGTAAACAAACAGCATGAAGTTGATGTCAAAGTCTCATTAAAGTCATGTTTTGAACATTCAGAAACGACAGATCCAACATTTTAAAAGTTTTATTTATTATCAAGGCTGAATAATATAGCGTTCTTGGTTCTTTGCTACGATCGACCACACCCACGTAGTAGTTGATAACAAGCATTGGAAAAGTTTTTGATTATTAAAACAATGTAGACAGTAGAATGAACCTTCTTCCTACCTTTCACTCCTCGCTTGTTTTTTCTAAATAATTCTTATTCCTAAACTTTCCTTTCAGAAAAAGAACCTTTCCCCTTTAATACTTTCTCCAATACAAAAAATATATAAATATATATAGGGACTGTGAGGCTATTATGTTCCATAATCAGTATAATTTACGACAACAGCTCTTCGCACTCCAATGAACTGTTTATCTCACCCCGGCCAAACACACGGGACCTAAAAGCTCAAAACGGAAGATGAAAACACTTTATTCCGAAGGAACGTGTAAAAAAGGCCCTCCTTCCCTATTCACTTTTAAGTGGGAACAAAAGATCATAACAATAAATCTTTTCATCGTTTCCTCTTTGTCACTCGTTAGCCGGGATGAGTCTACTTATTTCTGTTATAAATTAAATTTTTGTCATAAATACCAAAACCCTTGCGCTACAGATCACCTCCAGGATCTACCAAACATAAAGTACACGTGTTTGGAAACCATAGGATTAAGTTCCCCTTCTTCTTCTTCTGTCAGCATGGGCATTTGTGGAAGTAAAGAATTCTCACACGAGTTCTAGAGAAATTAGATAAGAGGAATAAGGATTTGGAAGTTTAGATTCATTCATGGGAATTTATAATTCATGACTGCATTCCCTCTTACTCTCTGTTTGTGGAGGAGTTGTTAAGATTTTACAGCTTGAAATCGTGAATTGTGCATGAAGTGAGGGATGCTGCTGGAGTTGAAGTTTTGGAAAGTCGGAACTTTTCTCTCTCCTCACTTGTATAATGATATATAAAAGATTGAAGCCCTGTATGATAATAACGGGAGACATCCGACAGATCCTGGAACCAGAAGCCCTTTGTAGACGAAAATAAAGTGGAATTACGGCACAAGTCAGTTGAAGACATCCCATCAACATCACACCACCGATTCGGCTTGGGTTATCTGATGAGATGTCAGGTCCTACCTACTTTCCTATTTGTAAATGCAAAGGTAGTTTGTCTCTAATTTCCTTCACTTTATCTAGAGTCCCGTCCAATTCCCTAAAATGCTCCTCATTTCTATCGTTCCCATCTCCAGGAGGATTTCTGAAAGGTATAGAATTTAAAATCAGAGACCATAGTCCATTTACAACATCTCCTCACGATCCTCGTCCTAGTCTATATTTAAAGTACTACCGACTTCAAAAGGAATCTGCCGGATTCTGGGATTGTAAATCGGAGAGTGGAATACTTTATCAAAAGGATTATCATTCGGAGGAACAAACGGTTAGGATCCTTTAGCCTGGCTACAAGGCTTATCCTCTCTGGTTTGGTCTCTCTGGAAGTTTGAATTATTTATTTGGATTTTGACTACTTCTTTACATTACTAAGTAGAAGGAGATGAGGACCGGGATGAGTGTTATTATTATGTATAGAAGAGGAATGAATATGCTTCCAAAAGTTTGGAAGAAGCGACTCTTCTGTGCGTAGACTATTGCTTCTGCAAGGGGAATACAAAATGTAAAATTTCGAATGCTCAGCTCCGAGTTTTGGCTGGTGTTGGTGTAAAGTTGAAGTTGAAGTGTTAGATTTCAGACGGGATGATAATAAAACGTCCAAAGGTATGTACTTCCTGATTCCGATATTATTCTCTAAGAATTTCCCCCAAGTTGTAGTGGTACATACAAATAGTATATAATATAATCCGAGCTGAATTTCGTTCGGGTATCCGTGCCCTGGAAGGATGAAATAGGAGATGAAGAAATCTGCCGACATCAGACACCAAAATGAAAAGCAAACTAATTCTCAGAGAGAGAGGCTACGTTTTGAGATGCGAAAGGAAATCCTTTTGTTTCTCCTGATTTCTTGATAGGAACATCAAGGAAGACCAAGGAGCATTTCCCAGTCAACCTTTATGCTTGACACGAGGAACTGCATCTCCGGAATTATTTATAATCAGGAATCTAGATAGAGAATCCCTTGCTCGGTGGCTTGAAACTGGACTCGAGGGCTCTTTCTAGTTATACGTGGAATACGTGGAACATTCAGTTGGAGATGAGGGAAGATTTTTCGGAGTGATAAAACTTGTAAAGAAAGTCGGAGGGAAATGAGTGTCATTTATAAGGGCCGTAATGTTAGGGCCAAAGTAACGTACTTAGATTAATGAAGGAGTTTAGTTCAACATTCAATTAACTTTAGATTAAGATGGATAATGGAATGGCAGAATTATCTACTAATTTTACTAACTTTGAGAGAAAACTTCGAAATACAGCCTTCAACTTGCATAATAGCATTTAGTTATAAGAGTGTGAATTTTTTAAAGCCAAGAAACGGCCCTAAACAGTAAACGTAAACCCTTTTTTTAGAAAAAAAACTTCCAAGATACCGCAGTTCGGGTGAAAAATCAGATAAGCCAGTCTTGCTCATTCATATGAAAGGTCTCCCCCCGTCTTGAATAAAAATAAGCCGAAACCTGTATCTCTGAATCCTTGTATATTTTAGGGAACAAACCAACCGACAGGAAAATAATACGGATACATAGACACAAAAGAATATCAAAGAGTCAATCAAAGACTCAAAGAATAACAATAGGGATAAAAGGGTGGTGGAGAGAGAGACAATGGCTTAACACTAAAATAAAAAGGTGACGTGATCTGTTCAATGTTCAGTCAGTCATTCATATATCCTATTATCCCCTGTTTCATGTTTCAAAATTCGAATTCAAGATCGGTTCCGTGATTCCGCTCTTCTTCGGGTAACCCTACCAAGACGAGGCGGAATAAAGGTGGAAATAAGTCTGTAGGATTTTTTTTTGTAGATATCCGAATAATGTACAGCTCTTTACGCCCTTGAACATCTCATGTCAATAATTTTATTTTTAAGGAAGGATTGTCCAGGAACTGGTGATTCGTAATTCGTATTCAAGTCTCAATCTTGTAGCGTATGATGGGTTTGAGCTTTTGTGTTTTACACACTGTTTTATCATCTCTTTCATCGATTCCTTTCTCATTGTCTAGGGTTTTTATTCCAACCACAACAGAAGCCTTGTGAGTCAATATGATACACGTATGCACATGATTTTGAAGCGGGGGGGACGTAAGAACGGACAAGGAACGGGTTCCGAATTTCCGAATGAAATCCGCTCAAGAAATTAATCTGATATGTCTTTTGAAAGTTTTCAAAGAAGAAAATGAAATCGGGAGGAACTAGCAGCTTTCGTGATTGATGGGCTAGTCCAATCTGTGACACAATCCCAAGTTAATCCAAAAAAGTTGCAGTACCATGTACCACAGTAGCCCTATAAAGTAGATTAATACTATAGCCACGGAGGGCATTTTTTACTCAAGACTTCGGCAAAGGGGTATCATTTTAGTGATATATACAATAAAACAAAACCCTATATACTATTCCACGGATGAGACAAATAAAAAAATCTCCTTTTTCTCGGTTTTCCCGATCTTTCAATTTTCAAAAAAAAATCTTTAGATATATACAGAAGCTGTGCAACGATATATATATACTGTTAAGAACAATACTTACTTCCCGATGAGAAAAATCCAAAATGAAATTGGACGGTTAGTGCAGCTTTCAGAGCTTTTGTTTTTTACTAATCGAGGAAGGGGGAGGATCCCTTGTTATTTTGTTTCAGACATTGACTGCTGGGTAACTGGATACTCTGTGATGGAATACGAAGAGATCCCTACAATTACGGGATGACAATTGCTGGGGATGGACAAGTTGGGCCAGTCTTCTGTCCTTGACCGTTATTATCGTCTCATCACGTTATATCAATGTCAAAATGTCAATTCGGGTTGTTATCATCAGTTAGTTTGTCCATATAGGGTTTCGGATGTGAGACCTCCGGTCCAGCAAACTTCTGATGAAAGTAAAATAATAATACGTTATGGTTATGACCATTACCCACCCAGTGTAGTTTGTTTTGTTATAAACAGCAGTTTTGCCCCATCGTTAGCTGTAAATGTTGTAATTGTACCAAAGTCTTGCTTATTCTTTGACAGGTTTTGTTAGAATTTCTAAATCAGTTGATAATGAGGTTTAGAAGTTAGTAAGGATGAAAGTAGAAAGTTAGGGGGAACTTGGGTGGAATCAATTGGTTTGTAATTTCGGAGAAATAAAGGAGATGTGAGTGTAGAATGCGTAATTCCAGACTTTTATATTGCAGAGCAGAGTGGGTGGTTGATCAAGACGTTAGGAAAGTTAGATGGTAACTTTTTAGATGGAAAAGCTAAAGCCTAACTTATTCCCACTCTATCCATTCTTAATCAGAGCTTCGGAAATATTGAGGGATGGCGAATAGAAAATAGCGATCAGTAAGTACGAATTAAGTGGACGTGATTTTTTTCTTGAAAAAAATTAGGTTCTATTAAGTTGGAGAGACTCGTAATTTTAAATTGTTTAAGGGCCCTCATCTCATCATGACGAGGAAAGAGGAGACATCGCAAAATAGTGGGACGATGAAATGTATCAATTTTTTCCTAACTTGATCGAATTGAATTTTATGTCATGCTTTCAAGAAGAGTTCAGATTGTTGAAGTGCCCTCCTGCTGTTTTACAGAAGTTATTTAATTTCTCTGCTAGCAAACTTATTTAATTAAACGTTCAACTTCAAAGGGAAGTCTAGGCAGTACTTGTTTGGTAGTTTGTGAAGTAGGTTTGTATTTACGAATTTGGGGTTTATTTTAAGAAACAGTGTAGCTTTTTTCGACTTCCTTAAGCTTAAAAGGGGTTTACACGAAAATTACTAAAGGATAAATAAAGTAGTCCGTTTGGGATAAAAAACATATTTTTGAGTTTAGTCATCAATATTAGTTTCATTGAAAGTTAATGAAATCCGTTTGTGTCCTCCAGCTCTGGTTGATTAAAATTCTTTTAAAATTTCGATTTTAGACGCTAACACAAATGTATAGTAAATCTGTTCTTATACTTCAATTCCTTTCGCTTCACATCTGCGACATACATCTTGGCTTTCCGAGACAACGTTGCATGTGGGGGCATTCATCGGTACAGAAAATCAGATTTCAAATTTTCCAAAGGTGAAAAAAACCATCATTATTAGCCTGTGGCCCAGCCTCTTTAATTTCCTACACGGATAATTAGGATTTTCTCAGGCCTGTTCGTTTGTTCTAACTCAGTCACTGATTTGGATCTTCCTCACTTCGGCTGTTCCACTTTTTTGAGTTTTAACTGTAGTCAGCCCTTATTAGCAGAAGAACTAGAACTGACAAAGACAATTTACTACTGCGGGGTTCGATGGAAAAATCAGATTTCAAAGGCAAGAATTCCCTTCCAAAATATGTGTATTTGAGCCCGAGTATCTCTCATATATTGAGAGTTACACTTTTAGACCTGGAAACTGTTTACACGATGTGACAACAAGATCAACATCAACCCTTTTAACATTCCTAGAGTCCTCTAATTAGGCTTCTTGTACTCCTACTTATTAGGGGAGAAAAATTAGAGCTCGCCATGATGATGGAGGACGGAGTGTCAGTTGTCATTGTCAGTTTCATGTTCCTGTTTTTTAGGCCTTTGAGACAAACGCCTTTTTACTTAAGAATCCTTTCACCAGAAAACTAGCTGGTCCCAGTTCTGGTTTTAATTATATTTAATCGACCTTTACATTAGTCTTTGCACTTGGAGTCACGATAGGTGTTGTTAGTAAAACCCCCTCCTAATTTAAGGCGATGAATTACTAGGCAAGGACTCGAACGTATAAGTGAGAGGTTATAATTGTGTGATTGGATGATAAGGGATATATAGTGTTAGTCTACGTTATAAATTAATTCGATCTCTTCGAGGGTGTTACAAGGGAGCAGATAATTACAGATGACGATATTCAAAGGAGATTATTGCCTTCAATCCTACTAAACATTCGTAGGCAATGTAAACGAATAAACAACAAATAAGGGTATGACATTTCTGATTAAAATTAAAATGAACTAGTTCTATTTTTTAATCTCTATCTTCAAACATTTAACACCTAAGCAATGCTAATGGTTAAAAATCGCACAACATTTATCTTGAATTTTAAATGCATCTTTGACGTTTTGAGTATGAGTTTAAGGTATTTTCCACATACAACGTATTTTGGCTATTCCTGTCCTAAAGCTAGAACGTACGCCAAAATTTGTTATTTGTAATACGAATGCCCATTTACAAGATCTCTGTGTTTTTTTACTTTAAAAATAAATTTATCTGATCTTAAGTGTACTACTTGGTGCTTCTTCTATCCGCGTTTCTATGTGTTGATTAAACAGTATGTACATCTCTGTATGCAAAGTAGAGAATGATTGATAGGTATTCATAGGCTCCTAAAATCATTGTTAAATATAACTCTATTTATCCCTAACATCTAAACGTATACTCATCAACAGTTAAAACTGAAAAATGAGAGCTCTGCGTGTCCATTGTTAGATTTCTGACGTGGAAATAGACTCATCTTCAGTTAAAAAATATACATGATCCATAACCCCCCAGTACAATAAAAAAAAAGTTCTGGATTACATTACGTATAATTCAAAAAAACCAATAGGGAGTAATATACTGATAGTTGATAGGAATAGTAACAGCAATAAAGTAACTCATCGCAACAAATGACTTGGGTTGGATCGAAAAGGACCCAAAGGATCCGAGGATAAGATACGAGGCCGAGACAACCACTTAACATTAACGGTTAGACTAATGACATTAGCGAGATCCTTTCCTCCTAATATTTCAACCCATTTAGATTTGCATAAACTTCACTTTTACTCCAACCGCTAGTTCACCCCGTCCCTGGATTCCTCACCGTCGAGATCCTATCTCCTTATTACAAACTTACATCTCTCCTAGCCAACATTCGTAGAGGAACCAATTCCTAGCCTCATTCTATTTAATGAAATGCGGCTTGAAGACCAAATTATTACGTGGCCGACTATAAATATGGTCTCCTTCTCTCTAGAAGTAGCACCCTATCGGCCCTGGCAATTGACAATGACAGGGATGATGGTAGGGTCGTATAGTGGCAGCATAACTACTCCCATGCATTTACAGATAGACAGCCGACAGTTTCACAAATTACGAATCAGAATGAGAATTGCCCTCCACCCTTTCCCTATTTTATTTTATTTCAGGGATGCCACCACCACCACCATCAAGATCCACAGATCTACAAATCTACATTTCCTAGAAGCTACCCGTGCCAAGCCAAGCCACAACAGCTCCCTTTTCCCGAAGACTCTTCTGGGAATACCATTTCATTCAGTTGCAGCCTCCGTCGAAAAATATTATGACGGGGAAAGGAGTGGAACGAGGGCTGTATTGTGGGCTGGTTGGAAATTGTGAAATAGATGTGAATTTGTAATAGAAAATGACATGAACAAGTCAGACCTTAAAACGGACCGATGGAGGGACCCGAAAAGACAGGGATCTCTTCGTATGTAGATTCGGGATGGATGAAATAAGTAGTGTCGTCAATTCCGCTTACCAACTCTTATTTAGGTTCAACATTGAGGAGAAGTGCTCAAGGACAATGTTCCCGGAAGATCCCCTCTTGTACTCCAGTAATACCCGGGATGAATGAAGATCCTGGAATATTACATGTTCCAGCATTTACTGTCCATATACAGCAGAACCAGCCCTCCGCCGATGTAAAGTCGAGTAAATTCTGGAATTCTAAATTGCATGCATAGTTCGCAGTCCTGTCTAAGCTTGTTTCGTCATTCCATCTCATCTCACATCATTGTCATTCCCATATCAAGTCTCGAGGGAGAAGTCTGACAAATACCTAATTTTCACTCCACCCAATTCCGTGGAATAAAAAGGCCGGGATTCCTAGAACCTAGCCTAACTTCGTTACGGCTAGAGGCGGGCGACTAATTCGGAGTCTACGGTTTTCATTTAGAAATTTAGATAGGCCCATGACGAGGGATTTAGAGCTTGAGAGTTGAAAGCAATTAGACGGGCTTTGGAAATATTTGGAAATGAGGAGGAATGAGAAGTTTGTGATGAGGAGAGGACGGTAAGTAAGGATAAACAACCCCTTCGTCGTCTTTTTGGAACTGTCGGGGAGTTGCTTTGACACTGACTTTGTACTATATATAGTGAGACACAGATGCTGAGGAAATTCTTCACGGTGATTATTAACGGAGATGAAGTTAGTGAGCCAATGAAATGAGGAACATTTCAAGTTTAATATATAACTTTGTAAAAAGACCCGGAATTCGGACTTGCATCCCTATCAACTTTGGCAGAACATCGGATCGAGCAGTGGTGGATATATTTTGAATATACATTCTCCGCGTCCAAGTATATAAGTCGTGTCTTATTCTAAAGCCCCTGTATTACCCAATCTGTCATTCCGTCCCTAAAGAGTTGACTCAAAGCTTTGCTACCCATACTATTAGCCCTGATCTCCTGATATTGGATGGGGAAAGAATGAGAGGAAAAGGAGCAGAAAATTTTAATTATTGAGCCTCTCCTCTCCTTGAATTTCGAATATTCCAATTCCCCAATCGGGGTTTTGGCTTCTTCGTCCGCTTTTGATGATCATGGTTCATTTTACCGTACTTACTATATATGGTGATGCGGATATGATGATGGTTGAGAGGGCTTTTGTATTTAGAGTGGTGATGCAATAGGAAAGGCACACAGAGAGAGAGGAATAAAATCGGCACACACGAGAGCTGAAAAGACAAATTAAATGGATTTCTTTGCTCAAGCTTCAACTGCATTTTCATTTCCCTTTGTATAAAGAAAGCCTGGAGAAATGCCTTGTCTCTCAAATGCATTGCATACGCACTGACGCTTTTCATGACGCTTTTCAGGGAATTATCAAGCGTAGCTGGATGAATGGGGAAAGTTGCCCGGGGAATTAAGTTCTTATGAAAGGGGCTCAAAGACAATTTGATTTCCGGATGATGTTTACTTAAATGAGAATGCACCTTTCATTCATACCGTTTAAAATAGGGTTGGGCAGATTTTCCCGAAAATCTTTCGTGGGTTTTTCTTGCCAAAGATTCAATGTGAGTTAGATGATCGAGTTGTATTTCATAACATTAAAAATATAATATGCTTAGTTGATAGTTGGTTACATGAAGCTTGGAGTCTGATCCGGAACGAAGTCCATGATAAAATGTGACAGAGGGAATAAAGTAGAGAATAGGCAAAGTTTTCCTCATCCGAAAAGAAAAAAATGGATCAACACCCTAGGATTTCCTGTCACTTTTGCTTGTGTGTTAAGTTAAACTAACCCTTGCCGACAGAAGGACGAGGAGTGTGCAAGTTCAATCCAATTCTTTTTAGTCCAAGACCCTCTTCATTTTCTATCAAAAGTATTTGGACTGGCTTTTAATATATGTTGAAGGCTTGGATAATACGTTGTAGCCTGTGTTAAGTTCAATCGGTTTGCAATGCAAATTTCAGAAAAATGCATGGGAGATAGGGTTTACTACGTTAATGGCTCTTATCCTTTACCCATATTCCAAGCAACTTAAAATGGCAGAAGTCGATCCCTGCCTTGCCTATTGTCGAATATTCCTACTGAAGGATAATCGATGTATCGCAAATCCGGATTTAGAACTCCATATTTTTCACATCCAGAAACAAAGGGCTCTTTTTCAAGATATTAAAGGTGATATTTTTTCGGAATTTGCATCTCAAAATACAACGAGAATGTTTACTTTCTAAAAATTATCTTGATAAAATTTCATTGAAATATACAGCTATAAAAGTAACAACACTGTGGGGATTTATATTCTTTTGAAGCCTGCAAAAGGGGGTTGGCCATTTTTCCGAGGGGGTGTGAATGTCTTTTATTCAGGACGAGTTTTTAAATCCTGACTATCTTTATAATATTATTAGTATCACTTTACCCCAATCCGGCACACAAGTCAAAAACGTAAATTTTCTCCCATCCGGTAACAGCAACATACATCAGGCAAACACCTCCAAATACTTTCTCTTTCCTCTAGTCTCCAGTCAACAACGAGTCAACTATTTGGAGTTCGGATGTTGAGTATAAGAGTGCATTCAATTCAGATCCTTTTCATTCATTCGATTTCTTCTAGCTTGGGCAAATACAAATACAAATAATGCATCCGTATTTACAGAAGATGAAAAGGAACCAACGGCAAGAGACGACGCGACGGTGCTAGTCGTAGAGAGGATGAAAGGGGCCTTGTTTCTTGAGGAAATAGAGAGATAGAACGAAATGAAATGGATTGAAATTGGCATTCCTGTTGGATCTCTCATCTTCCCATTAGAGAAAGCATGGGGCTGTGTAAGAACAAAGTCTAGAAGAAAATGCGAATTCCCGACGACTGGATGACCAACGGAATCCGAGAAATGTCATTTACTATTATACCGTAAGAGTAGAATAAATGCAATAAATGACCGTGTCTAAATTTTGATATATAAAACGAAATGAAATGAAACATTCAATCTATTACGAATGATACCGATTTTCGGTCTTCAAAAATACCAAAATCTTTACGATAAAACCGTTCTAAAAATTTCCGGATTTATTTTGTTGTTTAGTAAAATCTCGATATTTTAAGACCTGATAAATTGTACTAATATTGAGGTAATACCGATAATATGTACACCATTAGAACCCATTTAGAAATTTTCTAGGAAGTCCATCACCGGTTTATTTAATAACGGAACAGCATCAATTGCCCACAAGAAATCCAAATGATTAAATCTGTCATGGTTGACACGGTATACTCTTTGGAGATTTGGCAGTAATGCTGCCATACGGTAAATATCCTACAAATACATTCGTTAAGGAGTCATTACAAAATAGTTTCAAATTTTTAAATTAAAATTCGAAATTCGACAACTTACGGCTTTGGTTGCAAGCAAGTCGTTTTCTCCCCAATATAAAGCTACGGGAGCAGTGATTTTGCTAATGTCGTAATCAGGAGGGGTAGGCTGTCCGTAAATTTCTTCATTCTTTTTCGTTCCATGATCATATTGTCTGAAATGTCCGCTTGTAACACCTTGAGAAAGATGTACTACGCTACGAGCTGACCCTCCGGCTGGGGTGTGTCCCAGAATAGTTGGTATCAGTTCCTAAAATCATACAATAATTATTCTAATCTATGAAGACTCAACATAAATAAATTATGTTCGGCTTATTATATGGTGTTTACAGGATCCAATTGAGAAACGTCATAACCACAGATCAGGAACAAGACATTGGAACAAATGGCTTGGACGGGACTGTCTTGGTGACAGAGAGTTGTTCCAATGAAGTCCATGAACGCATTGGATGGCAAAAATTCATACAACCCGAACATGGCCAATAACCACTGTTAAATAAATTCAGCATCCTTTAGGTCGACTTCGATCGTAATTCTTATTAATTATTATTTTTATAGTTCATTGTCACACCTCAACTTCTGAAGAAAACGGGGCAATGAGCGCAATTGGACTACGCATATGCTCAGTAAAACCTTTAAAGTGAATTAATAAACCAATAATTAGGATAATTGATTGGAATTGATGTGTTGGAATGCAATCCAATCACTGACATTTTAAAATAGCGATTGTGAATAAGGCCTACCAACAGCTGCCATAAGGTTCGCAAGCCGGATTTTGGAATTGTACTCTGGTCGTTCTGAAAGCAGAACGAAGAGCTGGGAAGTCCCCATCGAATGCCCGACGTAATAAATACTGTCAACTCCAGTTACTTCCAAGACGTAATCAATTACAGCCGGAAGATCGTACACCCCCATCTCATGAAAACTGTCGAAAAAATTTAGTTTTAAAGTTTAGATTTTAAAAGAAAATCGAATCATCAGGAAAAAGCGATGCAAAGGTCATTATTATTTCAGAACAATGTCATTATGCTTGAAATAGTATATAGTCACTTCCAAGCTATTTAGCATTTGAACTTATCAATGTCAAGTAAGTAGTAGTAAACAAAGATGCGCTCAGTTGTCACATGGCATTATAACTCAAGTGAAATCATCATAACTTTTCCCATTTAGATTATGGATATTTCATAATCACAATGATTATTATCAAATAATTTGTCCAAGGCAAAAACCTGCCTTTAAACAAACCTTCTTTCAACGCCCCGATTAATATTCGCACGTATTCAGATTGGCACTTCGAAGTTTTGATATTATTTTTATAACAATTTACAATTCGACGGCTAACATGTATAAACCCTTGTAAACTGTCTGTTTCTGCTGATTATTTTAGGGAGTTGATTAGAGTCGATGTGTTGTGCAAAGTGCAGCTCACAGAGTGTGATTATTACTGATTAGAACAAGTAATGTTGATATTGTTGATGTCATTAACATGGTATGGTGTACAAACCTGAAAGACCAGAACGCTTCTTTATCCGTATCTGGGGAAAGTGATACATGATTTCGTGAGTAAGTATTTCCTCGAGCGTTTCCAAGCCATACATCGTAACAGGCATCAGCGAGCAGGTATCCTGAAATGTTGTAATGCAAACGTAGAAACCCCGAATTAGTTAAAGAAATTAATGCTTGATGTTCCGGGTGAATAGTTTCTAAATATTGAATGTGGCATTCGAATTTATGCTAAAAAAACTCACCTAAGCCTTTGTCAACCCCATTGACAACCCAATTTGAGGAATCGGAAATAAGACCATGTTGTAGCCAAATAACTTTCTTCCCTTCGGCTGGCCCGCATTTCTTGCCATAAGGAATCCTGTGGGATTCTAAGATGTATCCATCTGCAGTTATGATTTTATGGATTTCTACTGGATATCCGTATTTTGTGATGATTTCAGGCTAGTAAAATCGAGAGGACAGATTGAATTAGATTTCAGGTCCTAATTAAACGACGTTTTATTTACAACAAGGACAAATACTTCACTTGTTTGAGACCTTACAAAATACAAAATAGTACCCCCTTACCACTGTCAGTAAAGCGTCTGCATTATCCGCTAATATGGAGTTGCTGATTCCATAATCCTCGGATAAAATATGTTCCAGTCTGAACTTTCTCTCGGCAATGGAACTGGCGTCCACATTGAGACTCGATATAATAAAAACCGAAACGGTTATCAAAAGCAGCTGACCTGGTCCCTGCATTCTGATGTTTTGTTTTGGAAATCAGTTATATCGGTTTAGTAACTATAAAATGATCTTGTCTTGCCGATCGATCCTGGATGATTGGCTGCTTTTCATATCCACATTTCTTCTATTTATGTGTTTGTATTCACGAAAATGAAGCATGATTTAAATTTTAAGACTTGATTGATATTCAAAGAATCGTATGAGATAGCATTATTTTTACTTTTTACATAAAATCAAGTTCAAGTTAGATATAATTTATTAAAATGTTGTTCGCCAATCAGGATGTCAACTACACGGATTGATAAGCCAACCAATCGCTTTCATTTGCATTTTATCGAGTCCAATCGAAACTCATTTGCGTATGAACTGCATTCCGACGACCTTTGATTGAGTTGATCATGACAAATGACAGCAGTATATAAAGGTGTGGAATATGCTTATAGCCCAAAAATCCCGTATGTATGGATAAATAAAATCTTTGTCCCGTCAGTGCTAAGTCCATCTTCGGGCATGCGACGCTCGTGTGATATGACTTTTCTAGATAAACGCCTAGAAATCAAAATATATCCAAACGCAAATAGATCTTGTCAATATGTTGCAGAGAATAATGTGAATATTATCAATGATCTGATCGTCAATGGCTTCAGATCTATAAGCATTTAATTTTAAAGAGTGTGATAAGTTGACAATGAAAATGGAATTAAAAATAACGGAGCCAAATAAAGTTTCATGCACATAATAGTTCAATTTATTTCACTGGTTTGAATAGTATCACATTTTAACTCAAATTAAAATTAATTAATGTCTACTCAGAACAAAATTTTAGCATTAATAATCGCAACGTTGTTAAAACCTTTCCATGAACTGAATCATAGGCTCATTCAACAATGGATTTGCATCAATAGCCCACAGGAAATCCATATGATTGAATTTGTCGAAATTGATGCGATAATTTCTTTGAATATTTGGAAGTTGTTCAGCAAGACGGTACACATCCTGAAAGATAAGTTAATTGATTTAGAAGCGTAAAACATTATGAAAGAATGATTAAAATTAAAGCCTGGTTCTGAAGGACTAACCGCTTTCACGCCAAGCCAATCATTTTCTCCCCAGTACAAGGCGACCGGAGCTGTAATCTTAGAAATGTCATATTCTGGCGGAGTTTCCTGCCCGTAGACTTGGAGATTTTGCTCCTTTCCAAAATTATACTTCCGGAACAAGCCAGAGTTGACACCCTGGGCGTAGTGGGTGACACACCGAGTAGATGATCCTGCGGGAGAATGTCCCATAATTACGGGCAAAAGTTCCTGAAAAGTTAAGATCAAACGACGGCTCATTGACATGACGTTCCAGATCCACACGTGCTATTTTTAGAAATTATTATTATGAATCAAGAAAACACGCTCTTGTACTCACAGGGTCCATCTGTTCCATATCATATCCAGCCACAAGGAACAACACATTCGTACACACCAATTGAATTGGACTATTTTCGTGACAAATTGTTGCGCCAAGGAAATCCATTAGCGCGTTTGAGGGCAAGAATTCATATAATCCCATCATGCTAAGCAGCCACTAAAGCAATGAGTTTAAACTTAGACCTTGGAATCGTTTGATTTAAAACTATTTTAATTAACTTTATTAATTTATTAATTACTTCAAGTTCTAAGGTGAAGGGGGCAAGCAGCGCGATTGGACTACGCATGTGTTCTGATTTCCAAAATCCAGGGGGGGGGGGTAATGGAATAAAATAAAAAAACATTTAGCGTGTGTCCAGTTAATTGATGAGATAGTATTCGTAATCACTAATAGATAGAAGATACCTGTATACGAAACAGGAGCTAAAGCATTCATAAGGATGATTTTGTCATTGTATTCTGGACGCTCGGACATACATACCCAGAAGGTCGTCGTTCCCATACTGTGACCTTTTTATTTTTAACAATTTATATCATTCTATTGAAGTTTACAAACCAGGGAATATATTATTTTGTCATGAAATTACAAGCATAGTATAATTTTTCTGCTCCTGACACCTTCAAAGCGTAATCAATATTGGCAGGCACGTCGTATAAGCCAATTTCGTTCCAACTACAGAAATATATATTTTTTTTTTCGAAAATCATTTATCTTTACTTAAAATGGGAATCGTTTTAAATTCATTAGTTTACTGCTATTCGAAACGTTGGTTTTAATTTTCAACCTCAGAATTTCATACGATGTGAATGAGGGCCAAATATAAGGATTGCATATAAACTCAAGTGGCTGAAAGTTTTTTTTCATAAGAAAAAATAAATCTTGTAATATTCATGAATAAAATTTTGTGATTATTGTTGTTTACTGAAAAGGAAACAGCTTCAATTGCTGATAAACTCAAAATATGGTAAGGCACACCTCTGCCTCACCCGTTAAATATAATTTCCCAATGGTCTAAAGTTTAATTGGTGTCTGTAAAGCAATGGATTTTACGAACCAATAATAGATACGACCCCGTTACTCTTGCATGATAATTATTTTAACAGAATGGTTTACACATTCTCAATAAAATATCGATTACCTGTAACCCCAGAATCCCTCTTTATCGTCAATTGGAGAAAGGGAAACGTGGTTTTTCGAATAAGTGTTTCCTCTGAAATTACCTGCGATTTTATAATTAAATCAACTTTAAATTTTTAAAAGATCTAGAAATGCAATTAAGACATCATTTGTAATCTGTACCTAGCCAAACATCATAGCAAGCATCTGCAAGCACGTAACCTGCAATCAGAAATATTTATTTAATATTCAGCAATAACTGACATTCCGAAATTGGTTACTTTTGTAGAATGCGTTATACCCAAGCCTTTGTCAACACCGTTGATAACCCAATTGGAAGAATCTCCAAGAAGCCCATGCTGCAACCAGATAACCCTCTTTCCTTCCGCCGGTCCGCATTTTTTCCCGTATGGGATCCGATGGGCTTGCAAAATGTATCCATCTTCCGTAGTGATGTTATGAATTTCTGATGGGTATCCATACTTGGCAATCAGTTCAGGCTGCAAAAGAGTCGGTTTAGATACGGCTATTCCTTAGCTTTTTAATTCATGCTTAAAATTCATTTAGAATCATTTTACCACAGTAAGCTTTGCGTCTTCATGATCAGCAAACTCTGAAAAGTCTCTGAGACCATTGGTGGTCAACACACGCTGGAGCTCCTGGTCCTTCAACGGGCCAGCGTTTGAAACTACAAATGTTGCGACAAACCCAACTGCAATCAAAAGCAAATGACCTCTGACCTGCATTTTGACGAGATTTGGTATATTTGTGACACCTGCCTATAAATCAAATGCTGGTGACAGTCCAACGGATGGACAAACAACGCACAAAGGTTTAAATAACTTCTATTTATACACTCCGGAGATAATAGAAAAGACCGTGCCTAACCAATCCTTTTTAATTTTTAATTGTACAAACCCATCCCATCTTGTTCTGATATTGGGATTGACCATTGTCATTTTATCAATCACGGATAATTTGCTCATTTCTACATGCACTTCAAGCAATGGATAACACATCTGGGGCTTTCATGGTATTTCCAACAGGAGCATGATTAATGCCAAGTTCTAATCAGTAACAAACAATCATATTGAGACATTGGCATTGACATTGGATGAATCTGTGATATCAATTATTACAGTACTAAACAATCGTCGTACAAAAAACTGTTATATAGATTGAAATTGAAACCCTTGAGTTAACCGTAAATTCCAATATAGGCCCCTCTAAATATGTTCCCTCTTTTAGAAATGTGTTTACAATTAGTAAAATAATTCCCCATTGGATTCGTTGCTCTCAAAACTTTTATCATGATTTAAAATTGCAGTTATAAGTAAAGACAGCCCAAGGCAATGCTCATAAATGGAACAATTACTGACCCCGAAATAAGTCCACTGTTTTATGGATAAATAACTCCCTTGGGAAGATTTATGCCGGAATGTATGGTATTCTTTCTATACCTACATATTGGCTCATCTATACCTACATAAGCTAATGTCCAAAAATAATCACAAGCTGAATTAGATGATATTAGTTGGATTCAAGTACAATTTTAGAATCACATGATTTATTCAAATACTGTATCTGTGATAGCGACTTGAATGTATAAAAATAACCAATCCTTAAGGATGATGCATGTTGGTAGATTGCTCTTGAAATCCTTGCAAATGAGATTAAAGAGATAAGAAATATGATTGATGGACTCCTGAACTGTATTTTCGAAATTGTGTGTCTCAGTATCCAAGTGTCTTGATTCCGGACCATCCAGACTGGAATTAATTCTCTTGCAAAATGAGGGGACTTGTAGCGTTTCTGATTGTAGCCATTTTAAATGGATCCAATGTACAAGGGTCTCCCTTTAAGACCCAGGACTCTGATATTGATTTTCAGTCTCTATTAGCTTCTGCAAATGACGTATCCGATTTTTCGGTCCTGTCCGGTGAAATTGCAAATCTGACCGTGGTATGCTAAATTATTGAATAGAGGCAAGAAATATAATTTTAACTTTGACATAAAATAATCAGTAAAATTTACAATAGCCGGAGATTATTACCAAATTCGGATATCCAGTCGAGATTCACAATGTGACAACTGCTGACGGTTACATTCTTCAGCTTCATAGGATTCCTTATGGCAAGACTTGCGGTCCTGCAGAAGGTAAACGGGTTGCTTTCGTTCAACATGGACTTTTGTGCGATTCGTCGAACTGGATCATTAGCGGAGTTGAAAAGTCCTTAGGTATTTATTGGATTCATGAACCTCATTATATGGTCAATCAATTCAAGATATAAAATGTTTATTTATAAAATATTCCAGCATATCTATTGGCAGACGCATGCTACGACGTGTGGCTTGGTAATTTGAATTTACGCAATCTGAATCGATTATTTTGTTCCGGAGTTTAATAAATTTGGAATGAATGAATATGTCTATAAATGTGATCACAACTCATACAGGTAATGCAAGAGGAAATACGTATTCCAAGAAACATGTTGCTCTATCTCCAATTGACGATAAAGAAGCATTTTGGTCATACAGGTACAAATGTAAAATAAATGTATAGCATTTGATTTTCATTCAATTATACCGAGTGATTTCATATTTTAACAATTACTGATTAATTATTATTTCAGCTGGAATGAAATGGGTAAAGCTATAATAAGATGATTTTAAATCACCAATTTTTTTATACTTAAAACAGTCTTATTAAAACTCAAAAAATTCCTTCAAAATCCTTGCTTCAGGAATCTACGATGTCCCAGCAAACATTGATTACGTGTTAGCCCAAACTGGCGCAGAGAAAATTTATTATACTGGTAGGTTGCGTGATGTTTTTATTCGCGATGTATTTTTTGGATACCAATAACGTTCCGAATAAAATGTATTATGTCCTATTAGGTCACAGCATGGGAACCACAATGTTCTGGATTTGTATGGCCGAGCGTCCAGAGTACAATGACAAAATCGCTTTGATGAATGCTTTGGCACCTGTCGCATATACTGGTATTTAGTCTTTACATTTGTTAAACATTATTACATCTGAGGCTCTGACTTGATTTATAATTATATTGTGGTGATTATTTCCGAAGAACACATGATCTCTCCCATTAGGTATGTACTTTTTATTATTTTTTAGTATATGTTTATCATAAGGTACATTGCATTCAATTAAAATATCATTATCTCTTCCGATAGGTTGATCGCCCCGTTTGCTACCCAAATTGAGGTAAGTCACAATCACAAGTGTTTTGACAAGCCTACTACGAATCAATTTTTGATTGCTTCGTAGAACACTTGAACCCATCAATCAACCAATCAAATAAAAAAACAAGGGAAAATTAACATGCATCATTTTGTGTAAATAAATCTTTCAGTGGCTTTTGGAGAACTTCGGGTTGTACGAATTCCTGCCGTCAAGTGCTTTCATGGAGTTCATTGGTCAAACTTTCTGCAAAGAAACTAACCCAATTGCGGCTATATGTTCCAATGTTTTGTTTTTGCTGGGCGGATTTAATGCAGATCAGCTTGACCCTGTAACTATCTAAAATTTTAATTTAACATGAAAAATAGTGCATTTAACTGATTTATATAAATCTGTGTAAAAATGTAAGGCACTTCTCCCGGACATCACAGGACATTTACCGGCTGGAGCATCTGTCCAAACTGTCATCCACTATGCTCAAGGTGTAAACTCGGGTGAATTCGTTAAATTTAACTTCGGAAAGGAGAAGAATTTGCAGGTTTACGGACAAGAGCTACCACCAGCGTATGATTGGTCAAAGATCACAGCTCCTGTTGCCCTGTATTGGGGAGAGAACGATTGGCTCGGCGCAAAGCCCGTAATTATCTAATAAATTGAGATTAGTTAGAATTTTTTATATAAAATGACCATTCGTTAATTCTGCTTAAACAATGCAATAGGACACTTATCGGATCGCTGAAAACCTTCCCAATGTTCAGAGGAAATTCAGAATTAATCATGACAAGTTCAATCATTTGGACTTTTTATTCGCAAAGGATATCAAGACTTTAGTCAACGACCCTGTCATGGAATTTATGGAACGGTTTTAAATACGTCAGTATTTGTCTAAATTTAAAAAATCGGATAATAAAAATATGCATCTAAACAATGACTTCTAAAGTTTTTTAATTTGCCATATAAAAAACTAATTTCTAAAAGCTCATTTGGTATTTCGGTATGAACATCAATGTGTACAAGAATATTGTCGAATTTAAGTACAATATACTGAACAACCACAAAAAATTCATCCAGCCTTACAAAACAGCATTAACATTTCTGGAAGATGTTTTTTACTTGTAACTCAACTTGGTAATTTTCACACAAGCTTAATAACAGGCTGCCGAAAGAGTTAAACACGATTGAACGGTCTGATATGCACATAGCTAAGTACTTTAAGTGCAAGTGAGTCATAAAAGCAAAAGATTTCACGCTTTTAAAAGTGTAAACTAAAAGGCAGACAGGGGATTTACAAAATAGGGTGAGGAATTATCGTAAAAGTCAGAGACTAGATTCACCCTTATTTCTTCATAGAAATTCAAAACGCAAAAGCGATAGAGATAGTTAATCAATGTGTAAAAACAGCATTTTTGGCTATAAATTCTCCAAAATCCTTAACAAAATGATTTATGACTTTTGGAATTGTGGGTTAAAAGTGTAAGTAATTTTATTGTGCCCACTTACAACTTTTAAAAGAAAAATAATAATATTCGCAAAGTTCTTCTTCAGCCATAACAGCAATTACACGTTGAAGTTGCTTTAAACAAAAAATACCTTGCAAATGGCATCACCACTCTTTCCTAGCATTTACGATAGGCTGGATTGTAAAAGCTTAAAATTCTTTTTAACTCGCTGAACGAAGTGCTCGTTAGCATTGACAGTGAAAACTAATGCTAGGGTTTACAATTAGCGGGTTGTAAAGTCTAAGAGCATTTAGCCTTTTGATTGATGACGGGCCCTGATAACCGGTTGTCATTTTCTATTAGATGTCTATCAGAGAAAAATACACACTCGTCATGTCTTCAATTGGCTGTTTCCGGTTTTTTGATAGTTTAAACAGGCATCTCATATTTTTTAAGAAATTCATAAGTTACATGATTCATAAGTACCTAAAACGTATCCTCTTTAAATTCACTTCAAAGGAATGTATGGAACTGTGTGGATGTTTTAAATTTTTCTCTTCAAATGTTGATGTTCCAGAAAATGTCTTATCTATCATCGATGCCGGTTTCTGGGCTTGAAGACCCAGAAATTCGACACTCATCCAATCTAAAGCTTGGAATTTTGAACTCCGACTTAGCGTGCTGTAAAAGTAAGATTTGTTCCTCAATATATTTACCCTAGATAGATAGATGATAGATATTCATAACATGGCCCCTGATGTCAGATGGAAATGCATGTTGATGACAGTTACACTTACCGAATCTCAATATTGGCTCGACTTCAAAGGATCCCTGCAAGCTTTTACTTTCACCAGACCGAAATGTGTCGCTCCGCACCAGCCCAACTGTCGATGGCACGTTTTTCCATTTACAACCGTCTCAAAAAGTTCTTCATCAACTTACATTATGATTATACGGCTGGCAGGCAGGGCTGGATAGTACTTACTGGTGAATCCGATGGACCACCTTCTGTGTATAGGCAGATTGGAAGTAGACACGTCGTGATAATAACATCATCAAGTCCAAGTGTGAACTCCGACTAATGGGGAACAAAAGTTCCCCTTGTTTGCAAGGTTGAGTTTTCAAACTAGGAAATAATCATAATAATGCAGAAAGAAAGTTTTTATTCATCTTTTTAACATCTATTATGTCATACCAATTATGGCACTTTGATTTTTCTTAGTAGTTCTCTTTCCTGGGAGGCTTGTTGGGCTAGAATTAAAATGTTTAATTAGAGATTCAATAAGAAGTTTTAGGAAAGTTCTGCCCTATGAAAGTTCTTGAGCTAGACAGTATTGCTTCAAAAACACATCATTTTTTGAATGTCTTGGGTGGACTTAAAAGTTATTAATTCCGAAATTGACAGACTTGAAGGAACATCATGTTTAATTACTAGATTTTTAAGGGCTAATTATTTATCAAGCCTTGACAAGTTACATGGGAACTTGATCCTCAACGTTGTCCCGTCAAAAATCATGACAAGATGTTGACAACCAGTCGTGTATCGTCAAAAAAGAAAGGCTTCTTCGTGGGAACCCTATCTTTCTTTCCCACTCCGACTCCCCCGCTTATCCCAGGAAAATGGTAAATTGACTTACGTTTCAGAGACAGTTAACTATTCAAGTGAAAGATTGCAAGTTGTCTCTACCGAAATAACTGGAATGGGTCGTAGGGGAGATAATTTTTTGCGAAACTAAAGCATAGGCAGAACTACATACATTCAGCAGAAAGTAGGGGCTAGGAGCAACATTAACTTTACCTACGGATTCGCCCATTCATTACTACAAACATAGAGAAAGGAAGTGTGTAGGAAATGCTGGATTCGCCTTCGGTGAAATCGGGCAGCTTCTACTCAATTAAACCGAGTTAACAGAATGCAATGGCCTGGGAGTAATGAATGGATGGGCTAAACTAGCACAAAAGCAAAAAGGGTAAAAAAAACAAATAAAATGAATCAGGATGTATATGGCTCTCCATTACAAACATAGGCTTTGGCTCCGAGACTTGGACTTTCCAGACCAGCAGCAACCCCGATGTATTAATACAAGCCGACTTATTGTTTTGGGCTACCCAAACGGGGTTTTGTAGTAGAGTATAGTGGTAGTCCGAAGTTGGAAGTGGTGGTGGCTGAAACTTGGAACATCATTTAGCTCACGGACATTTTTATTCAGTTTTTTACAACCCTTTTCTGGAGTTTGGAGGAGGAACGGGAAGGAAGCTTAGATTGGGAGTGGAATGAATTTGCTTTGCATATGTTACGTTTAAAATAAACTTTCGGCTTAGCTTTAGAAGCGGATTTCATTATTACTTTTTACTCTACGTTTCTGTTGTTTTTAATAATAGTTTATTATTATTGGCCTGTTTCGAGTTGACTTTAGTTGACAGGGCAGGGCTCCCCCCGGATCCCTTCCGCAGACCAGTTGTAAAGTGTATGGCAGAATTGACACGAATTTGGTCAAAGGCCTCTACATGAAATTGTGGTTTAGACAGAGCTCAAACCTACACCATAAGATTTGTCGCCCAAATCTAGTCAGTCATGCTTAAAGCGACTTACAATGAATTACTGGATTCAACAGAGTTAAAGATTTCTTTAGCTTGAAATTGAGCTTAAAACTCTCGAAGTCTCATTATCCCCTAATCTTAATTGATTTTTTTCTAGACAAAAGACACGATTTAAGAAGTAAAAGGGTCTTGTGATATTAATATCTTTAATGTCCAACGGTACAGGATGAATTATTATTTGAGGGCTGGTGTATAGTTAAATTGGTTAAATTTGAAATTAAACTCCATATACAGTAGTATGGTCCTGAATACTTGCTCATCATCAAACATTTCCAGAGCACGAATTAAAGAGAGATGGGAGAGTGAAAAATCCCTCATGCTGAGACTCACAAGTAGATTGATGTGACCGTATGATTCATGAATCATGATGAGGATGAGTCGAGCCCGATTCGGCTTTTTAGTCATTAGCGATGTGGTCATTAACAACAAACGAACATTAGGTCTCTAGTTTCTCTGTCCCTCTCTAATTCCGACTCTAGTAAAATGTATTATGCATATCTGATTAACAACTCTCCACAAACTTCCATCATATCATAGCGGATATTATTAGATTAAATATAAAAGTCCTAGTAGCTGACACGGACAGAATTAGGCCAGGGCCAGGGTGAAATCAAATAATAATGAAACTGACTCCTACAGATAAATGAAATGAATCCAATCTACTAAACCGCATGGAATGAACGGGCCTTTTGCGGCTCTAGAGTCTCATCAACGGATTCAACCGAAAATGATAACAAAGTCCGAGAGCATGGTGGAATAGATGATTTAAAGAGTTGGAGAGGTTTCCACTTTTTAGCCTCCTCATTTTAATTTTATCTTATGAGTTACAAATGATAGATTGAGAGATACGGGTTGAGATTGTTAGGAAGATACCCGTCCTGAAACATATAGGTTTTAGGTGTAATATTTTATTATATCGTTTGAATTATTGGCTTAGGCTAGTGAGACCATAACCATGAACGAATGACGATCCTCATTAACTCAGTTGGACTGGGGGCTCTCCGTTGTTTCCAAGTGTGAAGTTTTATTCGGTCCAGTAATTCGTTAGTCATGGGAGTTTTGAAGCATAGACGAGTTAGGATGTCGGTAGTGTAAAAAATAGAATCCCTCTGCAAATGGATCCCTTTTTAATTCGGTATCAAGAACAGTAATAATGACATGGTTGTTTTATAAATAAACTTATTAAAATGAGCTTGAACCGATAAGGGAGTCAGTCTGCCGTGCGTTTGGTCTATCTTCCTGCCCGATTTTTAAAAACCATCATGGGAATTAAGGCCGGTATCCTTCTGCAGACATGAAGACAAAACCCGCACGATGGATGGGAATTATCATAATTTATTGATTTCACGGGATTTGCTCTTAAGCCTAGATCCAATGGAAATGTTAACGTTCGGATCGGATCGACCCTACCACCCCGATTATTAATGCAGATGCTGTAGGTTCTAAAACCACTTTAATCCTCTGATTTATCATAGTTTCAGGGAATTTGTGTCAAGGTATTGGAAAAGGCTAGAGATTATTTTTTTGAAAAGTTTTTGGATACCCAAGATTTCGTGTAAAGTCCAGAGAATTTAATGTTCTGAATGTACACGGTTGAGTTCAAGTTTCATTGGAATTACTTTTAAAAGCAATTCATACCACACGTATAAAATGCTGTAAATGAAATGTTGGTAATTTCACCAATTATCAGGTCAGGAGGATTGTAAAAATACCACCCAAAATGCCCCTTCATCAGAGAGAAGAGCCTCGATCCTCGATCAAGAATTTACAAGTCGAGAGTACTTAATGACACACGTTAACAACTCATCGTGCTTGAACTTCGAAGCATATAACTATTACTGACTGCAATAAAGTAATTACACCATCCTCGGTTTTGGTACTTGGTAGGTAGTGGGATGGTAATGAAGGCTGCACTGCAACTTGAAGATTAAATGACTTGATTATTATGAAGAACACTTACAAGGGAACCTCCTGATCTGTTTCACGCCGATTTTAATGCGACTTGGCTTATTAGAAAGATAATTTAATTTCATGAAACTTTAATATAGGAACTTGGTGCGGAAAATCAGGTTTTCGAAAGTTACAGCGCGATCAAAATAAAAAAATTGGCATTTTTAATGCATGCGCGAGGGGATGTAAAGGGGGAGGGGAGAGAAAGAACTCTCGCTCTCTCGCATCTCTTTCTTCCCATTTCCTTTTACACTTTCTTCACAACTTTCTCGATCCCACTCGACTCTCGGACCATCACAATTTTTTATTTTTACATACAAGATTTCAATTCATCTCCGCCTTGTTTACTAATTAACAAAAACAATAAAAAATCTGAAACTGACAAATAACTTGAAATAATAACATGAACATTTAATCTTATTAAATTGGCAAATAGTCTACCAGAGGTTTTAAAACTTCAGGAATATTTTAAATAAAAAATACAGAACGAACATCATATTTTTTATTTTATTTATGTCATACAATGAGACTCCCCTCCGAGAAGGACATTACGTCTCAAGGGTGATATTGGTCAAAAATACTAAATATAAAGTGTTGAGAGTGGTTAGAAGAAGTAAAATTTAAGTTAAATGGTATAAAAGTGTGATAGTTAAATTACAGTAGGTTACAATATCTGTCTTGAATAATTTATTTTAAAAAATAATGATCGAGATATCAGGTTAGATTAGGAAGTGGGCGAAAAAACGCGAATTGGGTAAGCAAGAGCATTTCATGTGAGAAAATTAAATTTTCCAGTTTTTTTTTGTTTTTATTAGATTTTAGATTCATTCTAAAAATAGGTGAAGAGTTAAAATAAAATTTATTTTTATTAAATCTTTAATTTTAGTTCTATAATTTGTGTTATATCTGGTTTGCCTCTGATATGTCTTAAGTGAGATGACTTTTATTATTGTTTAATCGTCCTGTGTCACGGGTGGGAGAGAACAGAAAATGTAAATTATCTGAACTTCTGAACCAATTTACCACATTAATCAAGTTTTCAATTCAATTCAATTTCCGAACAAGATGGGAAATTCTTAGCATTGGACGATATTTCTTCATTTTGAAAAGTTCATTTTATAGAATCTTGTTCGCTTCAAAAGCATATGAACATGACGTTATTCAACGGAATAATAGTGATCAATTGTCAGAGCTATAAATATGATTTTCGTAACTAGCATGACCGTTATCTTGATGCAAGATATCTCGTTTGACATCTTCAATAGTGTCGACTGGGGGTGTTCCTAGGAGATATAAGTTCGTTTTTTTCATTTTTTCTGTATTTTTTAATAAGATTAAATGTTCATGTTATTATTTCAAGTTATTTGTCAGTTTCAGATTTTTTATTGTTTTTATTAATTAGTAAACAAGGCGGAGATGAATTGAAATCTTGTATGTAAAAATAAAAAATTGTGATGGTCCGAGAGTCGAGTGGGATCGAGAAAGTTGTGAAGAAAGTGTAAAAGGAAATGGAAAGAAAGAGATGCGAGAGAGCGAGAGTTCTTTCTCTCCCCTCCCCCTTTACATCCCCTCGCGCATGCATTAAAAATGCCAATTTTTTTATTCTGATCGCGCTGTAACTTTCGAAAACCTGATTTTCCGCACCAAGTTCCTATATTAAAGTTTCATGAAATTAAATTATCTTTCTAATAAGCCAAGTCGCATTAAAATCGGCGTGAAACAGATCAGGAGGTTCCCTTGTTAGAGTTGATTCAGCAGGAGATTTTTTAACTCTTAAAGACAGACTAGCGTAACCTTAAGGATTATAACTTCGCATCAAGACAAAACGCTGGCCTACCAACCAGACATATATAAATTTTATGACACTCACTCTAGTTAATAGATCTTGATTACCCATCCTCGTTAACAACAAAATACCTGTTTCTTGGAAGCAGGGAGACTCTGCAATTATTTTCATTATATCGGCAAAGCAATCAACATTAAAGTAGGGGCCATCGGGCATTTCGTCATCCGGAGGATTTAATTTACGAGCTTTTGAGGTTCGTATGGAAAGTTTAAACGTATGAATCCAAACACGTTCGCCACACTAGAGATTTTTTTCTGTTGTTCATCAATGAAAATCAGTTTTGAAACTTCCTAGATTGAAAAATTATCCTGAGAACAACGGACTTGGAGTTCATTTTTGAAAGGGTTTTAACTTCAAATTATTATGTCGTATTTTCGATTGGGTTTGAAGTTATTGATTCAAAACGATTTTTGTTAGGAACGCTTTTTGCAAAAAGATTCAAATTATATGGACGCTGAAAATGGGTCGCTTGGGACGCTTTTCTCTGCATACCTAACTGAGGATAGATCACTAGTTCAATTTTTTCTAACCTACTTTTAAATCGTTTTCGATATTCACGGAAAAATTACGAGATGATGAAATGGCTGATTTGAAGGAAGCTGGAATAAATTGAGTGAGGCAGTCATAACAAGATGTGTAAATTTCCAGTACCGTCTCCAACTAGGGCGTCTTGTCTTTGATAGCTTTAAGGGTCATATTCTATTAAGCTCGTTTACGTATCTCTTTGAATCATTGGTGAATATATGTAGAAGCCAAGCCAGGACATTGTACATGATAGTTTATTGTAGAAAAGTTTGAACTTTACTATCCTTTTACTTTAGAGTGAAGTCAGCGTTATTTTTTAAGGCTCCTTTTTAAAAGCGAGAGAGAAAGGAAACGGACATTTAAAAGACCTTCAAGTAGAGGAAAGAGAGGGCTTTTATATCTTTGTGATATTATTATATATAGGAGTCGGTACTAAGTCGTTTTTTGTCTCATCATGATAATAAGGGTAATATAAAAGCATTGAATAAAATCCTCCGTAAAATAAAACAAAAAAATGAAGCCGAAAGGGGAAGGAAGTGAATTGGAGTTGAGTAATTTTGAAATTGAGGCAGCAAGTCTTGTCTAGATTCCAGGGAACAAGAGTCGAGTCTCTTGTTAAAATTTAGAAATGAGTTGCCCTAACTCTTTGATCTTGGAAACTTAAAAAAAAGACTGGCATGGGTCTGCCCTTATTACCACGCCTTCTTTATATTCATTTAAAAAACCTCTCTCCATCCGTTCTAGACACTTGTATGTATTCCACTATTTACAGAGAGCTAACAAGACTCGTTGACTTTCTGGACCTTTTTACCTTTAATTTCCTTAATCAGCCTTTTGATTCCTTTGATTTTGATTCTGACAGGGAGGAGAGACGGTAATGAGATCATGAGCATGATTTGACTTCTCGTCAATTTTTGATACGAAATTTTGGTTGATTGATTCATATGTTGTGGGATTGGGGCAAGAACATTGGCCACTATTAACAAAACAAGACAATAACAGAGATATTTCATCATCATCATGTAACCCTCGATTTACAGTAACTATAATACTCTCGGTAGCAGTGTGTAGCTGCAACTTAAAATGCGGAAGAAAAAGCAAGTAAATGAGGCTATTTTCGAAAAAGAATCCTGACATGCGGAAACGGGTATCAATTAATTAGCTGACAGAGGAATGCACAACATTGTGTAAAAGTGTTCGTAGTTAATTCATTGTCAGATCATTTTGATTTAAAAAGGCACCTTACGGCAATCTTTTTCTAAATCTAAATCAGGTAGTGTTTGATAGTACATTCTGTAATAAGCAGTCTCATACATACTTTGTATTAAGTAAATTTCTGTGCTTCAACGATCTGTCTAAAACTGGAAACTCTGCTTGTCTAGTTAGCTTGATAGCACATACTGAAGCCGACACATGAAACATTTGAGGAGGAAAGGAATATTTAATGAATATATATTCAAATTCCTTCAGGTAACTGGATCTATGAAAAGTTGGTGAAACTCTGTCAGTTCTGCCGACTCCTTGACATCCCACCTTATTTTTCAGTCAGAGTCAGAACGGCTTTGAAGCCGACACCTGACGCTCTCAAACAATCTGTTACAGTGTGTATGATGTAATGCAACCACTAACAAGCTTCCAATCCAAAATCCAACATAAAAGGTTTTTTTTACTACATAATAGTTCTTATCAGTGGACAGGATCGAGAAAAAATCTAACACTTTGCTGAGAATTTCCCAAATCTTGCTCATAACTCAAAAGTATATTAGAACAGAAGCGAAATGGGATGGTCAGTAGAGTTTATTGGTATGATCACAAGTTCACATAATGGATCTTTGAGCTCTAAGCAGGGAAGATAGTGTTTTACAAATTAATGAGCTAGAATTTTAGCGAGGTTGAAAATCACAGAAGCATGATGGTATTTATAATACGGGGGAATTCAAGTTCCAAATTATAATCATTAGTGGCATTCTCAGCATAATTTGCATATACTTATCCACGGGCAGCTTGGCTAACAAGGATATTTGCTACCTGAGTTAACAAGGATCTTGTTTTCCTAACGAGCTGTACAATTTCGTAGTTAGCTTATGGTTTTTTTTTGCAAATTAAAGTAAATGCCTCAACAATATCGGGGAATGGACTTTACATTTGTTCATGTCCTGACCTTTCAGTCAAATTGTAAAGGTATTTTAACCAAAAAATCAATTTTCCTCAAGAAACAACAGGACGAACCCGAATGATATGACTCTGAGAACTTTTGTAAGATTCAGCTCGTACTTGCATATTTTTTTGGATAGTTAAGATAACGGCTACAATTCAAAGAAATCATGATGGCAATGGCAAGTGCAGGCTTATCTGATTGCATTTTCTATTGTTCAACTCAACGTTTCATTACAGATAAAAAAGGCTTGATTTCGCAGTTGAAGATCAAGGAGCTGTGTTTCCTTAAGAAAGCAAATGAACCAAGTTTTTTTTCAACCATTCGTCGGCACACAAGCTTGCATGAGCTCAAGTGATCACTCGCTAACGAACCATTCTAGGCATTTAATGCAATTTTATTATCTAGAAACCCAGCCTTGACATTGACTTTCCTTCGCGGAGGACAAGTGCACAAACTAATTTCAGGACTTTCCGGCTTATCTTGACTTAAGTCACGAAGCTCCGTTGCTCCAGCCAGACATTAAAATACGGAGGACAATTTGTTCCTTGTCTCTTTGAAAGTTGCCGAGTTTTTTTTTTAAAGAGAGAGGGACAGGGAGGATAGAGATAGCAAAACCGGAAATATGCCAGAAACTTTTCCTACTTCGTTTCCGTGTGGATGGAAGAATTCTTTCGCTTTTCGGAGCTCGTTAGGTTTAGAAAATATGTTGGATGGGGTTGGACTTGGAAGGTATAACGAGAGGCTTATGTCCAAGGAGTGTAAATTGTGTGAATATAGTATGTGCTTTCTTCTTATCGAAATGTGTTTCCATTCCTTCCGAGAGAAATGATGGAAACAGGAATGTCAGGGAAGAAAAACACATTTTGTCTTAGTTTTGAACGTCGAACTTTGCTTTTGTTTGGGATTTTGAAGGTGTCGGATTGCTGATGCTGTTTTTCATTAGTACTTTGTAGAACCTTGAGCTTTGGCTTTATAATTTAAAAATAACGCAAAAATAAATATTAAAAGTGCAGTTGGAATAGTATTAGCCCCGTGTTTCAATCACTTGTGCAAATCTGCAGAATTAAAAATAAGCAGAGTTTATATAGGATATTGAGTAATCATAAAAAGTCATGAAAAGTTATAGATTGTTGTTGATAATAATTTGTGGATTGCCGATTGTAATGAATTCGAAATATTCAGCGCATCTTTCAACCAAATAAAAAAATACCGCCAGACCAGACCCAAAAATGACTCTGCAATGCACCAACAGACCTTCATAGAACAGATCAAGTTTTTTTGAGAATGACGATAAAGCAAAGATTCGGACCGGATTGTAACTTGCAACGGACAGTCGCTGTGTTTCATCTCAAAAACATTCCAATTTCTGCCATTTTCCCTTATCCTCAGAACCCTGTCCTTTCTCCATGAATAGCTTAGCTTTTAATGAATTTACGTCTCTGTCTTGTCTTTTGATGTTCGATGGTTTGATGTCTCATCTCTTTTTCATGTCCTTTGTCAACTACCACAAGGTCTTTTGTCCCCAGTGACTTTTTTGTGCTAGCTTTACATTACGTTGCATCATTTACTTCTCTATTCATTCCTGTGTCCGATGGATGCCCATGCAGTTCGTTTATAGTTCCAGTCCTAGTGGAATTATTTTATGTGTAATGTAATTTCAGTCGAATTTTTGACTTCCCTTTCATCCGTTCCCTTGTCTGATGTCTGTTTTGTGTATCTCTGTTTGTTAAACTCGTGGTTTTTGCTGAGTTACAACAACTTTAGATACATACATAATTCCTCGTTTTCCAGGTTCTAGTTGTTGGTTTTGTTGTTCCGTCCGACTAATGAGAGAGAGTCGTCGGAAATGAAAGAAAGGGTTGTGGGGTTCCTTGGTGGAGAATATACACAGTAACTTTTTTACAATATTTAATTATAACTAATGCATTTGTGAAGGATAAGAATATGTTTGATTAGATTGTGTAGACAGAAGCTTTGATGTAAAAAGACATAAGTAGTTCGTGAGGGCTCATGTTCATACATGTTCTGGATGTTCGGGGTTGGGAATTTATTTCGTGGTTTAAAAAAATATCATTTTTAACGATTCACATCATGGATAAAATGAGATAAAGACAAACCAAGGAGATCGCTTATAAAAAACATTTTTTACAGGTAAATGGCATATAGTCTGGCCCAGTAGATATCCACATCCTGTACAGTTTCCATAAATAGAACCCCAGACTAAAGTCAACCAGAATAATTTTGCAATGTCATCCTAATCATATCACCATTATGAATTGTGAGGGATGTGTAAATAGTCATTGATGGGCAGAGAGCTTTCATTAAATATACGGGAGCGAGGAGACAGGAGCGGAGATGGAGGGGACATTAACGAGCTATCCACTTTTTTATCTGTCACATATTTATTTATAAAATTCAGTAAAGAGCCCGAAAGACGGGCCCTTGATGACCATCTCCTTCTTTATATTCCCTCTCCATCTATTTCCCTTCAAAGCTGTCACGGCTGCAGAACGTAGAAACGTGTGTTTTAGGTGTCTTTGGCATGGTCTACTTTACCTTGTCCATAAATAAGTTGAACTCCTAGTGTTCTCATACATATTGCTCTAGAGCTACTGAAAAGATGTCAGTTGAGTGAAAGAAGAGTTAGTAGAAGAGGAAATAAAGGCCCAAGTAGACTGCTTCTAATGATCATTTGGGAATGAGAAATAGGGCTCATTTTTGTCCAAAATCATGCCATGGCCATTAGGTCTTACGGGAAGGAACTTCCGCCAATGGATGAGCTAATGAAATGGAAAAGATAATATGAAGGTTTGGACTAGAAAAATTCGCAATACCTTCTTGAAGAAAATGAAACAGTTTTTTAAAACAGAAGGTAAAGCTCTTATTTTTATTCGTCGGCTTGACTAGAAATCTGAGCCCGAAGTTAACGGAGAAAATCTCTTGATTTATTCCACTTGGATTTATGAGTTACATTAGGTAAATTGAAAGATTTAAATTACAGGAGAATGTAGAACGATAACCGAAATAATCACACAATATTTGCAAATTTAACCGTTTTACAAGACAAAGGGTCCTTTTTAGTCCAACAAGTAGTCTGGAGAAATTGATAGATACAATAAGTTACACTATTTTGTGTTATCTTCCAACCGTAAAAGTCATGGAGCATCCTTCCTCTGAAAAAACGTGTATAACTCTGCAGGGAAAGTTCCATCCAAGGGACATCTCGTCCCGAAAAGCCAGAGAACAGAGGAAACAATTCCGGTATAGTTTATTTTATGGTGTGTATTCTTTCTGTGAGTAAACATGCATTGTTTCCCTCCTTCCAATTTCATATAAAAAGTTCCTCTAATAATATATAGCAAACGTAATATCACATAATACAAACACTGTGTCCATCCATCCAATCTGTACGAGTAGAAAAATATCCCAGAGTCTACAATAAGCTCCTAGCACTACTACAACATATCTTTTTCTGCTATGTGCTCATCCCATTAAATTACATCACATTACCAAACCAAGAGTTGGATATTACAAGTGGAGCATCATGTACTTCAGTTCCTCTATATATGGGCATTAGATATAATATAACTCCTTCCTCTACGTAACCGGAATAAATGGACAAAGTCTGAATTATATTTGATGTCTTGGAGTTAGAGGAGGAGAGAAAAAACTGAAGAACAGTAAATGCTGGACAAACATACTGTGTGGAAACTATTTCGAGATGAAAAGAGACTTTCAGGGCCGTAGGCTATATTCAAGTAGCTTAACGAAAATGAGCTAAAGAATTTGCTGTAAAATTTTAGGATTTAAAATATTTCCTCATGTCTTACAAGAAATCTGCAAATTTTTAGGATTTAAAATTCGTCAATGGTAATAAGCACTTATAAGCTGTCTGTGACTTGAAAAAATTATATCAGCAGACCGTCCACTTCTCTGCCCCTGTTCTGGAAAGGTTACCCCCCTGAAATTGAATCCAACAGATAGGATTTAAGACTATAATAAGAAACCAGTGAGCTGCAACCAGACCACAAGACACCAGTGGCATTGGAGAATTGTAGCATCCGCTCTTTCATTCCTTAAAAGAAAGAAACCCCAAAAGCCAACAAAAACGGAAGAAAAAGTCCGTAAAAATGTTAACCAAAGTCAACTCCAGCAGAACCAGACAATCTCTTCACATAAAAAACAAAGGAACATACACACAGACACATTATTATCAACATTACAAACATCCCATCCAATCTAATCCAACCTAAAAATACGGACTTGGGTACATCAGGAACCATCAGGAACCTATACTTTTCTCCTTTGAATTTAAGGGGACGTAGGTTATTATTATATTGTTGTCTCTGTACATAGCAGCTATAAAGCACTCACTCATTCTCAAAAGACAATGTAAACAGCGGAACATGGTACATTGTAATCGAAATGGGCAACCCGAAGTGTTTAATTTTGTCAGGGGATTTTTCAATTCGTTAAATTTTCATGTGTTTGGCCTACTTTTTAGTTACAGGAAAATTCATATAGCTTCAAATTCAGTCAAATAACCAGGCTTTCTGGATCATAAGTTCAATAAAAACTACAAAAGTATGCATAAAGTGTTTGATAAACGCGAATGCAAATCTTAAGTTTGCATAATATTATTTTTTGGTTTTTCAAAAAGGCTATTATCCAAAAGCGCAAAATATTCTTGAAAATCAAGTGCATCTGGAAACACAAAAACTCAAAATTGAGAAGGATTAGTTGGCAGAACAATTTTAGTAGAATTTAGAAAGACTGAAAAAGCAAGATGATGATGACGACGATGATAATGATTGTCTGAGGCTGGGTTAGGGTTGTAGTAGTTTTGAATCCTGATTCATCCTTTTGTCTTTGTGGTTGTTTTTTTTTGTATCAACCGAATCCTCAAATGGTTCAAATACCCATAGTGCCTAAAAACACCTGTGTAATTTTGGTTGCAAGAAACAAAGAAACAGAAGAGAGGAAATTGAAATTAAGGGGGATATGGAAGATTCTTGTGGTTTAACACACAAGGTAATCTTCGTTTGGAAGCTGTAACCGTTTATTATTTGAAAATGGATGGGTTGAACCAGTACCATACTGGTGCACTGAATATTATGTGATAGGTAAATGTTTTTTGTCTTAATATACACAAAAGCACTACCTGTGTTAGGTGGCACTTTTGGGGTCTTACTATAATCCAATTTAATGTGTTGAACTTCAAACACCACTGTGTTTGATTAAACAATTTTTTCGACTCATTCCTAGGAAAACTCGACCTAGTTTTTTACCAAATGTGCCACAAGCAAACTGTCATAAATATCGTTATTTCGGATTTTTATTTGTTCTAAAACTTGTTTGTAAGTTTCAATTCATCCAAGTTTTGAAGTTACACAATCCCCAGAAATGTGTTCTTACTTTATGTATTTGTATTGCCCAACTTTAGTAAGGCTACGTACTTTTACTTTGCAATAACTTCGTATAAAACAGGTCGCAGATGCAGGGATTAGTTAGTAGACAAAAACTCTATTATTGACTTCTCGCGAAATAATCTATGGTACATAAGAAACTAAAGAAGTTCTTTTACTGCCCTTTTAAGCCTTTCAAACTCAAAAGATGTGTTGAGAGATCGGGATTTTTTTTCTCAGAATTTACTTTTAACCGAGAGGAAGAGTAAACTTCCTACAAGGGAAGTACCCGACAGGCCTCATACAGAATCGCTAGATTTTTTTTTTGTTAAACGCACAACAAATGTGAACGCTAAGAATATAAACATTAGCAGCCCAGCGTTGATAAAATTTTGAATAAGTGAAATTGACTATTTTCAGGAAAATCCGACTGTTTTTATTTACATTTGCTCGAAAAGCTACTGTTTAACATTAAAAAATGTATCATAAGCGTTTCTAATCATCAATTTAGCTGACTTTTGTGTTCTACCATTTTTTTAAACAGGGTTAACACATAGTTTTGACAACTTTCATTTTTCATCGTTCGAGTTGTGTGTTTATGTGTTCATCACCAAAGTTAGCAATGAATTCTGATATGACCATGCAGATACTTCCCTTGTTCGAATCTTAGCTTTGTTTTCTCCTTCGTCTTCCTAAGTCACTTCCCATCCGTCGTGGTCTAGTTCTTTGGATTATTGTCTTTTTTCCGAACACATATGGCATGGTTTGGCATTTGAGCATTTCAAAGTATTTTGGTTCTCTTTGGAATGCTCTCTTCTGGTTGTTGTTGCTGTTCTGTGTGTAGGGTGCTAAGTATTAAAGTAAAAGCCCTTTGTGTTACACATCTCCTCTCGGGGAGTGAAGAAAAAACAATTTTAAAGGAACTTTTGGCTTTTGTAATCTCAGGCCATTTGTGTCCGTGTAGTACTCGACGAACACAGGCTGAAACTGCTGGGTGCTGCAAATCCCAGCCGAAAGTCTGTACGACTTAAGAAACGTGGTGAATTGTAAGGAAATGTGTTACACAGTCCGTAATAATTAGTAACGTTTATTTATATAAAAATTATTTTATTTTCTCCTGCACCCGAACATAAGTCTGGAGCCCGTAAATCAGGGAAATAATGGGATATAATGTAGCATTAATGAGATGAGTTAGATAGTTAAAGCAGAAGAGAAATCTCTTAGCGAGAAAGCCATTGAGGATTGTAATGAGTTTAGCTCTTGGTGCATTAGTAGCTTATCCTTCGCTTTTCTTTCTCTGCCGAAGCTTAAACATTCATGTCCTTGCAAATGTGAGTTCTCTCTGCTACAGGATGTATGGAGGATGTTAATGCCTTTTTGTTCTACTTACTCCTTAATGCAGGGGTTAATTAACGCATCCATTAGGAACAATGGCTAATGAAGTGAAATGAGCTACGGGGTTGAGGGAAAGTCTCCATGAAAGGCCCATTATGTAACACATAACATAACGCATGGTACGATAAATACAAAATGGTTCGTAAGACTCTGAGCAGCAGAAGAACATGTTTATGGCATAATGCATAATTAAATTTGGTTATGAAATCGTACAAGTTACTCTGAGCAAAACTAAGAACCATGATTTAAGTAGACCATTCACAGCAGCTTTGACTGGGAATAAATATCAGGGTTACAAATTCGCGAGGTTTTGGTGTTATTTGCAAGGAGAAAGCCGTAAATATGTTGATGCAAATGTTAAAATAGTCACAATTATGTAATATCGGACTAAAAATGTTTTTAGAATAAATAAAGTACATGTTATACAACATAATAATATGCCATCATAAGTATGCCAATAAAAGGTTTCCAATTCAATGGGCCTCTGTTTGCAACGTTTCTTTTCATCTATCTAAAAGTATATTAATGGATTATATAAGAGAAGGTTGTTTTCAGAATAAAAAGAGAGGAATTGGAAAGTTTTCCTCAAATCTATTTGATTTGATGGAGATACCTTTACTCATACATTATTAGCTCGATATTTGTTCTACAGAGCCTAAAGGCATGTTTTCTAGTCTGTCTGGGATCCCGAGGAATAACCTCAATTCCAAAGGATCATATATAAAATTGAAAATTGAAAGTATCGGGTTGGGATCCTAAGTTCCCAGAAGCTATGCAGAAATGTAAATCTGGAGAACAAAGTTCAAAAGAAATCACTTTCACTTTCTTTCTCAATTCTTTAGGTCTTTTTTATTCATAAAATTTCTCCTCTCTTTGTTTCATCCCTCATTCATTGATTCCATTCAGCTGATTTTTATCACAAAGGACCTCTTGAAAATAAGGGAGTCTAGAGATGCAGCCGAAGCCTTGTGAATTTGGAAGTCGGAAGATGATAGATGTTCGCTTATAGAAGGCTCCTTGTGGTTTCCTCCTAAAACTATGTTGAGATGTAAATGTAAAATCGATGGATAAAATGATATCAAATCGTTTACTTCAACCTTGGCCTTATTTATCATTTCTTGCTGGAGATTGGGCCAAGGATGTCCTTTTTCAGACTGCATGGATCTTGAATTCAATGGTAATATCCTGTTCTAATAGAATGGCTGATGATGGAAATGTTAAGTAAACAAGGCCCATTATGTTGCTCTCTTTTGTATAGCTTTAAAAAGTTTTAAAATGATCACTACACTTTATATTATTTTAATATAAATATATGAAGGTTCGAAGCCAAGACCTAGAGTCTTTGGATCAGTATTTTAATTTATTATAAAGCAGATGAAGAAGAGTAAGAGTGGGAGGATATTTTCAATTGCATTTTGAGTTGACACATTCAGATCAGGAGCACGACCTATTCATTATGCATTTATGTCGGAGGATCGAGATGTTTTGAAAATTTCATTTTTTAAATATTTAAACAAAAAGTATCCAAAGGTAAGGAACAAAAAGCCTCGAATTTAAAACCTTAAAATTCAATTGAAAATATATATCAAACACTTCCTATATCTGCTATTAAAATAAATAAAAATACTGTTCTAAAGACCCTAGGTCAGGCTCCGAACTCCGGAGGCTCGTAAATTCGGTTACTGTTTTGAACTCCTAATAAAATTTGAAAAAAAATATGCAGCAGGTTTTACATGGGATAACCCATAAAATAAAATACCTAAAAATGTGGAAAATCCGACAAAACCCCATTTTTACCCAGTTTTTGAAATTTATTTCGAAAACGTCTCCAACATTCGCCTTTTTTATTGCAGATCCAGAATCTACGCAAAATTTGTGACAAATATTACATAAAATGTCGGGATTGAAAAAACTCGATTTCGAAACTCGATAAGCTTGTTTCTCATTATAGTAGTGGTATACTAAATACCAATTATAATTAAAGGTTCTAGTTGTTAATTATTGTAAAAAACAGCTCGGAATATTTAGTTTCGCAGCCTAATTTTTATTCGTCTCAACATATCAGGACTGAATGCTTTTACTGTCGAGAGACGGTCTAGGAATTACGGTGAAAGTCTCACGACGGAAAATATTCCACCAGAATGAAGCTGTTGAATGAGCCGAAGGAAGTCATTCCGATCCGAAAGACTGTAGTAAGGCCACCTTTCATTCCTTTACAGAGCCTTTTCCCATCAATACATCGAAAACTTTCTTTTTACTTCATAAAAGGCTTATTTCTTTGATGGAACTTCTTGGGCAAATGAAAAAAAAAAACTGAAAATGAAAGTAGGAAAAAATCGCAAAGATATAGACAAGAAATAGTCCCTTTCCACCTAGCCCCGAAACTAAAACATGTCCAACTGAATAAAGGAGGTTTTCATCTGTTGGACAAAAGTTACAAAGTCGGGCCCAGTCCTTGAATCCTGATGTCAATCTATCTGGAACTGGAACGGGTCTTTGCACAAATAGATCTTCCAAATGTTGCTTAGGAGTCTATTATTTGTATAGTCTCCCCACTCACCAGTTTCAATCCAATGCGATACAATCAGCAATATCATAGCAGTACATTGGAGTTGGTCCGTATCGATCTTGGACAATCTTGGTGGAGGCCGTTAAGTTCTGACCAATACCAATTCAAGGAGTTGTGAAAATGCCGTCAGCTATTCATTATTGAATGGCATATATAGTGCTTCTCTAGGAGTCCGAGTTGGATTGTGTCTCTGTGCTAGTGATACTGGAGGGATAGGGAACTTTCTTTTTGATCTTCATCTTCCTTTCGCAAAATGACATTTTTGTCATTTTTTCTAGTGTAAATTGACGCCATTTATGATAGAGATCTTATAAAAACTACGCTTTAACCAACCGCAGGATTTAATCATTCTGTAAATGTGTTTGAACATGTTCGGTAAATGTGGACAGAACGAAAGCAAGTGGATTTAAGAGATCTTCAACTGCGATATTGTTGATTGGGCATGTCAACAGACAAATTAATTTTAGTATGCTAAGAATGATCTCAAATTAATAAAATACAATCCCGCCTTCACATTAAGTATTCAGTGTAGGGACAATTCGAATTCGAATTTATGCAAGCATAAACGACAACAGTGATTAATATATAAAAAAAATTAATCACTTTATTAATTAAAATTCTAATGGAAGGCTCAGAAAATAGTTTTTTAGCGAATTCTTAGCCATACACCTCAGGTTATGAGTTTAAACACAAGGAAAGCAAAGTTCGGTATAATCTTCAATCTTCCTCAAAATTGATCGAGTTGCGAGTAGAACATTAGCACACGGCACGTGTTTCAACAATCCCATCTCAATCCTCAATCTTATTTAAGTAAAATCACGATATTCTTGAATCTTCTGAAAGAAAGTGGGAAGATTGTCTTCTGAAGTGTATTAAACCTAGATTTTAAAACGTGTGAATAAAAAAAATCTTCCGGAAGGGGAGGAATCTGTTCCTAATCGTTATTGATTGATCCATCATCCCACTCAAGTTCACACCATCAGAATCACCACTTACGACTTTCGTACTAGGGTATATCCACACCTTTCTCTGCCTGAGAGGATACTTCACAGAATATTATGCTTCAATTTCAGATGCTTAAAGTGCGTAAAAAGAAAAAGGGTAAAGTGCTTGCAATACGTGAGGAAAAATAAGGAGAGAAATTGTCGTCGAGTCTTATTTAAAAACACATTGAGATCTATTGTTTCAATATTTTATAAAGCAGGAATAGTACCAGAAATGAGCATTTTGCATTGTCTAAAATTTCGTATTTCGAAACTTGTCGTTATGTAAAGAAGAATCCGTCCATATTTTTATTTTTCAATACATATTTTATTCTTTTTGACATAGTATAATATTAAAGTAACATACTTAAATACCACTCAATATTCCCCCTTCAATAGAGACACCCAAGTTTTATTTCATTTTTATGCGAAATCAAATTTGAATATTATACAGCTACTCCTACCACAAAACGATCCAAGTAGAAATATTTGAAGAGTCAAGAACTATGACTTATTATAATGCTTCACTTATTTTATTACACTTATTCATTCCGTTGGATATATGGTTGTATTTTAAACGGAAATGCACCATTTCTTCCGTCCATTATAATCCCTATTTTTTATTACAGATTACATATTACAGACTAGAGAACATACGGCTTTTTAATAGTAATAATTAATAGTTGATTAATATACTTTTAAATGTATGACAAAGGTTCAGACTATGGTATTTTTTTATTATATCGATGTCTTATAAATAGACGATTAAAATTTGTTCATATTATCAATAAAGAATTTGTTAATTTTTGTATTATTAATTTTTTTTGTGTACATTTTCACATTAAAATCGATGCAAAATAAAAACTGTAGTTATTTCCATACAACGTACGAGGAATTTACTGAAGTGAATTGCGATTGATATCCTACGTTTGAATACCATGATCATGTCAAAGTCAAGGGGAGTGCGTTTCTCATATTCCGGTTTTTTTTAAAGATCGTTGATCCTCCTTATTCTTACGGAGAATCCTTCATTTATTCCATATCCTGATTCCTGATGCTCACTCTTCCTGAAGGAAAAAGAAAGACGACTCCCGATGGTTGATGGTAGAATTTACAAAAGCTCGGATAACCAGGGGTTTTAAGTTTAAAGTTCAAGTCTGACTGGTTAAAACCATTCTACATCCGTAAAATGCATATAATTCGAGCAATACTCGATAAATAATTTTATTCTATAAAAAATAAATTTATTTGGTTCTAATTTGAACGGTAAAATTTCATAACTATCAAAAACTAAAAAAAAACGGTTGAGGTCTTGGGGTTGTCAAAAATAAAACCCGGGTTCATGAAACCCTGTAAAAACATGTAGGTTCCTTCTACATACACACTGAAGCATCCTACCGAATTACTGCAGATCGTCGTCTTCCTTCAGATTCCCCCTACAGGGTTACGGCTGTTTATAAGATGGTCCTTGTGGGTGTAGGAATGTGTACATGTATCATTCATGTATGTGTATGCGTATGGTGTGCGTTGTACACTTTCTCTTGTGAAAGATGAGCTGGAAGATAACAATGTTGGATCGTTGGATGTGCAGCTAAATGTGAAAAATTCGGAAGGAAGGAACGAGGCCGTCTCAAGAGCGGAATAGAGGGGGATAAATTCGGATAAAAAATCCTCTTGTATTCGAACGGTGCATTCACCGTTAAAAAGTGCGTATTCTTCCCATGCTGTATAGTATATATAGGTTCCAGGTTTCAGAATTCAGAGCCCTTCTTCTGTAGTGGATGTGGGTGCCGGTTGGATTGTCACACGGAATGGAAAGTTGCAGTGTTACAGCAAAAATCGTAAATATCCCTCAAGTAGGAGGTTGGGGATATTTTCCCAAGGCCCATCCATGATCTAGAAGGCTTCATCGGAGTGTATGTAAATTTCTTGATCGTATTTCATGGATCCAAGGGTGGAGGTGTCATCCGACTAAACAGAGTCAAGAGAAAAATACACAAAATTACAATTCTGACAATTTTGAAGGTTTACGAAAATTATTTTTCTATATTGACAGTATAAAAGCGTTTTTACAAAGCTTTAAGGCAGGTTGTAGGATAGATAGACAGGATTTTTTTTTGGTTGGTGACAAGATGACTTGTCCCTCATATGGGAGTTCGTTAAAAATGTAACTGATTCAAGGAATTCGGAACTTTTGAATGACAAATATAATTGTATTTTGTAGTGAAAGTAATGCAATTCAACAAGAAACTAGTCCTGGGAACAACTAAAGGTCTAATGCGGTCTCGTATTAGCCTCTGTTGCAGTTTTATGACAAAAATTCTCCCAGCACTTGACATTTTTAGGTCAAAATTAGCATTCTGTATGTAACCGTAAATATCCGTTCTCTCGACAGGTCTATTCAAAAAGCAAGGAATTATGTCTGTTAGAATTACTAGGAAGTAAAGATGAGACGGAGGCTCTAACAAATATGATGGCATCCAGCATTGAAATGAATAGGAAATTCTGCAACTTTCCCTCTAAATTCTCACCAGCCCATTTCTAGGTGTCTGAACATTATTAATACAAAGTCGCCTCCCCACGTGACCTGTGAATAAAACCAATGCTGATGCATTGAAGGGACAAAGGAGCCCTGCTAAATAAAGGTATATGTGGACCAAAGGTATTCAAACTTAACGAAGAATTATTGCCCGTCCCTTTCTATCTCTCACGTACTTTTCTCTTTTAGAGAAAGATTTATTTTTCGCCAAGAACTAAACAAAGTAGATTTCTCTATATACAAAGACAATAGCAAACACGTAGTCTTAATATTATAAACACACATGGTCTTATATGACTCGCTTGTATAAGAGCAGTGCAAGGAAAAATTCCATGATACTTTGTACGAGGAAATGCAGCAAATTCTACGGAAGTAATGACCACTATGCTATAGGATAACCTGAGCTCTGAAGTTAAATAAGCTTTCCTTGTGAGGATGGACACAAATCCGATCGATTTTTTGGAAAGATTCTGTCTTCGATTTCAAATCCTCTCTACTGATTTCTGGTTCGTAGTTTCAAGAACGATGGATGTCCGGAGTTTTTCAAGACCGTACATTTATCTACTGTTTTAAGAGACGTTTAAATTTTTGACATGAAATCAAGAGTAATGGAATATGCTATTGAATGCATCGTTGTCAGAATTTAAAAAAATTTCAGTGTTTTGAAAATCACAAAATAAGACTTTATGAAAGTAAGCGTATTTCAGACGACATTTATACGAAAGTCTTAGAGAAAATGCGGAGGGTTTTATCTGTTGAAGCTGATCATCACCAAAAAGACCCTAGACTGATGTAATGATGATGATTATGATGAGAAGAATTGCCTCTGCCACATTCAGTTACTTCTCTAATGGCAAGGTAGTCTCAAGTATGCCCATTATGGTCCATAATGTTTGAAAAATGCCTTTTTGCCAAAGATCAGAAGGATATTTACTAGAGACGGAAAGGGTCCTCGAATTACTGTCATTAGGATTTGCTGGCACTCTCCTGCGCTGGTAACTTTGGATGGTAACTGACCAGAATTCTTGATGATCGTAAGATTCCTTGCAGGCTTAAAACAATCTTAAAATTATAATTTTGCTAATACTAAGTTCATTTAATTAGCAGAGAGGCTTTATTTAGGATTCGAACAATTTGCCCGAATTTGTAGTCAAATTCTCTGATCCTCAACGAAAGACAACAAAATAGCAGTAACAATGCCGTAAGAAAGAGTGCAAAAAACGCCGAAATCCCCATTAACTTAATCGTAAATGTCTAACAACTTTTTCGCCCCTGGATCCTTGCAAAACTGGCTGTTGGCCAGGAAAGTGCGGATGAACATGAACATTTGGGACAAAATATTGTACTTTATTATGACAAAAAATGGAATTAGTGGTTATGGCCAAGCCAACTCTAATCCTAGAGGTTTCCATTTATTCAATTTAAGTAGGACAACCAGAAGCTAAAATTCATTCTCACTTCCCATTTCATCCTTTAAAACTTATAACTGCAACTTGTTCCACAACTTCCTCCAGACTTTCATGATATATCTTCTCAATTTTACTTACTCCAAATTACAATACACATTTAAAATTTGCAATGTCTCATAAATAAAACATGATGTGAGTGCAGACAAGGAAATCCACAACCCAAATACAATTGGTACCAAGAAATAACGGAACCGGATTGGTCTTTTTTAATTTCCACCAACCCTTATAATATTTTTATGAAGTTTCAGCCCATAAAACCCACCCCTAACCAAAGGCAAACCACCACTACCATTGTTATCTCGTCGCAGGCCACCATTATTATGTTTAAGTGGGATATATTATTACGATATAGAGCACCTCACAAAATAATACAGAACAGAACCAAGTTGGGAAATAATGAGGGCCTGTTCGTGGCAAACAGGAAACCACGGAACCAAGCGATTTGGAATAGGATTGATTTTTCGACAATGAAATAGTTAAGCCATCAACTCTTAACAATCTGTTGTTTTTACGTATATTTTGTAAATAGTAGATTTCGAAGCTTTCCTTTGAAGTGCACATGAAATTTTCGAAACCCTTTACATATCCAAATAATCAGGTATAACATTTCAGCCTCATCTGATCAAAGATATGGGGAATGAAATGTTCAAAATAAAAATATCCGTCACGCAATCCTCCACCAAAGACTGTAATTAAGTTGTACAAGGTGCTACTCGACTCCAAAGGGTTAGATGGACTGATTGAGGCTCATCGGTAGTTGACGTGACGTGACTCTCGTTTGGATTTCGCCTCAAACCAGAATTCCCTAATAAAATAGAGAAATGATATTGACAGCTGGCAGGGCTGGCATATTTGTTGTAGGCACCGTAGTTGTGAGGAGTTGTTGCAAACGAATCTGTCCGATTAAAATTTAATTGGTTTATCCAACTCCCAATAAATATAAGGATCAATGTGTGAACAGAGTAAATAATGAATCAATATTAATTTTAATTGAGGAGAGTCGAATAATGTATCCTTTTATATCATTTGATTTATTAATAATTGTGTCTACAAGCAATACAACTGTAATTTCGATAATTAATATGCAAGGTAATAAAAAATTCCAACCAATCAAATTATTTCTAATGTAATAGGCCTCGATCTTGAGTCTATTTTAGAACTATTCTTTCCCCAGAAATTCTTTAAAAGCACGTTAGATTCGTGAAACTTTATTTTCAAAATTACTTTTAAAACGAGTCAGAATCCAGAACGTTCTAGCTGTGTAGATTAAGTAGCAAAAATAATCCAATCTATTAATTGGCACTATTAAAAACTGCCTGACTAATTAGTATGGGAATAAGAAGTCTGGAATCTATAGTTTCCTACTCCATACATAATTTAGCCAATTTAACGCTCTTGTAAAACAGAGAAATATTAGATCAGACGCAAAGATGATATCTTTCTTAAAATAGGCATATATTTATACATCGTCATACCCTCTAAACCTAAAAGAGCCACTCCATAGTTTCAAAGTAAAAGTCTAAAAAGCTACTAATTTGCAAAGAAAGCTTCAACTTTCTCTTCTCAACTTACTCTCTTGCACTCCCAACTCTCTCCTTCACCATCGACTACAGAAATTTGCTCGTTCAGGAACGAGAGTGGTAGTGGTGCCGGTGGTGGTGGTGGTGCTGATTCTGCATGAATTCCGGAATTAGGATTCCCAGCGCAGATATATAGGTACATGTATATAGGCACATGTATAATAGTTGATCGTCGGGTGTTGAATCCCAGAATGAATGAGAAGAAAAATGTTGAACATTGATCGTTGAACGTGGAAGAGTGAAAGTGAAAAGTGAGTTCCTAGCTGCATTTGCAAAGCCAAAAGCCTCTGTCAGCCAGTATATAAATTGCCTGTAATATTGTAATGAATTTTGGAATTCCTATGGTCTTCCGCTCCTTTCTTTGAATCCCTCGTTAGGTAACACCCAGACCACCACACCCGCAGAAATATCAGCCAAGATATATTCGTCTTATACCATTTAAGCATGTATAACTACTTATCTATACCCAGATGATGAAGAAAGATCCTAGGCTTCTTCCTTCTTCAAATGAATATCTTACTCGCTCTAGTATATAACACGAGTTCCTTCACAAGGAAACCACGAAAGAGAAAGGGCTGCCAAGAAATCCTAAATTTTTCTTTAAACTCTTATTCTCTGGCTATAATATGCCCGCATTTCTTATGTCCGTGTCTTTCATTTCTTTGAACATTGAAGAAGAAACTCATCCGGCATTACAATTTACAAGTTGGGGAAGGGAACTAGTTTTACTCCGGATTTTTTTCCTGCTTTCACTAAAGTTTCTTGAAAAGTCTAAAAATATACGTAATATGCAGGGCTCTCTCTGCCGAAGCTGGAACATTGTAGGAGAGTAAGATGAGCTTAGACACAATTAGTTGAACAGAGGACGGAGAAAGAATTTAGAAGGAGATACAAATTGCTTCATTTCCCAGGGGCGTACATTGGCCGTACTTATATAGACTTATTCCTCTCCTCTGAACTCGGCACAAACTTCTTTCTATTTAAGAATATTGAGATTCAGAGAAGGAAATAATTTGGAATCTACAGGAAAAGTATCCTTCATCGGCTGATCCAATTTTTAAAGTGGATATAAGAAAATACAAAACTAACCCAGTTTTTTTTCAATGAAATTTCAAAAGCTCTTCACTTCCTTTGTGAGGAAAGACTATTTAGGAGAGAGTATTTCTCTAGGGTATCGTACATCTAATCTAAACTATAGGCCATCCATATGACGTGACGATCCTTACGTAACCCGCTCTAATACTCTGTGGACTCTAGGACTCAAGGAATCCTTACAGTTTACGTTGAGAGTCAGAACTCAAGAGCTCTCGTGGTTCAGTCAGGAGGTTAACTTGAGAAGAGGCACTTCCGATTTTGCATAAAAATATGAATGTCAGGAGAGGCACTAGGAAAATGAGTCAAGAGTCCTACTTCCCTACCAACTCCAACACAAAACATTACTAAAGATATCTTGGAAATGGTGAAAGTCAGAAGAAGATACGAACGGACTTTCACCCAAGGCTAGATGCAAAAACAACAGTTTCGAAATTTCCTCAACTCCCACATGTCCCTCTCGTTAATGTAAATTACAATATCTCCCAGTTCCTAGCAAAAAGTTGCCACAAAATCCTTAGAAATGCGAAGAATCGCCACAAGCCCCCTGCACTTGAATGACATTCCTACAGATGTGAAAGGATCCCTGACCCAAAAAGGAACAGAAGCACATCTTTTCTCGCCCTAAATCCTCAATTCCAGCCAGTTCATATTAATCCCATAAATAGCCACTAAATGTCTTTGGCACCTGGTCAAAAATTAATTAACAGGGCCACAGGACAATAGGCTCCTTTCATCCCATCCCGATATTAATCTCCCAGCCCGTCTGAACTATGAACTCTCTCTCGGGCCAGGCGGAGTGTGAAAAATCTCTTGGAATGTCCAATCAAGCAAGAATGCTCGTAATACAATCTCCTAGCACCTAGATTCCCGATTCTACTTTCCCAGCAGATCCTGCAGCATTCTCCAGCCTCTCTGCTCTATATCCAACCCAGGGACAGGGAGGTCGGTAATAAAAATCTATAAGAGAGAGGATTCCGGAGATTCGGTAGCTAGGAAATAAATATTTTGCCATAAGGGAGAAAGTGAGAGGGAGAAATGAGCCGAGAGGTTTACGTGACCGACTTGGCATGGGATTGGAAGGATGAGGCTTAGAAGAAAAGTTGAGATGAGATGAAAGAAAATCAATAGATTCACAATGAGAAATGCCATGTCAAAACTCAACACTCAAAATAGTAAGCCTTCCTCCCTCTCAATCGAATCCGTTCCCAGTTTCGCGAAATGAATATATCCGGCTGGAGCTGTATCCAGAATGCAATGCCACCACCACCACTACCACTACTACGTATTAAAGAGCTATATTTGGAACACTGTACACTGTACATGTAATATATACAAGTGCCCACTAACTTGTCAGCCCTCCTTCAGGGCTCCTCTGCTCCCGATCCGGTTCTGTGTATATATAGGTTGGGCCTGGAGGCCTTGGCTCGATTTGCCGTTTCCTATGCTATATCAAGGCTGAATTTAGAATCATCTCTCCACTTGAGTGGGGAATGGATGGATATGGAGATTGCAAATTGCAAATCTGGGAGAAAGGGGAGAGATTCCCAAGCTTTTGCAATCCATCCAGTCAGTTTGTGTGGAAATCCATACGGATAGAGAGGATACTTAAGGAAGGGCCTTTATGTGAGGAAAGCACAGTGGGATGGTTATGCTTGTGGTTGATGGTTGATTCTGGCGGAATCTAGACGTTATTTCAGCTGTTTTTTCTAAGTATTGGCGAATTTTGGATTCCGCGAGCTTTCTCCTCGTTTCTTTCATCTTTGGTCGATGAGAAGGGTCTTTAGTAGTAGGTTGGGAAGTATTAGCCCTAGTTCGTAGGATGAAGAAGCAGATATGTTTAAGAACTAAGAGCACGAGGAGGATATCGGCTGAAGATGGTGAATATAGGAGAGGAGTTGGTTTGGTTAGTGGGGATTGGAGTTTTTGCAATCTTCATCGTCCTAGGCGCCAGGATGTCGTCTTATCAAAGGATTATTCTTCTCTCACTCTTTGAAGGAGGAAAAAATGAGGATCTTTTGTTCCTTCATATCTGCTTAGTCAACCGCGGAGGAAATTTATCTCGAATGACAAAATATTTGCTCTTCTTCCGACCCTCTGCCATTTTTATAAATTGGCTGAGATCATGTTCAGTTGCAAATATTCGGATGGGCGTCCGTGTCGGTAATAAATTTCCAGTTAAAGAGAAAGAAATCAATAGAATCGAAGCTATTTTGGATTGATTTGAGAAGGGAAATAGCCGGAACGGGTAAATCCGAGTGCTAGAAAACTTAAAGCTCATAAAGCCTTGAGGCTTTCGGGTATTTAAAGTGAATTAAAGCTCAGGAAATGGAGCGTCACAGAACTGAGAATTAATTAACATTTTAACTTTCCTCATAAATAAAGGGAAAGAGGGTCAAAGGCAGGATTAGAGGAATTTAATTTAATCCTGATTCGGGTATTCCTCCGAAACAGAGGGAACAAAATACCCGGATGGGAACCATTTCAGGTCTCCGGCTCTATGGAACCCGTAGTCGGAGGAAGAAATGTAAGGTATTTAATGTGGAATAGGAATCAAATCCCTTGCTAATAAATTAGATTACTAAATAATAAGACAAAAGGAGAAGAAGATGCGATTAAAATGATTTGGTAGTTGGGAAATAATGAAACCCGGCTCCTCCGGGTGGTCTATTCTGCGGGCAAGTAAAATGGTCGGGGTTTTGCAAAATGTATTATAGTTCAGAAACGATAGGGTGGCTGCTACTGCTGTGGCTTCGCTTAACCAAGACCTCAAGACCTGACCTATCTCGGCCTCTTCCTACTTCCGAGATTCATCCTTCAACGAGGAGAATATACAAATATTGGCATGGAGTATTAAATTCGTCGGTAGCGATGAAACGGTGGAAGTTCTCAATTCCTCTTTGTAGGCTTTCTCCATAGTTTTCAAGCCCGATTTCGTGTAATTCGATATCTCGATTATATATAGAATACCTTGATAAGTATATAGTTAATAAAACCGAAAATGTACCGCTATTCTCTATATTCAATCACTGCTTGAGCATGATACCTTGATAGTATGTCTTTAAAATTGCAGAATTGTCGAATTCAGAACTAGAGTAGTAGAAGGGCAAGATTCAACTGAATTTTATTTAGCTTCCCGATTTAAAAGCCCAATGGGGACTTATTCAGAGGAATCGGACAGTCGCTTTGCTCCCTAACATTTCTTGTAGCCTGTCGAAATAAAACCCCAATGGGGACTTATTCCGAGGAAACGTATAGTCATCTCATCAGGATTAGAGCATAGCGTCCAAAGGAAACGTACTGTATGCACAAGGCTTAGGCCAGCTCCTATAAATGTAAGGCCAAACGGGTGAAAGTCGAAAGGAGGAAACGAGTGGAGGAAGCCAAACCCACAAACTTTGACTTTCTCTTCACGGGTGAATGGGTTCTGCCTGACTTTACTTTCGGTTTAACTTTACAATTTACAACACAATACATTATTGAGAAACTCGTGTACTAGTATTTCCTTTCAATCCGAGGAAATTCATATAGTCAAGCCTAGGACAAGTATTCCTGGCCAGGTTTTTCAAGACTCTCATGCTCAAGTTCCTAGGGAGTCAGGAGTAAGGTTTAACATGGAAGACGAACGGCTAGAATGAGCTTTCTTGAAAGAAGGAAAGTCAAAGTCAAAGCCACGCCATGCCAATGATGTTGAATCGTTTGTAGGACATGCTGTGGTGTTCCTCAATAGTTTGGAGTATACGGCTGAGGACTTGAGACTGCCCATTTAATTTCCAAGTCAAACTTACGACTTCCACCCACATCAAAGTGACTCACTCCGAATTGAGAAAATGCCCCGGGTCTCGGGTTCTATAGTCTTCCGTTCAGAGTCGGTTTAAAATATACATATAAAGTTGATAGTTCACATTTACAAGTCCTGTTCCTCCTTGCCCTGAGAGAGGTCTTGGTGGAAATGGCTGTTAAGGTAAACGGAGTAGTAGAGGGCTTTAAGCATCCGAGCGTTACGGTTGGCTCGGTCGGCTATTTCTTTGCAAAATTCCCTTTCAAATTCAACTAAGAGATATCCGGAGTTTACTGCCACCGGGAGGTAGTTCCGACAGAATGTCACGTTTTGATCGTGAACTTGTTAGGGCCGATTCATGGGCTAAGGATTAGGAAGAATTGAATTTTCGTGAAAGGTTAGGTTCTGAAATGCGTAGTTTTAGTTGCAACGAGGATGTTTACTAACTTCAGTTGTCATTTTTCCTTGCTTGGGCGGATTTGATGTTAGGAAGTTCTAATTTAGAGTTTTAAAACCTCTCAAATGACAAGGAAAATAAACTCCTACTTTTGAGATCTCGAAAGAATGAGTGGGAAGATCGGATTTAAGCTGGAGGAATTAGAGAGAGCTATATAGGCCTTACTTTCCCAACGACTTTTACTTTAAGGACGGCCTTGTGTAAGAACAATATCATATCATACGCTTGAATTAGCCCATTTCATTTCTTTCTTAGAGAGGAGTCTAGTAAAGCCGATGTTTATTAACTCAATAACTCAGCTCATAAATACTGGAACAAAGTCGGAGGTTTAGAATTACGATCCCCCTGATTTAAGGATTGTTTCAGCCGGCTTAATAATATCCAAACATAAGTAAGTGTGTGTTCTTATTTCTCTTCTTCGGACTGTTTTTATTCCGAATGAACACAGAAGGATTTTCACTAACCGGATCAGGAATCTAAATCTTCTGAAAAGGAAAGCAAAAGCTGGAGCTGAGGAATAGCGCAGTGGTTATTATTTTTAAGAAGGGGTTATTATTAATGCTTCCTACCGAAATCTGAAATTTGCCAACCATTCGTGTGCAACCATTTAATATGAACCTTGACAACTTTAATTGGCCATATCCGCGACCGAAATCTGAAAGTGCCCAACCAATATTGGAAAGCCCCAACTCAATTTTAACATTGAATTCCTTGCATATCGTATTTTTAGATCATTAAAATGTAAATGACAGATATTTTGAAGGAGATAAATATCGACGTATCGTAAAAGATCGAGAAATGAATAAAAAAGTTAAGATTAATTATTTCCGTAATCCGGTGTCATAGGAGTACTTTGAACAGTCATGGTCATGTTGCATCTTGAACAGGCACTTAAATAATTCCACAAGTGATTTCCGGTCTTAGAATATTGCCTGTTTTATTATTCCTGCATTTATTCCTGGCTAATATTTATTTGTACTTGAATGGTCGTTATCAAATCTTTCATACTATCTAGATCTTTGATCGCAGTATTCGATAGCTAGTTAATAGTGTACAATTACAATTAAAGTACAGAGTTAACAATAAACATCTTTGCTGAAAATGTACAAGATATTCTACAATTGTCCGTAAAAATAATGAATTCACACTCTGACTGTTTTTTGTCCTTAAAACAAAATCGCGAATTTTCTCCGCTGGTGTTATTTCAAAATTGTTGAATTGCTTTTCGAATTCATAGAATGGATATACTTTGTGTTTTTTTTTGTTCTGACGCTGATTGTCAAATTCGTTATCTGAACCCTCAGATTTGATAATTTGCAACGATAAATTACTTGCCATTTAAAATTTATAAAATCTCAAAATCAAAATTAAAAGGTGTAGGATGTTTCAAAAATATTTAAATTTAAATCAAATGCTAGAACAGTTAAAATTAGAAAAAATAAGACAATGAGGATATTAATCTACATGCTTTTCAGCTTTTTCTCCAATCCCTTCCAGACCTTTTCACAATACTTATCTCCTTCAAAATATCTGTCATTTACATTTTAATGATCTAAAAATACGATACAAAATTATTTTGGTTATGCTTAAGCAAGAAATTCAATGTTAAAATTGAGTTGGGGCTTTCCAATATTGGTTGGGCGCTTTCAGATTTCGGTCGCGGATATGGCCAATTAAAGTTGTCAAGGTTCATATTACATGGTTGCACACAAATGGTTGGCAAATTTCAGATTTCGGTTGGAAGCATTAAATGGGACCCTTTAAGAAGCCTCTCATGTACAAATTTTAGTACAATATGTCATGACTTCCAGTCATACAAAAAGCAACGAACGCCATGCTAACTATACGTCCTGTATCAGTTAATTAACACCCACGGTTAAATACAATTAGTTTAATCTATATTAGGACGGTGGGAGTTAGAAACCTGTCTATCATCATCCCTTTCTTTAGGGAAAAAACTATCGAATTCAATTCTGAGCTTGTACGGTTACACCTTCCCCGTGTAGTAAGTATCAATCCATACTGAAATAGGTACTCTGTCTTAACGTCATTGTAGTCTGTAGTAATGATGATGACTAAGTGCTGTTATAATAATAATATTAACCATCCTACGCCAAGTCAGACGACGACCTTCGTGAAAACAATAAATTTGAGCCTCTCTCAAGTTACTATGATAGAGGCGAATTTATTTATTTACTAGAGAGATAAAAACGTCTTACTAATAAGAAGCTATTATTTAAAGTGGCATGTGATGATAATTTCCGTAAAGCAATTGATGAACAATACATTTCAAGAAGGGTTAACGCCCTGGTATTCCAAACTTACAATCATATTTAGATTGATGTAATGTCATATATATATATTTCTTTAAATTCTATATTTAACTAGTCATTTTTATGTTTCAATTTATGTGTCACAAAATCCTATATTTGATTTGGTTTGATTTAAACTTTATTAATTAATAATCTCATCATCTATGATGATTTATAAAAATCATCTACTTAGGCAAAAATGTAATTGTTATGAAATATCAGTCACACCATGCTGTTAGCAAGTTGTGCCCCGTAAGCTCGTCACCTCAATCAAAACCTCACCAATTCCTTTAACGAAGTGTTAATTCTCAACAGGACCCTTGTTTAAAAAGTAGAGAGATTTAAGAACATTCTCAAGGTTGTGGAAAACACCCCGAAATGATGATGATGATGAGATGAGATGAGAGACCCAAGAGGAGCCTTTTTTATCGGAAATAACTCACGCCCCTAAACGTAACCAGTATCTGTTACGGCTTCAAGACTCCCCTAACATTGACTTTTTGATAGATATTTGTTTCTAACTTCGTTTTTTTTTCTTAGTAAAAAACCGTAGAGGTCCACATCGGAGGAAAGGGTAGGAAACGAGGAACATATTCGACGTTAGTTGAGTCAAACTCCTTCAAGATACACTTTCTATATACAAATAACAACAGAGTCAGTCAGTCATTCTTCCCAGGAATTTTTTCGAAAGATATTATTATCACGAAATAAGAAAGAGGAAGAATCGAGGTCTTGCAGGGTTGGAGAGAGAGATTGTTGGTTATTTCAAAAGATACGAGTCGTCTAGCCACAGACGTACAACATGGTCCATAAGGATAGGTTACGATTGACGGATATATGTAATCGTATGTTGTAAGAGATAACAATGCACCTGCAGCCCAAACCATAAGCTTGAGATAAAGGTCAGAAAAAATAGGGAAAATACGACTTTTTGAACAAAAGACAAGAATTGGTATGGACATTTTGTCAGGAGATAAGATAAGGAGAGGACAAGAGTTGGAGTTTTTGGGTGTATTTGTAAAGACAGTTCATAGTTAAGAGAGTTTGATAGTTCGAATCAAGATAACTCCTTCCATTCTTCTATTTAACGGAAAAACAACAAAAAAACGATGCCAGAAAAATATACTAATATTTTTATTATTGGACCAAATTCTAAAGGATTTGACAACTGGTCCACTTGAGAACCGTCCGTAGGAGACATTGGACCTGAATCCAGCCCCTATTGTCCTCCGGATATCGATAAAATCTTGTAATTTCCAAAGATGACAAATTCAAACCCAAAACCACACAACCATCATCATTATACTTAATCATAGCCCTTGTCCCCGTCCGTTCCATCTGTCCAGTTTCTGCCTTCTATACTAGCTCTAATTCTTGCTTCTCAAACCGGCAGTCCGACTTCACTTCCTTATGTATTAAATTCATCCCTATATCTGGCCTGGCACGGCTGGCATCGGTGAAAGAAAAGAACGGAAGAAATGACACAAAAGATTTAATAATGTTCCACATCTACTTCCACCACCACCACCATCATCATCATCATCATCGTCATAGCCAAACTAAACTACCAAAAACTACTCCTTGACTCGGCTATTGAGATTTCTGAAGAGATCCTTTTATTGAAAATTATGTGCTGCCGGGGAGGGAATAGGGACTCATTCAATAATGCTCAAGAAACTGCGTCCTTACTTCTTTTTCTTGGGTCCAAGCGGGGACAATCATCATGACTATGACAATATGACATGTCGATTGTCGAGCCAAGCCATTGGCTCTGGGATCGTAGGGACAATTTAACAATTGACAGCAGAGACCGAACCTTGGAAGACCTTTCTTGGTCCGTTGACAAAGATGACAATAAGGGTACAAACTACAAACACAATTACAAGCCTCCAAAGAGAGAGGACCAGCTTCGAGTTCTTAAGGACTGGAGACAGGGAGGGAGGCAAGGAGGGGACAATGAGCCCTTTCTATTTTCGAGAAGACCCTTCTTGATCTTGACTATTCCAGTGCCATAATATAACGTATTCTTTCCTCAAATCCCTCAAATTATGAGCACAAAAGTGTAAATCTCTTGAAATATCTCCAATTATAACATTCCCTCCGAATGTGTGTAAGGGATTTTGAAGCTATAATCTTAAGCTTCCGTTCCAAGCTTCGAAATCGGATTTCAAAATCAAACATTTCACTTCCATCCAGCATTTCCCTCGTGAAGGCTGTCGACTGTTTAAGGATGAGGTATTCATATTGTGTATTACAGCTTATCACATGAGATAATGATGAAGGATAGCTTGTCTGCCGTATGCTAACGTATAACGTATAAAACTCCGTAATGCTGAAAGCTACGTAAGCAATGTCTTTATCTGTCTTTGTAAAGAAATGAGAGCAAAAGAAAATAATTCGGATGATAATAATAGTCAAATGGAGATGGATTGAAGATAGCTGTGGGACCTGGGCTTTTAAACTGCTAACAATCAACATGTGTGAATGTGGTCTATGTTTATGTATTTTACACAGGAAAAGGCATTATTTTTGGTGTTTTTTTGGTTGGTTGAGAGGATTTTGGAGATTAAAACTCATATTATTTTATAAGCTTCTGTTTTTATTTACACCTGAGTTTCACAAAAAATCGGGTTTAATAATCCTGGAAACAGAAGGACTATAAACGTGATCCTTATCAACTTTTTAATACCCAATGAAATTTTCCAAATTAAAATTGGATTAAGTCCCATACTAATTCAGATCGAGGTCCTTTAGCCCATCGTCAGAAACGAGTTCCCAGCACGTCCTATAGCTCTAATTTCCCATCGACTTGCAAAATAGAGATGAAAGAGGAACACGAGGAGTCGGAGAGAATTTGAAGATCAACTCAACCGACATAATAGATCAAAAGCTAGGATGACAAAAGGAAGGCCTTCATAAATTAATCATAATGCGTATTCGAGAGAAAGAGCCTGGAACAATCTAGAATCCAACCACATCCCAAACCGGATCTAGATCTCTCTATACCGTCAACTGTATTCGAATGTGTGATCTCCTCTTCAATCCACAGGCACCTTCTCCAGTATAAACAAAAGACAAGTTTCGAAGATCAGAGGGAAGTATTGGAGAGCCTCGGTTTGTTGTACGTTTGTTTCAGTCTCAATACTCGGAGGAATGTAGTGTTGTTTTATCCTGGATCCTGCCGGAGAGAAGTGTTTTCGTGTTGTTTTATCCATCCTCGAAGAAAATGAGATCAACTACAAAGAGCGGAGATGAAGAGGGGAGAAACACACTGTTTCCCATATGATACGATAATATTATCAACTGAAGGACGGAAGGAACCGCTGAAGCAGATGCAGAAAATAGCGTTTGACAATCTGTATTTGTTAATGTTACCAGAAGAAGAAGTATTCGAAGAAGTTAGGGAGTAATGAAGTAACCTGATTCTTTCCGTGTGTGAATGTATTTACAAGTTCCTGGAACAGTGTTTCTACTGTAGTATATGGAGGAAATTACGTTAGAAACCCAGGTAAAGGGTTATTTAATGAGACTCGGCTGGGATGGTTAAATATTACCGAAATGCGTTTTGTTTGTCAGTTTGTTTGCGTGTGAACTACTGATACAGATAGATGATACAGATTTTCTGTTTACCGAAGATGTTGCTAGAAAAATGAAACAAAAAACTACATTATCAGTCTGGTTCATGTCTCCATCATTTTTGTTTTGAATTCCTTTGGGTTTTGAAACTGTTCTAGAATCGTAAGGTTGGAGTGTAGACTGAGATCGTCACGGGATTTTGTAATCAGTGCCGCTTAGAGTGGAAGCTGGAAAGGTATCATAACACGGAGATAGGCATTCATGTTTCAGTAATTACAATTCACATTAAGAACGATATCTTTCGGCTGCATGTGGTCGTATTTGTATTTTAATTTCAGGAACAATTTTAAAACAGATTATTCTTAGGGATTAATTTGTTTAAGATACGTAAAGTGTAGCTCAAAAGTTGCAAGTCGGCAAATACTGCAGAATAGGCAGTCCCGTTGAAAGGGAGCTGGATTTTTTTCGCGACTATTTTCAGTTTCAAGACATCTCTTCAGAAGTTAGAGATGTGGAAATGTTTACCTGAGACAAATATTAATATGTACCAAATACACAATTCTGCACAAAGGGAATTCTCAAAAGTACTTTCACTAAGAAAGTGAGTTAAGAGCGGTAGGAGCCTTTTGGGAAATCACTACCAACTGGAACGTACGGCATGAGAAAGGGTTTATGAGATTTGAAGCCAAAAAAGTTGGAATAACAAGGTCACAAAGATCACGCAGTAGCTTAGGGCTTGTAGTAGTATTTCAAAAAATTTACTTGGGGAGCTTCGTAACTTAATTTTCTTGCGATTTACGCGTATCTCTTAAAAATGTAATTGCATGGCTAATTTAATAGAGTATAAGACTGTATCTTTAATTTAATCGATCTGGGGTTAGTATTTTTTATTCCAAATCGTACTTGATTGCGATACTTGAATTCAAACAGCGTGCTTCATGTTTTCGAAATTAAAAATAAAATGAAAAACTCTTTGAAAATACAGCTTTCGCTTGCATGTACGACTTTCAACTGGATAAAAGGTTTCTCCCTAAATTGTAACAGTCGATATTAAACATTTTCTCATAACTAATGAAAATAGCAGAATAAGTACACAATCTATGCTTCACTGCACCGGTATCAGACTAATCTTATACATGGAAATAAGAGAAATCAACAAATAGCAACATTTGTACAACTTTTTCAGTTCTTAGAATATTCCTTTAATATAAACGCCTGGTTAGACACCCAAAACATCACTTGATCTCTGTTTTACCTTATTTTAACACATATAAACCAATGACGCTAAAAATCACATTTTTTATGCACACAACAATATCATATTGTGTGCTTGGGATGTGCTATTGTATTTTATGATCAACAGCTTTTGCTTTTTATGCTCCACGTCAACCCCTTTATGATGATGTCTCGAGGTGAATTCGAAGAAAGCCCTTTGTTCCTGTGTACTATTACACAATAAAATCTTTGTACCATTATTGCTAGAGTATCTTCAATATTATTGTCAAATGCGTCTGGTATAAATATATAATATTTGATCGAGATATAATTTGTTATCAAGCCAATGAATAGACGTATCAATTGTGTTCAAACGAGTTGCTCCATATTTCTATTAAATATCCAGTCATCACAACAATTCTCGTGTCATTTATCAAGTGTCATTTACATCTACATCAAAAGGAATTTCTCGTTAAATTTTAATAATATTTTGTAAATCCAAATAAAAATCCCCTTTCCAGGACCACCATTCCGTTTCCCAAGCTCCAAGAAGGCAGAAACGATCCTCACCGTCTTATTAAAAGAGTGGAAAAACATGGTTAAAAAATTACGAGAAATCTCCCAATTAACCAACAATAGGTAAAACATTTTTAACAATTTCCACTTACACATGAAGCACATCATCATCATCATTACCCACATTGTTCCCCTCTCCAGTACATTCCACACTCTTGGTTGGTCCTTCCATTACGCTTAATTTTATTTGGTGTGGTAGACAAACTACATCCAGTATTATATCCATTTGTTTGTAATAAGTTTAGTTCCAAAGCAAAAGAGGACAAAAAACTTTCCCACCAGACCAACCAACAAACCGAGGATTCCAATATGGCTCAGGGTTTACAATATTATTATTATATCTCGTTATTTCGTATTTTCGAGAGGAGAGGAAAGGAGGAATGCCCATTAAGATGCACGCAATGAAAATAGTCATCATTATTTCGGCCATCATTCATGACGGACCAGTTAGTAATTCATACATAGTAATAAGTGGTGTAGGTTTGTTGTATCAGATCAGACCATATCAGTGTGTATCGGGTGGGTTCAGGTACCTCTCCTCTGATAGTGTGGATGTGTACTTCTGGAAAAATATTATTACATAATAATAACAGAAAACCGGTCTCAGTCTCTATAGACTTCAAACAAAAAGGAAACGATTGAAAATGAGAGGGTTTTAAAACGAAAGCAAAGTAAAGGGATCATCAGATCGGGTTAACAAGGTCCCTTTCGTAGTTAATATGGTTTTCTACGTGCACTTGAACATTTCAAACACGGTTAGTTCTACTTATTAACTCATGGAGACTGAAGCACTCAGGAGATATAAGGCCAATTGAATGCAGGGTTGCTCTCTTTTGTATAGCTTTAAAATGTTTTAAAATGATACTGCACTGATTTTGAAGTTTGTAATATTGTAATTATAGCTCTAAAACTTTGAGGTTTGAAGCCAAAACCTAGAGTCTTTGGATCAGTATTTTATTTATTATAAAGCAGATGAAAAGGGAGTTTTAGGATATTTTCAATTGCATTTTGAGTTGACACATTCAGATTCGTAGCACGACATATTCATCTATGTCGGAGGCTCGAAATGTGTTCTCAAAATTTCACTCGAACATTTTCAGAGTATTCACACAGACGTACATTTTGTTATTGGTCTCGTGCGAATTGTTTTAAGACAGCTTAAAATGCTATCCGAGATTTTTAACAGTTTATATACATGCAGCTTGTTGTTATTTGTAAATATAGCATTAGCTCGTTAAGTATCAAAAGGTAAGGAACAATAAAGCCTCCAATTTAAAGCCGTAAAATTCAATTGAAAATATACATATCCGACAGCCCTGTATCTGCTATTATAATAGATAAAAATACGGTTCTAAAGACTCTAGGTCAGGCTCCGAACTTCGAAGTTCAAGAGCTTATACAATAAGCTAAGTACCTTCGGTATAAATGAAGGGATTACGTTTTTTATGAAATAAATTCTTTATCATTATAATTCTAAAGGCCCAGGCACCGGCAAGGGCTTAAAAGCCAGCTCATGCATCATGTGTGTATCAACTTGATTTACCTTCGGATTTGTATTTAAAAACTCACAGGCAATATTATTAAAATGATACCGTTGAATCGGTTTATTTTTTGTTACCGTTTTGGTTTGATACATACTGCAGTACTACAACACAAGGACCCTTTTACTGACGGATACTTTACGAATGCAACTCGATCAAATACATGAAAATATTTAGAACTGAACCCACTAAAGAGAGCCCGAGTCTCAACACATCTCTAGGCAAATTCATCCATACACACACACGAGAGTAAGCGAATGTAAGATGAAGGGGAGAGTGATTTATCGGAGGTTCTTTTTATTAGGGACAGAAAGTTCAACAGAAGGTAAATCGATTGGCTGAGCTGAAGATAGGAACGTCGGAAAATAATTCAGCTTTTAGAATTACAGTCCATGTTATTTTACGAGTTTTTTCTCGAAAGAAAGGCATAAAAATGCAACCGTCGGTATGTCTATCTTCTGTTGCCCTTTTTGCGGTTCGAAATTGAGATGATGAGTGTTTTCTCCTCTCTGGAAACATATTAGGGAACAAAGTGACTCATCCTCATTGATACAATTCGTAATAATTCATACGAGGAAGATGCAGCAGTGGTGGTGGTTCAATGTTCAATCCAAAGCATTCCACTTCAGTGTTTAAGAAAAATGAAGGTTCTTCTTCACCCACCGAGGGTCCTTGTGGTTGCAGATAGAAAGCAATAAAAGTGGGGAAAAGTATTGGCCATGTGGGATTTAAATAATTCTGCTGAATGGGACAGAGTCTATCGGAGATTGACTTTCCTTCTACTACCCGCACTTTGCCTCTTGTACTTTGTGGGCTCGTGTACTTAATAATAGTAATGGATGACCTTATACGTACATTGTTCATTCATATAAATGGGGGATGAAGATCATCTAAAACGCAGCCGAGGCATATCCATCCATCTACTTGTCTTGCTCCTCAGCCAGTGGCCGATGGCAGGGGGTCAGATCCGTTTTTCTAATCATTTCTACTTCTACAACATTATCTTGGGTTCTGTTGGATTTGGTATCGTTTCTTCGAGAATTATCAGAGAAAATGATTACTTATAGATAGATGAAGTAGGAAGGAAGTACATTCTATTTGCATGATACCCTCTGCAGTTTCAAAACTTTCTGATATGATAAAACAAGTCATTATTACCCCTTGTCTCTTAATTCCTCCAAGCTGCATTTCCGAATTTCCGAAACTGCAATCCCTCTAATCTGCATAATAAAGTTCAAAAGCCCTCGTACTCAGGGCACATTAAGGGAAGAGTCATAATGCCATTCCATATCCAGGAATTATCCAGTTAATAAAACTAACGACTCCGACTTGGAAAATAACGTTAGAGAGAAGTGAACTTTCGGGAAGAGTTCGAAGCTCAAGTATAGAATAATAGTATTAAAGGGCATATAAATATACCCCCATATTCCTATATTGGATTGGATTATTATTATATTACCCATCTCTCCAGTGATATTACATATAATGAGATGCAGCCCCCGGTGGTGAACCCGATGCATTTCCCTTCACCTCGGTGGTGAAACAAAAAAACCAGTACCATCTTCCTATCTATCCTGGGTAGTAGTAGTAGTAGTGAAGATGACTCTTACGATCTCATCTCCAGTAGTATTTTTTCGTCTCTCTAAAATGATCTGCTGTGTGAACTAAACTGCCTTTGCCCTTCCTGAGCTCTTATCCCACTTGTCTAACCCAACCAGAGCTGAAGAACGTGGATTTTTAGTATGCCCATAGCGATGATGATGATCATGATGATGGTATGAGTTGTGGTGGTTTTTGTAGCCTGGTTGGTGGTGTTATGTTGGTTATATGATTATTATTTCCAAGTTTCGAAACTAACCAGGCTTGAGAGAGAGGGCCTTTGAAGGGGAGAAAAATTATTAGGACTCCATGGGGCCATTCTCAATTGCAATTCACTCTTCCATTTCTGAATCCACACCGACACCAACACTACTTCCCTCTTAAAAACTAAAGCGAAAAAAAGCTTCCTCAACTTGGAAACTTTATCTCCCGTACCGAAACAGAAAGGGACACGTGATCTCACACTTTGAAATATATTCGAAAGGGAGATGTAATCGGCCTTGAAACATTCCGGTTATAAAATAGGGAATAGGGAAACTAGAAGGAAAAGTACAATCTTTTTACTACCAGCCCCACATTCCCATAATTCTTCCAAGAAAAATGCAATTCCTTACAAACCCAGCATTGTTTCAAATACTCCGGATTTCCCAAAACGAGGACCAACTACCAAATGTTACTCTGCCGAACATAGCACCCTCATTGCAGATAAATTTCTTCTCCGAAAGCCCATTTTTCCACTTTAAGAGCGGGTATATAATAACCGGAGAATTTTACAGGACCAGAGAGACGGGGGTTTTACGGTTACGATAGGAGTGACAGTATTAAACTGCATCTAACCACCGGGTTTTATGTCCCATCTTGGGTGCGATTGTCCTTAAGCTTTAGGATGGTCAATGCCTCACTCAATTCCCTCCTCCTTAAATCCTGGACGTTCTAAGGTGCTTGAATTGCATTGGACAAGAGAAAGCATCAAGGTGCTGTACTTTCACCACCACCACCATCACCCGATCTCCTTTGTGTTCCCTCACACGTTTTAATGACCAACGCATGAAATAAAATAAAATAAATCTGCCCCCACCAGAAGGAAATGCTCTCACACTTTCTCTGCTCTTAAATAGCCAAAGCCTTGTACTTTTCCAGGGGAATGTAACATGTAACAGCAGAGTCAGCTGTATCTGATTTTCTACCGCTTCTACTTTATCTCAAGTTCGAGCTGGGAACTTGGCTTCTGCTACGTTGGATTCTAGTAGACGAACTTCCGGATTTATCCGACTTCCTGATTTACCGAACTCTCTCTCTCTCTGGTTGTAGTACAATAAGCTAAGCTTGTGCTAGTGAAGTAGACCGTTGCGAACCTTATTTTGTTGGCTTGGCACACTTTTCCCTTGCTTTCTCCAGGCATGTGATGCTGTATTGTTATACCTTAGGAGAAAGAATCTCCGTTCCGTTTTAAACCTACCGTTCCAAATGATTTTGAATCAAGTAAGTTTGAGTAAAAAGTTTTTTAATCCAGAACGGCTCAAAGTTTCTTAAATACTGAGCATCTGAAGTAGCAATTAATTAATTGTCCCACTAATCCATAGAATTAGAGGCTTAAAATTATCATTATTAGTTTAAAATTGTTTATAATTTATAATTGTTTGTCTGAACCCAGCTTACGTTCCACCCACCGCCTGGTTTAGTCTGTAGACGAGGGAGAAAGTCGAGTCTAGAATTTTTCCAAGAGCTAAGCTTACCGCTCATCCAATCTTCCCCATTGTTATTAATAGAAGCCTAAAGGTAGCCATTAACGAGGATCCCAATTTCCTATAAGGGATAGGGGTCCACTTGCCAATGTCTAAGTTTGATAAGTAGAACAAGGGCTAGTCTCAAGACACCGAAATCTAAACAAAAGTGCCAAGGAAGGCTCTTAGACTTCTCTCTCCTCTCATCCAAAATAAAGTTTCATGGACTCTCGTCTTGCTTGTCTTTTCTCGGTGTAGAAAATCAATAGTTGTGAAATTGTTGTGAGACAAGGGGGTATATGGGATGAAATCATGAAATGGCTTACGTGAATGTGCCTCTTATTGCAGACAACCAGTTGTAGAATTCCCTTTACAAACCAGCATGGCGTATACAATCGAAAACCGTTGATATAACGCACATCAGATCCAACTTGTATAATACATACATCGTTCGATCCTTTTACTTTAGAGCGGAGACAAATACAAGAATATAGGACGGAAAAACATTGCAATTCTCAGGACGACTCCTCTTCATTTTGCATCATCGTTTTAAAAGGAAAGAGCTTTTATTCAGAGAGAAGGTAGATATTGCAAATCGCAATGCGTCTTTTCCAGCCAAAGAAACCCGGAGTTTGAATTCAAATTTGACAAAAATGTCTAAATTACATTGTTGGAATGTTGTAAAAAATACATGTTTTCTCTCGAAGTAAGATGTTTTGCCATGCTAAAGTAGTTTCCTATCGGAGCTTGTTGTAAATGCAATTTAAACGTCGGAGATTTTTTCGTCCCTTTCAAAATGTCTCCTGTGTATAAAAGCTAAAGGGTCAAACGGACTTTGAACTTCAAGATCGTTGAATCCTATAAAGTATACGAATTGAGCAATGATTGTAAGATTCGTAAGAGCAAATCAGCTGAAAATTTGATTGAGCTTTTTGATTTAAAAAAGATACAGCAATTCCAAGTCCATCACTCATCTCAGTGCCCAATCGAACAATTATCTCTGAGTCAAGTCAAGCTGCTTTTTATCAGAGTTTGAGTTATGCAAGTTTGTGGAATTTCTAGTCAAGGTTATATTAAATGATAAGCAAGAAGCTTTTAAAGACCCGTTATATTCTCTTTCTCAGTGAGTACAAATTTGCTACTTTGTTTCAATAATTTCAGCGTGACATTGTTAACCTCTATTTATCAAGAGAGGGATGCAACCCACTTTAGGATGTAGAAACAGGATTTTGTTCAGTTTAATTCCTAGGTGAGGGAAGATTAATTGGAATTCATCAATTGATGAAAATCCCAATTTATACTTTATCTCCCTTGTTTACAGTCGCAATTACGGGCTTTGTAGTTTGTACCCTATATTCTTCATTCACTCTGAACTCAACTTGTTTGTTTGTTCATCTTTCCTTTATCATGATAATTTCTTTCTAATGGAAAATATTATGTTTGTGATCTTCAACTTCAACCTTGCACTCTTCTCCGATAATGAACAAGACCGTTTGGTTCATAAAAATTCGATTTAAAAAAGCATGCTCGTTGAATCGTTGGATTGTGCATTTTAATGTTTTATCAGTGCACTGTGATTGATTTGAAAACTGTTTTCGCAACCAGAAACAGCAGTTTAAACACATCGTTTTTTAAATCAGATTAAAAATCAGAGCATCAACGTCATTACTTCATAAAACGGCCAAGGGTCTCCTTGTAGATCATCGGGGTCAGGACGTGAGAACATTTCCTCTGACCCAAACCTCGAGACTAGAGGGACTTAATCTAGTAGCAGAGGCCAAACCGATTTAACACGAAATGGCTACCGAAACACTAAAGGAAGGAACCAACAGGATAACATAACCCGAAATGCCTTTCCGTCCATGTCACCTCGACACGGAGCCGTGGGTATCATGCGGGGATTCAAGATTCAAATTTTCAGGCTTCCAGATTCGAGTGTCATGATCATGACGAGGTTCCACTCATGAATTTATATGGTCGACAATGAAGACAAGATTTTTAAGGAATCCATTCAAGGCAGGTTAACTTTCATCTCTCCTATCTCTCTCTCTTCTCTCCAAGTTCAGCATTATTATCCTGCAATCATCTCATTCGCCATTAAATGTGACCATGTTCTTCTATCCAATGGAATTCACATTACCGTGAATTACACATGAAGTCATTTGCACAAGCTGTTCTGCCCAACCTGGCCTGGCTGGATTATTCGATTGCTTGCCAACTTGCCATCCACCCAGCTGGCGTCTTCGTGGTCCTGGTTTATTCCCTTGTCCAGGGAGTCATGCATCCATAATCCATCCTAATAAAACCCTATTGACGGAATGCATAATCTATTATTATTATGGCTATGGTTATCAAGTATCAAGACTTCTACAGAAATAGAGATTCATCTCGCAAAAAAACAACGCTTAGTTAGTTCGTCTTCAGAACCATTGCATTTTAAGATGAAGGTGGAGGTGGTGGTGATGTATGGCTTGCAAGCCCTTACAAATTTGAATTCTCATTGCAAACTCAAAGCCATTATGTAACTATTCAAAACAGTCTTTGTAATTCAGAGACGGTAACCAAATTATAATGATGCCGAAGACCCTGCCCGCAACCACCCTTATCCTACGCCTTACCGTATCCAAATCCGCTATCAAACTATAATCATTACGGCTTTATATACTTATTTGTACTTGATAGTCGAGAGAGGGCAAAAAAATACATCTGACGAAAAAGAATAAGATCCTCTCTATAATAATAATAATATAATAACAATAGCTCGTCGGTTGAGGTGAGTTTCATCATCAGTCGTCGGTCGGTATGATTCCTTGAACTGTTCAAGCCGATGAGAATTATAATGATGATAATGGTGATGATATAGCGGGACATTAGTTACATGCAAATCAACACCTTTCCACTCGCCAGGACAATAAAAGCTACAAACTACCTCTCCTCTCCTCTCGAATACAGCTCAAAGAGCCTCTTAAAAAATAAAAGATCTTCTTCTCTCCAAATCCTTCCAGATCTCAAATCTTATTCCTTATATTCACAGACGAGGTTTTTAATTTTCCACATCGAAGATGTGATGAACGTAAGCCCTTTGCACTCTCATCTCATCTCACCTTATCTCTCCTCCGCCTTCTTCATTTTCATGTCATGTTTATTGCTATTACTACCGCGTAACTTTTTCTCGAGAATAAATTCCGTAGTCAGAGCAGAATTTTCGGAGTTTGCCGATCAAAAAGGCAAGGCTGGGCTATAAAATAAGTCGCGGAAGAGAGGTTATATCCCCCATTATTATGTACGTATGTGTAAAAGTTATAAGTGATCAAAGGAAAGCTTGGTCGGTCGGTTGGGTCATATCCATTCATAATTGATAAAATCTTTGCCCATTTACATCCAAATTCTGAATTAGGGAGATATAGCTACCCAATCTGGCATATTGAATCTACTGTGAAATGGGATATAGGCACTCTATACAAGTCCGCAAATCTTCCCGAAGGAACTCGCCCCCTCTCAACTTGTGATTAAAATTATGGGACATGAAAGTCGCAAGTGCAAAAATATTTTATAGCTTTAAGAGCTGACTAGATATTCAAGTGGTGAGGCTGGTGCTAAATTAAATCTCACTTGAGTTTAAGTTATTATAGCGCTTTGCTGGAATATATATTACGTGTTTTGTAGCCTGTATAGGAGAAAGGAAAGGCTTGTAGATGGTTAGGAGTTGAGATTCGAGATCTCTTAAGTAGATCTTCTCCTAAAATCGACTTGTATTTTAACCAAAGAACCATGTACAGTAAGAGAGGTTTGTGGATTTGAAATTTTAAGCTCTTTTGTACGTTTCCTAATTTTCTTTTGCAACATCGTGGATTTTATTCTGTAAATGGCAAATAAAAAACACCAAGTTGCATAAGACATCATAAGCTATGGTGAATTGTTCAGAACTTAAAGCTTCCTCTATGTATATTGTTGGATTTTAGATGAAACTACTAGAGTAAATCATAGAAGAAATATAAATTGCTCCTCTATCGTGTCGGTATTAAATAATCACGAAAAGGAAGATGGTTTGGAATAAAAAAAACCTGATTCATCAAGTTAACTTCAAAGTTGGATGTAAAAAGAAGGGGTTGGTCCGCTGGATGTTGATGTTCTTGTTCTTGGCTTCTTGTAGACTTGTATGCAATTGGCAATTGGAGAGAATAACAAACTGGACTTTTTAAACGTTTGCATATCTAATGTGTCTACATGGAGGAATGAAAATGATAGTCAGTTTGTGGTTTTGGAAGGACATATGTACAGATTTCATTTAAAAGCAAGGTGTATGTGTAGTAGGACAAGAAACGCTTTCCAGTTTTTGAGAAACTTCAAATCTTTATTTATTCTGACTGGTATTTAAACAGTGAATTCCATGATTGCTGAGTATTTAAAATTGTAAGCTGTTCTAAGCTTTAAGGAACTAGAGATAATTTTATATTTCATTTGACATTCGCGAATTTCTAAAAAAAAAATGATATTTGGAGAAAAATCGTCAAAAAATTATAGATTTCAAGCAGGAAAGAAGACAAACCCTGAGAATTTAAAGTCTGCATTTTTCAAATCTCAAGGATCATCAAATATTTTTTTCTCATCCTTATTAATCCATCACATCTTCTTCACCTCTCATGTTTTTATATGAAAGTTCCCAACTTCCAGTCAGTCCGTCCACCTTCAATCTATCCAAGTTTGAAGAACCTTTAGCACCTTGTCCATGTTCCATGTTCCCTTCCTGGATGAAGCTAGGAAATGTAAGCCGACTAAACTGCCTCTGCCTGAACGTCTTCAGCATCGATGAAATTCAGGATGAGGCGAGGTGGGACTCAAACGTAAGGAATTACTTAATGATTACCCTTCGTTCTTGATGGCGTCGGTGGAATTAATTTCCTATCGACGGAGGCTCATAAATCTTATCCTGTTGAGGAGTTAATGAATCGATCCCGTCTTTCAGGATTCCTCTCTCTCTCCTTTCCTATTAGCAATTATGTTTTACCTAGCCCCTTGGATCTACAATCTACTCCTTGGCATCTCGATAAATTCCCTTCCTATCAAAAGGTTTTCAAAAAAATATGCATACCGATATAAACGCAGTTGTAAGTTTGGATTATTATCCCATTTGTGAGGAATTTTTTTAATGTGTCACGTTGAATATTTTTCAAGTTAAAAAAAACCTGCTAACCGATGAGCGGTTGAAGGTTATCAGGAGTCAAGTTCAGCAGATTGAGATTGTGGTGGCTTTGCTAAATTTCTTTTACCAGATTGTCGGCTCCAACTATCATTCCCTTGCGTTAATGAATAACAGGAATTTGATAGATTTCTGCAGAGTATATCCTAATTATTGGGAAAATGGCTCAAAAATACTCAAAGCCGATCCTAGGTGATCGTAAAAATAAATAAAAAAAACAATAGATTCTTTGAGGCGCATGAACTCCAAAGAAATCTGGGATAGCAATCCAAAGGGAAGGAAGGTAATGTCATTAAATCCAATAGGTCCAGATTGTTCTCTCTCCAATATAGTAGGCCTAGTTTTTTGTCTCTAAACTTTTTCTCTATAAGAGGACTAAGGACGAGACGAACTGCAGAATAGGGCAGACGTTACTAATGCTATTACAGTATCAACCATCAACATTATATCCCAATGAAAGGAATAAGTGAAACTCCTCTTCCGTCTACGTCGAGAGAAAACTAAAATAAGCTGTGGAAATCTTTTATTTCAATTTTATTTCAATCGAAGAGAAGTTCTTGAGAAACAAAGGGACGTTTATGTCCCAGTTTAATATAATTTATTGTTATTTGTATCGTTACTCCTTCAAAGCCAAAGTCCTTCTTTTCCCTATCTTGAGTGGTGGGGAAACAAGGGTTTAAGAATTATTTTCTTTCGGGAATGCTAATTTATTTTCCTACACAGTCCTCTCTAGTACCGTTGTGTAATGGAAGAAGTATGGGCTTTTATTATGTTGTTCGACTTTGTAGATATATTTCTTGATGCATTGGATTGTATTAAAAGTTCCTCAAAATAATTTCTTGGCCAAGGATACAGAATAGTTGGAAGTTGGAACTATTGGGAATTGAGGTTAACCCTTGAAATTATATGGATAGATCAACATTCAAGAACATTACGTATATGTGGCATGTCCTATAGCTGAAATATGCTGTAAACAGGCTCGTTTTTAAGGTTTTAAAAAATTGGAACGCCGAGAAACTGGATGGATCCGTTTCAGGGAAAAGGGTTACTTAATTGTTATTAAGTATTTTCTTCTCTACTTCATTGCGGGTTAATAGCTTGTAAAAAGGGATGGAATCTAATGCAAGGGCAAGTTTATATATTTTTTGTGAATTTATAGAACTGCTCTCAATATAGTTGGTATTTAGAAGGGTTACTTGCATTAAATGTATAGTTTAGTGTATAATCCTTGTTAGGTCTGTAGAAAAAAAGTGTATAATTTCATGATGAGCCGAACGTCTAATACGAGCAAATAGCTGGTTAAGTTCTAAAAAGTGAAAAAATCCCATGATGAAGCAAGGGTATTAAAAACGAAATGGGATTGTAAAAGAAATAGAAAAGGCTACTCGTTCATTTCCAAGTCCAGTCTACAGTTCTTGTACTTAAACTGATGCATTTTGTTTTTGTTCGAGAAAATCCATACATGTGTATTTGTTTCAACTCCGTTCCAGTAAATTGTAGAGCATACACACGTACGAACAAATTGCAGTGTGGAGTCACCTCAAGGTATGAATTAGTTTTAATGTTAAGCAAAGGATAATGTTGGATTTGTAACAAGAGCTAGTTAGCTGGTCAAGTTCTGTAACAATTGGAATTGAACACATTTATGAAAAACCTTTTCTTCTAGAACCATTTGGCCTTGCAGGGATGGGTAATTTTTCCAGTCACTTGTAATTATTATCCATTAAAAAATAAAACTAAATAAAAAATTTGAATGCACAAAATTTCTAGAGATTAAACATGGTTTTTGAATTAATTTTCAGATCATCTACTATTACACCCAGCTAATTTATCAGAAATTTATACCCTCGCCGCAATTCCCATTGTTTCGGAAGGCAATCAAAAAGCTATTATCGACCCCGTTATGGAATGCATGGAATTTAAAAACCCTTCACAAGGAAATGCCATCAAGCAATCTATGGGCAGGTGGACAAAATTATTAAATCCGTACAGTTGTAAGTTATGCCATCACCCGAAGGCCTTCATCATCTCATTTCGTATGATATCTCCTAATCCATCTCGGTGTTAATGAGAAGACAGAATTTAAGAAAACCTCACAGGAAACAAAAGGAGATTTGAAGCCCATGCGACTGCCCACTCTACCATACCACCTAGTCATGTCCATATAAGCCGAACCGGTGCAACGCTCAAAGCCAAAAGCCAGCGCGTTGAAGCTAAATGTATTGACTGACGGATAGCACCGGGGCTGGCACACTAATTCCCGTCGGCTTGGCTTTTGAATGTTTTGAATTCAGCATCCTCAGCCCTCGTCCAACTAACTGATGAAGATGCTCTTCGTTGGTTTGGATTTGGAAGTTGTGGCTAAGTTGCTTTTAAAATGAGCTAAAGGATTGTTTAACTCCTGAATGGCTCTGCAATATATTATGCCATGGAACAGCCTCGGCTGCAAACTAACAATACAATAAGCCACACCACCATAGCACGACATGACACGTGCACAGTGGACAAGCCTTCTGAAAATTAAAATGAAATCCATCCTCTCTGGCTCTTTTAATCGGACTTTTTTCTTCTTAACTTTTCAAACCGCTCACTTCTATATCTTTATGTCCACCCTTAACTTAAATAAAATAATATTACTTTAGGGCATATTATAATAGAATATTGTAGTATGTTTATAAAGGGCTTATGAAGGGATTGACTTTTTGAACAACGGATTCCTTATTGTAAATTGTAATCCTGGCAAAGGGGAATGTTTTCTGTTTTTTATCGAATAAAAGAATGAATAGATGTGCGTTCAATTCATGTGTCAAAAATCAAAATCAAGGCTGGATTTCTCGATCTTCGATATCTCGTTAATTAATCTCAACATATTTTTCTCTTGCCATATTTACCTCTGGGCCTGGAATTGGATAAGCATAATTTCTTTTGAAATTCGTCTTGACTGTTCTTGATCTCTTTGAGGTTTATCTGCGGAAAAATTAGCTTAAAATAATGTGCTTTTCATTTCCAGTTTTGAAGTTCAAGGCTGTCCAAGGTCCACTTAAAAAAACTACGAAAAAGTATCCCACAACCTTTATAAAAGGCTATATATCCAATGAAACTCTCCGTAAATTTAATATACAAGACGAGCAATCAAAATAAATCCAAATCAAATTCATAATCATGAGGGCAGGGCAACCTCTCTCAGCAACCTAACCTGGATTGTTACAGACGATTATATCCCATCTCTCCTGCCTCCTCAACTAGAAGTAATTCATTTTGGAATCTTTACACAGGGACGAACTCTTTATGTAATGGTCTCAACATAACATAACTTACAGAATCTGGCCTAACAACGCTTGCCTGCCCAGTTTTGCCCAAGTCAAGATCAGAGGATGGGAGTATCTTATAATAATATATAATAAAAAGACCCTTAAGGGAATATAAAGAAGATGAAAGGGGCAGTAGGGCAAAAGAACGATGAACGAGGTAGATGATAAAATGATAGATTGAAAACTTGGCGTGGAGTATAAAAAATCCCATGAAGATTGCTTTGGTAAAGAACCCTTGGGCAAAATCATATTTCATTCCTCTGGAAATAGCTCTAACCTATTGGATTCTTAGGGAATTTAAAATCCTCTCCGTGTTATCTATTTTCTTAAAATCTATTTAACACTTCCGAACTTGATTGTTAATTACGACCTATTTACTAAATCCCAAGTAAATTATTCACAAATTTTAATGTTCAATCCTAACAAGTCATCCGGGAATAAAAATACTAATTGTATGGTTTAGGTACCTCGACATCGTTAATCGAACCGGACATCGGGATTCAAATCGGCCATATCCATCCATCATTTAAAAAGTCTTTAAAAATCCAGTATTGACCAATAGAGCTTATCCACAGGCGATAAGTGCCCATTTTAAAAATCCAGAGTTTTTATCCCCCTCCGCTATACTTGGATTTTATGTGTTCCTTAAAGGACAACCGGTCTGACTACAATCGACACCAGGCCCTTTTAATGCCTAATATATATGTATGGAATTCATCAGGAGATTTCTATAAAAAAGGAGGCAATCATTCATCTTTCTTTCTGGACGTACTGACGCGGAGGAGCCTTAATCTCTTCTCGATTCCCGTCTTATTGAGTAGAATTTGAGCCCTTGGCCTGTGTTTTATTTTTATATGCCGATCTCTATACTGTATACGGGAGATTGTGTCAGTGCAGATCGTATGTTGATACTTATACCTTGTACTCGTAATAGGATGTAGTCAAGTATTCAGAGAAGGATGATAAGATTGTTATGTGAGGATTGAAATAGATAGATTGAGGATCCTGAGAAGAATACCTCTCATGATAGGGAAGAAGCCTTAGCTGTCAGTTCTTAAAAAAAACCCAGAGCGGATGATGATTATTATTATGAGACGATTACTGGACTCGATACAACAGACTTGGAGATGAGTTGGATCTTGAATCCATTAGAAAAAACATAATATGCTGATCCTCCCTTCTATGGATGGATGGATTGTGAATAGTTTGACTGATCTTCATTGTTCTTCTTCAGGCAAATCAGGGACTTATTATTAGGAGAAGGTGAGGAATGCGCTGGAATGGGTTTAACGTAGGAGGGATACTTGGACAGTTTTTGGAGTTTAGAATATTTAAAATAAAATTTAGGATTGTACTTGATTCGACTGGATTCATTTTATGGTGGAAAATGAGTTTTAACGAATTAATACGAGCAATGAATAGATTTATAAATCATAGTGAATTTGTCAGCATTTAAAGAGCTAACGATTAGCCAAGTGAAAGTAGAAAATTAACGGAAAATTAAGATTAAGTCATGAAGTAAGACTATAGCTTAAAAACTATTAAAATTAAGTCGCTGGACGCTCAACTGACCATCAGCCGTCAATACGGTTTTTTAAAGCCCCTAACTTGGTTAGGCTTGGCACAAGACAAATTATGAGAAACAATGGACTGGTCCAAGACAATAGCTTCATTCACCTTTCAATTTGGATTTCTGCCTCTTCACTTCTTCCTACCTCTCCTAAGTCCAGGGGATGAAGACAACATAATCAGTTTATGTTTATGTTCGTATCTAGCTTAGTTAATGATATTACTAGCGTCCGTACAAGTCACTGGAATTAAGTTCAGTAATCCAGGCAGAAGTTTCAAGCTTCCCATTGTTCCCGTCTTCTTCTTTATCTTCAATTTAAAAAAAAATCTAGTCCGACCGAGAAAGATTTGTACGGATTATTGGATGCGTTTGTATTTATAAGGTAGCTAGTAACGTGTAACAGTAGAGAGTTAAACATTTCTCCTTATTTGGCCATCGGAGCTGACAGGATTTGACTAAATAAATGGCCTTTTGATCAATGTTTTTTCTGATTCAATGCATTGTTTAAACGATTAAACTAGCATGTTGAACGAAGAACAAACCACGCTGATTATTTTCGTAAGAATATTCAGTTAGCCTTGAAGCGGCTGACCTGTAGTAGAAGATTACTAGATTGATTTAAAAAATAAATCTCTTTTCGAGTAAAAATTTATTATAAATTATGTTAAATAGATTCAGGCAAGAGTTAGATTTACCACTGAATCTGTATAATCTTCAGAAGCCACTTTCTGAAACATAAGATGTACGGGAAGGGTATTGAAAATTCAAAGAATCAATTGTATTTACTCATCCACCTGAGGCAAAGTGTGATCAACATGTAAGATCATAAATTAGAATCGAAATGCAGAGAAACACAATACCTTTCCAACGAAGTCAATATTATTCCGACTCTTTTGTTGTAGAGAAGGAACAATCTAGGATTCTACAATGTATTCAGCTATAGAATAAGCTTTGTGGTTTTGGATTTTGAAGTTTTTGAAGATCTAAAAAAACAGCATGCCTCACTCCTCCTACTTGACATCAAACACGGAATCTGTGTACAAAGCTTTGGCTATGATTTATAGAAAAAGTGTAATATTTTATGCGGAAAAGCATATGCCTTTGAGAGGTTGAGATTTGAGAAGGAGATGAAAATTCCCTGCATATGTAATACATAATTGTTCTACTGGATTGCATCAGAATATGTAAATTGTAAATTGCTATGAAAAATATCAGGATGATTGGACACAAGGTGTATCTCCCTCGTTTGTTACCTCTGCTAACAAGGAATGAAATAAATTCTGTAAATCGGCTCGGGGTTCGGGTAAACCCACTTTTCATTTTTATTAATAATAAATCCTATTACAAAGTACTTGTGTACAGTAATCATGTACAATGGAAGTGTGAAGTTCTTGGATTTTTTGAGAGTTTGAGGAGGTTTTCAGGACTGTCTGGTTACGGGATAGATTTATTTTATTATGCAAACATGGTTCCATCCCTCTTGGAACTGCGATTCCGGATTTGGATTCCTAAGCAGAAACAGACGACAAAGAGCGAGTTGAAAGAAGTTGAGTGTTGGGGCAGAATTTTAGACTTTAACGTCCCAAGATTTTGAGGATAATGATTTCCTGAGTCCCGGCTAAGATGTATTAAACAAAAAGAAGCTTATTAAAATATTTAATAGCTTCTTAGAAGTCTCAAAACTATCCTGGAATCTAGAAAGTTTAAAATTTACGATAAGTTTAATTCAATGTAATCGCAGAGTTCCCTATGAAGAGTACCACTCTAGCTATGCAAATCAGGGTTCTACGTTAAGTTAATACCCTCCTTGCTTACTGAATCTCGAATCCATCTACATCCGAAACCCAAACGAAATAGACAACCACTTTTTCCCAACTTTTGAGTCAGAAATCCTTAAATCTGGACACGACTAGGTTGGGTTGCCCCTTTACGCTCTTTTTAGTCCTAAAAACTTTGGAATTAAAACCCTACTAGCTAGTGCAGTAAGTAGATGCATATCTTTGTTCCTGAGAGGGAATGGACTGATGGGGTTACATGTTTTGATTGGACCCTTGGCTTTATAGTTCGGAGAATAACAAAAGCCTCCAAGCCCCAACAAGGATGAGCATTTATTATTCTTTGCATTTTCTAACAAGGTAGGGTTGGGTGATGTAATGTAATCAAAGAATCATTAATTTCTTTTGGCATGCTCTCATCTTCTCCTGTCGTCATTAGGAAAAGTAAACCCTTTCTTCCCATCATATTATACACTAGAACTGGTAGGTTCAAAGTGTTATATGAATTCATTCCGAATCCTCCATGTCCTGGTCCTGGTATTGTATGTAGTTAGGTTGGACTGATTGATAACAGATTCCATCAGGATAAGGGATATGAAATTCCCATCATGAATAATCAACATACCCGAGACCTGTCTACAGAATCAATGTTACTCATCCCAAATGAGCTTCATCTTTAATAACTTGTGGGTTAGAGGAGGGACTGATGCCGAAGTGATGTTGATGTGTTTGGATCTCAAGTCCTAGAGCCCCTACCAGACCTGACAGACTTGCTTCCAGGAAGTACTTTCTTGGCTCAGAAATTTCGAGGTTTAGTGAAAAAATCTCAGGAAGGGAATCTCTGAATATTTTAAGGGTTTTAAAAACTAGTAAAATATTTTATATAAAATCCCAGTCGGATGGTGGGGAGAAATGTGCGAGTGAAACCTGGAAAAGGTTTAAAATCCTCTCCTCCCTGTGTGAATAATAATATGGCTGTAATAGTAACTCGTGTCCTAAGTTGCTAAGAATAGTTCCATCCCCTTTAGTATTTCCCCCAAAGCCTGATGTCGGTGTGGTTTAGTCTTGTTATCTAACCTGACATCCTGCCATCTCATATTATTATTATTATCCAATATTCCATTATATTTTCACCATTATGCACGAACGGGCTGAGAGGCAGTTATTCGAATACGGATGAGTATCGTCCTAGCCCCAACGCAACGCAACGACGAGGAAACCAACCCTTCTTCTATCCATTTGCATAAGTATATTACCATTATCATTGTTACCTTCACGGGGTTAGTCAAAAAATGGATGTAAAAGGCACGAGAGCCGGTTGCTTGTTCGTGTTCGTTAGTGTCCTATTATAGTGCATCTTTTTTCAAAAAACCAAGATACTCTTCATATTTTTTCCACTATATGATATTATAATGATGGGATAGATGCAGGAGCAGCAGGTGATGTGTATAGGTGATGGGAGATCAACTGGTTCTTCAGCCGTGTGGAATGGCATTTTGAAGATACAGGCTGCATTTACAGTTTACAATAACACTTTGTCATTTCTCATCGGCTCAAGAATCTGATCTAAATTCTCCCTTAAAAGGTATAAGACATATCTTGAGGCTCATCATCTTTCCGGAGTCAAAACTGGATTGACACTCTCCGCATGCCTCTATATGGAGTTTGGAGTGAATGCTCCGGAATTAAGGATTCCTTGGAGCTTATAACTTAAGATGGAGAGAACAGGCCTGAATAGTTACTGTGTAATCATATTCTTAGTTTAGCTGAGGAAATTCCGCCAGCCTCCTCATGCAGATCCTTCTCAACTTGAAAGCCAGCAGATTAGATTAGTGTATGAAAGGCGGAAGGAAGAAAGAGGCAGGCAGGAGAGACAGATATTATTATTAGGAATGATACGAGAAAGAAGTTGGGTTCTGAGACTAGTGTTTCCTAACTTTTTACCCCAAATTACAAAAACTGGAATATTCATCAATGCCGGGATTTATTTTATAGAGGAACCTGCATTTTTTACTAAAATTCATGACAAGGAGTGCCCCAAATGGGAAATTTTAAAAATACACAACAGAATAATATTATCTTAACAGTGAAATAAATGTACTTAAAAAGGTCTTTGATAATATCCCGTAAAAAACCCAACGAAAAAGGTTCTTTCTCTCATCATTTTTGAAAGCTACAGGATGCCTGGAATTGGGATGTGCGTGGTGCATTTCCTGTAATTCGTATCTCTCTCGTTCTCTTGTAGTCTTGTTAGCTGTGCCGTACCTCCCTGACGTTCCTGTCGGAAGGAAGGGATATATTTTTGAGAGAAGAAATCAGAGAAAGGACCGGCAGCTGGGAATAATGTACTTGGATGCCGAAAATAGACGGGAGAAAGTTGCCTGGAAAGAGGAGAAGAAAGCAGAGGGATAAGAATCGTGTAGACGAAGAAGATGAGAGGAAACAAGGGCCAAGATGCTCCACACATACATTTCTCCTAAGATATTTCACATTATCCCTTCGTTTAGTCTCAAGGAAAGGGATCAATAATACATTTATACTTATGTAACTCCCACAAGCCACCAGGCCACGTCCCGACACTATGAAGTTATCTCCTAGCAGAAGGTTCCAAGGCTAACGCTGGACCTGTAAATGTGCAGCCGAAATTGTAAATGGGACTGCAACTGTCTCATCCATTCCTGTGGTCGCGATCCTCACATATTTTTTAACGGTTTTGGAGATTAATGGGGCACGGATTTGCCCTCCTGGTTAACGTTTTGTTGGTTTCCAGAATATTTTTGTTAAATGAGGTGTTTGGATGTCTTCTGCAAGTTTTAGCGGACCATTGTTTAGGTTGTTTAGATTAGATTTTGGAATTAGCCTATTGCTTTTCAAGCAGTGGAATAGCATGATTCAACTATCCAAGTATTTTGACTATGGATTGTTTAAAAAAAATCCTTATAACTCCACTGCAAATCGGCCAGGACAAAGTCAGTCGAAGTTTGTGCAATATGTTTGGTGTTCTGATCGTTGTAAACCGATTATGCCTTTAAAAATCGCACCCAACTTTCCGTTATTCCTCCGTCAAGATTTTAAATATTTTGAAATGCTCTCCCTCTGCAGTAATTTAGCACTACCGTCAAATAATTACAAGTTTTAATTGCCCTGATAAAAGTTCACATTTTATAATATTATGACTTTCCTCCGTCGGTCGGTAGCGTTTATAATTCCCCTTTCACAAAGGTCTGGTTTGGCTATGATCGGTATCAAAATCCGTATCCAAATTCCATGAAGATATCTGTGCCCTATGCATGCCTCCCCCTCATTGATCCCACGTGGTGAAAGGGATTTATGAGCCTGTAGTAGTTACATTACAATATCTTAAGGTCGGCTGCTCAGCCACAGCCGTGGCGGAATATTCCCAGCCTTCTCTTTTGTACTCCGTGTAGTTGCAAACAATGTAAGAACGAACCAAAGGAATCCATATTATTATTTGACTCCGCCGCATTTTGCAGCCCGAAAAATGACTATACCTATATCTGTGTACAATATTGATTAAACAATGATAATAATAAAGATGCATTGGATCCTGGTGTCTGAAATCCTGCCAAAGGGAAACTCAGGGCCAAGAACACGATTCCTCGGCTAAAATTCGTGGCAGTGGTGGCACTCTATAGGTCCCGTACCCTGTGCTCTGATTATATTGAGCATTGAACATTCTGCTTTCTCCAAGGAAACTTTCCCTTAAACACAGAGGAATTCAAAGTTCGTGAGAAAACCCGTCTAAACTTTTTTATGACGATAGTCCCAGCCCCAACCTACCAACCAGCAGCAGTTCTATTTCTAGAGCCAGGGACGTCAATATAGCCTAAGTTACTACTTATTATACAGCCCCCTGTACTTGTACTTTCTAGTAGGAGCACAGGGTTCCGTTCGAGGCTATAAAGCCCCAAGACTCCTCACTAATATCATATTATGGGCTAGGAGTGTGGGCTATTATTATATGCAGCGCATCTTATTAAATATTGTATTTTATGCATTGAGCCTTAGAGAGGACTTTCTTTCCTTCTCTAACTTTCCGTAGAAGAGTTCCACGTTATAGAGGAACTTTCTCCCTCCGATCTGTATACAATGGGATATACATATCGAGCTTTGGTCTTATTATTACGGGGAATATTATAGGAGCAATTTCAAACTATCTCCCGTTCCCTAGTTTCCAGCAGTTTTTTAAGAGAAGTTCGGCATCCTTTTTAGAGAAGAATTGTGGAAGTAGTTGGAGAAGAAGATACCTTTTAAGGTACATTTCCTATATCCTGTCGTTTAGTATTTTGAAATTTTTCATGGGCTAACTGAGCCGAGACTAACTGACACACGTTCCTTTCTTGCTTCCTCTCCACTCTCTTTCTCCGTTCTAAGGAGAGATAAATGTAATGTAATATCAAGTTGTAAGTTGTACCGTACTGAGGGATGGTGGTTGTAATGTCTTTGATGCTTGTTACTTCTGTACTTGGAAACAACTACTTTAAACATTTCGCAAAGTGTATAGTGTACTGCTGCTGGTGGAATTGCTTTTATTTTTCGATATTCACGGCTGTAGTTGTGGATAGTGGATGGATAAGTGGGCACGTAGACCAGTTTTTTGGACGGTGGATGTTATTATCTAAAATTCTGCTTTTTACGACCGTACCAAGAACAGCTTAATGCTTGGGGTTGGCTAATTTCAAAATACGTTTCCGGATATCAATTTCCCTGCTACGGTTCTTCCCCTAATATGCCTGATCAATAAAAAAAACTTGGTTGAAGAAAAACGGGAACTTTGCTTGGGAGGTTCCAGCCCGTCATATAAAAGTACATGCTCTATTTCCCCTGTATCAGTTAGTTTGTGAAGATTTTGTAAGTCAAAGTAGATATATGTATCTATGTTATGTAGATGGGAATTCTGCATATCTTATTTTTGCACACTTTCTCCTCTCGTCCCATCTTGATGCTGGAGGAATTTATACTCGGGATATTTATATATACGACGAGGACATAACATAATCTTGAGTCTTGACGAGCTCTCTATTCAGGATTGTCGATTTTTTGCACAAGATATTTCCTCCTTTCATCATCTTTTATGGCTAAAATAGAGTTAACTCAATCTGTATGCTTCGTACGATAGAATGTACGTAATGCCACTTATACTATCATGGCTGACTGGTTTCTTCTCTGAATATATTTAGTCGGAGGGAGCAATCTTGGGTTTAAAACCGTAGACAAAACGAGAAGGCTTGTTTGGTCAATTTATTTTGCAATTTTAACTTCTTTGTTTACTCTCCTCGACTAGTTTCAAGAGACTTGCAGAGGGTTTCAATAGCATCGAGAGGAGGAAAGGGACGTTAGCTTAAATAGTTCCTCTATCTAAAAGACTTTCTCCTGTCCCGTTAAGAATGAAATGATCGAGGTTTCCCCGATAGCAGCCCAAGTATGGGTGATGTAACTCTTTTTACGGCAATATGATTACGATACATGATGAGTCTTAGATGGGATGATGTGGATGTCGATGTCGCGGGATATATGTGCCATGGATATGAAAGCATGAGGGCTATGCAAGAGACAAATTTCACACTTGAACGAAATTTTTGGTATTTTGTTGTAAAAAAGACAGTCTTTGTAAAGGAGTTGGATGGGAAGCCGTTGGTATCGGTCTCGTTGAATTCCGTTATGTTATGTTATTTCCGTCCCACCGGCTTGCCCATCCAATCCATAAAATTTTATTTTTATTATACTGTTTTGTATATATCACATAACAATGACAATGATAATAAAGTAGCTTGTAGTAGACAGAGGTATATATGTATGTGTTTTTTACGTTACAAGTTATATAAATCCTCTATTCTTCCGAGTTTTGTGATTTGGTTTACTTCATCGTGGGAACAGTCCTTATGGTTCTGGTACAATATCATTACTACTAGATGAGAGTATATAACAAGATCGAGTATATTTATTACATTATATTTAGCTGACATTTCCCTCTGTATTAAGTAGCGTGGGTGGTGATTTGTTTTTAGAATTTTGTCCATGACAAACTACTAACTAAAACTTGTGCATGTTGGCTAGCCTGTACTTCTGTCCCAGTCGTGATAATATCGGGATCGTTATTAAGGGCTATTACTATTACCATTGGCTGAGATAATAATAATCATAATAATATTAACATGGCGATACGCGACTCGCGGTTCGGATATATAAATAATGCGTTGATGTGAGGGATACTATTACATACTTATAAATAATTTTAAGGGATGATGATGATTTCGGATATTAGTCCGAGCCTCTCCCCGGCTTCTGTTTTCCTTATGGCTATTTACTCTAGCACGATATCAGCCTCCCGGTTTACACTCATATCTTCTCCAGGAATCTCATATTCGGGCATCTATTTAAAAAACAAAAAAAAATCGAAATCATAATTCATCCTTGTAAATCGATTACTCCAAGAGTACGGTACGAGACAATAGTTAAAGCTTAGCAGCAACAGCAGATATAGATAGATAGATGATGTCATTTTAGCTTTAAATTGTGACAAAATGAAAGAGTGCAGAAGTAATAGTGTTTTTCTCTCCTAAAAGGCGAGACTTTCTGTTAAATTGCATTGATTCCTCTGTACAATTCCAGATTTGAAAAAAATTGGCCTCTGCAAAATCCTTCGTTCCGGTTTAAACTGCAACTGCGGAAAGAGTATTGGATTTCGGAGTTAAGTGGACCGTTAGCCTAGATATGGCTCCAGAGCCGGGTGAAACCTCCTCTCCGCATCAAGTAAACTTTCAGATAAGGAACCTAAGCTAAGTGTAACCAACCAACAAGGACAATGACAACAATGCAATGGATCCTGACCAAGGAGCAAAATCCTCTTCAACCCTTCGAAAAGATCCGAATCTTTATTTTTATCGCACTTTCTGTTGAGTGCTCAACCCATCCAATTCACCATCCAGCTCAATCGAAACCATTTGCCCATTTCTTATTATATATCTCTCAGAGAGATCCTTAAAGTCCCTTTCCCACCAACAATAAGTAGAAAAGATAGATAGATAGCTGCTGGAGATAGCTCTGAACGAAAATACCCTTCGTCTACTATAAGGTTACCTATACACAAACAAGGATCATTTCTACTTCACCACACCACCACCGGTAACACCACCACCACCTCCATTTCAGGATCCAGAAGGCGACTATCCCTTCATAACACTTTACGTCCCTACATGCATATAAAGTAAATGATCCATCCATTTTATTTTTTCCCTTCTAAGAGGCTGCAGAGGAGCTGGGAGATAACCCACTTTGATAATAATTTTCTGAAGCTTGAGGAGGCTGTTCAAAAACACTTTTCCGTCTCCTCGAGTGTCATTATTACCAAGCTTCAATATTCTATATCGGGCTTCTATTAACAATATACTATCGTCATTATCGGGAGGATCATCGGTTCCAAGTTTCCAAGACCAATTGAGTAGGATCCTCCTCCCTGTGACAATGAGTAAGACAATGGGATATAGATGGATGAGAGGGTTAAATTCTTTGGGCCCTTTATCTTCCTTGTTTTTCAAACAGTTTAGTCGGGAATGGTGAATGTGAACCTATACTTTATTCCGTACCATGTTCCACAAACACCAGAGCAGAGCCCAGCCTGTTACGTTATTATCTCAATCTACTACCTCCTCTTCTACCTGCTTGAGGATAACAAGGGCCCTTAAGCTAATGGTGTAAAATACCTCGTATTCTCACGTCTCGAAAGTGAGAAGTGTCAATATCTTATCTCTACTTTGATCTTTCTAAAGATAGGAGGAATAAATAAAGGGAGCGAAACAGAGCTTGTTTAGTTTGATTGACGGTTATTGTCTAAAAGTTTGGGGCAAACTTTCTATCTGTGTACACCGGTTTGTTAGTAATTGTTGATGGAAGAATTATGGATCAGTTTGTACTTTCTGCAAGCTGCACATCGTTGTGTATTATTGCTATTGACAGTTGTAGTTCTAGTTGGTTATAACTGTCTTTTCAAACTTATTTCAGAAAGAACTCTCAAAAAATCCTTGTATTCTATTGCTGATATGAGCTGCAAAATTATATACGAAGCCGATAAAAGGAAACTCCCATACTTCCAGACTCAATATGTAATTGAAAACACATGAAAAGTAATTTCGAAGCAATTCTATCACCTAACCCTTCAGGGTACAATATTATAAAAGGCAGAAGCCATTCCTAAATGATCCCATTCTGTCAATAATGCCAAAAACTTAGGACTAGAATGGCGACATAAACGGAAATGGGAATTGCAGTCTCGGCTCAAAAAACTCCCTTGCTACCAGGAGCAACTCTGCAAAGTTGGCATATATTTGTACACACACAAAGGATAGCGAGACAGAGGAGGGCTCAATATTATTAAATGGTACTTTCACTCTCTCTCTCTTTCTCTTAAGAAAAAGTCTATTTTCCTAAGGGGAAATCATAAATGTCCCAATGTCCCATAGTTCAACTTGCTCCCATCACATGTATGCATATTTGATTTCGCAATCTGCATAAAATTTACCGGTTGACTAGGGTTTGATGGCAGAGGAGTTGGAAATAAGATTCCAACTTTCAGACTTCCACTCGAACAGAATCCTGCATTTCTGCTCCCTGTCTAGTGTCTACTGCCTTTATGCACTAGTTACTAGTACTTGTCGTACTTGTCTGCTATTACATACCTCCTATTCCTATACGTTATACGGAGCTAACTGCAAACTTGACACGGCCACACCAAGAGCCAAGTAGAAAAGTCAAATAGTCTAGAGGTAGGAAGTGTTTTCCTCGCTAGACTCTCGGTATAAATTTGCAATTCAATGTGAAAAAAGGGGATAATAAAGTAAAGTGGTCCGGAGAGTGACTTTGACTTGGAAAAATGTGAAGCTGTCTCTCCTCCTGTCACCAGAATATGATTATTATGCTGGGCAACTTTTCTTATTCCTCATCTGTAGGATTCGAATTGGTCCTCTAGTCCCGTATTACATGTAAAAGTAGGAGTTTTCAAAAACGACTACTCACAGGGAGTAGTAGTAGTGTTTAGTAATACCAGTTATGATTTTTTTCTCCCCCGTTTCATTCACCATTTTTCAAAGAAAGAACAAAGAGAGAAAAGTTGGCTTGACTTAACTATTACATCAAATGTCCCCAAGGGAGCCTCCCAGTTAGCAAAAAGTAAGGATGACATTCCTAATATATATATATTCCTCAGGTCTAGAAGCTAGCTCGGTTGGAGGAAGGGTATTACTTATAAAATTACTTTACGACCAAGTTAACTGCAACAATTAGTCTGTATTTGTTTTTACGACTCTTTTACTACTACCTTTTGCGGTTTTGTTTCTATGAAAGTAAATGTACGGATGCTTTAGAGAAGAGATTCTCTATATACGGAAGAATCGTGTCGTTCTGTTAGGTCTTAGGTCCGACTTGAACATGAACAGTCAAATGCAATGGAATCTGAAGGGAAAGTTCTTATGTATAAAAAGCTTATGAGATCTGAGAATCCTAAGACATAAGTGAAGGAAGTAAGTCGAGCTGAAAGGTAGAGATAAAATGGGCCCGTAAGTAGCTTTTAGGATAAGATTTACGACTCCTGACTCGTGCAGAAATTGAGATGTGAACTGGGGGAAGGACGTTTGGGAGAAATTAATTAAAGAATTTGCATAAGGATAGCTGCCGAGGAGCAAACAGATTTATAATCCAGCTCAGGGATGAGGATTCGTATACTATTATATAGGAAGGGAGATGATATAAAATACATACCTGGAAGTAATGGTAATCCGGAATTAATTGTCATGCCCATAATGGTGTGGGGGGTGGGGGCCGTCTTGGAGCGGGGAAGGGGGGCGGTGGCCGATTTGGCGGAGGAAACGGTGGCACATACAATGGTGGCACTGACACTGAATTATTATGATGAGGAATCATTCCATTCGAGTGAAGATGAGGATGTTGATGCTGGAGCTGATGATGACTGTGATTGTGATGACTGTGCTGACTATTTGAAATCGTATGATTCCCCACACTCCCACTAAGATTTAGAGGTAGCGTTGAGCCACCGCCGGTAGAACAATTGTAATTATTACTAACACTACTCGCCACACTGCTCCCGCTACCAGGGCGTGTCAATGTTCTCGTCGAATTACTGTAGGAAGCTCGTGGATTCGGCAAAGCACATCGGAGCTTTGCCCAGAACTGTTTATCGTTTGCGGAGAGGACGGTAGCGGAGCGGAGGCAGACGCGGAGGTCAGGATCCATGTCCCTCGTCGTGAGGTCACCCAGGGTGACGGCAATGAGCCGGTTCTTGGACCGGTCCCTAAGCGCTGCATGAAGTGCCGATTTGAATTCGAATCGACACCATTCAGACTGAATGAAGTTTTTAGAGAGGACTATAACAGTTCTTCGACTCGAAGTTACGGCTTCGACAATCGTGTCCGCAACGTAAGCAGTGATTGGGAACTCTTTGTAATGAAGGCAGAGTCTGTATTGCTGAAGTTCGGGCTGGAATACCTGACTGACCCAAGGGTCATCTTTGACACTGTATGCCACGTAGCAGTCGTATAGTTTTTCACAGTCATCCAGGGTCGTTTGGTAGCAGTGATTCAGGGGGCATTTGGACACTGCCCAAATCCGGAGGGCATTCCGTTTCCTACAAACGGCAACGAAAACGGATCCGATGAGGAGACAGATTGCCATTACGACAGCTAATAGGGGTAGGTAAGGGGGCATGGATGTTTCGGTGGCTTCCACGGCTCCAGATAGGGCTGTGATTTCCGAACACTTCGTCCCGTTCATGTAAACTAGGGAGAGGGACTTTCCGTTGAGACGGCAGTTAACTCCTTGGGCATCCATGAGTTTGGCTACGTTAGCTTGAATCCAAGGAGCAGCTTGGGATACGTACTGCAAAAGATAGTGGTTATAATTTTAAAATCCTGTTAATTTCTAACAACAATAACCATATTACATCTTGCAAAATCTATAATTTTTATACTCATCAACAATTAAAAAGAGACATTGAACTTACATCACAATCGCATGACCACGGATTGTCATTAAGAGCAATTTCAACGAGGTAGGGATTTCGACTCAAGGACCACATCGTGAATTTGGTCAACCGATTTCCATCCAGCTTCAGAACTTCAAGGAGTCTCAAAGTGGCAAAAGTATTATTGGCAATGAAGGATATTTGATTATGTTCCAAGTATAGCTCCCGGATTGACTCCAGAGGCTCGAATTCGTAGCCTCGCAATTCAGTGAGCAAATTGTGTTCCAAATGTAAGCTCTGGAGTGACTTGAGGCCAGAAAATGAGTTGTTCTGAATCCTCTCGATGTTGGAATTATTCAAGTACAGGACTTTCATGTTCTTTCGTCCAATGAAAACGTGGCTGGTCAGTTTTTCGAAATTGTTGGAATCGAGGTATAATTCCGTCACGTCCATAGGGATTCGTGAAGGGACGGAGACGTGCCCTTTCGCAGCGCAGTCAACTATGTTTGCTGACCAGGTATCGTCATGATAGCATGTGCTGTTAAAAAATGCATCAAAATTAATTAATGTTTTTGTGAAATTCATAGACCCAAATACTTGGAATTTTCATTAAACATATGTCACATTGACAGATAAAAAGGTGCTGTATAAAATTCATCTGAATCTTTTTGTAAAAAAATGCATTTTGTAAAAGTTGTCCATTCTTAGAAAAATATCGCATGATACAAGTGTGGTTTTGCCATAAACGGCTATGAACACGGCATTTATAATGCAATTTTTATGGCAAACACAAAATATTTAAGATTTTTCATCTTATTGTTTAAAGGCAAAGACGTTTGCGAATCGTGGTTGGAAAATATTTTTAATGTAACTGGACAGATACTATTATCCCAGCTATTCTATGCTTTCAGTAGATAGAGACACCTAAAAATGCAATAATTTTAATTAGCTAAACAATTACAACTTACCAGTTATCTGGGCAACTCATCATACAGTCGCAGTAATCATAGTCACAGCATTCACACAGAGTGAAGCAATGCGTCTTATATGGGCAGAGAAAGTCGGACTGAGAAGCCTCCGACAAGGGCACAAATGACTTTTCCCGTTGGAATACCAACTTCCCATAAACGCTGTCCAAATCCATGACATTTGGATACTGCCTTGATTTCATGCCATTAATTCGAGTGAGCCACTCACTATTGCAGTCCAGGATGTAGGGATTCCCGGCCAAAAAGAATTCCGGCAAGAGCTTCCCTTCGGGGACGGGTGCAAGTTGAAGAGCCTTGAAGTCCATCGTCTCAATCTGGTTAGCGAAAATGTCGACCCTGGTTAAGTTTGAGTTCTTATAGAAGGTCAACGCTTCAACTTGAGAAATGAGGTTGTCATTCAGATACAGCATCTCGAGGCTGTCTGGGATGTTTGTAGGGCCGATTTTCGTTATTCGGTTGAATGAAGCGTCGAGTGTCTGTAGCCGGAGATCCGTTGCAAGGAAGTAATTTCCCAGATCTTGGATCCCGTTCTTGTGCAGATCCAGCCACTGCAACTTCTTCGGGATGAGGGCATAGTCAAACCAAGTTAGGTGGTTGTCCGAGATGTTGAGAAAGATAAGGTTCGGGGACTCGGCAAACAGATTACTAATGTCAGTGAGGAAGTTGGAGTCCAGTCGTACGGCTTGTAGGTTCGTGTTGAGGTCGAAGGAGCCCTTCTCTACAGATTGCAACTGGTTCCTCGCCATATTGAGGACTTTGAGACCCGGCAGGTCTTTCAGATCCTCCTTGCTAACGTTCGCAACCCGGTTCCCCGTCAGTCGTAAACCGTACAGATTTGGTAGTCCAATTAATCTCGGGGACTCCAGCTGCTCTATCTGATTTTCTCCCAAGTCGATTGTCTTTAAAAAAGTGAGATTCTGTGCAGCGGAGGGGATCTCCTTCAAAGCGTTCCCATTCAGGTTCAGATCCATTAGGCTGGAGCAGTTGTGGAAAGCCGCAGGATCGATAGTGGCCAATGCGTTATTGTCGAGGGACAGGAGACTCAGGACGAAGAGTCCATTGAGGGCAGTGGCATCGATAACCGTCAATTTATTGTGCGACAGGATTAGGGTATGGAGATTATTCAGAGATGAGAATGTATTCGGATGTATCGAGAAAATCTTATTGTGCTCGACATTGAGGATCTGAAGGCTGTAGAGGTCTTGAAACGGTTCCGGGCTCAGTTTTGTCAGTCCGTTGTAGCCCAAGTTGAGGAGGACTAGTCGGATGAGTCCAGAAAATATCCCGTGCTCATTCTCATCATTATTACTTTGGGACGATGGAACGGTTGTAGAACTGGTCTGGACCGATGTCGCGGTCTCATTAGTATTAACATCGTTGGTGAGGAGACTGCTCTTAATCATCCATTGAGATGTCAGGATATTGTGAGACAAGTCTAGTACAACAAGCTGGTCCAATTTGGCAAGTACCCTCGGAGGGAGGGCAGAGAGGGAATTGTTTTGCAAATAAATCTCAGTTATCTCTCCACTGTCCCGGAGTAATGTTTCGGGAAGGGCGACCAGTTTATTATCAGCCAAGTTCAGAACTCTGAGCCCTTTGAGTCCGGCCAGAGCACGATCCGCCACCACCGAAATCTCATTCCCTTGCAGATACAGTTCCTTCAATGAGCCCAGCGTAGCCAGTCCTCGAGGGGGAAGAAGAATCAAGCGATTGAAGGACAAGTCCACTACCTGGAGTCCTAATTTGCATCCCGATTCCCGTTGCCCGAACTGATTGTCCTTCTCGTCCCGCTCCCTAAAACCGAGGTCGCTGATGTCCTGAAGCCGGTTCATGCTCACATTCAGGGAGACGAGGGAACTGGCCGGACAGAAGAGCCTGTCCGGGAATGTCCAGATATTATTCGAACTAATGTCCACCTTCTCTAAATGCGGTAAGTGACTAAAGACGCCGGAGGCGATGTCCAAGCTGAGGACTGGCCATGCCGTATTGTGCGTCCTCAAGGTGAGGTTCTTGAGGAGAGAGAGCCCCGCAAAGACCGATGGGGGCAACCTACTCAGCTTGCAATGTTCGATATGGAGAGACCCGAGCCGGGAGAAATGGGACAGGCTCCCGGGTTGTAGGGAACTTTGATAAAATAAAACATCCGAGCATTCCAATTTCAGGGAGATGACAGAGTCCCCCGAAATCGTTGAGAAGTTGGTCTTGTCAAATTCACTATTGATGGTTCGAAGGCGACACGTGAGTGAGACATCGGAGGAGGACTGAGGTGAGAAATGTGACGGGGTCCGCTCGCATTCTTCCAACGGTTTCCCACGGACTGTGACAATCCCGAGAAATATCAGGAGGATATAAATCAACACACCTTGATGGCCAGCACTACGGCCCATTCTCACTTTTTCACTTGTCCAACACATTTTGAGACCTTTGGATCGTTGAAAGTTTCTGCTTTTTTATTTCAAACAAGAATTCACTCCTTCATTTCAACTCTCTTTTTATGAATTTAACGTCACCAGTTCAATTGTGAATGGGACTTGGTGATGGTAACTTTTTTTAGAGGAATAACTTTTTCCAAATTGTTTTCATTTGGAATTCGGAGATGTTTCCTTGCCGTTTCGGTGACTTTACTTTGTAAAGAGAGAGGGTTGTTGAAAGGTTGAAGATTTTTAAGAAACAAATGACGGAGGATAAGACAACCTGGAATTTAAGAAAAAAATCGATAAAAAATTTGAAGGAAATTAATGACATTTTCTTCGTTTCACTCATCAATGTCATCTCTTTAGGTTTGTAAGGAGGATATAAATGACTTGAAGACTTGAAAGGACGCATGATTTAATACTTTGTGGATGGATTCCTAATTTCAAGTGTGGAAAAGGTAAAGAATTATTAAGGCTTATGTAAATACACTTGTTCTATCAGTATTTAACCAGAAACTTCTTTATAATATATGGGCCAAGTAAGAGCTTAGAAGTAAATGCGATATTCAACCATATGCAACTATTGGTTTCATTTTATTAGGACTCTTTGCTATGTAATTTACCTAACGGGGGTTTCACCGAGTAAGAAGAACTTGGAAGAAGAAGATTTTAATGCTTATACGTTCTATGTACATGAATTCCACCTTATTTTTCATGTCTACAAACTTTTACAACAAAATTCTGTTCATATTATAGGAGAGAGAAGATTTTAAATATGGTTTAGTATTTGAAAAAATCAAGTTTGTTTTGAATTTTTTGAGAATTTTCGGTAAGATCTGGTTGGATAACATGAAGGGAGCAAAAAACGTAAGGAATTATTATGCTCATAAATTTTAAACTGTAACATTCATAATTTCTCAACAAATATCCATTTCATCTCCTGTCCAGTTTTTTTCTCCTTTTCCAACTTCGTCTACATACAAATGAGTTTATTATTCCGTAAATCTATCGACAAGAGATTCTCAGAAGTCTCAAGTTTCAACATTTTAACTTCAACTGACAGCTAAGTCAACATTGAGATTTCATTGGGAGGAGGGTGTTGGATTGAAAGGAGGAAAAAATTGTCTGAAGATTCTATATAATCTTATATCCGAGTCCTTTAGGGCTTGTAAATATTAAACTTGAGTTTAAATAGAAAAATCTTGAGATTTTTAAAATTTCTGTTTAAATAAATTTTTCTGATATTAGTCCTTGTTTAAATAAACCAAATCTTTTCATGTTTCTTGTTATATATAAGACAAATGTTTAACTTAATTGTTTTCCCAGCCTCAGTTGTTATACTTTAAGAACATGGTTTTGTTTGTCTCTACTTCCTATCTATCCTTCAATCATTTGAGAAACAATATTAGTTTTTTCTATCCTTCCATAAGGATCTAATATATTCCATGTGAAATGCAGCAAAGATGTTTGACAAATGAGGACTTCTGTTAAAGAGGAATTCTCGACTCTAAGGGAGGATTGATGAGAAAGAGGCGGAATAATATGTATGAGACTGGGCTAATTAATTTGGAAGATTGGAGACAAGGCCTTAATGTAATTTGATACTTGTCTTGAGACAGAATTCCTTTGGAAATTAGTTTTTTCGTTAGTTTTTTATGAGATTTCTTGGATGTAGAAACTAACTTGTAAGATTTCTGGGTTACGAATTTCCATACTAAACTTGGTCAACTACAAGCTAAACTGCTTTAAGTCTTAAACATTTGAGACTGTTACTTAAATCAGTTTTAAGGTCTGTGCTAGGTCATATCTTTTTCGAAACAAAAATTTAAACTGTCTGATCTTTTAAAAGATCGGATTTTTAAAGTTTCAAATGATAAAACTCTTATGGCTTTTGAAGATACATTATTAAAATACAATCAATATCTCACCTTGAGTACTTCTTAAAATGCCAGAATCTTTAAAACGGAGGAATACTCAGATTCCAAACTCACTCACTGGCTCTCTGGCCATTAACACTCATACAAGAGTTTCCAAAACCACTAAGGTCCACCACGGGGTATTTCCCATTTTAACCAAAAAAGAGACTTATAGTATCCATTTGTTTTGTCAATTTCCAATGCTCAAGTTTATCTTTTAGTTCAGCTCAAATAATATATCTCTCTTCGTTTACTTTCACACAGTGGAGATGTGATTTTTCTCATGTGCTTTAACTTTAACCAAGGACCAAATGTCTCGTTTCAAACTTGAACAATAATAAATGTTATCTTTACTTTCAAGTTTATGTGTTATCTTTCGAGGTACTTTTAGTAGCAGTCAGCTTCGTAGCTCTGCTAAGTTGACACTGAGCTCCCGGTCCAACTAGCAAGTCTCATTTGTTCTGAGATGGAAGTTGGTTGAGGATCTCTTCCCATTCAATCCAGTACTACCAACTACCACCACCACCCTTTCCATCTCATCCTTTACAATATTACTTCACGCTCCGAACCAAATCTCCGGGAGGTTCATTCCTCGGATATGCGTTAGATATAGGGAGAGTTGGGTTTGGAACTGAACTTGCCTTTTCTGAACAAAATACGGACAAACTGACGGACTTGTTCCCTCGACAAAAAAGTTTCATCTATAAGGACTCAGTTCTTCTACAGCCACGGCTGCCGGGGTCGAGTAGTCGAGTTGGCTACTATTTCTAAGCGCAAATGCAACCCTAGCTAGATTTGTTGAAATTTAGGGTGATATAGGTTGTTGTAAGGCTTTTGAAACCTTAACTAGCAGCTACTCGTTAGAATGGGGTTGGTTGGCTGGATGTGTTCAATAAGCTTGGGATGTAATATTATAAGTTTATAAGGAGGGCCCTTTGGTAAATGTACAATTTCAATCCCGTTTACCCAAGGGCCCTTTTGGAGGTGGGAACTTCTCATTTGGAATTTGAAAGTCTGACTAGCAGGATCTGGTGTTTTTAAGGGCAGATAAAAAAATCGGGCATATTTGGAACTGGGGTGTTTTAAATGGGATATTTTTGTAACTTTTCATGATTCCGGAACCAATATCAAGTGATTGGGATGCTTGTAATTAAAGTTGTATTGTATAGATCCTTTAACGCTTAGCGTCCTTTTATTTTAGAGGTAAATCAACTAAATTTTTAATTATTTAAAATCCGAGTTTACTTTTAAAGGACCGGAAGGGTTCTTAAAAGTTTAAGAGAGCTCTGGGTGCAGAAGAATACCGACGTTTCTCTACTTTGTTGCTGTACATTGTACATCTGCAGTTATGAAAAAAATTCCAACAGTGACTGCAATTAGGGTTCAACACATGGGTCATTTCATCCATATGGGTTTCCAACAAGGGTTTATTTTATCCAATCACACGTATTCATAAAATAAGTGTCCTTTTGTACTCGTACATGTACACAGACACTCTGGGAATCGGGCCGATATGTACAAAAAGTTGAGGCTTCAACTCCAACATTCTCTATATAGTAAATGCTATTCAATAGTCAATTCTTCGTTAAAATTCCAAGTTCCTGTTCATACAGTTCCAACTGTTATATATTATCACTATCCTATAGAGTCGGAAATAGAACGGTTTTCGATTTTAAACAAATGGAATAATATACTCCTTTGGGCTTTTGGTGTGCCTTAGTGGCCTTAGTTATAAGTTGAATGTGTTTCTAGCTATGAACCTTTAAGAATGGCGATTCTTTGTAAGTGTTAACACTACTGCTCGGCATCGGCATTCAATAAGGAACAATCAACAATTGGCCGTATGCATGCATTCCTTTTAAGTTTTGACATTACGCTTTGCCTTCGGAGGAAATCCCTATATGTTGCCTGTTTTATGTGCATTATATTATTATTCACAAGCCTACGGTTCCGTTCGAAAACTTTCGAATAGAACTTTTGTGAATGAAGATTGGAGATCAGGGTGTAAAATTGGAGAAGTTGCAGATTAAATTCAGATTCTCTAACAAAAATATTTAAATCAACCACACGTTAGATTCAAAAAATTGGCTGATTTTCCTAATTTTTAACATATAGGTAGCTGATTACTAAACCTTAGGATTTAATGCCTAAATAATACTTAAATTAAATTAAATTAATTTTTAATGCACATTTGTACCTATTATCAACAGTCTTGCTGCGGCAATCTTCAAGAAAAGATTTCTACTACCTATTAATTGTACTTTAAAGCAGTTCTTTATGCAAACACGTACGAAACCATCCTATTCCAAAGTCTGATTTGACTTTAATTGATGAGTGTAATAAACTCGTGTCATCCATCCAGATTATAAATCCAATCCAATATAACATTGGTCTATAATTCAAGCCCATAACTTATACGATTTAAGCGATATTTGCATTAAGGTTCCATCCTAGTTTGTCAACGTCCGCAGTCCATACAAATTATCGTCCAGCCAGAAACAGTAAAATAGTTTGAAGGCGGCTGAAGACATCTCATCGAATAAATTTGATTGTTCTTGACACAAGAAATAAACTTTGTGTCAATGCTCTCGTAAAGTAGTGCCAGTACAGCTACACGGTTCTTAAGACAATAATATATATCTCACTTCAGATAGTTAGTAGAGGGCTCAGGCTCAATAAAAAGTTTAAAAGTCGGGCCATGAAAGGGACCATGCAAATTTCGGTATTATTCTACGCTATGGCTTTGTTCTTTTAAATTATTATCCATCCGTCTACGGGCTACAAAGCAATGACGATTTGGACGGCTGTTGTTTTGTAGTTATTTTGCCCTGTTATGTATTATAATATTATATATATGCATAGTGCGGGCTGTTTTATGGGAGATTGGACCCTGAGTCCTAAGTTAATTTGCATTTAATTCATTAATTATTCATGAAGAATTTTACGATGACAAGGATGAGTAATATCTGAGCGTAGCATCCCTCCACAACAATCCAAATTCGAAATTCAATCGTGGACGTGTACGTGGTCCTCGCAGTCGTCTCAGTCACTACAGATATCTGTAGATTGGCTATTAATCAAATGGCCTCTATACGTAACCGATCCATCGTCTTTTTTAACTGTACGTTTATTAATAATGCGAAAAATTATGTTGCCCAAACTGAAAGGGAAATGTTACTGCTCTCCTCGTCTATCATACCGAAAATAAAATGCCACGGGAATAGATTTACAGTCCCTATCAACTTTAGCTGTCCTGTGTAGTATGGGGTAATGAAATTCTTGAAGGAGAATGGACGGGCCTGAATTAAGTAAATTCGAGATGAGCTAGAGAGAAGACGGCTGAATGATAGACGAATGCAATAAAGCAGGGTTTTATTTATATTGGCTTTTGTCTTGTCTCCTGCTGAGCTCTTCTATTAGTAAGGAAGTTACTTGGGCCAGTAATTACTCCGAAAGAGAGGAAGAACAATAAAAATAATATCAAAATGCAAATTTTTCAAATTGGAAATAAGTAATGGATTTGGCTCACTGAAATTTTTATAGCCTGAGACGAGACTTTAATAGAGTCGGGCTAAGTCTTTTTGTAACATAAAATAAAAATCTTGAGCCGTTAGTATGTCCAGGGAATGGAGAACTTTAAGGAGGCTTGACGGATAACTTACAACAGTCGCTTTGCTGGAAATTTATTTCCTAAAGTTAATAATTCCAGAGAGTCCATTCCCATGTAATTCTCCTCACTTTATTACCAGAATTATAAAAGTTTGGAGGAATTTTCAAGCATTAAAAAACTGGAAGAGTTAACCAGATGTTAGGGAACTAAGCACTTTGACACTTGCCCGAAAAGGCAGCCGACAAGTGCCCATAAGCTTTGATTCTGGTGTACAATGAAATATCGATTATTATGACCTTAAGAGGTTTAGTAATGAAATTTGTCAACGAGGTGTGAATCAGTAGGGGCAAGGCTTAGGATTTTTTATGGCCTTTTACTGCTTTTTTGTTGACCAGGATAATTTGTATATTTCATTCATCTAGAATGCATGTATGCGCTTAAAAACAGGATCGCCGATTTATCGGACGTTCGGCAAAGGATTTTATTTGAGGGACAGCTGGTTACACGTCGGAAGGATATAAATATAATAAACATGAAAGATAGGGCAAGATTATGAATTATTTTTAAAAAGACAACAAGGCTCTCATTCAGTTTTTTTCCCAATTCCCAATCTAATCGTCGGAACAGCTCAAACATGAAATTTTTATCTTGAAATAGACTCTTTATGACTCAGTCCGTTTAAAGTAAGGGTAATTTTAACGATTTCTTAAGCAGTTATCGATCCTGAGCCATAAGTAGAAGCTTTATATTCCTGCCTCTAATCTACTTGCCCCTTGTCGAACCCAAGTTTTATGAGCTGTGATGTTACCAAAGGAAAACTAAGCCGATTCTATCCTAAAGATAAAGGTCGAGTTAGTGGGCTCATTTAGATATTTCAGGACTTGTCTTCACTTTGAAACGAAAATCTACTAATAGTGAATCATCCAGTTCCAAGGAGTAAATATAATCTACTAATGATTTTGTGGCCTAGTTCAGGTTTAGTTTGTCGTTTAAGGAATTCGAAAATATTTTCAAGTACGAGATATTTTTGAAAATAATCCTATAAAGGAGTTTTCGCACATCTTTTGTCTGTTTTTGTTTCTACACGACCGAACCTTCGACGTATATTCTTTAAATTAAGATGGGTGCATTTTTCCTCTACTAAACGGCTATCCTAGACGATCCTGTATAAAAATTACAATGTTATGATCTAATCGCTGGTAGCAATACGAAATAGCAAAAGGGACGTATAAAATAAAAATTATTTTGCAGTAGACTTACCCCTAATTAATTTTTCCTTGTTTTCTCAGTCCACAATCTTGGTTGCTGAAATAATCTCAAGACCATGAATCTAGAGCTCGGAAACTGTCAATGCATTCCGTGCCAAGGAGCAGTTAGCTTTGTTTAAGTTTGCTCAAATCAGATTAATAAAGGGTCATAAATACGTTGGAAGAAATTGCTCCTGAAGAAATATTGGTCTGTCGTTTCAGACCATTTCCACATATGGAAAATACTTTCTTGTACGGAAAAATTTAGGGGTTGAATTTGGTATAAAAAATCAAATTAGGATTCAAACCCCAATGCCTGAAGTAATAGTGATTGCAGACAAGGGGTCAGAACTTCAGAAGAAGTGATTCCAGTCCATCGTAAATTAATCCTTTGACGTTAATACATGTGTACAGCACATTTACATAGGTAAACGTGATTGATTGCTTGGAACGGGGTTGCGAAGGGGTATCTATCTGGGTATCACAATTAACAGCATTATAGCGGGTCGTACTGTACCATGGACAGGAACAAAACCGTTATTCAATTGGTAATTTACTCGAAACTCAAATTGCTACGCATGTTAACCGATGTTTAACAGGACTTACAGGACTTCGGAAACAGGAAATTTATTTATTGCCACCGGTTTGATGAGTTGATTTTCCAGTGGTTACTCTGTGTAAACACCAATTTCTAAGTATAGAAACATATTTATTGCTTTGTTTCCAAAATTGGACCAGGAATCCTGAAATTACAACTTTCTCAACGGGTTTCGGTAGAAATAAGTACAATTTTGATCCCCTTGGGGTCATAAAATTAACATCGATTGGAATTTTGGAATAATGCCTAAATGATGACCCTCATTCAAACTGTGGTTTCGGGGTTAGGGCTCTAAGTTAGCCACAATTAAAAATTAAAAATTCAGAGGCCTTAGCTTAGGAGTCATTAATTCTGTCAAAGTCAAAGCAGTCCGTAGCCTTTTAATGGGCGAAGAGATCCAGAGACGGAACCGCAAACGAGGTAATAGATCAAACAATTTGGAGTTCACATTACCCGAAAATCAAGTTAACGGGGGACTGCCATGCCAAGACTCGACCGAAAGTCTAGGGTCAATTGATGAGGTTACTCTCTCCCATCCATTCTAATTACATTTGCTTTATGAGCATTACACAGGGAGATAGTTGGACTACGTAGTGGAGGACAGAGTTAGTTTCAAAGTTTCCGGAATTGTGAATCGGTAGCTTTTTGGTAGCATGCAAGGAGGACCAAGTTGAAATGTAATCTAATTTCCGTGTAATTATAATGGGTCATTAGGGTTTAGGGAGTATAGTTGCTTCTGCACTCACAGTAACCGTAATTTTGGGTTAAGTTAGATTGGTTGATATCTACTACTACTGCGAGGAGTGGTACTGGTCCTGTTCCTCGGCCACAAAATAACTTCAAAAAGCCCATTTCTTGCAATTACATTTCGATTGAACTCTAAATATTCGTAGAAATATTCCGTGCTGCGGCCTGTCACTGAATGTGGAATGCTGTTTCATTCTATTTGTAATGGACAATGGTGTTTATCACGATTTGCCATCCGGTTTTTAGGGTTTTTACAGCCCAGGGAGGCAGGTCCTTGCCATATCACTCTGTACGTACTAGAAGTAATAATAATTTTAATTTCGAACACCAGACACATGCATAATGCATCACAGTCAGCCCATTGTCACCTTAATTGGTTTTAATGGACAGGGCTCTTCTGGCATAATTTAGGAGTATTACACCTTTTCAGCTTTAAAGCATCCATGTCGACCAGCCCACTGCTCTTTTATTCGTTTTTAATTTAATTTTCTCCTATTTTGGCAATCTAGCTGATCCTTTGCTCCTGGTGTGTTGTAAACGAGGTTAAAGTGAGATTAAATATGGCCTTGTTTCCGATTATTTATACCTCCGATCCTCCTATTAAACTAAACCAGTTTAACTTCCTTACATACCAAAGCTGGTTTCAATTTCTTGCTTGCTTCCGTCAAAAGTGTGAGGTTTGTCACATTTCACCTATTACAATTTATTTTAAATCGAATTTGCTTTACTCACAAGTGCGAAACTTACACTTGTTTGTTGAACTTGTCACTTCTGTCCCAAAAAGGACAGACATGCTGACCCATCGGATCTTCAAAGGGGTTGAGGACAGAAGTGTGATACGTACACAGTGACCACCCATGATATGAATGTAATTTGAGTTCAAAGAAGGAACCTGAAGCAGGATCTTTGATCCTGTATTTTGAAATCATATGAAGCGTCTCCAATATCGGGTTTCGAAATCGAAATTTCTTCTACAAATAAATACACTCTTTTTGCTGAATGCTGTTTGAAACCCTACAAATTGGAGTTGCTCTTGGAAGTTTAGAGGTATTACTTGTTTACTATTTCTAAATTAGAAGATTGAAAATGGATTCGTGGAATGGAAATAGAAGAACTCTATATATAGTTCCAAATTCCATTCAAAAAGTTTGTACACAACTTCATGTTTTGAAAATCCGTCCGTTTTCCTGAATTTCCAAAGCAAAGCAGATTTTGAACGTTTTATAAGGGGGGTATTTCTGAGAATTAAAATCAAGACAGAATCAGCACCATATAGCACGGTGCTAAAACATAAGAGAGTGACTCATTCCTGGTCTTTGTAAACCTCAAAGCTAAATCTGTAATCCCTTTCCTAACCTCAGGATTCGTTATTTTGATTCTTAGCCATTAGCAATACTCACATGGGACAATCTGTCAAGTCAGTCAAGCAAATCCCAAATCAAATCTCTGGAAAAGAACATGTCGACTTTAATACAACTTCCCTATAAACGCGTATTTCCATTTCATATACAGACCCTTAGATGCTACACCTCTTTCCAACTTGAAATCATAGGGTTACAAGTTGCAATATAAGGCCAATGATTCCTAAAACTTTCCCCTTTCCCTTGAGACCAGAAGTCAGCGTCAGTCGCAATCTCGAATGGATTTTAAGAAAGGCACGTGTCTAAGGGCACAACAGGTTAACTTATTTTTTACAATCACATTTAAAGCATTATTTATTAGTACTGCAATAAATGCCGTAAATACTGAATAAATCCCCTGTCGCAACCACTCCCCCTCCAAATGCTCAAATACATCAAATGTGGATCGTTTTGCATGTGTGGTTCTTAAAATATTGTTTTTGCGCTGATTTAAAAAGAGTAATTGAAAAGCGTCATCCAAAGAATACTTGACTATTGCTCTAGAATATTATAATCATTTATTGGCTTAAAATGCAACCTGTTCTTGTACAACAATATTATTCAAACCTAATCGATCAGGATAAATTATAGGCACTCATTCACTCATTACCGTTTCGTCGAGCCCTGAATAAATGCAGCCGATGTAGCGATTTAAAATTCCTAATTCCCTTCGAAGAAACGGCAGACGTGCGAAGCGTATTCATGTGTAACTATATCTATGTTGCATTGCATGTATTTTTTTTCATGAGAACGGAGATCCATCAATCACTTTTTGTTCCTTTCAACTCTTATACAACAACTATACATTTACAAACCTTAAATCTTAAGTTGGCTTTGGCTACATGTTTTTTTTGTGTCTCATTTACAATTTCCTATATAGAGTTAGCAGCCTGTTTATTAGTCACAGCACAGCAGCGACTGCGAGTTTTGTAGTTTTATCATTACCATTCTAGCAATAATATCAACAACTTACTACAACTATATATTCTACCTACATATTATTATTATCAGGACGAGGGGTTATATACGGATGTGTAATAGGAAGTTGGTATTAAGTAGTGTGTATTACATATTAGACATTAGAAGCCAACCGATCTTTCAATTCAATCTTTCACTGTTGACTCTGAATTTTTTTTTATCTCTTCTAGACTTCCATAGCAAAGACTCCTCTCCTGTCCTGCTGGCCCTGTCTTCCTATTATTGCCCTTGTATGGTTTGTATTGACAAAAGGAAGTTTGTTGTTGGCTCCTGCTAATGTTTCAAAAAAATCATTAATCCTTGTCAACACAGATGTAAATGTAAAGTGAATTTTAAACTTGATCCGTTCCTGTCCTAGAGCCTTGCGAGCAGTTAGCACTTTTTGTGCTTCAGCTACAAATGCACTCGTCTCTGGTTTAGGTTATAATTGGGATGAATTGTGAATAGTGAATAGGATGCATAAAAATCGGAGCTATCTTTTTGTTTGGAGAATTGAACAGATTGTAGGTCCTTCCTGAATAAAACCCTGATAATGTCGTCGATTACTGACTGTCAATAAAATGACTACAAAATAATAAACATGGGATGTTTTAATTTTTTATCACGTTTTCGGGCTGATTCTTCGGGATTGCCTGCGCCAGGAGTTTGACCCCCGAACAGGAAATTACTGATAAACTTTGAGGAACTGTTTTTTCCTGGAGAAGTAATATCAAAGGAGATTGCCATTTCGTAATTCAGGTTTCGTAGGGAGTAGGGAGCCCCCGTCACTTTCGACACTCCCGAGGTCACACGTTCTGCTCCCTCAAAAAATTAAGATAGACAGAGTTGGGAGGAAAAAGTCAATTTTGTGCGGACTCCAGCAGAGAAAGTGATTTAATTTCGATTCGCCCTCATTCTCCAGTTTCTTGGAGCTTAAATGAAATGGTTTCCACTATTCTCAACGCTACTACGACTGACTTTTCCTAATCTCGTTTTTTATCCCATTCAACTACTTCCAGTTTCCAGTGCATTCATTTAGCTATTCCCATTCATGCCCTTCCGTCACTTCCAATTTCTCCGTAAATGTAACAAATGGTATTATTAGCCGAGAGCAGAGATTTTAGATCACTGGCTAATGTAATCAGGACAAGAGGAAAAGAGTTGTCTGAAATCTCAAGTTTCGCAAGAGTCTTGATTGGATCGATAGGAGTTTATTTAGATTGACTGATTTCCTTAAGATTTCGCGAATAACACATTTTTGATTAGTTCCTTCGATCAATAAAGCTAAGCTTGCATGGGCAATCAATGACATTTTTGTGAATAAATAGCAAGGATCGCATTCTAACTTTAGCAGTTCATCAATTTTTCATGAAAGAACACTTCAAAACGACTTATTTTTTAATGTTAAAAAACTCCCAACAATTCTGACTCTACTAGATAATTATGAAAACACTGAAAATGTCACCCGAATAAGTTAGTAAAATGATTGCCTGTTACGTAAAGGGAAAACTAAGGGGCCGAAATGAAGTCGGCCAAAATAGTGAGTCTCAATCAAAACTTCCCATCCCAACTATTTGACAATGACATCCGGAAAGATAAGGCTCTAGTTCGTTTGCAATGTCACCCCACGTCCCAAAGTTTCGATTACTTCCATCAACGTCACCGCACCGCATTCCTCCCCCTCTTCTTCCAAAATGATCCATTATCGTATCAACAAATTCAGTACGAAAGTCCGACATTACCAATTTAACTCGACTCACTGAGTTCATAATTTTGTCCACATTGTCAGTCAAGCTAGGGCTAAACTTAGCCACTCTCCCAATCCAGAACTCGGAAACGGCAATCTAGGATCTGGGCCGTGGTACTTGTCAAGCTCTGGCCAGTTTATACGGGCGAAGGGATGCAATTCAAGTATAAGTTGGATGAGGGTGTAATGAATGCTTAATGTGTAAGAGTGGGTGGATTTTATATTTCAGTGGCATTAAAGGTATCGATTTCAGGATCAATGTCGAGTCTCCTATTTTGTTAAAGGACTGTGGGTGGTTGTATTTGTATTTATCCATAAATCTTGAATGGAATTCAATCCAGGTCGAGCAAACGTGATACTTCCTCGATCAGAAATTTAATTGAACTGGTTAAAGAGCTAGGTAAATGTATTTGTAATAAATCAACAATTTAACCTGTTTTTCTCCAAAGCTACCCCTACTGGTCGATCATCATCTCAAAAAACATATCCGCCTATTTTTAACCCTACACGAAGCGCAGGTTTCGGAACAAGAGGATTCAATTCCTGTATTATTCCCCAAAGTACTCGAGAATACATTTCCTTTTATTAAATTCGACTTATTTGATTACTATCAAAATATGCACAACATAAAGGGACGTGACTGTCGGGTCCATCTGCTTTTTCAATAGAACCGTATCCTATTTCAAGTCCTCCAAACAAGGATATCTATTTCACAAAAATACACGCGTGGATCACATTCTGAACCTTGCAAGCTTTGAAGTTCTTTTTTTAATACTACCAACTGAAATAAATTTCCTTTTATGCTCAGGTTCAATTCCATTTTTCCAAGTAACTTTCCACGACATCAAATCCACAAACTCAAATATTTAATCTACGGAATTTATAACTACCCGGAAGATTTTCATATTCACATGGATTGAAATGCAAAGACATTGTTTGTTTTAAACCAATCAGATAATCAAGTGTTGGTAGGCAGTAGGGATGTAACTTTGACCGTTTTAAACCGTTTTGACCTATGATTATAAATTCTCGTAAATTGTTCATACGGCAGAAGTTATCGTGCCCGATTTCGTTTCAGATTTGACCATTTGATAACCGAACACTTGCGAGTTGGATTTCGGGTCAGTTGATGGATTAGGCATTCCATTCCCCAAAGGATTTATATATATATATATATATGCATTCCATCAACCAATCATTTTCTCTAGCTCAACCTGTCAACGTCAACCGTACCTGAGAAGGGTGCATTAGTCATCTCATCGTCAAGAGTAAAAGGCAGCGCCGTTTTCTGCATGCTATCTCTCTCTTTCGAAGGGGTAAATGCATTTCCGTATAGTTTGTAAATTAAATCTAGCTCTAAGCTACGGCTCTGGTATATAGCCAAAGTACCCTATCCCAGGTAATAAGTCTCTCTCGGCAAAGTCTACCTGTCAAAATATCTGTTTCGACTGTCTCCACAGCCTCCGTATAGGGTCGGGTGGGTAGACGGATTGGGCATTTACAATTTACATCGATGCCGACTCGTGGTTAACAAGACATTCATCACCTGAAAATCGTAACTGTTAACAGCCCAGTGGGCAGTAATTGAGACAAACTTAGAAATAGAATGTCCCGATATTCAGTTCATGTAAATTTATGCAAATGCAAGTTGTTAAGGGACTACGAAAGGGTTGAAGGAAGGGATTCCAAATCCGGATGGGCTACTTCCTTGGAGAACTATGGTTAAGCTCTTTATTTATTTGTAGGAATTTAAAAATAATGAACATTAATGATGTTTGTGCATGATAGCGAAAGTTTGAAACAGAATTAATCTGTCATTTTCTTACGTTCTGCCTCCATCCGATTGCCTGTTCCATGAGTAGCTTTGGGTAAGGCTGTATTCGTAGATGACAGAGTAAGAAATTGTAATGTAGTTGTTGGCTGAAATGAGAGTTTTGCGTGGGTGACGGGTACTGATGAAACTGCGTGCTCGCAAACAAAACCTGTGTTTCAAAACGAGGGGATTAATTTCGTGTTTCGGTAAAGATTTCGGTGATTAAGGTACTTGGCAATGGAGAAAGGGCTGATTATGGTGAATTGAGTTGTTCTTGTTTTTTGTGTATTCGGCATGGCCCCAGATTGCTACGAAATGTGTTGTAAATTGGACCTTAAGTCCTGATTGAATTATAATTGTGCTTTACATGCTTTGGTAATTTCTGGTGAGATTCTGCTTAAGGACTCTTAATTCTTAAGACTGCATAGTGGAAATGTTAAATTATTGGGAATCCCATTTCGTCTTTGACTTTAGTTTCTGTTAATTTGTTTACGGATTTGGAGTGGAAAGACCCTCTTAATTCCATTTACTAACGATGATATTGACAAATCATTTCATAGTCTAATGCAGTCGCATTTTTGGAAGCAAAATGTAGTGTTTTTTATTCACGCACCAAAGCATGAATTTCATCTTTCATCCATCAACAATGTCACAGCAATGATACCATATCTATTTTTCTCGGTGGTATGGTGGACGGTCTTGTTCTAACCACGTAGAAAACGTGTAGATCGACGGACAATGCGACAGTGATTATGAGGACAATCGCCCATGTTATGGGAATAATAGTACCACAATACCATCACATTTAACATCAATCCCACGAGCCTGTTTTGTGGAAGAAAAAGCCAAACCCACTGATGTGAAAATGCCAGATTCCTCATGCAAAATCTCTAACCAGCCAATAACCGAAATAATGATCAGCAGTATGCATTAATTCCAACCATATTCCTCTGAATTATCCTAATAATATAATCATAAAAAGAAGACAGCCAAAAGGGAAGGCAATCATCCTGTCTGCATTTCATATAATTTTAGTATATTTTGCATAACGTGATGTTGGAAGTTGGATTGCGGGTTTTATATTGAAAGAACCAATCCAACGATGTGGAAGAACGGAACAAAGACAAGTGGGTAGTTCTGAGTTCATGCCAAATCAGGCGGAATCATCAATTGATATAATACCTAAATGTTGTCTTGTAATAATAGCACGCAATAATACCAAATGTATCACTTATTGCTATTGGTTTAGCGGTAATGGGACTGAATCATCATAAAGTTCTCACGATACCAAAATAAACGTTATTTATAGCCTACAGGTTCAAAATCCTTGTCTAAAAAATTGATAGGCTGATTAGAAATTTCTGCAACTGTTTTAGGTATTCAAACTTGTATTTTCTATCCAAGGCTTTCACCTTCACCACAATAATTAATGAGAGTGATATCTGTAGTAGTGTCCAGACTTATAGTTGGTATTTGCCGGATTAAAACAAAAGACTCAACATTGACAAACAGGCAGAGATAAAGCTGGAATGCAATACCATAAACTTCGATCCTCTCTACTACTAATGCATTAGTTGGAACTTTGGAATTGGCCAGGTTTTGGTGGTTTGGTCTGGTTTTGGCTCTGATGGATAATGGTGAGCTTGGTGAAAGGTTATGAAAAGCGGATTCCCGTAATAAACTTTTCTCTCCTCGGTAAATGAAAGAGGATTGTGGACTGTGGACTTTCGGGAGTATGGACAGGTTTGAAGATCCAGTGGTAGGTATTCCCAAAGGGGGGTTTGCGGTTTATCCTGTTTCGGATTGATGGACGAGCTAACGACAATGACAACTTTGGTCGGACTGTCATCGCTGATTAATTCTGTGGAGACGGGGAAGCCATGCTACATTTTCAATTTCGAATTTAGGTCCTTCGTCCTCAGAGGAAACGGATTTTACGGAACCGGATTAATCCACTCTCCACCTTCAGTATATAAATATAATTGTGGAGCTACAAAGTAATTGCTAAGCCTTGAAAACCTTCGGCTAATCTTTTGTGTCGACGTGAACATGAACCCCCATGAGAATACATTTAGCATATTTGTTGTGAAAATCCCAGGAGTTAATTTCAAGTGGAAATACGCAATAACATTTGTTGAATTCTTGTTTTAATTTAAAAACTATTTACTTCAAGAAAAAATTGGAATGAATAATGTATTGGATATTTTATAGGTTTGAACTGCAGTATGCAGTGCCGTTTTTAATCACATAATTTTTGTGAATACCCAACCAACTCACAGAAGGGGAAAGCAGCCGGTGCTTTTTGTAGATAGTTTGGATTTCGGATAGAAAGTGGAGGTGGAATCAAATAATATGCAAATATTGACAGAATAATTTAGGCCGGGTGACTGCACTCCGTATCAAATAACAAGAGACAGAGAGACAAAACAGATTCATCATCCTAACTTCAAACAAAACTTTGTGCATATTGTATAATATATTTCATATGTATGATTAAACTAGGAAAACATCCTTGTATCATCATCTTCCACTCAAGCATGAGTTATGTTTTGGAACAAAACTCAACCAACTTTCCTGATCCCGATAGACAAGTCTAATTTGGGAACTTTTTATATATTGCCCTCTCTCTCCAGATTTGACGGCGATATGCAATCAAATGTTACCCGAAAATCAACAACATTACAGACGCGATGGTGAATAGAATGCAAGTACAACTTTAGTATTGCATGACTGGAACGGGAGGATCATAATATGTTTACGTTTTTGGCGTATTTATTCAGGGTCTGTAAAAATTTGGAAAGTGAAAGCAGGTTTTGCTTGTCGAGGTTGCAATTTTTGGGGGTGAAACCACGGTTTGTTTTCGAATGTTCAAGAAATACTTGTAAATATGATGACAGTACATAAAAACGAAAATTTTTATTGGCTTAAAATGCGAAATGCTTAAGATTTTTAACATTCTTATGGACGACTATGCTTGTTTAATGCAGAGAAAATAATCAAAGACATTGATGCTCAGTTTAGTATTTAGAAATTATGATAAGAAATTGCTAATGATTTTTCTAAATCGATTTTTGCTGAAAACAGGTAATTTAGATATGATTTCTTTGTATAAAGAAAGCCGCAAATTTAATGACCATGTTGAAAGGACACATACTGCATAATATTATCACAAACACTGGAGCAGGATTAAGTTTTAAACGAAACATTTTCAGACAAAGATTTGCTTTCATCTTAGAACTTATGGCATACTGCATCTTGAGCAAGCTGATCGTTTGCAATTTGTTAACGTAGACACATCATCGGTTCCAACAATATTTCATCTCCCTTGTCGCCTCCTTTTCTAAAAACAAAAAACAGTTCAGCCAAGCAACACCATTCCCAACGCTACATATCTTTACAAATCCATTTCAAATACAAATACAAATAGAAAATACTTGTATTCACTTCTCTCCAAGAAGTGCGTGAAAACAAACAAGCGTTACGACTTACGAGCGAGCATTCTCTAAAACTGCGAAACTTCACAGGAGAACTGCAGCTCAAACGATGTTTCAATCCTTTTTTTAGTTAAAACAAAAACTGTGTAATGTAACTTGTAACATGCAACCCAGGACCAAGGCTAAGGCGTAGTGCCACTACGGGCCAGGACAACCTGACTCAGCACGTACAGATTTACAAATCAAGATGTAAAAGGTTTTATAAAGATTTTAGGACAGAAACGCACGACCAGAACACATTTTTCAATTTTTCCATGTTCCAATATTTACCTAAATAGGATTTTCTTCTGTATCTTTATGACTCTACATAAATCATGTTTGGTTTCTTCTTTAAGAAATAATCTCTCGCGAAATGATCTATGCCTACTCTCTAAAAGTCAATACATACTTGAGAGGGAGTGGAATGTGCCTTGGGAATCTTGTTCGTGAGAACTTTTTTTGGCAAACATTGCACATTCACCTTCTTTCGTACATTTACAGGAAAGGAGCCTAGTTTGCATGGGATATTATTTCTTGGAAGATGTTTGCCCATTTAACTTAAATTGGCTTGCTTTAGCTTTTTTAGAATCTCACAAGAACATACACATATAAACTTACTTAAGCATGTTCAATATTTGATATGTGATATTTGAGAACTGGCGAGCAGAGCAGCGGTTCATTAGCAAATATTGGCAAACCCTTTCAGAGTATTTGGTTTTGAAATGGATTTTTTTTGGCAGAGGAATGTTATTATTTGGGAAAAATAGAGTAAATAAGGTCATTATGAGAGAGTGGACTTTTGAGCCAAATGAGTAGTGGCTTGAGATCAAAAGTCTCACTTTTTCTTGACAGGGACTGAAATCTGAAATGGCAATTCATGAAGGTACTTAAAAAACGACTAAAACAACTCTGTTTCTATTTACAACATGAGTGTTAAAAACGCATGCGAACACCCTTTTTCATTGCTTGCGTATTTATTGGTTTCTTGTTTTGAATTCCTAACAACTTTCTGTTAAATATAATTAGTTATTTACTGATCGTGTTTACAGATTAACGCAGATTTATAATCGAAGTTCAAGTTGTATTTAGATAATTGCAGATGAAACATCAAAAAATAAATTTGTTTTCTAATTGGCTTTAAAAAACAAATATTAATTGTAGATTTTTATTAAGAAAAATTAAAAAGATTTTTGTCAAGATCCTTGAAACGAGTAAACATCCAAAAGCGAACATTAATTTAACCTCTCGTAACTTCGTTTGAATACAATTATCTTCCTAACGTGATTTTGCAAAATATATCTGGTAAGTAAAGATGCAAATGAGATAACAAAAGTCCTGACTGGAACAGTTGTGACCAGCAAATCAATCGACTCATCCGGGCAGTCGAAGTCCCTGTAGTTGACTAGATTAAAAGATTTGGATGCTGATAGTATTATTATTCTCTTCGGCTCCAACTCCAACTCACCACGTTTTGCTTTAATGTCAATCAATTTAAGCAAACAATTTATGCCAGGGCACATTTACAAACTCCATCCGAAATGAATCAGGGAAGTAACGGGAAGGGAATGGGGACAAGTGAGGGTGAGAGTGACAGTCGCCGGATTTCGGATTGTGAAGATGACAAACAACTGAATGGAATACGTACGATAAATGTATCAAAGGAAACAACTGAGCCAACCAACTAGCTCAACACTCAAGGGAAAACATAAAAGCTTAACGAAATGCAAAGAAAACCTGCTGATTTTTTTCACATACAGATATTTCCGCCTCAGTTGACACTTTATAATGCACTTGCTGATGAAGTTCCGTCTCATTCTGACTCATCCTATCTATATACAGTGTCATTCCCAACTTTCCCAATGCAAAGTTATGCTTTCACCCAGCTGCTGTTTAAATAAACCGTTAGAAACACCGAGCAAAGTAAATACCATTACGAGGCAACCCTCTTAATTAATGAAGTAGGCAATTAAGCGATTAATTAGCTGAGTTAGTGAATGCATTTCAGAATGGATCCCACTTACGAGAATTTTCTCTATTAGTTGGTTGAAATCATGCCGATTTTTTGCATTAAAATTGGTAGATTGTTTTTAATACATTCTAGGAGTTTCTATATACCATATTTCTTCAGAAGGCTTGGAGCCTTGTGGAACACCCGGGATTGGATTGTAGCTTGCTGTGTAGCATAATAAAGCTGGCGTTAGTAATTTTGTACATTCCATGCAGGAAGGAAGGTTGCCTTTAAAGGAAGTCGGATGGGGCCAATATTCGCATTTAATATGAAAGATTACCCAATTAATTATCTCCACCCATTGATTCCCTCCCTGCATACTTATGGTCATATCATAAAGAAACATTGCGTATTCATAATTTGTTTTGTATAAAGCAAGGCTAACACATCTTCCGCCTCTACCATTTCGCCATGGCTCTCGGGAAACTTCCCTAACTTCTCTAAGCGCAGGCCGAACTTTAATGCAATAATTTATATGTCCAACTAAATCCAAAGTACCATTAACCATTTAGCCTGTTTCATTACATCAAGGAAATTAGTTATCTTCTCCTTGCAGCAGTAGTACCGGCACACACACTACACACAGTTCCTAAGACATTCATCCTGTAATTCTTAATATCACAAGGAGGCGGTTTAGTTGCCTTTACAATTTACAATATATCATGTATCCCAGGTCGTCAGCCGGAACTAGTAAATTTGAGTTGAGGTTTTTCCTAGACAAATTATCATTCTTTGAAATAGAGGCTTGAACTTTCGCAGTTTTCGTCTCAGCAATATATCCCCTTCCAGGACTAGGGACTTTAATACCAAATGACCTCGGTTGACAGTAAATAAATATTAAAATTTGCTATCAAACATAAAACATAAACCTTCTCCTGTTTGGTTGACACTCTCCTCGGTATACGTATAATCTCTTCTGGTCATAAATTGTGCAGAATTGGTCCTTATCATCGGTTGATTAAACCACACCATTCCCAAACAATTAAAATAAGTCAAATTTAAGGGCTCTTAACCAGCTTTTGCGATCTTTACTCGAGTTCTAGCTTCCACAACAACATCCAGAAGACTGAAGGGCTTTGTAAGATCCTTGTCTGCTTACTGAAGGGAGCGGAAACAAATAATATATAGAAATGCTATAAGATCCCACATCGCATTAATCGTAGACAGTGATCTCAAGATCTCTTAAAAATGACTACAAGGAAGCCGGAGTAATAAAAAAAGTCAGGCAGAAAAGATTGATGACTTTGTTCATTTGAGCCCATAAGAAGGGTATCAAAAAATCCCTCAGCCTTTCCTCCTCAATTCCTTAACTTCCTCAAAGAAACTCCCACTTGCTTTATGGATTAAGTAGCATTTGTTTCATTCTCGTTGGGCAAATAACTCTTGAATTCTGACTCAAGTGCACATATTGGAATTGTATTTATAATGGATATCATCATACATATCCTCCGTTTTTTTTTTACCGGTAACGTGACTTTTCCGAGCCTTCCAAAACCCATCCAGAGTGTAGTTTTGGCCACCCAGGATTTAGGAGTTAATTTTTCAATTTTTTCTTGTCTTTTTCATATGGAACTTGTAGAGATTTTATAGCAACAATGTAGGATCTTGCCCTAATGACTGCAGCCTGTATAGTTGTGTAAAGTCTGTTGGATTTCTATTATGTTTTATTTGTTGTTTGTAAGGTTTACTCGAGGCTTTTGCAGAATGATGAATATCCTTGTATCCGTAGTCTTTGGGAAGTGTAAGTGTTGTGTGTAATGCATAGTAATGAATGAATGGGAATTCATGATTTTTTGCAGTAACGATTCATCTTCTCCGTACACTTGTCAGCCCTTACTAATGATGATTACGTTAGTTATGAAGGCGAGGGCGAGCAGATTCCAAAATGCAAACTGAAATCAGTCGGATCGTTATTTACTTTGGATGTTAGTCTTGTGAGTTTTGACAAATTTTTCCCACACGCAAGTAGGATCATTCTCTTGTAGTTTGTCGTTATTTGGATAAAGTAATTGTTTTCTTGAAACTTTTCCGGTTTTCCATATAATTTTATATATTTTTTTGTTTTCTGGAAGAATAAAAATTGAAGAAACAAAAAATAGATCGCACAGCTACAAAATATGTAGGATCTACCATCTACGTGGGTCTTCAAAATCAGAAACAATGGACCACCCCGTCCATTGAAGACGGATGGACAGGTCCTGTAATGCCGATGGCGAATTCAATTAAAGGCACGTGCCCCATGTAAATTATGTACGTTTTTTGTAAATCTCCAGCAGTCTCTTGCTTGACTTTTCTCTTAAATCCCTCGAAGCTCTCGGAATATAAATACTGAGCTGTCGATTTTAATCTCTTTGCATGTAACAATGAATCTTTATTGATAAGAAAATGCAGGGCCTAGAGAAGACGATGATGACGAAAGAATTGGATAATGTTCCTTAAGGAAACTATCGGACAATTAGTTATAATTAGTGTTGTAGCGGGCTCTTGTCCATAAGTTACAATTTAGAATGAAAACAAAAGGGTGGTTTTGGAACATTGGCAAGATCGGAAATGTAAATCACGACCTTAATTGCCTCACAGTATGGGAGATGATTATGATAGGACACGGAGGAAGATGCCTAACCTGCCATTGCCCATTAAAGGACCGATGATGTAGAAATTGTTCTGTAATCGATTACAGTTTGTGTCTTGCAATTGATTTTATTGGTTGCTCTAAAATTAGCTTCTTTTGCGGAACCGGAGGACTTGATAACTACGTGCATTATGCAGTATGCCTCCTCAGACTGTTATTATTTCGCTTTTTTTTATCTCTGTGGATGTTATTCCACCATGTAGGAGGCATAGTCTTCTATACTAAAATAGTAACATTGCAAAGGGATAGGGATTCCGTTTTAATTTGGTACATGAATGATTGATGGGACCGGAGGAGTGCTCCCTAGTTAGTTATTATAACTTGACAATTTCACATCAATTCCGTTTTCCATTGGAAATTGTGGATAATCCCATTGTTCCTATGTGATGCTAGGGTGAGGAACACAATGGGATGGAATTGGTATTACGAGAGGATTTCTCCGATTATTCTGTTGTTATTATTATCAGGGGCATGAATCTCTCATCATCATCATCACTTCAAGTCAGAGTGTTTCAGTATCATCTGCCTTTAGTTCCCTTCATTATACAATTCTCGATGCAATTTGGCTCAACGTATTTATAGGCTATCTTTCCAAGTCTTTCTTGGCCTACTGCTGTGAGACTTTAATTGGCTTTTTTGACTCTTCAGGGCTCATCATCGGCAGTAGAGCGTTTTCAGACCATTTACAAATCAGTGCTTTTGGAATTGAAATATTTACTGTTAATACATCTTATCTCTATGAGGGTAATTACCTTATCGATGGATCCTCTGTTCTTACTTTACATTTATTGGATATAGAGCATCCAACTTTTAACATTTATTTAGGGGGGTTAAAGGTAAAGAATTGGAAATGAAAGCCACTGTCGGTTTATTTTATTTTCTGGAAAAGTGGCTGCTGTCGATTTAATTTCTGATGGATTCGGCATCCCTTCTGATTGCCGGTGCTCAAATAATTCATGAAATTGAATGTTTGAGTCTTAAATATGGGTGTGGTGCTTGTAGCTGTAAACTTTAAACAATTATTTTCGAAATAAGAAAGAAAGCATCTGCATACAAATATGCGGAGAAATCACATATTAAAGTAACGCTCATAGTTCATAAGTCATATAATAACAACTGAAATATAATATAAAAAATCCTTGCCCCGAGCTAAAAATAATGCCATTTTAATAGGCGCGATTGAGCCAAACCTGGAACCACGGCGGAACAGAACGACCACTCCGAGGAAGAGGGTGATTTTATATGAAGCTTTTAGAAACTAAGTATGTGGTTATTTCGATATTTTTGGGAAAATAAAAAACCATAATATCCTAGTGTGCTCGTGCAATGAGGGTATTTCGAACCTGAGAGTTTTACACAGTTCCACCCAGACTTTCCACAAATATAGCTGCATTTCCCCATACGACCCTCGGATGTTATTACTATTATTTTATATGACAATTGTCCGGGATGATGTGTGATATGATGTTGGATGTAGAACATAAAAAATCAAATGGCGACACATATATAACACATAGACAATACAGGGCACTATTATCATGCTTTTTGACAATGAAGACAACCGAGCTAGAACATTGAACTTGGCCTTACACGGACTTCTACGCGAATCGTAATGCCAGTGAGCAGAAAGTAATAAAAAAGGTTTGGAGGGACACGAAAATGACATTATGGTCACATAATGGGAAATCCTTGGGGGGAATTATTGTGATATTTGCTCTGCCTCTGCTTTTTACTTCTTTCTCGGAGATTTTAGCTTTTTTGACGGATTTTTATCAAATTGTTTATAACATTATTTTGAAAGTTGTAAATGTAATTCTCGTTAATGAAATGTTCCAAAATTAAAATTATTTTTGAAAAAGTCTTAGGTGTTTCTGATGGGTTGAGTTTTGATTTCGAGAACAATTAACCACACCCGAAGCAAATAGCATCTCAATTATCCAATCTCATCGTCGATCATATTTTTAGGTTCAAGATATCAGTGATGAATCTCTGGTGATTAAGTGTCAGAGCTGTCATTAATAACCGGGATGATTTCTTCTGAGATGGGGAACACTTTACTGACAGTAGGTTTACTTTTCGAGTTTTTCGATGGAGGTCATATATTTGCAAATCTACAAGCTCCTGATCCTACTGCCGGGATGCTTAAACAGGATATCTCCTTTGGTTTAGTTATTGATGGGAATGTCATATTAAAAATATCATCAATAAGCCCTCAGCAATAAATGCTAAAGTACTGATCTTCTAGTAGTATGAAATAAATGAGGAGAAATATGACATGACTGATGGCCTCCTATCCCCATAAATGGCAGGATATCGGAATTACAGTTGGAGCATTATCATTGTCATTTAAATCCACAAGCTTAAACTTGAAGCCAATGAAGCCTCTATATAGTTACAACAACCACTCTGCTGCTACTGATATGCTATGAATATCTTACTGTACTTAGCTAAAAGCACTGTATGAATTCCATAAGCAGACAAGAATATGAGATGAGATGAGATCAAAGTATTAATAATAGATTACTACAGATATATTTATTATAAACTACAATACGTTCCTACTCAATTCTAAAAATAAGTAGTAGGATTATCATTCATATTTCCTATATAAATTACTAACTCCTCTCGTCATGAGTATGACTTCTGTAGTAGACTCTCGACCGATCCGGCTGCTGGGTTTTGACTCTCTAGACTCGACTGTTTTGAATTTTATGATTGTCATTATTTTTATTGCTTCCAGCTGGACTGTTCTTGCAATTGCATTGTTGTTTTGCGATCGCGATACACTATACCGCTGGCTTTCTGATCCTAATACATGCAGATGCAGATGGTTATTTATGGCTGAAGGAGAGTAATTGATTGGAAAGCGGATATATAACGCTGTAAAGTATTGTTTGTTTGATTCTGAGAAGATACGACATGCCTCCCACGAGTGACTTATCTTCAGTTGTGAAATCCCAATAGGGTCCCCGTTCTCAGGACTCAGGAGTGGTTGCAAATTTCGAAATTCAAAACAGTAGTAAATTAATATAACGATAACCCACCCAGGAATTTACTTTTATTTCTGCATTGTTACAATGCATGTAGATTACTGTTTGTGGAGATGACGATGATCCCGAGCTGTAAAATAATTCATTCCAGGTCTTTGTGCAAAGGGATAGATCATTGAGGGCCATTATATATTACTGTGGGCCAATTGGCCCATAATCTAAAACTATTGTCAAGATCGGAGGATGATGTCAGGCTCAGGCGGTGTGTATCCATGAAGAAGAAGTTTTCGAAGAAGTTGAACAGGGAGCCTAAGGGTTCTTCTCGATAGGGACTCGGGAGAGTAAGTATTACAGATAAATACTTCTTCTACTTCCAACAGTTCAACTTGACTCGACTCTGAAATGATTTACGAATGGGTGAAACCCAGATAATTTATAAGGTGATGAATCCTCTGTTCTTGAGAGAGTAATAGTGTTAGCCTTTACCTTTCCTTTCGGTTTTAGTAGTGGTGGTGGTGAGGAAAACGTTAAGTTTTAAGTTCTTCTCTAGCCCACTTTTAATGCTAAAATAAACCTTGCCCTGGAAATCTATAAGTCAAAAACTCAGCACGAAGTTTTTCCCATGGACTGGTCAGTCTGTTAAGGAAACTTTAAGGGGTCATAAAATAAAAGTTTGGGCCCTTTTCACTCCCGTTATAAACGAGAATCTCGAACAGTTTCTTGAACTGATTCTAACGCCATATCTTAGGGAGCATTGTCCAAAATGGGAGTCCTACGAGGGCAGGCCCCGAGTCTTTGCTAATGTTTACTGTCCCTAAGATTTGGTGGATCTTCCTCCCTTTTTCAACACAATTGCATCCAATTCATCCGTCACTTTTACAACAACAGAGAGAAATGATGATTATTGTTGTTTTTTCTCAGGAGTTGGAGAAGGTGAGAACTGTCTCAGCGGGCCACCTTCCCAGCATGAATCTTCCTTTAGAAAAATTGACCATCAAATTTAACCTAGTCAAAACTTTCGGTGCAGAGAGATGTGGAATTATTTAAGAGGAAAAAAATCCAATTATATTTATGACCAAACTTCAAGTTCTTGTCATCACACTTTTGGGTTCCAGGGTCCAAAATCTGGAAAGTTTGATGAAAGTGAGAGGATGAACGTCAAGAAATGGAACTCGTTGCAGGGGAGAAGGGAATTTATTTTAAAATTATAATTTCGAAATATTTTTTATTTTACCACTACTCTTTAAATTGCGAAGTGGATTTAATCGTTATGGAATAAAAGATGATAACGTTGATTGAGTGGGATACAATTATAGAAGTGCAGAGTTTACTTAAAGAACAAAAACAATGTAGTTAATCAGCAATATAGCAGGCCTAGAGATTTTTAGACATTTTCTGACTAGACTTTTTTGAAAACAAAAGGTAAGTGTCTCCTTAGATTGTCTTTTTGAAATACTTGCCTTTCAATCAGGGAGTATAAATTGACCAGAAATACGAGACTGATAAGGAATTGTGATGTCTGGAAACGTTTCACACCTTCCTTAACGATGACACTGCCATTATTATTGCCTACAAACTTATGGCACTTTTATATTTGTCATTCTGACATATCCAATTGAGAGTGAAGTGAAAATTTTAGGATTAGGAACTTCTGTTGGTCTGCCTTTAGAGGGTATCTGTTCTTGTGATCTGTCTGACTATCTGAGTAGCAGTTTGGGACTTAAAAATTATCTTGTTCCTATAATATGCATCATATTTTATGAAAGCGTTTTAAAATAGCGTCATACATTTGTTAAACAGCATACTGTAGTATTGTTTCAGGTTTTCAATGATTGGATGAAGTATTTTGCTACTTTTAACTTTACTTCGTGTAAATAAATCTTCATAACTCATCTCATTCGATCTTATTTGCATATATTTTACCAAGGTAAGCCCCACTTGAAGACGAAACTCCGAAATAATGCCTCTTCAGAAGTTACACTTGAATGACTGGAGAGGAAGCGTTATCCTTGGAAAACGATCCGACATCCCAGACTTCAAAGGAACTGGTCGACTTCTTCATATTCCAAGTGATCTTAAGTTGACATTTGGAACGGGTAACTAATCTGTTCGTTTTTCTAAACCAAATGCCTTGCAATATGAATCTAGTCCCACCAGGTGAGTATATGGTACAATATGTTAAGGTATCATCATCACAATTCAGCCCGTCATACTTTGCGTATGAATTTGAGGGTCCCAAGTTTCAACTTCAAATCTCAGGAACGTCAAAGCAAAGGCTAATCCCAACTCCGCCACGACTCGAAAGCAGAAGCCGAAACTTAAAATATGAATTTCCATTCTGTAATCGAGGATACTTAAGACAAGGGCATTGCCAACTGTAGACAAAGTAGAAGTGCAGTCAGAGGCACTCTTGTTTTTACCTGAGATAAGCAAAAGACAATGAGGAGGCTTTGACATTTTGAAATTGAAAACAGATTTAGTTTTGGTGGAATAGTAGGATAGCATTAGGTATTAGAAAACTGTCAAATTGTAGCTCTTAAATGTTTCATCCTAAACTATGTCCAAAGGGACTGAGGAATGTTAAATTGGCTCTTCCAACCTCAGCCCCACAACCCAATCTTATTTTAACTCTTTTAACCTGTCAATCAGCTTGGAATGTTCTTTCTTTGGTCAAACTCTTCCAAACAATTAAAGTCTCAAGCTGCAAGTCTGAAACTTTGACTGCCAAGCTTAAAAACGGACTGATGTGATGTTGGATGTGGACGGGGAAATAAAGGAGTAAAGCAAAATATTTACTTTTCAAGAACGGCTTACATTGTCTCTCCATTGATAGAAATTGGTTGTAAGACATTCCCAGGGTCAATAGGAGAGGAATCAGCCTTTTCACTCAGGTGGGATTAAATCATTTCTTTATTGACTTGCCGTTTTGTGAGACAAAAAGGTGAGATTGAGGGATGGGCACTAGCAGGAGATGAGGACAATGCCAGAGTAACAAAACATTGACAATTGCCTGTGGTTGTGTTGTGGTTACAATGTCCATTAGCTAAGATCTTTTTGGTATTTGAAATTGGAACGGTCATTCTTCCAGGACATTATTGCTACTTTCTTTAGAATGTATTGGGAACAGGTTTTTGTCATCGTTCCAATTTACAGCCGGCCAATCTGATTCAGAACCAGAGCTGAAGGAGAATTCATTTCGACACTTTTAAATGACAAATTTTGTTTGCTTGATTTTTTCAATCAGATTGAAAATACAAATAGTTGCGAGAACTAGAAAATTGCTAAAAATTTACCAAATTACCATCAAATTCAACATCAGTATTTAAAAAAAACTACGTTGCAAAACTACTTTGTCATGTTCATCATGAAGCTTAGGACGTGTACTTCTAAAAAACAAGCTTTGATGTCGGGAGTCAATACAGCACGGCCGCAACTCCCTCCGGGTAATTAACCGTAATTGGGAGATGAACCATACTTCCCATCAATCAATTCCGAGCATTTAAACCGCTATCAGCAAGTGTCCAAAAATATTCCCATTTTTCGGAAACCTCCCCGGGAGTCCTCTCACAGAAACTGAAATCACAATGAGTCTACATGGAGATAGAAAAATGGGGAAAACGCATTCTTTTATCACTTTCCTTCCTCTCTATTTTTCATCTTCATCTGTAATGTACTTCCCTCACTTACCAACATACGGCTACTCTCGTCATAACATATGAATCTATATATGGATACTACTACTCCCATAATGAACAGGGACAAGAAAAGTGGCTCGTAAAACAGCAGCATACTTCATACACTTTATAGAGTACAGACAGTAATAATAATAATAATAACATAATACATAATGTAGCTCCACGGAACAATGGATGAAAGTAGTGGAAACAATATTGGCTTCTTCACTCCAGGAATTCCGGTCCTCTGTTCATTTCTTTCATCTCATCTCACACCAATCACCGTTCCATCTCCTGCTACTTTTCTAACACTTGACGAACGATCCTCATCGGTTTTTTTTTTACTTAAAAGAGTATCTATAAAGTGTTCAGCATACGAGCTTACAGGACTAAAAAAAAAATCCGATTTTGGTAACCTGATTTTATCCTAATTAATAAAAAAATCGGGACATTTATAAATTTCATGAAAACAGCATTTTTCTCTCGATTTCTCAAAAAAGCCCCGATAACCACATCATGAGGTTGCAAAGGCTTTTCTAATAAAACATTCAAGAAGTGCAGCTAATGCTCAAAACTCATTTTGAGTTTAATTAAAGCCCGTTATACTGCCTACACAAACGTAGTGTCAAGAAGACACCTTTCTTTTGTAATTTAAGATTTTATTTTACCCAAAAATACAGCCAAATGGCAATATTACAAGTCAATTTCTCGAACACGAAGTAAAAAAGCATTGAAACTTTTAAACACCTCATTCATGAATTGATTCCACTCTAAATCTAGATCAAAAATTTTGAAAAGCATATTTCCCCTTAATCCTCCGATAAAACTCGTTGCACGCCTTAATCTCAAGAATAATGACAATATTATGAAATGAGGTTGAAAGACGACGAGGAGTGAGAAGATTTATTATTTACGAACGTTACTGAATCCGACCTTATATTTAGTAGTTAGCCAGCCCTTTCATTGACGGCGGGGACAATGGAGTAAAAGCGACGGACTTTTTTACGGGTTGACATTGACATTGACAGTAACAAAGGGAGAATGAACTGAAATGACAATGAATACATGCGGGGATAAATTGATAAATATGATATTTTGGCTACCATCTACTCCTAACTACAGAAGAGGGACATAATAACGGCAAAAGTGAATGGGTTCAGATATCCCAAAATGTGGCATATTAGACAAAAGTTCATTGGTATGTGCAGCTGATCATCTCCGAATGATGGACATCATGATCCATTCAATAAAGAAGGGTAATATTATTGTCCAATGTTCTCAAACTTTTGTGGAGTCTATAAATACATTTTACTATATATAGATGAGTCCTAAACCCATTACATAAAAAGTTGGAGAGGGGGCTAGCTAACTTTTTGTACCAGGAAACTAAATTACATCCGCCACACGCCAATGTCATTGTCAATCGCGAAAATTGTTCGGGACGAAACCCTTTTTTTTATGAAATTCTTTCGACATTTCCAGCCCCTCGTTTTGTGTACACTCCACTCAAGCTCTCCAACTAATCAATACCGAACCAATACACCAATGTCAATGACGAGCCAACTTACTACCCCGACGGCAAAGACCCCGAATGTCAACCGCCGTGCCCAATAGGAATGTTAATGAGTAATTTCGAATTTCGATGGCCTCCTCAACTCCTTTACCATTAGCATTATTGCCGATATACGAATGAGTTAGGTTGGGACACATGCAGTTGTACAAAAAAAATCGAAGGCAGAAAGGGGAGAAAAGTGTCAAAAAAGCTGGAGACAAAAAAAACGGAGAGATGAAATAGAATCAAGTGACAACCCGGTGTGAATAGTAATGAACTTCAGTTGTATTTTTCACCATTTACGGTACAGGCCCTCGACGTTACAAATATTGTACAAGCGAACTGAGGACGTAATCATGATGAGATTTCCTATAGTTGGATCATGAATATGGCTTATAATCTACAACTACTAGAGGAAAAAATTATTTCGAAAGTACTTGACTTTATTACCCTAACAGTGTACCTCTTTGTTTGAACAGGGTGGTGGTGGTTGTAGGACATTATTCCAATCTGAATGGAGGTGACAGATGAATTAAACGTATTCTTTTGGAATATTGTTATGATGTCGGGGCAAGGCCTTCGTGTTTTTCGTGACACTTTATTCAAACGAATGGATTTGGATTATTTTAGACGCTTAGGACTGAGGACGAGTGAGGCATGATCGGATAGACGTAGTTAGTTGTAGATTGTAGTTAGTCACTCATTCAACGGAATTTCCATACGGACAATGAACAATCAATTATACGAACAAATATAAAGGCTTAAAGCTGGCAGGGTGACTGCAGTTGGTCGGAGCAAAGCCATTTTGATTCAGCTCTATATGTGTATGTTCTGCTGCCCATTGTATGCCCTATCAAGTCAAATCGACAATCTACAGAGTTAATCTTATTTTTACATGTGTCATGCAGTCATCTCTAGTTTTTGGAGTAATTGCATTAGAAGCAAAATCCGAGTCTTGTACTAGAGATAGATTGAAGAGTGAGAGTTCAATTTAATGGAAATGGAACTGGAGAGGCAGAAGGATGTCCTACTGTGAAATAGAGAGATTATGGCTCCGAAGTGTCATGCTGAGCTTTGTTAAGAGCCAGAGCTAACTAAGTGGTCATTTGTTCATTAAGGTTAATAAAGTTAACCCGAGTTAGTCATTCACAAATATACGGAGACACTATCGGGTTGAGGATTTGAGGAGACTTGACGTAGTCAATCTAAGTGGCTTAATACAATTACTGACGTGCTTTGAGTTGGAAAACGTCGAGATGTAGATCTTAACTTGAGAGTATCGAAATAGAAGAGTCAGTCGGACAGTGGCTAAATAAATTAGTGGTTCGGACTATTGGACTTGATGTTGTAATCATAAATTAAACGATGTGATCTTGTCCAAGGAAAACACCGTGGGAAAAGCTCAGAAAATTTCCAAAAAATCGGCCTTTCCAGCGTCATAAAAGCTAATAATTTCCTGATTCGTTCCCCCAATTTATCAATAAAGCATGGACTAGTTAGTATATACCTTGGTCCCTAATCTGTACCCAACCTTCTTGTTACAGTTTATATTGCCCTTATTAAACCATCTCTCACAATAATGATAGCTAGACCCAAACAAGCCAAGTAAGTCCACCAAAAGGCCTGGGAGATTCCTGCCCTTTTTACCAGTAAGTTTACACGTTATATCTGAGGCATCATAGTGTCATCATCATCATCATATTTATATATCGCCATTATCCCCCTGATTGTCAGTATTATTATCTCTCTGACCGAGACGACGACGAAGGGAACTGTTTCCTTGTATGTTGCGGACCTCCTGCTGATTCTCGTCTCATCTCAGCTACCAAAATCTTATTGTCCCCGTGTGTAGTTATATGTTGACTTGACAAGATGTCTCAAAGTCTCAACCCTCACAAAGATTACAAAGATCACAAACGTCAACATCATCCGTTCCCATTCTCTTCTTACACAACGGACGGAGACTAAACAATCATATCTTATTATTATTATGTAGTATCGTGATTGGGAGAGAAATGTTTGGAAACTATTCAGTTTTTTAATCGTTTCTATATTCTACCTCTCTTTAAAGAACTTGACAATTCACAAGCGTGTGTCTTTTAAAGCCATTAAAATAGACGACTCTTATTTCGTCCTGGTATTTTCTGACTTTTGAATGGAAGAGGAGGAGATACTTGTAAAATAATAGACCTTGAATTGGATAATAATAAAATGCGGAATGAGGGAGTTTTTGCTTCGAATTAGAGTATGAAATCAGGAATTAGGTGTGAAGGACTTTGGATCTGGATTTTAGAATAGTTTTATGACTCGTGAGAAACCTAAGGAACCCGATGAGTATGCTATAAGATTCAACCTAGGAACGCTTATAGATATAGCCGTTTTCCATCGTTACGTGTCATCTCTGTCTTTTCGAAATCGACTCGATTTGGTTGTTCTAGAAGGCCCAGGCTTTTGTAACTAAAGGACAGAAGAGGACAGAAGCCCCCATTGTTTCCTAAAAAAGTTGAACCCTCCTCCTATTCATTATATCAGTGTGTTCCGTGTTTCTTGTTATTGTAATCTATAGGATCTTAAACTATCAGAAGACAGAATGGAGTGGACTTGTTATTTGTATCTCTCTCTCTGTGTTTATAATACCCACTTTATAGCTTACAAAAAATATATTGTACTATATGGTAATGGTAAGTAAGATGAGGAGACGAGATTTTTTACCAAGATTCTGTAACAAAAGGAACGGAATAATCCGATAATATCTTGGGCTGAAAAACTCAAATATTTTCCCATGGTTTCCCTTTCTCAATCCAACCTTGCTGATGATGGTGACTGGGTAAGGAATCTTCAACTTGGCCACTTGTTCTTGTCAACTGGAGACGACGGTTTTTGAGGAAAGTGACCTTCTTAAAGAGGGGACTTGAAGATAGCAAGATGAATAAGAAATATTTTGGGAAAAAATCTACGGTTGGACTCACAAATACCTTGTGTTCAACCATTGACAATTTACCCTCTGACTCAATATGATACAGGATTTTTTAAGGTAGCAGCAGCCGAAGCCTTTTTAGTCTCCAGACATAAATCAAGTCCTCAATTCCTTGTTGGCAAAAAGCTAATTTGTCATCTCAATGTTTTGACGTTTCAAGCTGGTGCATTTAGTTGATGATTGCTCTGAAGGGTAAGATTGTGGCGAAGAAGGACAAACAATCAATCCTAGTAGGCTTGTTACACTTGCAACCGTAAAATAAATGCTAATCTAATGTTAAGATTAAAGCATTTATCAGAGCTATCAGAGTCTTAATCAATCACGAGGAATGACGTTGTAATTAAGGTCAATTAATTTTGTAAACTCTTGTTTTATATTCATTATAAGTAAACGATTTAATTATCATCATAGGAATAAAATGTTACAGCCTTAAATGTTAGCAACATATTTTTAAATTTAATAAACCCAAGAGGAATGCCGAATTTGACCTTCTCTGTCCACTTTTGTAAGAGTGAAGAGAATCTGACTGGCAAGTCAAGGCTCGATCTTATTGTACCGTTGATAGTTTCTGAAGTTCGCATATCAATGTCTATCTCGTTTACTTCACATGAATCTCTTAAACAACTCTTCTCGGAATAACTTTCAAATGGCCCGACAAACTGCTCATTAACGACCTCATAAAACCCGTTGACAAAGCACTGACACTGACTGAGAGTCTGAAATTTGACTTGCCTCTACTATTAAAGAAGAGTACAACGAGAACAGATCTGTGTCAAGGTGGATGAAGGCTTTGAGGGATGAAAGATTTTATTACTTTCAAATTAAATTAACAGATAATGCCTACTTTTCGTGCTGTCTGTCGGGACTCAAAAAAATATTTTTCTCGGTCAGTCTTTACCATCTTGCTTCTATTCGTTTTAATTAATTTGATTTTAAATGAATCAATCTTGCTGCTTCTGCTTGTGGTTTCTATCTTTCATGCCAGATTTTATCTTTTTACTTTATCTGCTTGTCCATTGTTATCTAGGCTTTAAAAATAAACTCTTACAATCTGATGCATCGAAATTTTAATCTCTTGATCTTACGGGTTCCAAGATTTCTAAAAGTCGGGTAAATTCCTGCAGTTTCGACACAATACATAACACACATTTTAGACCACAAAACCCAATCAGCAGTGAAGCTTCCATTAAAACCCTTGCTCGTAAAGTTGACAAATCCATTGTCTCTCCGTTTTTAGGTCGTAGGAGTCTGATGCCTCCGAAAGTGTCACAGTCTCCGGGAGATGAGGGCGATACCCGATTAGAGAAATAGGTTAAAACAAAGACGGGGGAAAGTCTCGGGCTAAAGATGCAATCTAGAGAGAGAAGACACTTCAGAAGCCAACAACAGGAGTCAGTCATCCAGCTCAGTGGTTAAGGTGTTCAATACTTTGCCATTGGACTGGGGTTCGGATCCCTCAAAGGTCCGAATTATTCAGCAAAAAGTACACGTGACAGATGTAGAGACTGACGACAGTAAAGTTGCTTGGCCCTGGCAGGAAATCTGCATAGAAATTCTGAGATTATCTATAGTGGTTTGCATATCTATTGCATTCCATTCAGATGGCCATTCCTTCCCTTTAATTTCATTTCTCCCTTTCGCCTCTAGTCTCTATCTTAGAAATCCTAATCAGTTCTGACTATCTCAGTTTCAGTAGTCGGTTTTCATTAGTAATCTATCCCGTCCTCGTTGTGAAAACGATGTGTAAATCATATCATCTCTGTTGGACCTAAAGCTATCGCAAAACAAAACAAAAAGCGTAACCAACTGCTGAGATCGGTTGGTCTTATTTAAACAAGATTTCCCTTAAGAGTCGTAGGAAGCCTTTTAAATTTAAAATAGGTAGTCCTGTCACATTTCGAAAATAATTCAGCCCGGCCCTGGAAGTATAACTTCTAAATCTTGCTAGATTGCCTCAGTCCCAATTTTAATGGCACGGCTCCCAGCAGGGGCATCTGTAAAGGTGGCCGTTTGTCGTCCACCGAGATGATATCCTGATGTCCTGCTTTTATTTCGAGATGATAACTTCCCCCTGAGTTCCTTGATGTCTTTCCTCCATCCTTATAGCCTTTAATCTAGAATGTAATAATATATAATGATGATATCTGTGTATCCGCATCCATCCTTACTGGCAGTGGAACACTGGAACGAGCCCAGTAAGTCACAAAACTCTTCTACATCCTAAATGTAATCAGATGAAAAATCTCCCTAATTCGGTACAGCACTGGGAGAGACAAAACAAGGGCAACAAAAATGAGAATAAGAAAGACATAACTACAAACAACAACAGAGTTTAATGACAACTGGTAAACTCGTAACGAGGGACATGGGATCCTTAAACTGGGAGATCTTTATCCAACCTCTAGATTTATTTTCATCCATGCTTATGGCTTTTTTATAAACTAAATTCCTTCATCTCCCAAGTTGTTAAAGAAGTCTGACTGGAACATTTAAGTTACTGCTCGTGATTAAATGAAATTCTTTTGAGTATAAAATGTTATGCTGCATCGGCGATTTCACAATTAAATTTCTTTTGGCATGTGGATTTAGATGGTCAATTAGATTTTGAATTGCTTTAACAAAAGCTTTTTGAATGAATATTACAGTAAAGATGTAAGAATAACGATTTCCAAGCCGTTTAAGAGGGATTAATCCTATGCTATTCCCTCCGTACTTTTAAGATCCTTAATTTTTAGACCTAATAATAAAAGGTCGGAGGAGATATCAGATTTCTCAATTCAGGAAGATTAGCCCTCCTCATTTAATAATATACTTTGAAGGAAAACACATGCTTATATGGAATGTATTTTTTACAAGCAGAAATAGGGACGGTAGGATAATCCAATTCAGCAAATATTTACCTTCAATTAAGCTCAGAATTTAAACTCTACCTGTCAGTCCCATCAGGATCCATTAAGAATACGAAGCTTATTTAAACACATAATAAGAGCTTCCGTATTAACATAAGCCGGTTCATATTTCATGAAAAATCGAAAGGTGCGATGCGTACAATTCCAAACTTCAATTCACTCCGTTTTCGAATTGGATATTCAAGGAGCATTCCTTTCTCCATTCAGCTCACCCTTTACTATAAAGAAGAGGGTGTAGTTTGCTGGCTTTATATTTGACTATTGTGCTTTTTTTAATGTTAAAAAGCTTATAAATGCCCTACAATATAGATTCTTTGGTAAATCTGAAATGGTGATTGAATGAAATTCTAAACTGTTATAAAATTATGGTCCCTTTATCAATGGAAGGCTTTGGTGAATGAATGGTGAGATACTAGCCAATGAAATGTGATATAGAAGAGCTAATGCAATTTAGTGTAAGAGATTTATTTAATTGTATCGGAGAATAGTATTCGTAGTTTATTATTTTTACACGGTTTATGTATCAACTGATGTATCATAATTCTTTTTGGATCGAAATTAATTATTTTTTCTAAAAAATAATTTCACTCAATTTCAATTGTAAACAACAAAATATTGGCATTTTAACACAGCTTAATTTTTATTTTTATTTTAAAATTGATTTTTCTGGATTTTTTTGTATATCATCATCTATAAATCTCAATTTTAAAGGAATTTCAACCTGACAAACCCCTCAAAATCGCAACAGGAATTAGGCATTAATTTCTTTCGTGAAAACGATTTTAAGCAAATATCACTTATTATTTGCTTCGTCGATGATGTTCAAGCTATCTTTAATGTCACATTCCATTGGATTGAATCATGCCACATAGAATGGAAATTGCTTTTATTTTGTATTGGATATTTGATACTAAAAAGAGTAAATTTCAAAGACGATTTCCCCATAAAGCCAGGCATTCAAACTGAAACTTGAATACCAGACCCGGTGTTGAGAGATTTAATATTGGTCCAACAAAAATCTTGAAACTTGAGCCTCAAACCCGATGGACCAGTGTGTCCTATCCCCTTGTCCACAAGTCCTCAAGCCCTGCGAAGGTTCCTAAAAGCATTTCAGCAAAACTGTTAGTCTTGAAAGGTTTATGAAATCAGATAAAAAAATAATAATGTAAAAATAAGGTTACTTTCATCCATTATCCATTACGCTGAAAGGTGAAATGGATCTCCCTCCTTATCAAGGTATGCATTACACTTTATTAGGTACAATGAGGATAAAAAAATTGTAATTCCAGGATGAAGGAGTTGAGGGAGGATGTCTATTTACATTTCTTTCCATTCCTCTCTGGGATTCATATTTACAAACTTTTACCTATCATTTACAACAACAAGGGTTAGGATACGAAGACATATGTATAAAGTTCTCAAGGAGCTTTTGTAATGGAAATCGCAAATGTGTGGATGGGGGTAATGCAGATAGGAAGTACGTAAATCGTATCTCAAAACCGAATGGTTTTTTATGCGAAAAAGAACTTGAAATATGGCGTTGAAAAATATTTTGTGATTTGCATCATATAATGTTGTATTTCTATTTCTATAAGATGTAAGACAGATGCATTACATCAAAACAACGAGTTTTTGGTGAGCGTTTTCTTTATAATTTTAATTATTGACAACACGGGACAGCAAGACAGGATTACAAAAAGCTCAGTCACCTACTCAATACTAATTCAAATTGAAGTTTACAATCCCGCCACCAACGTTAATACCGCTAATAACGTTAATCTCTCAATAAGTCCCTACTCCTGGAATAAGGAAACCCCGCGAGTCCTTCAGTTCAAAAAACATAATGTATCTAATTAATATCTGTAGAACACGAGATTTTACAGAAAGGATACTGTGCTGTGGCAACGAAAGGTAAAAATCTGGCATTTTTAACCCGTACAAAATTAAACTTCGAAAGATTTCAATTTGGTCAATTTCCGGTACAGGGAAATTCCTGTAAATTTTAAAATCCTCCACTCAACTCTACAGAAAAATGGTCAAGGAAAAAGATTTCGACAATGAGCTTACAATCCCCCTCAGGCTTCAAAAGGAACCGAGACCTGGGGACAATCCACTTAAACGCCCCTTCCCCCAGCATGCTGAGGACTTGCAGCTTTTGGCCGAGTATTCGAAAAACATTACGAAGGAACCGGACGATTATCACTTTACGCAGAGGGACCTTCGCCTACCAATTCGTCCTCATGGGGTTCTATTCTTTCATGCTTTAGAGATCAATGGGCTTGTGCTTTCTACGAATAGTAAATAATTACTACTTTAATATGCTTTCACTTTGTTAACAATAAAAATTGTAGGCAAATATAATGCTTTACAAGCTTTTATTTATAGACTTTGTTCATGGGTCGCCGTACTGCGTATACATTGAAGTGGAGTGCCAAGATACTGTCAAATGTTCCGATCCTGTTTACTCCATCGCCACAAATAAAGTCAGGATTGACCACTCGGTTCACCTCTGCCTTGAAGTAACTTTTTACCGATTTTCGAACAGAATCAACTGTTATCTTTGATTGCTAAGCATTTCGCATAAAATATATTTAAATCCATCTAGCTTTCAGAAATACGAATAGACGAAAAAAATGACTTCCTGATGCACGTCTACGCATTCCAAGATCCCGAAGCCCATTACCTTGTCGGAACTCAAGCCGTGCACATATATGACTTCGTCCGGGAACTGCATGGAATTACAACGGTGCAATTGTTGAATGACTTATCTTTCAAAGTTGGGAAATTAACCTTTGAATATGCCTGGGCCTATGGGTCATTTGGTTACGGCTTCAGTAATCAACTCCGGAATCCTCAGAATCCAGTTCTTGAAAGTATAAGTCATTCGATGTTCCCCCGAATCGCTTTAAATACTGAAGACGTTACGGACAACCATGTCCATGCTCGGATACCCAAGAAACTTCGACTAATCACTCTCCATTCCCTCCTTGTCCAGACGCCAAACAATTTGGGTGGACAAGGGCAAAAGGCAGCGATTCAAACTAAGAAATCCCAGCACAATAAGAACTCTCAATCCGATTACGAGGCTAAAACTGTTGTATTCCGGAGAGTCAAGTTCTCTCGAGGCCGTCCCGTCCACGTCTCTCTGAATATGGACATTCATCAGAAGTTTATGGAGGATGATTTCAATCAAGCTTACGGAGAATTCATTTGCCTCCGAAACCGGAAGGAGAGGTTGAGCTGGTTAGGGAGACTCATTGAGGGACGGTTGAGAGACAAGATGGAATACGACGTTGGAGAGTTATTCAGCCAATTCGACGATGTCCAAGACGCTCGGAGGGCCCTTAATACAAAAATTCCCTTGGCTTGCCCCCCGGCGTATTTTGAACACAATCCTGGACCGAGGTGCCCTTGTGGGCCTTTGGGACCAATCAAGTCAGACTTTGAAGATGTTAAGTTCATGCATGAGAAGTTAGCTAGTGCTCCTAGGTTCTCCGGCTACTTAGCCTATGTATTTGGCTACGCCAAACCTCCGCCTAAAGACGAGCAATTAGATAAATTTGAATACGTCTTGGACAAGAACGCTCACTTGAAGGAAGGACAAGCGATTAAAGACGGACGAAACTGCTGTCAAAAGGCCTGGAGTACGTTGGGGATATGGGGATTTTATATTCGGTCTTGGTGTACACGGCTGTATGTTTTTATGTTCCCTGTCTTTGAAATTCCGAAAGAAGATACGGTAAGTTTCCAATCGAAAGAAGAAGCGAAAATAAGAGTTTAAAATAACATAGTAATTATGATTGTGGAATATGCAGCTTCCGGAAATATCGATAACCCTCCCCTCCCCGATACATTCAACGACAGACTTTCACTCGCATTGTACTCAACCCAAAATATATCAAGCCGAGACGGATCTGGCCCAGACTAGAAGGAAAGCTACGAGTTACCTACAAATGACCCGGAAGCCTGGGAATCCTATAGAATCGGGTAAACCCGCGATTTCAGAAGCCGATGATAACGAGGAAATCGACGACGAGAACATTGTCATTCCAACCCGTACTTTTATTGGAGAGACGGATGCGACTGGAAGGGGTGGCCAACGGGGAAAGGACGAACGGGTCCTTATCCACGTCGAACAGACGGACCTTCAATCCCAAAAAAGGGGCAAAGGAGGACTGAAAAGGAATCTTCGTAATAATTAATTAGGATTTAATTTAATTGAAGATTGACGTCACATTTATCGCAGCATAACAATTCAAATTGTCCAGTTCATCTATATTAGTGTGCTTTATGAATTAATCCTTCATCTTCTTCTTCCGCAATGTAAATCCTAATAAGTTCAATAGTAATGTTGTTTATAAAATAGTAATAAACTTTTTTGTGAATCGAGTTACCCAGGCGTGGTTTAATTAAAAACTAATGCGTATTCCTCTATTCATACACCTGCTACTGGCCATATTTTAGGATGGAGTATTTCCTGGAAATTATTAATGATTTAATATGCCCCTTATCTCCCTCCCTGCATGTGTACGGTGGATAGGTAATCATTCAGTAGTTTGTGATCCCTTCAGGTATATATTCCCGTTCCCTCTTGTAGTAAAACACAATACTCTCCTCTGATGCCCGATTTGATACACGGTTGACTAGTTCGATTGAAATTTCCAATCTCAAATCCAATCCTTTGATGATGACGAGTATCCCTATCTCTCTGCAAGAATCATGGGATGAGGAGTTGTAGAGGAGTCTTTATAATAATGTAATTCCCTATCTTAATCAAAATCATCATCCACATCGTACAGCAATGAGCAAACCCGTCTCAATCAGTTTCAAGTTTGGTCATCCACCTCACTGAACTCTTTGGGCCGACAGGGCTTAATGGGTTCCACTTCCTAATCGAAAACAATGGAATTTTCATTTATCAGAAAGGGTAAAGTAAGGCCTTAATGCCTGAATTCCTCCTCCATGTGAACGGGTTGTTGGCGATGATGAGTGAGGATAATTTAGCTTGAGCTCGTTATTAGTCTATAAGATAACGAACGGATTTCACAAATTTTCAGACGACAATCACTCCAGACTAGACTCAAAAGACTTTGTTTGCAAAAGTTTGGGTCTGTTATCCAGGGGGTAAAAATACAAATCTCTCGAGACGAGACTCAAAAGACTGCAAAAGTTTTAGGTAAAAATGCACGGATAAAATATATTCTCGTCTGGATTGACAAATTAAATTATTGAGACTCGGGGAAAATAGGATCCGTTTTGATGAGCTTGTCTCGCTAAAACACATCAAGCTTGACTATATTTTTCATACCTTTGAGTCTATGAATTGTGACTCACTTCCTCTTGCATGAGCTTACGATTTACTTATCTCAGTTCCAATATATTCAGGGCAATTCCACATGTTCAGTCGACAGATTTTCAGTTTTTTAAATTCAGATTCACCACCGATGCATGCACTTGTTCCATTCTGCTCAGTTCTATACTGTAAATAAAGTAACCAAGATGGAATCATTGATGCAAGGCGATAAATTGAGAAAAAAGAGGTTCTTTGACATTGAACTGACTTGGTTTGATCCAGATGCTGTACCCGAGATCCCTTACTTTTATATATACTCCTCAGGCACATACATAATCTTCAAATCAAGTGTTCAAATCTTGGAAGTTGGAATTCGTTTTCAAAAGTAAGAAAATCCCGATGAAATGACTTTGTAGAGTCAATATTATAGTCAATAGCCGAAGCATAAGAAAGGATGGTGTTTTGTGGCGAAGAGTGAAAGGATGTGGGATAAATGCTGAATAGAAAAACTTACTTTCAAAGAGCAACCGAATCCAGCCGCATCTTCGTACCAGATTTTTTTTATTTATTTCTAGACAAAGTTATGTAGCCTGTTGTAGAGCTAGGGATGTGTAGTTATTTAAAAGTTTGATAGCTTTTTTTAAAGGTTTCTGTAAAGTAGTGGAGATGGTAAGTCAAGCGTGAAGGAAATGTAAATTTTAAAGAATCTTTTAGAAGGAAAAAAGAAATATTTTTGACCAACTGAGCGTTAAATCATTTTACATGAAAGGATGAATCAGGAAGGAAAATGAGACAACAAGAATGAAGTCATGGACGAGGATGTCCAAACATGACACTTTTTTAGTCCAAGTTTCCCCTTGTTTTATAAACTTTAACAAAGGGTAGGCTAATCAAAATAAGCAGATTCAACAATATCCAGATCTATGTTGTTTACTTGGAAATTAATTAGTTCAGCTACTGTAGACTTGTAAATACACAGAGCTCGAAAATTCTGCAAAATCATACTGTTTTAGAACAGCGAAGGATCAGAATGTCCATTCACAAAATCCATACAGGCTTTTTAAACAGTACTTATGTACACCTGGATGAGTAAAAAACATATGTATGTATACGGCATTCTTTATATGATAACCGTAGCTAACACGACAGGGGAACCTTGCTGATAATACAATCAATCCTAAAAGAATATTTCAATTTTCTTTAGAAGCTGTTACAGGTTAATCTGCAGATGTTTTAAAAATATATTTCAAGGAAAAATCTGTCCTGTGAGACTGTGACCAATCAGTTAACTTTAGCTTCTGAATTTCAATGCTTCGAATCTCTACAAAATGAATGTAGAGACCAGACGCAGACTTTAAAACTTTCGATACCAAACAGAGCCCAATATGTATCTTCATGTACATCTCAACAGGCTCGGTTATACTAATTTTTGGAACAATAACCGCTTGAGTGGACAATGTTCAGTTATCTCTACAAGGAAGTATCAGTAGGCATGAGATCGAACGGCATTCAGAACTTCACTAGCCACTCTCCCAGTTTAAATCAAGTCTTGTTTAAATTTGAATAAAAACAGTGTAAAAGCTTCGAATTTATGATTTAAGATTACGAACATTGATCCCATAAGTCGGAAGTTATATTCAGTTCTGTGCTCTTTCTTCTAAAACAATTTTGAGTTCAATGAAACTCAAAATCTTAGAACCCTTATGTATTTTCTTAATCATAAATCCAATCTCTCTCCGCATTTAAATTAACAACTGATCAACACAGGCTGAACGGAATAGGGACAATTGCGTAAAGGTTTAAAAGATGATGCTGCATGATGTAAGATGTAACTCTAATAATAACGTGCATTCCTCATTTGCCTCCCGCTGAGCTTGGCTAATGATACATCTTACACAATGAGACCCCAACCGGAGTTAAATTAGCTAAATGTATACATAAGCTGTTTTTCATCCACCTTTCATTTCATCAACGGCACAAAAAGTAGGAAATCGTTTAAAAAGGGAATTAAAGTATTTAAGGATACTAAAATAAATAATGAGACACATCTTTTAAATAGGTAATAAAAATTCGTTTAAAGTCCATGCATAACACAATCGTAAAAATAATTGATAGAATATTGCTATTACTAAGAGAAGACAGAAATAATCCATCTTAACCTCTTAGTACCTGTTTTTGTTTTGATGAAATATTTGGCTTTTAGTCTACAAACCGCAATTAAAATTAATATTGGTCAAAGGTCACATAGGCGTTTTAAAATATTTCGAAACCCGATGGATCTCCAATTTCTATTTGTTACTCAACCTTCGACGGTCAAAAATCCTAATGCATTTCCAGACACTACTAAGAAACATAAAAAATTACCAAGAATAACCCGCTTTGAAGAGGAACGACATTGACAATTTGTCTATCTCTACGAACAAGCCAAAGACATCGGGTACGTAAAACCATTAACCATTAACGCAATCCAACAGCACCCACCGTTCCCTTTCAGAGGATTCAAAGTAACTATTCGAAAGCCATTGTACTTGAACTTGCTCGCGTAAGAGATGCAAAAGGTGCCGACGAATTAGGAGATTAAAGATAGGAGTCCGGACAAACCAATTTAAAGAAAAGCAAAATAATACATATGTCCCTCAATAAGCCTCACTTACAATTGCATTAGCAGATGAGTATCGATTTGGGAGAGGACTAAAGTGATTACACTACTACAACAACAGCCGAATCACTGAAACTAGACCCTAAACTTTAAATCATCCTTTTGAAATCCAGAGTCTAGTCTTTTGAAACCTTGCAGATGACATATATGACGACAATGGACATAAACAAGGCAGGAATGAATAGGATCTTCTTCGGCAGAATTTGTCTGTCCCCTTGTTATTCTTGTATTTAGAGTTTCGTACTACGTTTTATCACAACTAACAACCTATATTATACAAAGAAGACAAGATCGAGGACGAGGCCGAGATCGACTGTAGATTCCATCGTTTTTCCATTAGCTATTTTCTCGGTCCACTTCCTAACCAAAGAAGAAGTTTTATTCAAATCCTTCAAGTTCAAAGGGTTGTATTTCATCCAACAATAAGTATGGAACCCAATAAGCCCTCTCGACTCGTCCAGAGACGAGGAAAAAAAACATTTTAAAAGCTGATGTCGTTAAGTCCAAATCGGATTTCCTTATAACATCGCAAAGAAGAGGAATCTCTTCTGGACTTGCGAGTAATATGCTAACTGAAGCCGAAGACATCATGATTTACGAGTCATGAAAGCGGAACATTTTTACAAGGAAACTAGTATATAAAATGGCCCTATTACTTCTTGTACTGATGCAGTGGAAGGGAAGAATCCCAAATAATTTCCGGGATGATTTCTTGAGGAATTTTTATGAAAAAAAATTGTCCATCCCGTGTTCATTCGGTTGGAAAAGTCACGTCTCTCGTCACATGAACGGGAAATACGGGACGAAAAAGGTTTCATCCTAATAATGTATGTTGTGAAAAAAATCAGTCCCATTTTGTCAAGATTTTGACAGTTGTCAGTTTTCAGTTGTCTTTCCACTGAGCTCCAGTACCTACTCCTTGTCATGTTCCATGTTCCTGGCTCGATTTTTCATGTACTCATTGACTTTGTAAACCGAGCCTTCAAAACAATCCTTAATCCAAGTAGTTTCTATTTCAAATCCTAATTTTGAAGCCCTCGAGAAGAGGAACAAGTCAAGCCACCCAAGTGGGCATTATGTGAGTCAAAGGCCGTTGAAAAGGGTATAAATCTTGAGGACAATTGGGAAACCTTTACAAGTTAGTGTATTATTGAGAGTATCAGGACAGGAGGCAAAGTTACCACACCAGCCCACATACTCATCCATTTCAATCAGCTCAAACGTTTAAAAGCCTTTCGTCGTCATTACAATTCTACAATTATCATCTAGATTTTAGAGTCAACTGAAACAGAAAGAGAAGGAGTTGACAGTTTTGAGGTTAGCATTCTGCAGTTGTCACAGCTGCTACGGGACTTTGAATCTCGAAGGGACCCTATGCGACCCTCTGAAAATTTCAAGGTTCAACTATATAGCAATTCGTTAGATGTTATGTTAGGTGAAGGGAGGCGAAACTTTGATTTCGTCACGGATAGCCAAGATTGTGACACTAGATATGCTGAGGAACAGCTGCTTGGTCAATTTGCATTTGCATCCTGATTTCTCGGACTGATAGATAAGAACAAGAAGTCCGAATAACAACGCATACAAGTTTACAGCTCTCGAATCAATCCGATGCAAAATGTACACGTTCAAATACAAAATAGGTAGGTTAAAAATTTCAAGCTATTTTATCTATAGATTGCTGAATTCTAAGATGTGTTAAATTTTAAACGATTCGCCTTAAATACGAATACAAATTTTAACACTGACTGTACTGGATAACTGATAAATTGTGTTGACCTTAAAAATAGGAATCATGTTATCATGTAAAAAACACAACAAATGGACAAAAATGAATAAATACTTATTTAAAACTATTGACAATTTGAATTGTAATCTATTTGCATCATAATTTCTTTTTTCCTAGCCTAATTGTCAATTATCCATGTTTTAATTGCTTTTAAAGTACCTTTAGCCGTCATCTAGACTTAAACTCAGATTGGGTAGTTGCAGTATAAGTATGAACTTTCAACAGGTAGTACGTGTGCTACCAGAGTTGGCCCAGTGGTTATGGAGTCGGCTCTTTGCGAGGAGAGACACACTGCCCGGGTTCGATTCTTGGTAAAGGCCGTCGATGATTGCACACAAGACTTCGTAATAACTTCTCATCTTTGATTGTTTCTGGCGGATTCGTTCTGTAATCTTTGCTATGTGCAACCAAATGGTGCTTCCTCAGTCTGAATGGGCAGATGTTTAGATTGCTCCGGCAGTCGAACATGGCATCAAACCCAGTACGTGATCATACGAATGTCTGAGACGGTCTAAAATTTTTGCATTTTTTTTTAAATCAACTTGAATCGATGATTGATTTTAAATTTATTTTTTCAAAATGACGATGATCTGGCTCAGCAAATTGTTCATGTATTCTTCGTCCCTTAGGTATTTATCAGAAAACCAAGATCAATACATCAATTCGTCAAATAGAACCCGAAAAAAATCTCGTCTCTAGTCATGAAAGTAGAACATAAAATTTTTAGAATATCGGAAAAGAAGGCAAAATCCATAACTTTTTGCTCGACTGGGTCTAAAAAATGAACATGAAAGGGAACAAGATTCGGTTGGTTGCTTGGTCACTTTTACTTGAGGTAAAGAGTTGGATACAAAACTGAAACTTTGGCTATAAGACTTGCTACCCTTATGTAGTTTTGGTAATGCGGATTCCGAAATCCGAAATGTCAGTCAGTCAATCCCTCCCTTCTCTATAGGCTACACTGAACATGCTCGCCTGTCATACCTATTGGAAATCGAAGTAGGTGGTCAAGCATAGTGTAGGGATGTATGACATGAAATGATGAATAGAATGACCACGACCATATTATACTGACCACTGGACCGGACTGGCCGGCAAGATATTTGTTATTACGGTCAATATCTGAAGGAAACTCGGAATCAGATGAGATTTTCCTATTTGCTCAGGGTGACATGTCTCTCTGTAATACAATGTCAACCCGTGTCCAAGATTACACGTCTTCGGAACCGACAGAACTAGCTCGTCCCTATTGTTCTCTGATGTTCTACATGGAGGAAGCAGTAGGAGGGAACACTTTGATCATCAACAGCTCGCTCTTAAAATCGTTCTTTTGGGATTGATTCCCGAGAGGGATTGGAATTGAAATGGATTTGTAAGGAAATCTACATGAACCTTTCATCATTCTGGAAATTGATCCATCTAGGAAACATCATATTCGTGTTCTACATATTTGAGGAAATTATGATTGATCACAGATATTTCTCCATAAATGGTAATCCTATTGAAAACCACTACCGTACCGTTAGATTTAGGAGTAAGATGGAACGGTCGATTTCAATCACATCAGAAGACAGATTGACAAGATCCTACTGGACAGATAACGTTTCTTTGAATAAATTTCCCTTAAAACAGCCTAAGAATAAAGTACTCAAATTCTAAACGAATTCAACATCCAGAACATTTAGTTTTTGGATGATCATCTTACATCATTGTTACAAAATGCCTTGCACTAATATTTTGACAAGGATCACAGAACAACGGAGCAGGAAGGGGGACTTTGAAGTAAAATTTGCACAGTAGATTGACCCCACATGGCCACATCTGAAATAATAACTCTATTATTTTTAAAGTTCGTTTTTATTTCTATTTGTATTCAGTATATATAATGTCCTCCAGCCTGGAAACATTGTAGAGATGAGCGGAGAAAGTCTGGCTGCTGCCTCGAGCTCTCCAAAGTCTCCTGGCATAAAATGTAAATCCTTCGGAAAGAAAACGGATGATTCGCCTCCGAGGAGTCGAGATTTAATCATAAAGAAGAAACTTTTATTCGATTCAGTGAATGCTAACTCGTGCTTAGACTAACTTCTACTCTCTTTCTCCTATTTCGGAATCTGGAAATCTGGATAAACATTTATTTATGTACTCCCGTGTACCAATCTCCTGGAAATCCAGAATTATTAAATACTTTCCCTTTGCATTTGGAATAGTTTTTGGAGGAACAGCAGTTGGTATTTGTCTTTCTGGATTTTTTACTTCGTTTTATCTCCCAAAGTCCATAGCACAACAATTTTAAATTTAAAGTACTTAGACCATATAAGTTTGAAGGATAGAGTAATTAAATCGGCTAAACTGTGGAGGCCTCTTAAAGAGAATGTGCATTACAAATTAGAATCCAATATCCAAAGAGAATGTGCATTACAAATTAGAATCCAATATCCATTTCGTTTCGTCAGTACAAGAGCTAAGACTGTGATTTGCATGTTAAACTCCAATTGTAAACAGCAAGGAGAAAAGATGTTCTCAACTGTGAACAAGTCCTTTGACCAAATCCCGTTTCAATTTCTATTTAATTCGATTCCGAAACTTCCCTTGATGTTTCCAGCTTTGAGGTATAAACTGACATACCGGGGATTGTTGAATTGTTCGGGTTTCAATTTCTTTGCAAGTTTCATTTCCCTCTTTCCATTTGTCTTGTATTTGATTTCTCCAGGTTTCAAAGGTAACTTGAAGAACTGAGGGATTCTAAGGAATCTCAAGAATTTTCAAATGAAAATCCTAACTTCCAACCCTCCGATTCTCTCTTCTCTAGCAATTGAATACTTATTTGGATCAATTCTAAGCTCAGTTATGCAATTGCAAATTATATCCCACCAACTTAAAATGATTTAACATAGATTGCAGTAATGGAACAAAGAGCTTTACACACGTGCCTGTTAACAATGAATTTATGCTTGACAGAAATTCTCTGAATCGTAATTACCGATCAGATTTGAACACAAGGAACTAGAACTCCTGGAACAAGTATTTAATCATATGGCCTTCGAAAGTAGTAATCGATAGGTTTTTTCAGCCTTTCTCTGAATTTATAAAACACCACAGGATCTTTCTGATTATTTCCAGTATCGTTAAGTGATTTTGATCAAAAACATTTGTTGCTAAAACTTAGTATTTTAATCAATATCCACCTTTTGCATAAAACGAAACATTTAATATAATAAAATATGAAGAGCATTTTAACTATCCTCTTGCTAACCTGGGCATGGATTGCTTTTACTTTGCTGGCCGTTCACGCAGTTCCTGAAGCCAGTGCAGCGGAGCCGAGTGCAAGTGAAAGTCCAAAAGTCGAAGGTGAGACATATTTTAATCGTTTTTGGATATACGAATTAATTTGATTTGCACCATAGACGTAAATAAGAAATCATAAAATTCTGTGGTTTGCACTAACAGTTTATAAAACATCATAACATAAACATTGTTTGAAATTACAGGCGAAGATGCTGGAAAGATGGGAGTAATTATGGGAGTTTTCAACGGAATTTACCAAACTTTATTATTCATATACCAAACTATTGAAGCTACTTGGGGTGGCTTGTAAAATTTTTAATAAATATTGAACGTTTAATTAAAAGTTATCGCCTCTGTATCGATGAACCATAATTCAGGACAAAATACCTTGTGCTCTGGCTTCGAAATAGCTCATATTTGCTCGGTTAAAATGATGAGTAAATTGCATATAAAAAGTCCACTTTACAAGCATTTGTTGTCTAAGTTGGTAAAATTTTTCGAAATTTTAAGCAAGAATTTAGAATATTTTCAAAATCCCAAACCCCTTGTACTATTGTACAATAATAAACGGATCAATTTTTGAAAGCTCATCGTCCTTCAAGGAGATTAAGGCCCAACTCCCTTCAAATGGACCCTGGGATTACGTTTGGGAGACATAGGACTTTAATCCTATTTCCGCTGCTCCAGATTCTCGTAAATATACCTCACATTTCTAAACTACCTTCATATTGCATTCTGTACTTTATATTTACGAATTAGTTCCCTGGAATAAATCCCTATTCTACAGGCCTATTCGATTTAAGACCATTATTCTCCAATTATTTTCCAATGGGATAATCCAAATTTTTTCCTCGAATAAATCTTTTGAGACTATTAACGCAACAATGAGTTCCTTCCAGTTCATCTGGGCTCCTGGAAGTTGTTAAATTTGTATTGTTGTTCCCCATACCCTTTTGTGCCTACTTACAAGTTGCCGGTATCAGTTTTTCGTACCTCTTTCTCCTTGTTGCTTGTTATAAAGTTTCAGTTTATTATTGCCATTATTATGTAAAACGCGTATTTATTTTAAAAGTTTTGCCCTTTTTAATTTACCATTCCCTTCAACCGCAAAAAAATAATAATTCTGCTACATCTAATCCAACATGCTGTTCCCATTTTAATCAAAGCTGCGAATCTCAGGGTTGCAGGATTTTTGTCAAACAAATTCGACTCAGGTTAGATGCTGCAATTTGCCCCATAATCATAAGCCTTATAATTATAAAGGTATCTAAAGCTCAACATTTTAAGTCCATCCGTTTGGTCATAGCCATCCTGTACTTTATTCAGGTAAATGTCCAAACAAACAAGATAATCCAATTGCAGACACTCGCAATTTATGAGTAGCTACCAGATAAGCCCTTCAAAGAGACTTACAAAAAGTAAATGAAAAAAGGAAAACAAGATACCTTCTCTCCATCTCTCATACTATATCCTCTTCGACTCGTATTTTAATCTCATGAAAGCATTTACAGATGTTATTCAATAATATTTCATATGAATACATGAAAGCATCTTGAGCATTCAAAAACTATTCTCTGAAACATAACGACAACGAGCAGATGAATGAAAATCAAGACCAGACCCAAAGGAACCTAATCGTTTTTCCGATCCAACTTGTATCGAGAACAGGAAACATATATTATTAATTGTAAACTATGGAGGCAAGGGAAGGGTTATGAACAGAAAAGGGTATCGCCAACAATCAAAACAAAAATATTTGAAACATGACATATGTATTTCTTGTCCTGAAATGAATCCCTTGTCACATTTCATGTCAGTATACAGGGCCTGTTGCTTATGTATTATTAAATATCCGACGAACTACAACGAGAAGGTCGTTTCTTAATAGACTCCCTTACACAAGATTCGAACACAAGTTACTAATTTTTATTCAACGTTCAACGTTTCAAAGCCTTCAAAAATGGATGTTTGAATGAGAGCTCAAGCTTCTCTTTGAAGCTTTATAGTAAATTAAAGACTTACCCTAACGTATTAGACAATGGTTCAGACATGAATCATGCAACTCATTTCAACATTTTAAATTCAAGTCATATTTTTAAACCTTAAAACTACGGGTAATGTATTTCAAATTTAAATATTTTGTACAGGATTTTAAGAATTAAATAATTCTGATCCAATGCCTTTACTAAAAATAAGACGCACAGCATAACTGCAATTCAACAACACAAGCTATATTGCCGACACGTTACCGTTAAAACAGTTAGTTTCCACACCCGCATAAATTCCAACCCAGTGTTTTTAACCCAATCTTTCAGAAGAATGGAGTAATTACCCACTGTGTCTCCCAAACGATGAGTTCCATCTCCCATTCCATTTCATTTAGTAACACAATGCAAGTCCCTGAAAGAGAAAGGAATTTTTGCATCCCGCAGTTCAAGAGTGTAAAAACCGTCAGAACTTACACCAGCAGGTGACTCAATATATGAAAACACCTGCTATTCAAACTTTTTGGTGAAAAATGGATCTTTTTAACGACTCCCAGCAGGAGGGACCCTATTCTTAGGATTGGTTATAAAAAGAAGGGAGGAATTTCATCCAGTTATGTACAATTCTCTATTATTGCTCTTTTCGTAACAATCGGCCATAATCCGGATATGATCCAATTTACTTTCTAAATCGAATGAGCCTTTGAAAACGAATTGATAAATGAGACTGTCCTTTTACAAATCAGAAAGGGTCAAGCCGTATCTCCTGAGATTCTTAATACTTAAAGGAAATGAGTATTTTTTACAATAAAATAGTAGGAATTCCGTATTTGTCGCTTTTTATTGTTGTAACTACATCTAAACACCCAGTGTATATGTATGCATAAATACATTGATTAAGCAATTACAGATCTCAATTTTTAGACCCCGATCCAGCCTTGCAGACCCTCTTGGCCGCACCGTTAAAGGGCCCTGCAGGACCCGTCTTTGCGCACAAGGCGTTGGATTCACAAAGTACAGTGATTTCGGTCCTCTTCTCCGGAGGCACGCCCCCTTCGTAAAGGGACACGGTTCCACAAGGCAGCCCTATAAGACTGACACAGCCTTTACTGACTTTATCATAACTCAAGTAGGAATCCAGGCAGTTGCAGGTCCCGTTAATGCACGTCAGGGCATTGTGATAGTTGCATTGGTTGGGTTCGCATTTCTGGTTGATGTCCAAGAGGCACGTGTTCATAGGTGTTGAAGTGTATCCCGAACTGCATTGGCACTTCCCGTGCTTGGATTTCGGGTCTGGAATGCATTCGGCATTCTCGATGCATTTGGTCCCTTCGTTTGGTTTGCAGACTGAGCCCACGAGAATTGCACATTGGAGACTTACGTCGCTGTAGACTTCATTCAGTGGATTTCGACACTGACCTAAAAAATGACAAAAAATCTAGTTAAGATTATGCATCTCTTAAAATAGGTACTTTCTAATGCGTTTCTTACATTTTCCATTAAGACATCCCAGAAACTCGTCATAATTGCAGGGACTGTTTACACTGCAATCTGTCCCGTACCTTGCCAGGCATTTCCTGCTCTTCGAATACGAATATCCGGAATTGCACAGGCATTTGTGACCAACCAGGAATGAAACTCCGTGAACATTTTCATTGACTTCACCGCAAAATGAATTCTTCGCACAGGGCTGATTATAATGATACAAACATTGTCCACCAACATGAGAAATGCACTTCCCTTCCTTGTGCTCGTAATATTGGTTGTCTTCTCCCAAAAGACATCGGCATTTCTTCTCAACACAACTGAATTTCGAAAATGTGGTTCAAAATTTTGATTTTAATAATCGGAGTAAATAATTTCTATATAATGAATTACCTGATTGATGTACTGACTGTATCACCACAAGAAAACTCCTCTTCTAGACATGATTCCCCGTACTTTGCGATGGAATAACAATTCCCGTCCTTACTTTGATAGAACCCATCCTTGCAGGCACAGAGGTGGACATATTCATAATTTTGACAGACTGAATTCTCGACGCAGTAAGATATGTTCTTGCTTAAATGACATTCTCGACCCGCAGCCCCAACGCACCGATTTTGTTTAACGGAGTACACGGTTTCCCCAGTCGGTGCACATTTGCAGGACTTATGTTGACAGGAGAGACCAAGATCTTCTGCACAGTCTTCGGAGGTCGCACAGGATTGTTCGTACAGCTTTTTTGTACCTATGACCGAACTCAGCAATGTTAACAGGAGTAAAGATATTATAAAATTGGTAAGAGTCATTTTAAATTTTCTAGTCAATTATAATGTTTTAAGCAAGTGGGAAAGGTGAAAAACTGTCCATAAATGAGTTGTTAAAATCAAGGTTTTAAATAGTAGTACAACTAAAAAAATTAGCTCCAACTAAACTCCAGACTTATGAGAGGATAAAACATTCATTTTATTCATGATATCACATCAGATATTTTACTTCTGGGTAAAACGAATTCAAAGGGACATGAGATGGCTGGTGCAAGATTGACCTTTAACATTAACTTGTTTACTGATTTTTGTCGAGTTATGAATGGATTACATTTCAGTTCATCAACCTTCTAAAGTTTGTTTTATCGACGGAAAGTTCAGCCTCGTAATTCTGAATTTTCCATTTGTTGCAATGTTACAAGTTCATTCCATTCGTACAGAAATTCCTTTAGATGTAACTACACATATATGATAACATGATAAGACATAATAAGACTTGATAGTCTTAATCAATTAATTTTAGAATTATTTTTTAATAGAACGATACGCAACGCTAGTAGAGTTTGCACAATGACATGAGTGTTTCAATTGTCACCTGCTGTCGCTCCCTACAGTCAACAGTCGTTTTTTGCGTTCATTTGGATGTATTTCTATGTAGGCAATTAAACTAATGAGGCAACATTAACTAAAATGATTTGCAGTTGAGAAAACCAGTGTACAAGATATATTTATTTTATACAATGCGGATTACACCTAAGAACTTCATCTCGCCAAGAATGTACAGAGGACTCCATGAAATGACACAAAATTACAATATCATAATTATAATTATAGCTATATAAGTACCAACTAAAAAAGATATGCGATTATGTCAAAATATCTTCGGCTGAAACTTAGTCGTAAAAAGTTCGATCGCTCAATTTCAGAAACATATTAACATATCCCTTACACAATAATACATATAAAAGGCAATACTCTGAAAGTTCCCTGAACCTGAACTCATTACTTTCATAGTTAATTTTTATGACACAAGATACAACTATCAAAAATACTTATGAGGGCAGATTCTACGTGAAATCCTAATCTGACGAGGAAGACAGGCCAACACATGCTTTGGCCGAATCCTCGTAAACTAAATGCGAGTCGAAACATTCACAAAGTCCATTGATACAAGCCAACCCTCCATTGGCATTGCATTGATGAGCTTCACAGATCTGCTTGTAGCTTAGCAAACAGGTTTTCTTTGGAGTTACGGAATAGCCATCATTGCACTGACATTGCCCGTCGATGCAGTCCGAATTTTCGACACACCCCAGTCCCCCATCCGCCTGACATGATGACCCGACCAGACCGACACATTTCCCAGTATTTTCGTTTACCATTTCATGAAGTGGATTCCTGCATTTGCACTTCCGAAAAAAATCACACCATTTTTAAAATGATCTTAATTTTTTCATGGATCAAAAACTTTTTTTTTACCTTTCCATCTACACAAGTAAGGTAGGCTTCGGAATTGCAAATTTGCTTAGAATTGCATTCCGTCCCAGCTCCAGCCATACAGTACCCTGTCTTATGCTCCGAGTAACCTTTGACACAATGGCATTGAGTCACAGACTTGGTGTGGATTTTCTTGACCCCCTGTTCCGTAGTGAATCCGGTTCGAAGTTGAACGTTGACACACTCCGCGTTTTTCACACAAGGACTGACCTTCGGAACGGAACAATTCCCATTTGCATAACTAACGCATTTCCTCTCGTGTTGATCAAAGAACTGCTGTTCCCCGAATGGACATTGACAGCTTCCATCAATGCACACGGTTCCCGATCGCTTTTCGCACAGGTCCGTGTCGTCATTACAGAGCTCCCCAAACCGTGCCACAGGGGCGCAAGAGGACCCATCCGCGTTGGACATGAAACCCTCTTTGCATCGACACCATTTCCGGAGCTTCAGTTTTCGGCATTCCGCATTGGCGACACAATTTCCACTCGTGCTGTTTTTATCCGCTGTATTTGACTCGATGTTATCTTCGTCTTCGTCACCGCATCGTCGCCCGACTTTCATAACGCAAGTTCCAAGATTTTCCGAAAATGCCTGCATTTCCGGATTGGGGCATTGGCAGACGCCTTTTAGGCAAGTAAGACCGGCTGAGGAATTGCATTCCTTACGTTTGGAACATGTGCTTCCATGCGTTCTTGTTCCAGCGGCTTCAGTTGTACAGAGGAATGATACTGAAATTACTACTAGAGCAATTATGTAGAATTTGTTGTATATCCAAGTTGCCTGCGTAAAGACATGGAATTTATAAAAAAATTACCAACGTTAGATGATTTCTTTTGTGCGATTCCATATCAATAAAAAAAACTGTTTTCTTACCATTTTTCCGATTTCCTGTACTTTCCTTGTCGTGAGCCTCTTCTAATTTTATTGTATTGTTGCTGGATCCCTTGCCAATCGCCAACTGAATAAATAAAGGCGACAAAAGTCGCCAATTGAAACTTTAATGAGAGAATGCAAAAATAGGGACTGAGGCACTTTCAGTTTCAGCGAATGTCGTGAAGCCCCTTGCCTCGTTCGATATAGAGTACAGATTCTTGATTAGAGATGAAAGACAAATTCCTCGCTTCAATCAATAAACAAGAGACGGATGATGATGCACCTTACAAACTTAACAATTCCTTCTTAAAGTCCAATAAGCCCAGCTATTGAAAACAAAGTCCAAAACTCTATTGAAGTCGACGTTACTCTTCCCATCTTTTATGTAATCTTCGTCGAGTGGGCGATAAATTATAGCCTGATCATTGTTTTACATTTCAGTTCGTGGCCGTAACTATCGTTTGAGCGAAATTGGATGTGCAATATGATCCATTCATTTATGAGACGAGACCCTTGTCGTATAATCATATTCTGTAGAATTTAGTGAAGGATTAACTTTCCGTTTCGAATTGGATTAGTTGATGATGCGATGGGAGATGAGAAAAGGGATATCCTTATCGGAATTTCGTGTGGATTCTAGAGCTCAAAATGATTTTAAAAATTGGAAAATGTGCCTCTAATGATGAATTTCCTCTCTAAAATAATGGATATAATAAAAGTATGACCATCAATTGAACCGATAAGTTTTATCGTCGTTTTTGATGCAGGTATTTTGTTGGTTTAAAACAAAGTTGAGACGTCCAACGTTACGATTCTGAAAGTTAATAATATATATAAGACCATCCGATTAGTTGACCCATCTTCCACGGTTAGAATATAATGATATCAAGGATCGATACACTAGGTATGAGGATGATTTCGCAATTGTCTTAAGCATAACAAAACTGTCTGTTTGTTATGCATTTATAAATGGCTCATTGGATCATAATTCTATGCACGAATCTATAATCAGAGCAATGTTTACCAACAGAGTAATACAAACAAACCTGTTTGTTTTTTACCGTTTGAATGCTGTCGAATTAATAAACCATTAGCTTGCATTTATTCAGGATGCTGCAGTATGCCCAAATATAGAGTTTTTTAAATAGCAATCAGCATAAATATATCAAATTCAAATGACTGCACTTTGGGCTTGTGCCCCTGACTCTCATATCTCGTAAGACGTTTCAAGCTGACGGACAAATAACATATTATCATTATGAATAACCTTTATTTGCAGCTAGAATATTACAAGAAGCTATTTAAACTGTTAATTGCTGATTGACAGACTGTAAAACAGCTATGGCCCCATATGCATAGATAATTTGGTAATTGCAAAAATTGCACCTAATTACTAATTCCAACGACTTGGTTTATTACCGTTGTGAAAGGTTGAGAGTTGTTAAATCGTAATCAATTTAATAAATTTCTTGTTTCATGTTACTTTCATAATTAACTGAATTTGCAATGTCATATAGTTTACCGATATTTTTCTTAAAGAATTGGGATTTTGGAACGAATCCCAGGACTATAATTGCGCAACATCAGTATTATACAAGAAAAATTATTGATTAGCCCAAAGGAACAAGTGATGAACTGCTAGGAAATTAACTTAATACGACGATTCCCCAATTTTATTCTCTAAATTGACAGTTTATAGCTTTTGAATAGCATGTATCCAGCAGAGAGGAGATTTTATTACAAGAAATAATTGAAATCATGTATAATCAGGATAATCAATTCATAATTCATATTACCTCTCCATTAAAATAGTACATCTTCTGAGTTCTTACCACACTCTGGCATCCTTTACCTTTGGATGGGTGTTCGACTCATCAATTGTGCTGATTATAATTTATAATAATTTACCAATGAAATATAATTTCCTATACTTAATATCATACCGGCAAGCGACTGCTTGTACTCTGTTTACTGTAAACTGCAAAGCCGTAGGATAATGCATCTCGGCTCGATTTGTGGTTTCTGTATGAAATCGTGACAAGATTATTTTACAATTAGGTTACTAGTTACAATAATGCAAGGTATCTATTTCATTGACCTATTCCTCGTCGCCTTTTACGAGCATTTAAAGTTTAACGTTATTTTCCAACTCATTTAAAGTCCTTCTTTAGAGATCAGATTAAGATCTTGCAATTTTTAAGCCCTCCAACACTCGGGCCACGAATTCTTAATCAAGCGATCCATTGCCAAGCTGCCCTTCATTACCTTATCTTATCGTTGGTTGGTTATTTAAAATGTCACGAAAGGGTTGAAAGCCCAGAGGGTGGTCGGATGTTATAGTTTCAAAAATGAAACGGATGACAATGGCAGATCGTAAATCTATACCAGCAGGTCAAACATATGCCGAAAATACTAAATGAGTCAACGAGTTGTTGGTTTGGTTTGGCTACACAATAACCAGGTTTCAGGTAGGAAATTTTTAATCTATTATCAACCTCTCTCTCTGAGCTCTCTCTCTACGTACTTCCAGAGAGGGTAATAAAACAACATCTTTAAGATAACTTATCTTCTAACAGAACCAGAAGCTCATAAAATTGTAACAAGTTTGACAAAGTATTTAAGATTCCTCCGTAACTCTCATGACATTATCGGTCAGAGGAAGTAGTAAACAAAGGTAACAAAACTAACAAATAACATGCACAGTACATAAATATAAATACAAACTATTCAAAAGTACGTTTAGGGACTAGACAGAAATTCCGCATAAATTATTTAATCTCGACAGCCGCAGTAATTCATAACCTCCATATCCGCCGTGTAGGAGTTTGAAACCTCTGGAACAATCTCGCACGAAGGACGCGAGGCGAGGCATACCTGGATCTAATGTGTTCACGTTTTAATTAGTTGAACAGAGTGGATAATAGGACAGGAAGGAAATGTCCTTTGGAATCTGACGGTTCGGCATTTTTTCTACCGGATCGTAAAACAGCTTTAATGAAGAGGTCTACGATGACAAGTTAATTTTTGAGAATATTAGAGCATTTAAACAACCAATTATATCACGAATAGGCAATCCGACCTAACCTTTTGAGTCTGTTACATAAAATCCAGAGGACTTAACACGTTTTTTTATAGAATCCCTCGTGAAAGGGATACTAGAAATTGATGATAAAAATGTCTTATTATTGGACTTGGAAAAGATGGACCTCTTAAACTCCTTTATTTCTGACACAAGTATGAATCATGCGTTTTCCAGAAACCTGTGGGGAACAGGTAGCACCATCGTCACATCCGATAAATGGGATTCCAGGCCCTCCGGTACCACCACCATTAGACAGTCGATTATCGAAACCCCTTGCCGAAAAGGCCATTAAATCCACGGAACCACAAGGAGATCCAAGGCTCGCAACACAAGCCCGTTTCTTCCTGTCATATCTCAAATAGGAATCCAAACAAAGGCAAGTCCCCGTCTTCCCGTGACATGTGAGTCCTGAATAAACGTTACACTCCCCGGCCTGACACCGTTCATTATAGTCGAGTGTGCAGGTCCCGATCGGGGTCAGAGAAGTACCGCTCTTGCAGTGACAGGTTTCATTGATACACTCTCCCCCGGCATCACATTTCGGATAAGATGGAAATGGCCTACATTTCTTCCCTATCATACTAACACACTCCTTCCTCGTCTCATCCCATCTCTCGTTCAGTGGGTTTCGGCACTGGCATCGGAAATGACCATCGTGGCCATCTAGGCATTCCAGAAATTGATCGGGATTACAAGTTTCCGTCGAATTTCGATCTGCCATCATTTTGCAAATGTTCCCATAACCCTTCATGCAAAATCCTTCTGAGGTTTTCGAGAAACCGGATTTACACATGCATTTTGCCGGAGGATCCGTCTCACTGCTGTAATGACCTGGCCGGTTGACTCCAGTAGGTGGGGAATCCCTTCCGGCGGAGAATGAGATTTCAGCATTTTTTGTATCCTCTTCTGATCCGAATATAATCGTCCTTTTCGGTTTATTGGGGACGGGAAATTTTGGGACTTTGGTACATTCTGCATTCGGAACACAGAGACTCTCTTCCAAAGAGCAATTTCCTCCGACATAAGTGATACATTTCTCTTCTTGAGAGTCATAAAATTGATTGCTAGTGTCCTTACAGGCACATTTCCCCTCCTCCTTGTCACAAGAGAGTCCATACTTTGAGTCACACTGTGCCTTATCGTTATCACAGGCCTCTCCGAAACCTGCTACTTTCTCGCAATTTCCATCATCCGCCTCGTAGAACCCTTTTTTGCACAAGCAAATCGGGAGATAATAGACCGAGGTGTTGCACTCAGCATTTTCGACACAGAAAGTGTCGTTACTTCCTGGAGTTGGGGAGCGGACGCAGTTGTTAAACACTTTCCCGACGCATCTGTTCCTCCGGGAGTCGTACAAAGTTCCAAATTGGGCATCCGACGGACATTTGCACCGATAACCCTTGAGGCCCGAGTCGATGCACATTAGCCCAATTGTATGGTCGCAGGGGGAAGTCTCGTCGTAAAGTTCACATGGCTCGTTATACCCTTCCAGGGACATTGAGACGTGGAGCCTTAGCTGTAGGACTATGATTACTATGATTTGCTTGAGTTGCTGAAATTTAAGGAGTACTTTTTTAAGTTTAAAGTTAATTAACCTTTTGAAGCCATTGAATTTAAATCTGCTTTTCCATACCTGCATTTCAGCACGAGAATTAACTATTTAAGTTAGAGATTATAACACTTTCAACCTAAAGAATCCCGAGTTGAAACTGCTTTCTGATGGAAATACACCTCTGTCCTTCTATCTTCAACAGTGCAAACTGTCCCTTGCTTTGCTAATAACTAAATAGCTTTTGCGATTGGTTTAATGTGCAAAATCATATCGGCAAAAATAGGTTACTGGCAACGGTAACGGTAAAATCAAAGACCGGTTTCCTGTTCGATGACTAATACTTCGACTTAGGAATTGTCATGATTTCCTTTCTATGCATATGCCATACTCAGAAAGAACAATATTGGAAACTACGTGATGAGGTGGCGACAAATCTGATTTGCATACAGGACAACAAACTTTAATGGCTCTCCAATTTTCACTTCGTAGTTTATCAGATACCGTAAATAATATATGCACATTTTTTATTGTATGATTAAATAAAACTCGCGAATAAAAGGCAATAACGATTTCAAAAATTCATATTGTTGCTTTATTTAACAAAATCGCTTCATTCTCCAAATCAATTGTTAGCGATTTACTTTACACATTGCTGGAATCCCATGACCGACTCACACCTCAAATCATCTCTACAACCAATTATGGCCATTTTAGTTTTACTAAAATTCGTGATACAAGCTTCCCGTACTTCTGAATGAATGGCTTCCAGCTCATATCCAAAGGTCAATGAAAAGCGTCCACAAGGGGATCCCTCCGAACTAAAGCATTCCCGTTTTACCTGATCATAAACCAGGAAACCATCAAAGCAACTACAAGAGCTATTTTGGCAACTAAGTCCTCGGCTAAAATTGCACTCATCCGTGGCACAGTTCTCCCCAAAGTCCTTCAAACAGGATCTAGTGGGAGTGACACTAAAGCCAGGATTGCAAGTACAGGAACCTCGTCTACATTCAGCATTATCGACACAAACTGATTGTCCCGAACCCTCACAGCTCGAAGAAATCAGATTCTGACATTTGTTCCTCTCGGAGTTATAAATTTGATGCAAAGGATTTTTACAAATGCAAATCCTGTTGTCAAAACACTTTAGGTCTTCCTCCGGATTGCAAATATTGTTGTTATAATCGTCACAGGGGCTGCGATAAGTGGCCAAACAGTCCCTATTTTTTGTACTCCGAAATCCTGGCAAACAAGCGCATTTTTTCCCGACAGTTGCATTGTAGTAATAAGATTTCCCATGAAGGGTTTCACCCTTTCTCAGCTCAAATATGTCTTGGGAGCAGCCGGCATTTTTCACACAGGAGAGTCCAAAAGAACAATTTCCACCCGCATAAGAGATGCATTTTTTGTCTTCGGAATCGTAATATTGATCCCGGGGATATTTACATTGGCATTGGAACTGTTTGTTTTTACTTCCCACACATTCTATTCCGGCTGCTTTGTCACAGGGCTTTTTGGATGAGCAGGATTGTCCATATAGAGCTGTGGAAATACAGGTTCCATTCCGGGTTTGGAAGTAGTTTCGGTCACATTGACATGGTAGACTTAGACCTTCGCAGGAAGCGTGGGAGACGCAGAGGTTCTCGGTGCCGAAGCGTCGACAGGGGTGACCCGCCTTGGTGACACATTTTGACCTTTCTCCGTCGTAGATGGTCGAGTTTGGAAGCATGCATTCGCAGAGCTTGGATTCAGAACAGACGAGGCCGACCCTTTCGTCACAGTCACCGTCGCAGGTTTCCCCGACCGATTTCTGAGATTGTACCTGAGAGATGATGCATAGGATTATGACTAAGGTCCATATTTGCTTTCTGAACGACATCTGAAAATAAGAGTCACATAAGTGATTGTTTCTATTTGGTGTTTGTGTGGGGGTATAATAATGTAATTATTCAGCCGATATTAACTACCGTAAATACTTATTTAAGTCCCCTCCCACCAGAATAACTTTCTCCTCCCGATTTTTCTATCTTATATAGTTCTATCGAACAATGTTAAATTGTAAAAAGTTTGTTGGGCTCGAAAAAATAAATATTTATAAGAGAACATCAGTAAGTATTTACGGTAAGTTGGAGAGTTTGGAGACAAATATAAGTTTGAGAGAGTTGTTTTTGCGTATTTTTTTTATTATTTACTCACCAAAACGATTCTTCCGTAAAACGACAAATAATTCTCAAATTATTTAAAAATTATTTATGATGATTAACGATGAATCTTCTGAATAAGGATAACCGAATAAAAATGATTTTTAGTATGCGGCAATTGCATACACATGTCACGTTTTTTATGATAAATATAAGTCTGTATGCTGTATGTTAAAGTGGTCAACGGAGGTCATAAAATCATTTTAATCTTTAAGTATAAGACTGCAAGTTGATAAATTCAATAATTTAATATATTCTCATGCACAGCCAGATCATTCACATGTTAATATATACTGAGATTTATTCACCCCAAGAGTAATCACAAGTTTATTTTACAAAAAACATTAAATAATATAGATTATTCATAATTTAATAAATAAAAAACAACCTTCTTCAATAATCCAGTTACAACTTATCAGAAATGATATTATTAGCATTAGCATTATTGAACATGAGTTTCGAGAGACTGCTACCACCACCACTGACATTACTACTTCCTTTCGGCACACAGATCTCCTTAACCTTCCCATTAATATTCTTCTCCAAGCATGTTGAATTACTGATACAATTAATAAAAATCATCTTCTTAAAGTCCTCCTCCATATCCAGCATACTTAACATCACCCGTCCACAAGGATTCCCCAAATTGCTGACACAAGACTTTGCCTCCTCGTCATAAACTAAGGAGGGATCGGCACATAAACATTTTCCAGAGTCGGAATGACAAATGAGACCTTCAAAAACATTGCATTTCATCCCCTGCAATCCTGCCATTTCCCACCCATTACTGCCACCGTCATCTTCCATTCGGATCTGACAGGGTTGCCCGTAATCCTGGAGACAAGTTTTCATAACCGTTTCCGACGAGCCATTAGTACACATGCAAAAGTTTCCTTGAGCCGAGGAGACGCATTTGGAATTAGGGATGCAATCAGCACTCTCCGTCCCAAGAAAAGACCCTTCTTCCTCCGATTTTAAATTCGAGATCCCCGTCTGATTTTTCTTATTTTTTTCTCCTGGGAGATGACATCTCGTCCCAACCAAATTAAAACAACGTCGAGCCTTCTTATCATAACTTTGACTCAGAGGATGACACTGACATATCCCGTTGAGGCAACTGAGGTTCTCCCCGAGAAAACAGTCGGATGTTTTATTACAGCCCCCACCGTAATCAACGGAACAGAGGCCATCGTCTGTTATCTTTAGCCCTGCCTTGCAACCACATCTGTAGCCCGTGACTTTCGTCTCTCCTGTCTCGTAATCAAATGCCCACATCTTCTCATTACACTCCGAGTTCTGGATGCAATTATTCAGAGTCCGGGAACATCTCTGACCCGCTTTCGCAATGCACATCTCCTTGACGGGATCAAAGACTTGACCTGGCTCACAGTGGCATTTGTAGCCCATGCATTTCAGGCCCGATTCCGGTTCACAGGCTTGCCGACTCGGAAACGGTTGACAGTACTCGTTGATTTTGGAAAATTTTAAACAGGTTCCATTGTCGCTTCGGAAGTAACCTTTGAGGCAGACACAGAGGGGGATTGGACTGAGGGAGTGGTCTTCTACGCAGTAAGCGTTCTCAGTGCAGAGCCGCTCTGTTTCGAAAAATGCACATTCCTCTCCGGCCTTCCCGACGCAGCGTTGGAGCTTTGTGGAGAAGAGTCGCCGAGCGTCCCAACAGGAACAAGCGGCATTGGAGTAGGAACAGCTAAGGCCCTTGGTTTGGTCACATGTTTCGGCTGGACTTCGCCAGTCGCAGAGGTCACCGTATTGCTTTATATATGGGTATGTTGATGAAACTTGTGTATTGATCAAGAAGGATATCAACAGTACAAAGGATTTCATCTGTAATAATGTAAATTAAACAAATTTATAAACAGATAAAATAAACAGGACAGAAGACCAGTTTGGATTTTCAGTTTTAAATATTAATTTTTTAAAGATGTTACAGATCGACTCCCGGTTGATGGCAATTTTATAATGTAAAACTAGTACCTTTTCCCCAAAATCTGACTAAAATTCAGAGGACAGCTTTAACGATCCTCTTTTGAACTGAAAATCCGGCCTGAAAAATATGCTGATTCTATTTCGACAGTCTTCAGAGCAATGATAGAAGTTCAAGTTCGTCTTGCCATTTCCTAAGGAAATTCGTGACTCGGTGCGTATTCATTGTTTCCTCTGTAAGCAAAAAAAATCAAGCGATCGGACGTCCGAAGTTCTCAGGGAGTGATGTAGACTTTAGAGATTGTCATGATTTGCAAATTTACATATCCACGCTATAGAAGAATTACGGATAGAACGAAAGACCAACTCCTTACGTGGGAATTGAAGTAGAAATAAGTGAGTTCAAAGCTCTCTTAACAATATAAGCATTATTGTACTTGACACTTTTTTGCAAAATAAAAGAGCATTGACCAGTCCAAACAAACAGTACAAAATAACTCTTATTCACTACTCATCTATTGTTGTAAGACGGTATTTTTCCTAAAAAAATCCGACACTTTAGTCCAATGTGATAAAAGACGTTGTCAATCAGTACCCAAATCACATGCAATGAATCTGTCTCTCTTTATTTTTTTGCATCGAACGTCCAACAAAACCACATGTATCATCTAGATTATACAATCGATCGTCAAACTTCAAAAAATATATCTTCATCCTATTTTAGAATAATAAAAACAAAACATTTTCATAGAGAATCTTTTTGCAGTCGACAGAAGGAAGTTGTGGAATCCCCACCCGGCTCCTGTCTGCAAACTGCCAACGGTTCGCAAGAAATGAAGAAGGACTCCTTCCCATAGTCTCCAACGTGGCCAATTTTCCCACAAGGTGATCCAACCTGACTGACACAAGCCTGAGAGTTGGCATTGTAAATCAAGGAGTTATCAACACAAGAGCACTTCTTGCTCTTGGATTTACACGTAAGGCCATTGTACAGGTTACACTCCCCATTTTCACACGTTTCTTGGTGATCCAACAAGCATTTTCTGAAGGGAGTCTTCGAGAAGCCTTTCATGCAAGTGCAGATCCCATTAACGCAAGTACCATTGTCTATGCAGGAGATCCCTCGGCTGGGATCGCATTTCGCTCCGATGAGACTCATGCATTTCTTCTTGGCATGGTCGTAATGTTGATGGAGTGGAGATCTGCAGTTGCAGCTAAAAATTTCGAAAAATGTATGTAATAAAAGTAAAAAAATAGAACCCCCGGGAGTTTATTTAGAGAAATAAGGTAACCCCATTCTATTTGTCGCCAAAACCGCAGAAAAGCCCCAGTTTAGATTCTCCGCAAAATAATATCGACTACAGTTTCCTGTCATAATCAGTTACCTGCCATCCTGGCACTCTAAATCATCCTCCGGATTACAAATCTGTGCGTCAGAGCAAGTCTGTCGATATGCTGCCAAACATCTTCCGTTTCTAGTCGGCGAGAATCCATATTCGCAAATGCATTGCCCAATCCCTTCAACCCCGACAGGGCTCTTAGCATCAGGATTCCTGACAACATTATGGTGATTTTTCTCATTATTTATACGTCGTCCCGTAATGCCGGCGGTACTGCCTGTACTACCGCTATCCTTTATACCGACTTGGGTCCGAGCTCGTCTTGTCGACGAAATCCCATCACACCTTGCATTCTCGACACATGAGTAATATTCGGAACAGTTCTTCCCGACGTAGGAGAGACACTTGCCCCTTTTCTGATCATAGTATTGTTGATCGTTTCCAAATTCACACCCACATTTCTCATCGATACATTTGAGACCTGACACTTCGTCACACTTTTTACTGGCTGCGAAACAGGAATCCCCGTACCGAGCTGCTAAAATACACTTCCCTTGTTTATTCGCAAAGTAATCGACATTGCAGAAGCATCGGGATTCGTAGTAGTAGAGGTCGGGGTGGTGTGGGTCTTGATGGCTGCAGTGGGCCTTGTCAGGGCAGAACGTGTTGTTCCCTTGATATATGCAAGGGTGACTTAATTTCCCAACGCAGCGTCCTTGGGCCACGTCAAAAATCGTCCCGTTTGTAGGACAACCGCATCGGAGTTGCCCTAGTCTGGGTTCACAGTCGACTTTGTTGGCCGTTACGGACCGTGGGAAATTTTGAGAAAATTTGAGGGAAGCTACACTAGAGTCCAGACTAGGGTGATGCCGTGGGTGGGATTCTAATAAGAATTCGGTCGGTCCCCACAACAAAAGTTTCCATCCGCTCTGCCTTTACGAAGGCACAGTGAAGGAATACTCTAATCTACTCTGCGTTTTTAAGCATGTGTAAGATATGAGTATTATGGAAGACTAGAGTTGCCCGGTTGGTAAGGTCGGGATGCAGTACAGTCCGGCGAGGTTATTGCATTGGGATGCGTGGATACAGGGTTGGTTGTAATTGGATGGGGGAGTTTGAGAATTTGATAGCTCGATCCGGAGAAGAATCAGTAATCCGAATATCCAAAGTGATGACTTGAATGCAAGGTCGGTGAACTAAAAATCAGATTACAGAAGTAATTAGAAACATTTTTCGATGGTTAATTATAAAATAGAAATTTTATGACTTACTTTGCATGAATGCATTGCAAAATGGTATTAGAACTAGAACCAGAACTAGCAATGTAAATCCAAAAGCACTATATTTTTAATCGAAACGAATCCCAAGCCCTGTTGATCCAGCCTGTAAAATTGGAATGACTCAAACGGTATGAATAATTTGCATAACCCTTTCAATCTCTAAAAAACAAAAGGATTTCCTTGACTCTAGCTAAGTTCCCAAAATTTTTGAGTGACACGCAATTTGTAATTCACATTCTATTTTTTATAGATATTTTCCCCAGCACTTTGTTAACACTAACACCATTGCCATATCAAATGACCCATTTCTGTAACGAACCAATTTTTTGATTGTTTCAAGTTGAATACCAATCCTAGATCTGAACAATCCAACTCCTTTTTGTGAATTATGGACTAGCCTTTCCTGCTAAGGCCTAATAATTCCAATACTAACAATAAGTCTCTATTCTATCTCTAATTAAATGCAATTCCATTCCAATGCAATTGAACCAACGAAGAAGGAGTGACTGACTTTGGCAGGAATCAGAAATTATATATTTTCAATTCGCAAAATCAGCAAATCTGTCATGTCATTCTTTTCCCATCGTGAGTCCTGTTGGACCACAATAGATCAATTGTATTATGGGATGCGAATTATTCATGCTAGCCTTCAGCTTTTGTTTCCCTTTATTATTGTAGTTAGTTGGAACTGCGAGTGCATCCAATCTATTAGAATTATTATTTTATTTCTGGTTTTGACCCACTTCCCATACCTAAAATCCACTCTCCCTCTCACCTCAAGCAAGCTACAATAATAAAGCTGTATCATCATCTCATTGCATATTCTATCTTCAAAAGCCTTTGACTAGCAAGTGAAGATGAAATTGAGATTACATGCCTTGTTAAGTCAGGTATGAAATCATCGCACTTAACATACATTCGTGAGGTAATCCATATAATAATAAATAACTCTTTTCCAAACTTTATTTATAATTGCGAATCATTTCCAGCCGTTGGATTCCTCTTTATTGACTCAGATTGGCCAATTAAAAGTACCCAAGGAAAGAGGTACATCTACTTCTGAAATCAGCAATGCAGATCATAAGCAGTCAAAAAAATCCATAAAATAAGAGTTTCGAAATTAATAAAGAGATCATTGACGAATTCCGAAATCGAAGCCGATTTTCCTAGCGTTCTGGTATCCAATGAATAAAGTAATGATCTATAAACCCTTCCGCGTATCAGATTTTAACAGATACTGCTCATGAGATTCAAATATCTAAGGGGCCGGAGTAGTTACTTTACTGCTATGGGACAATAGTTGTTGTGATTAAAGTTGGCTCTTACTTAGATCCCTTTCCGTTCTTAAGCGGTTGGATTTCAAGTAATAAAATGAATTGTATTTGGTAGATCATTTTTTTAATGCTGAAATATTCCCAGTTTTCTAACACTAATAGTCTAAATTCTAACCTCATCGTTCAATAATTGAACGATGAGGTTAGGTTAGGTTAGGTTAGGTAACAATTATTGTTATCGTTATGCAACTTAATTAACATGAGTTTTCAGATTCTGAAATTCCGGCATATTTAATGCAATGCATCTATCATTAATAATTTTTAATATTCCGATATTGTGTCAAGATTAATATGGTAAACCTCGGCGAATATAACTCTACTTCCGCAATTTGCCTTAAACACCGATTCTTTATTAACTTATTTTAGGTCAAAGATATTTACCAGGTCTTACACGATTTTTGTTATATGATTTTTACAAGTGTAATCATGTCAATTATTTTGTATAAATACAGATTTAGAAGTACATCATTGGCGTAAGAGAGTAATGATAAAGTTTTACATTGAGCACATATATCGCATTTTTTGTGAACTTATTAATTTGTCCAGACACATTAATGACACAGTATTGGGAGAAAGTTATTGGTAGAAGAAAGCAGTGTAGAAATCAGCATTTTGTTCAAAATCGCGAAGAAGTTCTGGCTTCACTTCCATCAGTTCCTTCATGAAGTCCTTCTTCGAATAAGTCCTTTCAGCAGTTCCAGCCTCAACTCCATCTTTTGTGTCTTTCCCTCGAATGAAGCGAACACAAAGAAACGTTCGATGAAAATTCCCAATGGTCGCCATCTTCATTAGCTCTTCCACGCACGTTTTTGTCAGACTCTCTACTTGAAGCTCCTTGGCTAACAGAAGCAACAATGCCGTCTTGTTGAAATCCGCCAGGACCTTAAACACACAAATTAAGGTTTTATAAGTTCTAAAATTGATTGAACCAGGTTAGATGTTTCAAAATTGAAGCATTTTTATTTATTAGTAAAGCGCGGTAGGGGTCTCATCTTACCTTGGCCCGTCCGGTGTAACAGTACTCCAGAAGACTCTCTAGGATCTCCAACTCCATGTTTTCGATGTCAAAGTCGAAGTCTTCTTCATCTTCAGCGTCACTTTTTCCATTGTTTAGTTCCAAATGAGTGAGGAAAGCCAAACAAGCTGTACTCAGTATATCAGAAGCATCAAAGGTCGCACTATCCCCATGGGTTTTAAAGTGGGAGTAAAAATGTGGAGACCGAGCCTGGAGGACGCAGGAATGAACGTCAAAGGAACCGGATGAGCAAATGATTTTCGTGTTTGCGTCTGCTTTTGTCGACCATTGATCAGCAATAATGTTTCGTATCACTTGAGCTGCCTTTTCGTCGTCAATCTCCTCCTCCATCGTATCCTCCTCTAACAATTGAGGTGCCTTTTCAGCGTCAATCTTCTCAGACAATTGCGTTGTCGTTTCAGCGTCGATCTTCTCTTCCATTGTATATCTCTTAGAAAATTGCGCTTCTGTTTCAGCGTCAATCTTATCTTCGATCGTATCCTCCTCAAACAATTGAGGTGCCTTTTCAGCGTCAATCTTCTCACACAATTGCGCTGCATTTTCAATGTCCGTCTTGTTTTCCATCTTATCCTCCTCAGACAATTGCGCTGCATTTTCAGTATCAGTCGTGTTTCCCATCTTATCCACCTCAGACAATTGCGTCGCCGTTTCAGCGTCAATCTTCTCTTCCATCGTATCCTTATCAGACGATTGCGTCGCCGTTTTAGCGTCTGTCTCTTCTTCCATCTTATCCTCCTCAGAATCGCTTAGAACAATATGGCCATTATCGGCTTTGAATGATAGCTTAGCTGAAACTGTTTCCAGATTTGGATTTTCTTGGGCCGACAGTAAGCTTAAACTTGCGATGGTCAAGTCATCGTTTTCGTTTTGACCAAAAGCGCCGATAAGATATGTTTTCGAATCGTATTCGTCCTCAATGAAATCTTCCGTTGGTGTTACAACTCCGCTGTCTATTTCGTCGTCTCCGAACTCCTCTGGAAGATTTGCGAAGTCTCCGTTAACTGGCTCCTCCAACAGGTTAAGTACAGAACCTCTGGCGTCGTAGTTAACAGCTGCAAAGACAATGTCATTAGACAAAATTGGATCCTTATCGTCGTCGACCTTCTGTTCATGTCTGATCAAATCCTCTTCAACAGCTTCTTCGTCTTCCACCAAATTCTGAACCGAACCGATTGCGACCTTAGAAATCTCATCTGTAACATCTGTCACGTCGTCGAACATTCCGTTGACTACGGTTTCTTCCAGAGGTTGATTGGAAGGATTGAATGTTTGAGACATGAGATCATTTGGAATGAAATCCGAAGGTCCAGCATCAACAGGAAAATTTTCCGTTTCTACGCTGTATTGAAGAGATAAATTGGCCTGAGTGTCTAACTCTTCCTTCAAGTCCGCTTTTAAATTCGTTGGCGTTTCTCGAACCGTTTCTTCACAAATATCGTGGACTGATGGATGGTCATCCACGGATTCTTCTGGGTTGAATAATTCGTCATCTATTGCTGGTTCATTTGTGTCCAATGACCTATGCTGTTCCACGAATTCTTCCAGGCTGAATAATTCATCATATTTTACAGCTTCATTTGTGTCTAATGACCTATGCTCTTCCACGGACTCTTCCTGGGCGAATAATTCATCCTCTTTTACAGCTTCATTTGTGTCCAATGACCTGTGCTCTTCTACGGTCTCTTCGGGGCCGAGTAATTCATCATCTTTTGCAGGTTCATTTGTGTCCAATGACCTATACTCTTCCACGGATTCTTCCGGGGCGAATAATTCATCTTTTGCGGCTTCATTTGTGTCCAATGACGTGTGCTCTTCTACGGTCTCTTCGGGGCCGAGTAATTCATCATCTTTTGCAGGTTCATTTGTGTCCAATGTTCCATGCTCTTCCACGGATTCTTCCGGGGCGAATAATTCATCTTTTGCGGCTTCATTACTGTCCAATGACCTATGCTCTTCCGGGGCTTCTTCCGGGGCTAACAATTCATCATCTTTTGCATGTTCATTTGTGTCCGATGGCCTGTGCTCTTCCACGGTCTCTTCAGGGCCGAGTAATTCATCATCTTTTGCGGCTTCATTTGTGTCCAATGACCTGTGCTCCTCTACGGTCTCTTCCGGGGCGAATAATTCATCATCTTTTGCGGCTTCATTTGTGTCCAATGACCTATGATCTTCCACGGATTCTTCCGGGGCTAACAATTCATCATCTTTTGCATGTTCATTTGTGTCCGATGGCCTGTGCTCTTCCACGGTCTCTTCAGGGCCGAGTAATTCATCATCTTTTGCGGCTTCATTTGTGTCCAATGACCTGTGCTCCTCTACGGTCTCTTCCGGGGCGAATAATTCATCATCTTTTGCGGCTTCATTTGTGTCCAATGACCTATGATCTTCCACGGATTCTTCCGGGGCTAACAATTCATCATCTTTTGCATGTTCATTTGTGTCCGATGTCCAATGGTCTGGAACTGATTCCTCCGCAACCGTGGACTCGCCTTCAACTTCAACGATAGTCTTTGCACTGGTCGGTCGTCCATGTTCGTTATGATCCAATGAAGCATGTTCGTTATGATCCAATGAAGCTTCCTCGATTTGATTAGGATGGAGCGGCTCTGGAAGTTTTTCAACTGGTTCATTTGACAATATTAGCGCTTCTTGATTTTCAGCTGAACCTAGTATAGCAGGATACACGCACAAATCAATAATTTAAAATATAATTCGTTTGGATTCTTAATGTATTTTCCTATACTGAATTTTATGTAATCACCGTCGCTTGCCGTTTCCGAAATTTCCCGAGAAACTTTAATAATGGCTCGGAAGTCCATTTTATGCGGTACATGACCCTCTAAGTAACCGATCGGTAAGAATTTTAACCACCCATGACAGTTTTCTTTTCGAGTAAACCGACGTATTGAGCTGACTTTCTTGGTAATCACAGTTCCGGATCCAGACAAGAGTTGTAACTCGTAAATCGCGTCCAAATATTCAAGACTCGAATCCAATTTTGTCATGTAAGTCATCAAGGAAATGAACCGTTTACCACCCTCCATATATTTAGGGTCCATGACCATTCTCCATTCACAAGATTTTCCGCCGGGTAAAGGGAACTGGACAGAGTTTGATCCGATGAAGTGATGCTTCTTCTTCTTAGGGGCCCCATTCGGATTATTTTTTGGAGGCTTGGGTATATGCTGGTAAGAAATCACATCGGGGGAATCTATTGACCAGTCAAACGTTAGGTCCATGAATTGTTCTGTCGTCGCTTCCATCGTTAAACACTGGAGGTTTTGAGCTGCTTGAATGCGTAGAATTTCTACATGTATTTTAGAGGTTGCGCTTAGATTTCAGTTTTGGTTATGAAAATGGATTTTGAAACCTTGTTTTACGAATTCTTAGCGTTTACTCATTGCTAAGCAACCTTGTGTGCCGCACTCCAATACTTTAGGTCAGAATTGCCATTTTTGATGCGATCACCTTGAAAAATGCATTTTAGATTAAAACGATCGTGCATTGAGTTTTTTTTTTCACAAAACGATGATGTATACCTATGACATTAACTAGTGTCCTGAATGCTAGGGCAGGCAGGAGTCCGTCCATGATGCATGAAGTTATTTTTGACGTGATAATAACAGTAGTTTTTATTACAATTATGTCCAATATTTAGGGAGTATGTATGTGATAGTCGGTAAAGAAAATATTCAGTGTGAGGGTAATGAAATACTGTTTTTATGAAACATCCTTCCTTACTGACAATGAATAATCTACCCCAAATGTAAACTATCCATAAATTAAATCTTGATAATTATAAGAAAAACAATACCACAATTGCAAAAATCTCTAGAATTGATTCTTTCCTAACGACTAACTTCTTCCAGCTTCCATCATTACACGTTAAAGAACCTTTGGGTATCCAACAATTGGGAATCCATCTCCATTTTGACACTGAACAGTTGGTCTGATAACCCCTGGCTTGAAACCCATTATGATCAGGAAATACATAAAGCACGTGGCAATTACCTTAAGAAAATGTCATTGAATCAATACTAACAAGGCCTTACAAAATTGTAGATAATTTGGTGTTAATTTTACATAAGGAGTAACAAGATTTGTCAAATATTGTTTAGAACTTACTATTAGAATTATTCTCCTTCTTAAAACAAAGTAGCCTCCAGCACTAATTTGAATAGGATTAGGGCCAACAAAGCTGAACACGAGGGTGTGAATCTGAATTAAATGTAGTTTTTAGTTTATTTAACATGCACAATTAAAACAAATGATTGTATACAGAGCTTTAAAATGTATCGCTTACAAAATGTCTCTCTTGCTTTGATTGACAGCAAATGTATCCATGTTTTCTAAGCCGCACGAATCCTGCAGTTCCCTTGGACCGAAAATACAAAAACACCGTTAGCCGAGGTTAAAGTTATTATCTGTTGACGCTACACTAATGTTAATTTTCAGTACCTCTGAAGAGGCTTCCGCAGCTTCGGAAACAGAAGTTATCAACATAAATAGAGTGACACCTAAAATTATAACCGAAACCCACGCCGACTGAATTCGAAGCCCACCTAGGTTAAGGCAGGAATCTTCAAAACTGTACAGGCCAATTTCTCCATGCGTTTTCATATCGAAATAATTTGCACATCTCGTTTCAAAGTCCATTTCCTTCTGAACGGCTTCGGCACAAGTAAGCTGCGAGTTTAGTAACGCGATGTAGTAGAATTGGCAGATGATGTTTATAAACTGAAAGCATTCGAACATTTTAATTAAACTTTTTTGTAGCGCGAACATAAATAACCTAACGGTTTATAGACTTCATTTACCAGCGTCATGTAGTATGTACACAATACGACTGTAAAATTATCTTCTGTCATTGAAAATAGCTGGATTATCGTGGCATGATCCATCAGTAATGCTTGGAATCCAAGCCGTCGTCGCTCAGGGTCATGATTGTCAACCGTTCTGTCCACTTTGCATTTTAAAAACATATAAAATCTTTAGCCGTTCATATGTACGTGCTTAATAATATAGGTATATTATTTTACACAAAGACAGTCCGTTCGATAAGCGCTTGTTCCATACTCTACAAGTGTTGATCATTAAATGACAAAAGAACTCGAACTGGAGAATCAGACATCTTGCACCCATCATTCCATACATCTAAAACCAATAACAAGAAAATCATAAAAAATACACAAAACTGATTCGAAATAGCTCTATTTTCACATAACAAATACCTGGATAAAAAATCCAACCCCCTTGATCATCTCATACTCAGTCGAAGGATGATTGAGGGCATTCCAACAGGTAGTATTTGCACAGGTTGCCTCATCTTGTGAAGCATAACACGGCTGACAATCACAACAGGCTTGTGATAACTCTTTAAACTCACTCACGGGTAAGGGTCCCCTGGTTTTATACGTGTAAAGACTCGGGTAGAAGAAATAGACGAGCGACTGGATAAAAAATCCCGACGCTTCTTCCAAAGGTTCTAATTGCCCCGTGGAGTAAACGACGATCGCAAAAATCGCAAGCCCAACAAAGAGAATGTGTCCTCTGATAGCTATTTCTCTGACCCCTTCGGTGGGGTCAAAGTTTAGTTGCTGAAGAGCTTTATTCCAAAAATTGAAGAGGTGGACGAACTGCTTGGCATGCCAGAGGACATAGAGGCTCCCTACCATTGTTGTAAACAGTTGCGTCATGGAAAACATAATAGGGACAAATTGCCTGGTCATAACGGCTCCTTGCCATGTGTAACCGCATCTGTCAAAGAAAGTAAAAACATATTGTCTCACTATTCCTTGCTTTTTAATTCGATGGATTTTGAAACCTGTCATGAGGCCGGTCTTCATCTCCAATATATCCAAATATAGCTCCCACAAGAATCATCAAAAAAACAATCACTGCGACGACAGTGGAGACGTAAAACGATATCGCTGCATAGGATCGCGGGTGATACTCGAATGCCCATGTACCATCTATCTGGAAATCAGTCGTTTTTTTAGATTTTCGAATTTTCATCAGACATAGTAAAAAAAAATACAAATTCTACGTAAACTTAAGATACCTTAAGCTTGGTCTTAAATGGAAACCTAAGGAAGAACTGAAGGAACCATTTTACAGGTTGGAATGCGATTATCATCTGCTGGGAAACATCTTTTTGGGATTCAGTTTTTTGTTTTGGCATGATATTACCGTCGAAGTTTCTGCGACAGAACAAGTAATGTAAACTTATTTCTGGTCGCTCATATAAGCTGTTCCAGGGTAGTTGGATTCTTTTCCAATAAAAGTATAAAAGTAGGCATATCTTTCGGGGTGACTACACGCAGAAAGCGCAGGATTGCTGTCAAGCAATCCTTCAGAATAGAATGGCTTGACCAAGATGCCTTGACAACGCTGACCACAGGAGGTGTGGCCAAATGAAGATTTGGGGGCATACGTCATCATCTGCTCCCTTATTTTTAATGACGTCTTGAAGTCCGCGCATTGATATCCATTGAAATCGTGTTGAAATAGAAGATCATAATGGCATGCAGCTATAAAATATGTTTTTAAGTTTTCATAAATAATACTATATGCATATAATGTAATGATTTGTAATCTAGGATGAATTGTCCGTTTCATGATTTCTTGTCGGAATGGTAATGTATGTATGTACTTAAAGGGCTGAAAAATGTCAAGGGTTGAAAATGGTCGGCTGAAATCCTCCAAAACCCCTTGGGGAGTATGGTCTAGAAAGTAGCTTTCCGACTCAAGGACTAAATGATCCCGAAGGAATAAGACAACCACCGGTTTTACAAAATATAATAAACAACTTCAAATGCAAATCCGAAATCAGCACATCCTTTAACAGTTCCCCCCTCAGATACTTTGATACTTGAACCGTGTAAGAATTATTGATAGAATTCTTTGCACATTGAAGGACGAGAAGCGTATGTTCCTTCCTCAATTGTTTGATGAAGATCATACAGACGAGGATCCTCGCTTGACTGGTTGACTGAAACTAAAAGCTTTGCATTTAGATGGGGATGAATAAATGAAGGGTTGATGGAACGGGAGAAGAGACGCGTTCCTTGTCGTTTATTTCTTTATTTCCTGCTGGTTTTACATCTAAAATGTAGACGCGGATGTGATCAAAAATTTTCTCAACTATAGATCACATTTTTCTAACGAAGTTTTGTATTAGCTGCTGTTGAACCTAAATAGCTCCAAAGGGTATATTTTCCAAGAAACGATATGAAATAACATTTGTAAGATGCAGAAGCCAGGAAAGTTGCGACAATTTTGGAATGAAAACTAAATCCAAGACTAATTGTAAGAGGTTTCATATTTTCTGTTTGTGTTTCACGAATAAGTTCAAGTTCATCTAAACTATAATAAAAATATCGTTTACTCAACGGTTCTAAAGAGCGCGTCTGGATATATCAAAATCTCATCTATAAATATAAAAAGTAATATAAAGGGCTGTACATATAATTATTTCAACAAAATGTCCTTATATTTTTAACGAATTGAGATGGAACCGAAATGAGACTGTCTCGGATGAAACAAGTCGAGAAACTAGATGAAAGTAGGAACCAAAACCAACTAATTCGATGTCAGAAAAATTTGATTTATGCCAAGATCCATGGCTCTGGTCATGGATAACCGCTAACAGAACCAACATGTCTTGTTCATTTCTGGTTCCGATGGTTTTATTCATAATTTAATCCTTTCCTTCTGCATCAAGATGGATGAGTTAAGGGCATCACGAAGCCCGGAAAACGCTTCCGTCAAGTCAAACGAATTTCAGTTTTTGTTTCCTAAAACTTTGATAATATTATTATTATTAATAGGATTCTCGGATACAAGAAATGCATACAATTCCCTTTACAATAAAAACTGCCTCTGTTCCATTGTCAAGTAACAAAGGGTATCAAAAATGCAAATCCGATTTCTTTCCTCTCTGGAATATGAAGTTCAGACCAGAATAGGATCCCATTCAGGTGAAAAAAACCGAACCCGCTTTGTGACCATTGAAGGCCATGCCGTTAATCTGAACAATTTCATATGAACAAGGAGATTTCTTGCGTGTCTCTAGGAACAGGAAGATGAAATGAATCTCCATCTAATCCTACGACGATTTCGATTAAACTAATAGGAAAATCATGTTCTTCTCTTTTTATTTCATTTTATCTCTATCACCATCTCCCTCTAGATCCAGTCCGTCCGGGTGGGTTTCTCCAGCCCATAAAAACATGAACACACACTTCTTTCATTAAAGGATCGGCGGTACTCGTCCGTATGGACATCTTCTTTGATATATCCGTTACCACTCTACAACCTCCGACCCTTTCACTACATGACAATCCTATCACTGGGAATTCGAAATCTATAGAGGATTCATCATCATTTATGGCTTACCAGTGCTTGTTACTGGTTAAAGTAAGAAACTTTAATACTATTTTTAGACTATTGGAAATCGTTAAATTCAGGTTTTGAAAGCATTTAAACAATATTTTTGTTTGAGAAACACTTCAAGTTCAAGACTACGTTTCGAAATGCTGCTTTTATAGCTGCCCGAAAACAATAGGATACTCTGACCCTATCCATCTCATCAAACTTATCTCCCCGTACTGTCCTTATCAACTTACATCTCCGCGTCCAATCCATTTCCCGTACATATTGGGACAATGACACCCGAAATGATATTACTTAGGATTAATTACACGGGTCTTGGGAAGTACTAACCAGCCCAGCCCTTTCTGTCTCTCTCACCTAACAAGAAAAGTGGGCCCAAGTAAAAGAGCTTTTAAAGGGATTAGTTCCCTATCCCTCTCAAGTGGGCTCAATTCCGTTTAATTCGCCTAATTCTTCTGGCAAGTCCTCCTCATTCCATTAAATAAACATGTCAAAGTGGTAAAGCAGCTGACTAATTAAAATAAGTGATGAGTGAAGTGTAATCCGCACCCAGGGCTTGAAGGAGCCTTATTGTATTGTTTTCACTGTAAATGGGATTGGATGTTTTAAGGGCAAGGCATTCGTGCTTAAAAAATCCTAAGATTTACAGCGAAATATACTATATACTAGCGCAACATTAAATAACAACAATAACGTCCTACGGCCAACTCACGAAAGATCTTCCCCTTTCTTAGTTATGCTTAGTTTATCCAATTTTCTGAGGAAAAATATTTTATGCTTGAGAACAGGGTACGAAATTTACAGCTGTGTTTATATTATTCCTTGAGATTTCGTCAGGGGAATATTTTAATGCCCGATCTATGCAAATTTGTATAAAGTTCTTGAGAAAACCTGAAAAATAAATTCTTGAGTTTAATCAGTAAATACATTCAGGATTTTGTAGGTTCTTGTTCCGGATTTTATTGGACTGGAGGTGGAGGAAAGGGCTGGAATAAATAGTGATGATAATTATTCGAACAAGGGGGTGGAGGAACGGAATTCATAAATTAGGATGGAAAATTACTCCCTGTCTGGTTCACGGGTGAATTTACGAGACTGGAAACGAGCTGTGAACTTCCTTGAACGATTATAAATTATAATAGGTACAAGTCCAAGGAGTATGATAGGGCTTTTGAGATTAAAAGGCTAATAAACATGGACTTGTTAATCTTTGGGTAGATGAACATGTATATCATTTGAGACAACTGAAAAGTTGAATAAGTGCCAGTAAATGTCTTTTAAAATGCTTTTTATTCCGTTTTTAAGGCAAGTCGTAGAAATACGAATACTACGAAAATAATTGATAATCATCTTCCACTTGACCGTCCAAGAGTTTGGTAAATTGAAGAGAACTATTTGAAGAAAAAAACTTTAATATAAGTCTCTAAAAGGGCATAAGTTTTAAGGTACAAGATTGGCATATCTGCATAAAAAGTAATTTATGGACGTTTAAATATATGGTAGTTGTAGATGTCAATTGAGCAAATATACGCGTATGTCAAAGTGAAATTACTAATTTTCGTGTTAAGGAAACTTCAATCTATAAAAATGAGGAATGTTGGTAGTTTTAGGGGTTATTTTTTCCAACAAACAAACCTCCTTTTAAAAATCCGTTCGATAAGCTGCATTACACATTACACGAACGAAACCAACCCTTTTTATGGTCTGTGTGTGCTTTACTTTTTTCACCTGTTTCATGTAGAACACGGATGATATAACACACAGCGAGAAAAAACAAAACAAATTGTTTGCCTGGCTCCGTCATAACTCTGTGGCTTCGTTATCGAGTCTGGTCTCTGGTTTACATTTCAAATAAATCAAGAAATTCATTCCGAAACTTTTCCGCTGTGGTTTCTGGCATCTAGAATCGTAACCATATTTCGATATTCAAGGTTCAACCACAGACATAGGGATGGAAATAGTCGAATTCATATGGATCAAGCAAGAGGTACAAATGCAATGCTATAAACGATCGTTTCGACGATTGTTTCGAAATAAATGTAGTTCTATGCACACAACTCCGATTTTACTTACAAATTTTAAAGTCGTACGGCCCTTCAAAACCAGCAATTTCCATTAAATTTAAAATCCCGAAAATAATTATTGCCTACCTCTTGAGTAAACTACAACTACTGTCCAGCCCTTCAAAAAGGCCCAAGAAGGAAGTCTTGTTATTACAATGTAAAGTGGCCTTAACAAGGTGTACGTGTATCTTTTTAGGGACTAAAGTACAGTGAGTAAATTGCTTTCAAAGAATCGAAACTGTAGAAGTAGCTGGTTAGATTTAGATTGGGAACTCGTGACTGGACAACAGCATGAGATGAGGAGAAAGAATTGCTCTTTGCATTTCTTATTATGGAAAATTACGGGTTTCGTTCTGCGTTTAACGTTTAAGGTAGTTCTTACTTTTAACTCCTTAGAAGCCAACCTTGTTAAGTAGTAATAACGGCTTGTAGGAACGAGGGCATTAGGATTTAGAAATGAATCTTCTGATTTTTATAGGTAGGAAAAGAGTCGGAGAACCATGCATGAAGCTATATGAAGAATTTTAAGTTCGAAAAACGAGCATGTTATTATTTCTGAAATTTTTAAGAGTGCTTCGTGCAGATCTTATCCTATTCAAAATTCAAAATCCATAGCTTCTTACTCAATCTTGAACCTCCGCCCTTAACACTTAATATAAACTACTGTTAGTTGATAGGGGACGTTAGGAGGATTAAAGAAAACCTATTTGAAAAACTGTTTAAGCGTTTTGAACGTCTGATCAAATCATTATCATAAGTAAAGGATGTTGAAGTAGTTGAAGTATTTAGTTAAACCAAATAGTTTAACACTTATGAAGGCGCCCGGCAGCCTTAAGTAGAATTACTCTCTCAGTTTCAGTGGTCCTTATATGAGCTTCTTAGATTTCTATAGAACAATTTAAACTTAACAGACCGTAATTATATTTAAATACGTTTATAACTGATTTCCGCAAATAAAGGATAGATTTTCAACAGGTCAAGGAAACCCATAAGAGTTTGGACAACGAGAATAAGCGCTGACAAAATGAAAAAAAAACAGGAATTTTTGAAGAGACACATTATTGATTGCGTAATCATTACAACGTTTGCCGATTGCCGAACATCCGTAAAGCTCTCGCCCTTCATTGTTGACTGCCGATGTCCTAAGTACCCCTAATAATACCGACATCCTTAGAGGTTCGCCGACTTTATGACGTTATGGAGAAGTCAACAATTCGGATGATTCCGTTTAAATAGTTTACATTTCATGAGCACAATATCATTCCTCAAATTCCTCCTTCGAAAAGATTCAAAACAGTTCGGAATTCATTAAGGGTGGCCTGGCTGTAGCCTCAGAACTTGGCCCGATTGTTGATACAGGGTCCTTTTGTCCTTCGGAGCTTCGTTGACAGTTTACAGGCCAACAACAAAGGACACCCTGATAGAGGATAATCCCAGGCAATCATGACAATGATCGTTCTCCTTCAATTCCCATCTTCCTTCGCAGGCAGATAAATACTGTTGGAGAACCATTGAATTTCTGTGATTTTTTAAGGTTATTTTCCAACATTTACAAGGCATTGGAGTAAACTTGACAAAAAGTAACCATTATTACGTGGTTGGGCTCTATTCAGAATTCAGTCGGCTAGATTATTCAGCAAAGAAGTCAAGGGGCTCATTGAAGACAATCAGGGTGCCTTAAATGCCTCCTTCGCTAGCATCGTTCGTTGGTGGCTTGGCTTTGAGCCTTTCCTCTCGGGTTCCCTTGGCTTTTTGACTCCCATACAAGATACAATGATGTTTGTCAGACTGTCCTTCTTTTATCAAATACTGAATACGAATAATAAAAAAGAATCGAGGTTTCTGAGTTTAAGAAATATATTAAGTTTAAATAAGATGGGTGAAGGAAGGCAAAAGAGCATGGTTTATGGAACTGAGAACCTTATGGATCCAGACCACCCGGCACCATACCACCGTCTTCTTTTCGGAGGAAAACAGGATCATTTGACGTATAGGGCCAACAGGTTACCGGAACAAATTTTGAACTGGAATTCTCCCTTAGGATCAAGAATAGAGTTTTTTTCTGAACCGACCCATCATGACTTTCGAAATTTATTTTTCTCTCGGATCCCAAGTACCCCATGATCCCTTGGAAGAGTGGATTAAAATTGAGCGGATGTCCGCCGAAAACCCATAGCACTTTTTTTAATGTTCTAGTACTAACAGCAATTAAAATTTGAACTTCAGTCAAATTAAAGCTAAATTAGATTCTCACACTTCTGCAGGTTTAAAACATCGGAACAAGTAACATGGCTTAAAAACAGCAGAAATTCTTCATTATAAAGAGATAATGGCATGCCGAATAAAAACACATTCCAGTTTCTCCCACAATAAAAGTATCTTTTGAATAGACGAGAATATTAAGTTTACTTACGCATTCTTGGTTGCAAGGCATGCATTTCTTGGTATTTATTTACCTGCTCAATTCATCAGTGAATAATTCCCAATCCTGATTTTTGAATTATAATGGCCTGGTTCAGGTATGTGAACCGCTCAACCAAAACCACTGATGATTTTAGGCTTGCCCTGTCATCATTGTCATTGTCATGCAACATGACTATTAAAGTTACATGAAACCAGACTTAAATCCAGGATTCACTTCATCAGCTTGAAGTTATACAAGGGTTCGGTATTTTTTAATTTTATAAGGACGGATCTAGTGTATCTTCTACTTGCCATGCATTCTATACACATCCTTATTTTTTCCCTCTCGGTAAGATTACATAGGCCGTTTATTTGTATTTGTGAAGTTCATCGGAAGGAAATGAGATTTAGAATGAGTGAATGAATCTTCCCTTACTCATCAAGGGGGATGAGTTGACAAAATCAGAGCTGGGTGTTTTATTATCATTCCTGAAGCCCTGAAATCTTTTACAAATTAACACAGTTGATAGGAGGGAACCCATGTTTATTCATGTTACCTTTACTATCAATGGATAAAAATTGAGCTGTCACCTTCCTTCCAGTTCTTTTAATTTGAGGTTTTTTCTACAAAGTCTTAAACTTGGGAAAAAACTGACTCCCAAAGCTCAAAATCCTCCGATACCGCATATAATATATGTGAAATAGTAATAGGAAATAAACATACTGAGCTTTGAAAGTAATGGTTGAGCAACTTCAGGGGGATGAAATTTTTTAAAGAATTTCAAGCCAAAACGTCAGCTGCCTTGGAAAATTTGTAAATCTTAATGGTCCATGCCATCAGCGTGTGGCGAATTAAGTTGAATGAAATACGACACAAAAAGGCCACAAGACACCCAAACTTACATACTATACTATACAGTAAATTAAAGAAACGATCCAACCGAGTTCGGCACATTTAAGGGCAAATCACCTAGTCTCCTGCTAAGTAAAAGTCGTATTTAGTTATTTAGTAGGGAAGAATCAGATACTTTTTGACGTACAAAGATACAAACACAAGGGTGGAGTCCCATTTAACAACCAACGCCAAACCAAACGAAACCACCCTTGGCCTGGCCGGCACTTTCTCAATCATTTCTTCACCTGGGAACATCAGTTTAGAACTGTGCAATAACATTCAACATTCATTTTTCCTTGAAAAATGAAAAGGTCCATTCATTCCATGTTCAAGTTACTTGGAAATATCCATTCCAGATTTTGATGGGATGGAAAGGGTCCGAGCGAATCGAATTTCCAGCTCACCCGTGCGGGTTACAAATGTCGGATTCGTTTCGCCAAACCCTGGAGCAAAAGTAAACGAAGCTAAAATCAGGGTCACGAGCCTTTCATGTCATGTCTTGTCCATGTCATCCATGCACAATCTATTTGTATCCATCTTTGCATTGTCAGAGACAAGGATCTATGTTCCGAAATTGTGGTATAAGTATTATTATTATTACGAAAACTGTAGAAGGAAGTTCGCCTGAATGTAATGTAGAAAACAGATCGGGAGGAGAGAGGTCTACTAAAAATCGAGACTGAAATCTCGGGGCAGATGGAAATATATAGGAAATCAACCGTGACTTTCCTTATCCATTCATTTCACCCGTCTGTCCGAAAAGCCCAATCATTTATAACAACAAATCGAGGATTTTAGGAGGAAAGGGAAGTTGTACATCTGAATGTTAGCTTTATGTTATGTATTCCGAATACTTTGCTTATTAATACTCTGTCCTATTACTCAGAGGAGGGGTGTTTTTGTTGAAAAAACAGACATTTTCTGGAAAAGGGTTAGAAATGATTGTATAGGCTTATTACTTATTATTGGGTGAGAGATTGAAGGATACTAGAATTTCGACTACTGGAACAGAGCATCTGACAAAACAACTTTACTAACTACTAATGAGGGCTGGCGATTATGCTGTAATGCTCAATTTAGCTATGGACACCTTGTTTCCTTTCCCTAGGTCCCGACTATCAAATTGTATCTGTAATAAGGCTACTTTCCTGTCCGAAGATTGGGAAGATGAACACATTTGAAAACGCGATTTCGAGTTAACAAGCACATGATAGTGGTAGGGTTATCAGAATGTACTGGAGCGGTGGAACTGGACCGTCAGTTGGTCTCCGAAGAAATTTCATAACCTATAAAAGTCACTCAAAACGCTTGGAGAGTGGAAGTGGCCTGGACCCTGCTGTCCATCCCATCTCGTTACAGTCTCGTACCTTGTTTAGCGGAGGATATTATGATTACAGAGTAATCAAGATCATCATAAACATTATTACAATCACCTATTAGTCAGACCGAGGCCCAACCTCCATGCAACACTCAATTTATCTCGTAACAAGACAAGGTTGAAGATTAACGAGGAAATTACTATCTTGGATTTTTTTTCCCTACTACCAGCTTCCCTTTGACCTGCTGCTGTTTTGTGGATTCAAATTTTAAAGCCGAATGATCCGTTTCCAATAATAAGTTGTAAAAGTGATACTTAGATTTCGGTTCAGATTGCAGGGCCTTGCATGTTATGTCTCTCCGATGGAATGAAAACATAAAGAAGATTGTTGAATCAGGCCCTTCGGACTTAAACGCTTTGAATGTAGGATTTATTCATTGTTGGATATTTATTAGGACCCTTATCTAATTGAGAATCCTATTCCACGGCAAAGTTAATAATTCCTTGGCATATGTTAAAGGTGTTTGAATGCAACTTAATTTGAGTTGTTTCCGATAGAAACTATAAAACAGTTACCGTTCAATCGGTATAATACAACCAACTCAAATCTTCACAGGGGATACTTTTATTTAAACCGCAATCAAATCAAAATCAACGACAGATATTTTTTTTAAGTTAGAAGTTCTGAAACAATAGGACAAAGTTACAAGTCGTTCGGATTTGTTAGTTTAAATTACATGCTCAAGCCTTGTATCTTATCGAGTACTTTCACAGCGTTGTATTCTTGTTTAATAAAACGTAAAAAAGATCAGATTAAGGAATTATGCAGCCTTAAACCGTAGTTACTCCCTTCTTTATTGGAATTTTTTGAAGACTCTGTGACCCATTCAGATGCTTTGTTAGTCTCACAATCAGTCAGTTGTTACCAGCGGTACTACAAGTAAAATTAAATGGTCATTATGCCGTTCGGCCGCTGCTAGTCCTCGTCCACTATAATCAAAATCAGAATTATAGTTTTCGTATTCAATCCGTTAAAAAATGATAATTTTGAGATCTCGGTCGGTCCTCAGTAAAACATATCTTTAGTTCATAAAATAACGGTTCCAAGAGCTTTGTTGGCATATCATAGACTCGTAAGATTATCCGAACAATAATATATTTAGAACACTTCTCATATTCAGTCACTCAATCATTCATACATTTACTTTTCCTACGATTAAACCGAAGCCAATGGGAAGGGAAACACCTTCCATCTGTTTCAACAACTGACGGCTTCCCTTTGTTCCGCCAAAGCCAACTCGTTACGCTTATTAATCATCTCGGATCAAATTATGAACAAACTATCCAATCCAATCCCGCATATTATTATTATTCCGCTTTCTTCCCCCGGCGCATTTCGTGATGAATTCATAACAAATGGAACGGGAACAGAGAAGGCTAAAGTACCCTCTCCTACTCGTCTCAACTTCTGGAGGTTTTGAAAAATTGTGATATCGATACAAATTCGTCTAGATATAAAGGGTTTCGTTCGGGAACCTTCCGACAAGACTTACATAAAATATAGAATCAACCGTATGAACGGATATGATATTGTATATGTCTGAGGGGGTGTAGTTGATTAACCGCTGTTGTTGGAACACGATTGGTCAGAGACTGTATTTCCGAGTTTAGATGTTTGAATAAAATTCGATTTGCACCATTAAAGTTATTACCTTGACCAATGGCGACTATAAACGCTCTTCAGCTGGCCAAGGAATAGTAGTCTTTTGATTTAAAAAGGATTTGAAATGGAAGTGAAAGGCAGTAAAAATTTATTCGTCACAATTATGGAGGCTGCTATTATTCTGCTTTTATGCTCTTATTGAACAAGCAAATCTAGGTTTCTGGATGACCATTTGAAACAGGAGACAGAAATACGAGAGTAATTAAGCCTAATGTTCAAAACTACAGGACAACTGGAACTGGACGACTGGAAGAATTAAAGGAAATGATAGGAATCCCACGATCAGATAGATTAGACGGATAGAAACTTTCAACTAACTTGAAATGACATTTACAATCCTTACAAAATATCAGCCCGTACAAATAATTACCCACTGAGCTCTCTTAGTCGTCAGAAGCAATTGATTTTTATAAACAACACACCTGGATAAGATAAGCCCACAAAAAATCCCATGAGGTAGGTGGCCCTTCGAAAATCACCTCAGTTTACCCTAATGGGGTATTTAATTAGAAGTTAACACCGACAGTTGTCCTATCTTGGAAATCTCTCCTCTATCTATCAAGGTGGTTTCGAATTTCTGGATGCATTCCGATCCGACTCAACTGTGACTAGGATCTATTTAATATCACCTATATCGCCCTGACATTAGTCCCCCAATGTTTTAGATAAGATAAAAACACACCCCTGTATCAGGCTCCCTTATCGTTGTCCATGTAGAATCCGTATCCAAGCTGCTTATAAGTAATTTAGATAGGATGCCATGTAATGAATGATGTAATATGCCCACCTAATGAGATTAAAGGTAATGACAAGAATCCTTTTGTTTTTTACAGACGATTATGTCAAACCCATAGCGGGATAGTAATCACTTAGCCCTCTGACTTAATTTAACGCACCCTTTCCATGATAAGCTAATAAGAAGGCCTATTTATTATTATGGCCCTTTACAACTCAGCATGTCCATTTAGGGCTGACAGCAAGAGCATTCCATCCGTCCGGATGCCGCAAGTCGGCCTAGACAAGTTGTACAGTTTGGAGTTGAGAAGGGTATGAATTATAAAATTCAAAATATGTTGCTCTATAAAATATATTTAAGAATCCTAAAGACACAGTAATAACATTAGGAGTAATGAAACGAGCCTCCTTGATTTCATTATCATGATTAGAGAATTAATCCGAGCTTGTAACAAAGATAGCTTTTCATCAAAGTCTAAGCAAGGGGTGCAAGTTATGGAGGACTTGAAGCGTTCTGCATTTCTCCTGTTGATGAAAAAGTTTTTTAATTAATGATGTGTCAATATCGCTTTTTTCCACCAACAAAGCTCACGATTTGAAATTAGATATGTTTATACTACTGAGAAGACCATAGATGAAAAAAAGCTTGCTAGCATACGCTTTACAGTAGAGTGAGTTTGGATCTCGATACCGTTCAAATTCTATCATTTGATTAATAAAATTTAGTACAAAAAAAGGCTTGAATTTGATCTATATACATCTAGCTACTAATAATAGTATAGTAAGTATTGATAGTTCAGAGTGCTGAATAAATAACATCTTGTTACAATTGACACTAAAAAGTTTCTTCACTTTGTAAGGAATATTATTTCAGAGGTCCAAACTATTGGCTATTAAGCCTCACACGAGTTCATTTATGTCTAATTATGCCAGATATTTAACTAATGAATGCAATATCCAATATCAATACACAATATGCAATATCAAATACACAATATGCAATAAGAACACAGTACGCAAGGATCAATACGTTTAACTAATACACAATACTGAAGGTGAGAGATGCACAACACGACTTAAGACCTGTTGACCCTTGACTAATACTACTGATAATTAATTACTTCATTACCCAAGTTTAACCTAACTTCTGATACACTAACCCTTTCATTGTATTCCAACTACTGATAACCTAACCCGTGTACTGTGATCCACACAGTACACAATAACCTACTAATATACCCTACAGTCCAGTCTCACTCAACCCCATTAAATACCGTGCGAACCTAGATTGCGTCAAACCAACAATCTCAAGATGCCCCCTCAAGGTTGACAAACCAAACCCTGAGAGAGTGAGGCAAACCGAGACAATCCTACGGTTTGTTGCGAGGTTCCAGTACAGCAACCCGGAACTCGATCCGGCAGCTCGGCTGGTTGGCTCTTCCTTCCTCTCGTTCGGACTTCTTCCTGGAATTCCCGCTGTTTCCTTGGCTTCTTGCTTCGCGAGATGAACTAGCCTCAGAGTCCCAGAATTTTGACTTTGTGCATCGTAGAATACCCCCACAACATTTAAATCATTCGTAGAATCTGTCGGTTTGTCCCTATGACCAACGGCACCAATACTGGGGTATAAGCATTTAGTGGGGTTCGATAGGGGTTCCTCAACCAAACCTTCCATACTCTGTATTTTGGAATACCGACAGTCTACTTGATCAAATGCGACCTTCTGACTTTCGAAGTTGTCATCACTATCTACAATATCTAAAGGCAAGCAACGTTCCAATTCAAATCCTTGAACCCAATCTTCTAATGGCATACTACTTATATGATTTAAAATTTCTACTTCAATTGGATGCTCTTTTTCATGTAACGAAACACAACTCGTAAACTTATCACATAATTTACTATTTTCTAACATTAACAAGTCACAACACAAAGTACTCTCCTTAACCGATGCAGAATTCAACTCATTCAATTTTAAATTACAAATTTCTAATTCATTACACATTATATCCCCAACAATGGAAGTGGATGCACCGGTTTCCAAACTGCTCAGATTACACTCACTGAAAGGGATTGATTGCTCATTGATATCTGGTTTTGATACATTTCGAAGTTCCTCATTAAGTTCAACGACGCATACTTCAGCAATTCTATGAACTTTGTATGGACAAAATTTTACGACATGGCCAACCCTATCACAATGGAAACATCTTCGCCGAGGTTTCCTTCGGTTTCCATAAACATTATTCTCAATAGGCGATCTTACATAACTGCTTGTATCCTCTTCCGTATAAAATAATTCTACGGGTTGACTACATCGATTCTTCATATCCAAACTATTTGCATTGAATTCATTCCTATTACTATCTTGAATTTGATTATTTAGACTAAAATGCGTTTCTAGACTTTCAGACCCAATATCATTACCGTAGTTGTAATATTCTTCTGACAAATCTGCCTGATAGTTTGAATGTGGAATTTTGTATGCTAATGAAGGTTCAATCTGACTAAATTGATTCGGTTCCTTATAATTTCTATCTAACCAAATACTTTTCTGAGCATAATGAGCTTCATCGTACAACTGCTTAACAGAGTAAAAATCTTTGCCCGTTTTCAACAACCTATTTCTATACTCAGGATGCATCTGTTTAATTATTCTATTAACTTTAATGTTTTCTGCTATTGAAGGATCTAATCGCTCATAGAACTCACTAATTATTCGAATATAATGAGTCAAGGGTTCTTGACTACCTTGAGTCCTTGCATCTAATTCCCTCTTTAACTCATCTTCATACCCTGGAGGTTGGAACTCCCTACGAAATTGAATTTTAAACTCATCCCAATTTACTAAATACTCTTTAGTAAACCCATACCACTGATAAGCTTCCTCAACTAAAGCTAACGGAATCACTAATTCTAAAATCTGTTCATGACAATATCCTATAGCCAATCTATACTTTTCAATTTCCACCAAAAAATCGTATGCACTAATCGGCTCGTATGCACCTGCATACTTTGGAATCCTTAACTCCCTATAATTTATATGAATTTTATTATCAATTTCATTACGGCCCTTAAGTTTCTCGTTACTTGCTACGCCACTTATTGATTCCAAAATATTCCGTACAACATTATCTTCAAATATTTTCTGCTGCCTAATTTCATCTAATTGTCTACCAAAATCAATCCTTTGTGCTGCTAAACACTCACTAACTTTAACATTAAATGCTTCCTTAAATGATGAAATAACATCTTGAATATATGCATCCTTTTCCATGATACCAATTAAAATTTTGCCAAATTCCGAAAATCAATTATTTACAATTTACAACAAACAAGGTACCTAATTCACTGTTATCTCGATATATTTTTATGAATCTCGTTGCGTATTTTTTATGAATCTCGTTGCGTTAATTTAATGAAGATCGTTGCCCCCTCCATTTGTAAGGAATATTATTTCAGAGGTCCAAACTATTGGCTATTAAGCCTCACACGAGTTCATTTATGTCTAATTATGCCAGATATTTAACTAATGAATGCAATATCCAATATCAATACACAATATGCAATATCAAATACACAATATGCAATAAGAACACAGTACGCAAGGATCAATACGTTTAACTAATACACAATACTGAAGGTGAGAGATGCACAACACGACTTAAGACCTGTTGACCCTTGACTAATACTACTGATAATTAATTACTTCATTACCCAAGTTTAACCTAACTTCTGATACACTAACCCTTTCATTGTATTCCAACTACTGATAACCTAACCCGTGTACTGTGATCCACACAGTACACAATAACCTACTAATATACCCTACAGTCCAGTCTCACTCAACCCCATTAAATACCGTGCGAACCTAGATTGCGTCAAACCAACAATCTCAAGATGCCCCCTCAAGGTTGACAAACCAAACCCTGAGAGAGTGAGGCAAACCGAGACAATCCTACGGTTTGTTGCGAGGTTCCAGTACAGCAACCCGGAACTCGATCCGGCAGCTCGGCTGGTTGGCTCTTCCTTCCTCTCGTTCGGACTTCTTCCTGGAATTCCCGCTGTTTCCTTAAATTCTATCATTTGATTAATAAAATTTAGTACAAAAAAAGGCTTGAATTTGATCTATATACATCTAGCTACTAATAATAGTATAGTAAGTATTGATAGTTCAGAGTGCTGAATAAATAACATCTTGTTACAATTGACACTAAAAAGTTTCTTCACTTATAGATTTGTACAAGGGCTTAGAGGGTTGTGCGTTGAGCACTGACTTGACTTGGCCTTTTGACTCCGTTCCGTTGGCTAACATCATTAGGATTTAGTTTTAGTCTGTTGAAATGTTGAAAGTTCTTTCCGATTATGTTCAGAATTTTAATGAGCTGAGTATCCGACTATCCGTCCTTCCACTCTTTTATTTATGGCCAACCTTAACAACCTCCTCCTTATGAAGATACGGCTTACGGTGTGGTGGAAGTAAAATTATGGTGAATGCTAAGTAGACTTTCCCTGGTTTCCAGACATGGTAATTGTCAGTGATAGAATAGGAGTTTATTTTTGGGACTAATGAACATGTTGGCTGATGCCAATCCGATGCTCACTCGGATTTTTCTTAATTCATGGCATAAATCACCACAAGGTCTAGTAAGCAGATATTTGTTGAAAATATGTAATTAAGCTGTGAGCAATTAACTGAAGCGAGAATTTAATTTCCCAGAAATTTCTCCACGAGCTTGCAAAATTACAAGCAATCATTGGACTCGAGTAAGTCAGAAAATAATTTAGTTTGATATTGGTCTACAAAGAAATCAGGTCAAATTCCAATGGAACTATTTGCAGAAATCCTGTTTTTTTCTTCACGTTTTGGAATTCTCTATTCTACTACGGGAATCTGAAGAAGGGGATGGAATTTCTTTTGAATGAAAACCACCCATCTAAGCATATCATTTCCGATCATTCTGAACTAAATAAAACCGTGACCGATATTCGGTTCCATCAATTTCTTTTGTGAATCGGATGCTGGGCGGATTTTGATAACCAATGCTCTCACATACCGACCTATCTCCTTTATTTCTTATACTCACTGTTTTTTACAACATTTACATTCATCCTGTGCATACTACTACTGCCAGAAACGGTTGTGTTGGATAGATGATGGGATCTTGCATCTTACCCGGAGGAAATAAATCGACAAAGAGTTGATCTGAGAAATCTCAATTGTGAGTGAAGTGAGTTAGGGAATGAAGTCACCCGGTGAAGATCCCACTGAGACTACAAAAGAAGTCAAAGGAGATGGAAATCTCAAAAACCAAAAACCCATCAAGCTGACTAACAAGGCGTAGAAAGAAACCTATTTCACCTCCAGGCCGGTTAACTTTCTCCAAAAACCATCCAATCTCGTTAATGTAAATATGACATCCGCATTTTCAGGTATTTTCTGCAAAGTTTTTTGCGCCTATTCGATGCGATGCTTTGAATTTCTTTTTTTTGTTTGGATGTTCTATTCTGTTGTACAGAGGAAAGGCGACTCGAGTGGAGTGTAGGTATTTCTTCCCCAAAAAATCCAAAAAATCTCAAAAATTTTCTATTGTGAAAGCGTGGGTGGTAGGTGAAGATCTTGTATATTTAAAAAACAAATTTAAATACACTAAAAATATAAATACTTTGTGGGAAGGCCAACAAAAACTGGACAAGGGCCCACGTTGTATCTCTCTCAAAGGATTTTTGCTCGGTTTTTCAAAGCATTCTCGAAAGCTTTACTTTGCTTTATTTTATACGACAGGAATTGGTGGGTTGTAAGCTAGAACAGATTCTGTTCAACAGAAGCTATGTTAAATATAATGTGAAAAAAAACAAGGATGACAAATGCAGAAGATTCTCATATTATGACAAATCTAATGCATATAAAGGGTAAATTCAAGCTCGAGGATGTCATCTGCGATCTCACAACCCGTTCTTTATAACTCGGGAGACAAGCCGACCAAAACTAATTCGTTTAGGTTGGATTTACTAGATCCCAAATCTGAATGAAATGAACGTGTAAAAATACTCTGGAGGAGTCAAGTTTTCAAAACCTTCTTCAATACGGTTATGTCGTTAGCCAGAGCCCTACTCATAAATAAATAAAATCATCGCATGCATTTACAGCTTCAAGAAAAACAACACCGAATTTCAGTCGTGAAAAAAGCCAAAATATTTTTTACGTTTTTTCCCGAAGTTTGAGACAACATTTATCAAATTCCCTTTAAAATCCCATTATACTCCTTCAACAAAATCCTTTAAATGACACCTTTTCCGTATACTTTCCTAAAAAAGAACCAGTTTTTATACTTAGACAGAGCAAGGGAGGTTTTCACACTATTGCAATCATGCATTTGTAAAAATAGATGGTAAATCCATAGGAATAGAAATGGCAGAACTTCGAGAATGTTTCATAGGGATGAATTTCAAGGTTCGTTTAGAATGAGAAATTGCAGACATTTATCTCAGTCTTCATTATTACTTCGGGGAACCCAGTATTATTACTGGACCGAAAATGGAAGTTACTTTCGAGTTAGAATTTTAGTTTTGAATGTTCATGGATGATGAGTTCAAGAGCTGAAACTTTGTCTCGAAAATTCCAAACTCAGTTCGGAAACTCCCATTTGTGCATTTTAATTTGCTCTATTTGTAAAATTACATGAAATCCACCCTCTTGCCTGGCAAATCATCGGGGTATTTTATGTCACACGTGTGGCTCTTTGCTGGAACTGGGACCGTTGGTACACGATAGATCATCTTCCTCCACCCAATAATTACGTCTACCCACAAGTTCTGAAGATTTGATATATTTCTAATAATATACGGAGGGATCATTAAATTTTATACAAGTTAAAAGCAGACAAACTGCTCGCAGCCTGCAATTTGTATCAAATTTCCTCCGGTGACATACGGACCGAAAGTAAATATATACAAGATCCCCTCACATAATCAATAAATCTGTCAAATTAAGGCTGTGAAATGCGGCGGAGGATATTTAAATGCGTAGCAATTATAATTTGAGACAAATTGGGGGTTGAAATAGGATATGATTCTGGTAGGTAATTACCGCTTGATCTGTGATCTTGGTTTTTTAGCAGATGCCGAAGTATTGGATCCATAGCCCTGCTTATTGACGGTCATGGATATTTAGATCAGTTTTTATTGAACTGTCTCTGTGCTCGTAAAAAGCAATGTACATTTCTTAAATGAATGAGGACCGCATGATCTTTACTTTTGGTTTTGAGGCACTAGAAACGGGGTTCACTAGTTTAGCCACAGATCCCATGTAATCCTAAGTTAGTAGCAACAAGCAGTTAATTATTTAAATTATTTCATAGGGGCTGTCAGTCTCGAATTTCAAATATTTACTAATTTACTACCGGAAATCATAAGGTAAACTTGGTTCAGATATTAATTTTTACGATCTTTTCCATCTTATCTTTAGTAGGTATGTTGTATGTCTAAAATAAAAATTTATAAACATCTTTAAGCCTTTCAACTAAAAAAAAAAGTGCATAGACTTAATGGAGATGGTTTTGGAAGTGACAAGCAATTGTCGCACTTTTGATTGCTGGAAGATCAAAGTCTTATTTTGGTCTTAAAAATAGAGGCGCTCATGCTACAGTATATTAATGTTTTGATTTTGGAGTAATTGACAAACATATTGCATTTTGCATTTAATGAAATAAGTCTTAACAGAATTACTATAAATATAGATACATATATCCTATTTAAGTACCGTCCGTATGTATGCCGTAAATACTGAATTTTCCGTCCGTTTTAGAGGGTTTTAAACAATAACTCCCGGGGGTACTTAAATCAGTATTTACGGTGCTCCAACTTGTACAAATAGAACATAAATAGTTCAGTTCATGTTTTTTCGCGTAATTTGCTTTAAAGAAAGCATTTTAATTTTCATTTATTTCAGTATTTAATTGAGTGTAACCTGTGCTCTGCTAAGACCTAGAAATAAAGACTTGAAATCTTTGTCTCAAATTTTACTTCCGAATTTCATCTGCCTGCAATCTGACAGTGCCAGACTAACAATTAAGCAGGAATTGATAAATACAAATATTGAAGACCTAAGGAAGACATTCGTATTTAAAACATAATGTATGTTTTAATGACACAATAAAAAATAATTACTTTATTATTAATTTTACTAATTAAAGTATAAAATATTGAAACTTTGAGGAAATGAACTAATGAACACATGGAATAACGTCGAGTCGAAATTCCCATCTGCCATCAGCCTGGAAAACCATTTCGGTTTGGTGCCTCTTCTGCAGTTGTGGCGGGCAACAATTGCAATGCAATATACCTCTACGGCTCAACTCTAAAAAGTGGCTCAAAATTAATTCCTTGTGTATTTCAATTTTCATATGATGTCGAATTGATTAATTATTCAGATCAGATTCAGAGCATGGATTTCGAATTTAAATATTTAATCTAAATCAAAGCTAATTATTTCAGATTTAGGGTTTCCATTTATATCAGTTATCGTTTGGTAAGTTTGGTTGTTCTTTCTTTGCATTTCACATTTTGCATTTCATTTTAATCATTTAATCTTTAATCAACGAATACGAAACGAAAAGTGATCTTTGATCTTAAATTAAATTAATTCTGATCACTTTCACAGATTCTGCCTGCGTTCTGAATTCATCAGATAATTCTGAGGTTCTTTCTTCAATCTTGTTCATAAATACAAAAAATTCAAAATGAGCTCGGTAGATAACCCAGTTCAAAAAGGTCGTCAGTCCGCAGTTGACACGAATGGAAACAACGACGATTCGGATGTACACATGGATAACTCCGATGATGAGATGGTAAGGCTAACGACCAAGGAATGGTCCCCTTTCACCGAACTGAATTACGGATTTTTATTTGTCATTGTAGGATGGATCATCCACTTGCGGAAGTGCCTCTGCCCTTACCGTTGGAAGTAGTACAAATACAACCAGTCGGTCAAATACACCTCTGAGTCATCAGGGGAATAAGAGTAGGTCAAGCAAAAGTGGAAAATACAAAGGGAAGCGTAAGAAAGCAGTTTGGACCGTGACGAATAAAAACGGGAAGCCTCTGACCAATTCTAAGTATTCATATGCGTAAGAACTGATATTTTAAAATTGTAGCAGATCAAGATTATACGTACGAAGAAATGACTAACTGAAACTGATGTTTGGTATTTCATTGTCTTTAAAGGTGTCACGTCAAGGAAGATCACGGAATGCCAATTTTTGGCTGTCAGTTTCATTTGAATCTTAAGGAAGATCAGCCAGTTATTTTAGCGACTGTTGGTAGTAACCGGGTTACGATTTATGAATGTGCTTCGGAAGGCGCACTCCGCCTTTTGCAAGTCTTTGCAGATCCAGACGTAGGTTTAGCATCTCAGTTTTGATTTTGAAATGAACATTTGGATACTTACATTATTTTATATTATTTTAGCCAGAAGAAAACTTCTACACGTGTGCGTGGACCGATGACGAAGCTGGTAAACCGTTGTTAGCGGCCGCGGGGGCTCGAGGAATTATTAGAATATTTTCCCCTGCAACGGCCGCTTGTGTAAAACACTATCTTGGACATGGACACGCGATTAACGATCTAATATTTCACCCGAAAGATCCTAATTTACTTTTATCAGCTTCAAAGGTACAATTAGTATTAATATATTTAAACTATTCCGATGAAAAAAGGCGAAAATAATAAGAAAGCATGTCTGTATATATTGACAATGAATCTGATTTTGAAGGATCACTCACTCCGTTTGTGGAACATCAAGACAGACTTTTGTGTCGCTATTTTTGGAGGTGTGGAAGGTCACCGGGATGAAGTTTTAGCTGCGGATATAGACATCACGGGATCTAGGCTTGTGTCGTGTGGAATGGACCATTCCTTAAAAGTTTGGAAGCTAAAAAAACCTGAGATCGAAAAAGCGATTCATCTTTCGTATACGTACAACCCGAATGCCAGCAGGTTAGTTTTTTTTAGTTCATACATCAGAATTTTAATTAATTAATAAAATCAAGTAATTAATAATTTTCGTTTATTTTGTAATGTTTTTTAAAGACCATTCCCTACCATGAAACAAAACTTTCCTGACTTCTCTACACGAGACATTCATCGAAATTATGTAGATTGCACGAAATGGTTTGGAGACTTCATATTTTCCAAGGTATGTGTTTCATAAAATGCAATTTGACTACCCTAATTTATTTGATAATATCTTACTCTTACATCTTACTTATCGAGCAAGCTTTTGCTATAATATGGAAAATTAATTATAACATCTTTAATAGTCTTGCGAGGACCAAGTTGTTTGCTGGAAAGCTGGCAAAACTTTCCAGACATGGGACGAGGTTCACTTAAATTCCAATGATGCATCGTAAGCGATATAATTTACGTAGATACTTACACAATTTTGCGTTTTTAATTGCAATTAAAAATCTAAAAATAATTCCTTAGAGTCATCACTAGACTGGACATCAAAGACTGTGATATCTGGTTCATACGTTTCTCGTTTGACTTCTGGAAAAAAACAATGGCTTTAGGAAATAAAAGTGGAAAAACCTACATTTATGACCTAAACGTAGTTGAACCAAGTTTAATACGAGCAAGCGTTCTGGCTCATCCTAAGTGTAACTCTGCCATTCGTCAGACGGCCCTTTCTAGGGACGGATCTGTTTTGATTTGTGTCTGTGATGATGCCACAGTTTGGAGATGGGACGTAGGAAAAGATGACGATGAAGATGTCGACAAATAATCCTAATTAGTGGAACAAGTTACTAACTGTACGAATCGTTCGAATTACATTTTAAAATATTTACGGTAGGAATATAAAATTTGTTCAAATACCTTTGCGTATTTCGATGTTTCAAATTGCATTCTCAACTATCTCAACCCTCTGCTGGGTTATTTGCCTTGTTAACCCGGTTTGGTTATCGGTTATAATAATTATATTTAATTTAAATCGCACACAAGTATACATGAAATAAAAAGTCATATTTTATTTTACCCTGATTCCTACTAATTACGGAATATTTCTTACGGAATCTTGAGACTTCACCAATGCACTTGTAATTTTTCTTGCTTTCATTTCGACTCTTGGTTATATATATATATATATATATATATATATATATATGTAAGAATTAGGCCGTAAAATTTTATTGTTTGACTACTAGTTTATTGAAATATCTAGTTTTATAGAGCACCTTCATATTTTTGGTTTACATTCACATATTTGTATGGTTAATTTGAGTAAAAACACCAAATGTAAAAAACATCAAAACATGCTGAGTTATTTTTTTAAAACATTAAAAATTACATCCCACAAACACACGATTTTATGGAAGGGTCTTGGGGGGACGTACATACAATGCCTTGGGTAAATGAACGTTCTTCCACGTCTTGGCAATTTTTTAAACAGAACTTGGAATCTTCGCAATAAGCCTGCTCATCCGCTCCGAAACGCTGTGCTCGCTCCATTGTCCCAAGTTGTTGATACTGCGTTTTCATTTAAAACAAATCATATCTCTGCGTTTTCAAGCTAAACTAATTAATATTGTACAACGATAGATAGATTACATGTTTGCTTACATTCTCCCAATATATCCCTGTGGAATTACAAAGGCAGAGCTGATCGTCTAAACAAGTTGAATCCATGTCGGAAGCGCATATTTGTAAACATTTCGAGAATGTATAAGGGTAGTGGATCATACAGAAGTCAGGGTCCACCAAATGATTACCAAATGTACTCTAAATGATTGTCAATATTAAATGTTTGGAATGTAATTAAAAATTATGGATTTGGATACTTTAGTAAATCTGTCAACGAGATGAGACATTTACAGTATGTTTATAATACAAATAGGGTTACCAAAATGAAGGAAATGAGAACGAGAAACGCTGCATGGTAATTAGACATTGAATATTAGGATTCAAATAGCACTTGGCCAGGTTTCAATCTTATCGTCGGGGCAGTAGGTGCGATTTAAAAAAAATGTATTTTTAAATAATTTTCGAAGTCCAAACTAGATTTCTTGACGATGAGTATGACTGGAATCAGACTTAAAACTAATTTAATTCCGAACGGGAATGTGCTAGTACAGTGGTTGGTATATTATGGATTCATCATTTTAAGACACATGAAATAAAAGCAATATCTAACATATCATGTCAAGTTGTTTTAAGGTATGTATTCATGTATTCCGTAAAATGCCTAAAAACCCAAGGGTCTCTGACACATAACCAACAATATAATAAGAATCCAATAACCTCATCCGAAGGGACAAATTCTAAAATTATACCTCATTGAGCCTTGAGCGGTCAATCCCCTAGAGAATTCATTACTAAGGTTGACAGGTTCCAGGTTTGAGAGACTAAGGGTTTTCCCTCAACTCAAAGGATGAAGAATAACCTCGCTGTTAAATATATTTCCGTATATTTGTAAGGCATGATAATGTCTCTGAAATCCTCGTGAATGTTCAGAGTTCAGATGAATATGGACCGTAGTTGAAGTCTGCAACACGCTATTTCAATTTATGGGCTGACTTGAGTTTATTTTGCTTGTCCACCAAAAACAAGTTACCTAATTGATTCTGATAGCATTTGAAATCTTTCTCTGGCTTTACCATTCTGACCAGAAGAGTACATTGTTGACATTTTGACACCCAAAATTAAGGTGTGAAAACCCATGATGAGTTTTAGATGCAAGGTAGCTTAAATTACAAATAGATCTTTCAAGGTTGGCCGGTAGCTAGTTATCAAAACATGTTTTGTGGTAATAATGCAAAAGAGACCCTTGAATTTGCCTATAAAATGAGGCTAGATTCTCGTCAATTCTGGTATTTTAAAATTTGGAGTCAATGTAGACATACGAGCGTTTATTCTGGTAATATCTTCTCCAACTATTCGCTTGTCTATTAAACAACAGCACCATATTCAGAAGTAATTATTCCATTAAAAACTTTCATCATGAATAAGGTCAGGATAATTTTAATTCTTCTGGATATTCCATAATAGTCTTAAAAAATACTTGAACTTTTATTTGGAGGGATTAAATGAATCTAATAAAATCAATGCAATCAAACAGTACATTATCATCATACTGCTTTCAATCGTTGGGACATCAATCGGTCAGTATGGAATCCCTGATGACGATGACGATATCTTCGTGTCCCCTGAGTTGACTTTGCGGACTGGGAAGTCTCTTCCTATTGTATTCCGAGATGATACATCTTATCCCAGCATGGAACCAACGTTCCAAGCTTCTTATGGACCAGTCGTCTCTGTAGCTCCTAGTTATACTAGTTTCGACAACCAGGGATATCAAAACTCGCCAAAAATCGGCATTGTTAAGTACGAGATGAGCTCAGATCATTCCGGAAACTACAATGTGGAGTAAGTAAATACAATTTTCATTCGTTTTTTATTAAGGAGCAAAACTTCTTATGGGAACACCTTGTCTGTCTGTCCGTCGGATAACATCCGAGCTTCCGAACGGTTTAAGTTTTTTTAAAACGGTTTTCATTGTTGGAATTTCTTCAGAAGTTGGTCTTATATTTTTAACGTTCCATTAGAACAATATCCGGAGATGGTTCGTCCCAACGATCCCAGGGTACTATGAAAAGATTGAAAGATTCCAATGCACATGTAAGCGTAATGTCGGGATCATATTCCTTCCTTGGAGATGATGGAAAAACATACGCTGTAGATTGGAAGGCTGATGGTAATTGACTTAATAAATATGTTTTTTTTTTACATTTTAATGGAGAAGTATGGAATTGATTTTAACATAATTTTCATTGTAATTTTGCCATGATATGAAATGTAGAAATGGGATTCCGAGCGTCTGGAGCTCATTTGCCATAACTTCTCAACCGCAATGATGATTTTCGATCCAGGGACGATGAGAAATTGAGTAATTAAACCTAGATTCCTGAATGAAACCCATTCATGAGTAATAGGATATTTTGTAATCCAACTATTTAATGCAAACCACAGATATTTTGCTTGCGATTTTAAATTAATAAACCACAATAAAATATTAGGTCACAGTTATAGAAAAACAGTGATTGTATTATGATTTTTAGGGTTTCCCAAATTCCATATTGTTTATTTCAAAATTCAAGATGACCATTTGCTCCTGAAAATAAAGCTGGCATTATCATTATTTCTACCAGAGACTGCTAACAAGTTATAAGATTTATTTCTGTACTTCATCTCTGTTGTATTTCGTTAAAAATGCTTAGGAATTGTTTCAAAAACTTCAATCTTCAGGCTGGGGTTAAGTTCTTAGGATATTCGGACATCGTAAGTTACCATAAACCAGTCAAATAAAAGTTCGTTGATTATTTGTAGCATTCAGTATTTGCATGTAGCCATGCGAGTTAAACTCAGCACATTAATAACTATTTCATGAAAATTTTAATTAGATTGTGCAAATAGCTGGTGTTGTTATTTACGGAATCGTTGTGGTCACTCATTCCGAGGATTTCTATAAGTCATTGTCGGATGAAGGATTTTCATGGAACATTAGTGGTATTTAGTATCATTTATTTAACTAACGCACCCTGCAGATAAAACTTGATATGATAAATTAATGTTTTAATTTTCAAAACTCGAAAGTTTGCCTGAATACAACCTGGAATTCTAACAGCTCGAACAAAAATATAAGTTCCTGTTTCTTTTGGCCAGGTTAAAAATAATTTAAGAAAGCTTCAAATAATAATTTAGGTTGGCATAATTTTATTGAAAAAATTGAAACAGATATAGCTGGAGTGTCAACAAGTGCGAGTGGCTTTCTTATTCATTGTGTGGAACTTTTCATAGCGTTTGGCTTGATTAAAGGTGTTGAAATGGTAAATGCTGCTATTTTAAATGTCTTATAGTGTCAAAATTTATATGTTATCAATTAAAGCTTTTTTTCTGTATAAAATTTAATAGAGAAACGATCGGAAATGCAACTCATGGATGCTGAAAAGCCTCATGTTGAGCGTTTTGGAATCAGGAGTATTGGCAGGCCATTTGAGCATGGAAACCAATATTCTTCTCATGTCTTACGCTGTTCCCAGTATTATTTACAAACTAGGTTCTTGTGGTATTGTGAAATCCTATGTTTCAGAAGTCAGAAGAATGAATCATCAAAAGGAAGTAACAGAAGTAAATGAAGTTGACGACGAACGTAATATTTTAACATAACTTGTATAATGAGGGTACATATTACAAATTATGAATGAGTAAAAGTAATTAATTGGTAATCTCATACGAGCATTGGATAGTTTAAATAAATTTGACTACATTTTGTGAGTTTAAAGGACTTTGTAACTTCCTAATAAATTGATGGAAATAAAAATGAAACGAAATTTAATCATGACTCAAGTCTCTACTTTCTCTTTATTTGCTTTAAAGTTTGAGTTACAAGAACCGATACTTGGATAAACAAGCAATTGCCACACCGAAATAGGCAAAACATTTCCTGTCCGTATTCATGTAAAAATTAAAGTAACATAACGAGCAATTTTAATTTATTAAAATATGCAACTACTTTCGATTTTGTTCAAAATCGGTTTGCATTTGATTTTAAACCCTTTTAAAAGGGTAACTCAGGATGCAGCAAAGTTCATTCGTTTGTGAAGCTCAATTCTGTAACAACTTCAAGGTATTTTCCAATCTATTATTGTCTTCTAAAGAATATTTCTAAAAATTCTATAAGCAACCATAGTGTCCGGGTCTATAATCAATTTACAATGAATAAACTGAAGTGCTTCACATTTTTAGCTTTAATTATTACCGTTCAAGTATCCGACTCTTTACGGATTCCCCGAAATTCCGATCCTCATATTGAAACAACAACTCGAAAACCAGTCGAGATAACGTCAAAATCATTAGAATCCGAGACATCACAGTCACCACACACTGAAGATAAATCACAGAATGTCACGAATAAAAATGAATCATCTACATCACCGGAAACGGCCTCAAAACTTTTTGAGATGCTCAATTCCACGCTACTAGACGTCAACACTTTGATAATAGATGCTATGCGGAGTGCATCGGGTCAGAAGAACGAAGAATTCGAAAAACTTGGTGGATTAGTCCGAAACGTCCAGAGTTTGATTTCTGACCAAAAAGCAGGACTCTCTGCCGATGCTTCCCACCAACTTGTCACATCTCTTCAGAATATACAGACCTTCTTTACGGAAAATGAACAACATCTTCAAGACCACATCATGAATCGAAACGGAAACTCCAGCCAAAGTAACAGGGCTACACCCAAATTGAATACCACTTCTGATGATTCATCCCAAAGATCCGGAAGGAATAACGGACCTTTCGAAAACTTAAGGAGGATTACTAACCAGGTTTGATAATTCTACTCATCAATTATACCAATTTTTTTATGCGACTGTAATTATTTAGCAGTATTGTCCATCATGAAATGCAATCACCTTAAGTCGACTCCCCTTGTCTGAGACACTTTCAACGTTTTAATGATCTGCGTTTGATATTTGCATGAAATAAGAAATTGATTTTAATTTACAGGTTGGCGAAGGACTAACAGCTTCCGTGAGGGGAGTCGAAGACAAGTTAACGACATCGATGAACCAAATTCAGACTTCGATTCAGAGTCAAATACAACAGTTTGTTACGGGTATAAACAATTTCTTCACAAGTACGGGAAGTATTTTTGGCCTTCCGAATTTATTGAATCTCACATTAACGTCATAAATGTACTCGACAAAGACACAAATGAAGCAATTAATTTCTTCTTTGAATAAAAACTGAATCGAATATTAATAACCATTATGCACAGGCGAGCATGTTGTTTTCATATTATGCTCTTCGGGCATCTTATCAAATAAAAAAAAATATGAGTTAATGCATCCTAAATGTCCGAAAACGACAACTGCCTTGGATTGTTCAATATGCATGTAAGGAAAGTAAGTAATAACTTTACATAACCCTCGAAAGAAAAATTAAATAAGTAAGTCGTTTGCATTTATTTAAATTATCTAGTTGAACGTTAAGTTTCGGTAAAAGTTAAATTTGTTATTGAACGTTTGCACAATGATATTGCATTGATTAGATTCAGAGGTCAGTGGAGACGTCGGGCTTCAGGGCGTCCGGATCGAGGGTTCTTCGGTGTTTGATAATAGCTTTCCAAACACGCAGTTCTACACCTCCCCTGTTTAATTACAGTTTAGAGCTTTAACTTAAAGTTTATGCTAATATAAAATCAAATTGAAATATTAACAAGATCAACGCATACTTGAGTTTCAAATTTTTCAGATCCTCTCGTGTCATATAATGCAACACGTCCTCGTATGTGTATTCTTCTTGAAGGAACTACAAAAACACACAGATTTTTTTTAAAAATCCTTTGAGCTTTGAATAGACAACGATGCAATTTACCTTCTCAATAGACATCCGATCAAGATGAAGTTCGGAAAGGTATTCTATCAACTTAGGATCTCTAACGTTCAAGGGAAGGTGTGCAGAGTTGTGCTGATAGCAGCAAGGCGAGGCTGAGTTCTCACCACTCCCCAAAACGGAGTGCGTTTCCGGTATGTCCGCAACCCCAGCTTGGGAACTCAAGTCATCTTCGGAGTTGATGGTGTGATGGGAGCTAAAACCAGTTTCCGATGAACGGATAATGGTCGGTGGGGTCAGTGTCATAAGTTGACCAAAAACACGCATTTGTTGCGTCGTTTGATTCAAAATCTGTAAATGAAGCTTTTGCTCATCAAGGCTGGATTTTAGAACGACTTGGTAGGACTTCTGGCTATCGAGTAGATCATGGAGCAATCTGTACAATTTATTAGAGGAATTTGACAATAAAAAGTTGCAGAGATTTTAATTATCTCTTGATTTTTAATTGTAATTACAAAAGTACCTTTCATTTTCGAGACGAAGATTCTCTAGTTGTTCATGGTACTCGGAATGAAGTTTTGAAGTTGAGAAATCTAATTTATGAGATTTGAGGGAATTGACTGTTGAAACTCCAGAAGTTGATCCGATACCGTCGGATCCACCACTTTCTCGGTTATCCCTTCCGGGCTCTAGTTACAACAAGTTGAAGATTTTTTTACCACAACGATAAATCAAACCCATAACAAGATCAAAACCTTTTTAAAGTTTAAGAAAAAAAATACCTGGAGACAAAATATGTATGGCCGTATGAATCGCAGATCCAATGAGAGAATCCAAAGCAAACATCCAATGCGGCTTAATATTATGAGATCGAAGGGCATTGTTGACGGCATCTCGAAAGAGGAATAACGCCAAGTGGATTTGTGTAATGCTATTTGAATCCACATTTAATTCTTCCTTAAGGAGATTAATGAAACCTTCCAGCTTTCGCCTATCATTGGATTCAATGAAGTCCCTTAGGCCATGCAATAATCGCACGATATGCTCCTACGAAAGTAAATCAATTTATAAGCCTTCCGTTTCCAAGAAAAAAAATACAAAACTGAAGAGTACACAACTGACCCTTTTTAAAACAGCTCCTTCGACATCCCGTTCGAAATTCCTTGTCCAAACGTCAACGATCCTAGTCTCATCTTGGATAAGGACCTTATTCAAAGTTGTCCGTCTCTGAGACTCCTTTTTTAGGAGATAGAAAGTGTCCTGCTCCCCACCTTCGCAAATCATTGGACTTGTCTTGGAAAGTTCCGTGTCTGGAGATAGAGGTATGTTTCCACCGGATCCCCGGCGACTGGACAACTCATCGTATTCCGAAAAGTTTGTACCCGTACTGCGAATTTTAGGATAAACAATAAAGCTCTATTATACATTCCGTATTTAATCTTGAAACTTTCGCATGCACTTTAAAATCAAACCAAACGATGAGCCGAAGATAATATACAAAAAGCAACGCACAATTAAATACATAGCTACACATGTTCCTGGGAACAGGGAAACGAAAGAGACTATAAGATTGTCTAATTAAGAGATTCCCATTTAATCTACAATAAATTAATAAATAGCTAAAAGATGAGGACCACCTCGCAAATGATATTGCCGAATCCGAGGAGTAAGGAGAGCAAGGTGAACCCCCAACCGTATTAGAAGGACTCTTCTTTGGTGAACTGTAATAAATTTAGAACATCCATAATCTTAAGCAGTTACACATTGATCATGCACTACTACTACCCGAGGGGGTGATTACCGGGTACCAAAACTAAGGACTATGCAATCTACTACAAGGATGTTCTACAGTCTTCCAAAGCGCTCCTTAATATTTTGGCAGAATGAAGCTGTGGAGAGCTGCCAAATTCGATACGTTCATATTTTTACGCGTCATTTTTTTTCATTTGTGCAATTAATTACAAATACAGGGTGACATTAGTGTTAAGATATCTATCTAGTTAATACGACGAACAATTTTTCAACACCGAAAATATAGTACAAGGTGGCACTGACATTGAATGGTTTGTAAAGTATTGTACCTAGCATCTTCATTTGATAGCGCTTGTCTTCTGTTTTTCTCAGCCGCGATAACACGGTCCGCGGGGACGGATATACTGCGGGCAAATTCCTGAGTAGCTGTTGCCCGTATATTCTTTTTTCGACCAGATCTAATGGAGCAAGATTATGTAAATTAGTGATTTTTACCATCATCAGAACAGCTTTGAAACAGAAATTAATTTTTTATGCTGTACTAACTCTGTTAAGAAAGGATCTTCAAGGAGAGCTGCCGCAGTTGCTCTCTTATCCGGATCTGGTTCAAAGCACCTTAAGATAAAGCTTTTGGCACGGTCACTCATTTCTGAAGGGATTTGTGGATGCATTTTGTAGAATCCTACTTTGAATATTGCAGCCTCGGGTGATCCTAACTCAATAAATGGTGGCTTTCCCCTACGAAACAATCAATAAAAAAAATTATGCATGTAAACCAAAACGTATGAACTTCTTGACGAAATAGCAAGTGGTTATAGTTTCTAAGTAGAGTCTTAATTTCGATGAGGATTTATTCTTTTTTACCTTCCTAACGGTTGGGGATTTAATTAGGGATTCATAGAACTTATAAAAACTTACGTAGCCATTTCAACAATAGTGCATCCCAAGGACCAAATATCAGCCGGGGCTCCATAACCTCTGATTTAAATTAAATTGTGGTCAAATACGATTTAAAATGCCAAAAGTGTATAATCAGCAAATCATTTTAAATATGTCATCTCACCGTTGACCTTTGTCGATCACTTCAGGTGCCATATACTGAAGGGTTCCTGCAAATGTCTTCGTTAATTGAGATAGTCCAGCCAATCGCTTGGATGTACCGAAATCAGAGATCTTGACAACTCCACTATACGTGTTTACGAGGACGTTGTCCCCTTTGATATCACGATGTACTATCTTCTGGTCATGAAGGTATTTTAATCCCTCAAGGATTTGCTTGGTATAGTATGCAATTGTGGATTCACTCCCCTTAAGGGGCCCCCATTTGGATCTTAGGAGGGCCGATAGACTCCCTCCCGGTACTTGTTCCATTAATATCTTAAAGAAATTGTCTTCGGATACGGATCCTAAGTATTGTACAATATTTCGATGACGAAGCTGCGAATGCAGTCGAATTTCTTCGTGGAGCGGTTGTACTTCGCCCAGATTCTTTTCCGGGATCTCTTTAACGGCAATACGGACTTGAGTGTTTAGGTCCCGTGCTGCAAAAACGATCCCATAAGTTCCCTTTCCTAAGATTAATTTTTTTCCTTGGTCGTCCAGTTCGTATTCATACTGCGTTCAAAATATGTTCATTTTTACTTTAAAATCTGTTAGCTAGGCTTCTTTGGACGTTATATCAATAATTTATTAAACATTTGAGTTACACTAATTTTTTCTTCTTGTAAAGCTGCGTCCAAGTCCGTAAATTTGTTGGCTTGGTCAGCAGTAATTTGTAACACCAAGTTGTAGAAATGCTCACGGTACTGGCTATTTGGAAAGTACATGTGGAAGTCGTCGGAATTTTCGTGGACGTATAGGAAAACGCAGCGGTCATCTCTTTTGTATAAACTGTTCAAATTTCGAAAACGGTTTAGAATATAAATCAGCTCAGAACAAAGGAACATGTTAGGGATAATTCATCTATAATCTATGTATAACTGGATGATATTCTTAAAAAAGAAACAAACCTGCAAGATTTAATCATATCCGCAGTGAAGACCCAGTCATGTCGCTGTTTACAACTGGTTTTCAGGCACTTCAGACAAATATTTGTAATCTGAAGGGACTTTTGTTCCGCCCCAAGGTTTAGAATGACAAAACTTGGCAAGTACACTCTCGACGGTTCAAAAATAAGTAACTAGAATATACAGGAAAGTAAAAAACAATATAATTATCTCTTAGCTATTCCGTTATGCAAACAGATACTAATCTAATACTTACAGGGATTCGAATGTTGTCACCGATTGCACTTTTCGTGGCTTCGACAAAGTACTCAGTCCAGAAGTAGAACACGGTTTCCTCAGGAGTTTCCTGAGCATCCTGTTTCCGGAATTGCTTGATCAAAGTTATGTTCCCGATCGTTGACGTCAGATACCAGTTCGGGGGTTTTAAGCGAAACATGCACTCGGCCGCTTGAATTGCCTTCCCATAATTTTTGGCGAGAACGCTGATCTCGAAAAATGTCGCTACGTCCCAATAATCCTGCAGGGAGGCGAGGCTTCCTTTCTTGCCGATAAGATTATTTAGCACCATTCCTATTGCAATAAATTAATTCCATTATAATTAACTAATTCATTGAATGATTCCCCTTCTCGGTTTTCTTTTTCGTAGGGTTTGAAGATGTTATCCAAGACGATCTTCCCTATTCTATAATTAAATTTTAATTGAATAAATTAGTAACTGTCGTTTACAACAGCGTTTTAATATACAATGTACCGATATGCTGAAGTTCTTCGCTTTCAGAAAATTCCTTCCCACTCACGACGAGGAGGGTCGCTAAATTAATTCCAGCGTATTCGTTCGGCTGAACTTCGAATCCTTTTCGATACCAATGGATAGCGTTGTTCAAACTTTCCATGTCCGAATAATTAGATTCCACAAACTTGTCTTTGTAGATTCTTCCACAAAGACACACTAGATCTGGAACGTGGTTCTCTTTCTTTTCTAACGCTTTAGTGATAACTTGGACAGCTTTTTCCCTGTCCCCTTCGTTGTTTCTCCTGTCGGTTTCCAAAATCATAAGAATTTTAACGTTTCAAACTTTTACAAGTGCTTCCAAAACAATAACATAACGATTTTAGAGGAGGAAACAAATGCCAACTCAACCACTTGCCTGTTTAAAGCGAAAGCGTAAAGGTACATAATGACTGGAGTGTTTATTGTATTCTTGTAGTTGTGGATGGATTTAAGAAACTCGAGACCATCGACAAGATTGACCATAGCATCGTAATCCTGAATTTCTCTAAATGACAGTAGCATGTTGTAAACGACTTCCCCGGAAATGACATTCGGGTCGTCCAGCCGTTTTTTCATGGCATGAAGGGCCTTTGAAAGCTCTGTATCCGTTAGGGTCTCTCGAGCTCTCCGTAAATCCGTTAGGAATTTTTCTTTTATGTGGGCCCTATTTTAAAATCGAGTACAATTATTTCACAGGAAATTTTGAAAATGTTCTTATTAGACGGGGTCCCGATCCCGGTCCTTACTTTGACTGAACTTCAACGTCTTGCAAAAGCCTTTTAATTTTTTGGCCAAGGGGTACCCGAGTTTCGACTCCAGGGTCGTCGGTACTTGTAAGTATGGCAGTAGGCATCGTCACAACACATGAACCGCATTCCAGAGTCCGATAAGTGACGAATGAGTAGTTTGTACATGACAACTAGGATGGGATACAGAAGGTGGTTTAATATTTTAATATTTATAATCCAAAATTAAATGCATGAAATTACTGTTTGAATTCTTTACTTTTAAAGGCATTGTAATCTCAGTATCGTAATCGTTATACGTTAGTATGTTCTCCTTCATTCCAAAACTTTCTCTGACTCCAAGGTGGTAAAATAGGGTATTTTGCTGGACATCGATTGACAAGTCGATAAGGGCGATGTCAGCATTGTACATTGTCTCAAGGATATTGGCTTCCCCGAAATCCAGTTTTTCGAACTATTTTTTTTACCATTTAATTGCCACTATATATAGTTAAATAATTTCCAGCTACTTAATTTTCTCTGTAAATTTCTAGCAGTACCTGAACATGATGGCAATTTGCATTAAGGGCAGCACAGACATTTTTCACATCTTCCCATGCTTTTTTCCTTTGGTTTGCATGAATAGGGTTTTGTAAATCTATTACGAAGGCTACGTCCATTCTGGGCCTTTGAGGAGATGCGATTTGGGTGTTTCCAGAATGGTCACTCCGAGATCCGATACTATCTGTCGAAGCTTTGTTTTCTACAGAATTATCCATTTTTCATTGACGTTGATAATTTAAAAAAACGTTATTTTATCATTTATTAGCTAAGAAATTAAATTCAAGCCACAATGTGTATCAGGAGATTTCCCTTCCCGACTACATACACTGTATACCATTGGATTGCCTAATATGGAAATATCGTAATAATCACGAAGTAACACACCTGGAATCTCCAGCTCCGCACCTGTACTGGGCTGAGGCATTTTGGCACACTAACTGTCTTTTACGATACGATGGTTTATATATACTAATTATTTGCCAGAAACTGTTAACAATTATAGAGTCCCAAGTCCCAATGACCAAAATGTAGTTATTTTAAACACTAATTAATTATAATGAAGACATGCTTTGTATTTATGATACGCGTATTTCTTTGTACTCTTTAACATTGTAGTCGAATGTCTATTATATTATAAATCTTTTCAATTGCCTATTTGACTAATACAGTATCTTATTTTACGCCAAGAATTTTCTAGACTGAAACTTAAAATGTTCAGTGTTAACCTTAAGTGTGACTACGATGGATAAGGAAGCCAGACTGAGGGGCAGAAGAAGCGTAAACACTATATAATATATACAAGCGAACAGATAGAAATAGTCTTCATTTTTTTGTAGACATCAGGAATTCAAGATCGTCAATTTTAAGCTGGATTCTTCTTATCCTTATATCCCGTTCGTCTTCGTTCGTAGTTCATTGGTATATGTGTAAAATGTAATGGATTTTAAGTTTTAACACTCTCAGATGTTCTTCAAGTTCATACATCAGATGCTCATGTAATGTTATTATAGCCTGTCACCTATTATATGCTTTCAACTTCAACCCTTTTTGCATAGAATTAAAGCTAACGTAATATTACATTATAATATAATCTATAGGGACATGCATAGAGGAATCTCTGGCTTGACTTCGCTCGAGACCTCCATAAACCTTGAACAGCTTTAGCCAGCATTATTGGAACGGCTTTTTTGGTTAGAACAACTCAACTGTTTATATATATTATATCAATTATATGGTTTAAAGTCAAGTGGAATAATAATGATATTAAAAAAAACACATTCCAGGCGTGGGCGGACTTGCTTTGATAGTTTATTAAATTCATACCTACATACAGTTATAATTTTTCGGATTCATCCATAATGAAATGGCATTAAGTATCATGTTACTGATCTGTTCCGTTGAGGTTGAGCTTTGTATATTAAATCGTAACTTTTCAACACTTATTTATTGGAAATATGATGTATAAAAAATGTACAAATTCATTCTGTTTCGTGCCAGTAATTGTAGGTTGTAGGCTTGCGTAATATTTTTATTTTTACAAAAGTACGTTCCCTCACCCCCTGTCAAATTAAGCTGCAACGATCTTACTATAAATCAGCAAATATTTATTGTTTTTAATATGGATAATGGATTTGCAAGCATTTTAAATGATAGGAATTTTTTCATGTTTCTCCTTTAAACGGATGCATGTTTGATGTCGCTTTACATTATATTATTGTATCTAATAGTATAACTATTTATCATAGAACTTATAGTATCAAATTGTATTTAAAAAACATTATTTATTCAACAGTAAAGATTAAAATCGATTTATCCGAGATATTTAAAAAACAATACTCATATTAGGACTTTTCTGGAATCGAATTTTATAGTTAAAATTTGTACAAAAGGACCAATTCAGTTTTAAAATATTGTAAATTTTGTATCAATAGTCTCATGAAACTCTGTCTACCAACTGTACAATCTTCTCGACATTTCCTTTGTTTCCTTTTCAACAATGATTACTTCTACGTAATCTCAATAAATTTGTACTTTTGGGATTGGGATAGGGTTCGGAAGGTTTCGAGAATGAGTACGTATACGGTGTTTTCGATTACCTTTTTGCTTTTCAAAATCTTGGAGGATTTTTTTAAAAACAAACAGTATTAGGAATGATGCTATTATTTATTTCATAAGCATCAATATTTCGAGATAATCTAAAAATCGACATGATAGATGAAGCAACTTTGACGTCTTCGTCATAGTATGAATTTTTCGTCAGTATTATAACAAACAGTCAATAACAATCGAATTAATCGAAATCCAAAACATCCATAAGATATAATAAATTCAAATCGAAGTTTAAAATCCCGCCATCACCGCTAATAACGTTAATAACGTTAATAACGCTAATACCTAAATAAGTCCCTCCCGCTGGAATAAAGAAAACCCGCGAATCCTTCCGTTCAAAAACCCTAAATGAATAATTGCATCTTGCAGCCAAAAGCAACACTGCCTGCCAAAATCGCATGCAATGGAATTAATAATTTTGACAACATTTATCAATTCAAAATTCCGAAACACTTTAGGGTATTCCTCATCGTCCTTTACTTAAGTTTATTCAGACCACAGACCACAAAAATAAGGGTCAACGTCAAACTTATCTGTCACCTCTCTGCTCATGCTCATAAAAACCTTGCGTTTATCCATCTACCATCAGGATTGCTTGACAACCGGCGTCTCATCTTCAGACGCCGGTTGTCAAGCAATCCTGATCTACCATCCTTTGTTCCAAGGCCCTAAACCCATAGTTACCTGATTATAATTATATTATAATCAGGTAACTATGGGTTTAGGGCCTTGCTTTGTTCTTCCTTTTGCAATTGGCATTATAACGGAAGCGGAAGGAGATAGATCACCCTGTCCCAAGATTGCTTGACAACCGGCATTGTACTCCATACTCAAAGGGAAAAAATGTGATTTCTTGAACAATTGAAATCCTTCCAAAACCGTCTAAATTCCAAACTCAAATACAACGATTTGACATAACAACATTTTAGAATTGAACATCAAACACACCAAATTAATAAGGATTATTCGAATGCAGCATGTAAGTTAATTTGCACATGCTAATTACTGCTGTTGTATCTACTTTGTTAAAGCTAGATTGGATTATTTTGGGTCTTCGTTCTTTAGATGGATTGCCGCATTAAAAAAGTTTGAGGTGAGGGTGTGCGTTAAAAGGGGCGAAAGCCAAGAGCAACAAGTGAGAAACGGCGTTTCATTTATATGGGATTATACACACGGATATAATGAAGTTTTTTATAATAGGCATGTTTTATATGGTGATGGTGATAATAATATGATCGTGAATCATTTATTGCGTGCGTACTTATACGCTACCACTGACTGCAAAGCAAATGTGAAGTGGTGGTTGGAAATAAGCATGTAAAGATTTTTAGATCTTGAGCTCAACAGATCCGACCATTATCCCAGACAGACTATATAGTTTATTATAATTCTAAAGCCTCTAATAAGTATAAATAATCTATTACTTGGTAGATACTTCAGCCCCTAAGGAAGCATATGCCCGTTAATAATACTGTGCATTTCATCTTGGTTCACAGAACTTGATTCATTAGAGCGAGTGAGGTTTGTATTCTTTGTATTTATTTATTTGTGCGATTCTATTTTGACATTTCACGATCACGACTAATGTTGTAATTATTTCCTTTTTTAAGTCCTCGGAAATTAATATTTTTGGAATCTAAGTATCTGACCCGTCCTTGAGTGAGGATCTACAGAGGTTTAATTGTGAATTGAGGGATTTGAAAGACAAATAGAAAAGTAAGTACGGGTCACCCGAGTAAGATATATTGATTGAAGTGAAGTCACCGGATGCTCATCATTTGTTGCAATCAATGTTTGACAGTTTGAATTAATGAATACAGATAAATATATTTATTCAATGTACTTAAAACTTTTTAGTTGATGTCGACGTCCTCATCGAACTTTGCAAAGAAAGGCACCTCATCGTACAAAACCTTTAGGTATAGAATACTAGACGAAATTAAAAAAAAACCTGTAAACCTGTCCCAGTAACCCTCTATAAGTTTGGATTTATAGTAATTATTTTTTTCGCCGAAGGAACGAAGGCCCTTCAAGTGGACCACTATCACAAACATCGACCCCAACTGACCAAGCCAATTCTTCCGAATCCGAAGGCATAATGGACAAGCTACGAAAGGCTCTGAGCGGGACTCCCGACCAAGAAAGTCAGGCTGAACAGGGAGGAATTCAAGAGATGTTGGACACGTCGACCTTATCGTGGTCAACCCGTGTTAAAGGATTCGTTATTTGCTTCCTTGCGGGATTACTTTTCTCTCTGTTGGGATCCTTACTGTTCTTTTTCGGAAACAGCGTCGGATTCGGCATCTGCTACACCTTTGGAAGTATCATCAGTATAATGTCGACAATGTTCTTAATGGGCCCGGTCAATCAAATCAAAAAGATGTTCGATGGGACCAGAATCATTGCCACTGTTCTTATGTTGGGCGCAATTGTCCTGACACTCTTCTTTGCCTTCTATGTAAGTTGGAATTAAAGTATAAATTGTTTACAGTTTTTAAATGTGAAAGTCTTTAGTTAATCAAGTAATCATGATTTTAATAATTTCAGACTCACAAGGGAATGCTTGTTCTGCTGTTTGTCATCATTCAGTTCTTGGCAATGACATGGTACTCCCTGTCCTACATCCCTTACGCTAGAGACGCTGTGAAGAAGTTCTTTTCGGGCGTTTGTACGTGAAAAGGTGGCAAGTGTTATAGGGTCTTCCACCTTTAGACAAAAATTGTCTTCCGAATCCGATGACAGTATATGTTCCATTAACTTGAGTGACTCTTACTTCGTATTATGTAAATAGTTACGATATAAATGTCTAATTTATTGTATATTTAGTAATTTACCAAGGTTCCTATACTCTTGGTAATTTACAATAAATTAGTAGTAATTAGTTATAATTTTAAGTCAGATTGGCTAAGTGATAATTTATTTACAACCAATTTGGGCTGCAAATGTTGTTCTTGGCAGTGCAGTTTTGATTGGGATTTTCAATTCCAACAGAACATTTTTGTTTAAATATTTGTTAATTTTAAACGCGCAGTTTAGTGACTGAATTGCTTTGTTTTCTAATTATGTGATAATCTGCAGAATCTTTCAATAACTAAACTTTATCGGAATATACTTTGCTTGATTGCACAGCGGAATTTACCTAAATAAATTCACTGGAACGTTATATTTTCAATCCTTATGAATGGTGGAAGAGCGGAGTGAAAGGGGGGGAGGGCGTATTTAGGTAATGCTGATTGTACTCTTGCTTGTGTAATTACTTTGGGTGTTCTAAATTGCTTATAATGCTAAATTGGATCTTACTGTATCTTCTAGTCTCTTTGTATGTTTTGTACAATTTGTTTCTTGAATATAATACATGTACGTAATTATTATCGATGCAGAGTTCAAAATCAAGGGTAATTAACCAAACTATAAAAGACTGTTATTTAAACTTAATTGAACGATAATCAAATCCTTATGAACTAATCATTAAAATACAATGTCAAATATTGATTATATATGTGACCGTCCTACTATTCATGTACCTCCTATTCCTTTTATGTGGTAAATTGTTATACTGTGCCTTAATGCAACTGTATGAAATAAAAAACATTGGGTCCCATTTAATGCTTCCAACCGAAATCTGAAATTTGCCAACCATTCGTGTGCAACCATCTAATATGAACCTTGACAACTTTAATTGGCCATATCCGCGACCGAAATCTGAAAGCGCCCAACCAATATTGGAAAGCCCCAACTCAATTTTAACATTGAATTTCTTGCATAAGCATAACCAAAATCATTTTGTATCGTATTTTTAGATCATTAAAATGTAAAGTGAATGACAGATATGTTGGAGGATATAAGTATTGTGAATAGGTTTGGAAGGGATTGGAGAAAGAGCTGAAAAAGCATGTAGATTAAAAATTAATATCCTCATTGTCTTATTCTTTCTAGTTTTAACCGTTCTAGCATTTGATTTAAAAAAAAAAATTGAAACATTCTACACCTTTTAATTTTGATTTTGAGATTTTATAAATTTTAATTGGCAAGTAATTTATCGCTGCAAATTATCAAATCTGAGGATTCAGATAACGAATTTGACAATCAGCGTCAGAACAAAAAAACACAAAGTATATCCATCTTATGAATTCGAAAAGCAATTTAACAATTTTGAAATAACACCAGCGGAAAAAATTCGCGATTTTATTTTCAGGACAAAAAACAGTCAGAGTGTGAATTCACCATTTTTACGGACAATTGTAAAATGTCTTGTACATTTTCAGCAAAGATGTTTATTGTTAACTCTGTACTTTAATTGTAATTGTACACTATTAACTAGCTATCGAATACCGCGATCCAAGATCTGGATAGTATGAAGGATTTGATAACGACCTTCAAGTACAAATAAATATTAGCCAGGAATAAATGCAGGAATGATAAAACAGGCAATATTCTAAGACCGGAAATCACTTGAGGAATTATTTAAGTGCCTGTTCAAGACGCAACATGACCATGACTGGTCAAAGTACTCCTATGACACCAGATTACGGAATAATTAATCTTAACTTTTTTTATTTCTTTCTCGATCTTTTACGATACGTCGATACTTATCTCCTTCTAAATAGCTGTCATTTGCATTTTAATGATCTAAAAATACGATACAAAATGATTTTGGTTATGCTCATGCAAGGAATTCAATGTTAAAATTGAGTTGGGGCTTTCCAATATTGGTTGGGCGCTTTCAGATTTCGGTCGCGGATATGGCCAATTAAAGTTGTCAAGGTTCAGATTTGATGGTTGCACACGAATGGTTGGCAAATTTCAGATTTCGGTAGGAAGCATTAATAATAACCCAAAAACATTGTATACAGAAGAAAATCGTCCAACATCAGTAACAAATATAAATTGCACTTTATTTACATTCAAATGAAATAATGTATTTCATTGATTAACAGTCGAAAAAAAAACATATCAAGATTTTGCCTCTAATACTTCAATCCGTCGAATTATTTGTTTCGTCAACTCATCAGAATCGTTTCCAGTTCCGATTTGGAGCATTTTGTTGTGACCATTGTTATTCACAGCATTGTTGCGTTTGAAATTTTTGTCCTTCAATAAAAGTGTGAATTTCATTTGAATTTTCAAAGGCAATTCCGAATTCAGTTTTGAAGGATAGTATTTATAGAACCATCTATAGAAAAATACTCATATTATATAGTCAAGTTAGATTGTTCAATTTAATGTGTATTCATGTGTAAGTATTTAAATAGTTTTACTTACTTTCCATCCCTTCTTTCCTGCTTCGAAATAAAAGAAGAAGAAGGATCAACTAAGTCCACATTTAGTAAATTCCGAATTTCTCTGCTCCTACTAGCCATTTTTGCTTGACCGATTAGTGTCTAAAACAATGTGTAATCGAGTCAATAAAAAAATGTGACAAATGTTTTTTATACAAGTTTAGATGGGATTGACTTACATCAACATCCTGAATTGACAGTGCCAGTAAAAAGTTCATGAATACAATTACTATGATTATGACAAAAGCAACACAGAACGAGTAAGCCAACATCTGAAACCAGAGTTCATTTTCTTTGGCATCGTTTATCAGCGTATCATAAGCGACAGCTCCAACATCGACGGTCATCATAATGTAGAAAAAAACCCCTTCCATCTGGAGCATAAACCAAAATTAATTTCTTTTCAATTTAATATATACTCACAGTATGTTTAGATTATCAGTTATCATAAAAACTTACGTTACTAAACATAAGATTAAATCCCATAAAAAATCCGATGAAGAGAGGAAGAAACATCAGCGTTATTTTTATGACACTCATCAAAACCTAGAACACATATATACTGTTACACTGTTACGAGATTGAATTAAAATGTATGAGGTATGACTATGATTTTTTATGAAAAATTATCATGTACCTTCACGAGGATTTCTAGATACAAGGAAAAATGCCTGTACATTCCAACTTGAATCAAGAACATTACCCAGGCTAGAAATGTACCCATCTGGATCAAAAAATAATTTCAAGGGTTTTAAACAACAATTAGATTTTGTCTTTAAGTCTAAATGGATTAATTGTGATGTAAGAAAAACTAACTCACGCTTGCAATCGGATATTGAAATGTAATATCGTAAACGTCGTTAATTTGCAAACCAGGCCAGAGTGTAACCCCCATTACAATGATAGTGACACGGATAACCCAAACTCGCCAACTGGTTAAATACCGTCGGTCTACTCGTAATTGCAAATACAGTTCTGTCATTCCCCAGGCCAATATGACAGCAGCTAAAAGATAAGAAGCGACAGCAATTGGAATGGTTATGTCACAACGGGTACGGGGCTCGGTTGGAATCCTTTCAGTTGTTGAAGAAGACGTTTCATTAGATTCTGATTCCACTTCATACGCACAGCGTTCGAAATACAGGAAGTAGATGAAAATCATGTAAAAAATGGGATACACAACCTAAATAAAAAAAATCATAAAATTAAATGGAATCTGTTTTTTCATTAACGTAGAGTTAAAAATACTTACAGAAATAAGATAGAACAATCGAAATCGGTTTGCCATTTTAGCACTTTTGAAATGAACGAAGGCTTCAACCAAAGGATGGCTTAAAAATCTTTTTCGCGATTCCTTTTTGACATTTAACAAACTGTTGAGAAACTCCATCTCTTTTGTCTTTTGCTTGAAGTGTTTCTTTTTTTCTGAATCCGGTGGAAAACGAAGTAGGGGTCTTCATAATCAAATTAATTAAGTATTTTTTAATTAACGATTTTCATCGTTTGAATTTACTTAAATGTTTGCAAACGCAGGCATATCTATTTTAATGACGCTAATTGCATCATAAACCCCGTCCTACATACCTCCAATCAAGCTTGACCACAGCTTTCCCTTCTTGGTCATATTCGAAGGTAACACCGTCATCAAACATTTCGAGAAGAAGATCTGGCATTGATCCACCCATTGATAAAGCGGTTCTGTAATTGATGGAATAGGAACATTGACATTTTAATTACTTGCTTTAAAATAAATCTTAAAAGTCTTAAAACTTGAAATAAATGTATCTTATGAATATTGTACTGACTTAGCAGAACAATAAGCCCCTTGCTCCAATAGTAGTTTGGCGCACTCAGGAAACACATTCTGAACGGCTAGACTTAAAGGTGTGTTCCCATCAATGTCCTCAGCGTTGACATTGGCACCAAACTCCTGAAGAACACGAACGCAGGATACCATATCATGTTCATTCAAATGTCCCAAGAATCCTAGGTATTAGTTAGTTTAATTGCAATCCAAATAATTTGTCAGACTATGCACAGGTAAAAACCTAAAAACTCGGGATTGGAACGATTCTCAGGACGTATCCGACGGTCGGGGTAAAAATCTATTTTATGGGGTTTATGTGCAAATGTGAATTTCCTTTATAGTTTCCGTGTCCCGTGCCAATGTGCTGTATCGCAAATCGCAATGAATAATGTAACGCATGTACTTTTTTATGGTTTTAATTAGGATTTCAACGAACCAGGATTTTAATTATATGTAGTATAACAGTCGGAAAAATCTTACGCGTACCATCAAATAAAACGAGATGCAGCGGTGTTCGACCGTTCGAGTCCTTAGAATCTACACCCGTATTTCCAGTTAGAAGATTTCGAAGCCCATTAACATCGTACCGTTTTGCAAATTCATGAAGGCCAGCCTTATTATTCATATTATTAGATGCAAACTTATTCAGTTGACGAATCGAATCTTTTTGGTTATTGTCCCCTTTTGTATTCTTAAAAATTAATACTGAGTTGGATTTATCGGTGGGAATCATTGATGATGGAACTTCCTATTAATTAGGAAGTTACATTAAAAGTTTCAAGTATGTAAAACTGTAATTTAAATTACTGGAAACCCTTGGACTTGGTAGAATATTTTTAATTAAAGTGAATATCTGAACACCAAACTACAAGGTTATGCAAACATTTTTATCAACATTATTAGCATTGATTGAATAAGTTCCTCTCACACCCAATGTGTATAAGTTTGAAGTTAATTGAAATGTTCCAATGACATCATCTAAAAGATAAGAAATATTGTAGGAAGGTATTTGTTTGTTGGTTAAAAATAAACAATCCTCAATCTCGGATAATTCCATGCACATTATAATTTTTAAAGTATCTGTCATTGAATGTTTGCCCTGCCCAACTGAATGGTGCATCTGATGATTTAAATGTCATGAACGCGATAAAATGGGAATTATGGATTAACTGCTTTTTAGTAGGGACGAGGCTATTTAATGACGTTATGGCCTGTAACTTTTCCCCGTAATGTTGATATGTTGTACTCAGTTTGGTCAAGTAGTACTATGAAATAAATCTGCATTTCATATTTCATTCAAACCAAAAAAAAATAATTCGAATGTGAAACAAACACATACGAAAATATCACAGATAACCAAGAATTCCAGTTACATTTTAAAATCTGCCTTAAATTTGCAGATTTTAATTCTTGAAGGGAGTGAATTGATGCAAGATTTGCCCAGCATTATGCCCAATATCGAATCAGATCATACATTTGTTTTCATGTTCAAGTTCTCTACTTAAAATGAAATCCTAGTTTCATCTATCAGTTAAAATCAACTCCAAACTTTATATGAAGCATTACATATGAACTTATTATCCAAACGGTCTGCAAATACAATATTTTCAATACACATATTTATAAATGTTTAATTTTCATATAGTATCTAGATACATCATGTAAAATATGATTAAAGAAACTAACAATTGAGATTTATTCAATTATCACTCAATATTTTAATGTTAAATTAAGATCATAAACAATCACAATTTCATGGTCTACAGCAATTTCATTTCAAAAAGTCTTTTATAAGGAATACTTAAGTTAATGTGAATTTATAATTAAAACAGATAAGAAAGTAAAACGAAATGTGATGTTAAATTTGAGGTGACTGAATTAAATTCCAAGCATATATCCAGTTATTAAAGATATCAATTACTGGATAATTCCGTACAAAACACGACCCCAGCGTCCCCTCCACAAACTAGGCGATCATTTCTTGACAAACTGAGAGAATTGATAGGCAATGGGGATAAGTAAACATCTTTAAAGACCAACCCTCGTTTTAGGAACTCGATATTTAGATCAGACTCGCCAATATCTAACATCAATACAAAAGTGTAAAAGTAAGTTTATTAAATAAATCCAATCCATTTGAATTAAAACTATACGATATGAATTACCTTGCAGGGCATCACTAAAATTATGGTTGGTTGAATGTATTGTCGGATACCAATGGCACACCTGTCCAGATTGTGCACAGGAGAAGAAATTGTCCGGATTTATATTGTGAAAATATATTTCACTCAAGGATCCGCTATCTGTTGCTAAATTAGCAACTGGATCGCAACCGGATCCGAGCCTGAGGTCCCAAAGATCGACTAATCCAGACTGGTATCCAACGATAACAAGATGGCTTTGAGATGAATGCTGTGCAATACTTATTGCCCCGTACAAGTTATTCATAAGAACATTAGGGTTCATAGTTTGTGATGGGCAGCTAGCATTGCTTCGTAGATCCCACAACTTTAGCTGACCTCCAGCATTTCCAGTCAGTACTTCAGACCTCGCAATAAATTCCACTGAATAAATCGACAACGGGTCCACTTCATCTATAAGAAAATAAGAAATTATTATTTTAAAATTATGATCATATTATTTTATTATAATGGTATAGATATCGGTATTGTTTCGTACGTAAGTTACGAATGACTTGAAATGATGTTGGCGAGCTTTCTATTATACTTCCATCCTCCCCAACTGAGACGATATTATCTTTCACAGCTAATGCAGTTGCCGGACAGGGTACAGACGGATTTCTAATTTAAATCAAAATTGTTTAGTTAAGTTTTAAATAGGTCTTTTGGTCAGGAGGCAGGGAGTAGTACTAAAGACGTACGATGAATATTATCGTAAACTTATTATTATTACCGTACCGTAAACGATGAAGCGGATTAGATGCCAATGCACTGATGGAATTCAGGTTATCTTGACCATCTTGGTCACATTTATAGATTGAGACAGCTCCCAATGATGTTGCTGTAGCAAATGTTTGGCTGTCGAAAACCTAACAGAAATTTTTTTATTGTCAAACCAAAAAAATTATTTCATTGCAGTCATATTTTTGGATCTAGCAGCAATACAATTCAATAACATACAGGTCATTTTAATTTTTGCTTAATTACGAATCTGACATGTCGGAGGAACTTTTAAAAGACAATGTGGCAAAATCTATCGAGTCTTCGAACGAAGCCAGCCAGTTGTTATTACAAACTGTTTCTCAATCCCGTCGATCTCAAACTCTTTCTGATCCCTTGATCTCAAACTTCAGCAGTGATGCGGGCGGAAATGGAGACAACGATAATGGAAGCGGAAATGCTCCTAATCCTCAGGATTATTCTGTAAAACCTATACCTGACCAAGTGGATCCTAGCATTACGCTAGCCTCAGTTGGGGGACTAGACGAGCATGTCAGGTATGATACAATTACCAAATGAGTTTCATTACATCTCCAAACTGACTCCAATTTCCAATGATACCTTCTAATCTAATCTGGGCCAACTTAAGGTACTTGAAGCAAGCAGTCATGTACCCGATGAAAAATCAAGGCGCACTCAGTACTTGGGGGGTCGATCCGCCGAAGGGGATTATGTTTTATGGGCCTCGTAAGTTTCGAATGAGATTTCTGATTTTCTAATACTCTCGTCCAATAGATTATCAAGTAACAAGCTTTACCCCTATTATATCCCGATTAGCTGGCACAGGAAAAACGCTGCTAGCTAAAGCGTTAGCAAACGAATTAAGTAGGGTGTTAGACAAGAACTTTTCGTTCTTTTACCACAAGGGAGGAGACTCGTTTGGAAAATATTTCGGACAATCTCAACAGAATTTACAAAAGCTATTCGCCGCTGCGGATCACTATAAACCCTCCATCATTTTTTTCGACGAAATCGATGGATTGTGTCCAGATAGAAGTCAGGCCTCCAGCACTAGTGAAGCATATGCAACTGTCGTAACAGCGCTTCTGGGCTTAATTGATTCCGTAAAACGTGGAGAAGTGTTTATAATCGGAGCAACAAATCGGGTAAAAACAGTTCAAATTCAATCACCACTTATATATAATAAATACATGTTGATGAAATACTATATACTAACGCCTATTAATTAGTTGAACGCTGTGGATTCTGCTATTCGACGTCCTGGACGATTTGACAAACAGCTTGCTTTCTCTCTTCCGTCCGAAGAAGGGAGGCGACACATTATTGGAATTCATACCAAAGACTGGCCTCATGATCATCCTACAGGAGATATTCTAGATGAAATTGCTACACGAACTCATGGATATACAGGTAGGCGTAGGTCTTAAATGAAATTGGGTTCAAAATGTCCTAAATACAAATGAATTAAGGAATATTCTAATCTGATTTAACTCATAATAGGTGCTGATTTGGAGAAAGTCTGTCGTGACACAGTGATAGCAGCATTAACAAGATGTGGTGACATTCCACAGGAAGAGGTTCATATAACTCGGCCAGACTGGGCGACTGCTATTCAGAATATGAAGTATAGCGGTAGCAACGTCTTTGGATCTACACTGTTGATTTCTGAGCCAATTCCTCCCGTCTTGACACCGCTGATCTCTGATACTGTCAATGAAATAGTTCAACAGCTAAACCAACTGATTACTGGGGAAATAGAAATCCTTTCCAACAATCTTTCTCGCAATTCGCTGTTCGTTTGGGATAAAAATCCATCATCTGAGCACTTTACAAACAGTATCATCATGAAAAGTGTCTTGAGTAATCGAAGCCTCGGCAAGATCCCTACATACATTCTCAATGACGAGACTTTGATGACCAAAGTGGACCGAAGTACTTTAATAGGAGCATTCAACGCTATCATACAGCAAGTTTTGGATTCGAATGAACTATGCATCTTCTACATTCCTAGAATTCACATTCTCGAGAATATAATGAATAGGTGCAATGCGATGTCGACTTTTTATCGCCAATTAAAGCGAATTCGAGGTAACAATATAATTTTGTTAGCGACATCGGTAACTGGTTTGGCAGATCAATCAAATGGAGTCTCAGAATTATTCGTAGGACGCAATCGAAGCTATTCGATTCCATCCATTAATACAAATAGAAGGACTGAATTTTTTGGTCAGATCTACCTAGAATTGATTGCTAATGAGCTTGTTCCAGCCAAGAAAGCAAAGGCAGACAAGGAGATTGAGGAGACAGAGGATTCTGATGAAATATTCCAGCAACAATTCGATCGAGTGGTTGAACTCACAAGTGGTCAAGTAGCTGATAAAATCCTGACATTATATGATCTATTGAATCAGAGCAAGTCTGATTGGAAAAGCGGCATCATTAGCCTGGAAATTTTGGCAGATGAATTACATGTCGTTATCGACGATTATGCAGCAGATATTCAAGAGACATAAACTGGTACAAAGGGCTGCTTCGCAAATATATTAGAATGTACTAAATACAAAATTCCTGTGCAAAAATCAAAATCCGCAAAGTTGAATGTGATAAATTCCAATAACATGTGTGATGTATCAATTAATAAGTATCCAAACCCAACCCAATCTTTACATTTAATAAAAAACAAAGGAAATTTATATTGAATGCTTGAAGATTGAATATCGAATATAGTTTCAGGGTTGAGCTAGGAAACAATTTCTTATGTATACCATAAATATACTGGCATAAATGGAACTTCATTGTAATCATAAATAGAGAAACTTACTGCCATATCGGTCACATTGCCGTGTATGTCAATTTTATGCATAATATCGACGTTGCCTATTGGCGTTCCATCATCATTGGTTCCATGTATTCTCAATCGCCACAAAGAAACGTCATTTGTCTAAAAATAAATTATACGTGGTTTCATTTAACCGCACACACTTTAAATTTGAATTTAAAACTTTGAACTTACGGAATGACTGCAGGAACCGGAAACGAAGTATTCCGTAGCAAAGGGGTCGGGAATTAACATAGTTTGTCCGTCTTGCAACCATCTATTAAACATAAATTCAAAATTATTGCAAATTACGGTAAACAAAATCAATGCACAATCAATGCATAATGATTTAGATAAAAAATGAATTATTTACCTCACTTTAGCCACGTTTTTTCCCGTCTGAACCGAGTTTGTAAATTTTCTTGCGGATTTGTGACTTTTCGCCACAACGGATTTTGTCGGTTCGATTCGAAAAACGGACGTGTTTTCGGCAAAACGAACCTGACTTTTGTTTGCCGTTTGCTTTGATTTATTCAGAGCCTTAACGGGCTCATTAATACTCTCATTACTCATTGCCATCGACTTTGACGCCATCATTCGACTTTTGATTTTGACTTTCAAACGCTCTTGTCAAATTTTTTTTATAGAAAGAATAAGAAAGAAGAAAGTGAACAAAAATGTCATGTACTTACTTGTGTACATGGTACTGGGATAACTTGATTCATGGCATTTACCGCTGCAGAAAACGTGGGAATAGAAATGTGCACTGCAATGTGCTTCATCTAGTTCATCTCCAATTCTCCAATCTTCTGTCTTCCCTTCAAATTCTTTGAATCTTCGTTCAATACACTTATCACAATCAATCGATAGTGTGTATTGATACGAGTCAATGAAAGTGATTGAATTTTTGCAGTTAAAATTGTTAAGCTTGTCCAAGCATTATCATTGCTGCAGTAGAGTTGGTATTTCAACAGTTCAGTTTGCAACTGCGACTGCAACGTGCCGAACAATGTCAGCCGAAAACAGTCCAAAGAATAGTACAGCAGCAGTAGATGTACAGCTATTGGATACTGAAGAACCGACGGAAGTGAGAGAAGGAAAGGCTGTCGTCATGTGTGACCCAAAACACAACATCTTTTATAACCCTACGCAAGAGGTCAACCGAGATATAAGGTCAGTATAGGTCAGACAATCTGAAATCTGAAAGTACAATTGTACAAAGCACAAAGTAATGAAAATAATGAAATGCCTAATATTGGGTTTAATTATCAATTTACACAGTATTGTTGGAATCCAGACCCACATTAACAGAGAACAGAAGGTATAATATATCTTTTAACAGTTTTAACATTACCATATCACATATTTACCATGTCTCATGACTCATGTAATGTATCTTCAACTTAATCAATCTGTGAGCTGTCCTGATTCTTGTCTGTTTTCTTATTTTCAGCAAGATGTAAAAATACTGGAAGCGATGGCAGCATCAGGTATACGAAGCATTCGATACGGACTTGAACTACAGAATGTCAGCAAAGTTTTGGCAAACGATTACTCTAAAGATGCTATAGCAAGCATCAATAACAATTCAAAGTTGAATGGAACGGAAAACGTTGTTGAACCCTCATTTAAGGACGCATGGTGAGTCCATGAATAAATACAGGGTTATCTGTACAAGTACAACATTGTATTTCAAAGATTCAGATTGGTATTTTGTTGCAGTTTGGTTGAAGGTTTTAATATTTTGTACTATTTTTTTTAGCACAATGATGCGGGACGAACAAAATAAAGGATTTGTTATTGATTTAGACCCTTACGGTTCCCCAGCACCTTTTATCGAAACAGCAGTACAAGTAAGCGACAGCGAGATATGTATGATTTTTAGTTTTTACGATGTTATCAGTTTTAAGTTTATTTATAATCGGCGTGGCTTGCATGGATGATTAAAAATAGGTATTCATGGATATTTCATAATAATTTTTGCAGTCAGTTCAAGACGGAGGAATGCTGCTAGTAACTGCAACTGATATGGCTATTCTAGCAGGTGGAAACGCGGCTGAAACTTGTTATGCAAAATATGGATCGATGCCTCTGAAGAGTAAAGCATGCCAAGAAATAGTAAGCTGAACTTCTTCAATATAGTACGACGTTAGCAGCCATAAAAGATGTAAAAAGGCTAAATGTGTGTATTATGTTCTTTTCAAGGCTCTGAGGATTATTATTCATGCAGTTCAAAGTAGTGCCAATCGATATGGTCGTGTGGCAATTCCATTACTATCATTGAAGGTTGACTTTTACGTTCGTTTGTTTTTTAAAATCATCAAAAGTGCAGAGAAAGCTAAGGAGTCATCCGTGTAAGATTTTTTTTAAAAAATTAGTACTCATCAGTTTACGTTTTTTTTTTTTTTTTTTTTGTTAACGCAGCCAGATATTCCTTTGGGATATGCTAATTGTGCCATTGAGATCTGACTGTCAGACTGAGAAATTCTAGGGATGTTGGAGAAATGAGGAATTGAATTTACCGATAGCATAGTTACCGACCCATTAAATGCCTGATATGCAGGTTTTCCTAATGAAATGGCTAGACAATTGTTACCTATCTCATTTACATCAATGGAATCAGGAAGCAACGTGAAATTAATCAAGTCTGACTCGCTAGAAGTATGCAGATTACTAATTGCTTTAACCTTGGCTGTCTCGTCATGAGACGCCGGAGGTTTAGAATTAGAAATGGATTGGAAATTACTATTTATGCCATCCCTCAAGGAATATTCGTTAAGGGGATGTTTGGAATGCAATGTTTTAGGCCCTATCATTTTAACAGCAGAAGGACAATGTTTTTTAAAGAAATTATCTACTAATTCTTTAAGAAGTGCATCCTCGTGATCGTTATCATCCTGAATATGAAAAGCAGTGGTACTTAACTCGCTAGGGTTTTCATCATCAACATTTTCAAAATTCAAATCATCAGTTCTGAGGGAACTGTAGTTTTCAGACCTATTACCCTGCGAATAACAGCTAGGATATTCTGTTGTCATACTAAGCTCGTCAAGTGTTGTAACTGAACATGGAAATTCACCATTTTTGAAGTATGAAACTGATTTTAGGATGAAATTATACAATTTGATATTGAATTTGAAAACCCATTTGAAAATTCTGACAAAAGTAAGCAAATAATGCATGTAAATGCAAAGAACTAATAACGTATAGAAATACTTAACCCGAGGTGACAACTCAAACCATAGACGATCCATTGACGAGGTCTCGTTCATTTCGGGTGAAGGATGTCGTCCCAGGAATAAATAGGAGAAGACGATGTAGTAAAGGTCCTCCATTCTCGTTCCTCGGAATGAAAATTCGGGATTATCGGAATTCATTTTGAATAAGTTCAAAACTAACCCGAATGTTTATTTTTGTCCACAAACTTAGGAAAAGTACGTAAAAAGGTGGAAATTTATTGTTCAAATAACTGAATCCAAGGCACTGAGTTTCTAATTATTTGTCGAACAGTTAAACTAAAAACACTAGGTTTCTTGGCACCATGTAACACTTTAAGGGTTCCTTAAGGGTCCTTAAGTCGACCTGATTTTAATTTAAGTCGGAAAATCAAAAGATGATATAAATATATGTTTCCGAAGTAAATTACCCGATGATCAATGCAATGAATAAGATGTTAAACACTCGTTTTATATTAAATAGAAGTAATTTATTTAATATAAATTTAACGAAGAAATAGGATTTATTAAATATTAAAGACTTTAAGAAATAATCTATAATTTGTCTATTGGGAAAATAATAATAAATGTGAGAGATGAGGAGTCAATGAAGTTGACTACTCGGAGCTATTAGACTGAATCTGAGAGAACTCGGCTTGTTCGTACTCTAAACCCCTACGCAGCACATCTGCTTCTCTTCCGTATGCGTAGGCACAATGTAATCGCAAAATGATTAAACAAATCGAATTACTAATTATTAAATATCTCGATTTCCAGACGATCGATTTTTCTAAATTTTTGATATGTTGTAGCTAACAACATTATCAACAACTTTTATATTTGACTTATCTTCTTGTATAGTCTCCTTCATATAGATATTGTCATTTTTACACATATAAATCGAATCGCAAATTATTATCTATTATTATGAAATGGTATTGGACGTATCCAATACCATTACATTATTTTTAACATACATGCATATTATTACTAATAATATGGGTGGGGTTATAGTCCCCCCTTTAAGCGTAACATAATGGTTTTAAATATTATCTCAATAAAGACATTATGTTACAAGAGCACTGAAATTATAATAAGATATACATAACCAGAAAATTGTTTAGTAAACGGTAAAGAAAAGCCGTGAAAGTGGAAATACTTCCAACGAGAGAGTGGAGGTGGAACGTTGGTGTAGTCCGACTCTAACCCTCTCGAATTAATTAGTGTTTGTAACAAAGGTAGAATGTATAAATATGATTTAACAATAAAATGGTAATTTATAACACAATGTTACTTGTACGTGAAATGTATTAATACATATATCGGGTGTGGTCGAACGGAAGTTGTCATTAACTCTATGAGATAAACATTTCACAGTGATAGGGTATCGAAGCATACTTTCTAATTGGCAGTATTTAATTATACCGTAAATCGGAAGAATAGAACTGTGTATAAGTGCCAAAAGATAAGTAGATATAATAAACCCGATTCGAAGCAGAGTTCGAAGAACAATATCCAGAATCGTCCACAAAACCAATATCGTACATCAACATAAACCCGTCTAAGACAATATACATTGCAAGGTTATAACAGAAAGTAGGAATATTACTAATGAATTTACACAATTCTACGTTTTTTACGTCCGTAATTTATAACAGGAAGTTTTCGAATTCGAGAACTTCTACGAACCGAAATGATGTCTGTCATCTTCGAGTTGTAAATTAGGTGAAAGAGTCGAACTGGTGACCAACGCTGGACTCTCCGACCGCTCAGTTGATGTACTCTGTAATTCAGAGGAATATTCATTATAAATATGATAGTATATACTTTAGTTTTTGTTTATGTATTATTGATTTTTTTAAAGATACGAATTTTATATTCGGAACATTATTTCTACGAAATAAGAGTATCTCAAATAGATGAGGAAGACATAATTTGTCCATAGTCCGAAGCAGATGTAATTCGATGATTGAAGATTGCACTGGAACATCTCAGAAGTAGGCACAGGTCAGGTCAGAAGGACATCAAGTTCCTTGATAGCAAACACATCTCTGCTCTTTCCCAAAATAACCAAGTGACAATCCTTCAAAATGTTGATATTAGGAACGTAATCTGCTACATGAAAGTTCTGAAACTTAGAAACAACACATTAGCATGATTTATTTTAATATGCCTAATAATTATCTTTAACTTTTTTAAGAAACTTTGGTCTTTAAAAGTTTTAAGGGTTTTAGGTCAATGACAATACTTTAACCATTATTATTGTTTGGGCTATTTTAAGCTAACCACTTGATCAAAGTGAACCAAACAACGTCATTTAGCTCAGAGGGATTACAGGAATTGACTCCAACAATTGCATACAAAGAGCTATTGATCCTTAACTAACGACTTTTTAGGGTTTAGATTGTAAAGACTAATTTGAGGTTTTAGGATGACTATATGTATTCCAAATGGAATAATTTTAAGTAAAGTCATCAAAATATAAGTTTTTAATAAACCACGATGATACTCACGACTCCCTTAATGGAAGTTAGATTCGAGGGTCATCCTGGAAGTTTTTAGAAGAAGTCTTGAAGAAACCACAGCCTTCGTTGAGGAGGTTGCAGTGGTTAACATCAAGGTGTAGACAAATATGGAATTGGTTAACGTCATAATTGCTTCCATCCTTGGAAGTGTAGGACGATCATCTCTAACATATTTGAATCCGGTCCAATACGTAGAATGAATCCGGTGAATAGGTTTTTTAGGATCCACAATGTAGCTGTACCTGAGTAGATCTAGATATACTAAATATTAAATTAGCAGTAATTTTTAGCACATTATGATTTGATTTTGATGAAATCCTATTGAACATGTAGTCAACTATAATGTCGAGTTTCGCATGAAAATAGGAAATATCGAAAATATTTATAAGTTGTGTCGTATGTCATTATTTTTAGTGTTAGGAACTATATTGCTAATCCTACATGTAGTCAACTTTGTTGATTTTAGCATGTTCGAATCAGACATTATAGATATCCTAATAATATGAAGATTATGGAAACTAAATTAATTTAATGAAGATAATATAAGAAAATTGAAATGGTTTTGGAAGTTTAGTTGGAATTCAGAGGAATATCCGAACCCAAAGTGACCACATCGTTGTGATTATTCCAATCACCATATTTATGGATAATATACCCTGAGGAGTTGGAGACATCGTCAATTATCTCAGAGATGACCTCCTTTATCCCAACAACCCCGTTAACGCAGCCAGATATTCCTTTGGGATATGCTAATTGTGCCATTGAGATCTGACTGTCAGACTGAGAAATTCTAGGGATGTTGGAGAAATGAGGAATTGAATTTACCGATAGCATAGTTACCGACCCATTAAATGCCTGATATGCAGGTTTTCCTAATGAAATGGCTAGACAATTGTTACCTATCTCATTTACATCAATGGAATCAGGAAGCAACGTGAAATTAATCAAGTCTGACTCGCTAGAAGTATGCAGATTACTAATTGCTTTAACCTTGGCTGTCTCGTCATGAGACGCCGGAGGTTTAGAATTAGAAATGGATTGGAAATTACTATTTATGCCATCCCTCAAGGAATATTCGTTAAGGGGATGTTTGGAATGCAATGTTTTAGGCCCTATCATTTTAACAGCAGAAGGACAATGTTTTTTAAAGAAATTATCTACTAATTCTTTAAGAAGTGCATCCTCGTGATCGTTATCATCCTGAATATGAAAAGCAGTGGTACTTAACTCGCTAGGGTTTTCATCATCAACATTTTCAAAATTCAAATCATCAGTTCTGAGGGAACTGTAGTTTTCAGACCTATTACCCTGCGAATAACAGCTAGGATATTCTGTTGTCATACTAAGCTCGTCAAGTGTTGTAACTGAACATGGAAATTCACCATTTTTGAAGTATGAAACTGATTTTAGGATGAAATTATACAATTTGATATTGAATTTGAAAACCCATTTGAAAATTCTGACAGCGATTCGATAGAAAGTAAGCAAATAATGCATGTAAATGCAAAGAACTAATAACGTATAGAAATACTTAACCCGAGGTGACAACTCAAACCATAGACGATCCATTGACGAGGTCTCGTTCATTTCGGGTGAAGGATGTCGTCCCAGGAATAAATAGGAGAAGACGATGTAGTAAAGGTCCTCCATTCTCGTTCCTCGGAATGAAAATTCGGGATTATCGGAATTCATTTTGAATAAGTTCAAAACTAACCCGAATGTTTATTTTTGTCCACAAACTTAGGAAAAGTACGTAAAAAGGTGGAAATTTATTGTTCAAATAACTGAATCCAAGGCACTGAGTTTCTAATTATTTGTCGAACAGTTAAACTAAAAACACTAGGTTTCTTGGCACCATGTAACACTTTAAGGGTTCCTTAAGGGTCCTTAAGTCGACCTGATTTTAATTTAAGTCGGAAAATCAAAAGATGATATAAATATATGTTTCCGAAGTAAATTACCCGATGATCAATGCAATGAATAAGATGTTAAACACTCGTTTTATATTAAATAGAAGTAATTTATTTAATATAAATTTAACGAAGAAATAGGATTTATTAAATATTAAAGACTTTAAGAAATAATCTATAATTTGTCTATTGGGAAAATAATAATAAATGTGAGAGATGAGGAGTCAATGAAGTTGACTACTCGGAGCTATTAGACTGAATCTGAGAGAACTCGGCTTGTTCGTACTCTAAACCCCTACGCAGCACATCTGCTTCTCTTCCGTATGCGTAGGCACAATGTAATCGCAAAATGATTAAACAAATCGAATTACTAATTATTAAATATCTCGATTTCCAGACGATCGATTTTTCTAAATTTTTGATATGTTGTAGCTAACAACATTATCAACAACTTTTATATTTGACTTATCTTCTTGTATAGTCTCCTTCATATAGATATTGTCATTTTTACACATATAAATCGAATCGCAAATTATTATCTATTATTATGAAATGGTATTGGACGTATCCAATACCATTACATTATTTTTAACATACATGCATATTATTACTAATAATATGGGTGGGGTTATAACTTTTTAAACTTATTACATATGCTGATTTAATTTTTAAACGCTTCAGAAAGACATCAATCGTTTATCAATGCACGGGTTGCAGGAGTCTAAATTTTCAGCCCATGGCAATTAAGAAGACTGAAAAGCATTACGGATTTGCTCATGGACCTTGCGTTTCGGAAATGTGTAGCCATTGTAGTTCTGTCCACCATGTAAGATATTAAAATACCAACGTATCATTAAGTGTTATTCTATTCTTGAATTTTTTTTACATTGGGGGTGTGATAAAATATTTTGTTGTTTCCTAGATCGGAGGACCGCTTTGGACTGGGCCGATTCACGATAAGGATTTTGTATCCGAAATGTGTATAACCCTAGAAAACAGCTTTTCCTATTTGAATACGTTCAATAGGATACAGGTATGTCGCTTAGCTCTTTAACTGTATCTATCAGTCAAAAGTAAGATGTTAATTTGTAATTGTAACTAAATCGTAATTAAATACCAGGGGATGCTTAACCTAGTTGCGGAAGAGGTAGAGATGCCGTTACTTTATGACATCAGTGAACTTTGCTCTGTTATAAAAGTTTCTACGGTTCCATTGTTGATGCTGAGGTACGTAAAACTTATACTACCTAGGCAAGCTTAACCTCTCAAAAGGAACAAATCAACTTGCGAGTTGATTACAAACTTTTTTTTGGATCCATGTCCATATTATAGTCATCCTTAAAAATAAAATATACTCACCTCTAGACGGTGGGACTGTTTCTCATGTATTTCATACAAAGTGTAGTAGTGTAGCGTAGCTCACCCATACATGAGGCAGACCCTCCGACTAACTCACATTCACTGGCGGAGAAGATTCATAAATCTATCTTTGCTACTTTAAAAATCATCAACAAACATTAACAATAACAAGAAATTCAGAGAACATGATCGAATTCATGTTTAATTTTTTATTCTTATAGGTCTTCAATATTGCATCTTGGATATCAAGTATCTCTATCTCATGTGGCACCAAATTCTCTGAAAACGGATGCTCCCAATGATATTTTATGGGACATTCTCCGTACATGGAGACTACGTAACAAGTGCAGTGACCTGAGGGAAGGGAGTCCTGGATATAACATAATGAAAAAAGACATAAAAACACCTGGCATTACATTTGAAATACACCCGAGTGCTCAGCCGAATTCAAAAGAGCAGAATTATCTTCGGTATCAGGTCAATCCAACTAAGAATTGGGGTCCAGGTGTTCGAAATGCAGTCAGGGGTCAAAAAATGGCAGAGGATAAAAGAACGGCAAATCAAGGTAAGAGGAAATCGCTTCGAATGTCCAAAGAAGCGCAACAAACTGCAGGACAAAACTGCCAGCAAAATGAAACGAGTGACGCATCCCCAGAAACAAAATCTTTTAGAAGAGATTCCAATGATGCAGTATAGATCCTCAGGAAATTCAGAGAGGTGCGTGCTTCTTATCTTTAAACCACTTTAAGTCATATTGTTTATTACATTTAGAACTAATAATATTAGTTAAAATAAGAATTATGTTTTACACAATGACAAAAAATAAATCTAGATTTTTCCTGTAATAAATATTGCAACAAATATTTTTCCGAATCAGTAACTAGATAACCATTTCAATTTCAGAAATGTGGTTAGAGCTGTTAATATTTAGCATTGAATTAGTGCCACTCGAACAATTAAAAATAGCTAGCGGCATATATCACATCATCAATATTACTATAAAAGTAAAGCATACATTAAACATTAAAGCAAGTCATCAATCCCGATCCCGATTGGCCGGCTTTTGATATTTTGATAAACGATTCACTGTCATAAAGCAGGCTAAGGCTAAGATCAACTTAAAAATTGCACGATTCATGTTTCCTATTCATTCATATACCTAATTATATTTCTTGACTTGAAGTATTACCAAGGTTCAGCACTTCAGACAGATGCAATAAAGAGCCGATTCTAGAAGATCTTTTAAACCATGCATTATTCCGACCAGATGTATGTTAATTCCGCTGACAAAGTTTTGTCCTCATGACCTATGTCATCAGAAACATGATATGACGGCAGTCAGTCTTGATTTAAAATTGCAATTCTTTTACATAACCATGATACGACCGTACCTCATACATGCATATAAGCCGGTATGTCCGAAAAAGTTTAAATTATTTAGTGTTGCAAACACTTCATGTGAATACACTTTCCGTCCATCCGTAACTGCGATATCTCCAGAACGGATTGACCTAAAATGACTAGATTTCATGTACATGTTCTTTTAGTCCGGACTCACGAGGGACGCTAATTTTGAACTTGGGTCAAATCGGTCCCACATCACACCCCCGGGGGATTGGCCCAACCCTCTAATTAATACTAAAAATAATTAAATCTTTGGAATTTACAAAAGATTCAACCTTTCTATTACTACTACACTACACGTAGTCATATCCACACACCATTCTATATGCCCACCTTGGGTTTTTTTTGCCCTATTTCTCCAATGTTAAATTCATCTTTACATTTACAACACTTGGTTAGAACAGTTTAGGTGAAGTTATACTATTAAAACTTGGAATTGAAAATGCTGACGAGAAGCTAGTTATAAATAGGCTGTCCATTTTTATCGGGCTGTCAACTTTTTTATATTATTAACTAATTTCCATTTTCCACCTTGACCAAGCAATATTGAAGTTGCATTAGAATTTTAGAAACTGACAAGAAAAACAATTACAATGAGATGCCATTGCCATTATAAATTAATAAATTTTATTAAAGTAAGAAGTACTACACAATAATAATATAAGATGGAACATTTTTGTCTAAACAAGTAAATCTAAAACTAGGAATTTAACCTGCTATCTTGGATCATGGATATTAGACTGATATAAGATTATATAGGATGAATTTGCGAAGAAATTAGTATTTATTATTTCAAACTGACTTCCTGAATTTTGGAGAAATTATGCACAGGCTCTCTAAATTAGGATTATCAATGCTTTACATTATTAGAAAATTCTGAAAATTGTTGTACGTTTAAATTAAATATTGATCTGACCCGAGTGATAGATAATCGGATTACTGATAGAATGCTAGAAATATTGATGAGTGTATGTAGCAAAGTTTTAACCTAACTTTTAACGGGATTTGGGCTATAAATTTTAATTTTAATTCAATGAATAATTGATGTTAGTCATAAAATAAAAAGTCAAATTAGAATAGAACTGAAAAACAGTAGATTTCGAAATCTAATTACAATTGTAGGTATGTTGTTTTATAAGCTTATTTCTTATAATGTAAGTATATAATATAAATAATTCAATATTTTTATTTTTGACACTCCTATGGATCTTTTTCATGTGCATTAGTTATTTTGTTATTAGTAAAATATGAATTTTAAAACTATAAAGTTAGTTATAAGTTATAATATGTAAAACTTGTTCGAAAATGCCTCGTTTTCGAGTTTTTAACAAAACTAATATACAAATTTAATGTTCTCATTTCTGATTAATTAAACTTCTTAAACTCTTTAGGTTTGCATCAGTCATTTCATTGTCTTCTCAATTTTTCCTCTTTTTGCTTTTCTTTTGTTGCACCTCTTCATCTGCAACAACCGGACCTGTTGTAACTTTTCCGAGAATTTTCTGGTGGGCAGAAATTAGTATTATTATTCGCCTATTTCAGTAAAAACGATATTTAAAATACAAAATGAATATGGTTTAAAAAATGTATATGCAGTTTAAAGAATTATACTGTTTATCATTAAGAAGTTTAAAAATCTTTGTGGCCTAGATATCATCATAAAATGTTCATTTATCATAAACATAAATTGTAGATACTCGATAATTAACGATAAAGAGCAGAAAGGGCCAATCATATTATTACTTAACTTTGTATGAATTGTGCATGCATTTATTCATCAAGAAAGCATGAATAACAAAATATGAAGACGCTTGTTTGACTCTTATTGGGATCATAAAAATTCGATTCTTTACAAAGTAAACGCGTTGATTGCACATCCTGTGTGATCTAATTTACATATGATAAGCTGCACTTTCTTGAGCAAATCCTCATAAAGGCCTTTTGATGACTGTGTAAAGTCCAGTCGACGGGTATAATAAATTATATGTGTTATGTTATATTCCGTAAATTTTTATTTGATTAAATAGTGCTGATGCGGTTTGTTCAATGGAGTAAAGTTTGCTCTGCACTTTGTTTCACTCGCATGAAGATTGCTTGTCACTTGTGCAGGATCCTACAATGAATGAAAATCTTGCCATTCATTTAGAAATGATTATAAATGTATGCCGATCTCGATGAGGGTAATATGGTCAGCAATTTTAATTTACCAACTCCTTTAAGCCGGGTGGTACTGATGATTTTGCTGAATTTAAAAAAAATGTCTTGCATTTTTCAGAAAATTCCTCATTTTGAAGGAGGAGGTGACCACTATATAAAGAAATGGAAGCAAGGGGATTGTCACAGTCGAGTTTCAGTTAGCTCTTTCGAGATTTTCTGAAATTCATTCCCAGCTTTCGTCTTTGGGCTTCAAATTTTGAACATTTCCTTTTAATTCGGTTTTTTGAAATTTGAACTTTCAGCCTTCTCGTTGTACTTGCAACATGAAGGTCGCCGTCTGCCTACTCTCCTTGGCAGTCTTGGGTAAGTTTCATTACATATATCATATAAAATTTATTTTTGAAAACTTAAAGCGTACGAATTTTGTAAATGGAACCAGTGGACGTATTTAATTATGTGGAAATGTAGAATCGAATCTAATATTAATTCATTTGTTTTCTTGTAGCTGGATTCGTTACATCCGAATTCGCCTGGACTCCAGGAACGGAATATGTCTACAGCGTTCGGGGTCGCATGATGACCGGAGTATCCGTCATCAACAACCAACACGCTGGAATTGAAATCCAATACAAACTCAAGTGCCGACTTACCAGCCCCAACACTCTTTCCATCAAGGTGAGTGATTACATTTAGTTTTCATGTGAAAAGATCTATGGTTATGCTGAAACGGGATTAAATTGAGTGCTGCACATATACCTTATTTAATTGGGATGTTTTGTTTTATTTTTAGCCAGAGGATGTTGAAGTTATCGAAACCGAAGAAGAACTCGATCCCCGTGAAGGAGACATTGAGAAGGGAACCAAGATTCATCTTGCACCAGAGGTGAAGAGAGCCTTGGAATCCGCTATCATTGTTACTCTTTCCAACGGTGTTCCAGTTAAAATCCAAGTCGAAGGAGACCTTCCAACCGCTTTTGTCAACATCAAGAGGGCTCAAGTCTCCCAAGTCACTGTCGATGCTGTTGGTACCAATGTCGTCCTCGAGGGTAACTTGCACCGTCAGACCAACTCTGTCCGACAACAAGATAAGAATGACGACTCCGGATATTTCTTCGAGACCATGGAACAGAGCGTTCATGGACAATGTCAGACTTACTACACCATCAGCCAAACCGGTCCATACCAATCTGCCTTCCAGCGTGAAGCTCAAGATCAACCCGAAGGACAACAATATCAATCCGAATCTGGATCATCCGAAGAGAGGCGACCAACCTTGAAGCACTTTGATCTCATGAAGTTGTCCAAGCAATTCGATTCCGACTCTGTTGACACCAGCAGCGAGGTATGTGAGAAATTTGATGACATATGCATATTTTGAGTGATGAATGTGAGAATGTGCTATGTTTACTAAACATTCATAAATTTTGATGGGATTCTAGGAACAGCAAAGGGAACTCTCATGGCCCCGTGCTTTCAACAAATTCTGCAAGGAGCAAGATCAAATCTATGAAATCTACAAGGTTATCAACTTCACCTCCTGCCAAAACAAGCCCGTTCTCTCTTTCTATTCTCCAGCTGAACTTCTCAAGTGCCGACCTGGTGATAACAACTGTGGATCAATCTGGAACGTGAGTTTTTCATTTATTGTCTTTAACATTTAAAAAGTATATCCGTTATTTTTACGTAGGTACTAAATCATGTGTATCAATTTTAGCGTGCTTTGGTTTCTCGAATCTTGGCCTGTGGCTCAAGCCGTCGTGATTTCAATATTCTTCAAATTAACCAAGAAGAGCAGTTCAATTTCGGTATTCGTGATGAAGAAAGGATTGTTGCCGTTGGTGTTAAGAACATCACCCTCGAAAGCATCAACCAAGCTAGTACCACTGTCTACTCTCTTCGTCAACCCAGAACTACTGGATTGGTCTATGAGTTCGACCGAGAAGAACAACGACAACAGATCAATGGCAAATCTTATTGGTCTCAAGCATTCAATCAAAAATCTGGCAGTCACCAACAGCAAAAGTCCAGTGAAAGCAGCGAAAGCAATGAACGATCCCTGAGGAACCCATGGGAAAGTCGTCAACACCAACGTCAAGCTCAACGTCAAGAATTCAACTCTCAGGAATCCCAAGAAGCTCAACGACAAAGATATCAATCTTGTAAGTTCACAACAATGCGTAAGCTTGGTTCAAATATCATTTTTGTGCACCTGTATTCAATGAATACTTCATTTTTTCAGACTCTCAGACTAAACTCCAAAAACCAACCTTGAAGGAGGCTCCATTGCGTCCAATGTTGGTCTCACCTTTGACTAACCAACAAATGGAAGAACGAGTTCATGAACTCCTCAATGAAGTCGGTAAGGATGTCCACAGCTCCCAGAGGTCCATTGCTGATGAGGAAACTTTGGACAAGGTTTCCGTTATTGCTAAGATCATGAGATTCTTCAACCAAGATAGCTTACTTAAGCTCCACCGTGAAGTTGTTGAACGGTAAGTAACAATAATGGATAATTTAATACACTATAGTGCTTTTCAGATGTTATTAATGGGTGGGTTATTAATTAATTTGATTTTTTATCGTAGACACCAAGGAGAAGAACAAGCTACTAAGGAAAACTTCTTTTTGGATGCTTTGACCATGGCCGGAACCAACCCTGCTATCACCGCTTGCATGAAGTTGATTGAACAACAAAAAGTCACCGGAGAAAAGGCTACCCAACTCGTTATGACCTTCCCCCTTTACATCCGTCACCCAACTCAAGAACTCCTTGAAGAAATCTTCGTAAGTCTTTATTATATCCTTGCAGAAGGAAGATTCGGAAACATTTGTTTACCGCACGAATACGTATAATTTTATATTCTAGAAATTTGTCAAATGCTCAACCGTCCAACAAGAACAACAACTCAAGACTACTGCTATCCTTGCCTTCTCTGTTCTTTTGAACCAAGCGTGCATCAACGCTCGCACGAAGCAAAGCCGTTACAACGTCGCTCTTTACGGAGAATTCTGCAAAGTTGAGACCACTACCCCATACGTTCAACACTTTACCCAAAAATTGAACGAGGCTCTTAAGAAGTCTGGAAATCACTGGGTTTCCGTATACTTGACCGCCTTAGGAAACATCGGACATCCCCGTGTCGTGAACGTTGTTCAAAATATCTTGGATGACTCAAATGACTCCGTTGAAAAAACGAAGGCTATTTTTGCTTTGAAAAATGTCATCGTTTCCCGTCAGGCCGAGAAAGCCCCAAGGAATAACGACAATCAAGTTGACCGTAATGCCGAGTGAGTATAAATTATTTTGAATCAAATATTTATTGCCGTATATATTTCGATTTTATAAAGTCTGATTTTGTTGCTTTGCCTAAAGGGTTGTAATCAATGACGAATTTGTTGAGAAAAAGGTTCTCCCAATCCTCGTTTCCGTCGCTTTTGACAAATCTGAACATCCAATGGTCCGTATGGCTGCAATTCAAATGCTTGTATACACTCCCCAAGCCGATGTTGCTATCTGGCAACAACTTGCCATCAGCACTTGGGCTGAACCCTCACAGGAAGTCCACGGCTTCATTTATTCTACTTTGAAGAATCTGGCTGAAACCAACAGACCCCTTCGCCCAACTCACTTCTCCATGTAATTGAGTTTATAATCATTGTTTAATTTCAAATTCATTTTAGTTGGAGTTTTTTATGTCGGAAATTTGACTGTTTTAATAGGGTCAGGAAAGCCAGCACCGTCCTTTCTCTTGCCAAGGATTTCAATGAGGGACTTCTTAAGTCTCGCAATACTTTCCAATCCGGTTACGTTGATGACATCAATGCTGGATACTTCCAACAATTCTCCTGGTTTGGAGGACGTGACTCTGCCATCCCTACTGCCATGTATTTCAGGAACTACCTGCAATTCGGAAATGGAATTGGTGTTAACCCCTTAGAATTCTCCATTCACGCCCGCAGTGTCAAGGATCTTGCTGAAGCTGTTGCCGATAAATTGGAAAACAGCAGCAGCTCCGAGGAATCCGGAGAGAAGAATCCCCATATCAAGGAGGTATTTTATTTATTTAAATTTTCCAATGTTCGTCAAGCAATTCACTGTCAGACATGAAGTCTAATGACAATTTGTGTTTTCTAGTTGAAGAGCATTTTGGGAATTGAAAAGCGTGAAATGGAAGAGGATGCTCATGGCTCCGTCTTCATCAACATCCGAAATGAAATGCAACGCATGTTCGAAGTTAACGTGAAGGATCTTCAAAGCAACTGGGGATGTAAGAAAAGACATTTTAAAATTAAAATACCTCTATTTTTGAATGTACAGAAAAATCTGCATACTTTTAATTTTCATTACAGCTCTTTTTGTTTACGCCGCTCTTCGTCGAGGTCTGCCACTTAACTACCAAAAGACTGTTGAACTTGTTCACCACAGCATGGAGGTAATTTTACCGATTCAGTTGGAACTTCATAAAGTTTTCTTATGGGATTAACCAATTTGTCTTGTTTGTAGATGCCCACCATGTTCGGTATTCCCGTTCAATACAAACAACGATTGCCAGTTATGTTCTCCGTTATTGGAAAGGCTAAGGTCAACGGTGGACGCAGCGACGCTCAGCTCCAAGTTCAAGCCGATCTTGTGTAAGATTTTAACTATCTCACAAAAACTATTCCCTTGATTTTTAAAAACGCTTATTTTAATAGCGTTTACATTATTTTAGTGCTGCTGTTAAAATAACCAAGAAGGTTTCCTTCAAGGTTCCTTACACTGCTAAGAAATACGAAGCTGGAACTCAACGACATGTTGTCATTGATGCTCCCTTCCGTATGACCGTTCGTGTTGCTTCCAATCGCCCAATCACCGTTGCCATCACACCTACCGCTGATATCTCTGGACCTGCTGGTGGAAAGATCGAATTGGTCACCTATCACCAACGACCATACACCGCAATCATCACCGATGAACTTTACCCAACTGTCCACTCCCGTGGTGGTTTGATGAACATCGTTCGAGCTGAAGACAAAACTCCAGTCTATGAAAATCAGCAAACTTTTGCCAAAGAGAATTTGGGTCTTAACCTGATTGTTAAGGAGAAGTCTGACTACAGGGAAGAACAAGAAACACTCACCGGTTGGGCCCGATTCGTTCGCCGATTCCACTCACCTACCTGTTTCTTGAATCTCGGAGCCTTCGGAGCTAAAACCATCAAATTCGCCGAACGCAAGGTTATCTTGGACGTCGATCAATCTCAGACAAAGACCTGGGTTCTCGTCATTGCTGGAAAGCGAGGAAGTGGATCTACTGATACTGCATGGAACACTGACTCATCTTCCTCCAGCTCCTCTTCTAGTTCGTCATCTGAATCTGCTGAAAATAGTGCTAGCAAGTCCGACAACAAGCATAGCCGATACATTCATGGATCATCTTCCAGCTCTTCATCCAGTGAAAGCAATTCCAACTCTGACTCCAACGAAAACGCCGAAGAAGTCTACAACAGTAAGAATTACAGATTTGTTCGAATGAAATCGTTGTTTTGAATATTTTAGTGTAATGTATGCATTTTTTACATTACAGAGGCTCGCGTCGTTGCCGTTGCTCTTCTCGGAAAGAAGAAGGCTATTTCCCCAGTCGACCGTACTACTTCTGTTATCAACATGTTGGACCAAGAAATTGAAACCCACGTTCAGTACATTTTCCAATTGGCTGTTCGTAAGAACAAGATGTTCCTCCAAGCTGCTTCCGGTGATGCCTGTAACCAAGTTGCTAAATCTCTGCCCTCCAACTCTCGATCCCTTGAGATCTTGCGAGAAGCCATTATAAAGGCACCAAACTCCAAGGAGCAGAAGGATGCTTGCGTTGAATTCGCTGCCAAGTACAATGCCCCCAACCACGCCAACCAACAAATTCTGACTGTCCTCCGCAAGACCCTTCTTGCCAAGGACTTGAAGGTTAAAATCCAAGGTAGAGTTTTACATTTTGAATTGATATTAAATATAAATATTAGCTCTATGTTTTCAATAAAAAATCTGTTTAATTTTCTTAGCTTCTCTGAAATTCGGAAAATCCTGCAAGAGCTCCGACTTGGATTACAAGCTTACCCTCGATGGTGACCTTCTCCGTGATGAAAAGATGACTCAATGGGCTGATAAACAATCTCCAGAAGCTCAAAACTGCGAAGAAGACGAGAAGAAGGGATTCGCTATTTCTGATTCCTGTTTAGAGGTCGCCAACACCCAAGCTGCTGCTTTGAACAAGTGGCTTCTTACCTTCAAGGTAAGAACTGTTTCAATAATGATTTTAATTTTTAATTATCAGCTTATAATGAATTCAATAAATTCTATAATACATTTTTGTTTAATACATTGCAGTGGAACAAGGAATTCCCCAAGGAAGTCCAAAATACCACTGAACATGTTGAAGATTTTGTCAAATACCTCTTCTATCCATATGTTTCCAACAACTACTTCCCAGAGCCCCAGGAAACCACCCCTGAACGAACTGTTCGCGCCGAATTCGTCCATGCTCCTGATTCTCGTTTCTGGAGCTTGGTTCTGCGACGACCCAACTCCGTTATGTCCATCAATGATGTTCGCAGTGGACGTTTGTCTCGCACCATTCTTCCTCTGACTGCCACTCAATCTCTCTACCAGAACATCCAAGATTACGCTTTTGGAAATGATTCTCAGCGTAAGTTATTAGTGCTGATGATCATGATTTTAAAATCTTCAGTAATTGCCAACAACACAAATTGTTTTATTTACAGCAACCTGTCAAATTCAAGGACGATATGTTTCCACTTTCGACAACGTTGTTGCCCGATTCAACCCTACCGTCGCCAAGGGATGTTACCATCTTTTGACTGCTGATTGCTCTGGTGAACGCACCATGGCCATTTCCGCCAAAAACCTTGGAACCCAAGATATGAAAGTCAAGCTTGAATTACCCAGCACTCAAATCACCGTTGCAAAGATGCAAACCGGACACGGAATCGTCCGTCTTATCAAGGCCAGCCAAACTCAGGAACTTGAAGTATCTGTGAATGGACAACAAGTTCAACTTCCATACACTGTCAGGGAAAAGACCCAGAGACCAAACAGCAACGACTACGTCGCAAAGATCCGACAAATGCCCAATGGTGGAATTCAAATCGAAACTGAACGACAGAATATTGCTTTCGATGGAGAACAACTTGTCATCTACGGTTCTGAAGCTTTCAGGAACAAGACCTGGTTAGTAGACGTTTTCAACTTACCTACCATATCCTTTAATTCTTTGATTAATTTCTTCTATTGAAGGCGATGACATTAAAACTGATTTTTTTTTTCAACTATTTTCAGTGGTATGTGTGGAGATTTTGACGGAGAAAAAGTCGCTGACCTGAGGAGCCCAAGGGACTTCCCATTGAGTTCTGCCACCCTTCTATACGCCAGCTACGCTCACAAATCTTCCAACAACAACGAGAAGTGCGAAGTTATCCCATCCATCCGTGAAAAAATCGAACGCGAAGAATCCATCGGATCCCAGGGACGTCATCGTGACAATCAACCACGATCATTGAGGCAGTCTTACCAGCAATACCAGAAACAACAAAGACATATGCGACAACAATCCAGTGTTGAGTCCAATGAATCTCAGTCAGTTGAGCGTCAACAAACCCGCGCTCCAAGGCACCAACAAAATGTTCTGAAGTCTGCTGCCCATGTCTGCGTTTCCGTCAACAAGCGCAACGTCTGCCCACAAGGATACAAAGCCGTAGAAGGACAGAAGGTTCAGGCTACTCATTTGTGCTTCCCCCGTGAAAGCCAAGTTGCTCAAGAAGTCAAGAGCCAGATCAGGAACCGACAGGAAGTCGATCTCCAGAGGCCACGATACGCCAACGCTCATGGTGCCCATGAACAAACTCTCGAAGTCCGAGAAAATCCCATCGAATGCCGTCGCCAATAAGTCCACAACCTAACATCGTCTACTCTCTATGGAACAATTCGGGTCATTTTTTTTATCTGTGACACCTATCAATTTAAGCTGTTTTACATGAAGCTATTATTTTCCGTTTCGTGCTAAACTCTTCTAGCCCCACTTTGTAGTTGTAGCAGGCAGTCTAGTAGCCCCCTTCATTTTCTAGTCGCTTCTTAGTTCTTCTCCCCGTCACAGAGAAAAGGATGTGTCTGAGTATTGCTTAGTGAAACGCATCTAAAACAACAATTCGATTGTATTTATTTCCGAAAACATGATTTTACCCACCGTGGTGTAATCTCAATAAATGAAGTAGCATTGAAAATCAATTCCCAAAGTTTTGTAGAACAATAATTATTTTGTTTATTCTAATGCATAATGTACTAGATGGAAGGGCTATATCCATTCTTTGCGCATCCAACACTTTCATATGAAATATCAAACGTTTTAATTACAAGTATTACTCCTCCGATTAGTAAACCGAAAATTCCGAGAAGTATTAGAAGGTTAAGTAGATATATATACACTGACGTACCGAAAGCTATCTGCTTTCCTTCGCAACTTAGGCTGTTCTTTATCGTTACATTCCAAATATTAGCTTTACCTTCTGATAAGCAAATTTTCGAGTTAGGGCCAAGTTCATAAGTGAGCTTTTCATCAAAAATAACGTATTCCGATCCGAATACTTCTATACTAATTTTTCTGTTGGATTTTTCTTGCAATGATTTCCACTTCTCACAAGACGATGATAATCCTGAGTTTTCAGAGCTCCATAATTGCCCCAATTGAAGAAAGTCTAGATTCAATTCAAACATAATTTACATTAAAAGCCGTTCATATTACATTGGTGAAAGCACCTGAAGTTTAGAAGTTAAAATGCACTACGGTGGTGCGGGTAGTCAGAGTTTCTAGCGTATTCTAAATTTTTCATAATTTTCATAACAAAATCTTTAAGAACTTTTAGAAATCAAAATCGCGTATGCAACGAAACTAAAACTGGCAAAAACTAATCACGAAATACCAACTTTTTAGCAGCATCTATAACCACCCAGGATATTTCTCGAAAAGATCCCCTTAATCAAGCTGATTTATGCATGTCGAACTGATAGATCTTCTCAAGAAGATTACCTATTGAATAACGTGACAACAGATCACGGTCTTTGGTTAGCTCCGAAAGGGTAACAAGCGTCACCCAATTTAGTTGATCTTCGGCAGAATAGTCCAGCCTTAGAAAGAATTGTTTTGTCACATTTACGGTTGAAATCCAGGCATTTTTTAGGAGTTGAATGTGACTCTCGCAAAGTTTTTCAATGCTGCAGTTTTCCTGAAATTCTGGGATGACCAAAACTTCGTCTGAATTACTATTCATCAGACCAGCATTTTGACGATCGGGAAAAATCAGTCTAACGTCACTCGTTATTTTTATACAATCTTTATTCTCCTTGTCCCTGACATACCATGTACTTAGTGGTCTTTCACTACTTATAAAGAAGGCTGAACTTAAGACAACCGAGTTCAGTAGTAGTGGAATTGTAGAAAGAACACTTGCTCCGAACAACGAAAATAAGAACGTCATTTTTTAGTAGTTAATTAATTAAACCAAAACTGTAGAAAAGAAACAATTGTAAATTGTAACAAAAATGTTCCTCCAAACGAAATGCTTGGGGATTATGTTGAGTATGATTATGAAGCTTTCATGATTATTTTGACAATGAGAGTTTAACTGGCTTCCTAATTCTCTTATAAGAGTCATAGTTTATAGTCGACAAGGATGTTTGATTAACGAATTAAGCCTTTTTAAGGTTTTTGTTTAAATTGGTAAACATGCAAGTCCGATTTCATGGTATATCAATATGATATGTACACTAACAGTTTAGTACCCAGATTAATTAAATTATGTATCGGCTGCCGTGTAATGAGAAAGGACATCCTTTCCACTTTCCCTTATCTATATTCCTTATTTTTAGGATTTGATGTACGTCATTGTGCCTTATGCCCTTTTGAATTCCTCATTCAGCAAAATTCCGTTGAAGGAATTTCGTAGAAATTAAACTGCATACACAAACTTACATGTAAACTCGAGTCATTGACTCGCTTCTGACAGTTAATCTACTAATATAGTTCATCTTGAATAAGCCCTGCCCTAACTGATACAATTGAATATTTAACATTACCAACTTGTCATGATATGATATCTATATGAAGAACTAGAACAAACAAACCCGTGTGTAGTATTTTCCATAAAAACATGATATTTAAATGGTAAAAAAGGAAACACTTATAGCAGTGAGAGGCAGTTGAGCCTTTAAATAATTCCCCATCCTCAAATAACTATCCTATTAATAGTCAGCTAAAAACGAGATGCGTAGAACTAGTACTACTGATATGATGACAAAGAAAATATTATTCCGTGTAATGATTTCCTAATTCCTAAAATAATTTACTACCATTTGCACTCGTTGAATCATGCATCATAATAAATTATAGTATTAGTATGCATTTTAATCATTAAAATTGAACGAATGAATTTCACTGAATTACACAAAATACAGACGTTGAGTAAGCACGTGATTATAGGTCAACGCAAAATTAATATTTATTTGTTCTCGTTATGAATAAAACGAATTTATTTGTCAATTAACTATATTATTTGTATGCCAACAATCAATAGTATTTATATACGCACTAAAATATAGTCACTTAATGTTAGTCTATTACAAAAATACCTAATAATTTTAACTACGCAGATCCTTCACAGACAAAATGCAGTTCTTCGGAACAATCTTCCAGCTTCCATTTGAAATCCGTATTTTTCCTTAAAGCGACACATCCACTTTCTAAGCAGTTGTCGCATTCAGATTCCGGAGGTGTCAATAAATTGACATTTTCGTCCAACTCCATTTCCATGCAGGGTATAGGGACTTCAGGGTAGACACATTCTTCAAAGTCGTCACACTCGACAGTCGGGGGCGGACAAACGACGTCGGGAGAGGGGCAGGTAAATGAAGGAGCTGGGCAATTGACAATTATTCCGGGACAGTTAACTTCAGGGCTGTCACAGGTGACCTTGGGGGGACTACAATGCGTCCTTGGGAGAGGGCAGTTGACCTAGATGGGCCATAAAAACGTAGCATTTAAATACACTTTAAATCATATTTACCATCTACAGATGCAAGATGTTACCTCGGGTTCAGGACAGTCAATAAGTGGCTTTGGGCAATCAATTACAGGTGGCTTGCAAACTGTTTCTTCAGGGGGGCAGGAAATAATTGGAGCAGGGCAGATGATCGCTCCGGGGAAACAGACATCCGGTTCTGGTTGACACTTTAGCACAGGTTTGCACTTAGTTACTGCTGGAAAACACTTCCCACCTGTACAAGGGGTTTGGGTGGTTGTGCAAACCGTTTCCGTCGAACAAGGACCCCGTGTTGTCGTGCTACAGGGCTTGGGAGTGGTAACTTCGCAAGGTGGATATACAGTGATACACGGCGGTCGAACCGTAACGCATTCGGGAGTTGAGATCGTACAAGAAGGTCGGTCGGTCTTGCAGGGCCTGGTTGTGACCTCGCAGGGTTCTTGTATCACTGTCAATAAGGAGACGACTGTTAAGCATTAAGTAATGTAGAAATTTAATTATTCATTCACAAACGTACCTATACAGACAGGGTTTTCTACAGTGCAGTTGTTGCAAGTTGCCCCACACTCAGGTCTGGAAGTAGTGCATGGTTTTTCGGAGTTTATGGTACAAGGACTGGTTTCCGTTTTACAGGGGTCCAGGGTCACTGTACACTTTCCAGGGTTACATCTAGGGGTTAGGATCCCGTTTTTACACTTTGGTAGGCCTGGATGACTATTTTGTATCGATTCTGAACTACCAACGCTTCTTACTGGCAAAGCACCAAGCGATGGGAAGTTCGTGAAGTTCATGGAGACAGGGGGAGACGGTTGGGTCCATTTATAATTGGTAGGGGACTGTTTCACACCCGAGGTCCACAGACGGTCCGTTTCTAAAGTTAAAATAGTGGTTTTAATGGGTTCTTGAATAACAGGAAAATTGATAATTTTTAGGACATACCTAAACTCCGAAGGTATGGCAAAAGTCTTCGATATTCCTCTTCGTTTTCTAATGAAACGAGGTGGAAGTTTTTCCCGATGCTTTGGCAGACAGACTCGGCATCTTTTACACTTGCCTGGTTTTAAAACATAAATGTGAAATGCCTGTGATCAGTTATACTGCTATTTAAATATGAAAATATCTTTTCCTATGCGTACCACTTTATTGCTAAGAAAATAGTCCTTCTTGTCTCCCAAATACAACGGGCTGAAGTCTACCAGTACACAAAAAAAGATATAATGGTAAAATTTAAAACTTTTATACAATATATTATAATCTATTTTACCTCTGAGCTCATTAATTATTGTAATGTTGACAGGAGTAACTGAAGAATTTGAAGATGCAACTTCTAAGCCAAAAAATTGCACGCCGAAGACAAGTAAAAGACTGAGAACTTTCATCGTTACTTATTTTGTTGTCGTTAATATGAGTTGTATCTGTATGGGTATGGATGGTGCGATTTCAACTATTTTCCGTTCACTTTTAAATTAGTTTCTAATATTATTACAAAGCTCCGGGACTCTATTTATACCTGTCGGTTAACAATCAAGGAATTCAATTTTTGAATACCGAAAGAATTCATTGAATTTCATTCAATTTAGTACGAGGCCACAAACGAGGATGTTTACGGTATTACATGCTTTCGGTTGTGTTTATGCAGGTATGCAAGGTGGTCTACGATAAAGCCATGGTCAGTTGCAGTTTAATTGAAGAACAAGCCGACTTTTCGTGGAACATGTGGAGATAATTTATCTCTGTTTAACATATATATTCTTTTTGATCTATCTTGGCTAAAAATAATACAAATACAAATAAGATAATTTAAGTTGGACGAGTGAAATATATTGTAAAATCGTTGTCTTAAAGCTTCCTGTGGATTCAGCATGATAAATATTGACACAACATTGAGCCATCGAGGTGGAAAAATAATCCAATATAAAAGATACTAAACGTCAATGGTCAATCATGAAAGGGTTACAATACAATGTTAACGAAGAATCATCCTTGAACTAAATCCTTGTAAGGGGTGAAACCCCTTATTGGTTTCATTCAGTCCGTCCGTCTGTCCGTCCGTATCAACTCTAGCGGTCGAACGGTTGAACTTTTTCAATTTTTTTTTTAAATATTTCGTAACTATCGTGTCACCGTCATAAAGCCTTTCGTTTTCGGGAGCAAACGGCCACACCCATCGATCACAAAAATTAAAAACTCATAACTCATATACAATTGCACGTATGCAATTGGTTATAAAAATGCAGTAACTGTATCATATTACAGTAGTGTTGTGTCAAATCAACACCCCCACGTGTCACTGGACCACCCTCACGTGCCACTGGACTATATTTGTTAACAAAAAGTGTTCGAAACTGAAGTAAATTATTGCGAACTAGTTTTTTTTGCGTGTTGCGCATAAGCCCCCTAATGTTACTCAGCCGTGCGATCCTTTTTAACGGTCGGTCGTAAATGTTACGAAAATAAGCTTGAATCATTCTTCACAATACATTTAACGTAATTCATTTACAAATCGTATCGTGTTCGTTTTACCCCTTGCTTATGTGCGTTTGCAACGGTTTATTATAAATATTATTGAAAAAAAAAATCAGATACGTTCTGTTAATAAATTAGCAAAATAAGGTCGAATGTTTTTAAGCATCGGTCACTATTTTAAGATAAGTTACAGCATAATATATTTACTGTATAAAATTAATACTTCTCATCCTGATCTAAAAATAAGGCAGTATTTCGAACACTACTCGATTTAAAGGATTCTCTGGAAACAATTTTATAAAGCCATACCGAAATATTAAAATACTTCCCCTCTGAAACAACTCTTACTCAATTCCGTATTTTTTTTCTATAATCAAAGAATAAAAAAAAATATAGACATCACAATATGAAAAGTATGTAATTACTGTAATATTTATACTAATTTCCGTTTTATCTTTTAAATAATAAATAATTACTGTAACAACTTAGAAACATTAAATCCCTCGGGATAATCACCTTTTCCTTCAGGGACTTAAAAAATACCCCCGGGAACCTATTGCAATATTTACGGTATTTACACTACGGCACCAATATCATAATAACAATGTTACGGTAATGTAAAGCACTTTGAAGAGAAAGCTTGCTAGAACAATCGATCCTGAGAGAAAGAAGGACGTGTATTTGGATGAGAGTTAGGAAAGCAGGAGATATTAGATATAGCAAAGTTTTGTAGCTCCTAACAAGATTTTATGTTGCACTCAAGCACTACATTTACAGTATCCCATTTCACTAATGCGTTTCACCTGTTACCTATTTCTCTGTCTACAAAAAAACTTGAGCTAATCTTTGTAGGAAGCAACAAGTTTCCCAGCGAGTCTAGTACAAGTTGATGTTTATGAAACTTCATGAAGTTAAGTTACATTCTACATACTATATATTTTATTATTTTAACGGTAATTAACTGTGAGGATGATATAAAGTTTCGATCGATAATCACACAATAATGCTTTTACCTTTGTTTGGTTATAGTTTTAAGAATATAGACCTTTTAACCTTCATCTTTTGTTGATTAAGTAAGATTATCGTTTCAGACAGGTAGAAACATAAACTTCGTGAGGATTGGATTAGTTATTAGTAGCAATCACGCTAAATTACGAAGGTAAGTTAGTTAGAATTTTGTTATCTAACTAGCTCCTTGTTGACAACAGGTTTTAATTTTTAATGGCTTATGGCTTATAGCGTGTAATTGTCAAATAAAATATTTGCGATCTTTCAGAGCTGATGGATTTATTTTGCGAAATATTAAGTCGCAACATAACCAAGACATGTCAACGGCACACAGGGACATAATTTTAGAGAATTAGGTGATTAATATGAATCAAAAGGATTTATGAATACATGCTTTCGTATGTGGATAAAGGCCAAAGCCTCAAAAACTTCTTTCGATCCGGTTTTTTGAGGTACTCCTGATACTGCTTCAAATTGTAGTAGATACAACCATCTAATGGTAACGCTACACTTGGCCTATATAAATAGGATTCAAGGGTCTCCACAATCATTCTTTGGCGAAGGTCATGCCGAATTGATTTTAATATATACTTAATTTTAAAATAACAAAATTTTATTTAGGCCACAAGTGGATTTAGGGAGGCTAGGAGAAACTACGTAAACGCTGGGAAAATGGAAACGGACATCCTCACTGTTCTGTTGGTTTCGTATCGTTTATTGACATTGCAGCAAATCCAATTATCTTGAATATTTACTCAACTGGTATTCATTATATTTTACTTTACTATGTGAAGACAGAACCTTGTAGATTCCAAACGGGGCCTGAAATTGATAGACCTAAAATCCGAAGAATTGCAACATACTAGCAAACAAGAAATAGTCTTTGGCGTTGGTTTTAAAAGCACCAGAAGTATAAAGTCTCTAAAAGAACGTCTAGAGTCGGGAACGATGATACATACCGATATGCACATATATCATTACATTTTCTGGAATAAATCTCACAACTGAAGTACATCTAAAGATACGATGGAAATATTATTTCACTCGTAATGTGTAATAGAAGTGGGACATTGTAGTGCTTTCTCCAATGCTTTTGTCTCACTCAGATGACAGGTTGTCGCTCAAGTATTTTTTTAAACAGTTAGTAACCTGATTACTAACTGATTCAGGACGGCCATTATCTTGCTAATGCATAAAGAATCGAACAATAGTTTCCCAACGCTTTACGGTAATTTGAAACGCCATAAAATAGCAAAAATGTGAACTTAAAACCTGTAACCAACATGGTTCCTAAAAACTGGTTTTAAGTTACTTACAAGTATAGGTACTGGTAATTGGTTAATGTTCGAATGCGCTTCATCTTGACTTTGCCTTTCATACAAATTCAAAGGATTAAAGATGAAAAGGTCCTTTACAATGTAGACTCTTGACAAATATTAGCAATTTCACTAAATTCTCACCAAGGAATATGTCCACAAAATTAAAGTATTCCCAGTGAGGTTCAATTGGATTTCAAAGTAAATGGATTTTTTCAAGGTAGATTTCTTCGGCCATTTGTAGAAGTGAGTGATTTGCTTTCATGTTTGCTTTCATTTAGTGGGTATTGCTCTATTTTCCATTACTGAAGTCAGAAGTGTGCAGTGCCCCTTCAGTACAGAGGGTAGTTTATATAAGTATTATAAGTTTCCAACAGAACCAAGCGACCAGAACGGCATCTTATCGCAATTTCATTTCAAGAAACGGGAACAGGGTCAGATCTTCATTGACAAATTCGATTAATTTTATAAAGTAACAATTGACCCACAGGGTTATTGTATCTAAAACTTATAATTATACCAGCTAAACCCGGATCCCAAATGAAAAAATGAAGTTACTGTCCGTAGCGGACAGATTAAATACAGTTTCCGGCTCAGTAGCTTTTGATTCCTGTCTCTGCTCTAAGATACAATCTCAGCTCAAGCTGTAGTTTCTCTCCGATTTGTCTTATTCGCGAGAAGGGGGTAAATGTATACATTTTGGATCAGACACAACGAAAGGTTCGGGAAGTATTTCACGTTTTGCGCATCAATTTTTTGGGTTAGTAGTTAGTAGTTTCCCTGAAATCAAGACTTGGGTGAAAGTCAAAGGAAATGTAACTGGTGGTGGTTGAAATCCTCTTGGATTCGGTTCTACAAGTTTCAGTAACGCTCACTCTTCATCCGGCAGCCTTACGATCAAGTCACGATATCATAAACTACAATCCCTTCATTACTTTGCTCTCTCTCTAGAGATATCTAAGTCAGAGGAAACCCAGATTTCTTGATACATCATTCAACAACTTGTCTTATAAATAATTTTCTGGTAGGTTGGGAATATCTTGATTCATTCGGCTCTAGGTAAGTATTACAACAACTTTACTTTCACTTTAGTAAATTCTTCTATTATTCTGCCTCTCGCCGGCGAAATAATTTAACTGGAACAAAACCGGAATCTTGGTTTTGTAGATTCATTGACTTTACTCTATTCCCGTGCTTAAATTGTAAACTTTCACCAACGTAATAAGTTTGTGCTGAAATGCTGCTTTCTTCATAGGGAAGTATTTGTCTGAATTTTCCCGTGAATTACTTGTTTATACATTTTACATTAATCAAATGATAAATTTATAAAATTTAGCATTTCGCTTTTCATTCATTCGACGCTTAATTTGCATCGAATTATAAAAGAATATTAATAGATGAGTTTTTCTCAAAATAAATCCAAGCCGTTGACTTTCGTTTAGCATATTCCAACAAAAAAAAATGAAAGAATGAACGCTATTTTTGTCGATTGCATGACGAGGACAAAATGCTAATTTCTCAATTTTTCAGAGCAATTTTTTGGACGAAATGGCAATTGACGTTGGAGTCGTCATCTTATTTGCGTCTTGTCTCCAGTCTATTATCTTCGCTGTTCCCGTGCATCATTCAAAAGGTTTGTTTTTACTTTTCAAGACTATTTTTATTTAACACTTCATAAATATGATGAAACAAACTGGTTAATTTTATTCCCGCTGAGCAAACACATAAACAAGGTTAATGAAATGAAAAATAATCTACGGTTTTTGTTGTTTATTTCTTTCTTGAACATTAATGCAAAACGAATAAAAATCTTGTTATTCAACTCAGTATTACGGAATCAGGTTCTTAATCACCAACTCGTTGAATTGGAAAATTGGAGTACTCTGTAAACTCTTAAACCTTGGTTGCTGAATGTCAAAGACACAGAAAGCAAAAGCTCATTACACATCAGCATAGTAAAAGTACATAGTAAAAAATATAGAACTATATAGAAGTCGTGTTGAAAGACAAGTTTGATTTAAGTTCTACGCTTCTAGCTGGCTTGTGAATAGAATTTCATTCAGGCTCAGATCTCAAAACCCGTAGAATTGGAGTTATTGAATAATAATCTTTCATGTCATCTTCAATTTCATAAAAGAACCATTTCGAAACCAAAGATATCCAATAATGTTTCCTTGAAAAACTGTCGGAAACGATCCTTCTAGGTCCCGAGATGGAAATGCTTATCAGCATCCACCACACCAGTATTTTTCCACGAAGAGAATATAAGTCATCGAAATCCTCAATTTTCAAATTTCCAGATATTGAGCCATAGCTGCAACTAAACCTCACTAAATTATTTTCAGAATATCTGATTGAACGGGATTTACTTTGCTGTCTCAATAATAATTCAAATAAAAGAAATCGTAAAAGAGGCCAGAGCTTTCAGTTCCCTGTCCATTTAGAGAAAGCAAAACTTTCTATTCTATTTGACAGAGAAAGCCAAAACTTTGAAGACAGGTCAAACAAATCAAAGGGAAAGCAACTGGTCAGGTCCAGAAAAACTAGGTCTAGCTGCATTTTCTATTGAAACTGCTAGCTGTTAACTCCATGTTGAATAGGAAATGTCCTTGTAGCTTTCAGGTGAAAGTGAAAGCTCGAGGTTTCCCATATCAAGCATTCAAATCAAATATCCTACTGTGACTGATGGAAATGGAATATCCACACAAAAGGCCGGACAGAAACCACAGTGTGGTTAGGTTTTGGCTTCTGAATTCCAAAACATTCCCTGTCGAATCACGCAAACAGTTCTGACATGGCTTTTAATGTCCATGTACAAGGGTATTACAAACGATTTGCAATTTCGGTTTGACATTTCCGTGGAATTATGTTCAAATCATACATTCAATAGATTACCGTATCATGTTAAAGGGGCAAAATAATAGGTAGCATGGCTTATCGTTATTACTATACGTTAATTGGATAAATACATATTACTTAATTTAACGGGATCATGCAGTTATTATGTTATAAATATAAATTACTCCGCCTTTTATATCAGCAATTAACGGGTACTGTAAACATTATCGTGTTGAAAGCTCTAACATTCTACCAAGCTCCCTGAACAAGCAATAAAATTTAGACCCATGATACTATCGGTCATCAAATATGTACTAAACAATTTATCAGTCAGGAGAAAGCAGAGAGAAAAGTCCATTTTGTTTTTACAAAACAATAAACGCTTCCAGTAGCCACGGGCTCAAAAGAGAAAGGTTGAAAGGTGAAATGGAATTGCCTTGTCTCCCAGCCGTAAAAACATGATATCTTGTAATAACTTGGTACTGAAATTACTGCTACTACTGCATGACCTTTCATTCATTCCTCGTAGTGAGAGACAGGGGAAAAATAAGTTTACTCGCCGAATCGATTTCGACATTCCGTCCATTTTCGTCTCTGTCTTTTAGTCTTTTGTTGCTGTGTGTCATAGATTTCCAACGTAGCAACAGTTTGGCAGGAAGTGTACACAGTACAGTGATTCCAGCCCACAATTCCATCCCATTTAAGATGAGTCCCTGAGGTACTACAATCCTGTTACTTGCCTTCTATTCTATTCTGGCTGTCAGTAAGGCCCGCAATATTCGACGTAGGGCTGACCGAAAACGCCTACTTTCTTCCTTACTTTCTCTCGGAAGTCTGGAACTGCCTGTTTCAGAGATAAAGTTTTTGTGAAGGGTTTTATTCTTCTTTCTATTATGAACTACTCTCAACAAGTGTTTTTCTCAATCCACACGTAGGAGAAATAGGTGACGGGAAGGTTGTTGAGTCGGGATTTTGGTTGGAGTTCCTTGAATATTGAGTCTGGAGAGTGGGCTTGACTTCCTATTGAATTAGACCGTTTGTATTGGAATAAACTCCCATTGGGATGTATTTTGGGTGGCCGGGGCTATTTTTGGGATAGGGCGTTTCTTCCGAAATAGAAAAAAGGGATATTTTTGCATCAAATCGTATCAATCATTAGTTTCTCTTCTTTAGTCGCCGAAACATTAACCAAAGACTATATGCTATGATTTAGGAACGGTTCGAGTTTAAAAACTCTAGTAAAAACTTGCACAACTTAAAGAGGAGATAAAGTTTAAAAGTGGAGGGGCTGGAATTGGGGTGCGATAATTAATTCCTTACTGCATAGAACCGGATAAATACGGTAAAAGTAAAAGCAAATCTTATATTTTAAGTAAAGGATGAGCTGGAGGGCCCGGAGATTCCTTGGAATGCCATCCTTTTAGAAAGTTTATTTGCCAGGATACCAGGATTCCTGGAGATTCTGTTTACAAGAGAGAAGATCTGCTGGAGACTTGTAGTTCTGGGGTTATTTTTCTTATCCAATTAGCCAGTATATTGAGGGAACCATAGGAGTATAGGGGGCTCAATTCACACAAGAAATTATTGAGCACCATGGCTTCTTCCTGTCACTGCATAAACTTTTTTTTAATATATAAGATAGTTTTCTTGGATGTGCTTAAAGTAAACTTAATACATTGAAAGTTTACTTTTTAATTTTTAATAGTTGTAATTTGAAGAAGAAAGTTTGCCCTCTTTTTTATAAACATTAATTCTAGGAATAAAATGGAATATTGGATTTCAAATTGGAATATTTTCGATGAAGTGTATGACTTGAAAACGAATTTCAGCGAATTTTATCTACAGCGGAGTTTTAGGAATTTGAAAACTTCCAAATTGTTTTTTTTCCAGACTCGAGAATCCCAAAATATGTTTAGCCCCGTATAAATGGATGAAAGTCTGGACTTTGTGTTTATTTGCTCAACTTTTGGAACTATTTTACTTCGTTAACCCGCATTCTACTCTACACAGTCCAAATTGTTGACAAAACTCAAGTCAGTTGATTTTCAACTGTTCTGTTTCCTCGATTCCAGATTTAATTTAAGTTTATAATATTCTTCGAGCATCCACTTGTATGCTTCAAGGACAATGTCAGAAATGGACAGAAATTTATTTCCTACGTATCTCATTGTAGATTTTGAACAGCCATTGATAAAGGCTTCCTTGCTCTGTTATTTATTGCGAATTCGAGGACTGTTAACTCATTATAAATGACCATAATGAACCGACTCAAATACTTATAAGACATGGGGAGTAGGGAAATCGATAAAGCGACACAGGGTTTTTGTCCTCTAGAAACTGCTAATTAACTTAGAATGGGTTCAATTAAATAAAGGAACTTTTCCATTGCATTTCCGTTTCAACAAAGCAGAGACTATTAATAATATGTACTTTTCGGAAGATCTAATGCCTGTGAAGTACTGACGCTTTTATACTTTACCGTCTCAGTAACGTTCAGAAACGCCGAAACGATCTAGTCCTGATATATTACATTCGAAATGGTACCTCAGGGAACCAAGAAGGCCACGGAGTATGTTCTTATCAAAGCAGGAGGTTATATTCGGAATACACATATTGCTGTGCAAATATACTGGGATTTCCAGTTGTCCTAAAAGTTTTGCAATTTCATGATACATTATTCATTAGTTAGCTCACCTTTTACCATCAACCATCACAGCATCCCATTCTTCTGTTCTTTTGAGAGAGAGATGGTAGAATATTCTGATGCTTTTTATGTTGCCAAACTTCTAAAGAATAAAACCTATGCAAAGCAGGGGTTCTATTTCTAAATCTTTAGATCGTGTTTGCAGAAAAATTACTTGAAAGTGATAATGACATTTTCTTTTAAAATAATTCAGTGTCAATTTAAAAGGTATGTAAAAATTACCATAAACTACAAATCACAATGAATTTGATAACTTGCGAAATGTGAGAATATGCGAATTTTGAAACTATACCCTGGGTACCAATAACCCTACTCTAAAACCCCCCGTGTAAAATATTCTAAAAATGAACCCTTTCAGATACACCGAGAAATGTAACCAGTAACTCAATTGAGGATGAATTCCATATCTTCAACCCCTTTGCGGAGAGTAGCGTCGCCTCAAGGTTAGAAGATAAAATGGAGAGAATTTCTGAACTGTAAATAAAGCAGGATGATCTCTAAGTAAATCATTGTAAAATATGTAAATACGATATCCTCTGAAGTATCCTCTTATAATTTAGCAAATTTCCTGAAGATATGACTGAGCAAGAGCCGGTTTCAATGTCTCTGAAACCGAGTCAGAAGAAGAGGGATAAGGAAGAGGAGGCCGATTCCGCAAATGGAAAGTCACCCATCCCGATCCTCTACAAGAAATCTTTCTCCTTTGGAGATGAGCTTGGAAATAGCAAGGTCTTTGCAAATCAAAAGGGTATGCCGGCCGGGTCTTGATTTTATTTCTTCGTCGGAACTAACTCTATATCAAAATACGAGCCTTATTTCTACACATTGACTTTCACTTTAAAAATTATTTACATTGCTAATTTGAGTTTTTTGCGTGACTGCGTATCGGTATTTGACATGCCATTATATTATCTGGTGTCTTATTGAGAGAGGGATTTATGTACATTTTTGCGGTATAAGGTATAATTATACGAGAAGAATTTATCTGCAAACAACTTCGGTGTACCTTTGCAAGAATATGATGATAGGATCAAGTATGCAAAAAGCAATTACGCGTCTGCCGTCCATAGGGACTTTCCCTTTTGCTTAATTTTTAATTCGGACTTTAGGGGTTGAAACGTAGGATCTTGGCGGCTGTGGTTTCGGTATGAAATACGTAATAACGTCTTTGAAAACAACACATTTGCAGATTATGCTGGATTTCCTCCATACACTGGAGCGGTCGGTGGCGTGAGTGGTGTCCCATATCAAAGGCAGAGACGAAGCTATCATCTTCCTATGTAAGTTATTCATTTAGCATAATATCAGCTCAAGCCGGATCTCATTCATTTGGTTTTAATAAAATTATACGTGATGAGATTATGGCTAAACTGGATAGAACTTTATATTTTAGCACATTGCAAGGGTGTCAATTAGCAATTACGCTTATAATTAATGAATTTACGATACTGTAGAGGTTTTGTCATCCATTAAATATTAAATCCATTAGGACAAAAACTGCTCTCTAGCACTAGTCTGTATTTTGATTTTAAGTCCAATGCAGTCTCTACAAATCGATACGGCTAGGCTCTTGTGTTACTTTGCAGCGTGAACTAGAAAATCCCCTAATTTGTCACCAAATACCAATAGCAGTATCATATTTGTCCTTGTACCAATTTGCTCCCCTTGTACAAGCAATTACTCTTCTTCAGAAGCTGTAGCATTGAATTAAGTACTTATCCCTATAGGGAATCCTCCCTCCAATCATCTCTGCACAAGAAGCTTCCATCCGACAAGATGGAAATCCGGCTGGATAACGAAAGGGACCGAGAAGCATTTCTCCGTTTAATGGCCCTCCTGGCTGCAAGAGAAACAAGCCCATCAAATTACAACTTGTTGAACGCTGATGAGGTATCTCTCTTCAAGCCCGATGAGGATGAAGGTAATTTCGAAGACGATGGAGACGCACCACTTGATCTTGGTTATTACGGAGAAGAGCCCTTTGTCCCTGCCTCGGCTTCAGCCTACGATAAACCGATTTCACTAATGAGCTCCGGAGCTCCAGCAGATCTTACCCGAATGGGTCTTCATTTGAGCCAGGTTCCTGGAAGTCATGGCCTGTATCTAACTTCTCCACCCAATGCTCCAGTCGGTATGAATCTCCTTGGAAATCAGCATTACCCTGGAAGTACATCACAACGAATTCTTGATGATGGTAATGGCTTAATTCCTTGATGATATGCATTGGGTTGGAAATTAGGGCTCAGTGATCAGTGATCACGCTGCCTTAGTGTGATTGTCTACTTTGAGGCCAGGAACGGAAACAGAATTAGGTTGTCGTTCTCTAACTTAATTACAGCCATTAGTATTAGACCTTACTACTGTCGATGTATTTATTATGGCATGGTGAATAAAGTTTCACATTCGAATTCGGTTTCGTGACAACATCCCCAGGGGGATATTGGATCAATCTTGTCAGTTGCTGGAGAAAGTTACATTTTGGCGAAGAACTTTTTTCCTCGTCCTTTGGGATAACTTTGGAGGGAAATGAACCAAGTATTGTAACAAAACTCATCATAAATCATAATCATATCGCTGTGGTATTTTTCAATCTTTTACAACTAATAATGGCATGTATAATAGACACAGTTTTGGCTTTAAGCTGCTTTTGCCAAAATTCAGTCGGTACATTTGTCAAAAAATATTCAAACTTATCAAGTCATATTTCTACTGTGTCTGTGTGTAACTTTATTAAAAGCTACCTACAGTTACAGGTTACAGATGTCGATTTTTAACTTGCGTCGTACTTTAGCTCGTTATAAATTATTTTCGTTAACCTAGACCATTCATTTTTTGACAAAAGTAGGAAAATCTCGTCCATGAAAATAATATGAATCATGTGAAAAATGAGACACGTATTTTATCATCAGGAATCCAGAACTTCTGAGTTATGTATCAAAAGAGGACCGAAAAAGTGACAGACTTACATGAAATTGCTTCTTATGAATAGATAAAAATGCTCTTCCCTAGATAGTAGGATTGATGGTCTTTTTATGTTTATACTGTTTATCTAGAATAATGTGTTTTGTTTTGTCGAGAGAAGACTAATAAAGATTAATATTCGTTCCATGAATAATTTCACAGGAGATGAGTGGCTGGATGATGCTATGCCACTTCAAAGTCACTTAAAGACCCGGCGATCGGATCCAAACGCTCTTTTCCGATTCAACCCAGTTAAATCCCATTTCAGAAGATACCTGAGAACTCCGGCTTCTGATTACTTCAATTACGATAATGGACAATTCGGATTATTCTATCCACCTGGATCTAATGGAGGTCTTATTCGGAAACGACGAGACTCACCCGGCGCTTTTGGTAACATGTAAAAAAAAAATCGGAACCCTTGGCTCTTTACGTAGAGCACGGTAGGAGTGTTTAGTTGAAACTGTTTATTGTGTACTGAAAAGGTCATAATTATTAGCTTTAAAAAAAGATGTTTTAAAAATTTCTTTCATTTTTTGGGTGCATTGTTCAAGACGTAAAAACTACAGAACTAGTAAAAATGCCACCATAAAATAAGGAATATATATAGTTTTAAATCTAAATATATTAAAAACGAAAAATTCATTTTTCTTGTTATTCCAAAAAATTAACGACAGAACGGTCATCCAATTGTATAAGAGTAAAGAGTGTGACAATCAAATTATGATAATCGTTCGTATCTAATATTTAATTTGGTGGAATGAAAAAGAAAAAAAAATTGCCAACTAAGGCACAACCATTTCTACTTGTGTAATTTGCTTATTGTGAGCTATAATTTTAAGTTAATTTGGGCTGATGTTGATATACGTACACAAGGTATTGGGGTAAGTGAGTGTTAAATATATAAAGTCTTAAAATGTTATAAAGAATATGTAGTGCACCTTAATTTTCATAGTTTGTTTGAAAGTTAAACCCATTAAAAATTATTTTACAGGTTTGCTAATATAAACGAAGGAAAATTAATTACTGTAACTGTAATTATGACTATATAGACATCTAAACTTACTAAAATGGAGCATGTTCTACCTGAAACGTAAATGTCCTGTGATTATATTCACCCTGAATGAAACATAGGTTCAGAGTCTTGAGATTTTGTTTGCTACATAACATATTTAAAATACAAGATCAAAAATTGTCTGTTTATAACTAAAACTATATAGTAACTGAAAGTATTTCATCATATTATTACAGTATTGCATGTTAATAAAATAGCTTCCGTGCAAATTCTTGGCGTCTCAAATGTTTGAATTGATATATCTTTCTAATATATTACGACTTTAAATAAGACATCATAAATGTAAATCCAATGTCGAAAATTCCCATCCTCATGTGGATCCAGATCTTGAAATGAACTTTAAGAGAGTTGTATAAAAATGAGCAGAGGTTAATTCCTAATTGTAACGAATCAACAATTTAAATTCTATGTAATTGAGAAACAATTATTGAAATTTCCGGTGCTTTAATGAATTGTAAAAGTACAGAATCTCATTAAATTATTTTATTTGCCCCTATAAAAAATTGGGTGCTCTCAATTATTGTCTAGAAATTGTAAGCTTTTCGATAGATGCATAAAAATGACTTCGACATTAATAAGACACGCGTACTTTTTAGTGTGCATACATCTTTTTGCATCTGGATTAAAGCACATGAAATGCTTGAATCCGACATCTTAAATAAGTACAAAGTATAGAAAATAGTGGAGAAAGTTGGTGCATGCTCAACTTCATATAATAGTATGACTACATCCTGCTCCATACAATACAGCATTGTTTCCAATGTGCTTTTATATAGTAAGGAAAGGACGCGTCGGAGAAAGTACTTAATTTATTGCGTTTTGCGTCTGCCCGACCGGACCTTGCTTGTAGAGTGGCAGGTGTATGGCAACTTGGCAAGTGTGAAGTAGTAGTGAGTGGTTGTTTATGGTGGTGGTGGTGGCTTGGTTAGACCTAGAATAGTTTATTTTTATTTTTAAATATTATAGCTTGTTTCCTGTATTCTTTGACCAACCATTTGTGATTTGATAGTCTAAGTCCAAGTCCAGTCAATTCCCATTTCAATTCCGAAGCTGCGTTCTAGAGTCTTCTAGTTTTATAAATATGTGTTAAATCAGTGTCTGGCTGGGAATCTGGAATCGAAAGACCTTTCCGTCGAAAAGATTTCGATCGGTGATCTAATGCTGACATCGAAATTGTGAATTAAAAGCGTAAGTACATTGGTATTTGGTAATATTCCTGAATTTCTGATTCTGTAATCTATGTATTATCCAATTCTATGATGTGTTCTAACTTCTAATTCTAGCACGGATGCACATAATCAGAATCGAAAGACAGATTTTACCGTCAGTATTGATTGAGTATTTGTTACATATTAATTTTTTAATTTTTTAGGTGCTAATAAGTCAAACGTTTATAAAGTGGTGAGGGTCACTCGCCACCCACTGTCACTGACTAAAAAGAATTGAGAATACGTTTAAGACTTAAGAATCAAGATTGCAAAGGTGAAAGGCAGAAGTACAAGTGGATTAAGTGGGCAACAGTAACAGTATGGATACAAAATCGAGTAATTGCAACAATAATGACGACCACCCGTTGTCGAATTTAAATAAGAAGGATGGAGAAGTCGAATCGTTGACTAGTGATCATGGAGCGACAGCACTAATGGCAGTACACATTGACGATAATACTTCTGAGGTGCCACTTGGATCAGCCTCAGATAACTTGGATTATAATGAGCAAGTTCTTGAGAACCGAGAAGAAGCTAGTGGTCAGAGTCGTCCGTTGGTCAGAGACTGTGTTATTAAGATGCTGGATGAAATGGACGAACGAGTAATTACAATTTTAAATTTGCATACAAAATATTGGTTTGGTTTACTTTAGAAGATATCCATCTTTGATCTTATCTTTTATTTTACGGTCGGTCAACTGACTTGCCCTCCGCAGCATTTCGTACATTCATTTCATTTTAAATAATGCTTATATAAATCTAAAACATACAAACTAACCCTGTCCGATTTGTTGTTTTTTATGTTAAATTTTTTTTTATGTTATGTTATGTTTTAGTAAGACTGTCATAGTAAATCAAAGTGTCATTTCCCTTATTCCACTCCACTCTTACTTAAATTTTAAAAGACGTCTCTTTTCTCGTGTAATAATTAAGGTGTTCAAGCTATCAAAGAAAATAGTACTACTAAAAACAAAACTTATATATTTTAGGTTGTCGTAAAACGGTGAAACATGTTAGACATTTATTTTATATTGAATTTCTGCTGAAATAGGTTGAAAAGCTTCGATCGGCAGCCATGAAGCTTGAAAACGAAAGAGACGATGTTCTTTCGTCTTTGGATACATTTTTGAACACTCAAATGATTTACGACTTGGATGCCATTGACGTCGATGAAATAACGAGATACATAGAACGACTTGCTCGACGTTGTATGACGGTGCACATCGATATTACAACAGATAGATCTTCTGTACAACTCGAGGCTCTCCACAAGGTATTTTATTTTTAAATACAGAATCATCTAAGTAAGTGAATTAACTCCATAATAGCGTAGGCCTAACTAATGTAACATGTGCATACATCCTTTTAGGTAAACAATTTGATTGATGCAATGATTCGCGAGATGAAGAGGGATGCACTTGCTGCACGTCGAATGTGTCTGGCCTATATTAACTCGTGCTCAGAGCAGTTATCGAAGGAACATCATAGCACAGGTATACAATAATATAGGACGTTTTCTGATGGTCATTGTCAATATCAATTCCAAGGGTTTGCAGTTTTTACACCGTTTAAATTTAACATCTTCTTTTTTTGGAGACTAGATTCGGCTTTTGAAAATGCTGTTCTTGGATGTACTATTGAAGATCAAAAACGGATAAAAAAGCGGCTTCATGGTTTATACACGTATTTTAAGGCCTACAACCGATCTACTTCGCTTCCTGAGGAAATGGAAGACTTGGATGATGTTGATGTTAAATCACAGGTCGAATTTAGTAATCTAAAAACGCATTAACTGAGTAAACCTCTTTTCCAGTTATGAAGGTCGGATTGAACGGTAATTATATTATACAGCAAGGCCCTAAAGATCTATAACGACCAGATCTTTAGGGCCTTGTTATTCAGTAAAACGTCCCTTATAACTTCAAATCTAAGAACGTATAGTTAGTTTGTGCAAAACTAAAGTTGGCAAGTATCACAAAGTTATAATATTATTAATAGTATATCAATTTCCGCGATGTTTCTGGGCAGTCGAATTAATAGTCGGGTTATTGAATTTATTTATTGAGCCCTCTTCCTAATTAATCTAATTATGCTGCCATTAACAAATTCACAAGCCAATAGGATGCAGGAAGTATAAGGCGTTGAATAACAATCCCATCGATCAATCTCTGACTGATTTACAAGATATGAGATCGTCTGTGTTGATGGTTGTTGGCACAGAATGGCCTTCGGGGTTAGACATTAAAATAGGCGATGTAATATATCGTTATCCTCGAATAGAAGTAGCGAACACAGTTCAGGGATAATTAAAAATTCGGCAGAGAATAGGATTTATTTCCGAAAAAGACAGAGTTGAGGCCGGAATAGGATTTATTTCCGAAAAAGACAGAGTTGAGGCCGGAATAGGATTTATTTCCGAAAAAGACAGAGTTGAGGCCGGAATAGGATTTATTTCCGAAAAAGACAGAGTTGAGGCCGGAATAGGATTTATTTCCGAAAAAGACAGAGTTGAAGCCGGAATAGGATTTATTTCCGAAAAAGACAGTTAAGAGCGTAATAATTTTAGGAATATTGTATAGCTGCAAACTTTCCATCTGTCAATAATTGGCAGTTGGACTTCCAAAGGTAAAGGAAGAAAAGTTGTAATAGCCATTAAAACGAGACCACGGAAAAAGAATCTCAATAAAGGTAAATTGAGTGATCACTGGATTCATTACGCATCAAGATGATCCATGATTCTTATTCTATAATCTCGTTACACTCGAATAAATGTGGCGAACACAGTTCAGGGACAATTAAAAATCGGCAGAGAATAGGATTTATTTCCGAAAAAGACAGAGTTGAAGCCGGAATAGGATTTATTTCCGAAAAAGACAGAGTTGAAGCCGGAATAGGATTTATTTCCGAAAAAGACAGAGTTGAAGCCGGAATAGGATTTATTTCCGAAAAAGACAGAGTTGAAGCCGGAATAGGATTTATTTCCGAAAAAGACAGAGTTGAAGCCGGAATAGGATTTATTTCCGAAAAAGACAGAGTTGAAACCGGAATAGGATTTATTTCCGAAAAAGACAGAGTTGAAACCGGAATAGGATTTATTTCCGAAAAAGACAGAGTTGAAGCCGGAATAGGATTTATTTCCGAAAAAGACAGAGTTGAAGCCGGAATAGGATTTATTTCCGAAAAAGACAGAGTTGAAACCGGAATAGGATTTATTTCCGAAAAAGACAGAGTTGAAACCGGAATAGGATTTATTTCCGAAAAAGACAGAGTTGAAACCGGAATAGGATTTATTTCCGAAAAAGACAGAGTTGAAACCGGAATAGGATTTATTTCCGAAAAAGACAGAGTTGAAGCCGGAATAGGATTTATTTCCGAAAAAGACAGAGTTGAAGCCGGAATAGGATTTATTTCCGAAAAAGACAGAGTTGAAACCGGAATAGGATTTATTTCCGAAAAAGACAGAGTTGAAACTGGAATAGGATTTATTTCCGAAAAAGACAGAGTTGAAGCCGGAATAGGATTTATTTCCGAAAAAGACAGAGTTGAAGCCGGAATAGGATTTATTTCCGAAAATGACAGAGTTGAAGCCGGAATAGGATTTATTTCCGAAAAAGACAGAGTTGAAACCGGAATAGGATTTATTTCCGAAAAAGACAGAGTTGAAACCGGAATAGGATTTATTTCCGAAAAAGACAGAGTTGAAACCGGAATAGGATTTATTTCCGAAAAAGACAGAGTTGAAGCCGGAATAGGATTTATTTCCGAAAAAGACAGAGTTGAAGCCGGAATAGGATTTATTTCCGAAAAAGACAGAGTTGAAGCCGGAATAGGATTTATTTCCGAAAAAGACAGAGTTGAAGCCGGAATAGGATTTATTTCCGAAAAAGACAGAGTTGAAGCCGGAATAGGATTTATTTCCGAAAAAGACAGAGTTGAAGCCGGAATAGGATTTATTTCCGAAAAAGACAGAGTTGAAACCGGAATAGGATTTATTTCCGAAAAAGACAGAGTTGAAGCCGGAATAGGATTTATTTCCAAAAAAGACAGTTAAGAGCGTAATAATTTTAGGAATATTGTATAGCTGCAAACTTTCCATCTGTCAATAATTGGCAGTTGGACTTCCAAAGGTAAAGGAAGAAAAGTTGTAATAGCCATTAAACGAGACCACGGAAAAAGAATCACAATAAAGGTAAATTGAGTGATCACTGGATTCAATACGCATCAAGATGATCCATGATTCTTATTCTAAAAATCTCGTTGTGATAGTAAACATTAATCGCTATTAAATGATATATAGGAGAAAGGATCACAATAAATGTCCAGAATTCCGTAAATAATTGCGCATACCAATTTCATCCACAACACACGATAAATAATTGCGCATACCAATTTCATCCACAACACACGATTAAAATACTTTTCGAAGGTTAAAACTTTTAAGACATAATATAGTTTATTGAATTGTATCCTTTCCCCAATGACATGCCAGATTAAAAATTGTTTTTACATATATTTACGGTTACTTACAGATAGTATATTACCGATTGTAATCATCCGTGAATTTTTGTTTTAGTTACTGTAGGGTCCTACTCAGAGCACAATGTTTGCTGTATGCTACAGTATGCTTGAGATATGCAAATTCCTAAATATCTTTCCTACTATTCGCATTGCTGAAAGGAAAGACTTTACCTTTGCTGAAGATTTTTTCCTGTGAAGTTGTATCGTAAACATTTTAATTATCTTCTTGCATTAGCGAGACTTTATGAATTGTATAACTCTTATTCTATGAATTCTGTTTTTTTTGCTTTCCGATCTGCGCCACCGGTACCGGGTACGCCATTAATATTAAGTTGTTTTTAAAAGTATCGAAAAATGTATTATTTTGTTATGCTATGGAGTGTTTTCGGCGATTTCGCATATTTGATATAAACAGTAATGAAATAAATAAACATAATGTATTCAATTTGTGAGAGTAGAAATTATTTTTTCCAATGATAAAAATACAGCAATCATGAAGTGAATTTTAAGCATCACATATCTTGAAACGGGCATTGGCAACACGGCCTAAACAAGCTTCCATCAAAGGCCAAACTTAAAACATTTTTAGATTCACAGGAGTACGGCTATAAAAGCCTCGTTTTGTTCTCCGAAATCCAATGAATCCTCCCATAGATTCGGTAATATAATCTGGATATTCTGAATCATTGTTAAAAATCCCTTCAGATGTAAGTTTTCCGTTAAAAGCTCTTTGAAGAATGCAGCCCTTAAGTCTCCTTCTAGCTACAATTTGTTTCAGGGTGTCTTCGTCCATCCCCAAATGTCCTCGATTTCCAACAAATCGAAGTTCTAGTTCCTCGAGATTTGGCATTTCCAATGCCAATATACGAATGTCGTCTGTCCCTATTGCCATATCTCCGAAGTCGATCGTAATCAATGTTTTGGGGAGGTGACGAATGTTGATTAAACTCCTTACAGAAAGGGTAACAGTCCAGCCCCTTAATGCCAAGTATTTGAGATTTCGACATGGTTGGAAAACGCTACAGTCGAATTGAACTGGTGTCAGATTCTCAAATAGAACGATTCGATAAATGCATATCTTTGTTAATGATTTAAAGTTGAAGTCTACGATCCTCTGCACAAAGTCCAATCGGTAAAACACTCCAACCATTCTGAATATTTGAAGACATTTCTGGTCCCTTACAATTGGTGACCATAAGTTGGAATATGGCAGGGAAACCAAGGACAAAGGTATAATCTGAAGGCATTCTAGTTGGACGGTTTCTTGTAGCTTATTCGACAAGTTTAGTAGGATTTGATCCTCGGCAGGCTGCAAGTCTGTTTCTTCAAAACCTTGATTGATTAGAATTGGATATTCCAGAGTAAATTTCTGAATCGTGGAGGAATGGCTATTGAGAAATTGCATTACAGATTTATTGATTTGAGGCTGTTGATCCAAATCGTAGATGTAGTCTATTGTAGCGGAATTAAGTCTAGGAAAACAATTTTTCATCACAGCATTGACGTTCTTGATGATTTTTTTGGCATTCCATTCCGTCAATAAGTGGTGATCCATTTCTGCAACTTTTCCTCTGATAATAAAGACTTCCAGGATAGGGAAATCCAATTGAAGACTTGATTCCTCCAAAGTATTGAAGACTGCCAGATGAAGTGAAAGAACCGACAAGTAGGGAGCATCGGCAATTAATGAACCGAAATTCACGGAAGGAATGCTCCCTAAAAAAGTAATTTGGTCAACAATTTCCGAATTTTTGAATTTTGGTAGTTCTGATTTCAAAGGTCCAAAAATGAAGTCCCTAAAAAGTTAAATGGTCCTCTTCAAATGTCAAGCCATGTCGCTGGTGCTTTTTATATTCAGCACATTAGTCAATTGTTTCGTTGAAATTAATGCAGCATAATGAATTCTTGCCTGATTCTGTTAAAATAGCCATAAAAGGCCGAGTATTGTTCCAAGGAGTTGGTATTATCATTAATATTTCCTACAATGCAGTGTTGTATACCGACATTGGAAATTATACTTGGATCATGGTAGATTGGCAGAATTTGCTTCAGAGCGTTTTTAGAACTCCCATCAGTTAGGGTATCGAATTCAGAAAAACTGCCTATTCGAATTTCCATCCCTACCATTTCATCCATTATGTATTTCCATCGTTTACAAACAGTTCGTATATGATTTCGGTTGGGGAGTTGAATTGAATCAAATATCGGAGCAAGGAGCTATTCAAAAACGAAAGTAAAAAGTAAGTTACTTTTGGTTTCTGATTATGTTTTTAGAAATGTTATGTATTTAGAAAAATTATACATCATACTTTTTTTGTTAGATTTTTTTTTTTTTTATTTTTTTTTTACTTCGCATGGTAGGTTGTTTACGTGGGTTTGGGTTTTGAAATTGTCGGAAACTGGAGCAGTAGAGCTAATGGAAGTGGTCGAACTTGAATTGGGTGGAAGTACTCTGGGAGTATTCATTATTTCCAAGTATCATGAATGAAGGCTCTATTCCGCTCAAAGACTGCCAAGGACGAGGACTACTTCCTGGTTCATGAATTAGCAAATCTACAAAGCATGCTAGAACAATACTAAAATTTTGAAACAGTTTGTAGTTCTGTTGCCTGTAAAACTATGTCACTTCAACATCGCTATATCATAGTTATTTGTAATCTTTGATTAGATTTGAGTGTAATCTAAAACTGGTCCAAGAAGGACGTGCTGAAATCCGTATAATTGGCCTCTGTTTGTTGCTTTGTTTCGTGTCTATGGGGAGACAATTTAAAAGTATGTTGTTCAAATTGTATTGCATAAAGCTTAGAAAAACGAGCGTCATTTCCAGTACGACCCTTCATGAAATCCTTTAGGACACAAGCTTGAACACTACCATCACCTATCGCCATCTTATCTTAGTCATGGTGTATCGTCAATGCAAAAATTTATCATTTTTTTAATGCGTAACTCGAACAATTAGTATATAGAATGTGAATGCGAATTTGAATTTTTGAATAAATGATATGATTTTAGAATTATAAAATCACAATAGTTCGTGTATTTATTAATTGATGTTGCCGTGCTAAGAGTATGAAATGATTATTCTATTGTCAAAATAGTATTTAATAGATTGATAGGCTTGAAATACTAATCTCGTAGCATCTCTATTACCTATTACTACAATACATCATAATACTTTGGTATTAAAAAAATGGTGCATTCTGTATGTATATTTGTCTATTTTTCTTATAGCATATCACGAAACAGAACGGAACTAATAAGGAGAAATTAAAAAAATATATCTCATTCATTATATGGAATTTCTTCTTTGAGGATCAAGATAACTGTGTGCTGGAATGCTGATATTAAAATTTAATCCAATGCAGTATCTTAACTCTAATTACATTTTTACTGTCCTGACCTGATGTTACAGTATGTTTTCTTGTGATCCATCAAATCAACCTTAGGATACCTAACACAATGGAAATACGACAAAAAATCTCAAACGCAAAAAATTTGTATTACTTTTTATATATTAAATATTTATAAAATTCCAATTGATATGAAACAGTATCATCAAACCTATTAATATCCTCATATTGATTGAACTTAGCAGCTACTGCTACTAGATTGAACTATGAAATATTTAAAAACTATTTACGCGATTAAACCGCTCCTCTGAGATATTGCAGTTAATTGAAGCAATTTTAATGTAATGAACTTTCCTTTTGGATTGTTACTTCCTGCAAGGATACTTGTCTGCAAGTACTTTTATTTTCTAAGCCTATGGAAATAAATCCTTATTTTTCAGTTCTGCTATGTATTCAAGTATGTGAAATCCATGGAATGCAAAAATGATCTACCCCTACCGTTTCCCAACGTTTGTAAGCTGCTCAAGAAAAACATCAAAAACAACAATGTGATCTGTGATGTCGAGTAAAGATGGGATATTGAATTGGAAATTGGAACGCGTGTTGCAGAAAATACTCGAAATCTCGAATATTTTCTTTTTATAATCCTATTCAGTAAAACTTGAAAGTGATCTGCATTGTTATCCATATGTATATTAAACCGATCAGATTTGTTACAATTTGTTACAAAAGTGGGATCAAAAACTCGGCAACGCTAGAAGCTCTAGAATTTGCTCTAATTCCTCAAATGTTTATAACTCGCCCACCTTCGTTTTCAACAGCTTATTATTAAGGGACGTAATAAAGTAGGTGAAATTGTATGTACTTTCTTGTATTGTAATCGCATTTAATAAAGCTGTCTGTGCATTATAAGCCCGTCTCTTTTGGCAACTCTTCCTTCTTCCATGCACTCATCAATAGAGATCTAGAATTACGGAGTTATGTTTAAAATTTTATAATATATGGACCACGGGCTTCCGACACTGGCACACTTTCAGAAGATTAGATACCACGTTCCCCACACAACATCACCCCCCCCCCCCCCTCCGTAACCGTTTCCAATGAACCGTTTTTAGTTCGGAGTTCGGACCATATTTTATATTTATAATGGCATGGTTGTTGACTGAAATTAGTGAAACATCGATGGTACATGTAGATTATGGGAAGTGGGATGGATGGAGGGCAGTTACGGGTGAAATGATATGGCTAACCTCCCACGATCTTTGTACATTGTGATTAAAACTTACTAGACGTTCTAATGTTTTTGTCAGAATGTAAAAGCACGGAGAAAGGGGATGTAACCCGATAGAATATGCCCTGAACGAAGCTAATAAAGGTAAGTGAAAGCTGAAAGTGTAAGCCCACCAGGTATATATAAAGTGGGATGGTTTGGGAAATAACTCGATACTTCAACGTCTCAACTTGTCAGGTTAACAAGGTTCCTTTCCTGTTCAATCATTTGTTTTATATTCCGGAGCCACAGATTACGGACGTTTAACGGGTTACCAAATCAAATCAGCTTTAATTGAACAGAAAGTATTTTCACTTTTAAATCAGAAATCAGAAAGATGATGAAACTTGAATTTATTTCATCGCTTATTAGCTTTTTCATAGTCCTATATCTTCATTCAGTCAAACCTCATCCAACAGGTAACGAGGGGTTTTCAGTTAACACACATTGAATCTTATTAGTGATTTATTACAGCTTAAAATTATGAACCATCCGCGAAACAAGAACAAAAAGTCATTCTTATTTTAAATTTTTACAGTTTTAAAGACAATATTTTTCTGTAAAAATAATTGAAAAATGACCTCCAGATCGTCTTAATTATTAAAATTCACTTTTAAAATAGCAGTAGCACCTTCTTTTCATTCATAAGAGGATCCAAAAAGTTCACAATTTAAATAGCTCAGATTTATTATTACATATCTCTACAAAAATTTTCAGACTTAAATGATCTCAAAAATCATGTAAAGGCAGATGAATCCAGCTTGCGGTCTGTTCCCATTCCATACCCAAAGTAAGTCCTTACATTTTCTTGTGAAATAATCAGAAAGACATTGATTGCTGAAGGATATTTCCGAACAGATTATCAAAATACATAAAATCGTTGTAAAAATAAACCATCTAATTTACTCTCGTAAACTCAGGTCTTCGACGGAACAACCCCTGGATACCATAAATCCCATTCCTCCTGTAAATTATCAGGTTTCCCCAGATTCTGGAATAATGGAGCATAGTAAGATTACTATTCCGATAGAACAAAAGCACCTTGGTGAAAGAGACAAATGTTATTAGATTGTAATTGCAATTATTATAGGCCAAGGAAAATTTCTTCCTTTTTCCAGACAAAGACGAAGTTCAGGGTGGGTTTTCTATTCAATAAATCGTGGTTTTAACTAAAGATGTCCAATGAAAATGAGATTACAGAAGAATGCTTTATTTTAAACAGGAAAGGAGAGCTGCAAACTCTATTTTCAGGAAATTGGGGTGGCCAAAATCCTGAGTCCTTTTTGCGACTTCTCAACCTCCTTACAACCAAAGAGAAGGAAGCTGTCTTTTCAGAGGACGAATACGATGATGATGAACTGGATCCCGAACCAATTGATCTGGTCTACTATGGAAAGAAACCTTACCCACTTGTTGTAGAGTCTACCCCGAAATCTAAAACGATCAATGTTCCCTTACAAGAACCGATCTCGCTTATGAGTTCAGGAAAGACACGTGAGTTTAACATGGGTAATGATCATCACAATTTAATAAAACATTAATAAATCAATTTTTTACCGGTTTTAGTATTTTGATTAAATGAGAGGGAAGTGATTTTGGGGGGGGGGGGGGGGATATTTCAGTATTAACGGTAACTCGTTATAAACCGGTTTATTTTATACAAATTCATTCAGATGACGACCCGATAAAGCTACATGCTCATAGATTGAAGAAGTACGGATATCCTAATGCTCCCTTCGCCAAAAGAGCTTACTTCAGGAAAAATACGCCGTTTGGTCAGGACTTGGATTTCTATTATCCTTTACCGTATCAGAATGAGAAAAAGGACTTCACTATGGTAACTGGTAAGGACGTTTTATGATGATGTAAAGTGGCGTAGAAATCAAAAGATACTTTGGAAGGTCTAAAAATATATCTTTTTTACTGGTTAATTACAGTTACCTAATGGTGAAATCTCATTGACACCCCAAGGGCTTATTTCACTTCGGCACATTCTTTACACACCTCAACAAATTGAAGAAGGTGTTCCCGTCATTCGGCGGCCTATTCTATAAAATACTTCTGCATCAAAATTCACTTAGGATTACTCATTTTGTGGGAAATGGCTCATTCATATCATGTACTGTATGATATTATCCAAGCCATATAAATATTCCAGTAATTTTCTTATTTAACCTAAGCCTTGCCAATTATTGCTGTTCTTCTGATCATTGGTAAATGTAAAAACATGGCTTTAACAGTTCAAATTGGCGATTTGAGTAAATACAATAGATATGATTTTGTAGTGTATTGATAGAAATAAATAATTAGTTCCAGTTTGTTTTTATTTTATGAAATTAGGTATTACAATAAAACAATCAACTGAAAATCATTAAAGTAAATGAAACATCTCAATCTATCATAGTAGTGTCTGTGAATACAATATTATCTGATTGGAAATTAAATTCCACGTATTAGCAACAACCGGTGGTAGTCAAATGTCTGTTCGAATTAATTAGCATACGATTCGGAGAAGCATCACTCGTAACATTTGTAAGGTGAGATGTCAAATTAATGCTATAAATAGTCACACTGATGGGTGCCCATGTACTCGAATGAACACCAATAAACCTCACAATTAGTTTCATCATTAGACGAAGCTTGAAAATAACAACATATTTCCTAGAAATGCCCTTTGCCTTACGTGTTATGTCACGAATTTGTTGAGACACTTCATGTTTTCAAGCTCTTAGGTTTCAACCTGCCAGGTTCATCCAGCCAAAAAATATTATAATCTCGGCAACATATTTATTTATATGATACTCTCCTGTTCGTTCATTGCTACATGTAGTTACACATACTTTTTATCGTAGTATCATATTTCTACATACAATATCCAAATCCAACCACTTGATCCAAACATCGGAACTATCGCCGTGTTGCTATTGTATTTGCAGATCCGTATCGTCTCCGGTTGTCCTGGTCTTTGGAATCCCTTTGCCCTTTGTTAAAATGAGAGCCTGTAAAACCACTATTTTCGGTTTGTGATGGAGCCTGGTTTCGCAGTCTGCTATGAGGACTCATTCTTGTAAATAATAGGGCCGACGTCCCAGAAGGTTGGCCTCTACTACTAATTTCGTCATCCATCCTAAATATAGGAATGAATCGACGAAATCATCAAATAAAAACAGGAAAAACTTTAAATCTTACAAGTCCAACTTCCACGGCATTATCTGACATCAGACATGAAAAGTACCCTTACCCTGCATAATTGTGGCTTGAAGATAGCATCCTCGTCAATCCAGAGGCTGTTGAAACAGCGGAACCATGGACGGGAAGTTTGTTCAACCGGTTGTACAGTTTGATTAAAGCCTTGTCGCCCTGAATCCGATGATTGACTAAAGTTTTCAGGTAAGGGAATTGAACAAGGAGTCTCTCCAACATGGATACAGCACTCTAAAGTTCACGAACGCCCACGTGGAAACCGTAATTAGTCGTACTTGTTAATTATGGAAATTCGATCATGGCTAATTAATTAGTATTTCCGGACTTCATAATGAGATTTTTAGCTTTGTAAAAGTTGTAGCTCCGAAACCCCTACGACACCTTTGTAATTTGTGGCAGTTGATGGGAAAACGCACCTCTAACTTGCTGACGGTAAATCGAAGTTTGAGATCTTTTTGGACCAACTCATATTGTTCGGCTGGAATAGAGTTCCTGATTTCCCTCAAGAGTCGAGTGCACATTCCCGACCATCGGTTAACTTTCTCCTTTTGACGACATAGCTCGTTCTGAACTTTAGAAGCTTGGGTTTCCTTCATTTGGCATAATTGAGCTGAAACCTGGCTCTCCCGATCCAGTACAACTAACTGTTGATTTAACTCTTCCGTATGGTCTCCCATCATCCCTCGGAATTTCATTGCCCTGTTTCTCCGAAGTATGATTTCTTTCTCCTGTTCAGTCAATTCTTCTAACGCTCTTATTTCTCGGGCTGGGAATGGAGTAAATTAGATTAGACACGATCAGTTATGTTTTTGGGTTGTAAACGACTTAATTGATTCAATACTAAATACCAAGCAAGGAATAAAATAAAAATCTGAAAATAGTAATACATCTTACAATTATCATCTGCGGGGGTTAAAGTGTCTTTCAATGCTGCATTCGAAGCTTGCATGATTTTGTGTACGTTTAGCAACCCCTCAAGTTCCTTTTCACCTTCATTCAGTCTCATTTTCCACCTTTGGACCTCTCTTTTCATTCATATTCCAAAGGGGGTTAAAAAGGTTATGTTTAATATGTTGAGGAGTCATTGATAACATTCGTAATGAAACAAATAGGAATAAACAGAAAATAATTTGAGCCGATCTGTTAAACTCACACTTGAAGGGTCTCCCTTTCACGAGCAGCTTTTCGGACCTGGTAACCTAGGGATTGTTGTTCCGGACTTACGTCTTCTGGTCCAGACATGAGTTTTGTCACTAGTTCGTACCTGGAAGTTATCCGGGTAAGTTGCGAAATCAATTTGGAAATTCTAAATGATTTTGAACGGTTTGATGCAAAATAATAAGAGAAGCTGAACCTTCCTCTCAACTTTTCGGTTCGGGACAGCATATCCGCCTTTTGCACTCTAAGCTTTGACACGGCTTCGCCGAGAGCTTTTTGTCTTGATATATTGAGAAGCCTGTGATTTTCAATCTCCGCTTTCCTCTCTTTTACAGCCTGGAACAGGCAGACGGAAATAATAAATCGGTTTTAATTTTGTCATAGTCGACATGAATGAGTCCTTCTACACTCCTGTTAGCTTACCCAGTGGATCGTGTTTCTAATTTCAGACAAGCCGAATAAATTCTGCCGTTCGGATTTCAGGGCGTCGGATAGTCTTTTCAGGTAAACGCGTTCTAAACTGTGCCGGACTTGCTCGTCATTGTACTCTTTGATTGCTTGCATCATCAGTTTCTCCAGTCTTAAAAAAGCATTATAAACGGATTTAAGTACCTATGATACCCTAAGATCGGACTATTTTTATTGAACAACAAAACAAACCCATGGGAGTGCATATCACACTGTTGTAGCTCAGCTTCCAGTAAATCCTGTTCCCTTCGATTTTTGCCAATATCCCCGTTGCATTTGTGAGTCATTGCTTGAACGTGCTCGAGTTCGGATGTGATGTATTTTGCTTCTCGTGTCATTTTTTTATCAGCTTCTCGAAGTTCCCGAACCGTCGCTTGTAAATCGAAATATTTCGGATCAATAGACTGATTCGAGATTTTGCTTATTCTGTTCTCCATGATACTGCAGTCCAAGTCCATGCGGTATATCTGACCGGATTTCTTTGCCACCTTTAAAGAGAAGAGACAAACAAGGCATTTAATATAAATTAACGGTAATGTTCTTATAACCGATTCAGTTGAAAGTAACGTACATAGTCCATATTGACCAGCTCCTTATTTTGTAAAATTGCTAGGTTATTTTGAATCCTCTGAGTCGTTGTTTCCAGATTTCGAATCTCTGCCTCCGTGACGGACTTGTCGTTGCTCCTTTCCCAAAATTGCTTTCTAAGTACAGCCATTTCCTTGACCAACAACTCAGTAGAGTTTTCCTCGTCATCTAATATTCTCTCCAGTTCCTTCATTCGCTGGTCAGCATTATTTTTCCCTCGTAGGATGTCAATGATTCTGTCTTTAAGCTTCTGCACAGCCCTGCTAGACCTTGTGGCTTTGGCTTGATAAGCCCTTATCTTCGCTTCGATTGCTACTAATTTTTCGGCGAAAGTCTTAGTTTGCCCGCAAGCATGTTGAATCTCCATTTGGGACAATGTGCAGGCATCTTTAACGGATCCGAAGATGTCCTTCTCCTCTTGAATTCTTCGACGAATTTCACCAAGCCTCCTGTCAAGTTCTGATAAGAACAGTTCCGTACCGCTTATGCCACAAGACTCTTCTTGAAGTCGTCGTTCTTGGTCCTGAAGCCCCTCAGTCACTCGCCGGTGCCGATTTCTTGTCGCATAATATTCCTGACATTAAAAAGCGTAGGATTATAATTTACAATGGCAAATTGTGCTGTCCCTTTGGCTATTTTGGTTAAGCCTACACAGTTTTACAAATGTTCATAATATTTTGTTTACGAACATCAGCAATTTCTTTCATATCCGCATCTTTTCCACTCATAGCTTGGATGGTTGAAGCCCACATGGAAATCATTTCCTGTCGCTGACGATGTACTTTACGGAATTCGATACTGAGCCTGTCAAACTGTTCCTGATATTTGGATGTGTTCATAGCTTCTTGATCCAGCTCGTGTCTCAATTCCTTCCTCTGTGCCCCAAGCTCTACTTTCGAATTTTCAAGTTCCTTTTCCGAAATAATTTGTTCGAAATAAAAATCGCCTAATGATCGTCATTTAATATGCTATTTTATTACATGAACAGCCGTAACTTACCCTGACGATCTTTTCGTCTTCATTGCTTAGCTTTTTTACTTCTCCCCACTCTTGATCATACATTCCCAATCTATCTTGATATTTCTGTAAAGCTCCTGTGTCAAAGTCTATTATATCGCGGAGTTCTAAGATTCCCCGAAGCCTGCGATCCAAATCGCTCTAGGAAATGAATCATATTTAATCGATACTTTTAATGTATTGAAGAAACATTATAGTTTGAAAACTACGATGCCTAACAAACGAACCTGCATGACTTCCGATCTCTGTCGGCATTCCTTAATCTTACTCTCGGACTTGATTTTCTCCTGGACAATTTTACTTTGCATTCTTTCTGATAATCCCAAGAAGTTTTTTTCTTCTTCGATGATGTTTCGTTTGTTATCAAGAAGGCTCTATTGTTTTAGAATATTTTAATTGGATGAGGTAATAAAAATAGCCCTGATCAGTTATTTCTACGTTTATTGAACCTGGTATGTAAAAATATCCTCGTTGACCCTGCCCTTGTGCAATTCCAGGGTTCGGATATGATCAGTATTGTCCACAATGTCGCTTCGTAACATGAGAATTTTTCTTTGCTTAAACTCCAGCTAAAATAGTTCGATAATTTTCAAGTTGATCATCAAAATTTTAAACAGTCGTTTGAGATCGTATGAAATAGTACAAACCTCTTGTTCAAGCCTTTGGTTCTCTTGTGTAGCAAATGGGATTCTAAACCCATTGCCCCAGCCAAGGTTTTTAAGAAGTTGTCCACATCGATAAGTGCTCTTTTCATCTCTCTCCTTCTTAGCTTTTGGGTCCTGGACCGTTTGTTGCGATTCAGGTTTATCAGGTACGAATGATGATTCACTCAAGTGTCTAGCAGATCCAATGCCAAGGAGCCTGTCCTTCTTGTTGGGCTTTTTCTTTGCTGAATCCATAGCTCTGCGAATTCCTCAGACCAAGACTTCAGGACGTGGAACGGTAAGAATGTGCGTTGGATGATGGATATGAAATCAGAAATTGCAGATTAAACCGATAATCGTATATGAAATGAATGCTAGTAAAGCAACTATATGCAACCCTATGTATACTTTAGCCCGACTAGGGTTTTTATATAAAAAGTGTGTTATGGAAGAATGAAGTGTAGAAAGCCGTTTTGGAAAGGCTGATTTTAAATGGGATGTTTCTATAGAGAAGAGCATATTTCAATCTTAGAGTATATAATATAACTAGAGGAGACCAAGGCCCTAAATCCTTAGCGACAAAGATTCATTTACAAGGTTGGATCACTTGCCTTTAAAAAATTCTCCTCACTTCTACGGGATTTGTTATTATGGAGGATAGGGCACCCCCCTTAGCAACACTTAAATAAGACTACTTCAAAAAACCCCCACGGGTCACCTATACCTATTTTTGGAACACCAATTTGTTGAGCTATGTACCTGAGACATTTATCTAATTTTTGACACCACCCTCAATTTATTGTGTCAGAGGAATTTAGAGATATGAATTTCTAAGCAAATCCCTAACAAGTGAGGAGAATTTCGTAAAGGTAAGTGATCCAACCTGGTAAATTAATCTTGTCGCTAAGGATTTAGGGCCTTGGAGGAGACAAAGTGAGATTTTTTTGTGATTATCGATTCAATCCTAGAGTTTCCGGGGTACCCTAGAAACTAAATCAAGAATTAAAAATCTACAGTGTGCGGGCTTTTTATAGCCCGAGTCAGGAGTCAGGATGCTTCAATTTGTCTGTATTTTAAACCTATTCCCTTGGCAACACTACTTGGCATGACCCCCACGGGTCAACCGATCGACTGATTTTTCACACCTTCGAATTCAGCCTTCGCATTTGCAAAATACACAAGTTTCCCGAATTTCAAGTCGATCGGTCCAGCCGTTTGGCCTCTATCGTGTCACAGACGGAGGGACAGCATAATTACACAAGCCCGTACTCGCAGGATTGCTTGACAACCGGCGTCTGAAGATTGTCTCAAGACGCCGGTTGTCAAGCAATCCTGCCTACTCGGGCTAAAAATGCATGCAAATTGCACAAATTTTTATGTTTCTACGGTACCCCGGAAACTCTACGATTAAATTCATAATCACAAGAAAATCTGCACGTTTATATGGGATTGTCTCCTCTAGTTATATTATATACTCTAAGATTTCAATTAGAAACCCATGATGATCCGATCCGAACCAAATATATGCAGAGAATGCAGTCTCAAACTATGATATAATTATTTTGTCCCATATTCCTCAATTTTTTTATGTTGGTCTTAGTTTTTGACAGTTTATGACACGAAATGTATATTTTGCTTTAAAGAAATGGCATTTTGCATTATGCTACTTTACAAATTAAATTGAAAATATTTGACAAGGAGATGGATCTCGCCATTTATTCTTGTTTTGAACTTTATGATCCAAAGTGATAACCAAATAAAATTCTGCATCTTTATCTTCTTTAATTTCCGTAATTTTCGTTTGTTAAAAATAAATGTTAATAATCATAAAAATAATAAATCAGTATTCAATAAATTTAATAAAAATACTTAATTTGAAAGGGTATCAAATGTTGAGATTTCTAACAATTCGAAGATACTTTTAGAGAAGACGTTATATTCTCGTGAATCATCTAATTGCTTGTGCATATTGGTTAATGTGCGTACAGACCATTTAATTTTAATTATGCCACTGGGCCGGCATTCGGAATTTTCATACATGGGTATTCGTATTGAAGAACCCGTCCATTTCATTGTATTTATAGTGTCATTTCTTTTTGTCATTAACATACTGATGATTCTAGTAATGCCGTAACCAGATCCATCACATATTATAAAGTAAACTTATAAATAACTTATAGTGTACGTAGTAATAAAGTAATAATATAGAGTTAACAGTTTCCTTAATTCTCTATCGTCTATTTAGGATACTTCGCATTTTATTAATGTATTCGCATCCCAATAATCCATATCTACTAATCTACATAACATAAATATAAGTCTTTTAAAATCTTCTTACTCATTGTTGCAGTAAAAGTAGTTTTCTTACATATTAAACAAGCCCTATTTATGCAATTTTACGCAATCAAATGTTCTAGTACTTCTAAATGGCACAAAACCTGTATCTCGAATGTTTAGCAATCCTTCCTGCAATCAGACCATTTGATGTATAAGAAGCATTTCATCATGCTATTAGCTATTGTATCTTATTGAAAGGGTGAAACGCGATATGTTAAATGTGATATGATCCTTTAGTTTACGTTAATCTTTGAACGCTACTAAACTACAAATTATAATGCAGTTCTATTAAAACTACACCAATTTAAGAAGATTTTAGTAATTTCTAGTAATAATTCTCATGAGACTGAATCTGAATCCAGCGATATAAACCCTTTCCTGTTACCTTCCTGTCATATGAGTCAGGCTCATCCTCTTTCATTCTGTTCAAAGTGTGAAGTGCCAAAGTATAAAAAACCCTAACCCTCAATACTACATCATTTCTGGTTTGATTAAAAACCTTTTGTTTTTGTTGTTACTGTTATATTGATGTATTTTCATAAATCCGAAATTATTGTAAAAATTCCATATCTCGGAAGTAGGAGAAAGTTTTCTGAATAGCCTTCATAACATTCTTGTCCGTAGAATACAGTTTGTGGCTAACACTGCAGACGTTTAAGGATCAATAGAAAGGGACCTTAATTTAGGACTTTAATTATGATTCAAAATTTGTAGAGCATAAGATAACTTTATACGGAGTCGAAATGTGATACCATCAAACCATCAAACCACGCATAGTATCATAGTATATAGCTTTATGCTGGCACTTTAGTAAAGAACTAGAACAATTAAGAAAATAAAACGTTAATAAGGCTGTTCACTGTTAAAGTTGGTTTTTAATTAGCTTAAAGTTAAAATGACGAGGACCACAGATAATCCTAATCCTGGTACAGTTGGATTTGTTGAGCATATTGATTTTCAAGAAATTCAACAACTGCAGGTATGTATCTCTACGTTATTTTTAAAATCCAAAAATGCCTGAATGTGAAATCTGAAACTCCCATGTAAAATCAGACGTAGTAAATGTACACGTTGATAATAACTACACTGATTTTTTTTATCAATCAAGGTCGTGGGGAAAGGGGCATTTGGAGTTGTACACAAAGGGATTTGGAGAGGCAAGTATGTGGCTATTAAAAAGATCGAATCCGACGCTGAGCGGAAAGCGTTTTCCATCGAAATTATTCAACTGTCTCGAGTCAATCACCCAAATATTGTCAGATTGTATGGTAGGTTCAACATAACTATTTGTTGCTAGTTCAGCCTTTAATCATTAATCATGATTGTGTTTCTCTGTACCATGGAATATATCTTTGATCTTTTATTTTACTGAATGAATTTTACAGGTGCTTGTAACAATCCCGTCTGTCTTGTGATGGAATACGCCGAAGGTACTTTGGCTATTGATCTTTTTTTAAATCCATGAAATTGGGTTAAAATTTGATCGTTCATGTAATTTTTAATCTCATTAAGGCGGATCCCTGTACAATGTTTTGCACGCAACACCTCAAGTTCCATACACAGCCGCGCATGCTATGAGCTGGGCTTATCAAACCGCTTGCGGAGTCGCATATCTTCACGGAATGACCCCAAAACCTCTTATTCACAGGGATCTCAAACCTCCAAACCTGTTACTTATCAATGGTGGGACTGTATTAAAGATTTGTGACTTCGGGACAGCTTGTGAAAGGCAAACTCACATGACAAGTAGTAAAGGAAGCGCTGCTTGGATGGCACCTGAAGTTTTCGAAGGCATTTAAACCCTTTCTGCCGTATTTTTTGAACCAATTTTTTTGTGTCCGCTTTATTAACGAGGCGATTTGATTTCAGGAAAATTATACACTGAGAAATGCGACATATTTAGCTGGGGAATCATCCTGTGGCAAGTTATAACTAGGAGAAAGCCGTTTGATGACATAGGTGGTCCGGCGTATGCAATAATGTGGCAGGTGCATTCAGGTTGTCGACCACCCCCTGTGTCCAACTGTCCGCCAGCTATTGACCGTCTTATGACCGCGTATGAAAAAAACAAGGAAAAAAAAATCTTAGATGATTTCTTCATGTATTATGAACTGGCGTTTATATTCCTTGTAGTTGCTGGGATAACGATCCAACTTTTAGGCCTTCGATGGCCAGAGTAGTCGAAGTTATGGCTCAAGTATGTGCGCTTCTTCCTGGTGCTGATGTACCTCTTAAATATCATGACGCTGATACTCCCGAAAGTAAAGGAAATCTCAATCTATTTATGATATATGATAATCTAACTTGTTCCTAATGTTCCATAATGTGGGATCATTTTTGCAGCTGATTTTGGCATTCCATTTGAAACACAAGCGTCTGAGTCTTTAGACGATGACAATGAAAGCATTAGCACGGACGATAGGGAGGACACGGATCCTTTTCAAAGTAATTTCACCGATTTTATACCGTTGGGTAAAATAACTACTTATCGTCCATTGCGTTTGATACAATTGATTGTTTTGTCAGGGTATGCCAATGCCGTTAGTACAGTCAACGGTGTAGTTCATCCAAGAATTTCAAACTCGAGAAGAGCCACTTTACCAGCACAGATGAATACGGGTTTCATGCCACCTTTACAGATTGAAGTTGATAAGGTATTGACTTAATGTTACATATACGGTAGACATACCTACAAGCAAGTGCAATTAATTTTAGAATATCTTTAATTGTATAGAATGCATGGGCGTTGGATACGAAAAGTGAAGCAATGCTCTCCCTTGACGGACAGAACACTGTCGAAAGCCATAGGCGTTCTCCATCTTCATCTTCCCAGCCGATCTCTCATGGTAATCCGCTACCTGAAATCTCCAACTCGCCATTCTCCAAATTGCCATCCGCCGTTGATCCCGGTTCATTCAATAGAACGCCACATATAGGTCCTGAGCAGGTTAGGCCTAAACCCCCTAAACCCACAACGTTAGCCTGGAAGCCCAACATGCCCACCTCAATCACAGGGCCTGCCCTAGTAAATGAACTTCGAGTTCCTCCACAAGGTCAGACCCCAAATCATATAATTGGACAAGGTCATATCAGCGTAAATTTAAGTCCTTCCGCTGGCAACAGTCCTGTCGCATCGCCTACTAGTTGCCAAAATAATAGTTCACGTGGAACGGTGACTAGTTCCTTAAACTTTAGAAGCCCGACAACTCCGAATGCACCGAGGAGCCCTTCCAAGCAGCCATACCCTACTCCCTTAAAGTTTGGTTGGGCTGAGCATGTATTCGGAACGAAGAAGAATGTCCCTCGTACGAATCACTTTGATATGTCTTCCCAGAGGTCACACCCCAACGATGAACCGGAAATGTCGAATCACTTTGCAAATAGAAATAAGCTGGTTGGTCAACAAGGGAATCCTGCTATGGCTTATGGTGCTTCAAAAAATTCATTAATTAATCAGTCGCAAGTTCCTATTGGATTTGACAGAATATTGCATGAGCGTCAAAGAGGAACTCAAGATAACATATCCTCAGCAAATGTGAGAAATGCCTCGGGTGTCTCTGTTTCTGCGGTATCCAGGAAGAAGGATTCGATGTTTAAGAGACACTCGGCAGACCTGAACAAGCTGATTGGATCTGCTTCAAAAGAGTACTGTCAGAACCAACTTCCGGGCAACGCATATGGAACGATGAATGGTGTTCCTAGCTATGGGGCAAAAGGTTGTGAAGCAGGACCATCCAGCTTGGGTGCTAATGAAAATATTGGGAATATTGGGCAACATCAGCAGGCTTCTTCGAATCGTAAATCTGATAAATCTTATCGATTTCATGCATGTCGCTTTTAAATGTTAGTAGGCAACCGCAACTGCTTAATTACCGTAGAAAAATAACATACGTTATGCCATTTTATAACCTTAAATTAAACGTATGTTAGAGTTCAAGCTTCGTATTATTCCAGTAACTAATTTTTTGCTGGTCATTTCAATTCCCATTACAGTTCATTTGTTTGCAATGATTTAGGTCACAGAAGGACAGCCTCAGATGGAAGTGACAAAATATTCCCCGGTGGAGCTGGTAGAGGCAACCAAGACATGGGGTCTGGTGGACGGGAAGGTTATTTCGGAAACCGAAACGGTATGATTCAATTCAATGGATGTTTTCTTTGTATCCTTTACAGTCGTAAAATTCTATACTTATGTACATCCTAAACGCCATATTTTATACGGAGAAGGGAGGCTGAAGGTGTAAATGAACCGCTTGAACAGTTACACTCGTCTTACAAATAAATGTAAGGAACTCGTAAACACGGATGTCTATCAGAGTCAGAACTCGTAATAACCTTACACATATCAGCTATCAGGTTATTTTTGCCCGAGAATGACTCATCTTGATTTTCCGGAGAGTTCCTTTACGTGATTCCTCCCGACTCTACTCATGTTGCGAAAAGCCCAGTTTATTTTACTACAAAATCTTCTAAACTTTCCCTATTCATGTCCTACTTGTCATATTTAATATAAGGGAATATATTTTTTGAGCATCAGTTTATTTTTCTTTCGCAATGTCTGGAATATTATTATATAAATACTTACCAAGAAGTAACTACATGAGAATATTGATATTGAACCAAGTTACTACGACCAGCTTGCATTAGTCATGTCCCTGGATTGTTTTTAGTAAGTTTAATAGGGTATACCGTGGAATCTCCAAGTCTAAATTAAACCCTGCAAAATGATGGGGATTATTTCGGGGGGAGTTAGCCAGTCTGTTCTGGAAATTTTTTTTTGAAGTGTTGTATTACAGTTTAATTACTCAATTTCAGTTAAAAATAATTTCCATCATATACTCATAGCTCAATCGGTTTTAGACGACGGATTACTTAACTTTTTCGTATTATTCAGGGGCAGTTATCAATTTCAGTTTTTCCATAAACGGTGCAACTTATTCCGGTGGTGTTCGTCTTAACTTCTATACGGAGCTTATTAAAAATAGAGGTTTTTCTAGTATTCAAACTCTTTCAAAGTTCCGGGATGACAATTTCAATAACCTATGTATATCAAGCTTTTGAGTATAGAGCCTTCTGCTTTAAACAGCTTGTTGTTGACTCGCGTTTTTTAATTGGCAGACCTTTGTCAGTCCGTTCTGAATTTGTAAATCTACAATGGCCCACTCTAAGTTTAAGGCCTTGTGTGCCACAATAATAGCATAATTCTAAATTGGGAGTGTTCGTTCCAGCTATTTAATGTATCAAGAGTAGAGGATCTATACTATACTGTACTATATTAAACAGCAACTCAAGCATCCTTTCAAAATTAATTGTCTTTAAATTTTTCGTAAAAAATCCTCAGCTTTTCTGTCTTTCCCTTGGAATTTGTTTAATTAATTGAATCAGACTTAAATGCAAGGCAGATTGGAATAACGATGTGTGCCATTTTGATTTGATTCCTCGATAAGCCTACTCTCAACGCTGTGATCCAAGTCACAAAACCGGTGGATTACACATTATACATACTTTTATATAAGAAATAGTCCTCTTGTCACACTGAAGGATAAATGAATGGCAGATGAAGCTCTGAAATGCGCATTTATTGTTATTTTGGTCCTGACAGGGAATACCTAAACAATTCCACAAAAAAATCTTCATCCATTACAGCGAACAGGAAAAAATTTTATATGCCTATTCCGCTGTAAGAAAGTTGGAATTGTATGTGTTCTAATAAAAAAGTACAATAATATAGAACAGGAATATTTTCTTGATGAGTCTTCACTCGAAAGATGCTTTCCCCGTTTGAAAGGAGAGTAGTTATGGTATGTGAATTTAGGTATTCGCCAAGGCGGAGTTCCTCGGTTCGTTTCTCACTTTTCAGTTCCTGATCTTCGGATGCAAATATCTCTGAGTTATAATAACTATATAGTCATGAAGAATGAGATATCCACCCGTAAAGACCTAGAAATGGATATACGTATGTGGATCTGATGGTGATGACTAATTCACAAAGATTGTGTGAAAGAGGACATTGATGTTGATTGTTTTTGAAGAGAGGATGGCATCCGATTTTAGTCAGTCTGTTATGTCTGGAAATGCTTTAAAGTTTCAGTTTCAAAAGAGCTATCAGGGTTTAATTTTAAATCGTGGAATTATTATTCAGTAATTTCTTTTCGAAGGGGTGGGAATACGGGCTATGTTTCGAATTGAGCTTTAAAATCAGGGGGGCAATTTTTTACTCCATTTTAAAAGTCAAAACACACATATAACTATTGCATTATAGACCATGTACTCTTCTGCCTCAACTTAGAAAAATTAACAGTAACGGAGGTATTAAGAGACCTAAATACATGTCGTAGTTTGATCTGACTCATTGAGGCGAAGGCTAACTGAATGTTTATCATGTTATCTTGTACTTGAGTCGTCTGCACTTCTGATTTTGTTGCATATATTTTGTTGGTTACATCACATTGAATCTCAAGTGGAAAAGTGGTTAGACTTCAAGACGAAATGGATTGAAGTAGAATTGCCGAAAGCAGGAGGTGCTTGCGGTTATTTGTTAGTATACAACTACGATACAATTGCATATGAATAAAAGAAGTCATTTCAATTTGAGACATATTATATACCATTTTGTCAAAAATTTAAAACGATTAACAGTAAAGGTCTCGAGATAAACCCCAAAAGCAGTGTTTTTCAGGTCAACTTTGCATGGCCTCCACACCAAGTCTTCTTAAATTCAAAATTAGACATGTTATAAAGTAGCTATTCCTATATACATAGTTAGCCCTTTTGGCAGGAGTTTGTTCGGTATGACAGAAAATCTATAGAGAAATCCAGTGTTTAATTCCCAGCTTTATTCGTAGCAGGTTAATTTTAATAAAAATCTAAAAGTGGTGGAGATTAGTCTCGGGAATAAGTACTTTGCTGACTGAGTGGGATAATGCAGGCAGATGTTGGGATATTGTGGATTTGAGAAATGAGGACCAAACTGTTTTCCCTGTAGATGTATTCAAGACGAAATGAATTGACACTTGTTTTCCACGATTCCGTTCCCCTTAGGATTAATTAGGGACAAGATGTAGGCGTTTTAAAATATTTGAATGGATACATTGTTTTGTCTTGTTCTGGTAAATTGCTAGAACTCTTAGTGTCTTTCACGACGAATGCAGTTGGCAGGGCTTGTTGGTCATAACTTAGTGATTGGAGCCTCTCTACATCGGATCATCTTCAAGTTTCCTTAGATTTTGGATGGATGGTTGAATGAAGTTTTTTTTAAATGTAACACTCGCTGAGTGTATAATATGAAAAGAGCGTAAGTGGTTTGTAAATTTTGTAAATGAAGTCGTACGGCGACGGACATGTTTTAAATAGAATTTAGTGGAGCCGTCATTTGTAAACGAATTTCAGTAAGTCAAACTGTATCGGAAAGTTGTTGTTCCTAATGGATATTGATCTGGAACGATCGGGAGTTCGGGAGGAACATGACTCATGAGGTCGCTCTACATTTCATCTATTTTCCATATTTAGTGGTAGTAGTTCCGAGCGGTAAATGGGACATTTATCAATCTGCGATGAGAATGCTGGCGTTAGGAAACAAGCCGGGTGATTATAGCTCTTAGCGGGCAGAGGGTTATGAACCGAACGTACGAAACCTCGACTTGTAAACTATGATAAACGACTTGTTTGTTGGTTTTGACTATGAAGTGCCCAAGACCAAGAAATACTATTAAATGTGTTTGCAGAAGTACAGTTATTCTTTGGCAATTCTACGTAGAATACGTTGGCATTTTCGAACACAGACTTTACAACTTAGCTGAATTTTTCTAGATGTACTGAGAACGACAGTCCAATAGCAATACTTCCATAAGCCAATCTTGGGTACATTATGGAAGCCAGAATATCATGTTTACATCTTTTCATATTCGACTGTTTATGAACTATAGAGTAAGAAACAACCGAGGAATATTTATATTCCTTCTTAAAGGATTAGTCATCAAGAAATCCTTTAAAAACCCCGAAAGTCAATATAAGCAGGGAGAGCATACTGTGCCAGAAAAGATGCACATTTTGTTTCCGACTCGTGATGATGAGATGAGTGGTGTCGCTTCTTTTTGCGGTTGTGTAGGGTAGCTATATACATGAAATTTAGAGTTTACACGACATGAAATTACACCCCTATTATATCTCTCCCGAAGAAATGGCTTTACTAACTCACTAACTCCGGGGTAGAGTAGCCCGAACAGGGTAAGACCAATCCAGATAAGGCTCGCTTGTTAAATCTAGATGAGCATAGGCCGGTGTTGCACTTTGTGGTATACAAATATTTTTTCGCAAAGACTCGGCATTCTCATCAGTTTAGGATTAAGTTTACTTTGAGGTGAGTTCTCTGGCACTGTTCAAGCACAAAAGAGAGTGCGAGACTAATAGGAAAAAATACTTTGAAGGATAACTATGTGCCAAGAACTTCTGCCAAAACAAGACTCATCCATTCCATGTGAGAAGTCAACTATTCTGATGCTTTCATGATCAAACCGTTTTCAGATACGAGAGGGGAAGGAGTTAAAAGACGGGTTATCTTGTAGGGAAACTGTACAGGAAGGCTACTCTCATATACACCGAATCTGTATCACCTATTCCAAAGATCCATTCGAGTAAAACGTGAAAGAGTTCTTTTCAGAACTCTGTCTTAGTGAAGTGGCATTGACTTGGGATTGGGAATATTTAGTTGCCAGCTTTTTCGGAACCGAGGCTGTGATAATTTTTGAAAGTTATCATTTAAGACTAATTTGATTCAATTAAATAAAGGGGCTCTTAAAATGATTTGTACATTCTCCTCGTGTCACCATCAGACAAATGCTTCCGCGATTGAACCGCCCATTAGTGTTGTGGACTCCGAGTCCAGGCATGGAAGTGGTGATAGCAAGGGAGTCAATGGGAATGACAGTAAGACAAATGGGCTTGGTGATAGTAGGGGTGAAAGTTCGAGGGAAAGTCGGCATGAGTTGGGCCTGATTGATGTTATTGAGGCTCAACAATCCATAAGTGTTCAAAGTGAAAGTCAGAGCTTATTGTGCAGGGCCTTGCAGTGCCAATGGCTGCTGATTAAAAAACAAATCGGTAGATATTTTTAAACGGCAATTACGACTACGAGACCTATGTTGTTGTTTAATCGGAGAAGGTGAAGTGGTATTAATTACATGTAATTTGTAATTTTTTTATAGAAAATGGAGGTAGTGGAGATTCCCTATACGATAATGCATACCTTATGCTTGATCCTGAATTCCAACCAATTTCACCGGCTACTGACATCCCGGAATCAATGAAAATATTTGAAGATCATAAGAAGGTACATATACTTTTTATCGTGTTTTTAGTCCAAGCTTGGAATTGGTCTTTGATAATGTACATTTTATATTGTAATTTTAGTTGGCGAAAGACTACCTTCAGACCAGAACTGAAATTGAATGCCTTCTTCAAGCTAAAAAAGATCTTGAGCAGCAAGTCAGGGAACAAGAACAATATGGACATTTTGGTGGTGCTCAGAAAGATTCACAGAGGATTCTACAGGAATGGAGAGAGCTTCGAAGCGAAAATGTAAGACATATTTTTTTTAGTAATTTGAGTACTAACAATCAATCCTTAATATGCATTTCATTTTTAACGCTTGTTTAATCTATTTATTTAGGAGAGCCTCGTAAAGTTACACAAAAACCTGAAACTGCAACTAGAAATAATTAAATCTCAAAAACCACAGCCCAAACCACCTTCCACTGGGAGTCAAGACACCGAGCCTGAACCAGGTTGGGTTATGGTTTCAAGAAGAGAAGAAACCGATCTTGAATAAACGATATCTGAACCTTGTTTTTTTATACATATAGTAAAATAGTTCCATCACACTAATCACATATGCATGGAAGTATGAAAGACAGTGACGAATCCGCTTTGAGAGAATGGACAATCTACTTCAACACAATAAATTATGAAGTGGATTCGGTATTGGAATTTCCAATTTATCACTGCGTACACACAAGAAGGCCGACACTTTTAATTAATTCGATCTGAAAGATATGCAAGGTTTGACAAGTTTTGTTGTTCGTTAATTATTGACGTGTGATGTGCCTCTCTACTGATGGAACAGATTGCCTTACATTCTAGATGTTTTGTTTGAATGTTTTTTAGTTTTATCCTCCGCAACGCATTATTGTAATGAATGATATTTATGATTCTAACTTCCAAATAAAGTCTTCAGATTTCATATATAAATATCAAAATATTGTTATTGTCTATATTTTGCTTATCAAACAGCGAAGTAATAACATGGACAGTTTATCCCATCTATATGATGCTCAAAACTTAAGCACGGTACTAGCGCACCTGCACATATGTGCATTGATTGAATACAGATTCTTTGGAAAGCCAGATATAGTGCAAATCCGATTAGATTTAATAGCAAAAATCACAGTATAAAGTATAAATTGTTTTTTAAATCAACTTGCTCTCTCATTATACAATATATTTTACACAGCAAGGTGAGTAAATTAACTTGTATGGAACGATTTTAGTTAAGAAGAGATACAATGTTATGAGTGCAACCACTTAGCTCGCCAATCTCCTGTGTCTAACAACGCCCGATCAAAAACAAACCCTAGGGATTAAATGTACACAATTAGACAACAAATTAATAGCTTGAAAAGTATTTGATTATTCAATTTCAAACCTTGAGACTTCGCAAGGCGATGAAAATTCTCCCATTCTTTGGTAATTGTACGGTCCATTGGGTTTACGTACTAAAAAATTAACAGAAATTACAATAAATACAAATTTTAAATTGATTGTATTAAATCAAGTATCAATCAACACACCGAAATATCCCCGGCCGATAGAATGGATGACAAGGAAAGGCAGACACTAGATAGGTCGACATTTTCAGTCTTTCTATTAGCAAGATTTTGGCTCATGACAATTCCAAGAAATGTCGAACGAACAAACGCTTCTATCACATCATTTGGTTCAATATTTTCATGAAGGATAACTGAAATTGTCTTATTCTGATAATTCGGGACAACAAGATATGGCTTCGAGTCGGATTGAAAGATAAGGCGTTCTAAAAATGCTTTCTTCTTTTCTGACGGGCCATGTAAGGCAGATTCTAGTGAAAGACCGAATGTAATACGGAATCCACATACGTCTTGATCTACAGAAAACCAATTGTTGACAAAATCGATTTTTTTATTCCAAGTTTCTTAAACCAATATAGTTTGTAGTCATTACCTTTTAGACCATATCCTAAGACGACACTTTCTCTTCCGTTAATGTTTTCAATCGGAGACACATTTCCTGAGGTGAGATAATCTTTCAAGCACAAAAGTAACCTGGGACGATTGAAGGTCTCCAGTTGTAAAGCAGTGACTGCTTTGTAGTTTCCAAATACATGAACGAATGTGAAAACTAGGTAAAGCAACCACACAGCCCTAGATTAAATCAGAAGAATTTGGACTTGATGACAATTACTGATCAAATACTTTTAATAAACTAAAACTCTAGAGAATCAAAGAATCTTACGTCGAATTTCCACTGACCATTGGAAGGATAATTAGACTCGTTATTAAAGCCACAAGATTTACAAGCGTCTCTTGACTCCCATCCTTCGCCGAAACATCCGCATTGTTATTTTGCCTTGCTTGATGTTGTGTAACGGCCGCTCTTGTTGCAGATCCTGCCACACCCACCTAACATTTGGTTTGCATTATTATTTTGTGCAAATTATGCGTTTCAGTGACCATTAAGTAAAATATGAGATTTTTTACCAACGCTCGAGCCACACTTGAAGAGCACAATACAAAGACTACCATCGTTGATGGAAAAAGTGGAGAAATGAGATCAATGAACGTTGCAAAGTCATTTAAAACATCGGCGAAAAGTCGCCATTTCTTCATTTCATAGTCCAGGGATGTCCTTATAACAGAACATTAAAAGAGCTTAAAATGCGAAATATTCTCTTATTACAACATGCCGAAAAACTAGAAGCAGTAGGACATACCCTTTAGCCCATGCAAATGCAATCTGTCCAATATGACCGCTGCCGCTTTTCAAAAGCCACGTCAACGCTGCGGCTAATGGGGTAGCGTTCTCGTTTCCAACTCCAACCCCTTTCATGACGGCTTCCGTGGCAAGTGCCCCCGTTATAGAACTTGCAAATGCCTGTGATTTATAAAACAACCGTTTGTGATATCATTTTAATCGCTTTTTTATGTAAGGCCTTTAGATTTATTTGATTTCCCATATACTCAAGCAGACTCTTACTTGACCAGTATCCCATAGTTGGTAGGTCACATAGTCCTTTGAAACCGATTGAGGGTAGCCGTAAGGGAGAAAAATTTGCCTCAGCGTCAATCTTGAACTCTGTAACCATCTATCCCCTGCCGAGGTCTCTTGTCCAGATGGACGTTTTTCAATAATCTCATACTTTTCTGTACTTGTTGAAAAGGTGTAGTTCCGAACGGGGGCAAATGCCCCCCGGTTTTCTGAAAACAGAACCTCCTCTTTCATCTGAAAAAAAAAATTTATCGGAAGTTTTTTAATTGTATCTCACAATTCAGTGATGTACAGACAGAAGTTAACTTGATATAAATGTTTGTTTTGTGTCATCGGTTTATTGTTATGTTTTCATATAAGCAAAAACCCAGGACAAGCCCGGTTAGTAGTGTTATAATAACACCTTTCTTCTATGCTAATCTTCACGCCTCAAAAAGGGTTAAAACATGTTGATGCTATGCTGAGTAGGATCTGAGATTTTGATTCCCATATTGCTAAAAAAAACTGTCTAGTTTATTAAAGTTTGCCCAAATCATATAATCTGCTAATAGTAGATAATAGTGTAAATAGTACAAAGGTCCATGAAAAATATCCATTTAGCACGCTATCATGATAAGAAAATATCGTGAATTCCTTTTCATACCAAACCCGGAGAAGTACGTCTTGTTTTGAATCCCATAAATAGGTTGCCAGGAATTGTGAAATAGGGGTTTATTTCGGAACTCATACATATATTATTATTTAACTTTCATCCATTTATTAATTGTCATTCAAAATATGTACGTATCCAAAGTAAATGATGGGAGCAAAATGAAAATATTTACATATCAATCGTAGCATCCTCCAAAATTTCATGAGATTCCGAATCCAGCATATATGTTTCTCGATAATTCTTACAGTAGAAATGTTTACGTACGTTTTCAATAAGATTCAGATTAATATAAATAAATGTGATCTGTGTGAGTGTTTTCTTTAATTACTATTTTGAAGATTACAACGCTCGTGTGTATAAAACATAGAAGGTACAAAATGAACAACCTCTGTAGTAGATAGATTTTTATGTAGAATAAAAAAAACATAACACTCCTGAAAGGTGAGTTAAGTTGTATCGCTAGAGTTTATATTTAAAGACGAGCTTTAAAACTCATTTAAGCATATAAAAGTTTACTTTTCGTATCCAACGTTTTCTGGTGAGTCATTAGAAAACGGAAGCAGGATAGATAGAGGTGTCATTTAGCACGTGTTACCCAATTCATTGATTGAAATAACGATGGACAGGGATCTCATTGGGCAGCATAATTTAATTTGTCACAATCCTTCAATCTAATACTGAGAAATGTAAAATATGACTCTATGAAATTAGATTCATGAGATGAAATATAAATCAATACTACAGAACATGTATGTAAAATTCACTTGGAGATGACTTAAACATTTGTTTCTCATGGCCAAGATTAAGGTCACAATACAGAGACCCTCTATGCGCCCACAGTAAGGCTTTCATTGTAAAAACCACTGACGGGTCTTTCATCAATAACATTTTAACTTAATTATTAACCGATTACATTTATTTGTTATGTAGCTTAGTGCATAAATACAATTATTTGTATGAATATGAAATCGGAATTAAAACGTGTTGTGAAAAATACGTTGATTTCATACATATGGATGATGTCATTAATAAAGGTTCTGTCGGGGATGACATCTGAAAATTCTATATTGCGTACGTTCCCAATTCACAATTGAATGCCGTCACAGTCACATACTCTGACAATGAACTGCTTCAATGAATTGATATATCTGAAGACAATCATCAATATTACTCCAATACTCCCGACACCCGACTCAAAACTAATCAGAGTGATCAAGAGCTCAAAAATGCCGATAATGCCGACAATGTTGTATTAACAAATCCATTAACACTGAACATGAACTTCAATTAGCAATATCCAATCATTGATTAGATAACAACGAACTAATTCCATTGACACTCCAATATCGTATAAATTACTAAAATAGTTTTACTTTTTCACCAACTGCAATATCATGACATTCTGAAATGAACGTATACAATCTTGTGTGTTTATAAATAGTTGACATTTTGCATCATCCTATTCAATGGTCATCGTATGTTCGTATATGATATGAATCTCCCTAAAATCCTCACCCTTTGCCCGATCGAAAGTCAAGTATATAAAAGTAACCTTTCGTAAGTCCATCAATTGCTTTGATCGAGCTAGACCTGTCACATAAACACAAATACAACTAGACGCTTGAATCAAACGTACATCTATTAAAAAAAATTCACCATGAGAAATATCATTATTTTCACTATTTTTTGTGTAACCCTTGCTACCGTTTTGGCAATTCCGGCACCGTTGTCGACGAGCTCAGTTGTCGCAGCTTCCAGAAATGGAATCCGTCGAGAAGGAGGTGATTAACATTGTGGAATACTTCAGATTCGAATAATTTCCGAACGGATATTTTATTTTTATATATTTTTTCAAAAATTTAGCAATGTCAGAGGTGGTCCTTGCAAAATTCTCGATGCAGCAATATACACCTTTCGATTGGTTTTCCGACTTAATTACTGCAATGCTTGGAGTCGAAGTTGCAGAATTACTGACTACGATTAATAACACTTTGAAGCAACTTTACAATTTAGTCCGTCTTGGGGTTGAGCAACTTCAGAGTGTTATGAACTCGGTGGACCCAGTTATCAGAGCCGAAATTCAGGCACTCATCAACGGCGCCCTTGCAGATTCCGGTACGGTTATCTCACCTATCGTCGATGACCTCGGTCTCGTTCTTCCTCAAATTACGAAGAGAACCCTGATTGAAACCAAGGGGGATGCATCTGATAGTAAGAATTATTCATAAAATGCACAGCTTTCTCCAAAAGGAATTTATTAATCGGACCATTGTCTCATTTCAGTTATTTTAGCGCTTCTTGGCATTAGCTTGGAAGAGTTCTTAAACAAAGTCTCACGAGCTTTGGAACAATCGGATCAGCTTTTGACGGCTACAATGACAAAATTAGATGCAATTGCAGATAACATACAGAATAGTAACCCCAGTGCTGCAGCACAAATACGGGTAGCTTCCGAACAGAGTTTGGAAGCAGGGAAAGATGCAATTCGTCCTATTCTGGACAGCTTGTACAAAGTGTTAGTATTCAAGAACAAAATGAATTCAAGGGGTGAAATGGATTCTGGAGTTGAGAAACAGAGCCTGTTTGCCGAAGTGGTATGAATTAATTCCAGATCTTAACTTAAACTGCACTGTTTAATATATGGTGAAAGTTGACTTGCTCTTGTTTCCGCAAATTACACATTAGATCTCTACCATTTTGGGTTTTGATATCGTTGAAGCTGGAATTCAACTTGAGTTGACATTGGTAGAACTTGAAGCTATTGTTGTGTCCCATTTCACAAGATTAAATCGAATCTTTTCTAACTCTGAAGAGGCCCAAAACGATGTTAATCTAATCATTAACAACCATATCCGAGAAATTAGGAGTACGCTCCGACCAATTAAAAACGTAAATAACATCTTAAATTCCAATTGGCAATCGTTTTTGGTGTGAGTTTCTTTAATTTTGTTTTTGATCTAGGTTCTATTGCAATTTGTGCCGGAGGATGCAGAAGAGAAAGATGTTACTATTGGATTTGTAAGGATTCTACAATGTCGCATAATTTATAATAAAAAAATTATTGGTAAAAACTCTAATTTTTACTCATTTAAAGGTGGAAAGCATTCTTGGTGTTAGCCTAGAAAATTTCCTCAAATATGTGGATTTTACATCATACCGACTTGAAGAAATTCTCACGGAAACGATGGAAGAAACCGAAACGCTTGCAAATAACACTGGACTATGGAAGTATCGAGCTGTAAAGAGATTGAATCAAAAATCGACCGAAGACGCTGAACGAGTAGTTCAACCACTTCTGGAAATCATTTCCCAAATCCTCCCTGGTGACAGGCAGTGGGTCACAACTGAAGAGTTTATAAATCACATTGAAAGTCCGAAATATTCGGAAAATTCTAAGGTTTTCTGTGACTTTTCCTTGAGCATGGGACAGAATACGGATTTCATCATTAACATTGTAAGTCTAAACTCCATTTTAGGTCTGTATTAATTAAGCATGATAATTTAAACTTTAGGCTAATGATAATTTAAACCAATATTTCATAGACCTCTTCAATTCTCGGATTCAATCTTGTGGATGCCGTAGTAGAACTGGACAACGTCTTGGGAAAACTGGACGAACTTCTTCACATGTCTATGGAAGATTTGCATACAATTATAGAAGAAAGCCATTACTTACAAAATCAGACTTCCATTGAAGGGATTTTCCAAAAGGCAGTGAACGACTCGCAAATTACAATACGGCCTGTTCTTGATGTAATTGCTAAATAAAATAGTAGTAGTTTCGATTTAATAATTATTAAGGAATTTCTATAAAATTTTCGAAATTTTTAGATTTTCGTCGAATTTCTTCCAAATCAAACCAGACTACAAAAGGACATCATGAATGGAATTGTAAGTTTTTGAACGGTCTATTTTATACAATTGAATTCAGATGTATATTTATTTAATTGCAATAATATTAACAGATCCAGACAATTTCGGGTGTAACTTCAAATGAGCTCGTAAACTACATGGCATATGCTTCAGGCCATTTCGAAACTATCATAAAGAATGCGGTGGAAGACATAAATAGGATAATGGAAAACGCTGAAAGCAATATTGCTTCCAAAGTTCACAAACTTCTCGAGAGAACGATTAATTCAGCTGAAGAAATAATCCAACCGTTCAAAGAAATCGTTGTTTCAATAATTCTCCCTGCCCCTGAGCCCCGACGTACCAATTTCTAATCGAAAGTTTAGAAACTGAGTATGCAGTTTTTGAACTATGGGAAATGCTAATTTTATATAGGTATTAGTCCCCTATCAAATGTCAAATAGTACAACTAACGAAAACAATAAATCTTGATATGCATACAACAATTTGTTGTTTTATTCTCCAATATACTTTTGCATGTTGATTTTTTTTCTTTTAGTTTTTGTCTGTACATGTTAGGATCTTAGGATGCTCTATAGAGCTATAGTTTTACTAATCGTATAAAATGCTGGCATGATATGAAAGTGGAACTTTTCGAGACATCAAACCGACTAGCCCTCTGAGTAATCATCCTCACTGGTGGAGGTGGTCAGTCCCAAACTTTCAAGGACCGATGTTAGAAGTCTGTTCTCAATCATGGGACTCTCACTTCTTCGGTTGAATCCAACGGAAGTATGCAAAGATACGTGGCAATTCTGGTAATTAGAGTTTTGAGGTTGGGAATTCTCATTTTCCGTTGTTTGCTCCCCAGACTCCGTTTCCTTTGCACTTTCGCTCGTAAGACTTGTAACTGCACGGCTGACACTTTCTCCAGTGCATAAGCGGCTTATCGGAGTTGCAGGGCTGCTGGTAACTACTTGGAGATCGTCAACAGGGGACATAGTTTCGTTAAGTGAGGGTTTCTAGAATATCAAATTATAGGTACTTAATAAATTGATTTTGAACAATAGCTAATACTGCTTAAGTTTTATAAACGTACCTCGATGATAACAACTCGATATATCCATTCAGCTCGCTCGGTTGATACAGCACCAACTTCCATAATTGTCTCTATCGGAATGGGTAGACCTTTGCCTTGTGGAAGTACGGCTCTCAGCGGATCTTCTCGGAAATGATTGACAGGACCAGTCCAAGAAATATTAATTTCCTGGAAACAAATGCATCTAGGGTACTATTTTTTCGACGATTTCGCATACCTTTTACGTCTAAATAATACTAAAGTCTTATGAAATTACGTCTTCAGCAGATGCTTGGAACTCAATGTAAGCAGCATAGTTGTCACAATCCGCCTTTGTACCAAGTAAGCAAACCCAAGCACAGAGAAACGTGTTGCTAGCATCAAGTCTTAATAGGAACACCTTGTCGAATGCTTTCATGTAATATTGAGGCCACAAGCACCGATCCGCTATAAAAGTATACAATAAGGCTATTTAATTGCTTTGCGGATATAAAAGACATCTCACAAACACAAATATACATGAACTAGAAAAATCACCAAAATTGCGTGTGCGGTTTAAGTTCATTCGATAGGCCACACATGATTCGGTCTCTTCAACACCAATGATCTTATGGTACTGGAAGAGATGGTCTTTGTAATCGGAGTAATTAATCGGCTTCCCTCCACATTCATTACATTTGACAGGCCTTTGAATTATATAAATATTAAAATTACAATAGTTTATATAAAATTAATATAAGTTCGTAACAAATACCGATATTCACAGAGGAGAGTATGACTGGGAATTTCTGATCCTTTCATCGTCAACGGACAACCATCGTCTGCATATCTGCACCGGAGGATAAGGCTTTCGACAATTCCTTCTGCTACGAAACTCCTTGTGCTACAATATCGTTCCTAAAAAAGATATAAAGCCACGAAATGAACAAGTATTACATTCAAAATCGATGGGTATAAGGATAATTTAAATAATAATTGGATCTAACCTTGCATAATGGGCAACAATAGGTTCGTTTGGTGCAACTGTTACAGATGATATGACCGCTGGCACATAAATACTAAAATGTTACGTTTGAATAAGATTATAGAAACAACTCACTGAAAGCCCAATAATTTAAAGAAGGTAAGAAAGTTACGATAGGAGGAAGAGGGATTTCCATGCAAACTGGACATTCTATCAATTTCCTCATTTCCTCCTCTTTTGGCATATTCTCCAACAGACTATGCAGTAATCAAACACATTTCACACATCTCTTGATTTTGATATGAACTAATTTGATAATTTAACTAAACTTCTTTTCATACCTATTCACCGGTTCAGCCATTGTACAGCCCGAAAAGGCTGAACTGATCCAACTAACGATGAAAAGGATGCTGGTGAACGATTACCCGGTCCAGTTATAATATGCAACTAAACTTCCTAAACAGCGATGCTTGTTCATTTTGGCAGAAGGCGAATCCTAAAATTTAAGAGAAAGGTACTTGCGTTGCCATGTACACTTTCTAAATGCATGCTTACTTCTAGTCCATAGATAGTGAGTGGCCCGAGTAGAAGTCATTTCGCCAAATCAAGATGAATGTGAATACCCAAGGTACGTGAATGGAGTTCGTAAAGATTTATTTCTTTACGATCTGAATTCAAGTACTTTGGTGAATACCCATAGCCAGTTTATAACATTTAAATTTATGTCATCGGAGTTTTAATCATTTCTTCGTAAAAATGTCCACGTTGATATATTATGATCCAGTAAATCAGTAATACTAATTAAAGCTTATAAATTGCGCTTCTAATTTCACACCTTCCAAAAATGTAATTCGCAGTAATAAGTTAGTCTATATTACATATCTAGCATCTGACCCCGTTTAGTTGCCTTACCAAACCTTGAAAATGCATCAAGCTGTCTCCATTTTCTTATTTTTTGTTTATTACTAGCTACATTTTCAAAAAACTTGATCCTGTACATTAGAGCACTTTCATCCATCTCCGTCTTGCAGAGGGCCTAATTATATCGTTTTGATTGTTTTTAAATTCTAACAAAATTAAATTGAAGTGAATATAGAATACAGTGCATGAGAACTTACGGTGGGTTCTTTGGTCTTTTCAAAAACTAACAGTCTTCTAGACGCATAGGTAGTTAGAACTTGCTCGTTATTTGAAACTATTTCAAGGCAAGGATGTTTTGGTAGTTTCTCTGCATCGTAATCCTCTCTAAAACAAATTAATTAATTAAAAAATAGTCAGACAAATAAAAAAAAGTAAGTCCCAAAGGTAAAAAATTAAAATATAATTTACCTAGAAATAGGAATCCAGTATACAAGTCGCCCTCCAATCTCCAGTTTTTGAGCTCCAAAATTCATTAAATCACAAAACATATCTGTCAGTGAATAACCAATTTTACAAGGAATGTGTTCTTCTAAATGTTCTTCCTTAATTTTATAGCCTTCTTCTTTTGCTTTTCCACATCCCAGTCTTTCGGTAGGTTCTCTGATACCATAAGGAGCTATTACACATACAAGTTTTATTCATGTAATTGACATTTGTTTAACAGATTTAAAGTAATAAAAGTGCGACTTTGAAAATTAGTCTTACGATCAGTTACAATTACGTCAAAGCGAAAGTCTTCTCTCCATATTGGTCTGGATGCATCCGCAACTAATATGTCTAAATATTTATCATCAAGGTCGTATTGGGTTAGATTCGCTCGGATGCTTTCATCATCAGCCCTTGCTGTCTAATATTCGTAGAGTAATAATAATAATTTTTAAAATTATGTATATAGGTAGATATGTATATTCTAACCAAGTAGCAAGCAAGTAAATGGTCATATACCTGAAAGGCTCTTGATGAGCGAGTTTTTCCATGAAGCATAAGATAGTCAATGTCACTTCCTATTACTCTACCACCCATCACGGCAGCAGCAACTAGCAAGGATCCTGTTCCAACGAAAGGGTCAAAAACAATGTCGTGTTCCTTTACAGTTCCAAGATTTGCCATAACAAGAGAAAGCAGAGGGTCCATAGATGTGTTTCCAATAAATTTTCTATCTTTTAGATTGATTTTGAAAGCCAGCCTTCTTCCACTATCCGTCACCTAATTTTGAATTAATTTCAATGAGCATTTGCATATAACGTATTTATTAAATACTTTATAATGTTTCTGTGTATTTTACCCAACGACCAAAAAACAACTGGTAAGGATCAGAAGGAGAATTATTTGCATCTAAGCCATAATATAGGATCAAATGCAAACTGCATTCGGGGGATTTCAGGTCTATTTTTCCATCCATTGGTAAATACTCAAAAGTCTGTGAAAGAATATGCAATAACAAAATGTTACCAAACGACAATAATCGAATCTATTAAGTAAGACATACAATAATTAGGTTACGAACATCGATATATGTAAGCTTTTCAGTATGTTGCATCGTCTTCCCATACGTTTCTATTCTAATTCGAAAACTGTCATTTTTGTAAGGCTCGCAAACGCTCAGATTGTTCTTGAAGTCATTGTGCATTTCCTCCATACTCTGTCCACGTCCCCATACTTCATAACAGGAGTGGGCAAGGACGCTGCGACTCATAAGTTTTCTTGGACCTTCTTCATCGGGAAAGTCCATGAAGACGAATGGCTGTGAAAACATGAAACAAATATGAGTACAACAGTAATGCGTTGGTTCAACCTTTGTGCCATTTAGATTCAAATATTTAATCAAAGTATTTTTGTTTTACTCCCTCAATTCGACGTTGTGATAAAACCTTCGGGTCCAGTTGAAACACTTTAAACAAGGATTCCAGCTCCTGTGAAGATAGAATTGATAGAACAAATAAGTAATTAATTATATGCAAGTGCGAAATGAAATTACACATTTCCTTTTTTTTTAATTCTAGAGCTCTAGCTCATAGCTAGAGACTGCATTCTGATTTGATTTGACAATCATTATTTATTACGTATTGTACAGTAATTAATTAATTAACTCCATTTATTTTCCAGTCATATCAATCGAAAATGAAAACGTTGAACCACATGCGATACGCGACCAAGATCAAAGATAATGTGTAATATTTATAATCTTTGTAAATTAAAATTGTAAAATCCAAATTTTAAATTTAAAAGTTAAACTCAAAAGTGAAAAGTGAAAAGAAAGTAAATATGAGAAATGAAGTGAATGAAATTTCGTCACCGGATTACCGGAATACGGAAGTTGCAGTGTTCACTGGAGAACCAAAAGAGGAATGTTCTTGAAGCGCTGGTCATTTTTGTACAAAGGCTGAGCGTAAATCTCATCAACGAAGGACGCTGATTCCACAGCGTTCACTTCAAATTCAAACCGAAAACAGAAACGCAGCAATTACACTTTGAATTGAATCAAAAGTTAGTAAATTCCAAAATTCAGAATAAGAATGAATGTGTATTTTAAGAACCAACAACGTGCTCCAAACTCCAAAGAGAGACTTTCCTTAAATTTGAATATTCCGAATCCCGCCAAATCCTATGGACTCTCCTGTCAACTTTTGTAACCTTTTGAATAAGTCCCCAGTCTGGAATAATTTTGGCGGAAAAACTGCTATCAGATTCAAATCTTAAACATATTTAATTTTAAGGTTTTATTTAAATAATATACTCAATCCCGCCAATTTGATTTGATTTAGACTTTATTAACGTGTCAAAAAGGTTCAGATCTTTACAGTTCTGTTCTTCCACCCGTGACACGGATCCCAGTTTCATCATACATATAATCATAGGCAATAGACGGTATCAGTAATAAATAAGTTGTAACCATAAGTTTTAGGCATTGACTAACAAATTTTGTAGGCATTCAGATTAAGATCATAATTCATATGTAGACAAGTTTAACAGATTAGTTAAAATATTCCAACATGAATATAATGGGTAGTACACAAATTTGATAAGGAGATATTTAAATAGATAAAATTAAGGGATAAGCCAATTTACATGTCTGGACCCCGACGACAGGCCAACCACCTTGGACTAGCAGAAGGTTAGTCCAAGGTCAAAACATAAATTTTTTGAGAGGAAAAAAAAAAAGAAATTACTAAAAGAAACTTTCAAATTATGAAACACAAGTAGAGATTAAAAAATTGACAAAAAGAACAGAAAAAAACCTGTCGGGGGATCCCCTTTTTGGAGCTCCTCAGGAAGGGAGGTGGTTAGAGCCGGCGTCCTCGGTTCCACTTCAGACTTGAACGACGAAGCAGCTAATGTGCCCACTCCCACGGTGCTGGGGGTGTGTCTGTGGTTGCACTTGAAAGGATAGCTAATGTCATTGGTGAGGGGGCTAAGCTCACCTTTGACAGAACTCACCATCACTGCAGACTCACAGGCCACACCGAGACCAGTATCTCACGTTGAGAAAAGATGATGTTGAGAAGTCCGAAGAGCAGAAGACCAAACCACCTCCATCCCCGAGGAGTCCCAAAGAGGGAATAATCCCTCCTAATCAAACTCCTTTTCATTGTATCAACATCAACCAATCAAACATTGTTTTTCGTGAAACCTTTTGAATAAGTCCCCAGTCTGGAATAATTTTTGGCGGAAAACTGCAGTCAAGCTCAATACTCACATATCACAGAATTTCTAGTCTTGAATTAAATTATTTTCCAGGCTACAAACAAGCAAACAACGTAGCCTTAAACATGAAATGAAAAAAATATGCAAAATAGAAATGAAAATAAATGAAAATGTAGCCACGACATGATCTAATGCAAAGAGATGATATTTCTAAAGATGTTATGCTTCGGTTATTGGGATTTTGAATTTATAGCACCCTTGACTATTGCATATTGTTTTGAAGCAAACAGTAAATAGTATAGTAAGGAAGAAATCTATTATTTTTTTCTAATACACTTTTTATTTAAAAGTCACAAAAATTTATCACATTATCACACTTAATCATTAATCCTAATTAACTGACAGTTTTCCTTAGTCTGTACTTTTGTAGATCTAGAAATCTGGACTCTAATATTTAAGACAATAATATCATTGACTTTATAATTTCATTACACATTGCAATAATTCGGATAATAAATCATTTTTATTTTTACATACTCTCAGTAGATAGTTCTATGCATATTTTTAAGAGAACTGAAATGATATACATACGATATTTACATACTTCACACTTATGAAATCTTAAACCTTCAATTCTATTCGAGATGTCGGAAGATTATTATATAGAAGAATCAATTGCTTGAAGAAAACACAAATGGATCATAGGAAAATCCCAATTACATTTAGCCACTAGTTATTTATCATTTTAAAATTAAGTAATAGGATCTGCATGTGTCGTTTATTTCTATAAATTACACACTCATCTGTACATCATATGGTTTCAAATATTTAAATTGGGTTCATTGTTAGCGATCACTTAATCCGGGACATCAGTCGAAGATGTTCATTCCTTGTTCGGTGTTTAAAAACTCATTTCTAAGGCTTCTAACTCTAGATATTGTCTTGATACTAAATTAAATGACTTAACGTACCTAGAGATCAATTATTAAAACTGTCAAAATTAAAGCAAATGATTGTGTTTGTTGTAGAAATAGACTTTACAGTTAAACTACAAAAACTGACTGGGGTTTCGCTGATGTTCTCCACTAACAAACGTAAAGTTTTTAAAAATAGAATAAAACTATCTAAGTATATATCATTATTACCTATTATTAATGATCAATTTTGTTATATTGTTGATAATATCCAATAAAAATACGCATCCCTCACAATAAAAGCAGATTTTATAACAGTATAATCTTTAATTTTTATACAGAATTAAATTACATCGATTAATTTGTATCAAACTCAGATTTAAGAAAACCAACAATTAAAAAATTCTAACATGCGAATACATATCGCAATCATTAACTTTACAACTAAACTACTATAGCTCTAATCTCTAATAATATACATGTATTTTTAGCAATAAGTTCCGTGTGTGTTTGGCTTTCCATCTATAAACACTGATAAATACAGATAGTTAAAAGTAATAGAATCAATCACTAATTCCTAACGGATTACCTAATTAGCGATTGCTTCTCTATTCCTCTACAAATATATAATTTATATTTATAATATACCATGTGTAGGATGTATTTTTAGCTCATTTCCGGATTACGTTGTCGAGCCTCCTGTGGTGTTTGACTCACACTCGCACTCACCTTCCGACATCATTTCATCTGTAAAAATAAAAACAATTGAAAACTCCCTTACTTCATTCTAATCAATTGTCATCGGAGTCATTATCAGCCTTCCCTTTCCTAAAAAAAAAGCTAAAGTGGCAGCACAGGAAATTGAAATAATTACAAAGCTTTTACTGCAAATCTTGCTGGAAAAGGACTCCAAAGTTTTGTACAAAAATCCTTGTAGATTTAAGTATCTTCTCCGGGCGGCTGGAGAAAGAATTAAAAATGGAGACTAGAGGAAAAATAGAAAGCTTAGGACGGAAGAATATAATTTGAAAGAAAATGCTGACGCAGGTTTCCTCTGTCCTTCCTTTCTAACTTCTAACGGATTGGAGAAAAATCAAAGTTTTTATAGACCAAGAACTATTTTCTGGGATGATATAGCCGAGGATATTAGTGATACAAGGCCTATATATATGAGGACCTAAGTTTGAGATCCCAATCCAATTCAATCTACTTCTGAAAACGCCAGCCCATCAAATGAAATGAAATGAGTTGAGCTGAATTGATCTGACTTTTTACAAGACTTCCCAGAGGATATTCATTTTACGTGTTTGTCGCAACTCGCAAAATTCCTAGCTTCAGGGAATTGAGGATAAACAGAAAATCCAATCCAAGGAACCATTCCCTTTAAAAGCTTTCCAAACAAGCCAATCCCGTCCTGACTTTTGACATTAGGGCTAACTTTATAAGTCCCCAACCGGTATACTTTATACACTGGAGTTTTTTTTTCAAACTTTTAAAATAAAACCCATTCCTGTCCCAGTTGACAGTTGACAATTGGTGGACATTTTGGCCTGGCTGTTAAGTTGAAACCTACGACATGTTCCCTTGATGTGGAGAGGAGAAAGTTGTGAAAAGTGAGGAAGTTGAGAGAAGACGGAGTGAAATGGGATGAAATGAAAAGAAATGAAGGGGAATTCACAGAAGACTGAGTTGGAATTCAATCCAAATGGAAAAAGCTAGAAATCTAAGGCTCATATATCTATATCTATTTTTTCTCTAAAGCTTTTACAGGGGAATATTGTAGACTCTGGACTTTCCTTGATTCTATGGGATTCTAGACTTTTTTAGATTGGTTGGCAATACTGGCAGTGGCAGACACAATCCCCTTGTCCACCGGACAATCAATAACTTTCCCTTATTTCCCGTCCCAGACTTTTATTAATCCATTCCATTCCTTTTACTTTCTTGGGAGGAAATTATTTTTTCTTAAGTAAATCTCTTGTGAAATGGGAGATATTATATTTCATTGGACTTGGAAAGGGAAGCCATTTCTCGGGCTGGATATGCCATTTAATATTCCTTAATGTATGGGACATTCCAGGAAGGCTGAATAAATGAGTTATTTTTTTGTAGAAAATAATTGTTTTTTCTTCGGTTTTTCGAGGTTATGATAAGTTTTTTATTGTTGAATTAATACCTGAAACGGGGGTAGCCGAATTGGACATGGACTCCAAGGACGAGGTCCCATTCATTTTGTTGTTCCCGTTTGTCAAATTCTGTGGAAATAAAAGCAGTTAGGTACATTTGCCGAGATATTTTATAAGATCGTTGGGTTTAGACGAAACTCGAGAGAGAAAGGAGCTTAATCCTCGTACATGTGAGGGGGCTAAGATGATTTTTAAGTCTCGTATTCTGGGACTCATTAAGATGTCATAAAAGAGAAGACTACTAGTCTTTTGTTTCTCTAATCTTTATGGTTAGAAGCCTAAAAGGAAATGTTGGCAGAGTTTGGTTGAGAAATTTTTAGTTTTTTCCCCTTTCGCTCATTACTTTCAGATTAGAGGGATAGATACGCGTAATAAAACCAAAAGTTATGTCTGTCTCTCTCTCTTCAAATAAATGCTTCGGGTTTGTTATCCTTCCCCTGACTTCAAGTTTGTTTGTCGTTCTGCCTCGGAGAGACTAGAACTTTCCACGCTTTTTGAAATACATAGTTAGGTCGGTTGTGTCCTCGGAGAGGACGAGGTGGATAAGAAGTGTAACTTATTATGTACAAAAGTTATTTTCCTCCATCGTCATCTCGAGAAATGTTTGCTTGAGGATTTATATCCTAATTTTGAGAGAGCCAGAGAGTATGAAGTAGAGATTAAGAAAATTTTGTTGGCATTCACCCCGAACTTTTAAGGGAGGTTTCCTTTGTTATTCCTTTTCCTCGGCCTAGCTTTTAAGTAGAGATATGTAAGAGGAACTTTTTAAATGAAAAAAATGTTTGAAAAATGTCAAAGATATTTCTTCCGTAGTTTTTTTCCTATCATCCTTGGTAGTTAGGAGAAATTATTTCCCATAGGGTGGTGTGGCTGGATGGTAAATGAGTTAATTTATTTTTGCTTTCGACTTTTCGAGGATGAAGTGAATTATATTTGTAGTTTTGTAGTGTGAGTTATGCGTGTGTAGAATGTGATCAAGAGATTAAGTCAAAAGAAGTATTTTCCTTATTATAGGGAGATGGGTTGACGATAGAAGCCTGGCTTTTTTACATACCTTGTTATTATTATTTTTGGTTTTGTCACTTCGTTTTGGACAGTCGGCAATTAGGTGCTCAACTGACTTGCAACTGTGACATCTTTTTGGCATGGGTCCCAAGGAACATTTTGCAGCTAGGTGATGGGCCAAGTCCCCGCAGTTGTAGCATCTTGATAAAATACAATAAATTTTTGTCAAATAATTCTCTCAAGTCATGGGGTGGATTAAGGGATAAAAATGTACACAATTAGAACAAGACAGATTGCAAATCGTTCTTGTCAACGGGAACTAGTCTGCATGACATGATTAAAGATTAAAGTTCTATACACAGGGATCGTATACATCTTTTGCACTTATACCTGATAGGATATCGTAGCAGGCCTAAATGGGCATCCCGTGGGTTTCCCAAATACAAATAACTTTAGTAAATAACTCACCGAATTTTCTTGACTTTTTTCTTGGACATGGGACGTCGATTGGATCCTGTACATTCATTGCCTTCAGGGCCGGTGACCACCGTCGCTTCTAGTCCCTTGTCCGATTCCTTGCATTTGAATTCAACTTCTTCTTCGTCCCCAAGACTTCGGAACCCGCTCATTTGAATCACACTCTGGAAGTTGGAAAAATTTGTAAATCTTTGTCTAAATTACAGGGACAAAGAACGGTTTCATGCAGAATGGCGAGAACTGTACCCTGCGGGGGCACTATATGGCTTGTGGACCCTTAGAAGTGCTCCTATAGCAGCCGAATGTCAACATGCACATACCGACTCCGTATGAATAGATAGGTAAATGCATAGGGAACTAACAGAAGCCCATTGATCTACCTGGATTGAATGGATTTGGGCGTAAATACAATGATCATCGCCAACAAGGCCTTTGTTATCCCATGATGTGGATTTATTACATTTATATTTAAGGAGCCGGGTGCTCTTTCCTCTCTCCTCTTCTGCGGTACTAGGAATATAATAAAGCTTTAAATGAAGAGCCCTTCTACGGAGCCTACACTTCCATTCCATAAATGTTTGGTTCAACACCCTCGGCTTTTATTATTCTCGTAAAATCTGGGGTATAGTGTAGGCTCCTTTCATTACTTTGTATTCATTCATGGCTACTACACGAGTACAAATACGTTTAAAGTGTATATTTACAACAGAATGTAGTAACTGGATGGAGAATAATAACCGAGGAAAGAACCCGTTCCGAGGATTGGAACTAAGTCTTCCGGATCGAGGAAGCAATTTTAAAGTATTTTTAAGCCAGTACGCTCTAAATTCCTGAGAATTGAAGGAGATAAAAATTATGGCTGGGTGAAAGCAGGGGTTAATAGCTTCTGTGGGTTTTTTGTGGTTTTTACGGGTTGGAAAGTAAATGGTGTTTGAAGGTCGTTGGGATGCGGATGCGATTGACATCCGGTTGTGTGGAGGAACGGATTTTTCTGGGGTTTGTAAATGCTGAAGAAATTAATTTTTAATAAATTTATTTACTCCGATTTCTTAGTTAAAGCATCCACATCGATCTTATAAGCGGATTTTGTTTAGACCGATTTGATTGCACGATAATACATTAAGTTTTTGTAAACAAATGTGTCCTTAAAGCAGTAAATGAAGTGCCAAAAAACTAAATGACAACTGATAAATATATCCATTAGACGCTGGAAATTACAAACATTCATTCTCGCTTCTACTTTTTAATTAGAAAGGTCTTCTAGAACACCATAGAGCTGATATTATAAACCTCCAAGAGGAAATTTTTAGAGTTTAATACGGAAAATGCTTGAGGAATGTATGAAACTTAATCTCTACCCTTTAAAAAACAAACATCAAAAACTCATAAAAAGAAATTATTTTAAAATCCTGACACTCTGATTTTAATTAATTTTAGTTTTTGAGTGCCGAGAAAAAAAACTCCGATGTTTTTATTTTTGTGATTATTTTATTAGGTTTATTGCATTTCGTCTTTCTCCATCTTCGGTAGAAGTGAGAAAACTCGTAGTAGGTTGAGCTTCAGCATACTACAGGTCCTTTCGAAAGACTCATACAATTACGATTTATCATCGGGCCCTTCGGGCCCTCGATAAATCATCAATTATTACCGTCGAGGAATAAAGAATTATCAATTTTGATTATTTGATTAGTGACGTTTATTGAGGCTCCTAATGTTTGTATTTCACTGTTCATAAGACTTATTGTAGGAATAATCATAAAAAGTTTCAAGCATTTCCCTCGTTTAACCCTGAAAAACTTCCCTTGTCAGCTCAAAGGAAGAGGAGCTAGAAAAGCCGTAAAATGCTGATTTATGTGACCTGTTTAACCAAACCTTTTCTACATGAAAGAATTTCCTAAATGTCTTCCAGTCCTTCTTGAACTCATCTGTCAATTGTCTCTTTTGTACGGAACAATTTAAATTTACATTTTTTGAAATCTTCTCCTTCCAACTCTACTACTCAGAAGTCTTTAAACCAAAAACCAACAATCAGCCCGAACTGGTATACTTCGTCTAATGCATTAACCCCTAAGATACGATCCCTCTGCCAACTTGCTAAAGTCAAGCCCAAGCATTAGCGTTTTGTCAAGGGAACGTGGACATTGTCAAGCATTTTTCTTACTAACTTATGAGTGTCATTTTGGTCGCATTCCATCCCTAAGTCCCTCCGTGGGTTTGTAGTAACCAAATGCTAATGCCGTTAAATCTTATGGGCCGTGCTGATGTAAGCACCCGTGTGGTTTGCTTCGTTTACATGATTAGCATCTGGAAAATTGTTTTAACTTATTTCCTTATATATATATAACTGTCTCAATTTTTTGTCCGTTTCAGGAGTAAAATATTTGACTATCTCTCCTCCACCTCTGATTTTTTTCCATTTACAATGGGGAAAATATGAGATTTTGAAATTTTTCATTGTCTACTCCACAACGTGCTATTGTATTATTCCTCCAATGAAGATGAAGTTGAGTGATGGAACATTGCACCGAGAAAGAAGCAGGCTTTTAACAATAGGTGAGGATGCAGACTTTTGGTGTTTAGAAGCACGTACGAATATAATTGGACATTGGAATGGAAAACATGGGTATGACTATTGAACTATTGTAAAAATGCATTTGAAGCTGGAGAGTCGCTGAAATAACAATGACAGATGACATCCAGCCTGTCATGTCACAACTGTCAAATGCACTTCACACAGTTTCAACTCCTGAGGAGGGCCCTTTTATAAAAGTTTACTTTTGTACGGCAGTACAGAAGTTCTATCCTAATTCTATAAAGTGAAAGCGAAATAAATTTCGTTAATTATACGATTTTTTCCTGATTTGATCTTATGATCTTCTTGTGTTGGCCAGAGTTGATTATTTAAGAACTTGACCATTAAACATTACTTTAGATTATTTCAGTTTGGAAATTCATGGAGTCGTGGAAGATTAAGATTAAACTTAACAAACTTACTTGATGAACGAATACTTCTTGGGTTCCATCCTCGGGTGTAATAAATCCCCAGCCTTTTGCCACGTTAAACCATTTGCATTTTCCTTTCTTCCGATCTAGGATTCCTACAATAATTATAAAAATAAATACGCATTAAATATTTTTAGTTACAACATTCCAATTCAGTGTATACTGATTAATAGTTGCCACTATTCGTGTCTTTAAGTTGCAATTTCTCTCAATATATCATGATCTTAAGAACTGTGCGAAGAATTTATAACTATAGAAAATATATCATATAGTGTCATGTCCTACGAATTAAATAAAGTGTCCACCTTGAATAGCCATTGAACTATAGATACTTCTTGACAAAAACAATAAAAACATCAGTTATAACTTCGACATTTTGTAGAAAATATCACGAGCATCTATCTGTTTGAGATATAATGAAATAATAAAAATGCCAAGCGTATTTAAAACAGTAAATGATCATTTGTACTGCGTTAGTTAAAATTTTAACTAAAATTATTTCCCTAATTTCTTTAGATTCGTAACAACTCATTGTTTTCATAATTTGATGGAATAAAAATAAGCATTCATTAGCCTGGTTCAAATTAAAATACATAAACAGCAACTGTAACTCATAACTCATATCATAAATTGTAATTAAACTGCTCCATTTTAAGAACAGCATTTGCGTCATCCTGACTGGGTGTCGTAAGTAACTGGAGAGAAAAAAAAAATCAAGAGCCTATAAAAACGGAACAAAACATAAAAGGAATATGGTTCCTTTAAAATCGGATCCTGGAAAAAAGACGGGATGGATCGATAGGAAACTTTCGTCCCGACATTTTTGTCACAGGGGAATTTTGAGTATAAGTTTTATTCCAACTCGAAAGAAGATTAGATTAAACCAAGCCCCCCAACCTCTCCCCGTGAGGATCTGATGGAAGACCGAAAAAGCTGAAATTGTATTTTATACTTTTCCATTCTCTTCCATCCTACAGACACAATAACAATCTATAGCTCTATAACCGAACAAATATTCTTGAGTGGAAATGTACTGGCTAAATATATACTCCATATATTCCAAACATATCTACGAAGGGCTTATATATAAATATATATCTATATTTTTCGGATATCCCTGGACTTAAATGAAATCCCGGGTAACGGAAAAGTACCCGAAGTTGGAAGTAGAAGATGGAAAACTATAAAGTATTAAAGTATACAACAAAGAGGGATATTAGAAAATACGGCATAGGTTTTTGTACCTAATGCAATTTAGTAGTTTATACTTTAATATAATGCTTCTTCCTCGTCTCCAGACTTTTTTCTTGGAGAAAAGTCCATATAGAGTTTCCTCCGTCCTGGTATAAACCTATCCATCCATTCCCATATATAAATATAGAAGAAATGATGATGTTGACAGGGGATCGAGTGTTGAGATTCGGTTGGAAGTTGGAATAAAATGAAAAAAAAGTTCTCTCTCCTGCGGATGTACATCTCGGAGAGAGGAAGGATTGGAGGCTGAAGAATCCGGAGATTCTATAATCTATAACTTACCCGGGTATTTCAGTATTATTATTGTTGAATGAGAGAAAGGGGGAAAGATGAAGAAAATGGCAGTTTGAAAGGAAAATGGCAATAAAGTTGGCTTCGGAATCGATACAATATCAAGTATGATTCATTCGTGCTTTGAATGGATTGGTAGAATTATTAAACCAGAGGAGGAGTTTGAAAAAAATTCGGACCGGCCCCGGGTTTTATCTACGCAAGGAACGCTCAAAAACCGGGTAAAAACTCCCCATCCAAAATTCCCCTTTCTATCCGGAGAGAGTGGGATATTTATTATATCTTCCACTTTTATATTTTATATATATTCCAACTCTTCAACTTCCAACTCACTTTCCAACATACAAGGAAATCGATTTCTCCTATCCGATTTTTTTTAGAGAAAAAACCGACTCAAACAAAACTCAACTTCCAACTTCAACTGCCACCATCATCCATCCCCCAACTCCGTCTCATCTTCCATAATCTTAAAAGTCCGGGATTCGGGAGAAATCAATGGAATGAAATATGGCTCCATGATGATGATACCCGAGTGCCCTTTCTCCTGTCATAAGGAAATAGTTGGAGAGCCTGTCCTTTTATTCCTCCTTGGGTTGCTCAATATAATGGGATTTTGGAAGCTGGCTCCTACAATAGCTTTTATGTAGGATATATGGCGATTTCTTCGGCTTCTTATAACAACCTGACTTTAAATAAGATAAGATGGGAATAAAATTCTTAATTAGCCTTAACAAATTTTATTTTTAATTTCTCAGTTAAAATGCATCCAATTTAACTAATTTAGATTTGCTGGAAAATTACTAAATAACAATAATACAGATCTATTTATAGTCTATTTTATTCTACTTTGCTTTGCCTTTCACAAAATTAGTCACATATTTTAAAATTTGCAATAGATTATCAGATTGTTACTTGTTTGTTTTTTTTAGCTACGCTCTGAAAATTTCACAATTAGAATATTAGAATATTAGAAATGATACCTGAAAAGCATTTTTCTAAATGTAGAAATGTAATTTTCCTTCTATATTAGTTTAAAGTCCTATTTTAATCTGTAATATAATTCTTATGACAGACTTCTTCCACAACTTTAAAGATGGCTTTAAAAAAGGCATGAAATAATCAAACATGGAACCTTTCCCCAACCGATAGACGAAAGGGGTAAAAATAAATATGATAACCCTTCTACAAGTACAAGCCATACAAATCCCCATATCATATTTTCTTCGGATGAAACGGTGAAACTGGTGAAAGGCAATGCCTCCGACAAGGAGACGTGAACTGCATCGTATACAAACAATAGAAGTCAAGTTCATTCCATGTGACTATCTCTCTGTATGTGTGTGTGTTATGTTGTTGTGTAATAGTCAGTAACATATTACTAACAGCGAATGAACATCTCTACACATTTTTTACCCACACAACAAGACGAGTCGTCGGAGTCCTATGTGCTATGATTTGTGTAGCTTAGAAACTATTATTATCATCACCCCTTTCGCTTATTGCATAACACGCAACCCAGCAACTATTGCTGAAGCCAATCCCGCGTCTAAAAAACTATTCAGCTATTCAGCTCTAAAGATAACAACACTCACACACCGAATCACCGAAAAGGATTCATTTCTATAGGATAAATAGGGTTCCCAGGCAAGAGAAAAAACCCTTTGACATCGAATTAGTAAGGTAAGTTTGTTTATTGAGATTAGTTAGTCCTACATACACCCATGAAAAACGGCTCGTGGCTAATAAACGAACAGGGTTAAGTCTGGAGGAATTAGAGGCACGAGAGCACTACAAAATAGTGCAGTTTTTGATGTTTAGTGTGGTAAAAAATGTTTATTTATTGATTATAGCGAAAGGGTAATTTATAAATCCTTTGAATTTGATAAATGAACCCCTTTTATCCTTCCATTCAACAACTGATCATATCATAAAAGGCACATAAGGATGAATTATTTACGTATTTATTTACACTCTAAGGATAAGTTAGAATGACAAAGGTAGAAAGAGCTAAGAAGGGACGTAGATTTTTTAGGATAAAAAACACGGAGGCAGAATATAGGATGTATTGTGTCGAAAAAAGGGTAGCACGCGACTCCTGTCCACATTCACTACCGAATTTTGATGAATCGTATTTTGATAGCTGATTATTGACTGTTTTTTAACCGAATCGGAAACTCATTTACCTCTCCAAACAGTCCTAACTAAGCTAACCTAAAGGTAATAACGGATGAATAAAAAAAAGTCCGGGGATAATAGACAAAACCAACCCCAATGCGTTTCATCTTTCATCAGTACATGGATACGGGTAATAAAGATGTATTATCCTCCCCGATCGGCTAAAAAATACCCTTAAAAAAGGTCGGTTTGGTTGTAAAAAATTAGACTCATTGTTGGGAATAATATGGAGTAGTCGGAACAAGGGGCACGCTACTGATAGTTGGAACTGCTGGAAGTAGTTGATCCTCAGGTTGAAAACATTTATATTTCGTTTCAGCATAATAATATGCCCACTTATGTATGAAAAATTTAATAGGAAATACATGTTATGGTAAACAGTACTGGCTTGCCATGCCCTTGATGCGTACTTATTGATGCTTAGGGATGCTGGGGACGTTTTTTGTCAAAATTAGTCCAATTGCCTCACCTTCCTCAATGAGTAAAAAACTTCCAATTTGACAAAAGTACTTCTGAGAACAAAAAAATGACGGCTTTTTTACGATCCTTTGTGATCCTTATTGTTGCGAAGTAGAAAGGGATTATTGAACAAACAGATATGGCATGGCTTATTGGAATTTTGAAATAGGGCAGTTTTAAGGCATAACCTAAAACTATACTTACAGATGAGATTGTTTTTTAAAGTTTTTAAAGTAGAAAACTGGTATTTCGACATTTCTGTGTCTTTTTGTCATCTTGCTCTGTAAATTGTCAACATGCTAGATATAGATCAATGTGGACACGCGTGTCAAGGCACAAGAATGATTTGGAAATTCAGTTCTGCCCTTTGGTCCCTTTCTGTTTTTTATCGAATATTCAGGATCTATCTCTTGTCACCTTTGTACTAAATTTCACGATGGGGTCCCTGACAATGAAGAGAATTAATATCATATTTTTGTGACAAATAATAGCGTTTGATCGGGAGGCGTTGTGGGTTTTTTAGGGATATCGGTCCAAAGTTGATGTAGTTATTTTGGCATGTGTCAAAGTAATTTAAAGTCTCATTATCTTTTAATGACTATGATTTTCTCAAATCTAATTAAGTTTTCAACCAGATAATTACATATGCCTTAAGAAATGCAGTCTTTAATTGCTAGCAATGACATTGACATATGGGTTATGGATACTGTGTTACCCTCCAGACTTTGAAACTATTTATAACCCATTAGATGTATATATAACTCCACTCTCGGATCGCATATAAAATAAAATATGGTTGTTTGGGCCAGACAAAAAAGGTGTTAATTACAGAGAGATCCGTGGGCGTACTACGAATACCTCGAAGCTGTCACTGATCCCTTAGAAAGGCCATTACAACTTACAACTCATTTCTCCGAATTATTTCACGTTTACTCCCTGGGTATTCATTTCCTCGACGTAACAATACCTCCATTTCCACTCCAGTACAACCCGATCAACACATTGAATGAAGTTATGACAGGAGCTTCGAGGAGTATTAATTGCCTTTAAATGAGTAAGCAGTTTTTGCAAATGTCATATGTCATATAGAACGTTAAATTGAACTATTCTAAGGTGTGAATAAAATTGAATTTAATAACAGTTATAAATCGTGGGGGTTGGCGCAGATCAGACTAAAATTCTTTAACATTTTAGCCTTAAATCGCATTAAATATAATTTCAGTTGGGATACAAGGTCTTTTAAAAGCAAAATGTTTTAAATCTATATGATTTTAAGAAATTTTAAAGTGTTAAATTCCCCTTAAAATCTAAAATTAATTATAATTTTGACAGGTAGGTGATAATTAAAGAAGAAAACCAATTAAAAGAGCCTTACCATTTATGAATTGGCTGGAACCACCTGACGAAGAAGGTGAGCATGTTCCCGGGTCATCCGACAAAGATCCGGTTTCTGTCATGATTTCGGTTTCTCGGTCTTAACCCTTTTCCTTTCCTTAGTTTACACGTTCTGGAAATTCGGGTATTTTATGTTCCTGATTAAATTTTACAAACACTTGAGTTTCAAATTTCAATAAATTTTAACGTTTCAAAAACTGTGATTTATTGATCTCTTTATATTTAAAATCGGGTAACTTTCGGAAATGCAATGAGCTCTCTAGTACTTTGTTAAGATACGATTTAAAATACTTTTGTTTTTTCGGCCGTGTGAACTTTTAAACTGTCAGGAGTGGATTGACGGGAGTTGTCATGAGACGGTGGTAGTTATTCAGTTGAAAATTCATCTCTCGGCTCTGAAGATGATGACGAGGAAAGGACGGTGCGGTGTGGAGGGATAGTAGAAGTGGGTATCGGATCGGAGGTTGGACTTCACATCTCTCAACGCAACAAACTGGCTCAAAAGTTATGTCAGATTTTTTGGATATGCGTGGATTCGATAGAAAAAGAAATAGTAAACTTAAAGTACATCTTCTACAGTGGAGACTGAGAATCTGTACAAATCCTTTCCTCTCCTTCTGTCCCTAAGGTTTTCATCTCGTTAAGTTTTCACTACCAAAAAGTTCCAACTTTTCCGAGTTATACTACAGCATTGAGAGAAGCGAAGGGTATAGGAGAGAAGTTAGCCAAAATCCAGCCGAACTTCGAACGGGAGAATCTCAAAGCAGATGAAGAGTTCCAAGGAAATCTATCTATATTGATCGTAGATCATAGTAAAGATATAAGTTCTGTAATAATACAAAATAATATAATATATTATTATTGTAGGAATATGAAATGTATTGAACTGGGTTCCCTTATCCATTTGTTAAAAGAACGGACTGCTGGACCAGACTGCCCTTGTGCTTCCCATATTTAATTTCCCTTCCTTGTTTTTCGGATTTTTGGATCCTCTTGCAGTCTTCGATTTAGCGTTTCCCAGCTATAAACTGTAGCTAATATTTTTGCTAAATAGTTCGTTTGGATTTCTGTTACTTCTATTGGGTTTTATGAAGCCTAGGAAATCAACGATTTGGAGATCCTTCATAATTTTCTTATGCATTTTGTATGGACTTTTTTAAAATGCACATGCAATATATCGTGTTCCCGAAGATTCAATAAAAAGTATTATCAATAAAAGCCAAAAATGAGGATAGTTTTGATGAATTAAAGGAGAGTTTCACTCCTTTCAAACAATCGAAACTACCGACAGAACAAATAAAAATTGAAAATGTATCGATAACTAACTGAAAAATTTGAGGTTTTAGCCAAGGATTTAGTTGAACTTTCGAATCAAATAATTGTAATGCAACCTTTTCGAACAGTTCGATAGAAATGAGTAAGTAAACAAACAATTTGATGGTCAGCTTAAGTGGTTCCATTGTAAAATCAAACTCAAAAATCGTCAAGCATTACAGTACTGATAAAATGTTCAAGGATTTTGGACAAGGAACACTTCCGAATGTCGGTAGTTGTAGATGATCATCATGGCTAGCTGAGTATTCATAAGTTTTATGCATAAAACCTGCTTCTGTTGGGTCTGGAGGAGCTAGATGTATTTTTCATGAATTGTGTCCAGGTTTCTGGGACGCAGGGATGAAACTTGTTTCAAAATCCCTTGAATTTTAGTCCAATATTACATATATTAATATTATAAGGATTGGAATATTGGAAGCAGACAGATGAAAAGGGAACCATAGGTCATTTGGCTATTCAAAGGCTCATTTGGACTCTTATTATTTAGCCATACTCGGATGTGTTTACCAGGGTCCCCAGACATCATATAGATTTCCTATTTTACAAGATATATTTCCCTTGGAAAATAGGTATAAATATAACGAATTTGGGTTGTAAATAATATGGATCGTTTCGTAGCTTCCTTATAAGTTATTATAACAATGCTTTTTTGAATTGAGGATCCAGGAAAGAGTTCAGTTGATTTTCGGAGAATTTTGAAGCGCAGCGCAGGAAGAGTTCCTATGTTGTTGTCAACTCTTTCGGTCTCCCTGGGTGAGTTTGTTTTGTCCAGTTCTCCAGGTTTCAGATATCCCAAGCAATGTCGAGTCACCCTTGTTTTTTTTAATTTGGGATCTAGTCCAGGAGATAGGTTCTAGAAAGTGAATACATTATGATCCGAAAACCCGTCTGAATTCGGGGCGTCGGTTGGTGAATCATGGCTTCCTCTCCTTTATGCTAATATATTCGGGGTGATAGACTATCGATTTTGTACTATTCAAACTAGCTTTTGTTTGGGGCATTGAATGATTGAATGATACGTAAAATATAGTAGTGGAATAAGATGCAATATTACATAGTTTTGATTGTCTGAACTCAAAGCTTTACTAAAAATAAACGGATATGTATTTTATACATTTTGTTTTAGAAATTACGGATACAGATTTAATAGAGATTTTATTTTATCTAACTTCGAATTTTGTTTTAACCTTTTGTTTTCGATTCGAAGATAATCTGATAAAAGTGTCTGAACTCAAGTGTTTAACTTACTCCAGAATATTTCATAAGCCATTTTAAAACATACATTTTGAAGAAGTCGTTTCAAATATCAAAGGAAATGTTGATGCAATTCTTGGCTTTAATGCCGTTGCAGTTTGAGCTCTAAATGAAATATTTTGTATTGTTTACAAGATGTGACGACCTGCAATGAGTCCGTAGTAGTTCTAATTTTTCACGGGAGTAATTAAAATCAACCGCTAATTGAAGCATTTACAAAATAATCATTTTAAATGTCAACGATGTTAATTCACTACTTTCATTCAGCAGGTTGTAATTATGTCGTGTTTTTTAGTCCGAACCTGTATTTTGTCCAAATTAGGGGCACGGGGAAATAAAAAATGGTTAAAAAGGAGAAAAAAACTACAAATAGAAATATGATGAAGTCAATAAGGACTAAAAATCCGAAAGGAACACATAAAAAACGGAGGGAAGGGTAGGGTTGGTAAAAAGCCTATTCTAAATCGAGTGTGATGTAAAAAAGGCATAAAAAAGTGTGTGGCCAATTGAGAGTCGAACCCTTTCTGTTGGGTCGTGTTATGAATGAAGATCCTCCTTCTTTAATGTTTAACATGACTCCAAATAGAATGCAAAATTATTGACAGGTTCGGGTCTCTGAACTATATATTTTTTTTAGTTATTAAAGCATATCGAGCATTTTCTATCTGCTAAAAAATGATAACTTTTGACGTAATCTTCCTGTAAATTGACAATTAAATTCGCTAATTGCCCTATATATTTTCATGGGATATGAAGATATGATGACTTATGACGCTATCCAGTTAGTGGATAAAAGCATACATTTTAACCATTACTTGATCAGTATGGGTAGATTAATATAGTTGCAGTTGCAAATAACCTAATTTTCTAACTAATTTCATCACTTTTGAACATTTAAAAAAAGTCATGGAATCCCTTGAATTAGATTTTATGAGGATTTCTGCAGCAATTTCTTGAATTAGTTCTAATTTCGATAATAACTTGAGCTTTGTCCATATTTCAATTTTTACAATTTTATCTTTAAAACCCCTATTTCTCTCGTCACTCTAATCTCATCGACCATAACATAACGCATTCATAGCTCGTAATATTCAGATCTCTTATTTTTCGTATGAAAATAATAATCTACATCTGCCTCTCCTGGTTTCACTTCAAAAGGAAACTGAATATGCATACCCTTATGAAATATCTGTATTACAATTACAGAAAAGGTACAGATTAGAGGAAGATCAGGAAGCCGAGGAAGGCGAAAGGCCCGTGCCTAGAGGAGGGTGGTGATTCAATGAAATAACGAAATATTTTGTATATTTTTTGTAGCTTTTGAGCTTTAGCACGTGTTCAGTTGAATACAGGCCCTTTCAATATTCTATATACCGAGTATTTCAATCAGATAGGCAACTTTGCTTCTCAAGGAGGGACCATACTAAGCATAAAATTAGAAGGGACTGCATACTGCTGGGTAAATTAATGTACATCGTTAGGAAAGGCTCAAATAACCCAAATCGTCCAATGCACCAAGTATTACAAATGAGGGTCAAATTCAATGGTTTTCCCATTTGTAAATCATAACCAAATTTTCTAAAAATGCAATAAAAACCGTTGTATAGTTTAATTATTTATTTACTCTTTAGATGCCTATAATGAGTAGAAAAATTAAAAATACGGCAGGATCGCTCTATATGTAATATTTATACAAATTCAATAGTTCAAAATTATTTTTACCAATCGTTAATATAGTCGATAGTATAATAAATATCTCTGTTAATCATAAACTAATCTTATTCTTACGTTGGAACACGATACGAATTCTCAGAATTGTACGCTAATCGTTGCTCTTGGCATAGTTGTAATGTTGTAAAATCCATAAAAACGGCGAGTTTTTCAACGAATTATCTAAACTAAATTATAATTTCAATAAAGACCGGATGGTAAATCCGTAAGGCGATGGTTGTCCATAGCATGAGGCATTAGGATCGGAGGTAAAGAGAACATCTTCATGTTTTCCTTTTCCTTCTGATTAAAATCGTTGTGATGATTTGAGCCTTGTTGGTGGTGTCGGTAATTGGGATGCTGCTGATGATGCTGTATCTGAAGCTGTTGTTGTTGATGAGGTTTTTCCTTTTCAGGGGATTTTTTCGTATACCTAGCAAAAATATTTAATGAAGAGCTACCTCCCTGCTTTTCTCCGGAGCTGGGCTTGTAATTTTTAGTAAATCGATTTTGCCTGTAATCGGCAGAAACTTCTACGGAAGCCGAAGTTCCATTACTTTTCTGACCTTGGGTCATCAAACTCTTTGCAGCAAGTTTAGCAGTTTTACTGGCTGATTTCGGGCTTGGAGTTGTTGAATTGAGGTTAACAGGGTCTTGAGATTTCTGATGACTTTGTTGGTACGGTTGAGGATATCTCCATCTTAAAGTAAAGTTCTCGTCCCGTTCTTTCTCCAAGTTTTCCATGGATTTCCACTTATCCGACGAGCTTGGATGGTGACCTCTGGACGCTTGCATACTTTTTGGTTCGTGTGATAGCATCAATTTGTCGGTACTTGATGATGCTTCTATTGAAGCTAAACTGGCATGGAGGGACTCGGATCTCCGTAAACCGGAGGAAGGGCCTGCTCCCTTGGACCGGTGCTTCTTTTTCTTGTCCATGAGTTCCAGATTTGGGGAAAATCTTGGAGAGATGTTGTACCGATTGCTATTGCTGCTTCCACTCCCGTTCGTAGACTTTTCATAGACTTCTGCATATCCACTGGAGACATTATTTTTACTCGAAGACCGAGATTCGGGACCTGAGTTGTCGGGACTGGAGGAGTATAATTTTGAACTCTTAAAATTAGCAAACTTGCTCGCCATATGATTCGCTTTGTGAAAATTCGGGAGGGTGTAGTCGGGCTTAGGTTCGTGGGCAGGGCTAATACTTTTGGCCATGGAAATAGGAAGGTTCTGTAACTTCTGATGCTTATCTCGGAAATGCTTTGGAGCCGACTTTTCCATGCTCTCAAGTTGTTGAACGACCCGAAGGACATTTGGCTTTTTGGAATCACCGTTCCCGAGCAGTTCTACAATATCCGAATCATCATCATCACTAGCCGATGACCCGGGCCAGGGTCGAGGAAGAACCGGGGTCGAATTCGAGAGCTTCTTTTTCGGAGGTGATTTCACCAAATGAACAGGTACAATTTCCTTCTCCTTCTTTTGAGCCTTCTGATGAACATGCATCTCGGAATTTACAATGTTATTCAAATCCTCAAGCATCTGATGAATTTGTTCAGCTTCTTCTTCAGAGTCCACAGGGGTTGTTATCGCTGCTTCCTCGGCCCGTTTTGCTCGACTTGCTCTTTTGCGAGACTCATCGGACTTCTGGGGGGCGTCCATTCTCTGCCAATCACAAGGAAAGAATAGTTAACTGTTTTTATACTTGTACAATAGAACATAATGCATATAATGGTTATTAGCACTACAGCCAAGTCTTAGCTCGTTCCATCTGACAATGAGGATGGAACGCTGTCTAATAATAGTAGTTAGTTTTAATTTTTAAGGACATTGAATACTTCAGAGTAGTAATCAAATAATAGCATTGTAACGCAGTGTAGTTGTTGTAATTTACAAGTAGGACAAAATTTCAAGAAGACTCTGTTACATACTTTGAGCTTATCCTTTAAAGTGGCTAGTTCTTGTTGAAGAGTTGCCACACTGTTTCGCAACTGGCAGTTCTGCCTTGTCAAAGTGTCGACGTCAATTATCACCCGATCCCAATCATCCAACTCGATGTGGACTTCTCGTGACTCTCGAGCTCCACCCAGTTCCGCACCCTTTCCAATGGACATAGGATCGTAATAATTAGTTATCCGCTATTCAATGTCACCTGTCCCACTCGACTGACTGACATAATACGTTATTTCAATTAAAATGCATTCATCGTTTAAAATCTTACTTTACGAAGCGCCGCAGAATTGAAACCGGCCTCTTCTAGTTCACACTGAATGTGAACTTTGTGCTTTGGACTTGGAGCAGAAGCGATGAATGATGTAAGGAACTTGATCCCCCTGGCTTGAAAAGTCCCTGCGGGGGCACTGGATATGGCTCCAACGATGAGTTTACATCTGATGGGTTCACCAACCCTTAGTCTAAGGGTTGAGATGGCTAATAATGAAATAATTTGTGAATTTAATTCATGAGATGGACGAACTTTTGAAATGTATTCTTATCTGCTGCGATATAATACATTTTAATTTTTGCGTTCGGTTATACCTTCGCAAACTTTGTAATGGCCATCAGCACCTCCCTCCAAGCAGACACAAGTCAGAATCTGAAATACATACATAAAAACATCGTTTTTGAATTTAATAAATTTTTCTGCTAAGATGATCCCAGCGGAAAGAAATTTATTTATGTGTACCTCAAGAGCTATTATCCTTGTAGCAGTTACTGTACTAATCATTGCAGCTGCCAAGGGATATAACCCACCAGGGTATGCAGCCAGTTTGGATACGGCTTCAATATTTCTGCAAAAATACAGAATTAGGAATTATTTTTATTGCTTTGTACTCGCTCATCTAGGTTTAAGAGAAGTTATCATATTTACAATCGGGCAGTGTAATTGTGGATTTCATCTTCATGCTATACTGGTTCGAGAACAAAATACGAAGCGAGTTTATTTAATTTCTTGGACTACTTCCCAAGGACAAAGGGAATGACCATCCTTTTATAAAACCCTTTATTTTGCTAAGAAGTGAAATGGACCAAATTTTTGGATAATTACAATTTACAAATTGAATTTTCTAATCTCATAACTTGAAATCATCCCCAAGAATGGAAATTGAAGGAAAAACGCTCACCTCAAAGCCAGTTTAACACATTGTAAGCATTTCTGCTCATCCATAAGCAACTTTCGTTGTTCTCTGAGACCAGAGACGTCTTCCAAAGATGTTTGGATGGTTTTCAAAGCCTCCAAGATGCATCCAACGCCTTCGCATTGTCCCGAGACGAATTCCTGAACGAAGGATGGGTAACCGTGTCGGAGGTCCGCTTCGAGTTTGAATAGGAGTTCACTTCCGTTGAGGAACTTCTTCATACTCATTTCGGGTTGGGAGGAAGAGGTCATTTCGGCAAGTCCGGCACCGGCCATTGCGCCGTTCGACGAGTGTTCGATGAGCATCGAACTGGGAGATCCATTCGATACGTGGTGTCGGAAGTTGTGGTTTGTGGAGAAGAGTTGCTTCAGGGCAGCCGTGTAGTCCTCAGCATTGTATAGAGGTGGACGAAGGGTTGGAGTTTTGTTTGCCTTCCCCTGTGATGGAGATAATGTGTATTTATTAGTTTTTATTTTTAATTTATTTTGGTTTTGATTTCTCTAAATAGAAGCCCTTCGATATATAAGCCCTTACAAAGTCACATTTAAAGAGTTACCTGGTAAAGAGCAAAAAGGTTTGGAAAATTAATGGAAAGATTGTCGTTAGAGGTAAAAAAAATCCAAGAAAAAATGAATTTTCTATAAGAAGAGTAGTTAGCTTTTGATAAGCTTCTGACAGTTATGATCCCCTGGGCTAGATACTTATAATTTTCCCCCGGAGCCCGGAATACAGCCCCATCCCGACATACAAATTCACACATTTCGAGATTTTTTTAAAATAGTGCCCCATAGGGTCTATTTAAAGTAATACGGTTGTATATTACAAAATAGTCTAGTTATGTTTTTGAACGTAATTATTTACGAAATCAACATTTTTAATTACTATTGTAAGCATTCTCAATCTTTTTGTCGTAAGCCTCAATAATTATGATTAGAAATAATACTTTATATTTTTGAAGAAAGGGAATCCTCTTGCAATGCAATCTTCCCATTATGACCAAATCTACTGAAAAGTTAAACAATGATCTTAGGGATATTATTACTAACCAGATTACTAGCTTGATAATGATGCAATTTTAAGAATGAGCTTATAATTTTACAAGCCTGAATGACACGACAATTACCCCCCAACATCTTCCAGACTCTTAGATTGTGTCATATCTCCTCATTCATGAAAGTTAATAACACAATAATCTCATTACAAAAAGAAACAATAAGATTTACGAGGCTGAAATATAGTTTATCAAAGTTTTAAAATCCTCTCCTTCATCTAGTCTACATTATTCATAATGATAGTAATAAACTTGATGAACTCATTCCTTGTCCTACGGAGTTGTTCAAGGAGATAGAATTTCAGAGTAATTCATATCCGTAGTAAAGGCAAATCCATAAGGATGAAATTGCAGAGGAAAGTTAATCTGACAACTTCATCATCCCCATCCCTCCTCGTAGATAATTTATTAAAAATTCCCTCAGTTGAAACTGTAAATGATGCTTCAAGTTTCAAGTCGAAACTTTGTAGTATCGTGAGAGAAAAGGGCCAAAATTTCGTTTAAATGGATCTACTTTGAGGAAATGAAGATTTAAGGTTTCAGAAATTGGTCAAATTTAATGTGTCACGCATTTACTTGAGTGAAACCAAATCCCTATTAAAACCAACAGCCTCTTTTCGAGACCATACCATTTGTAAAATTTTAAGTAAATTTTACGGAAAACTAATGAGCATTGCAAATTATTGGATTTTTTTTAATGCAAATCCGCAAAACCATTATAGCCTCATTGTTTGCGAATTCCTCAAAAGCGCGTGATTAAAATTTAACGCTCTCCGACAAAACGACCAGATAAAAATGTCACTTACATCGAATGGTGTGGAGCCATTGTCACGCCAAACATCTTCTTCCCACTCTGGTGGCATCTTAACTTCCAAAGACTCTGTTTCTCTGCTTTGAAATCGAATTTATGGTCAAAGGCAATTTTTTCCCATGAAGATGTAGTACAAAGCTACCACCATAAGTGGTTAAACTTATCCCAACACAGCCTCTGGCACTTCCTTATCGAACAAGAGGACCAGTAAATCAATGGAGGGTTCCTTGTGAAAGTAGTAATCGTTAATTCCTCCTAACCAATATAATAACAGAGTTTTGGCTCGGCTACGGATTCTATAGCTTGATTAGCGGTACACAACGGGAAACGGCTTCAAGTCACGATAAAAACGAGAGTATTCAGGCAATGTTCAGCATCTTTCATGTGTGTAGACCCAATAAAACGGTAGATGCAAAAACAATGAGCCAAGTCAGAATGTAACGGGTAATCCAGCAAAAAAAACTATTTCACTTCATCACGGTTCCTATATATTCATTCAAAATTGCGTAACATTTAAACTGTTCAGCTTCATTGAATTCGGCTACTGTAGTTCTAGACTATCCTCCTCATTTCAATTGTTTTCAATTCCGGTTTGACTTCATTTTCCTCGTGTTATGCCAATTTGCATAGTACTTGTTACAGCATCATCTCGTATAACATGGGCCATGCGAAATTTACTGATGGTCCCGATGAAGATGAAACTCCTGTTAAATTTCTGAGATGCGGATGTTCATAAATTTTGATAGATTAGTGAATAGGGTTCTTTGTTCATCTTTGATGGAACTGCATCTTAGTGATTCTGTTCAGTTCCGATGCGTTGAGAAGCTGCTTTTCAAGAATCTGTAATAAATAATTTAAATTTCAAAATCATTAGATGAGTAACACGTATAGGTATTTTTTCCAATGGAATTCTCAATTCTAAAACTAAAACTAAAACCATAGATATGGATACTATAATAAGACTAAAACCGACTTTTACGAATGCATACACTGGATGAAAAACTGTTGGCGTTTTTTCCTACTCAATACCTTTTATTTTAAATTCTGATTAATTCATGATGTTCGCAGCATGATGCAATTCAAGGTAAACAAACTAAAAAATTATTTGGTTCTCAAGATCAGTCGATCAAATCCAATACATGCCTAATTCAAAAAGACAAGACTCGCTGTACCAGTTTCAAAGCCTCTTCCTTACGGTCTCCGATAATTAATACAGAATATTGAACTACTATGAGGATGATGTAAGGAGGAACGAAAAACCTGTCTTGAATTCTAATCAGCCTGGGCCAGGATATCCCGTTAATTCCTACAGGATTCTCATACAGACAATGACTGACTACAAGACATGGTTATCCAGTTTAAGCCTTCGAATTTCTTGAAAGCAATCAAGCCTTGGCTCACAAGACATAATGAATGCAAACCCGTAACCTTATATTCATATTATTTAAACCCTTTACAATTCGCAATGTCAATATCAACAACTTTTAGAAGCTATATTAAAATTCAGGCATAGTTCACTTTTTCCCACGAACTCTCCTTCTCAAATATTTGCTTCCTTTCTACTCTGCAATAACATATTAAGTTTTATGTTTATTGCCTCTTAGGTTACGTGCATTAAGACATAAGGAATGCATGACTAAAGCAGAGACGGAAGAAGAGGTCAGTCTCCAAGAGGCATTCGTTTTTAATATCATTTTAAAGTTATTCCAAGTTCATTAAACCTCGGAGGTGTGAAAATGGATTTCGTGCACAAGTTCATAGATCAGAATATAGATTGGAGGGGATCGGTGGGAGTCCAGGAGAGGAAATGAGGAATGACCTACGAACTAAATTACTATGTAATCTTAAAGATCGTTAAAGAAATGTGTCTAAAGCTGCCACGAAAAAACGGAATGAAATCATCGGATGGTTTTTAATTTAAAAGTACATGACATAATATATAGCAAGGAGCCAACAACCCTCTCTGAACTCCCTATCAGATCAGGGCTACTATCTGGTTATTTGGATTTTTCTCAGAGATTCGATTAACTTTACAAGTCCTGTCCATCGTTTTTGCAAATCGCGTTATTTTTTCTATAATTGAAGCGTAAAGGGTTACAGGAAGCAGTAATATTTTACTGCTGTCATTCATAAAACCATTAGCGGTAGCTGTTGTAAAGGGCGAATAGCATTGCATGGCTTGTGATTTTTTTTGTGATTATACAAGGGTTTGTGGCACCTTCGATATTTTTAATGTTTTTATTTGTGCTTTCTCTATTCTAAGCAAAAATTAAGTTTCACTGGTTTCAGTGTAAGAAAAAGATATCTCAGCAATTATTTGACGCCTAAAATGTAGAATAAAGACACTTTGCCACAAGCTCTTTTGTACATATTTTTGAAAATAAGACCAAATATGGGATGATTAATGTGACTATGAGGTCTAATAAACTACTAAAACAAGTCATACGGTTTGATACCTTCCAAAAAATTTACTTAAGTATATATTACACGCTGCCATTCGTGAGTATCTTTTCATATCGGAACGCTACATGTTTCTCTAAAGCCGCATCGTTACTTAGATATATCGATTGCTCAAAAGCGAACATAAATAATCCATTGGTTAGAGGTTAGGTGTCAATTAGGCTTTAGGTTAACCATCAAAATCTAACCTATACTTATGAATTATGAGGAAAAGGCTCGATCATGATTTCCAATTATTAGTAGAAGACAATGTCTAGATTTGTTTTTAGGTAAACCAAGGCATACAAAACAAACTACATTGTCTGCAGATTCAATACAAATTATTAACCCCTTGACGTGTACACTTTAAGTAATATGTTCGTCAACTGCATAGGTAATATTTATTACATTCACTTAACAGCAAACTGTCAGAAATATTTTAATATATATGCACTCAAGATTTCGCAACGTTCACCTCGACCGACTTAAGCTTCCACAAAATATTAAAAGCAACATCAAAGGGAACCTCTGCAGTACGAATCAAGTATAACAAATGTCGATAAATAGCTGTAATAAATTGAATATAATTTACTAAATTTCCCTGCATATTATAAAATCTACTTGAGCAGTATTAACGACCTGAACATCCTGTTACTCACTTACAAACAGCTACAGAAATTGCAAAATTATTTCTTAATCCGAGTCCAACTTCTCTCTGGCTTAAGAAAATTCATTTTTTAATATCATGAGAGGATAAACTTGAGATAAGGACAAATAGCACGCAATTCATGATGTACCACTCTAGCATATTTTGTTGCGTTGTCTTACGAATTCGTAATATTTTTTGTTAAATTCTGGTTTAAAAATTATTCCTTAGAAGCAATAAACCATATTCCCACATGCTCTTTGTGAATCCTGGGATGTTCATTCGATCGATTCTGTACGTGCTGTACATTATATAAAACAGGGATTTCAGACAATACGCATTAGGGCCTAATTAGCCAGTGTACACCGTCTCACTCGATCAAACAAACCACAAGCCTTGCTAACTAACACTTTATAATGATAACTAAGGTGAATTACTACACCATCCCAATTCTAATTCTAAAACAAATTTTCAACGGGGAAAGAGAGATTTAAAAAAAAATATAACAAATTCCTATGAAGTGTAATAATTTATTTATCGAGATTTTCTATTTTGCTTGACAAGTCGATGAACCAAATGGAAAGCATTTTTTTCTCCCCAAAGATTTCAAGATATTTCCAAGAAAGTTTTCATTCACTTGCGGTTGTACGTTTCCGTTACTGATAGATCTAGATTGCGGATAAAATTGCGTCTAGAATCCCATAAATCGTAATTCTGAAAGCTTCTTTAACGCACTAAAAAGGCCCCGAGGTGTTGAAGAGTCAAATGAGGTTTACAAAATACTATGTCACTTTACGTGGGTAAAGCAAGTGACAATATTTTTGCAAAGTTTAGACTAATCGCCTTTACCTTTGTCCACAAGTATGTCGTATGTACTCCTGTATGAACAAAGGGTTTACTGAATAGGATTACAAGAATTTTTGCGAAATAACTGTAAGCTGAAACAGAAGTGCATATTCCATATTTCTTGCTGCCAACTTCGTCTATTATACGAGTCCATTATCAAAGTACTTAACTCCTTTGGTAGGTTGCTTATATAGAACTGCAATCAACTGCAATTACATGCGGGATCCTAAAATGGGAATGTGAGACATTTCTCAGGGAGTTTATAGTCTATCTAACCATAATCATTCCCATTTTTAGATGAACAATCACCTTGTTAATCCATCAACCTGTGGGCTTTTGTCATATTAACCCTGATAAGCACCACAACCACACTCAAGTCAAGCATCAGAGCCAAAGTATATTGATCAACTGTAGAACGAGTGGAAATCAGGATCAGGAATAATGCAAATATGGTTTACTTCAAGCCCACGTCCAACAGTATATCAATTGTAGTTTCGCAAACAATCAACTAGTGTGGATTACAATGGATCGTAAAATCTTCCAACAAAAACACTGCATAAGTAAACATAGGAATAGTAATAAGCACAACTGACTTGTAACTACAAAGGTTGAATAACTTATCGCATTTTTAAAAGGAATTGTGTCGGACAATAACCAAGTCAGTCATGCTATTCTGCTAGGCCATGCCAAATCGGCCCAACCTGCAATTAGCAAAGTGTCCATGTTGGATATGGTACATTCAAGAGTCGTAGATTTAATTTAGTCAAATGCATTGAGAAGGCTTGGTGTTGAAAATTGGACCCAATCGCCATTTACGTACGTCTGGAAGGTTATTGTTCAATTCAGGCTGATGAATGCTTTGCTCGTCTTGTTCGTGTCATTTCGCACTGGGATGGAATTTAACTCTCGGCAATAATAAATATATAATAATATTCAACAATGGAAAGCTTTTAGGGTTTGATAGAGCAAGGAATAGCAAATGATTTGTAAGATTGGCGTATCAAGGTTTTGTGATTCACGGGTTTTGTTCCCTTTTGCAACAGTTATAATTAATGGATGAAGGAAGGAAGGGCTCAAGTTTTAATAGAAAAACGGCGTAGGTTTAAAATACACCTTTGTTATAGGTTAAAAATATGCGTTAGTTAAAGTAGGTCTGCTTGGTTTTAACAAGGATTGGAATGGGATGAAGGTTTCATTTCCGCCAATTAATTCAGTTGGAAATCTAATATGAAGGTTTTAATTTTAGTTCCGTTTACAGGAGTCACAAATTCGATGAGTTGTGGATTTCACACTGCCAATCATTTCCTTGGAATATCAGGGAAATTTCGCTATCAAAGCCGGATGCGATTTAGTAATACGTATTATTACAACTAGCAGATTTTAGCGTAATCGGAGGAACTTTTTATTTTATTTTGTAACTGGGTTTGTTATTGTTACCATCATTTAGAATTGAATTAGCATTTCAATGCAATTGCAAAGATAATATTTTCATTGGTATAATATTTACCAGAATTAGCTCAAATAAAAAAATGAATGGATATTTTAGAAATTATCTCTAAATTCTAAAGCTAATTTCAACCGTGGTGAAAATACGTATAATAATATAGTTGAATAGATTCATAAATTAATTAAATATTCATGAGTCTGCAAGCTGTGTTAAAAAAAATCTCTGACAATGTTGCAAAGCTTCTAATAGTTTATCTACAACTACAAGAGCCAGGTTTAAGATATTTCTCAGGAGAAAATTCTCACTTTGCTTTTGACCTCCTCAAATGAAGGACATTAAAAAAGTCGAATCCAGTTCCTTATTTTTAAATGTAAAATTATGAGTCTCCCAGAGTAATAACTTCAACTTCAATCTTGCCTTAGAACGTAAATATGATTTATTTAGCCGTGTAGGAACGTAGGAACTGGCAAAAGCAGAAACTTATGAGGTCGTCGCTTCAACAAATCATATCAATTACGTACCGCAGGGGATTGAAATACTGCACGAGCCAGGACGCTAGAGACAAACGACGGGTGACCGCAGTCAAAATAAATTACAATTACCAACGATGCCATTAACATATCTATTTTATGATAATGTAACTTGAACCTCATAGTGCCAAATGATCGTCATTACGCTTTTTAAGTCCAACTAGCTTCGTCCGTGTATACTTTACCGTCCATGCTAAAGATTTTATTTAGTCTCACCTCACCTCTGACCTAGAATAACGTGCCTCATTTATGTCATCAGCAAATCCTTTAGAGAAACTCCAAACCATAAAGAATGTCTCAAACTTTGACAAATTCAGACCAGAAAGCACAAAAGTTATTATCTCGACGAGTTCCTTCGCTTTGATTATCTATGAAAGCTCTCTTATACGTTTCATGAGTTTAATATTACAAATAACCTCGTAATATTATGATTTACCGTTATGCGTTTAATTATCCTATCAGGAATCATCATCTCGAGAGTTCTTCTTCCTCTTAATTTACTTTAGAAACAGCAATCAGGCTTAACAACGTAAGAAAATAAGAGGCACGTTATGTCTCTGTCGTGCATATCTCTTAAGCACTCTGTAGAAAGCACAGGAACGAAAGGTTCAAACCCTTTAAAACCAAAAATATTAGAAATCTTCGGATGTACAGACAGAGCATAATATTATCATAACATGCGAATAACGTTCCATGCTTTTGCCGATGTAATAACAAGAGCCATTCAACATCTTGATCACATTAAGGATAACAGAACATTAACTTCGTAAGAACACGAAACGATTTTCCTTACAGGATAATTAAGGAGAGGCACATCTTTTTCAAATGAACCTCGGCTTAGAATTTTAAAGACAAAAATCGTTTAAATTTAAAATTTAAAAAGTTTGAAAAACTTTAACTGCTTCCTCTCCTCATCTCCTCTTTTCTCCCTTTCAACAATAGAGTCATAAATGTGCAAAGTCATTGTTAACTCTGAGAATTTAGCCAAGACTGTCGTATATAATATGTGTGTCTTACTTTGGATCGGAAATATGGGACAGTGACAGGCTTGGATTTCGATTTTGGACTGTGTGAGTTTGTAAACGCTGTGTGTAGAATAAATGATGATTCTGCAAGAGTGTCATGTCATGAGTCTTGATTTTTTTTAAAGACGACAGGACTTCCACTTATAAAAAAAGTCAGTGCGGGCGTTTGTTTGCCATTGTAAAAAATGCATCCCAATCTCTAAGATGCCTTGAATCCTATTATTTTGGGTTGATCGTTGATGGTTGATCAAGATGATCAGGAATCCCATTAGCACTCCTGAGCTCATTATCTAAATCCCCGTTTATGGCAATGCCCATTTTAAGCCAGAGTTACCGTTCCTCCAACTTCCCAAATAAATGGATTCTAGTACGAAGACTTGATTACAATCATCTCTGCATTCTTCATCTGCTTGTTGATGATGTTGATGTCCGAAAATAATAATAATCCTAGTGACTATGGGACGACCGTTTTGTTTGAAGATCGTAAATTTTGGCCAAGTTTCTAGTCTCTGGTGGACAGTTTTTAATTTTTTCAAAAGATGATTAGCCCTTCAAACCCTTCTTGCCTTGCGGCTTGATTCGAATTCCACATTCTGTCCTCATCCGAGGACAGTCCTAGACCACAACTTTCTCATTCGTTAATTGTTCAATGTTTAGTACAATCAAAGAGGAGTGATAATTGAAAATTTCGCATGATAGAATTCTTTGCAAAATTGGCGAGAGGCCTTAAGGAAAAAGGAGGGGTAATTAATCACACAACATGAAACTCGGTAGCACTTATTACCAAGTGTTGAGGATGTCACAAGCCCAAACTTTCAAACAGTGTAATTTATTAATGACCTTCCGTATCCTAACAATATGCAATACTGAGCCAAAACTTAAGCAGGATTTTAAACGTATCTTCAATGATCCATCATAATCATAAAATCGCGTCAGGTTCTTTAAGAGGTGAAATATAATTTTGCCATTTTTAAGCATTTCACATACACCAACTGTCAGCCACCCGGGTATCAGATTTCTACTTTCATTCAACTCAGAAGGTGTTTCTGGTGATTAATATGTTAGAAACGAGTATTTTGCTATAAACTTGTAGGACTGGCTGTTAATTACTTTCAGGGTTGATTACATTGCCAAATTAGTCAGACTTGTAATTTATACTTGCAAACTTAACTTGGGATCGCGAGAATAAAAATGGATATTACAAAACAAGAAGTACTTTTACACGTCTCCAATCTTCGCACTTATGTCATGTCGGATTTTGCAGATGAATATATGCCACAAAAACATGTTCTTTCAAAACTAAAAGATTCCTAGCAAAATACCTGCTATAAACTACGAATTAAATTTGCCAGTAATATTAGCTCCTGTTTTACAACTAAATATTTTACATTTTTAAGAAATGATACTAACCTGCAAATACAATCTGAAACTAAAATAGGCAGCTTTATGGATTCCTCTTTCTATTTACTTTTTTATAAACGGGCCGAAATAACCTGCAATGCATGAATAATAGGATTATAATTGCCCTGTAGATCTTCTGCCTCTATACCCAAAGCACGCACAGAATTTTGTATTTTACAAAAGAATTCACTGTAAGTAAGCTACAACCTGTCAAAGTCAAAATCCTCAAGACCAACCTGTAATTAATCCTAGCTTCAGAATTTTTACAAAGCCAAATCCGCTATTGCTATAATTATCTTTTTCTTTAATGTTTATCACTTCTCTTGACAAAGTGACCTACATATTGTGATTTTTTTTATACGCACAGTCAGCGCTTAAAATTGGCCTGCAAAAACATAATAATATACTGCTGAACCATCAATGAATAGCAGTGAGGGCTTTAGAGTTCTTAGTAAAAAACAATAGATTGTTAATAATAATAAAAAATCGTTAATTTGTTCTATATATGTTGATTACACTGCACTTCCCTTTGCACTCAATAAAGTTGAAATGCGTTTGTATACAATTAAAAAATTAAATACGAATTGTAATCAGGAATTTACCGTTGGATGATCATGATTTTCATGATAATATGCTTTGATAATAGACGATAACCATCAAAGCATCACCGTATGCATTTTTAAGTAATTTTTAGCATTACAGTGCTTTGAAGCTGATATTTTATGGAATTCGTCCAGATATACTTATTGTCTGCATCAAAGCATGCATAAAGAATATATTACAGCCTAGTTAAACACTTGTGTTTGTCCAACTAATTTAATTTAATGGAAATAAATTCATCATTTTCACGATCCTTCCATCCATGGTGTTCCCAATCGTACTAATTTTTTCTCCTAAATATGTACAACGACGACCACCGGTACCACCTCCCAAGAAACTACTTTTAAATCGTCTTAAGTTTAATTCAAAGGAACTAATTAAACATTATTACTTCCTTTAGCCTTATTTTAATCTCTTAAGCTTCTTAAAAAAATGCGTATATTTTAACGGGCTCGTCCATGCAGGTCACAATGTTAAAACCTTCAAACCAGATCGATTTATTTGAACAATGTTGGCAATTTAAAAAAATTGTAGTCTAAAGAATATTCTATAAAAATACCACCTCGCTTCAATATCTGTATAGATGTCTTCGACATTTATATCGTTTTAAATGCAAACACTACTCCAGACTGTTTTATCAGTTGTAATTAAGATTTAAATACATAAAAACAGCTCATAAAAACTAAGTTCCTTCAATGCAATTTATTCTCAGAAGCATCAAACCACAGGAATAACCTAATGCAGAATTCCTGAATATATTTTCGGATTTTTTGTGTCAACGCAAAAACACAATACCCCTGCAGCGATATTCAAATTCAAATGGAAGTTTCAAATGCGTCCACATTATTTATACCCTGGTTGGTTTAGATTGTCGTTTGATTACAGAATTGAATGTGGTTACTCAACCGTGCACGTGCAAATTTGACTTTGCTGTACGTCTGCTTAGATGATAAAAAATATTGAAATATACAGACTCTAAGCGAATCTAACATGATATCTAAGAGGCTAAAAAAAACTCAGAATTTAATACGTAACACAATAGGCTAAATTTACGAAATCCAGCTACAACAGCAGACAGCAATAATAAGTAACCTGCTGTTTCATAGTTAAGTCTTTAATCTTCGATTTATCAAGCCTTCAAGCCCTTCGGTCGGGAAAATCTTTGGCATCAAAGCATCGAAACATGGGAAGAATATTATATTAACTTCAGTTCGATTGCAGAGGGCAACAATGAAATTTTAAAATACGAGGAGGTTGTAACTATTGCCATTTGAAGCTACGCATTGAAGAAAATATGTCATTTCATGTCTGCTAGTACACTGATAAGAGATTGATGGCCTAATGTTGAATGTCTAGAATCTAAAAATGGGACTGATTTGGACTTGAGTTCATCGCATTGTATTTTCAAACGAGGTATGGGGTGCTTGTTTAGATTTACCAATCCCTGCCAACAATACAGGAGTAGCAATAACAATGGGCCCAATTGCTTCGTGAGTATTGTTATGATGTCATGTCACATTATGTCTGTCGAAAGGACTTTAAGCACGTTTGAGAACTACAAATCGCGTGTTATTTTTAAATCAATTGCTCTTGTAAAAATTTGAAAAAAATATAAATCTCAGTTGGGATCCCACGATAACTGTCTAGTGCCGTAATGCAGTATTGTTGCATAAAATACAATGGAAACGTTGCACTTTTGCAGGCCAACTGACGTAGACTTCTTAACCCGCTGTATGCTCCTGCCAATTGTCAATACGATTAAAACAATAGGTGCACTTGTTGCTTTAAAAAAAATTCAGAACTTAGAGTACCAAATAAATGATTGGTCTCGAGTCTCGGGCTCTGAGACTGTGTAACAATGTGTAAAGGATTTTAAATAGTCAACGACCGAGTCGGCAACCAACCGTGATTCCCTTTTATGTTCGAATTTCTTCCCTTACGTAACTTTTAAATCCTTAAAGATGGAATATTCTGAGCAGTTCTTAGTCCTGGATGGTTGAGGTTAAAGGGGTTTGAAATCTTGAGACAACAACCGGAACATTTTCCATCAATTCAAATTAAAACTATGGAGCTTTTCGTCAGGGTCACTCCCTATTTTGTCATTGTGAGTTAAGAGATTCAAAGTGTTTCCCTAAAAGTTTCTTTCACCTTTTCTATTTAAGATGTGGATAAAAGGCTTCCTTACTACTGTAATTAGCAACTGCTTAACAGGTTGGTTGTGTGACAGGAAATTGCAATTACGGATTAAGAGGACCAACCCAGACCAGAAGGAAGGGAGTGCCCCGTAGGAAAGCATTTGAATACGAAAGTATTATTAACATGCACATACGATTTTTTGATGTCCGAATGGTTTTTAAATATAAAGAATTTGAAGTATTAAAATAGCATGTTAAAAGTACATAAATGGAGGGTTTGAAGTTGAGTTGAAAAATTAGGAGCACATTTCAGTCGATAACTGGCATCTTCTGCAAAAGTGTTGAGTTGAAAACGTCTTAATGACTTTTATGGTAGAAAATAGGCTTTCAAATCCAATTTAAATCAAATCAAATTGGTTTCACTTTCGCTTAAAATGATCATTTTTTGGTACCAGATATTTTTGTTAATTTGATATGAAACTTGTGGCATTTAAAAAGAGAATGAAGGCACAAGTACCAGCAGGACCTAACACCTTTTACCTTTCCAAACTCTAACTTCATGCCCATGAGAGCTTATAATTGTAATTTCCAAGTCTATTTGTAACTAACAATGAAATAAAAGTTGCAGAACATTGAGGAGAATTCCTCCTGCAAGAAATACAGCGTTTTAATGCATTTCAGTTGAGATTTTTTATTATAGATAAAATGCAGTATCAAGTCTTTATTAATCATTAGCTAAAAATAAACTGATCTACGATTTATTTCATGTACTAGTTGGATTTTTTTTATTTTAAGCTGAGCTTCTACGTAACAAAGGCATATTGAATACATACGTAACGTGAAGGTCTCCGGCGGGAGTTTGGAAGTTCGGATCTGCCTTTATTTTGGGGAATTTGGATTTTTCGAAATTAATTTGAAAATCCAGATATACCCAAATTTTAATTCCACTTTCGATGGAAAGTGGAAGGGAGAGACCCAGGTCCATGGGGTTACCGCTGGTTTGCACCCAGGTTCTTCCAGTGAACCATATTTTGGGTTTTTAAATATGGGGAGTTTCACAGGTGGACATACTGCAAGGAGCACTAGGGATTCACCTGGAGAACATACCCAGTTTCTCCGTATTGGAGAATCTGACTTGTTACTCCAGAATAATGAAGAACCTGTGGCAAACTACAGAAAATTTGAAACACTGTGATTAATCGTGGTCACAAATTAGTGACCAGAATCACTTTTTCATATCCCATTTATTGAGGATATTGATCAAGTTGAGGTGAGTATTGCTCTAACGTGTTGGACTGCGCGGTTGCTTGGGGGTGGGAGAGGGCACGGATGGTTGACGCTGTGTATCAAGTTTGACTGCTTCACTTGAGGTCAGCAGTCATTCGTCCAGCGCTTCTCAATCGCCCTCTGGTGGTCGTTTTGGGCCACCAATGAGCAATACTTACCTCGTAAACATAGTGTTTTGACCTATGGAGCCACCTGGTGGGGAAAGGGGGGATCAACTAGCGGGGAAGGTAAGGGCTCTCGCGTACCAGCCTTGGGTGCTGGGGGCATTAGCTCGAGCCTTGATTAACCCGTGGGGCCATTTTAACGCCATCTACTGGTTCTGTAACCAGGCCACTATACTCTATCCGCGCTGGGGCCTCACTAGGAACCAGCATGGGTAGTATTCAAGTGATGACATTCTCATCATGTGGGCCTGCGGGGCCGCGGTGTGGGGGGAGGGGGTGGAACTCGAGTGGTGAGCTTTCCATGTACCGTCATGCGCGGGGTTGGGGGTCCATTGCATTTGAGAAAACCTCTCGACGCCATCTCGCGGTCGCTGGTGGCAGCCATGAAAGGGGGTACTTTCTTGTGAACACACTAGGAACACGCCATCTGGTGTTCAGTGGTGGGGGGAGGGGGCTGTCGCCTGCAGGGCAACTCTATGTGGACCAGTAAAATGGGGACATAGCATGAACCCTTCTGTCCTGTTGATCACTTTAACCCCACACAGTGGCCACTAGGGGGGTATAATTAGTGAGACTTAAGGGGCGATACAAATCGAACCGAGGACCTACAGGAGCGACTTACTCGCACTGGTTTTCCAGAATGGGGAGACTTTAGTCAAACCCAACTGACGGGGACTGCTGACCCCGGTCACTGCATTTTTGAACTTGGTCTGGCCCATCGGGACGGATCCAAGGAGGTTTCCGTAGTGGAAACCGCTAAAATGATATACCCCCCTGTACTCTAATGGATTCGATCATTCGGTCTGTTTTGTACGGGGGTTATTTCAGCAAATTGTTCACCAGGACATTGGCCATGCCTATTTATGGTTGGTCAATGTCCTGTCCGGGGAGTCCGCAATAGGCCAGAAATGGCCTCGGCGGCCGACTGGTCAGAGCATATGTGCAATGACCTTTCAACCCACCTTAATACATACATACATACATACGTAACATTCATTACAAGATGTTACGTGTAATTCCAATCTGTTAACATTGAGAATTGGTAAGAACTTGGTAAGTTGGTTGTCCTTTGAGATTAGATGCTTGTCTAATTTAAGACCTCTCCAATTACCACACAGCGATATCAAATACATTTTTTAATTGAACCTTTGTTTCAGTCTCAACTAATCAAAACTCATTGCAGCGAAAAACTTGTATCAAAATTGGAAAAACATAATATATATATTTCTATTGAATGAAAGTAAATTAAATTGATAACAGACTTTCGTTGGATGATTTAAAATTGAGAAAACATAACAAAAGACTTTTCGATTTATCAATCTAGGCTATTTTAGTAAAAAATAAGATTTTATTTTGATAGCTGCAGCTTTGATACAAGCCACAGCGAACATTTGGCACGACAAGATCAACCCTCTGACAATTAAAGTACAAGGTCAGTCGTATTATTGAAATGGAGTCTATTTTGAAAACGTGATATTTTGTAAAGTTTATTTAATAAGATTACACTGCTGAATGTACAGTAATTACAGTATAGGGTCCGTATAATTTTCTGAACTTCTGTCCAGGAAGCATGAACAGTTCCACATGGAAGAGTTCTGCTATCGCATTATTTCAATAGAGTTTCAAGTTCTCCTTTGTGAGTTACTTGGATTAAATAATCCAACATCCAACCCGGTTGATAGTCACAGTCATAGTTACAGACATTGAGGCAATCTGTCTATTTTTCATCATTTTATTACGAAAAATGCAAGTATCCTTTTACCACGAAAGTCTTTCATCAACATTGAAGGATCGATATAAGTAAAAACACACACAAAACCTAAAGCACGACAATCTTCGTGAGCTTAAAATAGGAACCCATTAAAGAAGAATAGACCTTGGAGGGTGGAAATTAAGGAATTAAGTTCAGCCGTTTGTTCATTTAAGTTTTTAAAATTGTTGCAAACTATTTTTGTTTTAAAAAAACGAATGGAAGTAATTAATTGTTTTGCATTTTTCTATTTTTAACCGACATACAGCCGTTCAGCCAAATTAGTCCCGTCTCCCACGGATTACACGTAAATCAATTAATGGCTTTAAGAACTAATGATTTTTTATGAATCTTAACTAAGGAATTATTACTATGAAATGTGACAGAAACTACGATTTCGAGATCTATTATTTCTTTTGCTTTAAACTAATGCAGAACCCTGAAGAGCTTCCTTACTCACTGAATCAACCTTAAAATCAATTACAAAGCATTTACACATTTTGAGTCATAAAATAGCATAGATCTGATAAAAATTTGATTATTTATAGGAATTCTCCCATGAAATCATATGTACGTCAGTGTTAAAAAGACATTAAACATTCTGCAAAGTGGCAAACCGATGTTTGATACATTGCAAATTGCAATACTACACCATTGCAATGCCAGCAGACCAACGTCGACAATTTATCCTTCAACCATCAAAGTATTCCATAGAATGTCAGAAAATCACGAAAGAAATTCCCATACAATGTAATTTATAATTTCCTCAATTCTCAATTCTTAATGCAATTATATTAGCATTGTAAACCCTTTCTTTGTATTCGGAAAAATCTGCTGTTGTTGGCTCTGTGCAACGTCACGTCCTTAACTCTGTATCCCTATTTGCACTGCAAGACTATGAAAACATCAAAAGCTTTCCTTGCCTTGACTTGCCTCTGTTGTTCTCTAATAATAATCCCTGAAACAGTCGTTTACGACATGTCTCTCATGTAGTTCCTTTGATGACTTTTTAGTACATGCAAATATTACTAAATACGTCTTTAATGCATATATTTTCTACTATTATTACGTTTAATGACAAGTTCAGCATTCAATGTTGTATTCTACTTCTGAGATAAAAGTGTGTAAAAATTTTAATGGAATGTAAAATGTAAACCTCAAGTTTACTTGATACTTTATGTCATTTAAAAGATAATTTTCGGGACAGAGCCTACTCCGTGCATTATAATATTATTCAAAGTGTGTCTTCATTTTGCATTTAATATCCTCAGAAGAAGTAATTACCCCAACAGAGATACCTATCTACTGCTATTATCTGTCAAAACTGCAAATAATAATATATATTTAATAACCTAAAGCTGGGGATAATCTCGTAGCAATAAAAAGTTGGAGGCTTCGGGCTCAGAGCTTAACCCAACCTGGCCTGGTTTCCTTAAGATTTAATGCCAGATTACTGCCCAACCCCTGCCAAATTATGAAAAGGATCATGAAATGAACATCAGTTTTCTGCCATGTATGCGATGTGTTAAAATACAGTGCGTATGGATTGAATTAATTGAATTACACGGCTCATTCAGATCATCATATCCTGACTTCCTGTTCCAGATTTTGGGGCGACCCATGCGTGCTTTCATTATGATTCATGACAATGCAATGTTTAGATTTCGTTTGGAACGAGGATAAAAGCAATGTTTTGGATCATAAAAGTTGAAACTTACCAAAAAAGTGTCCAGAAATGTTTTAAAAATCCAAGTTCCTTCAAGAACCGTTCAATTTACTTTTGCAAATACACCAAAAAACTCAATTGTATATTATTATTCGGACGATGTAACTGTTCACGTTGACTACAAAATAGCGCAACTATCGGAATCTAAGAATCTTGCAACAATCAGATACAGTTGCAGATGGGAAGTAGCGTTATTGCACGAAGAAGAGGTTATTTCTACTCGAGATTCAAATGGAGACTGACTGTCTGCTTAATGCTAGGATGATATGAATCCTTACAAAAAAGGGTTGATAGTGGTGGTGGTATGGTGGTACACGAACGGACTCACCTTAGGGAACATTTTACAATTAACAGGTGAGTTAGGAGGGATGATTTTGTGTTTTTGCTACTCTACCATTATTACAAGAGTGTATACCTTAGATCTTTAAATAAAATCCCATGGGCATTTATTTCTTAGAAAACTTTACTTGTTTCAAGCAAAACTTGTCCTTATACATTATTAACATTGACACCTTCTCATATTCAAATTTATTTTTCTAAAGCTTCCATCCATGTTTCTGCTTACATTCAAACGGATGGTCCTGGTTAAACACGTCAAAAAGCTGGGGAATTTATTCCAGGGGAGGGCTTATTTCGGGATTTACAACAGCACATTGATTGCATAGAGCAGCAGGTGCTACAGGAATGCATATGTACCATTAGACCGGGGTTGAAAGACCGTCAGACAGAATGTTCTTCAGGATAGTTAGTCTTGGGGTTGGAAAAGTGTGTATAGAGAGCTTGATTTATACAAGAAAAGGATTGAGTTCCTCAAGCTATGAGTCTTTTTGGTCATGAAAAAGATAACAATTTACAATAAGTCACTCATGCAGAAATAACCGAGGGTTTTGGAATGAATGTCACACACGAAAACATACAGACACCATGTGTTCCCTTACTGCCTGCTAATTGTAAGATACAGTTATTTCTGTATTAAAATTAAATGCATTTCTTGGGTTTCTATCTATTGAACAGTCAATGAGAATGGATTATTTTTTAATGTGCTCTATATATAAAATATGAAAATTAAAACAACTTTCTAATGGTATTCAGTCGACAATTTTGTTTTTATTTTTTTCACATCGAAGAGGGCTATCCAAGGGTGGACTATGGATATTTTTCAGGTACTTTCAGGTATAAAAATTGGTAAATATTTAAGATCATTTAGAAGTAAGCTGGGACGGCACCGGCATAAACTGGGGAAGCATAGATCGCCCCTCCCGTTGATCCGTATCGCCTGATACCGCTGCTGGAACTGGCAGCGTAAGCGTTGTGGAAGCTTGGACCGGAAGCGAGTCCTCCGGAGTAGATGAACTGGGCAGAAGCCACAGCGATGAGGGCAAGAACGACAATGACCTGCAAAAGTAAATGCAAATTCAATTAATTGAGAACTTTATAATCGCTTGAATAAGTGCGAATTTATTCGCAAGTGGATTGAAATTTAAAAACTTACGTATTTCATCATATTGGAGAGTTTTGAGGTTGGACTGGAGAGTCTGAGATTTGTAAGTGTAGTTATGAGAGGTTGAAAAGGCTTTGATAATTTAATTCGGAATAATTGGACTTTATATACTTGCTGGAGTGTGGAAAAAACAGTTGCGATTTAAAAAAATGGATTATGCACATTTTTGTAGCGTTGGTGTGAAGACAAAGATTGAGTCATTGTTCACTGACCAACTCACGTCATCAATAGATGTTACATGATCTTCTCTGCAAATGATTTGAAAGGCGATAACGGTTATTATACAACTAAACTACTTTAATCTTGTCTCTTCCTATTAAGACTCGTGAGCTAAATGAATGCATGATATTTAGATATGTATTGTATCCAAGTATCCACTTACCTGCTGATGCATACATGTGCATTCATGGAATGTTGGCAGGTAATCAAGAGAGTTAAAACAAAAAATCGAAGGTTATATGTAAAATGATTTAATCGAAGTTCTGTTTGTTACAGAGTAAATCTAGCTGTTCGCATTTCAGGCTTGATAACATCAGAAAAAATGTACATCATAAATGGTGCTTTCTGCTTCTTTGTCCAAATAGCTACACTTTTGAGGGAGTGTCTGTTAATAACAGTACTAAAATATAGAATCTGGACAAAGTGGTTGTAGAAGCAGTGCTAGCTTTTGCATCAGAAAAACAGTGACGCATTAAATCTTTAAATCTTGAGAAGGAAGAGTTTTAATCATTTCTGGGTCTAGCTAGAACTTAAAGTGGTATATAAGCGTGGTCTAATTTTAGGAATCTTCACAATTTACTCTCAACCAACTTTGACAAAGTTTCAATTTATTCTCTCAAAACTCCACCAACCAACCCTCTACAAATCACCATGTTCAAATACGTACGTAACATACTATTTAAGACTTCATAATTTCGGAATTTTGATTAAAAATATTTGACTCATATTTTAACATATATATTAGCCAAATACTTTTTAATTGCTATTGGAATTAAAATTAAAATGATAATTATTAAATCCCTCAGGTCATTGTCGTTCTTGCCCTCATCGCTGTGGCTTCTGCCCAGTTCATCTACTCAGGAGGTCTCGCTTCCGGTCCAAGCTTCCACAACGCATACGCTGCCAGTTCCAGCAGCGGTATCAGGAGATTCGGATCTACGGGGGCTGTCTATGCTTCCCCAGTTTACGCCGGTGCCGTCCCAGCTTACTATTAAATAAATCCTGTTTAACCTTCAGTCTCGAATGATATTTTTGTATTGGCTCTTTAAAACTATGTGATAATAAAAATGAAAGTTTAAAAAATTAATTATTAGCTCATGTTCTTATACACCTGATTATATTTGACTCAAAATCATTGATATTTTAAATAAAGTAAGGCGATTTGTCGTTCTATAGTTTTGTTCCTGAAGTTTTGTAATATTAATCTGAGAGCTGAATGCGACCACCAAACAAAGGCCTACTGTTTAGGGTTTACAGAGGCTTGGTTGAATTTGATGTGTTACAAAGTGATCAAAACAACGGCTAAATGTATACGACAAAGCTACATGTATTATGGACTATAAACTGATGAATTTGTGTTCAGTATATGATGTACATATAACGAAATGACCCCTAACTTATATGTAAATTTGAAATTATCATTAGCTGACGTCTGTCTTTAGTTGAATAATATCGATCCGTTCTCGTTGTGTTTCGGAGTAGCTTACGTCTCAAGGTTAAGGTATCAGGCTTGTGGGAGTTTTGGGGTTATAAAAGCTTATGACCCATGACACAGAACCCTGTTTATAATGTGTTTATCCAGCCGAATTTTTCCCAATCTTGCGAACACTTTGTCAGTTCTAAAACTGAATTCCTTAAGACTAGACTTGAAGTATTTTCTTCAGTCACTTTTAATCTTTCCGTTTCAGAGGAATTGACTTTCGAATGAAGGGATCTTCTTCATACATTCTTGATCTCAGGGGTCAGACCAACTTTGAATGGCTTGAAGACATTTCCACAGTACATCTGAACATTTGTGGAAGTTTGAAACTCGAGAGTAAGAGCCTTAAAAATTGTTCAAACGTATTAAATATCGCCACGTACTTTGCAAACTAGTAGAATAATTAACAAGCATTCAAAATATTGGCTATCCGAATTTTGTATTTCTTGATCCTCAGGAACTCATGACTGCTTCACAACGCCGAAAGTTATCAAACCGGGTTCATGGGTAGAGTTGTCCAGCCCTACATTTGGGACATTTAAATCGGAGCTGGTCAAATTGAGAGACCATTTCGGTCAAATTATTCCGGATCAAATGCAGTTCAATCTCATTGGTCCAGAGAATGAGAACTTACTGACTGTCAATTTCACACTGGTATAATTTAACTTCTACTAAACTATCTTGCAAATATCAAATCATTGATTTTCGAAACATTTAAAAATTATTTATTTAGGACGGAAAGTTGTTTAATATAATTGATCCGAATTTCAATACAAAATTGGGAATGTTCGTCATTCCCAGCACAGTGAGTACAAAAATCCAAATCTACAACTTTATTGACGATGAGGTTTACAATACCGAGGACTCAACTAATCCAGACCTTGTCTTGGTTAGAAATATTAAAATTGGACCAATATATCTAGTTATTGTCAACTATTTTAATATTTAATACTGGTTTTTTTACATTTAAGATAAAATCAAACAGAGGGAATCTCATGGCGAAAATGGTCTGGTCTGCAAAGGGCAACCTAGTGTCGAAAGTTGTTGTCGTGAAAAATACACTGACATTTGTGGAGGATGAGAAAGTAAGCCAGTCAATTAAAAATAGACGAAAAGCTGCAATCATTGGAATCTTGATAGCTTCGGTAATTTATTTGCATCTTATCCTTTACAAACTGAAAGATTTATGTTGATTTTGAGACTAATAATTTTGTCGATAGGGAGTTTTGGTCGGTCGAAAAGCCAACGGCGACAAGGTATCGGTACAGCGAGTCAAGGCTTGGAATTTGGGATGCGGTTATTGGGACATTTCGATATTTTTGATATTGTTTTCGGGTGTTGTGATAATTATGCTGCTACTTCTTATCATGATTTTTTCCAACCAATAAAATATAATCTTATGCATTATATATTAATTTAATCTAATAAATATCATCTCATCGGTTGTGGCACGTATAAAAATTTTATTGAGAAATTAATTAAAGTTAATTGAAAATTAAGTTTAAGATGGACACTGCATTTTTTATATCCGATTTAGAATTTTACAAAATATATAGATTTGTTGCTCAACCAGGTCAAATTAAAAAGCAGGTGCACCATAACCGGAACCCACAGCCCTAGCACCAGCTCCAGTACCAGCCGAACCCCCTTGTTGCTGTTCTTCGTTCTTGTACCGGATGAAGAAGACCTCTGGTTTGGCCTGTTTGGCAGGGGCTGGACGTCTGATTTTGATCCCATCTTCAGCTGAGGCCTTCTTGGTCAAGACGTAAACGATGTTCTTCTGTTCATCTTGTTCCGGAAGGATGACCTCAGTCTGTTGTTGGGATGAGGCAGAAGGGACTTTGACGAAAATGATGTTCACATGCTTGTCACCCCCTGGGACACGGAGTACCCGAGCTTCTTCTTGGATTCCATCATCAGGAGCAATGTGAACTGAAACGTATCGCTTAATTTGTCCCCCCTGTTGACCCTCTAACCCTCCTTGGAATCCACCCCCACCGGTTCCAAATCCAGGGGCACCGTACGCTGGAGCTTCAGCGGCTGCAGTTGCAGCGATAGCAATGAGGACCTGAATTGAGACAAGTTAAATGGAGAGGTGTAATAATTTCTAATGCAATTTTATAATTGAAAACTTACCATTAAGAATTTCATTTTGACTTGGAAATTTATTTTGTAGTTTTCGAAACTTTATTTATAGCTAGAGAAATTTCGGTTGGATTTTTGTAGTTGATTGGGATTGCTGTGCTGCTTGAATGTATCAATTTTGTGAAAACGTTGGCTTTTTATACAAAAAAGTTTGTCAAGTTGTCACTGTCTCGTCAAATGTTGACATTTGACGGATTCGATGTCAATAAGTGTTCTCATGTAACACGGCTTCCTTATTATGCAGTCAAGTCATCCGTCCCACATTGCGACGAAATTTTAGCATTAATCTCCGATTAAGGATTTTAAACTGGACATTTAAAGCGTTTGGAATTGATTTGAAACCGGTTTGGCAACGACTCTGGCATTTTCATTTCGTTCGATTCGAAAACAAAAAGTAAAAATTTTTTTCATGAAATAATATGTTCGTGTTGATTCGATTGCATAATATTTCTAAAATTTAGTTGAGTTATTACCTCCACCACGACAGAAATGTAATGACAATGTTTATAATTGAAGTAAGATTTTGGACTTATTTTGACTAATTGCAATGGGTCAGGTCCATTTAACAGTCCCAACAAACAGGTTTTTGGAACTAACTGCATAATTTGTGTGAATTGATAAGATATTGACCCCACATTCAAGATCTCTAAGTTTATCTGATGTCCAACTTTGGTTTGCTAATTAATATTTCATATTACCTAACCGTTTCATGCATATATGAGTTTTATATATATAGTTTTAGAACAAATGTTAAAATCCATATACAGAATCCCGATATTCATAAACCACGTTCTATTATTATACGAAACCAGTGCGTTAGAATTATTGCATAAGAGTTTTAACAACGGCTCAAAAATTATAAGATTTTACATAAAATTCGCCATTTCCCCCCGACATGCTTCATATATTATACAGATAAGCAGCTTCATTGTTAAAATTGAAAGTAGCATTATATTTCAACATCAATTGCTCAAGATCACAGCCTTGCTGGAGTAGCATAGCAAGCTTGTGAGAACGATAAGACCACTGCAAATTCGCAATCCAGCAGTCGCTCCGCTTTTTGTCTTTGGATTATCTGTAGAATTGGAATTCGGGCTCGTGCTATTTGTAGAATTACTTTCGAGTTCGACTAGAGCCCCAATCTCATTCCCTTCTGGTCGAAAATCTTGTACATTTCGTGCCGATTCTTCGTCCAAATTATTGCAAAATGACCAATCACAAGAACAATTCAACGAGTCTGTTGTAGCACTTGATGAATTATCAGCAGAGCGTTTACGTTTTACAGAATTAGTTGAAGCCGTTGGAGATGCTTCACATCCTGGAACATCGTTATTCACTTCCATCGGAAGTCTAGGACACCCTCTTGTTACAGTCTTAACTTCGCTCTTCTCAATTGAAAACTTCATTATACATCCGTATGCTGATAAGAATTAAAAATAATTTCATCAATTAACACTTTGAGATTTTAAGATCATTAAATCCATGTTTCCAGCCTAATTTTAGTTGTGGTAATTTGTAATAACATTTGTGGTTTATTACGTGTATTGCAAGTTTTCGTGGGACTGGTTACATCCATTGGGCTGGATTTACATGCCTCCTGATGATGAGGAGACTTTTGATCGTAGACGCAATCATAGCAGTCTTTGAACATGACTTTAGATTGCTCCTGACCTTGATAAATTAGGTTTCGAACGGATTATATTGGGCAAAAATTCATTTCACGCGATTAGTACACAGTTATCATTTGAAGTTTCTACCGGAAGTCCAATCCAAAGAAACAAGGAAGATGAGAAACGCCCCCAACTGCTTCATGACTTGACTTAAATTTAGGATGTCGTTTTCTTTCAAGTAAAATTATTTTTGTTTCTAAATATTACCCAAGAATCTCTCTAATTTTACGGCTTTTATGAAGATGGCAAAACATTGTTCTCCACGTTCAGAAATAGTTACAAAATCTTTCTTCCCCGTAAAGACAATTTTGGTCATAACAACCGAAAATATCGATGAATATTTCATTTGTCGATACAATTCTCGATTCCAGCCCCTTTAGTTTGAACTGGAACAACTAAATTTTTATTCAATCTCAACAACAGCAAAATGATTAATATTTATTGAGCTTGACTCATATATAAAAATGCCTATAAATATGATTTAAAAAACAAGACATTGGTCATACTAGGATCATTGCAATATAATTTTGCTTATTCTTTGCCTGATATACTTTCAAACTCTATAATGTATTGTATAAAAAAATCTGAATATTCTAAGCCTTTTTTACAGAAACTGTCTGAGATATTTAGTCCAGGTTGAGAACAAGAACGGATTAATTAAAGGCTTTGCTGCATTGCAATATTAATTGTCATGTTAAAACAAGATCTTTGGCACAGTTATAAACCTCAACAAAAGATAAGCCTCTAGATGTACTGGTGAAACAAAGGTTTATTTAAGCGAACAAGTGGAATTGGATGAGGTATATAATATATATGAAATATAAAGTAATTCTTATGAGTTATGCCATTGAAATACAGAAGAGAAGAACAATTTGTGTTACACGAAAAATATTTTTTTATTTCGGAATTGCCAAATGATTTCGAAAGGCGTTCATAATTCGGGTTGATGACTAAGAAATTGGTACAAAAATTCGGAGCGTTTTGCTTGTTTTAAAAAAAAATCTAGTAGTGATAAGCAGCATAGGCTGGAGCGGCATAAACTCCTCCAAATCCTCGACGGATTCCACTGCTTGAACTGGCAGCGTAAGCATTATGGAAGCTTGGTCCAGATGCTGGGAGTCCTCCTGAGTAGATGAACTGGGCAGAAGCCACAGCGATGAGGGCAAGAACGACAATGACCTATAATTTTTAAATAATTTGGTAAGTTTTCTGTAAATTTTAAATTGCAAGTTTTTTAAAACCATTGATCAAGTCTGGTTAACTTACGTATTTGAACATGGTGATTTCGGAGGTTGTTGAAGGGATGATTTTGCTTGTTAATGGAAGGATTGTAAGAGATGATTGTGAATATTGGAGAAACGATCGGGGTTTATATACTGGATGACCCAGAAGTGAAAACTAGCGTCGACGACGTCACTATTCTTTGTTCAGCATCCCACGTCATCAGATCAGGCAGGGAGTAAGAAATTAGCCTTTGTCCAGAGTGACGGAAACTCGAGCTAACTCTCAGGCTAATCTTTTTATAACTCTTTCTTATAATGTGATGAATGAATTATTTGGACTAATAAACTCTTATTATTATTATTAATCAGAAAATAGCAACAGGGAACAACGCCGTGACCAGTTCAAGTTTTTGCAGAAGGGATTTTAGTAAAGCTACTATGATACAGAGCTATTAACTTCTTAATCGACAGCCACTCCTGACCTTCAATTATTTTTTGTTCACTGCTTGTGTATTGGTTGTTGGTACTGATCAAAATGCCCAAGCATTACAAGATACATAATACACTCAACTACCGACCGTTATCTTATTGTTATCCATGACCCAGGAATTTGAGGAGTTTAGTTTTGAATCTAAAAAATAAATCAGCGGGTTAGATTAGGTATTAATGGAATCAGAATTATTTTATCGCATTCATAAAAGACAAAGCTTGAGGCTATGGGATAATTTCCTGTAAAAACATTAGTTGTGTGCAATAATACCTCAAATCAAAGTGTTGAATAATTTTTTTTGCAAGTAAAATTTTTTCCTGATTCTGGGTAGATGCTGGAAATTGCTTTTGAAGCTTTGAATCACTATAAATGCTAATTAAATGATTCATATTCATTATAATACTATAGATAGTTCATATTTATTGAAAGGCAGAACCTTTCGAACTTTCTTTAATTTTAGCAATAGGCCTATCTCGAAAGAGATTTTCCCGAAGTCCATCCTCATTCTTGGAGGTTTTTAATAAATAGACTTCTGGAAATAGACCCGTAATTCATATTTCTTAATCACTTGGAGGATTTTTCCCCAAAATACACCCCTTTGAAGTGTTTAAACACTCGATCCCTCGTAGCATTTATTATCGGATTTTAGGATGTATGATGCTCCTTTTTGTTTCTTAATCATTACGATAAACCAACTGATCTCAGTAACGTGAACACACCCTTTTATGGAAATTAGCAAGGTGCTTTAGCATTCCTGTTCAAATGTATTTATTCGCTTATTGTGTGTCTCCTTACAATATTTGATAAAAATAATTTAAGTTGTCACATAAATATTATTAACTAAACAGAAGGAGTAGTTAAAAGGAAGAAGATGACAGTATTAGACAGAAAGAACAGAAAAGCTTGGAAAATGCTGAGTTACTAATTTCCGAATGGTAAACATTTTACATTTAAGTCAAAACCCGAAATAATTCGTCTACAAGTAATAGGCAGCTGGAACAGCGTCATAATATCCGGCCGTAAGGACAGCTCCACCAGTTGATCCAAATCGTCGAATGCCTGTGTTAACGCTGCTAGCGAAGGGTCCATGGTGACTTGGTGCGGAGTCCAATCCATGGTAGCCACCGTAATCGTAGACGTATTGGGCAGTAGCAATAGCTACGAGACCGAGGATAGCGAAAACCTACAATGAAATAAGAAATTGATAAGAATTAAATTTTAAAGCGATAATTAAAAACACAAAAATGGGCACCGTTGAGCTACTTACGATTTTAAACATTTTGAAATTTGGAGATTGAAATGGTCTTGCGGAAGAATTTATGTTGTTGATGGAACTAAGGCTGTTTGAAATATGACTTGCTAATTCTTACGTTCCCATCAGTTTATATACTTCTCCAATCTTCAACAGATCTGTGCGGAAATTATAATTGCGTGTTTAATTTTTAATTTTAATATCCTCATTGTCCAAAAACTATTACCCCACCCCACAAAAAGTGGTAACCTCAACAAGGGTCATCCTTAAGTTAGAGATCATCATTGTCAGTTTTACATTTATTTGCATTATAATATTTATAATATAATGTTATGATGTGTTAACATGGCTTAATACGCACTCTTGCAGAACTTCAGAATTCTGCGTGTAACAATATAGCTTTTGAGTAAAAATATTCATTCAATTCCATATCCTTTCAATCAAGCTATCTAAATGTATTACATCCTTTCGAAAGAATTTAACAAAGTCTGAGAATTCATGTTTTACATGGTCAGTGGCACCCAGGACGTGTTTAAATTAACCTTTAACTTGTTACTATGTGTATTAATGATGGATCGATTCCTAAGAGCATTCGAGCAGAGGCTGAACATGGGAATTGAGTGTTTTTATTTATTCAATTTGTTAGTACTCCTTTGTCTAATAAGAATACATGGCTATAATGGTTGTTAATATGGTCATTTTTTAAATTTTTAAACGAATATTTAGTCAAGGTTGAGAAGATCGATACAGGGTTAATTTATTTAATGTCTTTAATGGATTTAAAAATTAATTGTTGAGTTTAAATTAAGGAAGTTCATTAAATTCGCATACAGTAACGTTACAAAGAGCTAATGAGCTTCCAGAATTACTGTTGCTACAAAGCGACAAATGGAATTCGATGATGAGGTACGTATGAAATATAAGTTAAATGCTTATGCAAATGAAATACAGAAGAGAGGAAGGGTTTGTTTTATAAGAAAAATAATTTTTTATTTCGGAATTGCCAAATGATTTCGAAAGGCTTTCAAGAAAAATGTATATAATTGGGTTTGATGACTAAGAAATTGGTAAAAAATTCGGAGCGTTTTGCTTGGTTTCAAAAAATCTAGTAGTGATAAGCAGCGTAGGCTGGAGCGGCATAAACTCCACCAGTAGATCCGAATCTTCGGATGCCACTGCTTGAACTGGCAGCATAGGCATTGTGGAAACTAGGCCCTGAAGCGAGTCCTCCGGAGTAGATGAACTGGGCAGAAGCCACAGCGATGAGGGCAAGAACAACAATGACCTAAAATCAAATGGCAAAATGTTATTATTTAGTTACAAGTTCGGATCGATAAGTTTTACAAAGATTTCGAAGTAATGCCTTACGTATTTGAACATTTTGAAGATGAGGAGTTTCGACAAAGTCGGGAAGATTATGTTGGAGATGAGGTACTGTTGGGAATAAGCAAATGAGACTGGATACTTCTGCCTTGAATCTGCAGAGATTATATACTAGAATAAATTTGCTAAAAAACCCGGCAGTGATCATCTCATTCCAGACACCCTGGAATGCAATTCGTAATCATGTCAGCCGTCAAGTCTTGTTAATTTCCCTGCTATTTACTGTTCCACTCGATATGCTTTACTGCTATTAAATAACCTAATATCAAGCTAAAAAAACCTCCTCGCAGGGGGTATGCTGTTGTATAATAATACGATACAGCGGTTTTTTCTTAAAATGTCTCAATTAATCCTTTGTAATGCTGTTATCAATTTCATCAGGCCTGTTATAAGGAAAAGCTGCAAATGAAAATATAAGTGCATTTGTCCACAAAAAATCATGGAAGGTATAACTGGAGTAGATTAATTCTACTAGCTAGTTAACATATCTGCAATAATAACTTTCAATCAGTTTAATCATTGAAATGGTAACTTAATTAAAGTTTCCAAGCACGCCCTTTCATATGCCGTGCTTATACATACTTTATTTCGTCTCGTAATCATACAAAGATACGGCGATAACTACGTAGGAACGCATTTGTGACCAAAAGCATTTGCAATTGCTGCAAGCTTTTGTGCTAATGTAATTCGTATTAAATATAGTACAGTTGATGTTTGTAATGAGGAAGGTTAATTTAAGACATCAAACTATGAATGCCAAGGACAACACTCAATCTTCTTTTCTTGTTAGGCATTGTATATTGTTGTTATGTCATGACCTATCTCCCACGAATCTTTATCACGTATTTCGTGATAACTGATCCTTAAGACTTAGAATAAAAATAATAATTTCTGCACCCCCATAACTAAAAATGATTACTTTTTTTATAGATTCTTATTTATGATTAGTTTTTTATTTATTTATTAGAAAACAACAGTGATTCTTTAGTGTTATAAAGGAATTCCAATATACTTTGTTTTATATTTCACAGATCATTACTAATTAAGCGACTTAATTTTTAAAGAATGTTGGCATTAAATACTCAAAATGATTCATGGCTTTGGTAACCAACCCTTGTGAGTATTCATTTTTGTTTAAATTTCATAAGCAAGGTACCGTGCGTGATCCCGGATTAGAGTGGAATTAGAATAGTATGCAACGACAGATACTAACCAGTTTTAAAGAGCTGAAATAAAACTCTGTTGTCACTTATGCAATCTTTAAAGAAATGATAAAAAATTCCTTGTGGCTAGATGATCCAAATTCTCGCCAATTCTCAACATCAAACAGACAATGATAATTAAAAGAACTTGATCCCTTTAATAACCGTCTTATCATGCAATAACCGATTTTCACAATTATCGTTCCAAACCCGAAAACCAACCCGAACAAAATTAATCAGGCTCACAGAATAGACATAGGTAGGCTTGGACGGCAGAGTTAGAGTTAGTTCTCTCTTGGCGTGAGGAACCTACCTATGTCTATTCTGTGAATCAGGCTAAATGCCACGCTCTCCTCCAACCACCCACGTACTATCCCACCTCCCGAAAATCCCGTTATTTCCACCCAAGCCGATAGGATGGCAGGAGGAACAGAAAACCGGCCCAGTAAAGTAGGTCTCCCAGCATCCAGCTATGACATTGATCTTCTGCACATTCCCCTCATCTGCTCTACTTTCTCCACATTCTCGTACTTTCACTTCAGAGTCCCGAGCTGCCTCAGGTCCATCCACAAGAACTTCCGGTCCGCCACCCAATCCCAACGTTTCCGAACCATCCTTCAGAGGATTCCCTTGGCCCTCCAAGAACTAATAATAGCTGGAGATAGTGTGATCAGGGTAAGATTTTACTACATGGAGAAAGCGGGAGAAAGCGAGAGTTTCATGAATCGGCTCGGACAGGATATCATCGAGAGTTGTCTAACAATTAGACTTGATTTTTTAAACGCTCCTACCTGCCTCTCCGAAACGCAAAGATGATGAGGAATGAAGAGGCTTTTAAAATATCCCTTACATTAAAAGTGTAGAGGCTAATGGGGCCTGAAAGGGAGCTGGAGCTGGAGGGAGAGGTATTATTATGTGGGCTGATGGGAGCAGAGTGAAAGATGATGCCGGTGTTATGGATGTTCTTCCTCCTCCTCGTTCCTCCAGATCCGAGATCCTTTTGGAGAAAGTGGAGTAAGGCACAGAGTGTGGATCGATGGACGTGAAAATCGATGACGGATCTTTTCACCTCTCCACTCTCATCTTCCCCCTCGTCCAAGCCGGCAGAATTTGGGGTATTATTACCCCTTCTGATGACGGGGACGAGGATGATGACGATGATGGTGATATGCTCAAAACTGGATCAGTACTTAAGTGCCACCACCACCACCACCACCGACACCTTTTATTGGAGTCATAGTGGGGAATCGTATTGGAGAGCATTAGGGATACTTATCTCCAATCAAATGTACCTTATCCCCTTTCTTTTTAAAGGATTTAAAATTTAAATGGCAAGTCTGAGGAGTTGGTGAAAATAAATGTAATAATTTCGGAGCTCTTCAGTCTCCGTGATGTTGACAGTAGATGAGGGAAGTGGGTCTTTATATTCGTGGTTGTTATCTTTTGGCTTTGGAGATGTTGGTATCGGATCGCGATCCCTGGCTAGGGGTGAAGGAGTTTGGCCAGGTTGGGCTTATTTTTTGTGCCGAGGCTGATTGTGAGTTTGTGAGATGTCTGGGAGTGTTTCCCGAGAAATGAGAGAAGATTCGATCGCGATCCCGTCCTTTTCTTCCAATAAAAATTCCCCACTTTGTTTACCAACTTCAACCTCAGTGCTTTCTATCGCTTTTGTCTATTCAATTTTAAATCTATCATCTTTCTCTGAAATGCTTACGGTTTGGGCAATTTGCCTCCTTTCCCCTCCCTTCTGTAATATACCTGACATCCTGACAACCCACAACCTGACTGCCTGACTCTTGACTTTTTTTCTCGCATTTTTTGCGGGGTATTGGGGAGAGGATGGAAGAAATTCTTTGCCGATTTGGCATAATTTATCTGAAATCGTTGAGTCTTCGATTGAATTCTATAAAATATTATATGCTACATACAATCAAGATTATCTATATACTTTAGGTAATTTGTATTCATTTTAACCGTAACTTTCTCTTTCTCAAAATGGAATGTCAAAGGTTTACATGAAAGCAGTGGAGTTTCAGAAACTTAAAAAATTAAAGTTAGCTACTTTTGTGCTAATTTGGCTCAAGTAAAAGAAAGGATTAAATCAAGTTTAATTTAGAAACGAATTCATACAGACTCTTCGGTTCTCAGTTGTCATTTGATTTCCCGAATGAGGTATCTTATGCAAAACACAAAAACAGTTTGTTCTAGTCCTTGTGGTGTGAATTGAAGAATTTAAATTGTTGTCATTTTAAACTTGGAAACACATCGTACGGGAATTTTACTACCGTTCAATCACCGATGCCAAACCCGAAGAATAATGGCCCAAACGGGGCGTTGCACATTCACGATATAGCTCGAATGCCCTATCTTAACTAATGGCAATTGGAAATATTTTGCATTCTACCATCCAATCGCCTTATCTAAAAAATCTGACCAGAAATAAACACCCAAGCTGCTGTATTTCCCCCGAAGCAAAAAGTTTGTCCGTAAATTTTCTTTTCCATTTGTAAGAATTCTGGCTCTCCTGACGAATAGGAAGTCTTTTCTGAAGTGAAAAAGCAATTTTTCAGTCGGCTTCCGTGTTCCAGGTGCGTTTTTTATTGTCTGGTCTGATTGTGGTGGCAAGTCCCTGTCTGTCCGACTACTTCCCTTCATCCATCCGTCTTTATTGTGCTGGAATGGGAAACGAAACGTGGGCTCTCAGTCTCAGTCCTATACATTTATTCTAGAGAGGATGAAGAAATACTTTCCAATACATGGGAGATAAATAAAGTCGGGAAAGAAAAGTAATAAAATATATACAGGCATTCGGGAAAATACATCCAAGGATCTTTATCTGATTTTTTCTGTAACTGATGGATCGCACATGATGCTTTGTTTCTTAAGACTGTCAACTTTAGAGATGCCGGTTGGAAGATATGCTGTTTGCTGTAATAGGTTTTCTTTATATTTTTGTCGTTTAAAATATCTCGATTAATTTCATGAAAAAATATTAAGATTCTGTTCAATTAGACGGCTTAAAACTATAAATTTTTGGAATTGGATTGAAATGTTTTACCTCTGGTTGTAAGACTGCATTTCTTGACAAGTCACCTCAATTGTTTAAAAAAATACGGGTTCTTTTAGAATCAAATTTTTAAATTTTTTCTCAGGCTTCCGGTTTTTCCAAGTCTTATTAGGTATTATTTAGAGCTTTAAAAGTATATACGGTTGTAATTTTAAGATTCTAGAATACTTTTCATGCCATTCGAAGTAGCTTCTAATTTTTGTTCTTCTGATATTAATTTTTACTCATATGTCTTTTAGATTCATACTACAGTTCTTACTTACAGCTAATAAGTTCCACCCAAACAAAAGGCTTGACAGTTCAATTCGACGTGAATAGATTGACTATGCAAATGGGAAGCTTAATATAGAAGAGAGAAGCCATACACTCCTTTTCTAAGCTAGTTTAACTATATAAACAGATTCAGATTTGATCAATACCTTCCAAATACATATAGAATTATGAATTATGCATACAAATCCAATAAATTATATCCTCCTCATTGTTTCGCCTTCACAATATTCCTAATGTATTCAATCATTTGACTATCTACCGTCCCAACTCCCAAGTTCCGAAGCCAACTTCAACAGCCTCCTTCCACTAGGGAAGTAAGACTCCTAATTTACACTCTACATGCCGAAAATACATAATATCCTGTTTGTTAAAGTCCTTCAAGTGTTCTCAAAGCTCAAACAAAGTCTCTTCGACGCTCCTGTCTTTCCGAATAATACTAGTCCAAAGCAGAGCGTATTGAAGTATGGAGGTATTGAACTATAATGGGAGTCTCTGGAAATATTTTGCATTTCCTAGACACAGCCTAGTATGCCCTGGACTGAAATTCAAGTTAAAAACTTTACAAGCAATTTTGTACAAGACTGAATTCAAAATGCAGAAGTTGGTGTTGGTAAAAGGTACTTTCTTTCTCGGAACCCTTGGATGTTGGAACAGTCTTTTGGGTACATGCATCATCTATTTTAGCCAAAAACCAGAAGACTCTAGGTTGTAGGCTTGTATGGCTGTTTTTGCAGAGGATTCTATCGAGAGATAGGATAGTGTATAGGCTCATATCCGAAGCGGCAACCCAAAGGCTTTGTTTCAAAGCCTTTTATGCCATTATGATGGAACATAAAGGTATTACGGAGACACCACGAGTAATCCACTTGAGTCAATATTTCCGCGTTTTATTCCTTTCCCCTTTGTATTATTCTTCCAACTTTCCCTTTTAGAATTGAAGGGTTTCGGCCACACTGTCAGAATACTTTGAACCAATTACTGTTGTCTTGTAGTTGAACTGTTCCGGCTTCTTGAGTTGCACACTTAACTTCGATGTTTTAATTGCAGTTATTTTCAAAGATTGATTATCAATTACCGAACTGCTATGAGATGAGAAATTAGCTTTTAAAACATGAAAACCATATCATCATAATAATTCACATATTTCAGAAGGAACTAAAAAATAATATTTTTGTCGTTTTGAATATAAACTAAATTCTGTTTTAGCTCGAAAAAACTATGAAATGTTACGGATTTTTCTAGGTATTACTTTCTTATTCCGAGGGCTTCTATTATGCTGATTTACAGCGATTTGAGTAAATAACTGGCTATTTTATCGTCGTATTAGTGATGACTAGAATGTGAAGAATGTGGCATATACATAGGTAGGATTCAGTATTACAATAATAAAACCCAATATTTATTAAATTAAAGGATTCATTTCAGATGTGGTTCTACCTAACCGACCCCCTGCAATCTCACGCTGCGAAGATGTCCATCAATTGGCCACGTATTACAATAATAGCAGACCTCAGGGATCAGCAGGACGATTTCGGTGTGACCAGGCTCAGCTCAGAAAATAATAATATCAATAAATTATAGTATACCCGCAACATTTGTAAAAAAAATGCATAATAAAAAAGATACATAAGAATTGGAAGGAATATTCCTACCCTATTTATACCCGAAAGCCATAAGGGAGAAAGTAAAATATAATAATAAGAGTGTTTGATCACACTCCATGAAGCCGTAGAAGAGGGTTCTTGTACTATCAACTCATGCAGGGAAAGAGGAGCATAATTTGTTCCTTTAATAGATCCACGCGGAAGGTAATAATTTATACTTTCCTAAGGTTTCCTGGAAATATAATATTTCCGAGCCCGAACTTTTTGTCAATTAGATTTTTTCCACTAAAGTTAACGACAAATGCTGAAAGTAAGTCCGTTCGGATCCTCTCCGAATCAATAGGAGAAAGCATATTTCATCTGATAATGTAAATAAAATGACCCAATGAACCCTCCCCATATTCCAGTTGACCAGGCCATCCCAATTCCAATTCATCTTACCAAATCCAGCAGAAAGGACAGATAAATATGTATCCTCAACCCACTACTACTCCTATTTCCTTACTCTATCGTTCCTTTAGAATGTAACATGTAATATGTAATGGGAATGGAACTATGGACCTATTTTTCGGAGAGCTGTCTCTGTGCCGGAATTGAAAGGGACTCCGGCCCGAGTTATGCATTACTGATGTAGAATAAGTGAGAGGGTTCGTTTACTCCAAGAACACTCCCGTTCTCCCTCTAATTCCCATACTGTTTTGAGCTTCCTCTCTCAAAACCAGCCCGATGCATTGAGAAGGCTACTGGACAGTTTTTTTTACAGTTTTACTCGGATACCGGATGGATGGAGAAAGGTCGGAGGACTTGGATCGGGAGAAGAGGAGTGTAGGATTCTGCGTTGCTTAGGAATGGGTCGAACAGTCGGTGGTGGTGGTGGTACTGCTGTTGGTTCTACTTTCCACTACTACAGAGATCTACTTCTTTCTCTCTCTACTGTTGTCTGGCCCAAGTGGGTCGTTAGGCCTAGGAGGGCCTGTATATGGGAATTCTGCTGGTACGGTTTAACGGGAGTGAAAGTCCCTTAAATATACAAATTGCATGCTACCATCCATAGGATCATAGGTAGGTATAGATCTATTTATTTATAGGATTATATAGGGAGGATATAGTAGGTAGCTGGATCTCCGAGTGGAATGTACCTACTAGAACTTGGTCCTCGGTGGCACAGATCTCCCGGAGAAATCAAACTGTATCTGTAGCAGAAGTAGTGCGGCGAGGAAAGTCGAGGAAGAGCGAACTGCCACCGTTTCCATGGTTACTCCGCCATTTCCTGGATCGTTTCATCCTCCTTTCTCTCCTTATACCCCTACGTCGTGGTTATAGCCCACCCGACGTATATAACCCCGTATATATACTCAAGTATATAAAGGCGCATTATAGATTCTATCTATTTTATTCATGTCTGAGTTACTTTACAGAGTTATACAGAGCTATATCCTCTTCCAGATTCCAAATTCTAGATCCTAGATTCTAGAGCATGTCCTATCCGTATATAAATATATAATAGATCTATGAGGATTGCTTTCTTCTATTTGATATTTGGAGGAATAGTAGGTACGGGTGGGATCAAAGAAATTTCCCAAATCAGACACACTCTAGTAGTTGGTAAGGCAGGAGGGGAGGCTTATGTATTGCAGTATTAGGACTAGCAGAGAGCCACCACCACCGGAGCAGGGCCCTATTCTTCAGTAGCTATCTGTTCGCTAGAGAATAATACACTTTCCAACTTACCACCACCACCATCAGCACGATAGTTCCATACCCTCATCTTAGGATTCTTTTAGCCCAAGATACGGACGATACATAGTGTCATATCAGTCTATTCCGTAGAGCTGGTGAAAGGTGCGGGGAAAGTTCCTCTCTACCAGGCAAAAAGTAGTGGCGGCTTTCATTCCAACTTTTCCCCCTAATTATTACGAATTTCAGCTCCGAGATTGAAGAGGATTTCGGAAGTTCTTATCCTTTTTCAACGCCTCTCGTCACCACAACAAGCTCAAAACTCGAACAGGACCGGAGGACCGGAGGGTCAGGGAATTCTGGAATTGAGGCAATTTTTGTATTTAAAAGTAGGATAAGTCGCCAATAATCCTGTCAAATCAGGGGTTCCTTTGAGCCAATCAGTGTGAAAGAAGGCAGGGACACTTTGCTCCAAAAAATCCACTAGACATTCTGACGGAAGCTGATACTGTAGGATAATACGGTTCTATAGCTATAGAAGTGACTCTATAGGGTTCGATTCAAGACACCCTTAAATCCTAGTCTGTACGACGACTTCCAAAAACTTTCCACTACTTGATGTCGTAGAAAGAGTCCTGCTTACCTCCATTTCCAAGACTCCTTCCTTCAAGCCCTGATTGGCCTCTCTTTTTTTAGATCCAAACTGGCCAGCAGCGCTCATGAAACAGGGCTATTCGTGGCTGTGGAAATAGGGAAGAAGGCTTAATCCCCAGGTTAAAAATAACTTTGATCCAACTACTATTACGCTATTTTAATAAGCTGTAGGAGAAACAAATCCAAGGAAGCAAAAGAAGGACCACAAGTTTAAAGCCAAATCAGTTCCAAGCTGAAGTACCATTCAATTACCTAGCAATTAAACAAGTGTTGTGTAAAGTATAATAAATTGGCTGTGATTATTAGTTTACTGCTCGGGGAGGTGAAAGCAAGTAGGGATTCAAAGAAGCTCAACCTTTTTCTCTTTAAAATTTGGCTATTGATTTATAGGAAAGAAATATTATTAGCCAAGTCTGTCGCTCTGCAAATTTAATCATCTTCCTCTAAATTACATCCATATCTGACAAAGACGGGATTAATTGAATGGGAATGGAATAAAATATAAAAAGTTAAATTGGGTCGAAGCTCAAGACACTTGAAAAGAATCGGCTGGAAGCTGGAACTGGTGGATGGAGAACAATGCAAAATCCTTGGAAATTGTGTGAGATTGCCAATCCGAAAAGTCTACAGAATGGGAACCGACAGTGACAGAAGATAGTCATTTTCTGTCGTTGCCAATAATACGGCTTTTCGCAGTTGTAACAAGGAAGAAGGCCATCTTCTCGTCCTCGGTTCTAAACCCTTGAACTAATTTAATTCCACTGATTCAACAGTTCTCTTCTTTAGAAATTTAACTTTCTAAGTTGGAAACTCGTACTTGAGACTGTCTGATAATAAATAATTTAAAGAAAAATATCCACCAGTTTTTTTGTGAATAGTTCATTAGCCAGAGGATCTGTCGTTGATCTTCAGTTGATAAGTTGCAGCTAGTAGAAATCATTATTGGATTATAAATCCCTTTCTCTTGGGAGTAAATCAAAACTCTACTAATTTGCTCATTGTGCCAGTTCATCAAGAAATAAGCGTCGGGAATCCAATAACCTTAAGAAGTAACGGGGACTCTGTCAAGTCAAATCCCGTTACAGTTTTGTTTGAAAGTGTTTAAGATCGTCGTAATTTAATTTTTTCACCCGGTTTCGATTCCGAAATCCCTACAAAAATACGGATCTCAAAAAAATTCCGGTCACTTCACTACTACAATAATAAATGAGCTCATCGGTTTAGGGAAATTGACAGTATCATTATCATCCCTCGATCCGTATATTATATTTGTGGTGGAACTGAAGGCTTAAAAGTAGTTTGCGTTTCTCAGTTCTTGTTCATCGTTCTTGTATGTCGTATCAGGATCGATCGTCCCGAGTTTTGAGCCCTTCTCGTCTCTCATCCTTCCAATTTTTTTTGCACTGGTTGCTTTCTCTCTCCAACCCTATACCCTGTCTATTAACTCAGTTCTAATGCTGGGATATAAAATTCAAAAATAGAAACAGAAGTGGAACCTCCTAAAAGAACCAAGTAGAGGCCCTGAAGAATAGCCAGTGTACCACTGCTTCCACCACCACCGCTACAAGAAGTACATTTGGATTTATTCGAATTTTATTACGAGTCCTACGAGAAAGAATAGGAACCCTTGCCAAGAAACGGCCAGTCACTCTTTTCCTAACTTTCGTGACAAATAAGTCTGTACTAGAAATAGTACTACGGAACAACCCCGTCAGAACTTAACATAAAACAACAATATACTCTGACTCCTCCTACTATAGCATCCAGTTCTACAAGTCTGGATGATCCAAAGAACAAGTTGTTGTGACGAAGGGTTGTGTGGAGTTACTGCTCAAGATTTTTCGAAAATAACAATTAAACGACAGGATTATCACTGACATGTGATTTTAAATGATAGAAAAGTCATGACCTAACAATTTGGAAATTACAAAAGGATTGGTGAGTCATTGCTTTTTTGTCCGGAATATGCATTTTAAGTAAAAATTACCAAGATTTTATACGATGGTTATTACGACTACGGCACTGATTCCGAGTGGAGAAAGCAATATCTCAAATTGTATGTCCAAACCCAGGGCTAATGATTGCATGTGGTTTTACTGACGGTTTTTAGACATGGGAGTTACAAGTTAACACCCTTCGTCCCTACATTATCTATAGCGGATTTAACATTGTATATCCATATCCGATATCTGAGGCTGGACGTTTCCAGGTTCTGATAAGAGGAGCTTGTAATGTTCCAAGTTGGTTATGTTATAATATAACAAAGCCATTAGAAAAACTGAAAAACCAAGGATCGCGGATAGAGCTAACAAGGCGATCGATGATATCATGTTCCATCAGTCAATAAGGATCTCGTGCAGTTTCCTTCCGTCTGTCTAGCTGTTTGAATGTTGATGTAAACGTGCAATAGAATTTCCGGTTCGTCTGTCAGATATTCCTGAGCGTGATATCTTCATCTTTAAAACTGTCGGTTCGTGTAAATGTTCACATTCATTTGTTGAATTCAATTTGTGTATTGTTTTTACTATAACAAGATATAGGTAGCTGATTTAGAATGGCAGTGTAAGGTATTATGCTCTAGGAAGTATCTTCAACAAGATGGAACTGTTGTGCCAAAAATAATAGAACCAGTTAACCCCCATTTTGACCTATTTTTCGGGGTTTATCTCAAAACTTTTCCCGATATGTACAGTAGCGCTAGTTGTATACTAACTACGGTATGTTCCAAAGCTAATTTGAAATGTAACGAACAACTATCGGAATAGTTAATCATATTTGAATTTTCTCATGCATTTTAAGTTCATTATCAGAGCCAGCCCTCATAACTAGTAATAACTAATCATTTTGCTGTGTGAAAGCTGTGTCTATAAGAATGGATGCCGGCTTTGCGTGAACCGATTCCTCGGTTGGATTGACACACGGTAGAAGGTAGAACCCGAACGAAATGTACTTACACAAAACACAAGTTAGATATCCCATATCTTCACATCCCACTCCAAGTCTTTACAGTTCGGAAGGCCTATAACTCCGAGATGGGACTAGTTCTTGTATATACGGTTTTGGGAATGTGTTGGGAGGCCAGGATCAGTAGAGGCTGTAGAAGGTTCATAAAATATTTAATTTCAATCTACCTAAACCATACTAGTTTATGATGCAGAGTCAAGCTACCATTATACACGTAACATACCATGAAATTTTACGAGCCAACTTTCCCCAGCCTCTTTCAACACCGGGTATCTTCCCTTTCCCGTTCCATCTCGACGAGCCTAGTCGGCCTAGTAAATGTAGCTCAGTGTGAGCGTTTGGTTATATAAATATACAATTGTACTCTGTTTACCCTTTTTAACTTTTGGGGATAGATATTACACGGGAAATATTAGACGGTAGCAGTATCATTCCATGTCCACGGCCCACGGTAACTGTATCTGGGTCTTTGTGCCTGTGTTGTGTGTGTGTACAGGTTCTTTACAACTACTGCAAAACCCTCAATGTTTACGATACGTGGGGAAAACAAGAAACAATTTTCGGTTCTACCACAATTACGATCACCCAACGGTATTCGGGAGAAGAGATACATCATCCCTTGCACATTCCCTAACTTATGTATCTCACCTTTTATGTTTGGAAAATATTCAATGCGGTGGTTGGGCCGATTAAATATCCGCAGCTACATTTTACCTTCATTACTCCAAGCCGCATAGGCAACTTGCGTCCTATGTTTTTACCACATCCGCACCAGCATAGCTACAACGTGCTCCATTTACTCCATAGGTAAGAACCTAAGAGGCAATAAAGAGACTTGGATTTCGAAGCCAAAAAATCGACAATCAGATCAAGAGATTTGTAATCTAATTGATTAATCCTATTGATTCCCTGATGAAACAGTAAAAATACATGACTACTGCGTTTCCAGAGTTTTATCGAAATAAATCCACTTTAGTTATCAACCAATCAATAGGTAATTAGGGATGTAGGTTCATCCTCACATTCATTATTCGTTAAATAAGGAAGAGACACGCTTTCACCAAAACGATTTTGATGCTGATGATGATGATTATAAGATGACGTTATACTGGTAAACGGTTTAAGAGAGTAAAAAAAATTGCTAAGCTTTTTTACTGACATTTGAAAACATATTCGCTATTAAAAAATGAGGATGAAGAGAGAGGAGAGGAATCAAAGGCTCGTTGAAATCGAGAAGAGGCTCTTGAAATGAAAATTCAGAATTTAGCAGATTCATGCAATTTTCCATCACAATGACTCAAGGCTTGAAAGAGATATGGGTGAAAGAGAATGAAATTGCTATACACTGCCAATATTCCTCAGAGACGGAAGGAACGACGATGAAGCTATATTGTATATGGATCGGCCTAATAACTCTTGAGGGGAGTTCCTCCACTTCCTCTCTGTCGCTCCTAAACTTTGTCTGGAATTGGAAGAGAGTGCTTAATAGGATGAATAAATGAGTTTGCCTGGAGTTAAGTACCACATATAGTTAAAAATCAGTGGGGGTGTGAAATCGAGGAGATTGAAAGAGTTTTGGATGATGATGAAAGAGAGGAACTGGGTAGGACTGAACGGGTTTGTGGCTCACACTTTCTATATGGAGGGTAGCTGCTACAAGATTTGGGATTTGTTGAATTTAACTAAAGTTCACAAAAAAAAAGAGGAAAAATCTTCATAAAATTGCAAAAATTTATGCAAACGAAATTTAATTTAAAAGTGCCAAAATAATTTATTTCTCCATGTGTAGACGTAGCTTTCAGAAAATTTTCATTCCTTCAAGGTTCTAATTATATTATATGTATTTGTTTGTATCCCATATCACAGGATAATATCATAGAATGTCAAAACAAATTTCCTCCTCGTATAGCACAGTCGACTGAAGGGGTTAAACAAGAACGTCTGGAAGTTATCGAGTTAAGAGTTCAGATCAGTAGAAAAATGTCTGAAAGCGAACCACTTAGCGTTTGAAAGACCCTTGTGAATGTTGGACTTGTCTTTGATCGAGAGTTGAAGCTAGATTGGAACGAAATATTGCAAATGAACCGGACTAATAACCGTGAATAGTATAGTAAGGGCAATGTTTCAGGACTGAGAATTAATAATTTGCATGTTATTGTGGATGATCTTTAAAATGCATGTCGCTTTAATTTTTGCTTGCATTTCAAATGATCAGTTCTGAAATCGGAAGATTTCAAGATAATTTGCGCATCCACATGTACGTGCTTCTCATATATAGCCTGTAACTCCTTGCTTCACAACGATATTATGCTACTTACAAATGATGAACGCCCCTGGAGCACACTATTATTAAACTACCTGTAAGTAAGGTGTATTTTGCGATAGAAGGCTCCGAGCCCATATTCATATTCATGTTCCATGTCTATAGGGAATAAGTTGTTGAGTTCCGTAATTGTTTCGGCCCAAGGAGAAAGGAAGGGAGAAATAAAGTTGGGGCTCCTTCGTGACAGGAAGCAATTAAGGGAGCATGTTGTTACATTTGACAGCTTAACAACATTATCATCTTTATTTTCATAGTGGTAGTGTGTAAGGTAAAGTCAAGAAATCAGTGTGAAATGTGAATGTATCGGTGAATTAATATTGATAAGAAACCGAGCTCAAGCTGTTACATTTAGGGGAATTGAATTTCTTTAATAATAATATCATATCGTTATGGGCTTCCTTGAAAGGTTGATTGATTTTTATCGTGGTTCACGGTTTCCTAAATCCCTTTCTACCTACAGGTAGGACGTAGGAGGGTTATCTCACATTGTGTGATGATAATCGATACACGTAGCATCCGAATTCACTATAGATACTATAATTTATGGCTCCGTTGACATTATAAATGCAACGTGTGTACGTCCAAGTAAGCAATTAGAATTATTGGTGGTTGAGGTATAATCTACTTTGTATCAAATAAAATTATCAATTGAAATTTTATAGTCACGGGTGTAAAAATTACGTGTTTCTACTACTATTTTATATTGGTTATTGCCAAGTAATTTCTGAAACCTGAGATGTCAACTTTCATAATGTGCCGCTGTTGGAGGTTTCGAATAGCCTAAAGCCACCTTAGACAAAGAAACTCTAAGAATTTCCAAAGATTTTACCTGTGTTTGATTTAATCTCTTCTGGTTTAATACTTTTCCCGTGTTCCTCCATGTCTTTCGATACCCTAACTTTAAGATTTACCATATTATTTCTGCTTTTTGGCCAACGATAAAAACTTATGCTCTCGTCCCTGTCAAGACTTGTGAAGCTGCTTGGGTGCTAGGTTTTTAACTTCGGCAACTCTTTACACGTCGATTCAATAAAAAGTGAGTAAAGTGAAGGAAAGTGAATTTACTTCTTCTTAAAAGGACCCTTTTTCTCAGAATTTGATGATGGGATTCAAGGAATATATAGTGAAATCAACTACCAACGGAATTACATACCGAGAGCAGAGACTCTGGATTCTATACGTATATAACTGATGGGAAATGTTACCCTGGTTTGGAAATGTGTTACCCGATTTCATACATTAGAGCTAAAAGTGGCAGGAGGGTATTAACTATAAGCACAATATATTCCATCTTATCGTCTCTTTAGTCCCTGAATTTCCAAGAAACCTTTACAAAATAAGGAGATTTAGCTCTTGGAGGGAATGAGTTATTCAGAGACCTTCATCTCAAGATATCCTATGTGCCTTTGGAGATGTTTAATAAGAAAATCGGAAAGCTTCAGAGGATTATGTGCATACCTTAGCCAATAGATCCCCTTCGATATAATATATAATGGTACTTTGGGACAGTTATTCCCATTTTGACACAAATACGCGTAGAATTCGCACAGGGAATGATTAATGTTCCGATCCAATATCCAAGGCAATTTGAAACAACTGCTCGACTCCCATCCACTTACCAGCATTCCGTATACACTTTCACCCGTTCTCAGCCCGTTGACAAGAGTTACAGCCCAAGCTATAGTCAAGTCACATTCATCTCCGATCAGATTAACTCATTGTTCCCCCCATCCAAAAAGGAAGTCCGTGTAATAACTGATTTTATAAATGACCTCTTCCTCCTAAAGTTCGTAACCTGTAAACCTTTTGGAACAATTCCTGAGAGTATGAACTGCTTTGTGTGATTTTAAGAGGTGAAAACTCTTTATGGAAACCCCTTGTCCCTCCGTCTGTCCGTCGCATCCGTTTGTACTTAAACCTCGAACTACCGACGTTTTTCAATTTTTTTACAATTCGGTGCTATAAGCTTAGTTTTCTTGAAATAATCGACCTAAATCTTCGTTTATTAAAATTCGAATCTTCAACTCTGTGTAACTGTGCCTATAAAAGATGACACACTCTTGGTTTCTACGTATAAGAAGGTACAACATTTATGCTTACGGGACCACCCCTACTGACATCAAGGGGAGGTCCACACTTTCTCCGTGTTGGTTTCACGCCCTTGGTATGTACGTTTACAACGGCTTATTATAAATAGGCCTGCTTTCCCTCTTCATCAGTTACGTTGTAGAACTCCTAGGAATCAGGGCTGGAAAGTAGAGTTTAGAATCTAATATACTATAGGGTGAAATTATGATGTTGTGGAATGTACGTTGGAGAGTGGGATCGTGTGTAGATGGTAGAGCAAGTTACTTAATACTCCCACGAACTTTCCAACAAGCCATGAACAACCACAAGTTACTTTTTAAATGTCAATTCATCCTTCATAGCGGAGGAAGTGGAAGTTTCTTTAATAAAACCAAACTTTTTCCACAGCCTTTTAGAGGCCTTAACTTTTTAGCATTTGGAGCTTTAAACTACTTTCCTTTATATTTTATAATAGTTCATGAAGTTACATATTATGTTCTGCTATATGTAATGTATTATGTTAAAAATCGTATAAAAGACAGACTAGTATAATTAGGCTGATAAAACATGCTTGTCATAATGAAATGAACGACGACATTCTTTTAATAAAGTTTTAAGAAATTGTATTGGAAATATCTACACTTTTTAATCTGCTTATAATGACTTGGGTTAGGCTTTGGTGTGTTGGTGGCACGTACATGGGTAATCCATACTTGGTCGTGGGGTTAATTGTTAATCTAGAAAATTTATTGATTTTAACTCATTGTCGATGATAACAACATTCTACCTGCTGCTACCAATCTGTCCTGTTAACATGAAATTCAATCGCAACTTGAAAGGGGAAAGTGACGTACCTCATGAAAATAGACGGCAAAATTTTGCACATTTAAAACAGGGTCAGATTTAAACTGATCTAAAAATCTCATTGGATAAAGTACGTTTCAAGAATTATTAAATCACTTTGAACTGTTGCACTAAACTAATTGCACATCAGTATAGATTGTAGATGAGATTAGCAGTTACATTCGAGTATAGAATTTTTACAATTTAAATAAAACCTAAATTCCCATTCATCACCCATATCCAAATCTATACAATTTTCATAACTCTCTATTATATTTAAGTTTTGAAACATCCTACAACAGGATCATCGCACATGCTGTTAAACATAATAAATTTTCCTACTATCCATCTTACAATTCTATGATCTAGACTGAAACAATATTATTTCATGATCAAAATTGAAATTGCATGCCTAAGGAAAGTGTCTTATCCAACGAGGCTTTATGGTAATGCTACAAGATTTCACAGAAGCACGATGTAATTACCTGAGAGAGCCGTTTTTTTCTAGAAAGTAACCAAGCATGGCTCTGCATACTCTTTCCAAAAGGTTACAGTCTAGAGTCAACAAGAGGATAAATGGCTTGAACAAAGTCCCAGCAAACATTAGAGATTGTATGTAGATTGTGCTATGCAAAACGATTCCACCTGCCATAATACATGCAACAAAAGGAGGGAGACTGTACCTACAAATTGGATCCAGAGATCCTTATAACATGGCCTCAGCATGAGTGAAGGATGAGAGAGATGAAATAAAGTATCAACTTAAGTGGATTGTGGATTCGGTGATAAATGGTCTTTCAGCTAGGAACTATATCTACTTGTGGTCTAAATAGACTTGAAGTTTATGCTCCCAGAATTTGGAATATCTTTAATACGGCTCTCTCTGTCTCCTTATTCTCTCAGCCATTTATAAACCTCTTCTGAATATAGTTTATCCGACGGATAGTACAAACTGCTCCTCTCTAGCGATGGGCTAAAAGTGGTAAAAAGTAGGAGTATTACCGAACCAACTGCAGCACAACAATCCTACTAACAGCTCCCAGCCAATCCTCTTTAAAACCCTGCAGAACATATCTTAAAATAATGTAAGGCACATATAAAACCTAGTCAAATTCCATAAGTATGATGTATAAAATGTATTTAAGAAGTTTATACACGCTTCAGACCATTTCATAGTCCATATCTGGGAATAGAAGGGAGAAATTCTGTGATATAAATGGATGGATCACTTTCTCTCTGTAGGAGGGAACTGGGACTTTCTCCTGGGTTTGTGTAATGCATACGGAATTTACAACCCATAAGCCTAACCTAAAGTTCTGTAAAACGGTAGAGGGATAGATATTTAGATTATGGAGACATAAGGTGAATAGGATCCTATACAACTGATACTTTCCTCTTCGAGCTGCTGTTTTCAGACTCATTTCCTGACCGTTTTTAATCGGGTTCAAAATGAGGTTTGTGAATTGCTAAATGTGTGTACAGTTAGATGATTGGTAAGATAATAAGCCCTACTGGTTGTGAGGAAATCATGCAGAAAGTCATCAATGAAACTTCTCAAACTTCGTTTATTCAAACGCTTTAAAAATTAATCACCATCTGCCACGATAATGTTTTTAGAAATAAAAAAGCTGAAGCCAAACTAAGGAGCTTTAATTAAATTACAAACAATAACCGCGTAAAGTAATTGTTCATATAACATACATATATTATATGTCCACGTCCACGACTTCCTAAGTGTAACTTTAAGTGTATTACTTTTTAAAACACGAGTGACTAATTTAGGGAAGAATTACAACTATTGCTAGGATAACATGTTATTTTATTTCTCAACTTGTTTACACATGAATGGGTGTGGCTCGGATATTGTAATTTGATTCGGAAATACAACAGTACAATGGCTTCGGTTCAGTTATCCCCATTCCCTCTACCTTATCTGCTTACATCTGTTTACTGGACATTGAACTGTAGGGTTTTTATAGTGTTGTCTCCACATAATAAAATGCGTCATGCGTTTATATATAAATGATTTATAGGTCGATTGGGGAAGGTGACAAGTGACAGTTCCTCCCATTGTGTTATGAACTATATTGAACTGCCTTCTTGCAATCATTACAATTTTTCTCTACTCTATATGGCTTCTTTCTTGCTATATTTTTTATTTTTTATCCAGTCTTTCAACCTTTGCGCTTTGGCTCTTGTTTTATTACACAATGCAGACTATGCCAACATACAATCATTCTAGAATCGAGAATAGACGCATGGGACATTGTATTATTTTTATTCCATGTGTTCGAGAGGCCATGAGTATTGTGACATTGTCTATAGATTCTAGATTCTTTCTTTGCGTCAGTCCCTTCGGGCCTATTGGACGTTTATCTTCTTATTGTCCTCGTGTCCATTGTCTGTGGCAATAAAACTGTACGAGGTGACCATCGAGATGTTGCTAGCAGAAATAAATATGCGGTGATTAATTACATCACGTGCTCTTGCACTTTGAAACGCAAAACACAAAAACTGGGTGTTTAGATACTTTTTGGTTTCAGAACGATATTCATAGATTTTGTAGAACTTATTTAGTAGATCTAAAGCTATGAAATCTTTAGTCGTTATCTCGTTATTGCGCCTTTGCTCTTAAAATTAAGATTGTTACTATGTGCTGTCCCATCGTGAGAAAGTTTGCTTTCACCAGACTACTTATTGTATTTCTGTATCTACTTTCATATGATCCAGGCTGCTTGTATTTAAAGTTGTCATGCATTTTATCGTTTGGTCAATAAAGCCTCTTGATTCCATGCTATTTTTGTTTGAATTAGCAAATGTATGTGTCTCTTGTTTGTAGTTATATGTTGGTAAAACCTAAATCAAATGAACTTATCGATTTGCTGTTTTATCAATGAATTCTGTACTTGTTAGTATACAATTGGTCTGTATGTTCAATATTTTATTTTGATCAAAGGTCAGGATTTTTATCATTACAGACAGTTTTATCATTATTTTTGTTTCTAATGGGAATTAGAGTGCTCTGATAAGAACGAAAATGTAAACAACGTACATTAGTACAAATTGGGGCCAATATCGCTTATACCAGCGAAGCTTTCGTTTTAAACCTAAAATTCTGTATGTGTATGTATAAATGAAGTAAGATTCAAGAATCAGTTTTCGTGATTGATTGAAAATTTAGTTTCATTAAGATGACATTAGCATAATAAATTGTCTTTAAGACAAATCTGTATAATAGTAAAAACCTTGTTACACGTCGTAAGATCGAGGCCTAACAATTAAATTTCGGATCCACCTAACTAATGAATGAGTACATGAATTGTGAGGTTCCGATTTCATTATTAATGTTATTTTATTTATTAAATACGATTTTTATGGGAGCACATTTTAATATGAAGGTAGAGTTAGTTTTGACGACATTTGTGTATCGCTGTTGGAAAATATTTTGAATACAACTGAACAGATACTTGATGACAAGTTCTTCAAAACATATAAAAAAATGTCGGAACTCTACATATCGGCTGCCTGTATTCGATTTAGATAAAAAATGACTCAACTGGCAAACTTCTACCAAAATGAACTTTTTCACCTAGGTGTCAAAAAAGGCACAGAATCATGAAAAAATTCACGGTTAACTAACAAAAACTTGCGTTTTTTAGTAAAGTTAGTAACCGAATGTATCATTGCCCTGCCACCATGTTCCATATCCTTTGAAAAGAGTCAGGAATAGTCAGGATGTTATGCCAGTAGCCTGCCCTGCTTTTGACTGTTTTTGAGTTTGCAGTAGTATTTTTCTACCGCCATACACACAAAGTCCCGAATTCGGTTCATTCTTTGAGACTCGGTATAATATAAAGTTTCTTTAGAAATGGAGAGAGAAAGTCGCCTACGATATTCTTCTTGGAATGGAGAAAGGAGCCTCATCGCAGTTTGACATTTGGCTCTCTTGTGGTTCCTGCGTCCTTTGCTTCTTCTTCTTCTTCTTCCTAAAATTCCAGCAACCTAACCTCTCCTCCGAAATAACATTACATTCCCACAATAATATCCCTTCAAGGCATATCTGCTCTCCTCCTCTCCTGCAAACAAGTTTTTTTTGCAGTTGACCTCGTCTCATTTGATTTCACTAAAACTAAGGAACGGGAACTCGAACCCGTTACGCCAACATCCTAGAGAAAGAATGAATCTTGGATCGGGTTGTAAATGGGAGACTTATATAAAGGGATAACGTGAGGTTGAGGTTACGTCAATTCGATATGGCCCTTCCGTGACTCGACTGGAGTCATGACTCTAATTTACTCAATCTTTGGGAACGATATCTTTGAATTAGAGACTGGAGAGATAAGGCTATGATAATTGCCCGTGTTGATGGATGTAGTAATTGGTTAGATATATATGCGTTTTTACAACTCTGAAGGAAATTTTGCTTTAAATGGTTTAAATAATATGAGGGGACTATCGGATTTATGCATGTTGTTTGCTCAAGGAACTCGATTGGTTTATGGTTGAAAATGGCCAGGAGTTGTATACTATATTGTCTCTAGTATTGAAGTTAAATTACTTGTGCGTGGGAATTTAGCAGGATGTAATTATTGAATTTATACCTGAATTTTGCCGACTGATTTACCTACGTTGTGTCCATTTTAAGTCGATCAAAAGAACCGTATTTATGAAACCTGAAGCTGTGCCTTTCGTAATAACTATTGTATAAATAAATGCACAAAAGAAACCACACCGGCCAGACATACCATTACAAAAGTTAAACTAATTTGATGTTAATTTGGAATTGCAGGCCAACTAGCTACAACCCAAAACATCTGCCAAACTGTTACAAGAAATCTACAAAAATTACCCCAATTTAAAAAAGCTAAATTGATAACTTTGAAAATATTGAACAACTTAAAAACAACAGCAAAGATGAATGAAGATAAACGTGGACTCGAAGAACAAAGATAATAAACGCTCATAATAATAACCCTATTATTATGCTAATTGAAGCCGGTACTGAACCCGACGTACATCCTCGGGATGCAATTTTTTACCCTTAAATTAAATTTATGAAAACACAGAGCGAAGATGGGTGTCCGAAAATGTTTCTTGAACAAACGGATTGTTTTGTGACCGAAATGTATCTATAATGAATATGAATTGAGAGGATACATTGGCCCAGTTGTCAATAAATATTAGCTCAAGTCTCGTACTTGAACCCATTTAAAGTCCACCAGAAATAATATCAAGGATATTAATCCTTAATCCAGCAATATTGCTAAATATCCCGGAAAACGTTGGAGTGACCGACTCTCGAGATTCATGGGGAATAAACTGAGCTGCAACTGTGGACCTCTGACCCGAAAACCGTACAAGTATGAAGATACCCCTTGGAGTGCTGGGTCCAGCAGCCGGAGTTTCAGTAAACGGGATGGTCACCTCCTCAGACTGTGGGCCGAGGTTTTTCATGTTACCACTGCTGGCGGTGGGACAGTAAAATGGCAGCAAGTGTCCGAAGACCTAGTTCCTGTCAATATCACATGTATCCAGGTAAAGTTAGTTCTGACGACATTTGTGAATCGCTGGTGAAAAATGTTTAAAATACAACTGGACAGATTGCATTTTTTTATCTGTGGATTGGAGACAGTTATAAACTTTTTAAAATATCAGTACGAGTCGTCATTCGAATAAAAAATGAGAAAAAGATTGCCTCCAACGTGTAGAAATGAAAATTAAAAACAAATATGAAGAATGGAAAATTTAATAAAAAATTCGAGAATATTTTTTTTTAGTATCTGACCAATTTGATCCCTATCAAAGTCCTTATCCAAAGTTTAGCCCCATGGAACCTTGAAATGCAATCCCATCCATTTACCTAATTTTGGTAAATTAGAACCTCAGTTAAATAGGAATTTTTGAACTTATGTGAATAGAGGAATTCAGTATACCGGCTTTACCTCGAGCATAAGGAATCATTTATTTAGTTCAAAATCAACCATGAGCAACATCCTATATTGTATTTTCCAAATTTTCAGGATTCTCCCGAGGTTGTATTTCACATCACAGCCTATAATTCCCAAGTGGATAAAATATTGGATGTCCGGTTGGTGCAACCAGGTTTGTGACATCCCTTTTAACAGTACACAATCCAAGCAAAACATTTATAATCATCAAGGTATTGATTTTTGATGTTTTGTCGCAGGAACGAGGATAGGACAAGCATCAGAATGTTTCGTATACTGGAAAGACCCAGTGACAAGTGACACATGGGGGCTCAACTTTACTTCACCAATCGATGCCAAACAATTCAGGGAGTGTTGTGTACGTAATCTTTCCCTGTTTTAGGCCCACAATTACACACTCGAGTACAAGCAGTAATTAGAATCCCTGGATTCTGATTTCTGGCATGTCAGAAGAGCTTCCATTCTCACTAACCAGCATCTCTACATTATATACAAGGCTCTGGTAAAAGCCTGTCATAAAACACTAACCGAAATTACCTCTTCTTCTACATACAAAAAAGAACAAAAAAATAATGAGACTAGTTAAAGTATTTAAGCTATTATACTTTTTCGTAACACGGAGGGTAAATGATGGCTAGAAAACAAGATGAGCCAATTAGAATCCGGAGAGAAAGTGAAAAGTGCAAAAGTTTCCCGAGAAAGTTACGAGAATTAGGCTTATTTTAACACTTTTATTTTCCTACAGATCCCCACGTATTCTAATGTCATGGCCTACAATTTGCTAGGCATTCCCATGCAGAAAACTTCCTCATGACATTCCATCCATTCCCATTTGCAGACGTGGTGAAAAGTGCTAGAGAATAATAGATCCATTGGAAGGACTCTGGAAGAATGTGGGATATGTAGTGTAATAGGGGAAGACTAAGCCAAGTCCAAGTCATGTTATTAGATTCCAGGATTATAACAATGTACATCTGTCCCTATATTTTAGCCCAGTTTGGCCCATTAACTTGAAAGTAGTTGAATCACAAGAATACAGATTAGGAGTCAATCAGACCCTTTTTATTCAGGGTTTTTCGGATTTTCAGGTAGATCTTATTCCCTATTCTTATCTCGAAGCCCTAGAATTCTTGATAGCGATCTAAGCTTTATAATTCAAGACCCCCTGTATCCTCGTAAGAGCTTTTAGTTGGTATTGAGAAGTCAAGAGACAATATTTCTACCATTCTCAACTCTTTTTTAGCACCTTTTTTATTAACACCTACAGGCTCTAGTTGGCCTTGTACTAAAACTTTAGCTTGACCGTTCATCGTGTTGTCAATGCCATTTATCCAAACCGAATAAAAGTTGGAGTTTAGGGATGTCAAAACTCGTCTCAATGTTTCGCTGGCTTGGAAATTTCATGAAAAATCATACACTCGAGTATCTCTGACTGGATCCGTCCGGAAGTTCCAAATTCCTGGCTTGTGCTTACAGTAACCATATCAGAAATAAATCGTAAATAATTTAGTTCCCTTGTTCTTGTTTGAAGTAAGAAGGAATAATGGAGGACCTCAGGACGGGAGCAAGCACGTCATCCTCCCTGTCCCTATTTCACCTACGCTTTTTGGCTGTTTTTAGATAGAACATTATTTACCTTATCTTCTCCAAGCTTTCTGAGGAATGAGGCTAGTTTCTTTAGGATCGGATATAGATAGGGTTGTAGATATTATTCTGCAGAGTCCTTGGACCAATCCATCCCACTTCCGGGTACGGCCTTTGTGTTTCGCAGTCCGAAGATGTTCTATCATTCTATCAACAATACATGGACACTAAGTACAATCGTTGTGTAACCCCCCCCCCCTCCCCCCGCATATAAGCAGTGTGGTTTTTAGGTTTCCAATCCGTGGACGGTATATTTCTCTCCTCTCCTCGTAGATCCTGTGGAGAGAAAGTGTTTTGAAAGACGTGAGAGCAATAGCAATCTTCATTAAGTTTAAATGTGCTGTCTGTTTATTTCCTCTCTACACTTTCTCCGCTCCAGACAGTAATGTATACATGTATTTTGTATGTAGCAAGTATCGTAGATTTTAGTTAGTCGGAGGGTATCATCAGATACCTCGTCCTTTTTATCACTCGAGATGGATATCCTAACATTTTTCAATACCTTGGACTGTATTTTTGCGTGTGTGTGTGGAAACGGGTCTTTTTGCTATGATAATAACTATCCCTCAAAGCTGGCAAAATCATGGTTTTTAAGGAACGGCTTTGTTGTTGCTTTGTGGTTTCTGAACAGTTAGGGAGGTTGGTTATGTTTATGGCAAGGAGTCATGAGATACTTTGTTTGTGGTACTGGAAACCTTGTAGATTCAACCGAGATTTCCTATTCCTATCAATATTTAGACCAAAGTTCTGACCACATCGTGAGAAACTTTACACGGAGACATTACAACCCCATTGATAATCGGGATGTACAAATGACTATTTTTGTTTCCAGTCTCCTGCATTCAAGTTCTCAAGAAAAGCCAGCTCATCCTACTCCCTTAAACAAGAAAACAATGTTCGGGGTCGCGGAGGTACGATGTCAGGAACGACGAGTCGTGGTGGCAGCGGGAGGATCAATGCCACATCCGCCGCAGCTACAGCGGCTCGTCGGCGACCACTGTCGACACCCACGTCCCCCTCGAAATCCAGAGAGCCTCAGTGTACCTGCATGACTGCCGAGCAGTATGCTCGACTCCGAGCGATGGACCCCCGGTTTCGAGGTGATTTTTTGACCTTTCAAAACTTAGCCTAAAACTCCTAATGGTTCACATTTATAAAGTTTTATGTTTCCGTTTCCCAATAGCCGCATCAACGCTACCACGCTCACTGCCCAATCAACAAGCCCGACCGGAAGGTGCTGGTCGTGAAAAGGGTTCTACGGATAACTACGCCACCATCGTACGAAGACAGGATTCGAAAGTAAGGAACTTGTCTGAAATTCAAGTTAGGAGGTGAAATAATAAATGGAATATAATAAAAATCCTGGAAACACTTTGTTCTCAAACCGCGATCCCTCGGACTGTAACTGGAATAAGGAACAAGAGCCTTAATTCCCGAGTATGAAACCCTATTATATACAAACTACTTCCAGGGCTCAAGGTATATAAAGAGAAGCACTCTGGCCAAATTCAAGAATTAAGGATAAGAATTTTTGTGACATTCTTCCCTCATAAAAGAAGTTGTAAAGGATATAAGGAAGGGAGAGAAACAAGACGTTTGTTGGAGCTTTCACAAGTGTTAGGTATACGGCCTGCCGGATGGGTTATGTTCTATAGGTTATGGTTTCCCAACTAAAGAATCATGGAATGATTCGAGATAGACGAGGAAACAAGAGGAGGGAAAGGGCAGAGTATCAAGGGACCTGAGGAGGATCTAGAATCCGAAATGTAACCTAGATTTCCATCCTTAAAACTAACCAATGTACAAATCCTATATATAGGAGCCCTTCTACAGATCCCACTCCTCCAACTTACAAACATCTTAAAGAGTGAAAAGAGAAAAAGTAGAGATAAAAAATCGCGAAGGAAATGGGTTAAATTGATCGTAAGAATGTGAAAATATATATGGTTTTTCTCTGTTCTGGCTACAAATATTTCTTTCCTCTCTATTCCGGAATGTTCAGGGCGGAGGGCCGGGTGTGGACGAAGTGGAGGGGGATCGTCCAGAAAGGCAACAACGAGACAGAGATCGAGGAGCTGATGGAGGATCTCGAGGAAGAACTTCCGGACGAGGTGGACGGGAAATCGTGGCCTCTAAATCTGTCGACTATTCGGACAATGAGTTGGCGGCTCGAGAGACAATCGACAGGAAGAAGAGCCGTAGCAAAAGCACGGACGACGTGACCGAGCGAGGGGGTCAGCCCTGCCCCTCGGGTCAACATGGCCAGGGGTCGTCGAGACGGGGGGTCAGCTGCCAACAACAGACGGAGATGCATCCCCCGCCCCAAACCGGATACTCGTATGTGGAGCACATTAATATAAAGCGGAAGTCTGAGAGGGGAATGAATTAGTTGGGAATGTTGTGCTTTTTAACTCGGGATGAATGATTTATGGGATTTTAAAGGAGGTCGAGGACATTACCATCAAAGTCAACCATAGGGACTAATACGACACCAACGGGGGATGGTTTGACGGACAGTCAGACACTAAAGCGACTGCTAAAACCGATTCCGACCACGGGGTCGGTGGTTACATCTCCGGAGATGTCACGTCGGATTTATCACCATGATGGCTACATCTCGGAACCAGAGATTAGACATGTGTCAACCCACACAACTCAAGGAAAGCGACCTACGGACACTCTCAGAAGGGTTCATGAGAGAAGTAAGGAGATCAAGAAAGTGGTTCTGACAACCAAATTGACTCTGTCAAAACTTAATCCGATTTGTTTTGATTTAGGAGTGTGTGTCGGTCGGGCTCTCTAAATATTTTTATTATGTTTTAATAAGGCCGAGGTGTTGGAACGCAAACGGGGTATGGGAAACTCAAGATGGATAGTTCACCCCCGTCGGATCAACCGGTTTTTGACCACGCGTACTACGCTACAACTCCGCCAAGCTCAAGTCCTGAAGAAGGGGGTACTTGTTCCTATTTGTCCCGATTCAAATCCCTTGTTCTTTTAAATATATACAATTGTACGGCAGTAATAAGCTTATTTTGATGTATCGAATTTATATCTGAAATGATGGTGTCATTGTGTGTGTGTGTTTGAAATGTCATGTACCAAATGCTATTTTTTAATAATTAAACAGTTTCATAAGAAACAAATAAATGTTATCCTCTCTCAGGACATTTAAAAATGCAATTGAGCAATATATCGTTTGAACTTTAACTATTCTTATTGGAATAGGTTTCATCGTTATACTATTGTAAAACCGTTTTTAATTTCCAGTAGGCACATCGTTCACTGTTTACATTTCGAAACTTAGTTTTCAAATTTTCAATAACCGTAAAGCCAAAAGAATAACTGCCGTACAATTGTGTGTAACCTAACTTAAAGGTATTCATGTAAAATTATTGTCTCTAATTTTCAGCCCAAACGAGTCCCTCTCCAGGATCACCGACCGCAAGACTTTTATTGGAATACGAACAACACCTTCGAAATACGTTAGCCAAAGGGATGGACGCCGAAAGCTACAGTTTACATACATTTGAAGCAATCATTTCGCAAAGCAACGAAAATTTAGGTAAGTTTCTACTGAACTGGTGTCACTGTACTTTAAATACAATTTACATACATATTACATACATTATCATTATTATACTCTAAAAATTTGGCCATACTTGTTCGTGAATTGATTCTTTGGTTGTTTTCCTTAAGCTTACGATGGTGGATCCGATTCCTCTCTGGAACAGATTTATGTTTGAGTGAATGAATCAGAACTTTGCTTACTGTCTGTCATTGTTTCTCAAGTTTGAAGTGGATTAGACAATCTAAACCGTAGTATTTCCTAGTTGTAGTAGTCCTATAGTAAGTTAGTGTTAATTTTGGAATTACATTTTAAAAAACTCTGTTTTGTTTTAGAACATTTTAATATTTCTCTGTAAAACACTTCAATCCTGTATTTGCAAACTTTTTGAGAATTATAGCTATACGCTTTTGAATTGCTCGCATCCCACTGTGTTCTTTATTTTGATCTCTTTGACAATTTGACATTATCATTATAGCTTATTTGCTAGCAAATTTAACGTTGTGGTTTTGTACACATCCCAATCTCATCGACGTGTAGATTTGTGGATTTGGAATAATCTCTGGTTAGAAGTCACCTTGTTCCCAACATTTATACATTTCATGATTACTGTATTTCCAATCCTTAGAACCCTCGTACTTCCCGACTAATTAGCTAACTGAAATTAATGGAATTGCATACCGAATAACTGTGGACACTGCATGCAGGAGCATAAATTAGATTTCATTTGTAGGGGATCATTAGTCTGTTTTTACTCTCCAGTTGCAGTTGTAATAGTCATAATTTGGCAATAATATAAATTCTGCATCATTTCATTGTGGATTCATAACGTTTCATATGGAGCGAACCTTAATAAAAGTTCAGAATGCACTGGTTCCATACTTCATTGAAAAAGCATGTTAGATTTGCATGGCAAGACAATTCATATCCAAGTTTTATTTATGTAATTCAACATACAATTTAATCCAGCTTCCTGTCAATCTAAACAAAACAAATTGAAAAATTCTTCTCTTAAAATTAAACACCGAATACTTTGCGTCAGTCGAAGACTTCCCAACATGTAGTTCATAATTTTTTTGACAATTTTCCTCTCTTCGCTATAAAATTTTAGAAAATGAATGAACTTCAAGAGCTGAATTAACTTGTAGTTGTACCTCATCTGAAACTAGCATAAAAATAGGATCCTGCAAAATCATTAGACTGCCAATAAGTATTTCAGATTGAACTCGTCTTAACTCACATAACTTGGACTTGCATTCTATATGGAGCCGAACTGTACTAGAGAAAAGAGAACAATGGAATTCGTCATGTAGAAGAGGCCTTTAATAATATTTGCTGATCCACTATCTATATAAAGTAAATTTTAATAAGATCCCGTATTCCATTGGAAATTTAACATAGACTGAAAGCAGGGTTCGAGGCATGCTATTTATATAAATACTGTTCCCCTTGTAGAAGAACAAGGATGTTAATACCCAAGTTAATGAGTTCTGGAAGATCCGGTTGAGCATAAGCCTCAACTTCCATCTCAGCGGAAGTGGGTACCTTCTTCTACAAGAACACAATACAATCAGTTCCCTTTCTCCATTCTCTTCTGTCCACGGATAATTTTGATTGAGTTAGAGCATGAAATCTCTGGTATTTTCCTTCAATGCATGTCTTCAAGAACGCGATATTAAACCCGCACCTTTTATCACGATTCCTGTAAAGCCAGTAAGAATAAAGCCGAACGACAATGGCACAGTATTCCATTGCAAAATTTGACAGAGTTTGAACAAGTGGCTGACTTCACTTCTAGATTTGATTTTCTTGTTAGAAAATTATGGCGAAAGAAATTAAAAACAAGAATAATCAGAAACTATATTTAGATCAACGTAAAAACGAAAATTAAAAAAACAGAGCATTAACATGAGATTGATTATTATTTCTCAGCTCCAAACAGCATACCCGAACGGAACCCATTGTCAGCTAATGATTTATTCACAAACTTCCTCCCGACGTGATTTATCGGCTTCAAAAAGATGATACATAGTACACGCGAACGAAATCTTTGGGAAATTTGTAATCTACATATTTTATGTTCATGCTATTTTATTGCTCTAAACCCGTCATCACTTCTTTCTTTGACTTGAGCCTTGAATATCTAGATTGTTTGTAATAACTAGAAATGGATAACAAATTTACTCCTGAAACTGGAAACCAGGCAATAATATACAAGTTCACACGGGAGAAAGGAATCGAAGAAGGATGATACGGAGAAAGTGCATATATATATATAGACAATAAGATAGATTAATACTCCGAAGTTTGTACTGATGGTCACTGGACATGAACCATCGCGTGTCATAAGCGATTTAGGGCCTTGATGACTGTTAACATTCCAGTATATCTAAACCATAAAACGATCTTTCCTGCTCCTTGGCCTCTGTCGATTATTTGGGCTTAAAATCGATTTTTATTTTTGCATCTCTCCATGATTTAAAAACGATTTAGTTTTGTTGTGTGAAGATTCCCTCATGATAATTAGTTTTAGATGTAGCAAGTCAACAAAGAATCATTCGTACTCGCTCTGTACTCAAATGTTTGATGTGATTTAAAAAATGGGAACTTATTTTAAAAAAATGATTTTGAAATTAATTTTTATAGCTGTTCCCCCAAACTCGAGATCGACAACGTTACCACGATTTGGAATCCCTACGAGAGAAAGCTTCCGAACATCGCGAGAAGTTTCGAGGGAGTCGCGTGATTCGGATGTACTTAGTGGATATTATAGTGATTTCAGAGATCGAGGATACCTAAGTGATCATAACTCACGGTAAGATCAAGGATCGGATTTGGTGTTTAATAATTCATGAGCATTATTGATCTCCTCTGTCCTTTATAGTATTGCGATAATTTGATTTGATTTAAACTTTATTAATGTGTCAAATAGATTCAAACTTAAAATTTTTCAATTAGCGAGTTTATGCATTTAATTGGGATTAGAAATTAACTTTGATGCTTGCGGAGTAACTATGTATTAGAATGAATAAATGTCCAAGTCGTGAAATTCAATATTTTTATTTATTCTTTTTACTAAATTTAGATGTTTTTTTTTAAGTTTAAAAATACCAAACAATGTTGTTCATATTATTTTCCAAAAATAGACCATTGTCGAATCCCGTGTAAAAGTAAAATCCCCCATTACTACATTCCATTCCGAAATTTCCACTTATTCCATTTTCACATCTCTCTCCCACGAAGGAAATAAATCATCTCAAGTCCTCGGCGAAGTTTTTCTTGTGCTCTCTTGAACTCGACTCGATTAGGGATGCTTTTGTAAATCTTCAAGCCTCGCGCAAAGAAGGAAACTTTTATCTTAGATCTTGGTTCATAGATCTCTTAAAAACGAAGGACCTCTTAAATGACCAAGTTTTAGGAAGATGAAGTGCTAGTGGAACTGATGAATCTTGGAAAGCCAGGCCTCCCTTCGTTCCTGCACATAAGTTAGAAAATTACTTTTCGATTGAGTTTCTCTTAGCACGGGGAGGTAGACGAGGAGGCTCCGACTTGAAGTGTTATTGAGACTTGTCCAAATAACTTTCTTCGACTGGGTTATGCATAGGATGGATATATCTGTTGGTGCAAGTTTTGACTGCCTCTCTCTCAGCAACCGTACATTAATTGGTAAGATGTGAGATGGGTGTGTCTTTTTCATTATTTCAGCTCCAGTGGCTTTTACGACCGTCAGGACGTTTCAAAATCTGGTTATTTCTCGGATCGAGATAAGAGCGGCTATTTCTCTGACAGGGAGATCCATGCTCAGCAGAAATTTGGATCCGTTCGTCAGCAGGCTTCCGTCGAATCCGCGGACTCCCGTCTCTGTTATTTGACATCTTCGGAGGTAAGTGGAATTCATTTATTTTCTAACTTTGTTAAGCATCCCTTGCGGTGTTCAAGGTTCTGCCACGCAGAAGATGTGTCTCGCAAGTTTTTTAAGCTTGAAGAAGGACACAGCTTCAGCATATTTTGACTGGCATCTCCGGTTGTACCGTTCAAAATGAAATATTTAAATACAGTTAGTTACTAAAAGCTAAAACCAAATCCAGATATTCCTTATTCATTCCGGAATTCTGGCCTGTAATCCATGTATTATTACTGCAATGTTACAAAATTGGGATGGAAAGTTAGATAAAACCCTGGCTCAAATTACCATTTCATCTCCGGGTTCCTATTTCCCTACAGTCGTTTGGTTCGATAATCTTCAATGAAACATGAACCTTGCCTTAAAATGCTGAAGACTTTAAAAGGAACTCGGTAACAAGGCTAAGACTGATGGGCGGCCTTTGTTAGAATGCTTAAATAATTCAGTCACGTCGTTATTTTTCCACTATGATGGAGAAAGTTTCGACATTAGGGCACGTGGACCCAACCAACCAACAGATGTTTCCCAATTCTGTATGTATTTGACATGCAAATGGAGATGTAGTTCAGGAGCTGGGAGCTCCGAATCTCCAGTATGGAAAATAAATGGAATATGAAACGAACAACAGCTAATTGTTAACAATATTCCGATCCCTCCAGTCGTCCAAGCGAGTTGGAACCATCTGCTAGGGAGAATAAACCGATGTAACGGGTGTAACCAAGTGTTGAAAATATAACGATAAACAAACTAAATCTCAATTTCCCCAAAAACCCCGGGTTTCGCACCCTGGTGTCAGTAGGAGTGGTCCCGTATTTATCAAAGATGTTCTATTACTCATGGGAATCGTTTAAACTCCATATCTCAATTTCCCCAAAAAGCCCGTGTTTTGCACCCTGGTGTCAGTGGGAGTGGTCCCGTATACGTCAAAGATGTTCTATTACTCATGGAAATCGTTTAAACCCCATATCTCAATTTCCGCGAAAATCCGGGTTCTGCACCCTGGTGTCAGTCGGAGTGGTCCCGTATTCGTCAAAGATGTTCTATTACTCATGGGAATCGTTTAAACCCCATATCTCAATTTCCCCCAAAAACCCGGGTACTGCACCCTGGTGTCAGTCGGAGTGGTCCCGTATTCATCAAAGATGTTCTATTACTCATGGGAATCGTTTAAACCCCGAATCTCAATTTCCCCGAAAATCCGGGTACTGCACCCTGGTGTCAGTGGGAGTGGTCCCGTATTCGTCAAAGATGTTCTATTATTCATGGGAATCGTTTAAACCCCATATCTCAATTTCCCCGAAAATCCGGGTACTGCACCCTGGTGTCAGTGGGAGTGGTCCCGTATTCGTCAAAGATGTTCTATTACTCATGGGAATCGTTTAAACCCCATATCTCAATTTCCCCGAAAACCCGGGTACTGCACCCTGGTGTCAGTGGGAGTGGTCCCGCATTCGTCGAAGATGTTCTATTACTCATGGGAATCGTTTCAACCCCAAATCTCAATTTCCCCAAAAATCCCAGGTTTCGCACTCTGAAATGTAGGTTCAGGGTATTATCATGTATAGATGATAGACATAGAGTGTAATGTAAACTACCTAAGCGTCAGTTTTAAAATGAGTAAGAGCTCTATCCTGGCGTTGGACTCCTACATATCACTATTCTGTTTGATTTAATGGTTTGTTTTGGGGTTTAATTGATGGGGGGCAGGGGGTGTGACCGATTTGACCCAAGTTCGAACTTAGCCTCACTCTTGAACCAAGGAACAAGTGTACAAAATTTCGTGACCGTAGGTCAAGCCGTTCTCCAGTTATCGCTCGGACAGACGGACGGACGGACGGACAGACGGACGGACGGACAGACGGACGGACGGACAGACGGACGGACGGACAGACGGACGGACAGACGGACTTGTCGTTCGCATAAAGTGTTTTCAACACTTAATAATATGAGAAGAAGTGCCCTCCTATTTACATTGTGAATCGAACGGGCTACAGGATGTACATTCATATGCATATAATGGTCAGAGGATATAATCAAATTAAATGAAAGTTAGTCATTCAGAGCGATAATTACTTGGTGATTTATTTCCCCAACCGAGCTTGCTCATAACTCAACATTTCCAGGCAAAATTTAAGGCTCCATAAATTTCCCCAACATGAAAGGTGAAAGGCAGTACAGGAAAGAGGAAAGAATGGAGTCAAATTTTTTGTAATTTTTTTATAGTTTTTCCGAAACTATAATAGTGAAGGGAACTTCCGAATTCGGGACAGAGTGAAAAGGCTTTAGTAAAATATTTGTAACTCTACTAAACGACGAGGTAAAGCTTTTGGTCCTGTCTTTGAAAGGTAGAAAAAACGTACGAGACCGGAATAGGAAATGAGACTTTCTCCTCTTAAATCTCATTACCCCGTTTTTTCTCGATAGTAATGACAAAGGAACGCCTTTCCTTTGTCGTGTAAAGTTCAGGGGGGATTTTCTGGTGACCGGACCTAATTTCTGTTCATCAGGGCTAATGATTTATACTTCCGAAGGGTTTAAAAAAAATTAGGAAATGACAAAAATTATGACTAAAAATGATCATTTAAGTCTAATTTTGGGACTAGGAGAGGTGAATGATCAAATTAATTTGTTCAATTTCCCTTAGAATCTCTCTAAGTAAATGTTCGATTTTGAATTGTTCTTTCTTCGACGAAGAAAAGCAACCTTGAAGGACCCTGATGCGTAATACCCTTTTACAGCTCGTAATGCCCGTGTAAGTCCCAGAAATTTGCCAGGGAAAGAGCACGTGTTGACAGATCATTTCGGTTTCTAAATGGCAGACGAACTTATCTTCTTTCGTACTTGTTAAAACTGTAGAGCATATCAGCACATCTTTGATTTTTATTTTAACTCGGCACGTGCAAAAATAAACATTTCAGAGTGAAACTCTACGGACAAAATTGAAATAGTATATAGCTGTAGTGTTTTGATTAGATTTTCTTTCCACTGGACAAGAGCTAATGGAATATGAGGGACTGATTTTAAAATCCTCCTCGTCCAAACCCCATAATACGTTTAGTATTCAAAAGGAGTGGTGAAAGTCCGGAACTAATGGATTTCTATAATCCTTCTCTCTTATAAAATTATAAAAGCCCCTCTATACAGGAACGGGGATTGTGAAACAGAAAACAATGAGAGGATTAATCACACAGCAGCTTGGACTTCTGTACACACGAGTTCCAATGTTATTTCTAAAATCCGACATTTAATCGAATCAAGTCGATCGTGCTTTTGAAATGGTGACTGTGAATGGTGTCGCGGAAATAGTAATAATAATTTGAGCACAGATTCCGCATCATACTACGAGTACCACAGTATATACCACTAGTAATTGAGGCATCTATTCGAATTAAACCATTCAGCCCAGTGTACTCATTTATATATGGCAGTAAGTGTGTATTACACGGGGGAATTTGCCACGGGGGATTACTTGTTCTAGAATGAGGCCATAACGAAACTGCAGTCATACCGAGAGGTGATCACATTAGATAATAATGTTCGTCACCAGTTTCATCTGCATAAACCCGGATGCGTCGGACGGGCCTATGGGCAAGCCGAAATTCCTAAGGTTCAAGAACGCTGTAAGTATTATCGTTACGGATACGGGGCAGTTAAAACCACATATTAGGTGCTAAATGAGACAGTTTAGAGATACTTTCTCGGATTACTCCAGTATCCTTGTCAAGTCATCCTAAACAACAGTCAAGGTCTATTAAGTCTCCTGTAGCCCCCCTTAAACCCCTTAAAAGTAACGTTTGTAAGAGTATGGAACAATACGGTGTCTGCTTTTAAGATATTCCACAGAAATGCCCATACACATTTTTTGATAAAACAAATCGATTTATTTAAACCCTAGGGTTTGTCTTCAAATTACCTCAATTACACCCAGTTTACAACCGGTACAGAAGGACAATTTTCATAATTTAAAGTAAACTACCTTCCCTTTCAAAGGAACTTGACTTTTTTGCTGGGAGCCTTGTTATTTTCGTATTTTTGGACGGAAAGTAAGTGGAAGTAATGGTTTACACATAAAAGGGTTCAATTTTCTAGAAATCACTTACAATTTCATGCATTATTATTAGGCATGTCTCGTATAAAATGTAAAAGTGTCTTGCTTCTAAAAGTAACTTTTTCTTTTACAGAGTATTACTATTTATTTACTATCACTTCCCTTGCCCAGTAATAATATAATACAATATACATATAGCAAAGCCTCCGTAGAATAGAAACGAAGGATGATCCGAACTGGAAACCAAGCCAAGTATCTCCCATGTCAAGTCATCACCGTCTGTCATCCTGTCTCTCTTAGTTTCTTAGCTTCCTTTATTTATACCTTTTTACCCTCCACTTGCTTTCCACATTCAACAACATCCTGAAGGAACCTAAAATCCGGAAGAATATACTGACAGTACAAAGAACTTGAGCTAAAATAACCTGCAACAAAAGCAAATCTATCCAAAGAGTGTAGAGGCTGCAGAAGATAACCCCTCAGCCTGTTTGTATAGGACCCAAACAAGTATTTCGAAAGAGTCGAGATGAAGAAATTTAATATAAAAGAGAAACGTAATAATCTAAGAAGTAAATGAAGCACCTCTTCAACCAACTCCACCATCACCTCCGTCTTTGTCTTGTCTGCAAAATTTGAAGCAAGTCTTTGGAAGATTGCTTATTATGAAAAAACGGATAAAAAACATCCGGATTTCTTGATTTACCTCTGCACAGGATATAATATATCCTCGGATATAGTCTGATCTTTCTTCTGGATTTTTTTATACAAAACCCTTGGCAGGGAAACTAGGGGAAAAGCAGTGTGAATCAGGGACTATTATAAAGACGACGCCTGGGAGAAAAGACAGCTCAATCTGTAATGTACAGGCCCTTTATATCAGGAGTCAAGTCTATCATTCGCACTTTCGGGAGATCGAGAATGGAGGCTGATTGCTCTCCTCTAGAATGTTCCATCGGAAAGTGTGAGATTCTCAGATTGGGCTGGAGAAGACGATGAGCTTTTGAGATTAGAAAATAGAGAAAGGAACTGGTGCTGGAATTGGTTGGAAGTTCTTAGTTATATAAACTCCATAGGATAGAGTAGGAGAAAGTTTATAAAGCTGAAGATGTTGAATAGGAGAAATTTTCTATTTAGTTTTAGGCCACAATCCACATACTTAAGACAGGGCTTTGTTCCAAATCGAATTGAATTCCTTGTTGAATTTCATCAAGGCGATGCCTAAACTAAAATCTCTGAGCTTCAACGTTCGACAGCTTCCATTCACTCCATTTCCGAGTTGAGCCTCGAAAGTCCCGGATTCCGGTGCAGAGAAAGATAGAGGATGAGGTTTATTCTATTTATTTTATTGAGTGAGCTCCGAGCCTTGTATGTCTTTGGGCTTTTAAGATGGTCTAATAGACTCAATCTCCCGTCTTTGGAACTGGGAGTCTGAAATCAACTGAATTTGAAATGAGTTGAATGGATTGAGAATTGCTTCTACTTTTATTTGATCTCCATTAACTTCGGAGACCGGAGTAGAAGGAGATGGATCTATTGTGACTTATAATTATGTGCGATTTCTTTAAATTGTCGGGATGGTTCCGGTTTGAGCTCGTGAATTAAAACAGAGCTTCAGTTTTTTAAGGTTATTTCCCCTTGCGTATGGCAATTTTGTAATGATTAACTTGATTCCGGTTCAGAAAAGGTTCATGTTAATAAAGTAATTTGGTTCGAGGCAATTACAAAGTTTTTCATGCTGTTTTTTTACATGTTCGAATGCCCGGAGTAACAAGTAAAATTTCAATACAAAGTACTTTTGTCATCCCATCTTAAAAAACGTGGAGACTTGTACAATTTTACATAAAGCAAGAAAGGGGAAGAATAGGTCTGTAGGGGAAATGTATACACCACAAGAAATGAATTTCGAATATATTTGAGAAGATTTCCATATTTTGTATTTGAATAAAAGGTTTTTTATCGTTTCATGTCTCCTTCCTCCTGCTGGAAGCATTGTAGACAAATTGGCAAATAGTATCCAAAATATTTGCCGAAATAGACTCAATATTAGAATGAAATTCTAAACTAAAAACAGCCTTTCGGGATTATTACAAGAAAAATAACAAGGTTCAGAACTAATTTCCTACTAAATCACCCTTCCTTTGCATATAAATTAAGTGCAAAATGCGCTAAAATATTTCGCAAGGTTCACACAACCCTTCCGATTTCATACCTGATATTAGTTTGGGCAGTTTAATAGGCCATTAAAGTCAAAAGTTTAGGATTCTAATAATAAGGGCATGGTAGAAGCTGGGATCGTAAACTCTCATTTAAGATTACCTTGCCTCGTAATTCTGATTCCGACTCGGTGTATAATCCTGCGTAAGGAGAGTTTGATATATTAGTCATGAAGTTATAAGCTCAGCTTATGCCTTACCTATTTCGCCTTAGCTTCTATTTATATAAAAGGAAATCCGATTTATTCCGACCTATTTTGAACTACTTCATACTATAGGAAATGGTTGACGGAGAGTGTCGAATTTCACTTTCCAACGCTCCAGTTGAAACTGTGCATTTTGCTTTGATATTTCATTCTCGACTCTATTCCCCCTCGCTCTGAATCCAAGATTCCAAGTTCAGTCAACCGAATCTTCTCTCATGTCTTCACTTTATTTCGGAAATCTAAAATGAACTACAACTATTCTGTCTCTATACAGCTAGAAAAGTTACATGTAACCATTTGAAGACTTTACTTTACGATACCAACACCTTAAATTTTAAAAAGAATAAACAGGTATTATCAAGCTAAGACTTTCTCTTTAGTAATCTCTAATCGCACTCTTCTAAAGGCTCCGGTAGAGTCCTGATTATAATTTACTTTCTCCGCTGTAATTTGTGATAATTAGAAACCACGGGATTACTTTTATATGGAAATTGGGATGGCCTCTTTGTCAGTGTGAAAATAGCATTTACTTAATTATTTAGGCTGGAAGGAGTGAAAACATTGGTCTCACTTTCACTCTCAAACTCAGAGCCCTGATCGATTGGCCGAGAGTCTAGCAAGTTCCTGGGACCCCTGCGCACTGCTCTGGTGGGATGGGAATATATTTATGTAGTCTTCCCTATGTTCTTCTATAGAGAAGTTATATCTGGATGTGTTTTATACGCGTAATAAAAGGAAGGTATATCTTAAATCTCACATCTCAAGTATCACACGGGGTGTAATGCAACTTTCCTTGCACTTTCTCCCCTTGTAAAGAGATCCGAACCTTTCTACGAGCTTGTAAAGGATATGAAACTACGAACCGCCTTGTTTTACCAGCCCATTTGAAATAGTAAATGCAGGCGTAGAATCGGTTTAATCTAATCGGATTTCCTAAAAATAATTTGACGTTAGACAAGGAATTTCTGACAAGGTTTTTTGCTCTCATGACTCTTTTACATTCTTTTAGTACATGTTGCAAGTTCTACAAGTCTATATAATTTGCCATCTCTTTGGATATGGCCGAAATTGAGATGGAATAGTTCATATGCTCGTGCTAACTTACGGTGCATATAGAAGAGAGCCCTAAGGTAAGAGCGGAAAAGTGACAGGAGAAGAGTAGATTGAAAAGGAAACTTGTTCAGAAACATTCTTGGGCTTAGAGTTTGAAAAGGAACTCCTTAAAAGTTTGCGATAGCACGTCGTCGGCAGGGGTCTTGGCTGAAAAATGAAAATATACTTCAATTTTAGGTATTGTGGTACATGAATTTGCAAGGTTCCAGGGCGAAAAAACCGGTTCTTTAACCATCCTCTTTGATAGTTTGGTTTTGACATTATTCGGAGATATGAAGATAGTCTGTGTTTGGATAATTTGTAAAAGTAGGAAATGAACCCCAGCCGGCACTTTCCCGTCTTTCGAAAAGATAAGTTTTAGGAGGATCTTCACCCCGAAATTTCGAAATTCCATAAAGCCCTTTCCACATGAAAGTGAAAGGCATGCAATAAAAAATAAAACACTATTACAAGGAGGGGACATGGAATCAAGTATGTTTTGTACTCTGCTGATAGCGTACATAAAACATAATACAATTTCTGAATGGTAGGATTATGAGCTGAAAAGAAATCCCTTCCCGTAGTCCGCCTTACTGGCTACGATAGCGTTTTTCTAATGCGGAATTCGGAATACATATTTGAGCATAGCCTGTATTTTATCCCTTCCATAAGGTCCTGGAAAATGTTTCGAGTTGACAGCTCAAGTGAGCATATTCGCATCGGGATTCTGAATGATGAAATCCAGGAATAGTCAATACAGCATCGGGGCGCTTCTGGCCTTGTGGTTGGTTCAAGTGTTGACTATCTGAAATGTCAAGCGTTTCGGAAATATGCCCTGAAGGGGCTAGAGTATTTGTTATTATTATTATTAAAAGGGGACCTTTCATTTATTGAAATAATATGAACCTGACTTTTCAAAAAGATTATCTTTCCAATATTACTTTCTCCACCGACAAAATCCTACTCTGCCCTTTTTTGTACAGAAAGAACAGAGAACTTCAAACGTCTTTTGGTTAGAAACTATGGGGAATAAATCGTACCAAAGCCAAAGCCTGCTTAAAAAGTGAAAGGGTTACATTTTTGAGTTCCTCTCTCTGAAATTGGGTAGAAACGCTAACAGGAGATTAAAGAACACGTTTCTGCTTGATCATTTCCTTTGGTGGCAGAAAAGTGGCCGAAATTACAGGTTTTGTAAAAAAAAATCCACCTTTCTTTTGCATACATATTTACACATGCATAAACACTACCTCTGTGCACCTTTCAAAGGAAATTATCAACGGCAAAAGAATCGAAATTTCCAGAAATTCCTACCGTTTCTTAAAATACACTCCAATCCTGCTGAAATAACCTCTTGGAGCGATGGAACAGGAGTGTGGGAGAGATGATTGGCAAGTTTGATGATGTCGGAGGAGTTGTAGAAGGGAAATTGAGGAAGAAGGCAGATCTTGTTCTGGAATACTTTCTACTTGAATGAAATTCAGAGTTCTTGTTCTATAATATCCAACTACATGCAATTTATAGGGTTTATATATAGGATCTCAAATACATACTTTCCCATTGCATAAGAGAGAAAGCTGAAAGACGCGAGAGAGCTCAAAACCACGACTACCTCCAGCCAAGCTATCCACCACCACCGAACAGATCCGACTCAAACTTGTATGAATTCTATCTCTCTCTCCGATATATTTGGTTTTACTTCCTCTTCTGTGGAGAAAGTTAGTTTTCCCTCTGAGATTCCCAGCTCCTGGTGAGCTTTCATCGAAAAATTCTGGTTAGGCCGGCTACGGCTCTCTCCCGCTGTTTCATTTACTACAGAGTTTCTCTCCAACTTCCAAGACTTGGTTGAGAAAAGCAAGTTGGAAGTATAAAGTTCCGTGCTGCGGGTGCATTTGGACTATATCTCTGTTGTCCTGTATTCGTTACGGTAGGGATATTATTACCATGTTCTAGTAGGATGGAAAGGCTTAGCTATTACTTCAGGTTGAGATGTTCAGTGTTGGAGTTGGGTATTATTATTACTAAAGGGGTCGTGATAGAGATCCTTATACCTTATACATGTGAAATACGTGTGTATAGCAGGAGTTGTGTAACTCGGCTGTGCTCTGTAGTATTTCTCTGTGTGTAGTCTGTGTATAGGGTGTATGGGGCTATGGGGAAAGTCGACGTGGAAAGGCCGTGCTTTCACTACTCTACTAGAAGAGAGTCTGGGAAAGCCCATGTTTTCTCCTCGTCCTCCTCGGTCGATGGGGTTCACTCTTTGTAGAGATCAGTCAGTTCAGTTCGCAGTTGGCAACGTTCTTGTCCTCCCCTTCGCTACCAGAAGAAGTGGGCTTATTTCCTCGGGATTTTAGCAGTTCCCTGGTTTTTGTACGGTTTCTTATCCTCCTTTATCGGGTTTGATATTTTGCTAGAGTGGATTTTTTTAAATTTCGAAGAGGAGGATACTGAAAGTCGGTTTTTGAATTTTGGAATTCGGTGAAAGTATAGCGGATATACGGCTATATATATACTTGTATATACATTTGTGTGTGTGTATTAAAGTGCATAAACATATTGACTAGTGGTGGTAAGAAGCATATACGGTTCAACGGTCGGGCTTTCGGATGTGGATTGAGTCTTTGTGAGATTGAGATTTGGGTTTTTCTGTGTATTGGACTGGAGTGTGATTTTGTAGATTTTTAGGGTCTAGAATGGTCAAGGAGAGGAGCATTGTGGCTTGTGTCATGTGTCGTGTCTAAAAGTGATATATGGTCTTGGATCCCCGTGTCGAGTGTGTGACGCATTTAAAAGGAAATCATGGGAGAAAGGCTTTTTTGTATCTGAAGGGCTTGTGGGAGCAGGAGATTATGGGATGGATTCGTGTTTGAATTCTATGGGTTTATCCTCTTGATAGTTTCACAAAGTGAAAGTTCATGTCGATCAAAATTTAACGCTCGGTTATATACATATAGTATTAACCTATAAAATGCTACAATGAGTGTTTTTATATCAGAAAACTTGAAATTGGCAATATTCTAAGGGTCCTCTCAAAAACATCGTTTTATCAAACTGTATTGACAAAAAAAAACAGTAGCAAAATGAGGAAAAAGCGAAATCGCAATTTCTCCAAGGACATTCGGCCCTCCAACTTGGAGAAAGTAGAATAACTTTCCCCTGCCATAATAAAAGGATGATCTTTGTCTGCCTTCAAGGCATCCATAAGTTGTAGAACTGAACCGAAATCGCGACAAGGAACCCGGCGCTCGGCCCCAGAAACCGACAACGAAATCATCAAATCCACCACCTCCGACCACCACTACTCCCGCCGCACATCAACCCGTCACAAACCTTAAGCCACTTATTGCTGCTTCTGCTGCTGTTGGGGAGCGACTTGCCGGAACAACGTCTCTAACTACTTCTGATATCAGCCCCACCACCAATGCCATTACCCTTGTCAACCAGACGCCAAAGCCTCGAATACCTCCAAAGCCTAAACTAAGCCCGAGGCCACCACCCCGTGGATCCTCAACCGCATTATCATCAACAACAAGTAAATCGGAGTCCCAGAATCCATTCCAATCCGAGTCGTTTAGGGAGGGGGGACCACCTGATGTACTCCAGTCCACAACTTCAATTTCAATTACACCTGCAATTTCCGTTTCCCCCGACCTGACGGGGACGCCTGGTTCTGCTGAGGATGCAATCCCGACACTGACCACTTTCCTATCAACATCAACGGCACCATCTCCCTCCGACTCCTCTGTCAGTCCACAAAAGTCCCCTTCAACAAGTATTAAATTTATTGTCAGCATTCCTCCTTCACAAACGTACTTGCCGAAAAGTGGACTCTCGTCCTCCTCCTCGTCTGTAACTACCACCACTGCGTCTACGATTACAACTGTTACAACTGATGATGTTAGGACAAGTAGTAATGTAATTAGGTCCTCCAATCATCCTGCTCCCGATGATGGATCGCCGGGGACTGGGACTCCATCCTCTCTGGAAACGAGAGCAGAGGAGGACGTTGTTGGGGACGAACCTAGTCCTGGAAATAATGTAAGGAAGGAAAGTCATCGACGTGAGAAAGTTGAGGAGCCCATTGTTTCAACATCATCTTACAGAGGACCTTCAGGAATACAGAGAGTCTCGGGGTCTCCATCACGAACGAAGGTGGTTTCTTCCTCCTCGTCATCTTCCGTCGCTTCCACAAATACGGGGAGATCGAATCTAGCCCATTATGATTCCATTCACGAGTTGTACTCCTTTGTATCCGAAGTTTTGAGTTCATGGGAAGCCACTCCTGTATCTCAGCAGCAAAAATTTCTCTCCAAAGTCTCGTCTTCTTCTTCCGCAACGCTCCCTCCACCGGCATCCAAGACGGTGGCCTCAAACAAGAGCGTCTCCTCCCAACCCATCTACTCAAGGCTGCAACCTCATCAGCAAGGTCACCAACAACATCCCAATCAACAACAGCCGCAGCAATCCCAACAGAGTCATCCGGTGGTACAGCAGGGTCCCCCCACCCATCAACAAGGTCATCCGGCCCAGCAAAGTCATCCCATTCAACAAGGTCGTCAACTCCAGCAAAGTCACCAACAGCAGCAGCAGCAACAACAGCATCTTATCCAGCATCAACAGCAATATCAACATCTCCAACCGCACCAGCATATCTACGCACCCCCAGCTAACAGGCCCCCATTACCCCCACCGAACCCAAAGCAGCAAGAGTCCGTTCCTCACCCGAGCAGTGGTAATAATGTAGTAGCAGCCGCCGCAAGGAGCTTAGCTTTAGCCACCAATTCCCCCCGGTATCCTCGGGATTCCGTCAATCAATTAATTTATCGGCCATTACTTCCGGCGAGTGGAGGTGGTGGCACGAATCCTCCGACTCCAAAGTCAGTTGGACGGGGAAAGGGTCATGTCCAGGGACCCGGTGGTGGTGGTGGTGGTGGTGGTAGCATCAATAATGTAACGATCGGGAGTAGCAGTGTTGGGGGCAGTGCCTCTAACACTGGGTCCGGCATCATGGTAACTGCAACGGGACGAGGGCCGTCTACAACTTCCGCCTTTTACTCTCCCCTAAATGCACAGCATCAGCATACTCAACAACAACTACAAGCAGTACAAGATCAACGGGCCATTCACCAGCAATTACAGGCTCATTATCAGAACCCAAGTCACCTCAGGTTTCCACCGAGGCCTGTCTCAACCTCGAGCTACTCTGTAGCAGCTCAGCCTTTATACGCTGGAACAAAATACGCTACATTTCAGCCTTTGTCGACACCCTCCATAAACTCGGACATTTATGCCAATGCCTATGCCAATCCCTGTTACATTCAAAGTGGACAGCAGCAGCAACAGTTCCCATCATCGGGGGCTGGGACGATGGCCACTTATGGTCATAGCCACCAGTCCCCTCACGGCCAGTTCCATCATCATCATTTACATCAAAGTGGTAGTGGTGGTGGGTCGGAGGAACCGCAGTACTACTACCATCCCCTCCAGCAACAAGCTTATGCAAACTACTACCAGTCCCAAAGCCTGACAGGTCACGAGGAGCCCATTTCAAGGCCCGTCTCTAATTTGAGTAATAAATCCTCGGAACATTTCTACACGTACCCTTACCAGCGGAAGCAGCAGGAGCAAATTTTTAAGCCCATCGACTGGTGCACCTTGGTCCATTGGGCCAGGCGAGTGGTTCAGTCGCGAGATGATGAGAATGAGACTAAAACGGACTGCAGTCATGGGACTCATGACATTACAGGCCTCAAAAGGCATGAACATCAGCACAGTTGGCCTCATGTTCAGCCCCACGAGTGCAATGTCCTTTTCCTTGCTAAAGTTATGCAGAGGGTAAGTTAGTTCGGAATGCATAAGAAATAAATGGAATATTTAAAAGATCATCCCGTTTTATGGAAATTGCTTTCTCTCTACCTTTTCTACTTTCACGTACCGAGCATTAGCCCCGCTTAAATGTTAGCCCTCCCCGTTTCTGCAAGACTTTCCCCACGACATTTCCGTCAGAAAACATTCTTGAAACCACTTTGTGGACTCCCCAGCCAAGAGGGAATTGAATTTTTAAAAAAAGTTACCTTTCTCCTTTCTCCGATCAACATATTGCATGTCAAATCGAAATAGGTTGCAAAAAACAAACTTCGTAAGACTTGACGGATGGATTTATATTTTTGGAAATTTAGGGAAATTGTAAACCCTTTTTTTTTAAAGTGAAATTGAAAAGAAATTTCATCATATGCTAATTCCAAAGTAAACTTCCGTCTCATTATTCGGAGAAAGTTTTTTTGTCTTCAACTCGGTTAGTCGCTACTTACCTGTCAGACAAACCTTAATTACTTTATCACTCTCAACTTTTTGGCTGCCAAGTCGGGAAGTAAGGGACGCCTGGAATTTGTCCCGCTATTTTTAGTCGGATGAGAAAGCAGCTCGAAAAAAAAGTTTTGATTGTCAGGAGCAAGTCGGCTTTCTTTCAAACTTTCACTCCAAACTTTCCCTATGAAATTGTATGCTAGGATAACTTTGGTAATTGAGACGGTCTTTTTTCTGAAATCCTTTCTCCTTTTATTGTTAACCGGTAATGGGGATAAGAATACCTGAAAAGAGGATGGTTTGGGTTTTTATTTCTGATGTGAGAAAGATATGGCGATGATAGCATTGTTAATGTCGGAATTTGTGACTAGGATTTTTATGGCCTTTTCTAAATGTTTTGCTATGTGCAACATTTTGGTTCGAATTTTGCTTTTATAGCACACATCTTTGAGCTGCCAAATTACGAATTCTAGAGTCATACTGACAACAACTCAGCTAATCTGTTCAGTCCGGAACAATATTAATCCTATATAATAATACCACAATTCCTGAATCCGTCGTCGGCATGCTCCTCCCCGCTACTATTGGACTCCTATTATTATGCTCTGCCTCTTCCCGAGTGCCGAGTCCTCTCCACTCTCTCTCGCTCGGGCTCCTTTCTTTTTCTCTAATTCACCTCTTCCCTTCTTTCAATCACCAATCCACATATATTAACGATAACTTTTTCGTTAATATAATATATGACCAATCCATAGATGGGGTTCTCTCCTGCTAACCGAACCCCAAGCCTACTCATTGGAGGGTAGATTCACCCCGGGGGTTGGGGGGGGGGGGGGTCAAAAAATGGTCATATTGCGAACCCATATATATATATATAGATATATATATATATGTGAAATCTCATTCTAAATGTATTTCCAAGGGCTATTCAACGATGTATATTATTGGGGGGTTGGATCACTGATAACTCCCTGATCCGGGGTGATGGCTATTTAACCCACCTATATGTGATACCTCATTCCAAAGTTGTATCCACTGTCTACTCAGCGACAATGTGTAATATTAGGGGTAAGGTCACCTCCTGATCCGGGGGTGGCCGGTGGGACCAAAAATAATCATTACGAACCTATGCATGTAATACATCATTTGAAAGCTATATCCACGAGCTATTCCACCTAAGGGTGATAGCATACCCTGATCCGGGGGCGAATGGTCAAATTACATACCATTATGTTGTTGTTGTTTAAAAGGTATTACCAATAACCATTCAACGATGCATACTATTGAAGGGTAGGGTCACTTCCTGATCGGGGTCGGAAAATGGCTATTCAGCGATGAATAATACTGGGTATACTAGGCGTAAGCCCGGGTAAAAACCGGGATTCTAGCTGGTGGGTCAAAATTGTTAACCGTACTTGCGTACTTCCTACGTCTTCAAGGATTTTAAGGGCATAATTATGGCCCACCACCTAGAATCCCGGTTTTTACCGGGCTTACGCCTAGTAATAATATATTCCATCCTTCCAGCCCAGTAACCATTACTCCATAATTTTAGTGAACGCAGTCAATCATTTCCTTCCTTTTATTCCAATCTGCCCTCCGATCTTTGAGCTGAAAATAAAATCCTGCTCTCGGGTTCAGAAATGATCTGAAATGGCAGGTTGATTCGATATTAAGGCCAGAGGCTATTATTTAGCTGGTCCCAGCATCAAGGCCACTGCGAGATATATCTCTCCAATTTAAAATGGATGGGCGTGGAGAAAGTTCCCCGTAATGTTCCAATGTTCATGGGCCCGTGGATGTGGTGGATGCAATCAGTGACTCACATCATTTGAGCATTCCGGAGGCAGTAGCGGAAATTGGATGTAAATTTGTAATCAAGTGGGAATTCTGAGGGCTTTTGACTAACTGTATTTTCCTGGGAGAAAGCAACGTGTGTGTAATCTCTACCGCTCTCTGTTATGAACATGTGGTTGCTTGTGGCGAGGGGTCAATGTAAAGAGATGGATGCAGTCAGTGATGTGATAACTGGCTGACTTTGAAATGTTGAATCGTTTGTGATGGCCTCTGTTTTGATTTCTATTTCAGATAAGTGATGATGAGCGGATGTCTTTGACAACGGCAGTAAGTGACGATGAGCCTGGAGACGGAGCGAGTTCACCGAAAGGCTCCAGGAAACCTGCTGCCTCTTTTAATTGTACTGGTGCTGTGAGGAAAGCTGGGTTAGTATATGTTTTTATCTGTAGATTTTATTTTTATCCAAATACGATTGTCCACGTTGTGAATTCGATGATCAACACAGAGTAACACGGAGTTACCTGCTATTATTTCATTTGTTAAAATAAACTTGCGAACTGGAACTGTCCCTCTTGCAGTGAATGCAGTAGAGGAGATAGCGTAAATATATTTTTCATCTGATCTACTTTATAAAAACCGCATCTAAAAGTTATTTTTTAACTTGGAGATTGATCACACTTTTCCTTTTATTAAGGCCATACTAAAATTTTCATTGCTTAATGAATTATGAATTATCCATCAGATGTTCATTGTTATTTGTGCAAGGTAATTAAAACAGGTATTTGCGAGTTGATAAGAGCTCCAGAATAATGTTTCGACTTGATATAATGATATTATTATAACGAGTCAGTTATAATAGAAAAAAATTTAAATATTCCATGAAAATAAGGCCCTAAACTTAGAGTCAGCTAGTTCCCATAAAGCTCTTCTGGTCCCCATCCCAAGATGGATAGATGTAAGGTTAAATAGGATTTGATAGTTGAAATGGATAAATTTGTAGAGGAAATACCGATTCCTCTGGGAGATCTGAAGGTTTTCTCCAATCTGGTTTAATACTGTGGAAAATCTACTGAAAATTCAATCATCGTCTAGCAAATAATCTCCTCTACTTCTGCCTTTTCCTCACTCTTTATCCTCATCTTCAAACCTTAGAAACTTCCCATGTAGCTTTCTTCTATATAACTCCATATCAGTTAGTACTAAATATTCGCTAAGGGGCTGGTTTATATTGTGTAGGAAATTTGTTTGAAGGCTTGAATAAAGTACATTATTATTATTATTATTATTGTATATTGGCAAGCCTATACTTAAGATTAGGATGTATCCTGTAGCCAACTGCCAATTTATTTTTCCTAAAAATCCAATATTAGACCAGCCTGCAGGGTAACAAATCGCACAAAAGGGGATTTGAAGTGTATTTGACTAGTAACTATTATGAGGATTGTAATAAAAGGTAACGTAACAAGTAAGTGGTTCGTTTAGAGAAATTGATATTTTATCTTTACGGTAAATAATTAAAGAGGAAACTCTGGTTAAAGTTGTCTGAAATAAGTTCCTATGCATTCATCTTAGACGGTTCGATCTTATATAAGCTCCTGCTATAGATAGTATTTTTCGCACTTTCAATTAGTTTTAGAATCATGATCTATTTCATTTTCGTTCAATCACGTTCGCCAGCCCTCCAACAAGTCTCTAATTATTCCCATCCAGCCTTATCCTGTAATTTAATGAACGTTATTTTTACCTTCCCAACAAGATTGAGATTGGCAGCCTATTTTTTTTGTTTAAGGGGACTTCATAAGGCATCGAGCTTGAAGCTTGATTGAAGAGTTGATTTATTTAGGAACAAAAAGCAATTTTGTTTTAATTCCAGAGTTGCAATAGAATTTTCATGGTGGAAATAATGGAAGGTGTAATTAATTACACTCAGACTATCCTGAGGCAATAAGTCTATCGAACCGTTCAAAAGTTTTCATTATATGTATGTTACCCATCGCTTTCACCAAAATCAATTCTTGTATGCTGTATTTATATCTACAAGAGTGGCATGGAATGTAAAGCAGATTCAGACAAGAGCTAACAAGTCAAGTACTTCACATTTCCAATTACAATTTATGAGAAGGAGTTTGAAAGCAGTTCTGACAGCAATATGTTGATGTAGTTTAGAAAGAAAATACGTTCAAAATCTAAAAAAAACTAGAGTTTTTTAAGGATAGGAAGATTAAACACTAATTTTTCTGACATTATTAAAGCTCAAATTCAATTTAGGAGGATGCGAAGCGTCAAAAGCCATCTCGAAACCTCTATAGCAAAATCCTCCTAGATATACGAACCCGCTCAGCCAGTCCATTACCCAGTGAAAATCCAATTCCATGAGATTTAGCTTAGCGTTGTGCATTTGAAATTGTATCTCTCAAACAAAATTGCATCATTCCGGATTTTAGTAATCTGATCTGTTTGCACAAACTACAGGCAGTTGACAGTTTGTCAGGGAAAGAAGTAGTTAAATTCAAAGTAAAGGTAAGGTAAGATAAGATTATTATGTATCGTAGATACATTATGCGAATGAGCTGGTGTCCGTCTGTCTGTCTGTCTGTCTGTCTGTCTGTCTGTCTGTCTGTCTGTCTGTCTGTCTGTCTGTCTGTCCGTCCGTGAGCACGATTACGGGCGAACGGCTCAATATTTTGGACTTTTTCTTTCGGGAACTTATTTCGGACGTTCAAACGGAGGTCAAGTTCGTTCGGGGGCAATGTAGGTCAAAGGTCAAGGGGGGAAAGGTCAAAGGTCAAATTTTTTAAAATAGTAACACCCTATGTGTGATACATCGATGGAAAGGTATTTTCAAGGGCTATTTATTGGTGTATATGATTTGGGGGTGGGGTCACCCTCTGACCGGTGGGGAGGGGTCAAAGAGGTCAATTTACAAACATGTATGTGTGATACGTCATTCGAAAGCTATGAACAAGTGCTTTCGAAAAACGTACGTAATTTTGCTCTATGATTGGGGAAATGTGATATTTTCAATAAAATATGTATTTTGAACATCTCAAAACACAGTTTTCACGTGTAACATGTTCAAAAACAGTTTCGATGTGCATAAAACGTTATAAATGTCACATCTACGATACATCATTACAACGTTGGACGGTTTATTAAGTTGAGGAATGGGCCAGAGTATCTCATTTGACAGATCCATTGGGAATGATTGATGATTTGCTTGATGGTGAATTAATCTCGGAAATTTGCATGGAAGCTCTCTGAATGCGTTTCATCGAGGTTGGAATTGTTCCAATGTTTTTCTGCTTTTGCTGCAGATAAAATAATCTTTAGAATGGCATTTCCTATTTGTAGTTCGGAAGACTAAAGTGCAAAAAATGTATGCTACAATTGAGCAAAAAATAGTTTTATTCATTTTCAGATTATATTGAAAAAAAAATATTTAGATTGTCAAGCTCCATTGTCACGAAGGAAGACACGCACGTTGTGTTCTAAGACACGTTAAACAAAAATCTAGGAGGTTCTGTCTTTTTGTTTTGTATAAATATATAAAATAATTCATTCGTCGCATTATCATAATGGTTTGTTTACAACGTACATTTATCTAAAGGAAAATATATTGCTTACTCAGTTTGTTGAAGCATTTATGTGTCGGAGCTATAAATCTTGAATATTACGTACTCAAATGTACATTTCGAAACATTTACTTTATGCATGCTCTCTCTGGTCGAGGATTTTCCAGATTTCTCCAGATTTTGTTTGGCATATATTTTAAGGCTTGACTTCTTTCATAGAACATCACAAATTATAGGGTTTTTGATATTTTTGCTTTAAAATAAGTTCAGTTTGTTCTAGAATTTTAACGTTTATTTTAATTTAAGAGCAATAACCCAAGTAGTTTAAGACACCTCGTAGCCGTTCAACATTAATCCTGAATTGGCAATTCAAATCATACATCGTTATCGTTTACATTAGTCGATTTTTCAAAGTACCCTACGGGGATTTTCACATCTCAGAAATAGGATAGTCAGGATGGAGTGAAAGGGCTCCTCTCCAAAGCCAAATGTTACTGTCGGGAATATAGGCCCTGATCTCCAAAGAGATCGTGGAAGTCGTTGACATAGTTTTGTGATTTTGTGTCACCCACTGCACTCCAAAAAAACCAGCAGTATTCCACGGGATCCGATGAAAGTAAGGGTGAAAGAGGGATCAAACTAAAATCTAAAATGGAATAATAGAATTACCACAGGATAAAAGAAATGGGACAAGTATGGGGGAATGAGATGAGAAAATGTCAGCTCAGAGTCGTTGGAATCATAAATTGGGTTACTGACATATGCATTAGAGCTCCATATATCCAGGGTCATAGACTGATTGCGATTGGTATTCTGATCACCACGTCAACCGGTGCCACTGCCACTGTCGCAGATCCTACTAAAGATACTACTACGGCAGTAGCATCGAATGTCAAATCCCATTATTCTTTTCAACCATTTCAAACAAAAGTGTCTCCTTTTAAACTTTTCCTATTCTCATGAAGACCCTAGACTTGTCGACAATGGAGAACAAGTGCGGATATGTCTGAGAACTTAATAATAGTAAACTGTTTCAAACGCACATAGAAAAGTATCAGAAAGAAACCGAATTATAAAACCAGAAATCCTAAACCTTAAATTAGGAAGCATTTTCACCAGAAACAAAAATATTTAACATTTTTAACCAGAAATAGCATTTAAATATAAAAAAAAATATCACTTTGCCCCAATCATAGAGTAAAATCAGATGCATCGTTGAATGCCTCTTGATTTTTGATCTGCTAGGCCCAGAATGAACCTCCCCTTGATCTGAAGATCCTAAACATTGTCCCGATTTTTACGGACAGACAAACAGACACCACAAACGAAAACATAAAGTATTTCTGACGCTTAAAAATACACACAGGGTTCCGATATATTAAGAATATACGCAAAACAGACAGAGGAAAGGATACACGAACTTTCTATGGAATGGAACTGAGAATCCAGATTTGGAGCAGAACGGGAAGAGCCTTGTCACTACGCCATTTAAATGTAAATGTATCTCTAGGGCCGTTCTTGTCGACTTCAAAATGTAATTACAGTTCAGATCATATATGTTCTCGGCTGTTTTTGAAAGGGAATCCAGACTGGTAGGCCAAGGCAGGAGGAGAGGTACACAGGGACGATACTGTGTAAATGTGTAACAATGCAAAATGCAACCTGGAATAGATACAAGGGAACAAAGGAGATAGAGAGAAAGAGAGATCCTGAAGTGGTGAAAGTAGTATGGGAAAGTAATGCAGTTACATAAACCCAAGTGGCTTCTTCCTTTAAGTTGTAATCTTAAGTGCTTTTGCATTTGGACCACTCCGTTCATTCAATTGGATAGGCTAGGTATGACATATATGTACATAATATATGCTGAACAAGTAGCGGTGTATTATATTAAAAAATACAGTTGCAAAGGAGAATTGTTTGGTAAAATAAGTGAAGATTTTTGAGGAGAAAAATGAAATATTGAATAATACTCTGGGTATTTGAAAGAATCTGATTCCAACTCTGGTAGACATGTTATTGTATCTCTGCTTATGTATAAATGTATCTGTGGGGCTCGAGTTCGATACGTATTCCTGATCACGTCTCATCCGTTACTAACCGAGCAGTAGGTTACTTTGTTCAAAAGGTTATCCATCTTCTTGGTTGAAAGGGTTTGAAAGCTCCATCTCATCAGGTTGAGTGTTTTCAAACAAATGTGAGGATGAATACAAATGAAAGGAGAAGGCCACTCGAGAAAGGAGCTAAAGGGATCTATATTCCAGATTGGAATATTGTAATTTTTTCTTCTAACCTGGGGGCCTAGAGGCATATTTTTCTAGAATCTAGTTATAACATAACCGTATATTATAATGAAGCTGTTGTAGCTCAAAAGATTACGTTGTAATAGAAGTGGTACTGGTACATATAAAAAAGAAAGAAAAAAAACCTAAGGTTTTTTTATGAATTATTAAGACTATTCCCGGTTTTGCTCATTAACCTCCTTTTTGTCTCTTCACAGTTTCCTAAGTGTAAAGAAATGGCTGTTAAGGAAGCGTCATCAAGTAGAGCTTGCCAGGCGACGCGGATGGAAAGGTTACTGGGTTTGCCTCAAAGGGACGACTCTGCTATTTTATCCTTGTGATGCACGGGAAGCCAGGTATGGATTTTGGGATTTAATTTTTTTACCATTATTAAGCGCAGATAAAAAATTTGAGGGTTTTGTTTTTGCAGATCTGTAGAAGCGGCTCCAAAACATTTAATAATAGTCGATGGTGCCATAATGCAGCCGATACCCGAGCATCCGAAACGAGATTACATTTTCTGTTTGAGTACCGCATTCGGTGATGCTTATCTATTCCAGGTAAGGAGTCAATTACAATCACTGACGAACAAAATATTAGAAATGGCTTAAAACGACTTTAATATAGATTTAAACTTGTAGATACAGTCGCAATAATATTCGATGAGATAGCAATTTGATTAGATAAATAATAAAAAAATAAAAGAGCCTGGAAAAGCCTTCTCTGCGTGCCTGCTAGAATGTAATCTGTAATACCATTTCTGAAGGAAATTGCTTTAGATAGGGCACTTGGACAAGAATTGGATTGGACGCTTACAGGAGGGAGAGTAGCCATTCTGTAGAAAGGGAACAAAGGGACAGGGAAAGTCAGGACTGATTTCTCCGTCTGTTGACAAAAGAGCAACAAAAAATCAGAGTCCGATCTGAAAAGGAAAGGAAATGGAAAGGCAACTGGGAGTGATAAATAAAAATTGGCTCTTTTTGTGGTAGGGTTCGAAGCATATATACTAAAGCACCCCATACCGAGATCTTTTACGAGTTAAAGATACAACCGATCCAGCCACTTAATATAGCTACCACTGCTCCGAACCCTGTGTTTTTTGGTTATTGACTTTTCGGTAACTAAAACAAGTTTTTCTCAAAAAAATGGGTTCAAGCATTTTTCTAGCCCAATTGAATGGGTTTCACTAATAGTTTGACACTTTCACTATCAATCGAAAAATGTCGATAACTAAAAATCACTAAAAAATGGGTTGATATTCCGAAAGGTTATAGGGTTGAGAGACCATACGTTGATGTAATGCAGGGAGTTGAAGTCGGGATTTATTTTCTCCCCGAGACGACGAAGGTTATTATATTACTCGGAGAGAATCTGCTGGAGAAAGCAGATTTACTTTCCAAGCGAGCACCGTACTTTTAAATACAAGATATTTTATAGCCCCTGCTTATGGATGTGATGTTGCTGAGCGTAAAAGAGTTTTCAATGTTGTGAAAAAAATAAAATAAAATTCCGGAATCTGTTTGACTTGTCAGGCTCCGTGCCAAGTGGAGTTGGAGTCCTGGGTTCACAGTATCCATTGGGCCTGTGCAGCAGCCTTTGCTCGTCACCGGGGCAAAACTGGGACGCTCCATCTTCTCCAGGAGGAAATCCATCGGCTGGATAAGGCCATTGAATCGGTATGAGTTAAATCTGTTAAATTCTTCGTTAAATTAGAGATGCCCGAACTACCACCCCCTTATTTTCAGGAAATTATGCGGATTTTATTCGGAAACGCATGATCAATATTAGAAATGTGTTCTTTAAAGTCTCAGCATATTTCCCAAATGGTGAGAAAGGTTACTACAAGGGCACCGGAACAAGTTGCACCGTTCAATTTAACCTGACCCATACCGCTAACTTCTAAAGCAAACTCGGCAATCAGATCTGATCAGATCAAGATGATAAGACATGATGAATGGGAACGGAACCGCTGCCTCAGCCACCACCTCTTATTCATAATATTATTATCTCCCAACTCCTTCCGAATGTTAGCCTCAATCTTTGACTTTGACGGAATGAGAAAGTTGTGCAGTAAGGCAAAGCTAGAGCTTCCATTATTAAGAGAAAGCAGGAGGATATTTCGGAAGTTGAAGAATAAACAGGTTGACTGGATGACACGAAGATAAGACAACCTGGTGGGAAAACCCATCGACTCCCCTATCATTTTTTTTTAGATATTTATTCTATTGCACGCTATCTATTCTATTAAACTAATATTGCATCATCATACCCATATTATTTGGTCTATCAAGCCTTTGGACAGAGTCCCATTTGTGAAGAGTAGACTGAACGAAATTTGCATACTTTCTCCAGAACATGGAGGGTGGCTCTTGTAAATCCTCAATTTCCCTATGGTGTCTGGAATTGAACCCTCTTCTCTGCTTTCTAAATAGCAACTGGCTAAAGTCAATAACGGTTTTGTCAACACGTAGAACTGTTACAATGCCAATGAAAAATCGAAATAAGTGCAATTGAATTCCTGCAGACAGAAACTAGAGTGATGCCATGTGGGATATTTTTGATGTCCATGCACCATTAAGGTCGTAGAGATATTGTAATGAAAGATAATTTATTTCTTATCCTGACAGCCTGTCACGGATCTTATTTTTCAATATCCTAAATGGCTGCTTTTATACTATTTTCTGCAACTTTTATCATAGTTCCTACACAGTAAATTCGACAATTTGATCGATGAGTCGTAGCGTAATAAATTTAGTTGTGCTACTTTCACTGTCTGATTGACATCTGAAAGAAGTGATTCATGGTTCATTCCTCCATTCCGTGAGAAGTTAAAACATCCCTTTGTATTCACGAGAGGTTGTACAGTCCACTTTCCTTGAAACTTGAAAGAAAGAACTCTGTGGAAAAATGTTGGGAAAATCAGTCAATTTTCATAGAAAGTTGGGAAATTTTTCAGTCGAAAAAAATTACTCAAACTTTGAACTTGGCAAATGATGCAATTCAGAGTTCCTAGCCCAAAGTAACTTTCACTCATCAGCTCTTCTTATATATAGAGAGCTCCGGAAAGTTTGTCTCTCCGTGTTTGAACTAAATTCAATTACCCTTGGAGAAATAAGGTTCTGTCTCGGCTGTTCAAGTTCCCGTAATTGTAATTCAGTTCCTTAATTCCATTCCATAACCCGCCTAGCTGCCTTATAAAATTACCCATTTCATTCCTCACACCCTAATTCATAATTACTCGGGCAGGGGCATAAAATAACAAGGGTCCGACGGGCTCCTAATCGCCGGAATTGCATCAAATTACATATTACATAACAGTCGAGAACTTTTCCGAAATACTAAACCCAACCCGTTATTATCCAGTTGTTGTATTTGTAGTTTTAGTTAACAGACCCCATGAATAATATTTGAACTGTAATCTGGAATATCGGCTTAATTATATTAGGTAATCTGTTTGCTCTAGGAAACTATACTTTATAGCTTGGTACACAAGGGCATTATTTCCCCATCCTAGTTCTACTGAACATAAGTACATAGTCAGATTCAAAAGGGGTTTTTGTTTACGAAAGATAAGCAAAAGGAAGATTGAGTTGCTCAGAATTTGAGATTGGCAGAATAAAGCAATCTGGTATAAGTAGACTCTGTCTAAATTTGCTTAGCTTGACAAGATGTTCATTTTTCATGTTCCTTTCCGAGCCCCGACGTCCTAATATCCTAAATGAATTTGTTTTTAAGGCTAAAGAAAGCCTTACGGATGGACTTTACGACGTACGAGGATAAGCCTAGAATAAGGTGCAGAACAGAAGGGAGCTCAAGTTAGCAAGAGATATCAAATTACAGCCAGAGACAAACCATAATGGTTCAGTAGAGGGGTTACTGTGACATGGGGAAAAAAATTGAAAAGACAAGGAACAAGAGTTATTTCTATATAAGGGAGAAAGCATTAACTGGTTCTTATTTGTCAGGGGCGACGTATTCGTTCCCAGAATTCTGCGATTGCGGAATAATTTATAGGAACAGAACGTTAAAAATAGTAACCCGGCCCTGGACTTTTGGACAAGATATTGTTAGTTCTTGGTAGAGCTTTCTCTCTGACGAACTTTCTCTTACTCTGTATTTGTGTAATTTGATGTTTAGCTGTTTTTGTAGCCCATGTTACACTCGTATAGTTTTATTCCGTACACATTTAGCCACTTAGATTGCTTTTGTCGATGCGGTTGAGTTGACTTAAGGAGAATCCAGCTGGGTATTTTATGAATCTCGATTTCGTCTCGAGTCTCTGGTTTCTGCTCTGGATCAATTTCCCTTTTTCCAGTTTCTTCATCCTACTCATCAACGTCAACGTCAAGGTTCTTGGAGCTGGGCTGTGTGCAGCAAACTACCAAGAGTCAGGACAACAAATATCCCATGCTATATATATCTATCCAAAGTGGGTTGATGAAGTTTGGGTTTTTATTGCCCAGTGGCGTTTGCTTCTGTTTTAGATGTTAAAATCCCATAATTTTAGCCTTGATCATATGAAAAATATTGTTTAATATTGAATATTGATGAATGATTGGATTTTTTTCAGGATGGAAAACTACGACATATGGCCGAGCTGCAGCGGTCTGTTGTAGCCGATCCGGATACAAGACAGCAATTAGCTCAGCAGATTGCCAACTGGGAGGAGAACATTGAGAGGTTACATTGTGAACAATTCCGACTTCGGTGTTACATGGCTTCCCTACAGGGTGGCGAATTGCCAAATCCCAAGGTAACAATTCTAGTCACCGTATATGGTTTTATTGTTTTCTAGTGATCGTAAATATTATAGGGTATATGGATAGTTTTTTTGTAAATGATGGTCAAAGTTGAAGCTAGGATGAGTCGAGAGTTTTAAAACTTTTGGCCATTACTTAAGTGGAGAAAATGGGACAATGGGAGGAACATGTCGGAATTGGGCTTATATTGCAAAAGTATTTTTATTTCGACGAAGGCAACGGATTTTAAAATGGGAGCCGAGGTGAATTTGGGAAAAGAAAGGCCTTTGGCAAACAAAGTTTCATTAGACATTTCGGAATTTTGCAAGCACCTCCGGCTTTGAAACTATGTAAACACGCAAGGGACTTGGGACTTAGGAGTGCTTAGTATAATAGCTAAGCAAATTATCCTTCAAGGGATCGTTAACTTAATATCCTTCAGAGTATTCCATTGTGTCTAAGCGGAGTAAAAACTCTCTCATATATTTCTTAATATTCTGTCATGCTTAACAAACAACTCATTTGTGTGCAGAATGACTTAGTAGATTACATACATCAGTGGAGTTGAAGAGCCTTTGCAATAAGGAGCTACATATACTCAATTAGGAACAAGCGGCTCAGGCCCACCCTTTGACATATGAATACGATTACAAGCATAAAAATATGATCTTCTCAGACATGCCATCTTTAGAACCATAAGCCGGGGTCCTCACACCCATTACTTTTAATGATTTCTCCGCTCTGTCATGAGAACATGAGGTTGAGACGGCTGAACCCAATTCCGGAGAAAGTGGTGAAAGTCCGTGATAAAGATTCCAATTTTTTTTATATGTGTGTTTATGTTTAAACATACATGCCTAATATATTCCTGTCATCTGCCAAAAATGAATGGGTTAATTTTAGTGAATTATAATTCAAGCCCAGGCTTCGAAAATGAGGCCCCAGAATCATCTGAAATTTTTCTTAAGTACATTCTCTTGAATGGATGCACAGCGAAAATATATTCGCTCAGAGAAATTCGACTAAAAACCCTATTATTATTGGAAAAGCTGTATATAATTAGGATAAATCCTAATGATATGGCACGTTGGATCTCCGTACTGTGTGGTTTCTGACAGATTGAGATGTTGGTTTTGCAGAGTTTGCTATCGCACGTCTCGAGGACGACGAAGAACACGCTGAATCGTCTGGGAGTGTTCACGGTGTCATCGTTCCACGCTTTCGTTTGTGCTCGAAGTCCTTCCCTGTTGAGTAATTTATTGGCAGGACGGGGAGCCACGAAACGACGAGCTCCACTTCTGTCTCGCTCAAATAGCGCTTCCTCAAGGCGGTCCCTTCACGTCTCTTCCGATCGAGAGACTGACACACGGACGGCCAAGATCTCTTTGCCTGATAATCAAGTAAGATGTCAATCTTAAAAAATCCATCCAAGCATGTTAGAGTAGACAATGTCAACAATAATTGGCAAAGTTTCTAGAGATTTTTCTCAAATTTTCTATTACAAAGCGGAATAATAAGAGTATAGCTACGGCCCTCATCTTATTAAATGATTCCCTTCAAGCTAAAAGAGATGTTTTAGACGACAAAATTAAAGCCTTTCATTACGACAGAGAACTTTCTCCTTTACCGTTCTAATGAGGATGTTCCTGTCTCCCTCCCCTCTGTCTGTTTGCTTAACGGGGGATTTGCATAACGAGGAGATACGTTAAGAAAATATGGTTATGCATAACCTTCGTTATATGCCGAGGAGTTTGTCCTGTATAGTGTATTATTTGTAAATGTCATGCTCGTTATTAGAAAGGGCCTGTTTAATTATATCCCTTGACAATCAAAGGTGGTGAATGTTCCGCTGAAGGATGCGATGTCAGTTGAGGAGTTTCTCATCACAGCATGTTCAAGGAAAGGGCTGGCTCCTATGGAACATTTTGTCCGGGTGAAGAAACGCCGAGAACTTCCCGATACCAACTACTTTGTCCCGCATCGGAGTGATCTTATTGAAACCTATGTAAGCCCACCTGAACTCTTTCCTATTTATGCAGGAACATAATTGGTATTTTACATTTAAAATCCCCAAGAGTCCATCATCTTTGTTGATGTTGACAATCTCTCTCCTCTGGAGAAGCATCGGATTTTGCATGAGTTTCTAGAGTATATGTACATGGAGCTAATGTTCCTTTCCCTACACTTTAGCTCTCAACCCACGAAGTAGTGGAAGTACGGGCAAAGTTATTATACCAAGTGGAGCTGCAGAGAGCGTCTTTGGACCAAATGTGGGGCTTCAGCGTGGAAGCCGAGTTGGTTGAAAATGCCGACCGACAGGATGAACTATGCTGTTACGTTAGTCGAGTTGAAGAGCGGAGTGTGGCTATGAATAATGGTAAGGGAGACCGGAGTGGCTCAAGTGTCCTCTGTATATCAGTCGCAAAATTCTATATATATTATTATTATACACTTTCACCCCTTTCACTTTCCACCTCTGGATTACACTCTCTGCCATAGAGTCAGAAACGCAGAGACAGAGAACTCACTGTCAAAACAAAAGTTACATCACTTCTCCACACACCCACTCACAAAACATCTCGAATTATACTGTAACTTTGAAAATTGCTCGTATTTCGAAGGATGGATAAATAAAAGGAGGGGGAATGCATTTCACTAAGGCACATTGTTCTGTTGTTGATCGCTTTATAAGACGCAACCTTAAAACATGATTCTTGAAGGATGCGTTTAGAAATTAACAGAATATATCAGAGCAGCTTTTGAAGCAATTCAGTTTAAATGGTCAATGGTTAATTTTAAAGCGTCTTATTTTGGAAGAACTCGATCCTCGGTAATGAAGCGTCCTATAAAAAGCGATTTTACCGTACATGGAATTTATATTAGCATTGGGTTTCCATTTATTTGGAAGCTGGATTTCGAACGTACTTTGAAAACACTTTAGGTCCTTAACACGGTGCTTTGGTACTGAAGTATTTGAAATGCGAAATGGCAGTCATTAGTTACTTGATACCTCAGCTAATGGCAAGGACACTTTATTACAGGAGAGTGAATCTCACATGCGTATCGAACTTCAAATGAGACCTTTTATGTTGCAGTGATACTTGGAAACTTGGAATGCTTATCTTCATCTCACTCTGCCTTTCGTTACTGCATGCAGTAGGTATATTTTAGGTATTATTCAAATCTGTAGTCTCATTCCGTGGCATATGGTGTTTTCGCCATGCCAATGTGCTTTAAAGCATGGGATCACTTACTCCAAATCCTTTTTGCAATATTATGGACCAATTGTTTTTTAGCATGAACTTGTAGGTCCGTGTTTCTTCGTTTCAGACGTGCATTGCATTTGCATGATGACAATTTCAAGTATTTAATTTTTTTTCTGCACATTTTGATATGCTATCGATATGAGATTCTGAACTTTAACCAAAAAATAGTCACACCTTAAGATGTAGTAATTAGCAGCATGGAAGCCGGCATCCCACACCTAGTTTAGAAGATTTGCTAAATGTCGGATTATGACCTGACCTTAAAATGATCTATGTTGTTTCTTGTAGATGTTGATGAAGAGTTGAAGGAAACCCCTGAAGGTGAATGTCCCTATCATCCGCTATCCCTCCATTTAAACGTGAAACATTCCCGAAATAACAAACATTAAGTCCCAAAAACAAACTGTTCGAATCAGTCTAAAACGATTCCAACCATAAATAAACTAATAAAGGCTATAAATCAATTCCTAAATAATAACGCACATCATTGAAGTATACTCACACACTCTAGTACCATAAAATGAGGAATGAAATTACAGTTCTCGTAATTCAACATTTCCATTTCCGTTTCAGGAATCATCAAAAGTGATGAAATACTTGTGATCAACGGAGCAATTGTCTCCGACCTGGACATGATGTACATTGAATCGGTGCTACAAGAAGAGCTTTCCCTATGTCTGATGCTCCGATCCGCAAGAACGGAACCACCGGCCCTGGCTGCGGCTCTTGCTGCAGCAGATGCTGCAATTGCTCAGCTCGTCTGTCCACCCCCACCAGCCGATCCCGATGTTTTGACCGAAGACGTTTTAAGCAATTTAATTGTTCCGGCTCCTCATGAAAGTAAGTCCTGGAATTGGTTACCGGATGGGTTGGCGAATAATAGAATAAAATATACTGGGAGATAAGAATGAGTAAGGTTCAAAATAGTGTTTTTTAGTTATTATGGCTCTTTTGGGATAAAATCTAATACCATTGTGAGTTTGATTTGAAATTCGCAAAATAAAATATTAGAACGAATTTTGCAATTTGAAGATAGATGGTCAATTTCGACATATTATGTGTAAAAATACAATGACGTACTGAATGTTAAGAAACCCTACTTGAACTCTGAAATCACCACCAGCCGTTAAAGATAACCGAATCAGTGGAAATGGTCCGGAGTAAAATTTAAGTATCGAACAGGGACCAATCATCTACCAAGGAGTAAAACCCATCTCATTTAGTTCCTTCCCTATCGAATCCCTGCTTTCTTTCTGGGTTTCTAGTTCCGGGACTTTTTATTCGAATTCGAACGATAGTATTATTTATATCAAAGAAACTTATATGATGAGATGTGAGAGGATTTCTATATAATCTTACGACTAAACCCAAGCCACATGATACAAGACCATGAAAGTAGCAACAAAGCCTAGAAGAGAAATAAAAAAGAAACATTTGCAACGCATGAATTTCCCTTAAAAGTATATAGTATGATTGTTATTGCAATCCTATTGCAAATCTTTACTACTCTGTTCCATATATGCCACAAGACTTGTCCATGTCCCCAGCATTTTATTTAAAAAAAACTGCAAAATTACAGGAGTTGGTATCCACTTGGTTAGGGAGACGGTCATATCTAGGTCTTACCGTTTCCAGTTTATTTGGTAAGGTTTCATGCTTCCCAAGTTTTACTGCCATACACAAGACTGTACAGTTATAGAGCCTACCGTTTACGAGATATACCTATTTATTTTGATGATTTTGCAAATGCTCGGAACAATGGAGCCCTTCTAAATAACTCGATGTGTTTAGGAAAGATAATGGGATAATAGATTCAATGCGAATATGAGAAGCTGATATGATCATATTTCCTTTATTATGACAAGCCTCGAATGACAGCGTATATGTAGGAGAAAGCGGTGAAAGTAATCGAGACGCAAACAGTCTCGCCAACCAATCAGCCCTAACAATAGATCCCTAATCTCCCATTCTGACATGTGATGATATTCTGTCTCTTCCAGATAAAGACTTGAGTCCCTCTGACACCGATGAAGTTGGAGGACACACATCAGGCGGAGAGGGGGGTCGAAGCTCCAGAATGGGGGGAGGAACGGACATCGATAACCTAATCAAGGTTCGTTTAAGCCTCATTTTAACTGCTTTTAAAAACGGTTCAAGGGATTCTAAACCACATTTTATACCCATTTCTTCCGAGTAGACAGCCGGAGAAATTACAGGATTTTGCAGGACGAAGGAACGCGGAGGTCGAGGACATCCCCAACTGACCCATCAGAGTACAGTAGTAGGGACGGAATCCCCAGCTGCCATGATTAGTGGTGGAAATTCCCCAACTCACTCCCAACTTCCTATGGGCACTCGAGACGTCGAGAAGATGAAGAAAGCTGTACTCGAGCTGATCGACACTGAAAGAGCCTATGTGAAGGTAAGTTGTCACCCCGAAAAAAATCCATTTCTCCAGCCTTGTACCAGAGAATAGTCCATAAAAATAGGCTCTCTTTCTCGCACTCTTCCTCCACGAGGAAGTTACAAGAGAGATGAGGTAAAGTAGAATTGATATTTTATAGGAGGAAGAAGAAAAAGTGTCTATCGAAACGGAAATTCGTACATTGAGTCTTTGCATCGGGATGGAAAATAGCTCCCAGTTTCTTTTTGATGGGATGGGATATTATTACGTTCTCATAGCTCGAGACACGTCAGGATCTCCATTTCCACTTCCCCATAGTCTTCTACTTGGAGTCACATATATATTCATTGGTTCCCATTCCTTTGGGTTGTTAGCGATTTCTCGGAATAAAGGATGGAAATGGGAAAGATTAGTTTCCCTCTGTAGAAGAAGAAGAGGAAGTGAAGAAAGTAGGGAGGAAGGGCTAAGTTATATGTAATATAATTCCTCCCTAGATCTACGTACTTTTATGTACTTAACTTCATCTTCCTTTTGGCATTCAATACTTTCACTTTGGATTTTGTGGAGAAATACTACTCAACTCGCCCCCGTTAGAGAGGAATGGCAGATAGGGACATTCTGGAGAAAGTTCGGCTCCTATGCTGTTGCAATAGGGATTCCGGGGAGAGTGATTTTGACAGGGATACCACACCCATTCCTTCTATTAATAAGAACATACGAGACCTGTCTGCATGGCTACATGGAATTTATAGGGGGAGGAGGGAACGGGTTGCATCTAGCCTTTGTATTTAGCTTCTTCTGGGCTAACGGCTCTATAGCAGGATATTATGTGGAATTGAACTCGTATTATTATTGGTATCCTTTTCAATGAGGAAGGAAGGAATTCATCTCCGAAAAAACTTTTGATTTCCTCGTCTTGGAAATTCCTTGAGTTTTGACCTTTCTAGTTGAATGGCTATGGATGCTTGGAAGTCGGCTCGATGAGATGGGGAAAGCATTAGAGGAGGGAGAGTTATTTTGATTCTGAATTTCATTCCTGTTTTTACTGGGGCTTCTAGTTGAGAACCGAACGAAGTGAGTTTGAAAACAAGATGAAGGGTTTGAAAGGATTCATTTAATATATTTTCGCCGGTTGTTTGTATTGAGGAATCACAAACAATAACATTTTATGTTTTCTCAGCGAGATCTACTCAACAGCCTACCTAACTTGGGCTAGATTTTATAGGGAGTCTAGAGCTCCAAGTTTGCTCTGTGAAAATGTAAAACAGAAACAAGTCATTATGCATTTGCAAAGTTAGGTTCCTGTAAGAAAAGGCATGATGACTTGCAGGCAAAAATGGAAAAGTGTGACTCCAAATTCATAAAGGCAAAGAAGTGTAATTAGCAATAAAATTGCACGCCTAATCGAGCGATTCTTAAATTCCCTCGGAGGAATGACAGTTTATGACAGTAAAGTATTTTTTATTACCTCAATAAAGAATGTCTAGGATGCATTTTATGACAATCTGCTTCTGACTTACACTTGACTACTAACAAGTACCAGCACCCGTATAAAATGTAGCACAGAAAATGCAGGAGCGTGCAGTCGGGGTGCCAGCAATGACAGTATAGTACATAAGGGACTGATAGCGGTTAGCCAAACTACCTCTGTAGAATTTGGACTCCCAGAGCAAATTGATTCTAAAACGATGAAAGAAGGGGGCTTAAATGTATCGACGTCGTTCCCCTAAAATATTATCACCCGGACCGAAGTCAATGGGTGAGGATAGTCGTTAAGGAATTCGTTAAAGTGTCAAGATAGTTGGTTGTCTCATAAAAACACATATTTTATTCCCTATGGCCCCCAGCATTTAATTTATCGAGACGGGCGAATTTGCGATGTGGAAACTGTCTTTTGTACGGATTTTATTAGCCTAACCAAAACTAGTAAAATGTATGGTGGAATGTCAGGAGGACTTGAGCTTCTTGAGCTTTAGAAACGTGTCAATAAAATACGAGCAATATTCTAAGTGCTTTCCCTGAATTTGTTTTATTTCAGCATCTGACCTGTCTGCTAGAGCAATACTTGGAGCCTTTAAGACATGAGAATTTTCTGTCGGCGACGGAAATGATGGCAATATTCGGGAACATTAGGGAAATGGTTTCGGTTCAACGGAGGTTCCTCCGGAGTCTGGAAGCAGCCTTGGAATGTGGCACATCTATAGAATCAATAAACCATCCATCCGAATTCAAAGTAAGGCAAAAAATACAGTTTAATCAAGACTGACGCATATTTAAACTATTTATCATGTTGGGATTTCTATCAATTTTAATAATACATTAAACTATTTCCAGACGATTTTGACAAACGTGGCAGCCGCCTTCCTGAGTTTTGCAGACCATTTCAAGCTCTACTCATCCTTTTGTGCTTCACACTCCAAAGCTCAAAAACTGCTTCATCCCGTCGAGGGTAACCATGCCCTTCAACAGTTCCTTACTGCGAGAAATCCCAAGCAACAGCATTCCAATACCCTCGAGTCGTACTTGATTAAGCCAATTCAACGAATTCTTAAATACCCTCTTCTTCTGCAGCAAATCCGAAATCTTTGCGATACCAACTCTGAGGAATATCGTATCTTAGTTGGTAAGAGGATAGTCAGTACTTTGAACCTTAATGCACGATGTAATCCAATTATATATCAATTATGCAAAAGAAAGAACGCAACATTCCTCATTTGTCACTGGCAGAGAGCATTAACGGGAGCCTTAGTTTTCATTAGCTCTGAGCAGTTCAAGATCAGAGTAGGTTTAATGGTTTCTCTGACTGCTGGGGGAATTAAATTCCATTAAAAGTGCCCTTAACTCCCAAAAACCTCGATGTAAATAAATCGTCTGTTTTTGTGTTATAACAGAGTCTTTGCAATGTATGGAACGTGTGGCAGAACACATTAACGAAATGCAAAGAATTCACGAGGAATACGGTGCGATCTTTGAGCATCTCCAGAGACAGCATCAAAAGGCTTCAAAGACCCCGATTGACTTGAGTCCAGGAGATCTGCTTCACTATGGAGGCGTCGAGTGGTTGAACATTGCCGATTTCTTGGGAAAGATTAAAAAGGGATTGGAACTTCATGCCATGTGCTTCGTCTTCCGATCTGCCGTCGTCTTCTTGTGTAAGGAACGGCTGAGGCACAAGAAGAAGCTTATGGTACGTCTAGAGTCATTTAAGCAATTGTCGTGTTTTTGAGATTTTTACTAAACGATTTAGGTTGAATTTTGTGAAGAACCCCCTTTTACTATCGTCCTTGTTCTAAACTTTTAATTGCATTTTAATTAAACTCCTAGTTTCGAGTTCAACTCCCTTAGCGTAAAAAGTTAATACGAAAATAAGTGAGCCACACATATTGTTGACTCTGCTAATTCATTTTTTTACAGAGTTCCACCTCCAAGGTATCGGACAAATCAGAAGTGGAAATAATCCGGTATCAAGTATTGATTCCCGTGTCAGAAGTTCAAGTGAGACAGATTGGGGATTCGAAGGATTCTGATGCGGATGGTCCCAATTACTCATGGGAATTGTCTCATCTCCGAAGCTCTGCAACACGTCGGAACGAAAAGACGTACCTCTTATCCAATTCCACGGCTGAGTTCCGGAACGTTTTCCTCCGCAACATTCGACAAATCATACGTGACAGTGTTCGAAATATGAGCTTGCCTCCGAGATTCCCTGACGGGAGTGGGGGCGGTGATGGGGATTCTGAGGGTAGAAACGGGCACAGTGCTGGCGGTTCACATTATGCGACACCGGAAGGTCATGAATATACTGAAAGCAGCAGCAGCAGGCCTTCTTATAGGGGTCAAGCCCACACTCTGGGTAAATTATAATGGCTTTAATAATGATGCCAAACAGCGTACCCCCGTACTCATTCCAATTATTTAAACTCGCAGGTCGAAAGAAACCACCTAAGCCTCCACAAAGACATTCGGCCGGAAATCTAGAAGTTGGCTCTGCCCGACTGAAACACCAAGACAGTACAGATAGCAATTCTGGTTTCCGAGGTCGAAGTAAGACCATGAGTGATGCGGCTGGAAATCAAGTTCCTGGTCGGGAAGGGGCAGAGTCGGAAGATGGTCATCATCACAGAGAGGTCATCGGAAGTGCAACAATGCCGCGAGCAAAGGGTGTTTTAGGAAATACCCCTAACCACTTGACGCTCAGCACAACTTCGACACTGTCTGCAGGGAGCACTGGGTCGGCAGCCAAATTAATACAGGCTTCCGCAACTCCAGGACGCAATATTGCACCACCTCCTCCTGCGGTTCCTGAACCAAGTAATAATTAATATTTGCGTTCTTATTGGTAGTTCTTCCTTACTTTCAGTTAATTAAAAATAACACGCGTTTCTGGTAAATTATAGGCTCTCCGATTTGGAAGCCCAGAGACGGAGGGTTTGATGCAGCAACTCTTCCTAGGAAATCGGATTCCCAGTCCCAGCCATCAGAACCCCAACCGAGCACTTCTGCCGCAGCCGCATCGTCTGCTTCGAAAACACCTTCGAAATCCGAAACTTTACCACGTCAATCACGCTGATTTTAAAAGGTTTAAATCCAGTGCAAGTTTTTTATCTCGATCGTAGCGTTTATAAAATTACCAATTTCATCAAAAAAAAATAACTTTTATGTCTCAATGTGGCTCACTAACATAAATAGTTCTATTAAATGAAACAAGTGTCGATTTTGGAATTACCATGTAGGAAATAATTAAAATCTGGCACTTCAACTCAATTTCACATAATTGCATCAAGTAACGTTATAATTAATTATTCTAAAAAACTCAATTTTTAATTACTTAGCTTCTTGTGCTATGTATTTCCTCTAGTAATCATTCATACTGTTCACTAACCATCATCATTCGTTATAGATGTTGTGATGAAGTTAACTTACTGCATTTTCCTTAGTCATATACGAAAACTGCATGGATAGGTCAGTCAGGCAGGTACGTGCTACTACGGGTAATCCTAAGTAATAAATAATATACACATTTTATACTAAAAATCACATCCACACAAACACAGAATATTTAGACTATATATTACCTACCTAAATTAAATATCTAGTATCTCAATAAGTTTCTTGAGTGTTCAGATATTTAATGGGATCTAAAAGTTAGGGTAACCAAAGTCAAAGTCATGAGCATTTTTTAGCGAAAAACGAAACGTAAAAACGCGTTCATAGTATATGAAAAGGCTACTTACAAATCCAAACATTTAAAAATTACCTTCTATTTGTTCAAAGTAAATTCAATACATCTCCATGTATTATAATTAGTTTGTGATTTGCACTTGCCAAAAACTTGCTCACTTCTCCAAGGTATTATGTTGCCAAATTATTTATTTGACTACATACTACACGACTGAGATTAAAGCTTGCATTTCCGACTTTCATTAATCTTCATCTACAAGAATACATATACGTAAAAGATATCCTTAAGTCTGGAGAACTTCGGAGGAAGCTATATAGGGTTCATTTATGAGCTGTCTTTGTACTGATATAATTAAAGGATTTAAATTAGTATTCAAACTTGTGGAGATCGTGTGCTCAACAAAAATATTTCTCATCAGGAATGTGTATCATAAATTCAGAAGAGACAGGAATGATCAGTATTACATTAAATATTGACGTTTTTTAAATCAGGATAATTATCCATATTAATTAGTAAGTGCTTTAGAAGACGGCTTCTCTCTTATTACTTTACCTTTACGGCTTACCTACAGGAGTAGATGTAGAACCGATTTAAATTCAGTCTTAGAATGTTAATTTTTCTAAAATTAATCCAGTATTATGTTCATAAAGTCAAGGTAGTTTGAAATTTTAGAAATACAAAAGAAACCAAGGTGGAAAACTGGTTGTGATCAAAAGCTCTGTATAGCTAGACATTAATACGGCTGTAATTATGGATTGAGAAATAAAATGACTATCTCTCTAACTGCACTGTTTCATAAACTTTCAGTGTGTAAAGGGTTTATCTAACTAAATTCCATAAATATGAATAGAACCTACTTACTGAATTGTATCTTATAATATTCGTATCCTTTCATCTTCCTAAAAAATTGTGTATAAAATAGATGATAACTTTATCTATAAACAAATATGTATGTCACTATATAAATATACATTTTACAACAAACAGAAATGTTCCGATGATAAGTTAAAATATAGACACATGGTACTTACTAGTTAGCTAAAACAAATAATCAAACTAAATCCAAGCGTTTTTTGAAATCTGCACAAGAAAGTTTCAACGTAAAATTCGTATTTGAATAACATGCATAGGTAAAATATTATTATATCGGGTGGATTTAAAAAGCCAAATCATCGTCAAGGGATAAAACATGAGCATTTTGAGTAGTTGACACGAATTTCGATAAAATCATACCGAGTAAAAATTGGTGAGGAATTTTCCAGATGTAAATAATTTTATTTGGGAATAAGTGATAAAAATAAGTTAGTTAGTTGTACAGAGATAGGAATGCACGATTATGCTAAACTACCACGAAATAAAATCTAATAATAAAATCTAATCTACGCAAGTTTACCGGTAACGATTACTATATAAATATATATATATAGAACGGGGATATTGATGAAAGATTGTTAATTGTGATTGATTCGTACTAGGATTTAGGGTTGTGGATGAGTTGATTGATTAATGAATGGTTGTGAAATAGCTATTTAAATTAATGGGCGAAATAATAAAGAGATCTAAAATCTGAAGGATGTGTTTGATTATTTTTAGAATGCATATAAATGAGATACGAAGCAAGGACATTTTCGTGTTTTGGATTGAAGAATTTTTATTTTTCAGACATTTCAGATGTACTTACTTGCCTTCAAAAAGACGGATTGAAGAAAATATAAATTAAAATTTTTTGTGAGAATAAGTACATCGAAAAGAGTCGATATGTTCTGAAGTTTGTACTGGACTACGGGTAGTAAGCCGGAAGTCAGTTTTTTTGGTTAAAAGGTTTAGAAAAGAGAGGTTAGAGTTCTACTAAATGTTTAATTTAGTAAGCTCGGATTGGGCCTCCGTATCCGAGGGGTCCAGCAGCATAAGCGGGGGCAGCATGGACCTTAGCGATTGGAGCAGCATGGACCTTAGCGTGGACAGCTGGTGCGGATCGGTCAACGACGGCATTGAAACCGTGGACATCATCAGCGGTGTACGTAACGGTCCTAACTGACCCATCGGCTTCCACAAGGGAGTATTGACCTTGAACGAGATCTCCGTTTCGGGATTCCTGGTGGTTCTTTGAGTCTCCGGTTAATCCGTCTTGAACGGAATACCCGAAGTTGTACTAAAATTTGTAAAAAAAAGGAGGTTATTACTATTAAATTAATTTAAATTCGACATTTTCATAAATTAAACAGAATTTATAATCGGACTTTCTGAATCTGCACATTTTCGTTTTTTTGGATAATCCCCAAAACTGGGTAAAATAGGTTTTTCGGGGTTTTATCATTTAAATGGGCTTCAAGCGTTTGTATATGTGGCATATGATGCATCGTTTGTAATTTTATAGGAATATTATCCTTAACCTTTATATTCATATTTCCGAACCGTTTTTGCAATACAAAAATTCGACGGAATTAATTAGTGAAACCAACCTGTGGGTTGTAGTCGAATTCCTCGGCGACAACAGCTAAAAATGTAAACCATAATCAGTTTCGTTATAAAACCTGATAATTTTTTTCCCAATATCCAGGTCCTTTTCATATAAGATTTGCTTACCCTTGGCGACAACTGGACCAGCAGCGTAAGCCAATCCTGCGGGTGCGACGACTCCGGCGCTGGCAAAAGCAGCCAAAGCGACAACGATAGCGATCTACAAGATCAAAAGAAAATATTTTTATTCTGGGTAAAATAGCGGCCGTTTTTGGCGAATTCGGACAAAAAATTCCATGAATATTTCGATAGTAAGAACAGGAAGAAAGCATTGGTATTATGAGCAAACCTTAGCAATCATGTTGAATATTTTCAGAGTAGGAATGAATAGGAAGTTCCAAGAAGGAGTGGTACTGAATGAGTGTGAAGAGCTTAGAAATAGACTTGTGCTTTTATACTACTTTGAATTTAGCCATTCCAGACTTTGCCTAATTTCATTTGTTGTATTCTTTAGCTGATATTAAAATCAAGATCGTTCTTCATGATAAAGCGTTTGTTTGAGGTCTGCAAATCGCGATAGTGAGGGTTGAATTGGCAAAGCCTTGTCAGACCTTTAGTTCACATCATTGCAAATGCATTCTGAATTGTGCTTCCAATACAAAAGGCACCACAACAAATGGAAAGGGCTCCACTCAAAGTCTCTTAAATAAATATACAAAAACTGATCCCTGCCTTATTATGATATGGAAATAAAAAATCAAGCTGACGTAATAGACAGATCGATTTTAATCAGAGTTTGTAGTTACTCATTATGAATATTAAACAAAGCAGTTAGATTTAGTTCCTAAATAAATGCCGCTTAGAAAGACCCCCAACTGACGCGTCCAAATGGTTTAAAATTAAGCCAATTCCACTTCCATTAAAGGATTTGCCGAATTCGACATCCGATCGCCAAACCTACGTAGTCATAATGTCTATTAGGATGTCAAGTTACTTGAACACATTGGACTTGGGATTATCGGCATCAATTAGTATGCAAATATTAGGAAGAATGAATTTATTGCATCATGCGTATGTCAATGTCATTAAGGGATACCTTCACAATAGATTGACATTGTAGTATGTGCCTGAAAATCAATTAATCGACATGAACGTGTCTATTCATCAAAGACCCATGATACCAACACATCTTGTTAATGAAAGATTACAAAATGTTACACGCATTCGTCCTCCAAACCCATGCATTTCAAACTGTTCAATTATGGTTCCAATGAAAGGGAAGTTTTATTTCAAAGCTATTTATGTGCATGTAGTTTGTCTTGTCAATGGGACAAGTTAAAAATAGAATGGAAATTAAGGATCATGTCCCATTCTTCTAGATGTTAGAAAATTATAAAATTGTTAGGGGTTTTATTATAGGAATTTGTGATTCCGTAAATCTTTGTATAGTTCCCTATTAGGGCTAGATATTTTTAACAGTAATCCTCAACTGTTTAACACGTAAGTATGGAACCTTGATTTTGAAATTACTTACTTTTAGTAATTGTTCATACTCAAGTAGTTCCTTCGGATTGTTTCATTATCAGGAATTAAGAAAGTCATTAGAGACTTGTCTAATTTTATTAGGAAGTTGATTGAGCTTATTGTTCTTCTCTAATAATAAATTAGCCTCGTTAAAGACAATGCAAAGCATCTGCATAAAGATATTTTGGATTATTGTCGTTTCCTATTATACGGATGAAGTTGAAAGGAGCAGGTAGAATAAAACATTACTTTAAAATGAGACGAGGGTTGAAGATGTTCGTTTAATGTAAACATTTTTTTTATAACCTTGAATTGACGAATCGATTTCGGGATTTTATTTTATTAACTACTAATGAAGGAAGATGATAAAATTACCGAATCGTGCTAAAATGATTGGGCTTCTACATGTTCGATATTTTATTTATCAATCAATTGAAGGCTTCTTCCTTAAATTTATTTTAAACAATAATATTTTAGTTATTTAAAAAAAACAACAATCTGTCTGTATCTTTAGATGTACAGTATGCATTTGGATTCTTGCATTTTGAATAAAATAAATAAAATAAAAGACATCCGAACACGGTCCCATTACCAAATACAATGTTGTAAATTATGAAATACATTCTCTCCGGAATAAGTTTGCACTTCCCATTCTTATCCCAAAAATTAAATCGAATAGCCAGACAAGTTTTAAAACTCGTCATTAAATCCTTGTTTAAAAGTATAAATTACCTTAAATTCAAATTCACTAAAACCGTACTTCTTTAAATAACTCCCCTTATTTAAAAGAATAAATTCCCATGGGGTAATATTTCATCATTTCCGACATGCTTGGCTGCTTGGGTCATATAGCTTATTATACCGCACCGTGAACCTGTGACGTGTGTTTCGATTACGACTTGTAACTAAAGTATTGCAAGAGCTAGAGATAAAATTTTAATTTTCAAAATATTAATTAAATACCCACTATGCTGCAGATACAATACACATTAAATTAAAAGCAATAGATAGCTGCCAAATTTTTTAAACGAACTAAATTAATGTCATGAGATGCAATATTTGGTTCATCCACGACAATAAGCGATAACAAAATCATGTAGTCTGATGTGCTCCATTCAGAGCTTCTGTTTTCATCACTCGGTGGATACGAATCGATATTCTTAGTTATGTCTCGAGGCAAAGGCGTTTACAAGTAAGATTACAGCAATTGTTGATTAAGTATGAAATAAGTTGGAGTGCATTGTCTGTTGGCTCCTATCGTTGTGATGTAAAATGCAGTGACTTTGTTCGTCTAATTTATTCGGGATTTTGCAATAGGGTTAAATGCACTTTGATATTTATATGCACTACAACTCGGGTTATCTGTTGCAAAATGAACTCTTTTCAACGTTCCAATTTATGACAGGTGTCACAATACATTTGCTGATACGATTCTCAATAAAATGAACGGATTGGAAAGGGTCGTATAAACCTGGAAACAGATTACTCGATAATGCTAATACCAAGACTGTTAATTTTATTAAACGAATGAAAAATAAATATCAGAGACATTTGATTTGTTGATGTGTGGATCATTAAAGCAATGCTACTATCCAACACGCTGTTTTTGTTGTTGTTTTTTGTTCCTGTCCATTATGACCTGATTTTTAGCTCATACGTTTTGTAAAAAATGAGTACCTTTTCTTGACCACCTTCCTTTAAATCTATTAAAATAAGTGTTACAGAAATATTTACTTCTTCAAAATTCGAGCACTTGGTCAATGCAGTGTCAACAATTTATTTTAATTGCCAGTGTTCAAATGTAGGTTCCCACACCCATCGATATAACGAAGCGAAGTTAAAATTCGTAGAGTTTATCGCAAAAAATTACGTCAAATCTGATGTTAGTTGAGTTGACTGCCTTGAATGGGATCTGATCTGAGCTGGGGTTTCACCATCAAGATCCAAACAACTGCCCTTTTAAAAGCTGTCATAAAATTCGCACCATGCGATTTACATACAAAATTCATCTTACAAAGGGATAATGTAATTCTTGTAACAAAGTTTACTCACGACAATATAAAATCTACATAGTGTGTATGCATACTGCACGGACCATTTTTTCTCAATCACGTTATTCCATTATGTTAAGTAATTCGTAGAAATCCATTTGGAAGATATATGACAATTAAGTAAAGTAGATTGCTGGCCACGATCATGGTCAGTTAGATTTTTTATAGGTGACATTTGTGGTTCAATGCTCAGTAATTGAGCTCTTTGGAACGACTTCAACTCAATTTACGTTTTTCTTGATGCAATTTCACGAGGAATTGGATCAGTGTGATCAAGTGTTATTCATTGGTTCAGAGGGCCTTCATTAAAAATCATTTTACAATTAGACGGCCATGTAGTAGGAACACTTCTCAGCTATCTAATTCAGATTGAGAAAAAAACGATGGCCATCAAAATCAAACTTTCAAATCATCCTTTATTTAGTAATCCTCTTTTGTATTTGACTTGCATAGCTGTTTCAGATTCTTGTTGCATGCGTTTAGAATTTATATATGGGTCTAGACAAGACATTGATCTCAATCGAATGTCAAAAATTGGACAATTAAAATCCTATAGTTATTGTGATAATTGGAGTACATATAGACGGACTTGTTTCTTGTTACAATAAGAGATCTTTTGATAATGAGAAATGTGTGTTTTCATTGTTGTTAATCTGACTTTGAATTTTATGCTTGAGGGAATTTACATGCTACTGACGATCTGCACGATGCGAATCAAAAAAATCAAAGTGATTGTACTTTTGCAATTGTGTTGTTGTTGACGAGATTTTTTAGTAATTTTCCATAAGTATACGCATTATCTGTACTTAAACACTTCATAATCTGGAAGAAATTCCATAATCAGATTTTAGTTAATAATACTAAAAATAAGAAACTCTGGGAAAATTGTCCAACAAAAATCCTACATTTTAGCTGCCTTTGAAACTACTGGAGAACTAATTAAGTAAATACAATAAGATTTCGGTGATATCAAATTGTAAGCTACGTGGATTTAAAAGGGATTCGACAGTTCATCCATCGCCCAATATGGATATTTCATTCGTTAAAAAATACATTCAAAATTAAGATGATTACTGTGTTTATCTATGCATAAATATATGATTGGAGTAATCAAATCATGCATCAGCATATGCATCCCCACAAAAAGGATTACAATGTTTAGGAAATCCTAGTAATTTAAAGATACTATGATAGGTCAGCATTGCAGATTGCAGTATTGTATTTTAAAAATGCAACTGCAATTACAAACTGATTGACAGTTGATAATGAGAATATGAATCTGAATGTTTGCTCCTACAATACTACCTACACAATATAAAACGATAAATCGTACTGCATTTCCTTCCATTAAAATAATTATTAAACTCATTGCCAGCCCATTGGAAGTTCTCACTGATAATGGTACTGCATTTCCACTCGTGTATTTAACCTCCAATATAAATCTCAGTCCCTTTTTATGGCTTCAGATTAAAGAAAACTGCCGAATCTGATTTAAATCGTGAGATACAATTTTAAACATTTAAGAGATTATGCTCATAAATATTTTAGAACGCTAAATATACGGGGTTAAAATTTTTATTTTAAAAATAAATATCTATCTTAATATTTCTTACTCTGTCTGTAACAAAATTTGCAATTTGCAAAATATGAATTTCTTAGCCAACTATTTTGAATGTTTTTCATAAATAGATTACACAATTAACAAATCATATGTAGCAGATTGTTCACAAATATTGGTGATTTAAGTTGTGATGAATATTTCTGTTTTATTAATCACCTGTCAATATTTTGTGGACTCAGAGAATGATGCGTGCATGGCAAAATAGTAATTTCGTGCCTAAAGCTCGTGACTAATAAATTAGCAGACACTAAATTGACGGGCCTTTATTTGCCTCATTTATTTTTTATATATCATTACTGTGATTTCAATTTTGCATCCAATTCAATCACATAAATAAAAATTGCATTTTAAAATAAATACTACCTACTCCTATATTATGATATGATGTCTTTCTAAGACCGAAATCTTGAATGAGATGAACAGAAATTGGGCGATCCCCGTACGTCTATTTGAATACCTTACATAACAGAACATGTAATCATTTTGGCTAAATTAAGACTTTGACCCATATAAATTACAACCCTTTCTCAACTCCTCTTCCCTTGGCAATTACAGAGACAATTTAATCCGTTGACAGTTGACATCCATTCATCCATTGTGTATTTAACCAATGTCTATATTTGAGGATTATTACGAGCAAAGATAATCCTATTGCGATACTCGTTGCCCAAAATAAAAATGTTGTAACTGAAAGGGAAACAATCTATTGGTTGGAACAGTAAAAATTTGTAATTAACTTTCTTGTTCCGGCCAGCAATTAGATACAATTAAAACTGTCAATGCTTCGTACACAGATATCTCAATGACAGTTCCAGGGATGATCAAAAATCACATCAACTAGCGACCTCAAAGTAAATGACTTTAAGGTCGTAAACCGTCGATAACAATTAGTCTTGGGTAATCCTTTGTCTCGTATGAACGAGGAAGACTGGCCTTCCTGTAGCCACAGGGCGTCCTCAGGAACCAGTCGAAAATCAAATGGATTTTTGAAACAAAAGCAGGTGAAGACGAGGCCAGTTAGATTTAATTTGTCAAGAGGAATCCCTGATTAAAATAGCTTTATTAAAACAGAATCTACAACGGAAATAATTCTCTTCAACCCCTGAATTTTAAAAATGTATTTTAATCATGTAATAACTTATTCATCTTTACATCCTCTAAGAATCATACTTGGAGTGAGTATTATTGGCACCAATACAATGAAAGGAAGACATTCAATTGTATTCATTTTCATTGCAAAATCTACAACTCATTATCGATACAGAGAGCCCTGCCAAGTGCGTTTCCTATGTATTTGGTAAATATTATTAACCCTATGTAGAAGCAGACTTACTGCAAAGAGGAGTCGCATAAATTAAAATTGCTACTAATTGCGCGGTTATCTTATTTTAAAGTTCCATCATCTTCCAATGAAGAATAAATACTATTGTTTTATCAAATCAATAAATCATAATTCCTATGTACAAGTGTGTAGTTATATTGTTAGGTTAGGCCACAGAGCAAGATTTGAATGACGAAAGGCGACGAGATAAATTTTAGGTCAAGATCACCAAGAGGAATCGAGAAGATGGTTGATTTATGGGCGATTTATGCAAACCTCTTGATCCTTATTCAGAATTAAGGAGATGTTTGAAAGTGCGTTGGCTTAAAGTTGTAATTTTTCGCAGTTTTTCCATATAAATGTTTTTCTCACTTAATAATAGAGACAAATTAAGGCGTTAAAAGTGTTGAGCTCGAAAACAAATTGGGATTGACCACCCGCTGACTCCGTTCTGGTTGCTTGTGGTTAAAGTTATGACCTGAAATATTACATTGAACCTAATGAGGGAAATTAATTCAATAAATTCCTAATTAAGATGCAAACCTTCGTTGTGCAAAAAATAAAAATAAAAGGTTAAATCATAGACATTCAAGTATTCAATTAATTCAGTATCTATTATTGTACTGTACGATCGTAAAATAATTTTGACGGTCGCATACTTTATTTAACTGTTACGAATGTTACAATGCAATTTTTATGTATGGTTTTTTCATTTACTACCGTTACCGTTCCATGTTCAGAGGATTTAAACAAAAACATTACTCGTAATTGGCTGGATATCCACTCGGGTTTAAAAAAAAAATAGGAAAATAAATAGCATATCCGAAATAACTCCTCCAATTTAAAGCTTAAATTGCTTATAAAGTAACACAATTTAAGTCATTTAAAGTTTAACCTGTTGGCTATAACCTGTTCTTTTAAAGCTAAATAGAACACAAAGATTTGCTTACTCCCTACAGCGTCGTCGAAAACCAAGCTCCAGATTCCCAACACATGTATTGTCATGAATTTACATCTAAAAGTTGGACTGGGTTGAGAACGATTAAAAAATGATAAATGAACTTCCCTTGAGGGACGCGATTCTCGTGAATCTGTGCTAATGCTCACATTTCATGAAACATAATTGGCCATAATTACCACTTGAATTTATTTAATTATACCCCACATACATTAATTAGCCATACACTATATATGCAATTATATTATGCAAAATATCATGCTTGATCTTGAGTTATTTTGCTCGATTTTTACAAAATAAATGGAGTAATTGATTACTACTGAAATAATTATTAATAAGTTTGTAAATTGCTTTAAAATTAACATACACTTACGGCTGATTTTAATGAACAGAATAAAATAGTAAATAGCTACTGGTGACTAGTAAATTATTAAACTATTGTAATACTACAATGTAAATCAACGACTCCATGCTGGTAGATGCTGAAAGTATCCATAATGGGGTTGGCTTCATTGGCGAATGCCGAATTGCCGATAGACTCACTTAATGATTGCGTAACTCTGTTTAATAATTAATAATATATCATTTCGCTCCCATGTGCTATGTCGCATAATTTATATTTTTAATTTGTGGGCATTGTGAATGGATATTACATCGAATATTGGGACATTATGTATTGATCTGCCTGAAATAGAAAATCTATTTCAATATTGCATATTTCCAATTGATTAGATTCTAATCTCCGTCATCCTACTCATCAATATCTTCGTTACTGCCATCATCCTTAAAAGTTACTACAAAAGCATTGACCTATTAAATTTAAAATTCTGGTCAGTGCATAATAATTGTTGTATTGTCTGTGAGCATTTTATATAGTCGCCAGACGATAATAGGCTTCATGTATCGGTTTCCCTTGCAATTTTTTTTATTTTGATCTAAACTTTAATCGAAAAGAATGGCTGAGATTCCTATTACTGTGTGGCATAGTCAAAATATTGACCATGATTCCTAATCATATCTGATGGCAGTATATGCTATGATCTGTTTTTAGTGCATTTTTTAAGGAATTTATGGTATTTTCGAAATTTAACTGCTAATTTAAATGGTCTATGAACTTAAAATAATAACTTCCGATTCCCTTCCCACAGATAAGACTAATAAACCTAATTCTCAGAGTTAAACTTTAAAACTTCGTATAATTACTTAAAACAAAGCGACCGTAAAAGTCTGAAGGTTTTGGTCGTGGATTTTTGCCAAACTGTGTACAGGAATTATTTAAGGCCTATTATGATTAACAATAAAGATCAGATAAGCCTCAGTTTTCATGCGTTTCCATTATAATTTTTTGTCTTAAATGGAATGCAACCCTTGTGGCTTGTATGTAGCTGAATTTATTCGTTGAAAAGGACAATGAGCGTCCCTGCTTTGTTGATGGGCAAGGTACTCTCATCATTCCCATGATACGCTGTAACTTTGTAATATGTTTTGTATCCATTATACGTATTTTGTTTTATATGCAAATTACTTTTCAATATTGATTACATGACTGTCTCGTACCGTAATATGGGAAAGGAACAAGGTAACTTGGATTGCTGATATTTACTATTTACTTTTACAACAATATGAAGGGTTGAACTGAAGGGTGGAGGAGGCGATTATATTATAGTTCTTATTATCGAGCAATCTACCTTCGTGTGTCAATCCAGCTATAAATACGAACGGATCTTGAGCGAAGTATCATTCAACTGCTCAATCAGCTTTTGTAAACAACTACAACAAATATTCGAAGTGAGGAGGCAACTCTACAAATTTCCAACATGATCAAGGTATATTTTTATCAGGGTATTATCGAGAATTTAGTTTCTCGGTTTCTCCGATTTTTTAAAGTTTTTTAACCTAGAATATTTGGAAAATTAAATAAAATCTTTTTTAACTTAAGGCTGTCGTTATCTGTGCCCTTTTCGGGATCGCCCACTCCGGCGTCGTTGCTCCAGCGTACCATGCTGGACCAGCTTACGCTGCCGCACCCGTCGCATACGCTGCCCCAGTTGCTTACAAAGCCGCCCCCGTTCTTGCGAAAACCGTTGTCGCTGCTGCCCCTGAGCCATATGACGCTCACCCACAATACAACTACGGATACAGCGTCCAAGACGGTTTGACCGGAGACTCCAAGACCGCTTCCGAGACCCGAGATGGAGATGTCGTCCAAGGTCAATACTCCCTTGTTGAACCCGATGGTGCCGTGCGAACGGTGACCTACACCGCTGACCCCGTCCACGGTAATTACTACCAAGCCAATTTCACTTTAAATAGTGAGCAATTCGTTGTTAATTAAAACCAATTTAATTTTCCTAAAAAGGATTCAATGCCGTCGTTGACCGATCTGCCCCCGCCGTGGTGAAGAAAGTCCACGCTGCTCCAGTTGCTTACGCCCACGCTCCAGTCGTCGCCAAGGTCGCCCATGCTGCGCCAGTGGCTTATGCCCACGCTCCAGTAGCCTACGCTGCTGGACCAGCTATTGCCAAGGTCCACGCTGCTCCCCTCGGATTCGCTGCCGGCCCAGCTGTCTACCACCACTAAATAATTAACAGAGGATCTATTAAGTTATTTATTTAAATCCGCCAGTTCTTCAACCTCTATATTCTTCTGTCTCTGTACTACTCAATCGATCAGTCTGTCTTTAACTATTTCTCCCGGACCCGTTTCGGATTAATCTGTGACCATTCTGTGAAACCTACTTCCCGAGTTCTACCTTGTCAGCTTTCTGTGATACTACAGAAATGCTCTGAACTGTCGACACCTTCTACCTGAAGTCAAGATTCTGTCCAGTTTCTCTCCTATTTTCTTTCTCCGCTTCACCTGAAATTCAATAAAGAGTATCAGTAAATCGAAACAAACTTCAAATTTTTGTTTGCATAATTGGTTTACGTCACCAACTCGGCAACTCATTCAAACTTAATTAAAGCTCAGACGATTTTCTACAACCGTATAACTCGTAAATGTACAGATGTACCGAAGGTGTTCAGTTTTTGTAATTATCTACACATTACAGAGCACAGAGCATTGTCAACATGAAAAATGTGTTTTGGAATGTCCAAAATACATTTATTAAAAAAAAATCTTAAATTGCCCAAACCATAGAGCAATATTACCTTTGCCATTTGAAAGTACTTGATCATAGCTTTCGAACGACGTATTACACATGTATGTTCGTAATTTCACCTCTTGGGCCCCTCCTCCCAGGTTAGGGGGGTGACCCCACCCCCTAATATTATGCACATTTTAATAGCCTTGACAATACTTTTCCATCGATGTATCACACATGGGGTATACTATTTTTAATGTTGAACTTTAACCTTATCCCTTTAACACGGGAGGCAAATGGGAACGTATTTTTATAGGGACGCGAAAGATAGGAACGCTTTTGTAAAGGGCGCATTTTTGTAAGGGACGCTTTTTGTTATGACGCTAATAATGGAACGCTTTGTGGTATGGTATGGTGGGATGGTTTTCTTCTCATACCAAACTGAACTTACAAAATACGACAATCGAATGATTTAAACAAAGCTTAATTTTTGTAACAATAAATAATTATGACACCTTACAATTCCTATGTTGTGTGTCGACGAAAACGTAGACTTTTCCTTCAAAAGTCAATATTACGCTTTTCCAAAGCAGTTTGATTTAATGACAAATCTCACGTTTATAACGTTTATCAATAAAGGCTACCTGTAGGCTAACACGGAAATCGCATGCGTAAGTTAAATTAGTAAAGTTTTGAATTTGATAAGGTTTACAACGTGTTTCCACTTCATTGTCCTTTGGCTTATGAAGGTTGCCCCTACAAGGAGCATGCAGTCCGTGTTTTCGATTACGTTTTCGAAATCTTAGAGGATTTTAAAGGCAAATATTCATGATTCATAAAGTATTTTTATCCAGTCATTCATTGTCCCAAGAATAGCATTTCATGTAGCATTTTATGACCATCAATATCTTGGGTAAATCCAAAAATCGATATGACATGTAGTAACTTTGACCACCCGTCGTCTTCCTCAATATAGTACAAGGGTCGACGTATTTTTTGAATTATTAAAACTACGGGACGGGACAGGAAGAGAGATTGAAAAAAACTCAATACTAATTCAAATTGAGTTTACAATCCCGCCATCAACGTTAATAACGTAAATAACGTTAATATCTCAATAACTACCTTCCCCTGGAATAAGCAAACCCCGCGAATCTTTCAGTTCAAAAATAAATAAATTAACCGTATTACAAATTATTTCGTCTTCCAACAAACTCAATGCACAATGAAAATAATAATTTTGACAACATACATATTTCGATTTAAAAATTCAGGCAACACTTTAGCATCTTTGGATTTAATAACATAATGTTAACATTGCTCCTGAATCCCTAATTCAAAATAATTCACCATCCTAAGTATTCAATCTAAATGGAAACGTACCGAAAACGCCAACGAAATCAATTTTGGCCACTATTTAATACCAGAGTGCAGGGGCAGTGTGGTGGAGATATATCTATCTACTCATAACTATATACGAATGTAGATATAATAAGGGTACTGAACCCTTATTATTCATGTCTTATCGCCCGTACTATTGAATAAACTCAATAGTACTGTCCAAGCTCAAAATCCACAAGGACTACAACAATCTGACGGATCTACTATGCTAATCCCTATTAGCATGAAGTGACCCGTCCTCAATTCTTCAGTTCATCTACCTTCACCTTGGACTCCTCCAGTCTTCGAGTTTAGTGTCTAGACTAATATTTATGTTTCCTATAAATAGGAGTGAAGAAGTGTTCAACGATTATTCCTTACTTGGTCTCAGTCTCCTACGGACCCTGTCCTGTACGACTCCTTGAGTCTTCACTTAATTCTAGTTGTTCTATTTATCTTAAGTTACCCCATACTTAATATTCTTTAGTATTATTCTTTGTATGCCGTTTTGAGACATTATTAAACGAATCTCAAGTTTCCATTATTATCAATACATGTTGTGTTACCGATACTCACTTATTGATTAGTTTGGTCTCTTTCACCCTCCGAGTTAGGATTCGAAAAGTCGTAAGATTCATAAATATTCATACATCCTTGACTCATAAACGAATGATCAAGTCTCTCATACCTTTTCCTAACATTCCATACCACAGGAAAAATCAGATGCGGGGTAAAGGTCACTGAAAAGAGCCCTATTGACCAAGGAAACTGAAACCTACAGGCAATAGCTTTTCCAAACTTTTACCTCTCGTGTATCAAATTCCCCCAGGTGGTAGAAGCGGGACGACCGTGGCTCTACCGGCTTTTTACCTCTCATTGCCAACACCTGCCTCCTGTTGCATTTCCCCAAACTAGCCTTTTTCCGAAATTTCAAATCTTCCAGTGCTCTGGTAATTGTAAATGTTACGGAGAACATCTCGACATTCACCAAACAAGTTCCAAGTGACAAGGTGTTCCTAATCGACTTTGGAATCACATCTCTACATCGAATTGGATTGGATTTTGGTGGATTCCGTGTAAGTTCCCTATCTAGCCTTTTAACTCCCCCCACACACACTTTTAAAAACACCACTCTCCTTTCAAAATGTCGGGAAGCGGAAACGGGAGTAGCGCGAATAACGCCCCACCAGTGAATATTGGTAACGTGAACAACGTTCCTCCCCCTGTTCCTCCCCCAGTTGCGAACCCTAACCTGCACCATCCCTATGAGAATCAAGGAAACAATCATCGTCCCTATCGACCTCCTACTTTCAAAATTTTATCATATCTTCGAAGATACGATGGAAAATCCGACGCTCGCGAGTTCATGAGCCGACTCGAAACTGACGTTGTTGAGTACGGAATTGAAACGCAGTGGTTGATTCAAAACTTGGATCGTATATTAGACGATGATGCCAAGGCTTGGTATACAGCTCAGTGGCCGTCAATTTCTGCGAAACTAAACGATTTGGCTCCCTACGACTTATGGGAAGAAGTAAAATTGGCATTTCTCCAATTTTTCGATTCTGAGTCTAGAGAGACTTACCATCGACAGCGCAATAAGTCGCTGAAGTTCCAGTTTGGAGACGATCCTCAAGCTTACGTAACGGCTAAACTTGAAATCCTCAGGTACATTGATAAAACAATGTCTGAGAGGCGAAAGGTCATCAAATTGAAGGAGGGATTACCCTCAGAACTATTCCTCTCGTTATCAGTAGTACCGATCCCCACTTCGCAAGAGTTTTTAAGTGTTCTTAACAGTTATTCGGAAGCTTATGAGAAAACTCATGGCTCGAGTCGAAAAACTCCTCGATCCGACAAATCTAGCTCTACATTATATTCCGCCCCAATGTTACTTGAAAACAACACTAGACAACCCCAAACTAGCAACTTTCGTAATTCCAGTAATCCGATTATTTGCAACTACTGTCACAAACCGCATCACATTCGACGAGAATGTCGAGGTCGACAAATAGACGAATCCAAAGGAATTTACATTCCCAGCCGACCTCCCCTTGAACAATCGCAGCCCGGACAAATTCCTTCTAACAATTACTCGAACACAGCCCGAAACCAAGCTAACAATATCCCCCAACCCAATCAATATGACCCTGCCCCTCGGCAATCGGGTGCGGCTGGAATCACAACTGGTCAACCCATGCATCCGTACCAATTCCAACAAACAGTAAATCCGAATAACCCTAGTCATCAAATGTTACAAGGGTTTGACATGTCAGTGTACCAAGACATGTCTCGGGATGAACTTTTAAACCAATTGTCCCAAATTCCAAAAAACTAAAGAGCCTGGAGAGGCGAGACCTTCAGGCTAATTCTACTCCCAATTCTCAAAATATGAACTCGCAATCACACCGTTGGCCCCCTGTTTCGAATCAACGTGGTGCCCGACATCCGAATGATCTCTTAGGTCGTACACATATCGAAAGCCAAACCGGCTTAGCAAATTCTCCTATTCCCAGTCCATACGAGGCTCGGCGATATGGTGACGAATCCCACAGAAATTCTCCTACTCCCAGTCCAATCGAGACTCGGCCACGTAGCGACGAATCACACAGAAATTCTCCTACTCCCAGTCCAATCGAGACTCGGCGACGTAGCGACGAATCACACAGAAATTCTCCTACTCCCGGTCCAATCGAGACGCGGCGACGTAGCGACGAATCACACAGAAATTCTCCTACTCCCGGTCCAATCGAGACGCGGCGACGTAGCGACGAATCACACAGAAATTCTCCTACTCCCAGTACAATCGAGACTCGGCGACGTAGCGACGAATCACGCAGAAATTCTCCTACTCCCGGTACAATCGAGACCCGGCTACGTAGCGACGAATCACACAGAAATTCTCCTACTCCCAGTCCAATCGAGACTCGGCGACGTAGCGACGAATCACACAGAAATTCTCCTACCCCCGGTCCAATCGAGACGCGGCGACGTAGCGACGAATCACACCGAAATTCTCCTACCCCCAGTCCAATCGAGACTCGGCGACGTAGCGACGAATCACACAGTTCGAAACTGTTCCTCTCCAGTTACAATCATCTCGAATCTCCTTCGAATGATTTCTCCGTAGTACATAGATTGTCCCCTGTAAAAAATAAAGAATTACTACGGGTATTACAAAATGCCAGTTCAGACGAAGAATCCGATACAGGTGCAACCGTAAACTCGATTCCTTGCACAGTTATTAATGGCGATATTTTTCCCTGCAGGTTTAGGACTGGCAGCGAAAAACGGCCCTCATTCCTACTGCCCGTGAAGGTCGGCGACCACACTTTGAGAGCCCTTGTAGACACTGGAGCTACAATTTCGGTCATTAAATCTGGAAAGTTGGAATTTCTGACTAATTCTGTTGTCCATCGAGTTACTGCTGCTGCTCCTTTCCACATCAATTTATCTATTGGTAAGGAGAGTAAACCGATTGCCTGCAATAAGGTTGAATTAGTAATTGAAATCGATAATTACAAACTCTTATGGCAGTTTTACGAAATTAATGATCTTTCATGCGAAATGATTATAGGTCTTGATTTCTTAGATAGTTACAAAATTCTGATCGACTGTGCTAACCGGAAGCTGATTCCGCGGATCAAATTGGAAAACGAATTACCCAACCAGTCAACTCCCGACAGACAAGAATCAGGTGAGAAAAACTTGATTTCTGAAGATTGTAAAGCCGTTCCGAAAAGCCTCTCTTTTGATGGTCTCACCTCTGAAATAACATCAGCCGGGCCTGAGACTATACAAATGAAGCAGAATAGAAAAGGTACGCCCCTACGTCCGAGAAAAGAAGGTTTCAACGTATATAATTACAGAAACATTATTCTACCTCCTCATTGTATGAAACGAGTTCCAATCTTTGTAAACAATGAACTCTCCACTGATATCGAAATCAGCCCTCGCACTAATCTTGAACACTCAAAACGTATTGCAATTGGAAAGTCAATTGTCTCTCTTCTGAAGGGAAGAGGTTGTGCTTACATTGCAAATTTGACAGCCCGACCCGTGAAACTTCTCCGAAATTGGTCAATTGGTACGTTCGACATATTCGAAGATTCGCAAATAATGTGCAATCTTGACCAACTCGACGAAATCAAAACCGAGCTGTTGAACACCCTCGATGACAAAGACATGCCCGTAAAATCAGCAAACCTGACCGGTCCTCCAAATGTCGACGGTCGTCATTATCCTAATCCAATACTTGATCAAATTAAGTTTGGAGATAGACTAGAGCCGGACCAAAAAATACATTTGAAAACACTAATTGAAAAATATTCGAATATTTTTAGTAAGCACCCATCCGATCTTGGATGTACTCATCTTACTGAACATAAAATCAACACTGGCGACGCTGTCCCCATTAAACAGCGACCTTACCGAGCTGCTGAAGCTGAACGGAAGGAAATAAAACGACAATGCGATGAGATGTTAGAACGAAAATTGATCGATTATTCAGTCTCTCCATGGGCCTCGCCGGTCGTTTTAATTAAAAAACCAAATGGAACATTTCGTTTTTGCTGTGATTATCGAAAATTGAATAACTGTACACGAAAAGACAGTTATCCTCTTTTGAGAATAGACGATGCTCTAGATCAGCTAAAGGGCTCTCAGTTCTTTTCGCTTGCTGACTGCAATCAGGCCTATTACCAAGTTCAAGTTTCCCCCGAGGACAAAGAAAAAACAGCGTTTGTTACACCCGATGGGCTGTTTCACTGGAATGTGATGCCATTCGGACTATGCAATGCTGTAGCAACCTTTCAACGCTTGGTCGATACCATATTAGGTCGAATTAAATGGTCCTTTGCGTTGGTATATTTAGACGATTTGGTAGTTTTTAGTCGAACTTTCACGGAACACTTGAGTCATCTAGAACTTGTGTTCCGGGCCTTATCAAACTCTGGGCTTAAACTTTCTCCTCAAAAATGTACTTTTGCAGATTCGAAATTGCTATTCCTTGGACATATAGTGTCCGCCAATGGAATTGAAGTAAATCCAGCAACTGTCAAAGCGGTTGAACAATTCCCAACTCCTACTAATCTCACTAAGGTTCAATCCTTTGTCTCCCTTTGTTCTTATTATAGAAGGTTTATTCAAAACTTTTCAAAAATTGCGAAACCACTTACACAATTGTCTGAGAAAGGCCGACCTTTCATTTGGGATGATAATTGTGAAATGGCATTTCAAACTTTAAAAAACAAATTGCTTTCCCCTCCTATATTAGGTTATCCGGATGATCATTCCCCAACACAAATTCACACCGATGCTTGCTCCTATGGACTTGGGGCAACATTAGTTCAAATCCAAGATAAGAAGGAGCGAGTCATAGGGTATTGTTCCCGTGCGCTTAATAACCATGAATCGAATTATTCCGTATCCGAACAAGAATGTCTCGCCGTAGTTTACGCCATTGAACATTTCCGACCATACCTTTATGGACGACGATTTACGGTGGTCACCGATCACCATTCTCTTTGCTATCTGTTGAATCTCAAGGACCCCAACGGTCGACTAGCCAGATGGGCCTTGAGGTTACAACCTTATGATTTCGAAATAGTTCACAAATCCGGAAAGAAGCATAATGATGCTGACGGTCTTTCTCGCAACCCTGTCGACCCCCCTGATCATAATGAAGACAGGTTCCTTTTCGAAGATAAATTGTGTATACTGCAACACCAGAAAATATTTAGTATGTGCCTTGCACTAAACAGCGATATTAGCATACTTCAACTCGAAGACAAACGACTAAAACCGATAATTGAGATTCTAATGGAGAGAACCCACACTCCCTTACCACTGCACACGGTTCTTAACGACAAATTTTCCGATTATTCCATTCGAAATGGAATACTTTACAAATCGAACGAAGATGAGAACGGAAGGCTCTGGCTACTTTGTATTCCAGCTAAAATGCGGAAAAGAGTCCTTGAAGAGGTCCACATTCAAACCCTTAACCACTTGGGCTTATTCAAAACGTACAGCCTATTGAAATCGAGATACTACTGGCCCAAAATGTACACACATACTCGTAGATATGTGCAAGGGTGTGATAAATGTCAATTTCACAACCGTCGAAATTTCAATACTCCGGGACCCCTTCAACCAGTAGCTCCTCCAGCCCAACCCTTTTTCCGTATTGGCATTGATTACCAAGGACCATTTCCACTGACCTCTCCGTATAAAAACTTGTACGTATTTGTTGTTGTCGACCATCTAACACGCTATGTTGAAGCTTGGCCAACTAAGTCTAACGACACAAATAGTGCGATAATGGCTCTCGAAAAGCACATTATTTTCAAACACTCATGTCCCCAAGAAATACTTGCTGATCGCGGCAGTAGTTTCACAAGTGACGGTTTCAGAGACTTCTGTTATCAGTACGGTATTAAGCTACTATTTACAGCAGCTTATAAACCCGACACTAACGGAGTGTGCGAACGCCATAATGATGTCATTAAAACCATTATTTCGAAAAAGGTGAATGAAAATCACAACAACTGGGATCAGCACATTCCTTCAGCTGTTTGGTCGATTAATATATCGACCCACCGAATTACCGGAAAATCCCCGTTTCTACTTCTGTATGGAAGAGAACCGTTTCTTCCAATCGATTCTAACAAACCCACACTTGGGGAAGTCATCGATGACCACGAACCCGTTGCTCGTCGAACGAGACAACAAGCAGCGTTAAGAACGGCGCGACGACAAACGATAGAGTATCAACGACAATGCAAAATCCGATTTGACATGAAACATAAACAGTACACTTTTGTACCAAAAGATAAGGTACTAATGGCTAATTTCCAATCTCTTCCAGGTAGAGTCCGAAAGTGGAATAAAAAGTGGATCGGGCCATTTATTGTAATCAAAGCTACGGGACCGAACAATTATCTCGTTGAAGACGCCAGATCAAATCGAAATTTGAAAAAATCTGTTCGAATCGTAAGTGTCCGACACTTAAAGCCCTATTATACCGAATTCTATTCGTCTACCGAAGACAGTCACATTTCAGATCTTGAATCTGATGTTGGAGATGAAGTGTCAGATTACTCAATTGACTCCAGTCAATCGGAAAAATCGTTTGGCTCATCGATTTCAATCAATTCTGCGCGAGTTGAGTCCCATCGAGGCTTACCTCTTACTAACAAAAATGAGACTTCTGAAGTTTCAAAATCCGTTAGCGATGATGTTGTAAATGAGAATCAAGAGGAAAATTCGACATCTTCATCCTCAAAGCAAATTTCTCATTCTGAACATCCCGTTTTGGGCCCAAGTTCAAGTGACCACAGTAGCAGCGTCGAGACTTTGACTTCTCCTGCCATAACTTCAGTTAGAAGAAGTACAAGAGAGGTTAAAGCTCCCGATCGCTATGACCCCTCGTTCTACTAGCTATTCCAACGAAGGAAAGCGCAACATGTACACAGCAATAGACTGTGTACTATTTCTAATATTTAATTAGGTTTTCACTTTTGATTTATATGTTTCTTATTTCGTAGCTTACAATGGATCCGGCCAAACAACCCTCGGTACTGACATTGGAAGAGGAAGACAAAATTCTAGAGCTAGAAGATATGGACTGCCAATCGTTTCATTCAGAATCTTCATCTTCAAGTTCTGCATCAGGAGACAAATCCCTGCCACCTTGTCCAACAAATTCGCCCGCCTCGGGAACAATTTCAGAAAGAAATCTTCACTCAAGTGATCACCTGGTACAACATGAACAGTCCGTATATCAATCGAAAGGATTGGAAGGGTTTGGATCTGTGTCCGCCAAAATTGGCACGACTCCATCGACGAACGGCTTCTCGAAAGTCCCACGATCTCCAGGCAGTAATGAAGCCGTGGCCAGCTCGGTTAAACCGTTCGTTACTGTTCCCGAAAACAGTATTCCTTTTCATGACTCCCCATATGCTAAACTTTCTTATGATGAATTATTTGAATCTTTTCGAGCAAGAATGTCATCAGATTCCCAGTCGACCCAAATTCCGTTGCTACCGACCCCTTTCGAGACAATTACTTCTAAATCAGTAAAAACCAAGTTACGTTTGACCCCCTCAATTGATTCCACTAATTCTGCCAATTCCTCGTTAGCCTTTAAACTTGGTGCTAGGAAACCCAATTTCCGAATTCCAATTAAACGTAAACCGCCCACTCCTTGCCATCATGACATTCCAAGTTTGATGGATTTAAACGCTAGTCTAAAATTATTGAAAACCGACCCTATCCAAAATGAAGATTTATCCGCTAAGATGCATGCCAAAGCACTTAAGGGAAAGATTCGACCAACCCCTACTTTGTCGAAACGACTTGCCGATAACCCCCCTGTCCACAACTCCAAATGGATACCACGTTCTGATCCTCAGATACCAAGACGGTTCAAGCGAGATCCGACCCGAAATCGATTTCAAACCAAAACCCATCAGTTCCGAATTCATCATCAGGATGGATCTACTACTCCTCTCTGTTACCAGTGTAGCAAGCCTGGCCATGTACTTAGCCAATGCCCAAGCACTCCAATCCGATCTACTCATAACTGCGTACTTTGTAACCTTTTGACAAGTTCGTTTCCCATTTGTGACCGTTGTCGGTTCCCTTCAACTTGAATATATAGCTGCGGGACGCATCTTTCCAAAGCGGGGTCAGATGTGGTGGAGATATATCTATCTACTCATAACTATATACGAATGTAGATATAATAAGGGTACTGAACCCTTATTATTCATGTCTTATCGCCCGTACTATTGAATAAACTCAATAGTACTGTCCAAGCTCAAAATCCACAAGGACTACAACAATCTGACGGATCTACTATGCTAATCCCTATTAGCATGAAGTGACCCGTCCTCAATTCTTCAGTTCATCTACCTTCACCTTGGACTCCTCCAGTCTTCGAGTTTAGTGTCTAGACTAATATTTATGTTTCCTATAAATAGGAGTGAAGAAGTGTTCAACGATTATTCCTTACTTGGTCTCAGTCTCCTACGGACCCTGTCCTGTACGACTCCTTGAGTCTTCACTTAATTCTAGTTGTTCTATTTATCTTAAGTTACCCCATACTTAATATTCTTTAGTATTATTCTTTGTATGCCGTTTTGAGACATTATTAAACGAATCTCAAGTTTCCATTATTATCAATACATGTTGTGTTACCGATACTCACTTATTGATTAGTTTGGTCTCTTTCACCCTCCGAGTTAGGATTCGAAAAGTCGTAAGATTCATAAATATTCATACATCCTTGACTCATAAACGAATGATCAAGTCTCTCATACCTTTTCCTAACATTCCATACCACAGGAGGTAGGTAAACCGCTTAACGATATACTGATTGAGTGTAAGATACGAACAGTTTAAAAAAAAGTCATTGTTAAATTCTAACATTCAAACCCCATATTTGCGTCCAGTTTCTAGAAGTTATCTCGATAACGCATAAGAGCTATAAAAACGAATTTGAATCTCTCAATAAAATTTGAACAATCAAAATGCGTCATATTTTTATTAACGTTTAAAGCATCATAAAATGAGAAGAAACCTTATTTTTACCCGATTTTCGGGATTTATCTTATAAACTCTTCAAGTATGGACGGCTTTTTTTATTGCAGATTTGGAATTAACGCAAAATTTGCGACTTTGTGTATAATATATATACGGATTGAAAACACATTATAATACGGGTCCACAAGTAAGTCATTTAACAGATACATATTCTTTATTAACCAAAGCTAACATGACTTAATGATTAAACAATTAATAAACAATTTAATAATTCATTTGTTTGACATATTTTAATTGTTTTTGACTTATCCGTTTCTTGGCTTTGATATGCTTAGCTATGGACAAAATCATTATTTCGTAGGGACATTCCACCGTTCCCTATGGTTAAAATCTTCCAATTTTATTTCAGTATCCTTCAAGGATATTGATAGAATAATGCTGAAATATAAGCGACACAATCCCACCTAAGGAAGAGATCCCATAGGTCGATAGTTTTTTAAGCATTCACACAATACATTATACCTTCTTTCTGATACAATATTCCCGAATAATGCCCATGAATGTATTGCATGCATGCATAATAATTAATTAGTCAAGTCAAAACCCTTTGAGTTCCTTCCGTTTATGCTCTAACTCTCGAAACGCTTGGATATTTTGAATTCTTTTTCGCGAAATCATTTGTGACTTTCTCACGGGCGGGGGTTGAGTTCGTCTGAGCAACGCATAGATCAAGGGTTATTTCCACCTCTTTAATCTCTACCAATTAGTTTAATTAGTGTTAATTTTTATTTGTTAAGCGTTTGATAGACTAGGTGAGATTCTGAAAAAGATCAGAATTAAATATTTGATGTCGGTTTGATTAATGAAATGATCCCTTATAAATTGTTTAAACGCTACATCGTTACCTTTGGGGTAAATTGCGGTTTACAATTATTGAAAGCCCCCTATTTAATCGGTTTATCTCAGTAAACCGATTAAATCAATTCAGATCACAACTTAAACTGAGTTTAAACCGAAAATTTAAACCAAGTCCAATTTGAGACTGGTTTAAACCCAATCGGCTGAATTGAGTCATAAACTCAATTCAGCGCCCTTTTTAAGCCCAGCGATCATCCTAAAAAAGTAATCCTACTCCAGACCAGTCATAAGTGCGGATAGTTGTAATTGAACTAAAATTGATAATGAAATTACCTCTAAAGATTTCAGTTCAGAACAAAAACAAAACAATTAAAATTAAGACAGTTCAGCAGAAAACAAGAAATATTGATTATGTGTGATTTTAAAAACTCGAGTCAAGACCATAATTGAGTGACGACCGAGTTGATGGCAGTTCCCATCTTAGTCCCACCAAGACATCGAATTTATAAAACCCGAAAGACATTTGAAAGGATCAGTGACAGCGAAATCCGAAAACATTGTGGATTGCCTATTGAATTATACGAACCGATTTAAGGGAAAACTAATCAGTCTATTCCTTTGGACACGAAAGTGCTAACGTTTTTAAGACAATTGCGTTCAGGGTCGTTTCAGTGGATGGTCGGAGGGGACTGCGGGATCTCTCAAGTTAGTGCTTCTAGAATAATCGAAGAGTGCTGTTATCATACATTAACTTTTGCTAACAAAGTAGTAGATTTCCCGACCGGAATTAAATAAAATCAAGCTTGATTTCTTCGAAATAGCCGGGATTCCTAATACAGTTGGCGTTGTGGATGGGACACACATCCCAATTTTGTCCCCAACCGAAAACGAACCTGTTTATTTGTGCCGAAAGCAGTATCATTCTATTAATTGTCAAGTTATCGCAACCAGAAAATACGATATATTGGATATAGTAGCAAACCGGTCGGGCAGAACTCACGATTCTTACATTTGGAACAATTGCAGCGCAAAACGGAGATTATATGACGGTGAATTTGGAAATTCACATTTACTAGGTACGTTAATATTATTTACAGCAAGTCAATTTAAATGGTCGTAAGGTCGTAACTTAACTTAATAGTCGTAACTCATTGAATATCTTGGATTACCTCGGCAGGGGATAGTGGATACGTCAATGAACCAAGAGTTCGAGCTCCTTACCGCTCAAGTACTACCGACCATCAAGAACTACGATTTAATCGAGCTTTAAAAAAAAACTAGAGGTTTGGTTGAACGAGCCATAGGAAACTGGAAGTGCCGGTTTCGTTCTATGGACAAGTAAGTCGAGTACTGTACCGTTGTATAATTTTTCTGTGTCATAACTTTATGTAAGAATGTAAATAATATTAGGACTGGAGGATTTAGCTGCCACAAGGTGAAAAAAGTTGCTAAACTAATCGTGAACCGTATAGTCATACACAATATTTGTTTAAATAACGAGACACCGGTGATTGAGAAGGACGTCGTTTTTAGGGACAACATCGTCATCCCCTTTATACAAGAAGAAACTGGAAACAGCTACCCTGGCGTGGAACGAGTTCAAGTTGGACAGCAAGATATTCGTGGAAACCTTGCTGCCCGGTTAGGTAGGGAAAATTATAAATAGTATGAAATTGATTGAGTTATGACCATGTTTTGAGTTAAGACCATTCTATTTTCAGCTTGAAGATTTGTGATGTAAAACGCCGACCCAATTTCTTGGAAGCTGAACTTGTCGCACTAGCTACTGCCATCAAGGACAACGACGACGTCATTTTCGGACGCTTTGAAGGAGAGGGTGTGTCAAGGATATCGAAATCAAAATCGTCTTTCCTTCCGATATATTTACTTTGTTGTAAACGGTTGGGGCAAAACTTTCCATCGGTATACTATATTATTATAAGGACATTAATATCTCTGTGACAATTGACTCGCCTGGTAAAATTCGTCCTCTATAGCATGTCTTCTATGAAAATTAATATACTATGTACAATGCTATAGACGAACAGTAATACCCGGCGAGTCAACCAGTAGAGAGGCTTTATTGTTTCTGAATTGTTGGACTTTCGTTGGTTTTAATTGTACCGATTTTTTTATTCGTAAATTAGCGTCATCCCCTACTTCTCTCAACCTTTACACCGTTACCGAGTTCCTGACAGTAAACATGGAGAACCAGTTCATCATTTCCATTCATTTCAAGCCATTTACAAAGCAACATATGTTCCGAAGTTTTAAGGTATCAAATTTATGGTAATTTAACCAACCGGAAATCGATATACTGTACGATATACTTTCTTTGCCGTTTCTTAAGATTACGAAACGCCCATGCTTATTTCAACGCTTGCTTCCAAATGAAAATCGATTCCGCCGATAATTTCAAAGTCCTCGGGAGGCCCAGGATTGTGTTAGGTGGTATAAATGGACAATTCGTAAGTATATATAATCTGCACTACGACTTTTGAATTTGAATTTTAAATCAGTCATAGTCATACATTTTGTGGTAGAATCACGCCCGAGAAACCGAGACGTTCTTGATCAAGGGAAAGGGAAGTCTTTGAAGGATGCAGCAGTTCTTAAAAATGCAAGTACTAAATTAAACGAGGAAGTCAAGCCGGATATAAATCCAGTCGAAGGTTCTGTAGAATACCGGAAGCTACTCACACAGTCTGTTATGGTAAAAAATAAAGCAATTATCAACGGACTTCCTGACTCTCCTCTAGACTTTGTTTTGGGAATCGTTGGAACCTTATCGAAGTCGGAGTTCCAATTGAGATACAAAAGCATTCAGAGGAACGTAACTTCCGGAAAACAAACGTTCGAGAAGAATGAGGAGATGTGGCCGATTCATAAACCGGTTTTGAAACTCGAGTCCGTTCCTCAAGTTTCCGGAACGGCGGAATACATCAACGAAATTCGAATACGAGAACGAAAACTCTTTGGGGCGTTTGTCCTCAGTACCGTCCCCAAAGCTAACATCCTAAGCATTGATCCTTCTGAGGCTTTGGTTAGTAAAAGCAAAGTCTTAGCTATGAAATTGAATGAATGAATCTGCAAAGAATGGTTAAGAATAAACTAATTTTTTATATTTTCAGAAACTCCCAGGAGTGGTCCGATTCATCAAGGCAAGTGATATTCCGGGAGAAAATAATTACATGCTCGGAGATAGAACTACTGATGAGGGTATAATACAAGTATAAATAATTTTAATTGTTATAGTTGATGGATGTTTTATAAGTTGCAATTGTTGGATATTAACACAGATATTCGCCAAGGACAATGTATAATATGCGGGTCAGTCCGTGGGGCTAATTCTCGCTGAGAACCAAGACATTGCGTTTTTGGCATCTAAGAAAGTCAAAGTTGAGTACTGAAATGTAGAAAAGGCAGTTCTGACTGTTGAAGATGGGATTCGAGCAGCAAAAGCGAACGAAAGCTACGAAAAACTGTTCGCGACAACTGTTTGACAACTGGGCCAGGTTTTCCACATTGACATTGGACAGACGGATATACCGAATCTTAAAATGTCCCCACAATTACAAATCAAAGAAATATCCCCACTAAGGGGGTGTGGTTGTCAAAAATCCCCACTTTTCCAAATGTCCCTACTCGTCGTCCAAAAAAGGCGTCAAGGGTAGCCAAATTCCAAATGTCCCCACTTTTTTTCCCAAAATGTCCCTACTCGTCTTTAAAAAAAAGGCGTCAAGGGTAGCGAAATTCCAAATGTCCCTACTTTTTTTTCCAAAATGTCCCTACTTTCCTTTCGAAAAATAGGCGTCAAGGGTAGCGAAATTCCAAATGTCCCCACTTTTTTTCCCCAAAATGTCCCTACTCGTCTTTCAAAAAAAGGCGTCAAGGGTGGGGATATTTTGTTTTTTATTTTGTAAAAAGTATATTTTGTAAAAAGTGGGGATATTTTGAAATTCTAGGACTTTTGGAGAAAAGTGGGAACATTTGTAATTTCGCCACCCTTGATGCCTATTTTTTGAAGGAAAAGTGGGGATTTCAGAGAGAAAAATAGGGCGCCGCTCGCAGGGACATATATGTTTGCTCGCGGGGAGAAATTTTTGAAAAAAGTGGGGATATTTTGAAATTCTAAGTTTTTCTGGGGACTTTTGGGAAAAAGTGGGGACATTTGGAATTTCGCTACCCTTGACGCCTATTTTTTGAAGGAAAAGTAGGGATTTCAGAGAGAAAAATAGGGCGCCGCTCGCAGGGACATTTATGTTTGCTCGCGGGGAGAAAGTTTTGAAAAAATTGGGGATATTTTGAAATTCTAAATTTTTCTGGGGACTTTTGGGTAAAAGTGGGGAGATTTGTCATTTCGCTACCCTTGACGCCTATTGTTTGTAAGGAATGTGGGGATTTCAGAGAGAAAAATAGGGCGCCGCTCGCAGGGACATTTATGTTTGCTCGCGGGGAGAAATTTTTGAAAAAAGTGGGGATATTTTGAAATTCTAAATTTTTCTGGGTACTTTTGGGTAAAAGTAGGGAGATTTGTAATTTCGCTACCCTTGACGCCTATTTTTTGTAAGGAAAGTGGGGATTTCCGAGAGAAAAATAGGGCGCTGCTCGCGGGGACATTTATGTTTGCTCGCGGGGAGTTTACGAAAAAATCGGGGATATTTTGAAATTTTACATATTTTCTGACAAGTTTTGAACAAGGTGGGAATATTGTAAATTGAAAAATATGTGTATGTATCTCTTCAATTAATTGTAACTGCACCCTACGCTTGACCAAGGATACATCAACGTTAAACTGAGGAAATTAAAGTACTTGTCAATGTGTGCCATGTGTTTGTAATAGCCAAGTCGTGCCTATAATAATGAAGACAAAGTATTTGTAATTTCTCCACAATATCCATAAACAAACTTTCTCGAATTGTCCCCACGATTTAAATATTTTGATCTTCGATTACAAGAGAATATCCCCACAAATCAATTAAATGTCCCCACTTTTTTTTCCAAAATGTCCCTACTCGCCTTTCAAAAAATAGGCGTCAAGGGTAGCGAAATTCCAAATGTCCCCACTTTTTTTTCCAAAATGTCCCTACTCGCCTTTCAAAAAATAGGCGTCAAGGGTAGCGAAATTCCAAATGTCCCCACTTTTTTTCCGAAATGTCCCCACGAGCGAAAGGGGGTGTGGTTTTGGACCAAATGTCCCCACGAGCCGTGCTCGCGCATATTCGGCACACCCGTGGACAGATCGAAGGGGCAATGATCATGGGATTGGGTCACTCACTGGACAACCGAGAAACTCATCTATGATGAGAAAACGGGTCAACTTCTTAATAACGGCACTTGGGTAATAAAACCTTATTTTATTTATTATTTATAAACTCAATATTTATAAATTCATTCTTCATGTCTTTTAGCTGTACAAGCCCCCACTTTCCAAGGACATCCCAGAAGACATGAGAATCACGCTCTTAAAAATGCCACAAATCCGCTAGCATTTCAAAATTAAAAGCTGAACAAAGAAATGTAAAATGTAGTTATACAATTACGATTACTTGGTTTTATGATGAAGACGTTGTAGAATTTCTAACGATGAACATCATACAAACTCACCATCTTTCTATCGCGTTACTTATATACTTCTATGACGTGCAGTGATGAAAAGTTGAGTTAGATTAATTTAAATTTTCATTTAATTGAATTACGAATTGATGATTACGAAGGATAATAAAAATCAAAACAAATAACGCATTAATTTGAATTTACCGGATGATGGTCGCGATATTCAGTTCGAGTTAAAAATTAATCTTGGTTTAAGTATAATCTAAAGTTAAGCTGATCCATTTAGGGGCTCTGAATTGACATTGGATTTTGGCTTAATCCTAGTTTATCTTTTGATTAGCTTAGCTCATACTTAATCCAAGGGCTCTGGATCGGGCCCCTGGAGTTAAATTTTAAATCAACTTAAAAACGGGACTCTACTGTATATTAGGTGTGTAGATATGATGTTTTCATATTATATTTAAATGGCATTAAAAATAACAACTAGACCGACATGTCTACAGACTGGTTAGTCTAGTATGAATTCATGATAAGGGGTCTAGTTTAAAGGGTTCCAATCTTTATCCATGACAAGGATGCATCATCTTATTAGGACAATGATGAATATATTTGATCAGACATTGGGTTGCGTAATAGCTCAAGGGTGGAGAGGTGACTATTTACTACACATTTATTATAAATATTAACAATATCGTATTCTTTACACTGCGAATGTTGCCATCCAATCTACCTTGTTCCTTTGTCAATCTAGCTATAAATACGGACGGATCTTGACCGTATAGTATCATTCAACTGCTCAATCAGCTTTTGTAAACAACTAAAGTATTCTACTACCGAGGCATCTCTTCAAAGCTCAAATATGATCAAGGTAACATTTACAAGCTCTTATTGTCAATAGTGTTTTTTCGGGTCATCCGAGAATTTGGAAAATAAAATTACTGTTTTTTAAACAAAGGCTGTCGTTATCTGTGCCCTTTTCGGGATCGCCCACTCCGGCGTCGTTGCTCCAGCTTATCATGCTGGTTTCGCTGCAGCTCCCGTGGCTTATGCCGCTGCCCCTGTTGTCGCAAAGGGTTTGTCAAAATTTGCATATTCGTGGTCGATAAAAAACGGATGAATTTGGATAATAACATTTTATTGTCCTTTAGCCGTCGTGGCTGCTGCCCCAGAGCCATACGACCCCCACCCGCAATACAACTACGGATATTCCGTATCCGATGCCTTGACCGGAGACTCCAAGACCGCTTCCGAGACCCGAGATGGAGATGTCGTCCAAGGTCAATACTCCCTTGTTGAACCCGATGGTGCCGTGCGAACCGTAAGTTCTTTTAAAAGATTAATCTACCCCCAAATGGAGATTTACCCCAAAACACGCAAGACTTTTACCCCGACCCATTTCTTATTCATCAATTTATACTTGCAGGTCACCTACACTGCCGATCCCATTCACGGTTTCAATGCCGTCGTTGACCGATCTGCCCCAGCCAAAGTCGCTCCAGTCGCTTATGCCCACGCCCCAGTTCTCGCCCATGCTAAGGTCGCCCACCACGCCCCTCTTGCTTACGCTGCTGGCCCAGCCGTCTACCACCATTAAATTGAACTTCTATGAACTAATTTATTAGCAAGCTGACAAGTGATGAATGCATCCGATTCTGTACTCATTCGATATAATTCTTTGTAGCTGTATTTTTCGGTTTTTAAAATTGACCGATTCTAATCTCGTTTCATTGGAAATATAAAACAAAATAAAGAGTATCAGTTCAAGCATAACTATCAAAATTTTTATTGTTTTTTCTATTCTTATTAACACACAAATACATATCAAGAAATCCTTCAAAGTATAAATAAGTTTTAAGTAATTAAGCTTAAATTATGTTGAATATAAAAGAAACGAATGGCATCCGTCTAATTTAGTATTGAAATACTAGAAAATGGGACCAGGAGTTATTCTGTAGGGGGGAGCCTATATTTGGATTTACGGTAGCCAAATTTACGGAATCATTTCAATTCACGGAAATATAGAATGCTTGATCCTGGGCCTTTCTTAATATTCCACGCGTTCAGTAAATGTTCGGGTTAATACAGATACAACAGCCTCCGAATTATTCAATGTCACTGGATAAACTGACGGAGTTTGGAATTAAAACTTCTTTTGACCTCTACAAAGGCTTAGGCAGAATTAGGAGATTTAATAAAATCAGAAATTCTCGTTGCAAACCTTGAAGTTAAAGGTTTTAAATCAAAGAAGTCGCTAACTGCAGAATTTGAAACTATTTTAATTTCAAAATTAAAGTGGATTCAAAACTTGTTGTAAAATCAGATAAGAAGAGCAAAGTAATAATTTACACTTTTCATTTCATCTAATTATTATCGCATGGTCACGTACACATGGAGTTTTTAATTTATTCCTTCAGCGTAACTGCAGTTAAGATATCAAAACGTTAATATCTGAATACAAAATTAAAGATTTTCAATCGGAATTTACAATTTGAAGAGCTCCTTTCAAAATTTCTAAAAAATCAGAAACGAACAGATTAAACTCTCTGATTTTAACAGTACTGGAAGTTGCAATAAATTAAAAGTAAAATTGAATCTGTGAATCCATTTTTTTTCAATCGATGCTTTAGGATTATTCTTTTTAAATGGGGAATTACAAATTATATGAGAATTATGGACAATGTGCAATGCCGTCTTCGGAAGGTCTTATAGTTTATAGTTTTGACTTTATGTGAAAAACTATAGAATTGTGGCGTAACTTTAAAACGATCCAATAGCTTCCTTTAATAGTCGATGAAACCTCGAATCGTATAAATTGTTTGCTATTCAATTCTAGAAACAAAAGATACAAAATCTGATTGTGAGTTACACCAACTGCTTCAAAATGAGAAATTATATGTAATGCTATTATTATGCCACAAACTATTAAACATCAGAATAGTAATCTTAAGTCGAAAGTGAAATTAAAGTTTCCTTAAATATTCATTTAAAATTCATCTCAAGGTTTCAAGATAAGATGAGAAAGGGCAAGGCTAAGCCGTTGAACCTCATTTAACAGGATATACATACTTTGCTCTGCGGCTATAGTTATAACATCTACAATTCAATTTAGTTTTCCTATACAAATTAAAAAGTAAATAAATAAACAAATCTTAATTTTTATAGAGGAACTGAGGCATGATACTGTATTGATACGGATGGCTGCATAGTTTAGAAAACAAGTGGACAGGTCATTTCCCAAGCTCCTTCTTCAATAAAACAATGTGCGATACTCTCTTTGTTGCATTTGCATTGAATCGTCAGTGTTTTATAAAATCATACCATTATTCCTTAGTATTAAATCAACATTAAAGTTCTTTAAAATCTTCACCTCCCTATCTCTGTTGGGATCGAATAAGCTCATTTAAATTATTATTTTAAGTGCGTGATAACTGATATTCTTTATTCATACATGTTTAATTTAATAGCTTAATTTCAATTGTCATTTTCTGTTAGCTTTGGTCATGGTGCGGGGTCAAAATAATACTATGATTCAAGAAAATGTCGATTTAATACTAGTTCATCTTCGCTCATTCTTTAATTTGCATGCACTTTGCACTTAAGTGATGCACCTCATAACCACTATTTTTTGAAAAGAAAAATTATATTTTTGCTACAGAATCTTCAAAATTTTCACCCAATTTTCAAAGCACAGGCCATAATTTGATTCGTCATGTCACCTCATCTTCATCCTTATTCTCCACCTAAAATAATAGGCATTAAGAATCTAGCAGACCGAAGGTCGTGTAACAGCGATTTCATGTTTTATTTTGACCCAAGTGTGAAGAGTTTGTGGTTCACGCATGAGATTACCGACTGAATGAATTAGTTCCAAAGACCTAGTCAGATCCACCGCAAATACTACATATTGCATTATATACGAAACAATAACATTGTAATGGAGGTGCTTGTTATAATTTATAGGTAGTTATTTTTGGCGTTATTAAATGGATCACTTTTTAGTTATTATTAAAACAAAAGTGCAGTTGAAGCCTCTGAAGACACCTTCCGTTCTTACGGCTTGATGCACTCCTTTCGTTAAAAATTAAAAACCGTTGCACGGATCATCTCGTTAAGCATTGTTCTTGCACGCTACTGCTTCAGATGTTGAAAGTTATTTAAAACTATTGTAGCCTTTATCTTTGATTTCACTTTCTAGTTTGAGGTCGGCTTGACCACTTGGAAGAAGAAACTGTAGCAATTATCACCCCCTTATTCTACTGTAAATTTAGCTTTTTTCCATCTCTTTCAAGTAATTAGCTTTTCAATGGGTTTGGTGCCAGAAGTCGTTCGGACGGGAAGTCAAGAGGTTATATCCTCTGAAAAAAAATTTGAAGTTAAAATGTGAAATTTTGATAAGTCACTTTAAAGAGCTTAAAACTACATTACTTCAATGCCCCGAATCGGTTGCATATATAGGTGACCTTAGGGCCTCATTAGCGGCGACAATGAGGGTCTTTAAGACTCCTCTGTTTTACATTAGTGTTGGACATGTATTATGGCTAACCCTCCTGATACATACGAAGGCTGACGAGTCGTCTGGATTTTTTAAAGAGCCCGAGCAGGGCTTAATGCACGATATTAATTTGAGTTTAGAAAATGTGCCACAAACTGATACCACCCTAAGGGAAAGTGAAAGCACTAATTTTGGTGATAATGGAGATTTTTGGAAAGTGCCACCTTCGGATACACCAAATACAGCAGAAGGAATCTCTGATACACCACAGTTTATTGAAGATAGTTTCCCAGAGAATCAAGATGATACGACAATAGTTGAAGGAAATTCCGAGCATCCAACCCCCGCAACAGATCGAACATTTGGAATCATTGATACGATTGCAGAAGTAATCGAAAAGCGACCAATAATTCCAGTATTCGTCTCAAATTCCCTAATCTACCCTAATAAAGCTGTTAGCCAAGCGAGTCACTACCCTGAGCATGGGCCACCTGACCATTTTAGACCATGGGGGCGGAGACCACGAAGACGCCCTCGTCGGAAACACAGATGGGGAAGGCGACCCCGACGGCATCGACGCCGTAGACCCAGAAGGGGTAAGAAAATCCATGACGGAGTGAAAGTGTATTATAAAGGGCCCCATTTTGATGGTGATGGGTACCCGATTTCGGAACATCATGAGCCATATGATAAATATCCACATCCTAAATTCCCAGGTCCTAAACGGCATAGACGGCGACGACCTCGACGAAAGCCTCGTCATAAGAGGAAGCGTAGGCCAAGGCACCGTCGTCCTCCGTTTCCTGATCATTCTGAGGAATTTCATTTTCCGGATCTACCCGATTTTGGTGGTTTTGGGAAAGGACCTAAGCATCATCACAAGCGTCCCAGTCACGACCTTGGATTTCCCGAAGCAAACTCAATTAATGATATTGAGGACAATGGGAATCATTTTGACGGGCCACCCCATGACTTTCCAGGGCATAATCAAGGTAATGCAATTCCGTTTAAATCCGGGCCAATCCATGAGCATGAGGAACACAATCCTGGGTCTGATTTCAATACCGATGCTCACTTGGATCATTCCAATCATAATGATGGAGGAAAGGGTCCTCGAGGATTTCGAACTCCTTTCTGGGCCCGTCCAAGACCTTCCCATAGTGATGTACACCATAAACCAGATGACGGTCCTGACCCCGAGGGTCACTTTGGGGATTTCCATACTGACGCTAAATTTCGTGGTCCACTTGATAAACCAAGTTTTCATAATCAGGAACATGGACCTAGTTTCGATGATGAACCAGGACATACTGGTGATTTCCATAATGGGCCACATCATGAACCTTTACGTCATCAAAATCCAGGTTATCAAGATGGATTTGGGTTTCATCAAGGCCCTGAAGGCGATCATGGAGATACACATTCCGAATCTCCAAACTATGGACCACCTCGAAAACCGTCCCATCACACCGGCTCAGGGTTTGGTCCACCAGAACACGGTTTTGATTCTAACGACAACTCACAAGATAACCATCACCATTTCCCATCCGAAGGTCATGGATCAAACGGTCCTCCAAACCATGATGATCTGGATTCTAACATACAGAACACAAATATACCAAATAGTATCAATGACCAGCTTCCTCATACCCCACATCATGGGCGTCCACGTAGACCGTTTCGTCTACGGAAACCACTACATAGACCTCCAGGCAATTTTGAAAGCCATCCTGGTAAACCACATTCTCCAAGAAGACCACCTTTTTCCAGAAATAAGCCATATTCATACGGATCACCAGATCATGGCTCGCCAAGTCATGGGCCACCCGATCACGGCCCATCGTATCACGGTCCTTTAAATCATGGCCCACCAGAACACGGCCCATCATATAGCGGCACTCCAAATCACGGACAGCCACAACACGGCCCATCGTATCACGGTCCCCCAAATAATGGCCCACCCGATCACGACCCATCATATCACGGTCCTCCAAATCATAGCCCACCTGATCACGGCCCATCATATCACGGTCCTCCAAATCATGACCCACCCGATCACGGCCCAACATATCACGGTCCTCCAAATCATGGCCCATCATATCAAGGTCCTCCAAATCATGGCCCACCCGATCACGGCCCATCATATCACGGCCCTCCAAATCATGGTCCACCAGAACACGGGCCAACATATCACGGTCCTCCAAATCATGGCCCACCCGATCACGGCCCAACATATCACGGTCCTCCAAATCATGGCCCATCATATCACGGTCCTCCAAATCATGGCCCACCCGATCACGGCCCATCATATCACGGGCCTCCAAATCATGGTCCACCAGAACACGGGCCAGCATATCACGGACCTCCAAATCATGGACAAGCACCAAATAACTATGCAGGTCATCCAAACGACGGCCCGAGACCACATCCTCAGTTCAGGGGACCAAGAAGACCATACTCCAACGGACCACCGCCAAATCACCCACCGTCTCATTACCCAAACCCCGATTTTGAATACGATTCCGGTCCACCACCAGTACATAACAACTATAATAGACCGTCTGGTCCACCGTCAAGACCATATTCATTTAGACCAAGCAGACCCATACCTAGGCCACAACAATCAGGGCCACCCCCTCCAGGATCCCATCCGCCTATTTATCAACCCTCCCATGGGGTTCCAGACTACTCAACTAATTCTTATGGTCCACCTCCTTCCGCTTACGGTCCTCCCAGACCTCCGCTAACGCTAAGACGACCACCCCCAATTTCCGCCCCACCAAGGGAACCGGAAGTTGTATACGGTTCTCCAATCAAACATCCACCCCCGTCCTATCATTCCAGCTCCTTATCTTCATTTGACCACCCTAAAGCTGCCTACGGTAACCCAGCTTCTGTCCACAAGCTCCGCCTCCCAATACCCTTCAAGCCCCTTCCACCTGGACACACGCCTAATCCAAACAATCTCCATCACATGAACTTCATTGACCAACCCAGTCGACCTCTTGGGTCACCTACCCATCAACAGCCTCATCGACCAGGGGTTTCACAAGCCCTCTTTAATCAAGTCAAAAGTTTAGTTTATAAACTCAGCCTTGCTCGCAACAACACGAGTCAAAATCCACATTTCAAACCTTCGACACCATACCACGCTAATGTAAACAGTATTCAACCCTCCCACTACAGTAAACGGCCACAAGGAAATCAATTTAAATATTCAACCCTTCCTCTTTCAATTGATCAGTTTAAGCCCGATCCAACGCATCAGTCCTTACCCCAACTAACCTATGACTCCATCAAGGGTTCATCAAGCCAAATGTTAAGCCTACAACCGGAAAAATTAATAAGAGATCCTCCCTCAAAAACCGTGGTCAAGTTTACCGCAGCCGATGCCATTGCCAAAATGGGACTACAAAAAAGGACGGCTCCCGTTGACGAGGATGAAGTGATTAATAGTGATGGCCTAAAATCCCACGAAGAAGAGACCACAGATTTAAAACTCAAATCTCAGAGGGGATTTAAAGATATGATTAAGGCTCATGCTAAATTAATGTAAATTATATCTGTTATGCTCCGAAGTTATAGTTATAGCCGACCGTTGTTAAATATTCAAAATAATTGTGTACTTATTTAGAAATAATTAAATTAAGTCGTAAACGTTACGGTTTTAGTACGCTTCTTTTTATGCCATCGTATTCAACATAAGCCATTTTCAGATGTCCTTATTCATAACCTTATACAACAATAGTAGCTTTTAAAGACAAAGAATTAATCGCCTTTAAACGGGCCTAATTTACCAAGTAATTTTCTGATCGTAAAAGCTCGTCTTTTCTGACAATTTGATCTTCGTGAAAACCACATTTTATTGGTGGATCAAATCATGAAAACCACTATTAAATAGAGTGCATAATATAACAAAAATAAGTAGCATATTATTTTCAGTCTTTTTGAAGATGTTAGGCTGGTATATTTGTTTTATTGCAGTATCTGTGGGTCAATAATAAACCTTCAACCGTAACTTTTCTATCTGTTCGTCTGCAAAATCATAAGATCAAATGAGCGAGCTAGCAGGTTGAATAGGCTTACAAGTGAAAAAGATTTTAAAATAAATTAATAAAAACGAAACTCTCCTGATCATCCTATGAGAAAGTATAATTTAAATTAAAGATAGCACAGGGAGAGGGGAGATTGTAATTTCCTAATGCATTAAATCTCTCTTTTAATTTGTGGAAACTAATTAATGGGTAGGGGTAACTCTATATTTAGGTGTTGAAAAAATAATTTCTCATAATAGTACTTCACAGTTGCTCAATTACATACGAACCTTTAACCAACAACACTAATTATTGTAGCTATATCTCGTATATTGATTTGTTTTTGTTCGTATCCAAAAAAGAATCAAATCATTTACTAAAGCATACAAGTACTTTAAGAATCTGCGTTATTAAGTTGCACTTCTATGGAATACTCTTTCTAATGTGGATCTAATTTACCTTGCCAAATAGGACTTAAGATAAACCTTTAGTTTAACTAATAAATTTTAATGTCTCAGCAGTCTGAAGTAGATTAATATTTTGGCAAGTCTTCAATTTTACTAAAGTTTTAAAAATGAGAACGATTTAAATCCTATAGTGAACATTTATTTGAAAGGAAATGGCCATTTTTATTTCATAAAATGCGTACAGGGGTGTTTTTTTAAATGTTTATAAACAGTTTTAAGATGTCACTTTTGACGAATTCAATTTAAATTTTTAGGCATTAGGAACTCATACTCTGACAAGAAAATATGTACTCAAGAGAGTTATTATACAAAAAAATGTACAGATGTTAGAATTTTCATTGCTCTCAAAATGGCAATAATATTCGTTAATTTATGACATTATGACTCGGATTCTTGACTATAATCCTTCCCTAAAAACCAGATCCGATTTTACGATGCTATAGATTTTCAAAACGAGTGTCATATAAATGATCATGAACATTGGAACGAGAGGACTATCACAGATAAGTATCATGCAGCAGTAAAATATTTTAATGATTTCTTTAAAATGGTCCTTTCAAGGTGTCCACGATGACTTTCCGCTGGACAGAATAAAAGTATAAATTCGTTTAAAACAAATGGCATACAGCAAACGTTGGTAAGCTTTTCATTAGTCAAGTAACCGCTACGTTTAGAGAAGTTTCAAAGTTGTACCTAACCAAAAATTTAACTTTATCTGAAAAATGAAGCTAGTTTTATACATTTCGACAATTTTCATTTTCATCATACAATTTACCGTCATTTGGTCAATACACACTGGGGACATAGAACACTCTGGAATTTCGACAGAGAATGGATCAATAACGGAACGCAAGAATACCAAGATCGGTAAAATTACTTTTTTTTTTAAATTTATTATTTTATTAAAATTTTTTTTATTTGTGTTCTTAAAATGCTCTTAAAATGTACATAGTTGGACACGAAGATGATTTATTTAAGCCGAATGATCTCAAAATCAACATGACACGCTCGAAACGACAATTGGTTTTCGGATTTGGACTAGGAACACCCAGTTACGGGTATGGAAATGGTTACGGAAATTCCTACGGATATGGAAACTATTATCAGGGCAATTATGGGGGTTATCGAGACTATGGAAATGGTCATCATCACCATCATCATCACGGTCACAGGCATCGTCACCATTCCCACTCTAGTTACTACTAATACCATTTTAATCATGTGTATCAAAAATTCTTTCAAGCTCTACTAAGGATTTGACTTCTTTGCATCAATAAAATACAACTTCCATTTTCTATCTATTTAATTCATCACGATTAGTCAATTGAGTATTAAAGTCTCAACAAATCAATAAAATCAATATAAATCCATGAATTACTAATGAATAATCCCATTTAGTTTTAGCCCATATAGTATGTCAACAACTTAAAACAATAAAAAATACAATTTCAGGTCTCTGTTTCAATTCCTTTTCATCAAGCATAATGACTTTACAACCCTTTCCTATTAGAATCATAATGAGGATTCCCATCGCAAAAATTAAAATAACAACGGATTCAAACGGACTAAATTCAGGATTAAAACTCTGACAGTTGGCGTTGGTAGTTGTATCTTGTATATAGCAAAACCAACTCTGTTTTACAGTTCTACACGATTACAGGCACAAAAACTCCGTCATCATCTCCACTTCTGCTTTTTAGATAAATTTCTAAAGAATCCCCCTTCTCGCCTGCCCTGTCTTTTACGTTACTCTCAGCAGAGTCCAAATGATTTTTGTTAGTGTATAGGAACCTTTTTAATATCATCTCATCCCTTGCAATTTAACACCATTGCCTTCTAGCTCTATAACCTACTAGGGATTTCCTTGCATAAGAATCTGCTTGTATCTCATCTCATAGCACCATCATCACCATAAACTGAACTGAACGGAATATATTACTTTATGTTATTCGTTAGGAAATATTAATTCCCAATATCCCATGTATTGGGGTCGGGTCGTTTAAGATCCCTCTTCCAACACCTGGGCTTGGAGTAAAAGTCCTTAGAGGATTATGCAAGGACAGGGAAAGTCATTAATAGCAGCCCTTCATTGACATGTTCTAAAGATTGAATGAGGACTCCTAAAAAACGAAGCTGTTTTGAGAAAATTCAGAAAAATTATGAAAGTACTTTAGACCACTTTTAATATTGCATATATTGGGAAGGATCATTTTTTTGGGAGAGTGTTGGTTGGAAGTTGAGAGGCTCTGGTGTGAATTGTTTTGGATTTTTGATAGAGATTTAAGCTGGAGAACAACAAGTTGGCGGAGGATTGGATTAGAGATAGTGCCTCTTCTTAATAATATGCAAATAAGTTGGTTTGAATTAATGTAAACTGTCAACCGTGGCAAAAAGTAAAACCCCGCTACTTATTCTTTCCCCTCTTATGGAATGGATGGAAAGAAGGAAAGGATCATGATTTGGAAAATTCTGATTTTTAAACGTTGGGTTTTAATAGTTTAATTGAAAAGGTGGTTCTCCTTTTTAATACCATATCGGGCTACTCTAGAAAAGAGAACAGTTTTTAAAATTGCAGACTTAAAAAATAAGGTGAGGTGGAAAGAAATGTATTTCTTTATTTTAAGTGGACTTTTGAGCATTTTTAATTTTTCTGACTTCTCGTTCAATTTCAGAAATATTTCCAAAATGGGAATCCAAAATCTGGAAAATGAAGAGGAGTCTGATTCGGAAACCCACATTTGGGGCTGATGCTAATTAATACTAACCAACTATATAGTTCAAGAATCAAAAGTGTAATCGACATCTTGAGATACACTTTTTATTTAGTGGTTGGTCATCGCATTCTAAGCCTAGACTTGGAAAGAATTAAACCAACAAATGCTTTTAAATTTTAAAACCAACTCTACTATTAATCTGGATCTTATCTTTGATCCAAAAACCCAACACCCGATATGCTATACAGATTTAAATACATTTCTCATATCCAATAGATCTCTTGTAAGCATGTACGAATGCTTGACTGAAACTGAGATGGATTGGTATTTATAACGAACAGTTAATAACCATATCACATATCGTACTATTACTGACTGACGAAAGTGAAGGAAAAAGTTGAAACAAGTGATAGTTTAAAATTCAAATCAGTAATATGTAATATCCTGAATTTTGAATGAAATTTGCAAAGTTAATGCGGCGAATTTACTTCCAGCCCTAAAAGTCTTGAGGACATTCATCCCTTTGAAGATTAATTCCTGTAAAAGGGATTCTTTTAAAATGACATCACAGAATTCTAATCTCGACCCTCGTTATCTCTACCATTCACCTCCAAAATCGATTCCACAACAAAATTCCACGTCAAATCGTAAACTATCCGTATCCCAAATCCAACCACAACAGCAGCAAAATCAACGTGGAATTATGCGTTATCTCACATCAAGTTCAAGATCTTCACCGTCAACCAACAATAGTACAACAGTTACAAACCAATCGCAGCAACTATATTATAATACATCTCTACCACCGAATCAGTTCATCAACCCAACTAGCACTGCCATTCCTGGTGGATCCGCGAGGGTCCAACCCAATCATCTCAATTCAAGCTATACAATCGTGAATAATGGGATTCATACAATCCCGTTGAAGCAAAGCCGTACCTCTGACAAGGCTGGAGTTGAGGTATACTAGAAATTTAGAATGAATGCTAAATATTTGTTAAGAAACATAGCACATAAATTGTTTTAATTTGGAATTTCAAGGATTCAGAAGTCAGATCTGCAACCCCGGACTCAACGACAGAGCCACCACCGCCACGACCAATTAAACCCTCGTTCAAGGGAGGAGACGATGTCTTTTTTCGGACTGATGATGGTCAGCATGTATTGGGCACTGTTGGAATTGTAGGTCTAGACATTTCATTCATTTCATTTTTTAATGTGTTTAAATGTATTGATTGTGGTTTCACGAATTCTAAAGATTCATGGACAAACACTTCAAATCCTATTCGGAGACGGGACAACACAGTGGGCCTCGTTTAAAAGAGTGAAAAAGCTCTCCTGTCCAGTAAAGGATGATGAAGAGCCTGAAAGACCCAATCCAAAAACAACCAAACAAGGCCCAAGCAGTGCAGACCAATCCACTGCTAACGTAGTGAATAATAACGAAGAGATTACTTGCGGTTCATGTGGTGTAGTTAAGGTAATGAAGGCAAATGTACCTTTAAAATTTATAATGGAAATGGACACGTTTCTATTAAAATGATTTTTAAATCTTGTTTTTTCATAATCTAGAGAGTTGTGGGTAGGAAAGCACTGAATTACTCTCCACATACAGCTCAACAGTTCAACTGCCGTAGATGTTTGAATAAATCTAGTTGTAATAATAACAACCGAAACATGCCAACTATACTGTTAACTGTAAGCAATATTTATAGATAACAAAATTCAATAGCTTGATCAAAACTAGATTCGATTAAAAATATATCATGGACTGTTTTTATTCTCCAGCAACCGGTCCGGGGAAAGACAATCCATTTACCTGCTTCTTCTGGAGCCAAGTTAGATTTAATAAGAGATACGATTGAGAGCAATTCTCGTTCCGATATCTGCTTCCATTGTGAAGGAGAAACCACTTACAATGACAGATTACATTGTAATCTTTGTGCAAGAGCTTGTCATCTCTCGTGCTTATCAATCACACCGATACCTTTAGAAGGGGATAGGTAAGACTCAAAGCTCCCTTGTTCATGCTTTAAGAAAATCGTTTCTAGATATAATATTCATAAATCCCATCCGGCTTGACTTAAGATTTTGGGACGTAATCTGTTCTACATGCGGAACACAAAACGGAGAATCAGGGTCAGCCGGAAGGACGAAGGTCTTTTCATGCCGCAGGAGTATAACGTCATGGTCGGACGTAGCTCATCTAGTACTAAGCTGTTTAGGAACACAACATCCAGGGGAGAAGTTTTTCGATCTAGATCAACAAGTAATACCGTTCATAGCCAAGCGGTTGGATCGGCTTCACTTACCAAGAACCGTAAGTAGACTTTAATAAATAATTTGTAGCTGAAATATCTTGCAAACCAACTAACCAGACTACACTTTCCACCACAGTATAAAAATAAAAGCACAGCCGAGAAGCACATATTTCTAAAAACGGCTCTCGGCAACGCAAAGCTTCGGTTCCTCAATGGAAAAGAGTCGAATAAGAAGGACACTCTGTGGGCCATCCGTGACAATAACAATCATCAAGGTTATCCCTTAAGAGTGCCTTCTGCCGCATCTTTCTCCTCGTCAACTTCAAAGGGTCCCAAAGGCTCAGCTCCAACGAAACCATCAAATCTGACTCCGATTCCTGTCAAGAGTCCACCCAATTCTAGATACACTCTCCCGTCCGAACAACCTCCTTTGCGAGTTCATCCAAATTCGGCCTTTGCAAACGGCCTCCTTCCGGACCTCCATTCCAACGTCCTGGCTTCGATACCGTTTCTGAAGGCTTCGGTCCAATCGAGTGGGAGTTCGACGGGATCAGCTTCTCCTATAAGATCCTCCAATGTCTCGTCAACTCAGCAGGAGTCTGGAATCGGAAGTGAAGGTATGTCTAATTGTCGAATTTTTATTTCTTTTTTGATGAACAAAGACTTGGAGCAGACGTATGAAAAGTTAGTAATTTGCGAGGGTTGATAGAGTGAGCTAGAAGTGCGCGTACGAATGGATCGAGCTTGTGGAAAGCGCGGTGAAATATGAAATCCGCTCTATTTATTGCTCATGCTCCTGTTTGTTTTTATTTATTTGTCCTCGCTCTCGCTGTCTCGCTCCGTTCACAGTTCACAGTTCACAGTTCGTAATTTTTTCAAATTTTGAATTTGCTAGAGTTGTTCCCTTTCGCCGATTATTCCCCATTTGTCTAGGTCAGGTCGTCTAGGTCTATCAGGGTCAAAGGTCAGAACTGGCGGTGGGGGGAAATTAAAACATAAAAAGATAAAAATCTAAATTCTGAAATCATAGTTTTTTTTGTATTTCGTTATCCGTTGTACTTAGTTCATTGTACTTTTGCATTGTCCTTCATCCTTTGTCCTTGTTTTTGTTTGTCCTCGTTTGGTACCTGTTGTATCCTGGTATCGTATCATCGTATGTAGTAGTTTAGTTTGTACTAATTAAGTATGTAATACATTGGTATGCATGTATTGCCAAAAAAAATAGTGAATTTCCGTCCAACGCACGCTTACGTTACGACTGTGGACTGATGAAAATTGAACATTGAACATGGAGTATGAGTATATAAAACAAAGGCTTGAAGAAAACATCCAAAAACGAATTGAAGAGCTGAATATAGCATATTTGGCACATATTACTGCATGCAAATCAGGCGATGACCGGTTAGCTGGTATGCCCGGTAAGGCATATATTGCTATTGATATATTTGAAGGGCTGAGGATCAAAAGGGCTTATCTGAAAATTAAAAAATATTTCTTCCATGACTACAAATTTAACGCAATTACGCACGCTTGCACGTTCGCTTTCTTTGCTTTCTCCCGGTAATTTTTCAATCTGCTTTCTCATTGTCGCTCGCGCTCTGATTTTTGGTCAAAAAGTTAACCGTTTTTAACCCGACCTGAAGGCCTTATAAGATCATGCCAATTTCTGTCCATCTGTCCGTATCCACGATAACTCGAGTTATTCTTGTGCGATTAACTTCAAATTTGGTACACAGGGGATTCGGGTAAATTTAGGAATCAAGTTCTAAGATGGATAAAATCGGGCCATACGTTGACCCGTGGGGGGTCCGCGAACCCGATCGGGTTTTCTGAACATTGGCTTGGAAGCACCATATTTTGCATGGTGGTTGATTGAGGTTCTAAAAGTTCAAATCCAACATTTAATTTTCACAATTGTGGCCAAAATCGACCCTAGTGAGCGACCCATGCGGGTTTTCTGAAAACTAACCTAGAACGCCCAAATTTGGTTATAAAATTATACTCCAAAGGCTAATATGACCAATCTTGGACAAAAAGTAAAAAGTTGCTTGTATAGATCCTGTTGGGTGAACCATGCGGGTTTCTTGATACCTGAGGTACAAAACTAATATAAACTAAACCCAAAAATGACTTGATATAGACTATAATAAACCGTAGCAAACGCACATCCAAAAAGGGTAAAACCCCACGAGCAAGACGTCAATAACGTTTAACGTCGTTGTCTAACACGTTAGAGACGTATTATTGATGAATCTCACATTTCCCCAACCATAGAGTAAAGTCGTAGACATAAGTGAAAGAAAGAAAGAAGTAAGTCGTAAGTGAAAGAACCTTTTCAACGATATGGCCCACATATGCTAACTGTAAGTGGTGACAGTGGTGTTAACACCGTGGTGGTTTTTTAACATTAGGGTAGGTTTATAAAACCAAGGGGGTGTGACCGATATCACCCAACTTCGAAATGAACGGAACCCTGGGCCCGTAGAATAGATATTCCAAAACAAAATTTGAAAAAGTTCTACCGTTCTCGAGTTAGAGCACGAACGGACGGACGGACAGACATACAACGTGAACCCATTGAAGGGTTTCACCCTTTAATAGTAGAATATTACTTGGAGTTGGGCTATAATAAGTTGTACAAGGGAAGTTTTGTTTGAAGTTTTGAAGTATAAAATGGAAGGTCAGAAATTGTCCGTAGCACCAGGATAGGAGTGCTAGCCAATATAAATCGGGGGAAAAGAAGAAATAATTGCAATTTTTGGACGCGATCATCCCGATCCATTCATTTTAGACAAAAATGGTCAAGCATTCTTTTAGTTATTGAATTTTGTCACAAAATCCGTTACAGATAGATCAATTTTTACCCCCCTGTGCACCTCGGCCATAAAATTGTTGAACTTCGGAAAAAAATACTCTGTAGCACGACCCTATCGGGCTGTAAAGTCTACCGAAGTTCAAAAAACATCATTTTTAAAATGTATTTTACAAGTCACCCATACCCTGTTGGGTTTGCAAAATTGCTTGATAAATATTTACAATAAAATATCTTTGTAATACAATTCATTAAAGAATTTTAGGTGCATTGGTTATTGAGAAGAAGGGGTTTAAAGTATACCCCACCTCCTCCAAGACATCACATTTTCCTTGGCGATAAGCTACTCAGGAGCCCTAAATAAAATTACGCATTTCTTTTGAAATCTTGCAGTGCGAACGGGCTAAGTATTTTTTTTTTGGTAAATTGTTGCTATAGAAAAGATTTTCCAAACCGACTTCTCAGATAAGCCCTTTTGATCCTCAGCCCTTCATTTAAGGGGCCAGAGTAGTTTTGAGGTCGTCAATTTTTCATAAAAATATTTCCATCTTAGCAACAAATGGAATCCAACAAAAGCCAAAAAATTTATAAGAATCGTATAGTAAAACGCAGGATTGCTTGACAACCGGCGTCTCTTCAGACGCCGGTTGTCAAGCAATCCTGAGTAAAACGGTTAGTTGGCATAGTAACCATCGATAAAACTGATCATTTGAGATCCTTAGCAACTTATTCTAAACCCCCTTCATTTTTAATTTCTTGCAGACTGCAGGGCCCGACGGGGTCATCTAAAAATTTTGAAACCAGGACTGTTTGATAGATAATTTTATGGCGGAGGTGTCGAAGTGGGTCAAAACTTATCTATCTCTGATGGTTTTTGAGCTATAATTAAAAAACTAAACCACAACATGCAATAAAACGTTTAAAATGCGTTTTTGAGGGTCTAAACGTACAAAAGTTAATGTTTTGACCCACCTTGACACCTCCGCCATAAAATTCTCTATCCAGCAGTACTAGTTTCAAAATCTTTAGATGACCCTGTCGGGCCCTGCAGTCTGCAAGAAATCTTAAAAAGTGGATCAAGAATAAATTAATTGGAAGCCTTGCAGACCCGCTAGGTCCATCTAATTTATTTCATAAAACGCTATGATAATTATTTTATGACACTGATTTTTTTCAAATCCACATATTGTTGATATCATGAAGAAAATCAGGTTGGAAATGACCCTCATGGCTACGAATTTCCTTAACGATAAACTACTCTGGCCCCTTAATGTAACGTAGTAAAATGACGATACACTTGCAATGCACAAACAATAATAATGGCATTAGTGTGGAATGGTTACACAATTACAAAACAATTTTATGAATTACTACTAAATTAGACAATGAAAGAATAGTATTAACAATCAATTGCAATGACAATTTATATGGTCAAAGAAAAAGATTCAATGCAATATTCAATGTATGTGCAATGAAGAAACCCTTCTAATCGAACGGTGTCATTACTGCCATTCATATAATATTTCTATTCAATAGTTATAGTAATACTAAAAATCACATTTTAAAGTTACAGGTTCAAGTAGGACGCTCGGAAAGTCTGGAACGAAAGGATTGAGCCCCAAAGGAAAAGGTCAGCGTGAACCTTCTGTTCCATCAACGTCAAAAATCCAAACAAGCCCAAAACCGACATCTGGAAAATCATCAGCTTTTGTTGCATCCTCACATTCTGGACGATTGGTGATAAAAGCTCGACGGCATTTGATGAGCCCTGGGATAGAATCACACCGTAAAAGTGAACTATCGGACACCACAAGTGATTTGGATAACAATTTAGATAAATCTCCATCTCCAACTGGAAGTGAAAGTGAAAGCGAGGGGACAACGGATACTGAGTTAACGGTGAATTGGCCTAAATTATATTTATTTTTAATTTTAATCCTAGGCCCTAAACTGCAGTATTTGGAATTAAATTACTATTTGCTATTGATTGTTTATAGTTTATTTATCAATTATTTATTGTAATGTATAGCACAAGATTACAACTCAACAGCCAGGTACAGGTGCTGTTCGACAAGCCCCAACAAAGGTAATTCCAATAGCTGTAAACCAGTAAAGCTGATTTTAAACTAAGAAATTTTAACTTAATCTAATATATTCTCAAATGATTTCTGTAGAGAAAGTTATCTTCTGATTCGATGGACGCCCGAAATATTTATAACAAAAGTTCCAACGTTACTGATACGTTATCAACATCTCCAACTCCTGATGTTACTCCCACAGCCAAACGACCAAAGCTTTCCGATGATCTCCAAAGAAGTTGCTCTGTCAATTCCTTAAAGCAAAAAGGAACCGCAGATCAGACTGATAAAGGAAATAAATTAAATCGGCCCAGCTCTGTTTTGTTAAGTCCAATAGGTAACAAAATGTCAGATATTTATAAGAGCTTAAATGGTGGTGCTGCAACTGGGGGGATGGTTAACGGAAAAAGCGTCCCAGAAGTTCAATCCAAGATTACGCCTGTATCAGTAACTTCGAAAAGTGAAATTCCTAATATTTCTGGAAAGGCTGTGAAAACCGCAAGCATTACATCACCTGGAAATATTGCTGTCGTTACATCACCTCTTAAACCATCGCTTAGACTGAGAAAGCCAAAGGTATTGCCAAAGGAATCGGACAAAAATCTGAAAAAGGAAAAGGACTTGAATGAAGGTAGTGGAGCTGTTAAGAAAACCGGTGGCAAAAAGAACAGCGTGGGCGTTGGTAAAGGGAAAGGAAGGGGAAGACCAATGAAAGTACATAATTTAGGAAATCCATCGGTACCCACGGCACTGAATGGCGATTCTGCAAACTCTGAATATTCCGACTCGAGTCAGTTCTCTGTTCTGAAATCATCAGTCGAGGATTTCGCCTTGCGTGCTGTCGGCTGTAATGTGCTGTGCCTTCCTAAGGCTCCAGAATCTGCTGCAGACTATTCAAGGCTTGAATCAAAAGTTGCAAGTTTATTTCGATCAGAAGATCCACCCTCTGCTCCATCGTATTGGAAATCAGGTGAAACTGGTGCTTCAATTCTGCCCTGGCAGAAAAGTAAAAGAGATTTGTCAAATCTAGATTCTTACAAAATAACAGGAAGAAAAGTTGATTCAAAGGGAGAAATTATGTATTACTGCGAATGGAGAGATGGATATGGAAATGATAGCGATGATGATGACGGACCGATGTACAATATGGATGAAGATTTAGATGATCCATTTGTGCTATTAGCTAAACTCGATCAGATGGATATAGATAATGTGGACAATAATTTTTCTAACACGGAAAATAAGGAAACCAAAGACGATGTGGAAATAGTCCCAGTCCCAGGGGTGAAACTCAACGGAAAGGTGGGTAATTCGAAGGCTGTAGTGGAACAACGAGCGGCTGAGAAAGATCAAGACTTGTTTATGGTTTCCGGTTTGGGATTAAGAAATAAGAATAATCTGACGCTCAAAAACTTGAATGGTTCCAGTTCCAAAGGGGATGAAGTCTACATTGACCTGACAGATTCCCCATGATGTTTACTTGTAGGTGTTATTAATATTTCAATTTCTAAGTTCAGATTTTGATATAGGTAATTAATTAACCATAAATATTGGAAAGAACTTTGTAAAGAATGAATATTGGGTTGGAATTAATTTTTGGTTTGCTCTGTGATTCTCAATATCAGCCTGTTCAATTTAACATTTAAGTGTCCATTTAGCTGTTCTAATTTAACTAACTATCCTTTTCCTTCATGTAATAATTTTCACTGCCATTGCCAGTTAACTGAATATGAATTGGTGCCACTGTTCTCAATTCAGTTTGAACTTTGCCATTGCACTTTCTTAATATTTATATGCATGATTAAATACATCTAAAAGCTACTTGAACATGATTTAATTGAATCGTATAACAACCACTGCCTTGGTACTTTGTACAATTTTCCTGAAAACACAAGCTCACGCCAATCACGGATGTTCAATTTTTCTAAGCTTTAAAGCTTATTTTTTAATGAGTAAATGGTAAAGCAACTGTATGTATTTATGCGGCTTAACAATTTGATGAAACTCTTTATAACAAGTTGTACATAATTAATAATTTATGATTGTAGTATTCAACATTGAATTTGAAAGATCTGTAGAGATAATTTGTTAGCCTAAGAATATATTGACATGAACATGACCTGTATGACTTAGATGGTTTGTGCCCTGCTCACCTATTTTCTCGTGAGTTGAAAAAGCGATTAATGAGTAATGAAATGGATATCTAGATCTAAATTACTGATTACTAGATTTGTGCTACTTTCCGAATACAGGTGGGATCTGGACTTTGCGATTTCAGGATCGAAAATTAAGTAATCTCTGAATTCTATAAATTTAAGTGAGTTTTTAAACCGGAGTTGTAAGGATTTAGACTTATCGTGTAATGTGAATACTATGATGTTCCAATTTGTACCAAATGTCAAAACATTAAAAGTTATTGTAGGCGATAAGGCTTGGAATAGTCTTGGACAAGGGATGTGATACACACCTACGTATACGTAGGTTACGAAATCATAGGTTAATTTCTAGAATAATCTTTAAAAAACTGGGAATGTTTTTAATTGTCAGCTTTTATTTTAATTGATTGTCAATTTAATGATCACATTGACAGAAAGAGAGAGAGAGAGTTATTTATAACATTATTAGGATTTGGATTTGGAATGGTTTAATATTGATACATCTTAATATTTAGCAATTGACGAGTGTGGAGAAAGCAGTGTTCAAGTTCAGTTTTAAATAGCGATTCATTTTTAAAAGATTTTCGGTTTGTGACAATATTGTGTCGGATTGTTTGCACTAAATTTACAAGCATTATGGTTGTCTGTCTCGCTATTAAAGTCATTGTGTAGTCACCTCTCTAGTTATTTTGACTCTCTTTTTTATAAGGTTACCATACACAAAACTGTGTTTTTTAGTACTAGATAAATAAATGTACGGCATACAACTAGCAACTAACTCTAATATTTTAACTCTCTGTATGTCGAAATTGATCCCTGTTGTTAGTAATACTACATAAAAATGAATAAGGAGGTAATAATTATTATAAAAATGACGAATTCGATGCGATGATGACTAGTAGTGTATTTTAAATTGAACTATATATTCCGAGTGGTCAAGGGTTTTGCAATAAAATGTGACTGACTCCAACACTCCCTTCACCGTTCCCATCATTTCGAAGAATTGAATAAAAATAAGAATATATACAAAGAAATACAACGAAGCGTAACTCTATTCAATTTTTAATTATAATTCCCCATATTATATTAATATATTATGTTGAAGGCAAATTGATAATTTAGGGAACCCTCTGCTTCTCTATTCGCCAATTTAAACCATTTAATATTGCTAATAGGCATAAACAAAGCAGGACAAAATTGTGTATCATAATTTGTTAAACAAAGTAAAATAAATTCATCTTGGTGTCAAAGTTTAGGCTCTAGATTAGGTTATACGTTACATACAGGATAAAGATAAAGGCATGCACATGTTTGGACTAATCTAATATGTAGTGGGTACAAATAATAAAAATATAATAGATCTGCAAATGACTCGAAAAAGTTGGTCGAGTTATCGAGACAAACAGGAGTCAAAATGCGAGAGAAATAAAGTCGGAGAAAGTGGAAGAGAAAGTCGAGGAAGGGATTGTGCTTTTGTCATAGAGACGGGAAGGGCAAAGTGAGACGAGAAGTAGTGAGTGCAGCAGTGTGGGTCCCGTAGAGCGGGAGGAGTGGTAAACAATGTAAATCTCAACGGTTTCTCTCAAAGACTCCTCTATCTTGTTCTTGTGCTGAGCTGAGAGTGGGAGTGTGGAGTGTGGAGTGGAGTAGTGAGTGCGATAACACAGGTTTTCTATTAAATATTTTATATTTATAAATGCACTTGACTGGCTGGGCAGTTCATTAAATGAAGTGCAGAAAATATAAATAATTAGCATAATCATAAATTGGAAGTTCTACATCGCAGTCGCACGGCAGGGTTTCGGAATTGCAAATTGCAGAAACTCAAAGCAGAACACAGAAGACCGACGTTGACGTGTGACGTGAGGTGGAGCGTGGAGGTGACAGGTTAGTCTTTAGTCACAGAGTCACTCACCAAATTCTTTCTTTCTCTTTGATCTATTGGTTAGGATATATAGCAAAGCAAGGTTTATGTTACCTAAATGTTTAATTTTGTAAACCCCAATTCACAATCAACAATTCAGATTCCAAAAATCGTCCACTTCTCACTCACTACTTCATTCATACATATGACATACATTGCAATTGTACATCGATACATCATACTTTGTTTGTACTTCATCAATTCGCAATTGATTGAGTGCGTACTAATGTAATAAGCCAGCCGGGACCAGGAACTTCATTCATATCGCAATGACTTTGGAGAAAGAACAACCGCCGATTTTACGGAAACCGGGGGTAGCCGAACAACCTAAAGTGGGCAATTCCAATGATGCAGAACTTCCCAGACCAAGACCCGTCACATCTTCTTTTAAGTAAGATCACTTATAATGTATAAATTCATTATTTATTGGCTTGATGTTGAAATGTTCAAGATTATAGATTATTGAAATTTATTTGCAGACTCGGAAATTTCGCAAAATCCTTAATGGCCCAAGCGCAATCTGAAGACTCGTGCTTAAGCCCAAATACCATACAAATGCTGGTAAACCCGATGAGGTCTCAGTTGGGTCTGCCGTCCCTTGCTTTATACACCACTCCTCCACAGAATGCAGTTAAAAATCCCGAACAAGGATCTTCGGTTCCTAATGAAAGATTAAGTCCGGCAGAAGAAAATCATGACTCTAGTGTTGAGAGTAACCCAAACGATGGGAATGGTGCCGAAATAGAACCCGGAAATAACATTCTCAACCTAAGCTTTACCGAGGAATCGGAATTTAAACCGAATTATAATGAGAGTTACAATATGAATGATCAATCTGGTATGTCATTTGGTATTCCTAGCCACATTCAAGAACATACCAGAAGCTTTGCCTTTCCAAAAACGGGCGATGATCTTTCAAACTGGTCAATTAGATTTGGAGGTGGGGATAACAATAAGAGCTGCGATGTTCCACAGCGGCTTGACAACAAAAGTAGGGCTGAAAGTGAAAGCAACAACAACGATAGTCAGGATAGTTTCATGCTTAATCGGAGGAAAATGACATACGATGACTCGATTGACGGTATTCATCATCCTTTCGATAAAATTAGTCTCCTTGCTACTGAACGTTCAAGGTTTGCATCTAGTCCAGATAAATCCGGAGATATTTGGGGAATGACTAAACCTATCTCAATTTCTACCCCAGAGTTGACATCAAAAAGGAGCCCGATGGACAATTCTGAGCTATTCAGCTTTGCCGAAGAAAAATCGGAACTCTATAGACCCTGCGCTGACCCCCTTAGTCCAGCCTATACAAGACCTATGGGATTGGCTTTGCATACCCAACCAACAAAAATGAATACGACTTACAATAAAGATAGGGCTACTGCGGCTAATGATGAACTTCCTTACCCTTCTTCAGGTCATGTTTTATCTTCGCGTCACAATAGCGTTTATCAGCAATCAAAAAAGTTAAGCAAAGTGGACGAGGGGAGTGCGAATGATGCATTCTCAAGTCAAGCATCTAACTATCCCACACAACAGCGCCAATTTGGCCGCTGTATTGAGTCTGATACTGACGCCAGAGACCTTAGTAGAGAATTTCAAAGGAATCAAGGATCCACTTTTACTTTTAACAAACCTACTCCGTTAAAACAACAGTATTTAGGAAAATTCGAAACCACTCCAAAAACTAGTATTAGCAATGAAAATGTTCCGGAAATCGCAGCAAGAATTCCAACTTCGGGAAGAGGATCTGGCGGTGATGCCAAAAAGGATGGACGAAGTCATACTTCCGGTACGCCTATGAATATTGGACGACATGGAAAGACATTCGGAAATCCTCCAACTTCTTCTAGTAAAACTAAAACTAATTCCAAGGAGAAAAAGCCAAGTACTGGGTCAGGGTGGAAATTCTCAAGTGAGCATGTTGAAGGGAAGGAATACCTTGTTATAAAACAGTTGGGCAAAGGAGGATGTGGAGAAGTCCATTTGGTACACTTGATTTTATTAACAAACAGCAAGTTTTTATAAATCCATTTTAAGATAAATATGCTAATGAGTTTATGTTATCCATAGGTCATAGAAAAGGAATCTCGGCAATTATTTGCTTTAAAAAAAGTCAGTTTGGCTGGTATCGATGATGCAAGTGTCCAGGAATGTGTCAACGAAGTACAAATGTTGGTTGATCTGAAAGATTCTGACCTCGTTGTTCACATTTATGCTTGGTAAACTAAGCTGTCATTTTGTTGTAATATGAATGTGTATTTATACTTGAGTTCAATTGAATTTTGTTTATTTTAGGGAATTCAATAAAGCTGAGAAGACTATGAAAATTGTAATGGAACATGGCCAGTGTGACTTAAATTTTTCCATCCGAACAGTGAATTCAACTTCTTTGAAATTGAAGTCAGTTTGGGAAAGAATCCTTACAATTGTCGACGTCATTCACAAACGAGGTATGTGCTATGTGCAGTTTCTTTAATACTAAAATCATCAGTAAACATTTAACTAAACTTGAAATATACTTATCTTTCGAAATAGGAATAGTTCATGCTGATCTGAAACCAGCAAACTTTATTTGGGCAGGAGACAATCTCAAGATAATTGACTTTGGTATCGCATCCAAGCTCCAACAGGACCACACTAGTATTGCCATGCTCGCTCCTAAGGGTACCCTTAATTTTATTAGCCCTGAAACCATACAACCTGATGCTTTTGGTCATGCTAAAGTAAGATTGTTGAGTAATTTGAAAGTCTAAACATTAAAAAAGGAAAAACCTAGTACAAGCAGAAATTTAAAGGTTTATTAATGAATACGCTATTTCAGATTGGTCCAAAGTCTGATATTTGGTCCCTGGGATGTATACTATACTTAATGGTGTTTGGAAGAACACCATTCGAACACATTTCTCATCCAGTTACAAAGATGAATGCTATCGTCAAAGGCGAAATCCAATATCCTCATCTACCCTCGCAACTTCAGTCTTCAGGGAGAGAGATATTGTCTGTTTTAAAATTGTGTTTTCAGCTTGATTACAAAATGCGACCGACAACTGCTGATCTTCTGCAACACCCGTTTGTAAAGAGAGTATAGACATGCCGTTAAAAAAGTTGATCTATATAGATGAAACTATTCTCACAAGAAAATGCCACCTTTTAAAAATGTACCTTTCAATATTGGATTCAAACAGCAATTCACATTACCGTCTCAGCTCATATTAACTTTAACCCGCAAAAAACGCTTTCGTGATTGAGATTGACGGACCTTTCGCCGTTGTAACTAAATGTTATAGTTTTATAGTGTTCTTGTATAAATTAGCTCGAACTATTTCTTGTATCTCTTCCTAGAATGACATGTATGTAAGTTTCAAAATACATTATATTTGTAAGAGCAAGTCGATTATTGACAAATGCATTTTGGCATAATTCTAGAGATAATACTTAATTCAATTTTGTAAATGATTTAGCAATTAAACTAGCGCCTTTGGAATTAATTTTGTTATTATCGAACGTGTTCTAATTATTATTATGGTCTGAGATTAAGAGCTCTTAAAGTATTGTCTCGCTCAGTTTCGGTTATGTATATCTATATACGGTAGTCATAATATTTTTACTTTAATTAAACTATTTGAAACTATTTAAATGTTGGTTTATTTCGTTGAACAAATAAATTAAACATAACGTAACTACCGGGAAAGCTGACTTTCTCCTTCGATACGTCAAAGTACATTCATGGAAAATACTCAATTTCCGAGATCCTTCAAGCAATAACAAAATGAAGCTAGATCGTGGCTCAGAGAATTTGGCATGATTCCGGTAAACTTGTAAATTTTTCGCATGAAATTACATCATCTCAATAAGTTCCGTCCTGTCTCTCTGTATCAGACAGATAAGACCAAGTTCAAATAGATAATGGATGACGTGATATTGTAGACTACCATACTTGGTGGTTTACAGTACATCCACATTCCAACACGCAGTCACAGACCAGACTAGTCAAATTCAGATAGTTTTAGACAATATAGTCGAGTATACATTATGATTAGAAAAAACCACAAAACACCATTATAGTTTTGTCCTTGTCGTACGTCCAGGAAATAGTATAATTAATAATTGGTGGGTGTATTAGTAAAAGTGGATTTTAGAATCAATTGATGGCTAATCTACGTAATTCGCTTATATTATTACTTTTTTACAATTTAATTTACGTTGCATTGCCATGCAGCTAGTCTTCAGCCCAAATCAAATTGACGAGGGTAGAATCTTTTACCGTTTTAAAAAATAGCTGTAGTTGAACGAGTTAGTTTTTTATTACTAGCCATTAGTAATACAGCGAATCCAGTCATTAAAACCATAGGTTGTGTTACGCTTACTTTCATTTATTCTTAAAATGTTAAAAGTCGTAGAGACAGGTTATAGAGTTGAAGGAAATGTAGTTGAACTTGCCGATGTCAATGGAAATGAAAGCGGTCTTTGTTCCAAAAAGACGGTCAATATGTTCGAACATAGTCATTCCAGTACTGCTAAAGTGGAAACAAAATTTTTTGAAGATTCTGTCATGTCGGAATCTGATACCGAAGCCTTGGCTCACCAAATTGCTGGTCATTCTCGAACGGGTGAATATTTTGTTGATGTTTTTCCCTTATACTTACGTACGTACACTGTTTTAATAAATTGGCTTTGGACATTGTACAGGGATTTTGAAACACAAGCTGGGATATGTGCTGAAACCTCTGCAAAAGGAGCCATTGGGGTCGAGGGAGGTTGAATTCTACAAAACAGTTTTTGCAAACTGTAAGGCCAACGGGGAACCCTTAGAAATGCACCAGTCCTTGCTACAAAGTCTCGTTCCGCGGTTCCATGGGTCAACCAAAATTCACTCTAAAAACGGTATCAATGATGGACTAGTCTGGAAAGAGTACCTGGCCATCGATGACATTACAGAAGGATTCAATCGCCCTTGTGTGGTCGACATCAAAATTGGGGCGCAGACTTGGGACCCTCTTGCCCCGCCAAAGAAAATCGAGCATGAGAAATCGAAATACAAGGGAACCAAAGAACCGTTAGGGTTGAGTCTTACTGGGATGCAGTATTTTGACCTAAGTACCCAGGCTATCAGTAAAATAGAGGATGGATTTGGCAAGACGATTGACCAACGGGGGTTTGTGGAGACCCTCAAGAAATTCCTTAATAGAGCTTATGATGAACAAATACCGGAAATCATTGCCAAGAATTTGTTGGAGAGGCTGAAGGATTTCCAGGAATATTTTGCAATACAAAAAGAGTTTCGTTTTTATGCGAGCTCTTTACTTATAGCGTATGATGCGGATCAGTTTGCTAATCTAAGAAATCGGAAGCCGACCCCGGCTAGTAACGGTAGTGGGGAATCTGGTGACGATGTCTCGTCATGGCTTAGAGTCTGGATGATTGATTTTGCTCATGTATTTCCTGCTGAAGATGATAAACTAGACAGTAATTATTTGTTCGGGTTAGGAAACCTCTGCGATATTTTTCAAAGCATTGGATCCATACAAGATATAAAATAGACCTCTAGCTCTGTATTATAATCTGTACCTATCTGGAATACAATTTATGATTTAGCGTGTATAAAATATTAAAGTTATAATTTTTTTCCTTTTTTGACGGGGGGGGGGGTGGGGAGTGTGGAATTTAACTAATCACTTATTCGACATGGCTGTGAAAAATAATTAAGGACTGAATTTTTTAAATTCAATTCCAACGTGATTAATGAAGTAAAAAACTTGTGATTTATGTACCAATTTTGGCTTTACAGATGTTCTTATGTGAATGTGATAATTGGAAAATTGAAAAATTGCAATAAAGATAGATAATAATATTGATTCTGGATCCTTCATAAATTGAAATAAGAAATTATTATATTTGAGAATATTGAGAACGTAATTACTTCCTTTTTGCGATTCTATTGAACAGTAGTGTTACTTTTAGGGATGGATTCTTTGAAAAAATTCTCGAACTTTGGCTCATTAAAAAAATCCATGCAAGTAACGAAATGACCTCGGTAGACTTTTTATCAAAAGTCCCAGCTTAATAATCTCAATTAACGGACTTGGGTGGGAGCGGCTAGTGTATAATGGAGCGACAAAAATGGCATATTCATAGATCATTTACAATGTAAATACTTTTAGAAAGTCGAAACCTATAAACTGACAAGATCTGATAGTAAACGTATAGGAGTTGTCCTGTGAATAATGCTACAAAGACAAGAAAGTAGATTAGGATGTCAGTGTCCTTTACCGTTTAACTGATGAGGAATTAATTCACTGAAAAGGCATAAAAAAGTTAGGGTAAATACTTTAAAATTGATCCCCAATTGGAAATATATTGGCTTCAGTAGTCAAAAAAGCTCAAAATCAGAACCATGACATTTCTGACAGATCTAAGCAGAATTTTATATTTAAATCGGAAAATAGTTTTAGTCATACTTATTTTCGTTTATTTTACTTCATTTTTGGTACTGGAATGTAATGCTGAACCGAGTTCACAATTATCCGAATATCAAACCGAACGGTTAGCCATTCAAACTGGGAAGAAACCTGTTTATTTTAAAGTGACGAAATATTTCCCAATACTATTGGCCATCGTTGTCATCCCTTTGTTTGTGGTTCCAATAGGGTCCCTGTTATTCTGGATTATTTCCGTTCCTGTAGCTTAAGAGCTCCGGAACCCATCCACTTACTTGGGTAGTCATAATCGGTTCTTTGTTTGATCGTGTCTCGTCAATTAAGATATATTTTCATAGTTTTGAGATCAATTTCACAATTTAAATTAATTTAGTAATGCAATAATTTTACATTCGTTAATCTATCATCATTAAAATCTGTTTTTATGTGTGGATAATTTAGACAACATGAAACAAATCATCAATCAATCCAAATGTGAATGCTAAATCCAAGCCAGCTTGCTCAGCTCTACACAGTCTACACAGCATAGCAGACTGATTTCATGGGGGAAATCTACTAAATCCACCCGCATTCAAATTAAAATTGTACACTGAATAACAGCAAATAAATAATGTGCAAGCTGTCTTAACCTTATATTGTTCGGCAACTTTATTTATCCCAGAGTTCATATCCGATTTTTCATCAAACTTTGCAGACAGAAAATACCATACTTGAAACGATTCGAAATAAAATTCTGATCAAGATATATATATGCAACATTGGCCATTATTATAAGAGTCTGTATATTTCATGAGCAATAATTTTGATCCCTCAATCCAAGAATTCTGGTTTTGCCCCATCACTCAAATCTCTTTGTATGAAATCGGAATACATAACAATAAAAATAAATGGATAGATAATATCCATCGATGCTTTCATCGTCTGAAATTCCACATCGATTGAAGCCGTCTGTCTGATAGCTGGTAGGTAGAACTTGGCAAGAATTGTTTTAATATCAAAAGACTAATTTCCCGTCCGTTGAAAGACTCAAGAAGCGGCCCGACGCATAAATTGAGTGGATCTAAAAAGCATAAGATTAAAACATAAGTGGTCCCTTTAATTGGTTAGCCATTTGCTCAAATTGTTCCTAATTAGAGGTTACATGCTCAAATTAAAATAACGCTCTTAATAACACTTTGCAACTTAATTTCAATAACATATCTACATCGAGTTTTTCACACCGGGTTGTCCATATCAATTCTCCTTTCTGACTATTAAATGCAATGGACCGCTTAATATAATTAGATTACATTAAAACAAAATGGTACGTTCGTCAACTTCAAAGAAACTAAAAAATGCATCGGTTTGGATTGATTCCGACTGTGAGCTTGGAGCCTACGGTATTTCCAAACCTAATTTATTGGAACATGAAACTAATTGACGAGCTTGTTGTAGGTTCATTCTGATACAACAGTGGATTTGACTTTAGACTAGAGATGGTAAAAATTTTTAATTTGCTATGAAATTTCGATTAAGTTTTGCCACTTGCGACTTGACCTTTCTGATCGTTGATGAACTCGTAAGTTATAATATTATAATTCCTTGTGTTGTACAAAGTGACGGCATGATGGTAGAGAGAGGTAGCCGATCCCAATTTCCCGTCAAAGATGATAGACATTTAGCGAAATTAAGTTTTCAACACGTTTTGCTCCGCTATTGTCCACTTTTCAGTCTCCTGCTGTTCTCGACTTTGGGAAATAAAAAACGGGAATAGTTCTGCATGACGCTCAGGACGGGTTTAAATGCCTCTGATGCTACTAACTCATGTTTGACTGGATTCAAGAGCAATTTATAGGAAATTTATTTAAATGTTTTAAAGACGCGACTTGCGTATTAAATCATTACCTTCCAGAAGTCCATAAAAATTATAGGAGATCTTGTCCACTTGAAGACATGTACTGGTAATTTTTGATCTCGTTGATAGGTTCGGCATTTCAGGATTAGAAGGAAAAGTTATTGATTCCTTGTCAGAAGCAATGATTTTTTTTAAATTTCGAATGACAACTTTATTAACCACGGGCTTGATCGTAAAATCTCCAATCAATCGTAACAGCATACCTGTAGTTCAAATTCAGATTCCTATATAATCGGCATGTACATAAAAAGCCACAAATGTACTTTAGGGATGAATTTTTTCATGCGTCGTATGGAGACCCATCTATTCAACAATTGCAATAAATACAAAGTATATTTTAACTACATTGGGACTTTAAACCAGTTAATTGGTTAATGCAAATAATTTTCGGATACATTAATCATTAAATGGACCATTTTGAAGCAAATTGAAGAGTTCCGAGCCAAATGCTTCAAAATTCCGTTTATAGATCATTCTTGTCATCCTATACATGCTATAGATAAAGCTCTATCTCTACTTAATACATAAGGGCAAGTACTAAATTATACATGTTCCATAAATTTCAGCCTCCGACTGATCTTGCCGAAAGCAATAAACAATGGAGTCCTTTGCGTGCTTGCAATCAATTCATTTTATTATTTGCCTTAGAGCCAGAAGTGTATTAGCCATTAGCTTAAACTCCAAGGGAAAATCTGCATTTTTAGAGATTCGAATCCCATCCCTCAAATCTTCCTGTCCTCATTGTCCTCAAAGAGTTAAACCCCGTGGATTTTAGTGTTCTCCTTGTTAGGTACTTGAATTTTTAGTATACCCCTACTATAATGACTCATGGATTGATGATGTTTTCAATCCAGACATATTATTCACCAATTTGTTGCAAATTTACCGTAGTTTCTGAATATGCTAAAAAAAGCCGTCAATACTCCCAAGAGTTTTTCAGATAATTCCCGAAAATAAGGTTTTTCGGTTTCTTCTCATTTAAAGATGGGTTACGCGTTGGGGAAAATATGATCCATATTGATTGTTGGGTGTTTTTAGTAGTCTCCCCACAAAGTCTTGTACTTATTTCGTGTAGATTTCCAATCCCAAAAGTGTACTGAAACTACAGTTTGTTGTATTATTATTATTTTCATAATTTCCATTGTGCATTGAATTTGGAAGTGTTGGAAGGTGCAATCATTTGTGGTGGGGTTATTTTATTTTTTTTTAAACTGAAAGATTTATGGGGTTTTTTATTCCAGGGGAAGGGACTTATTGAGATATTAACGTTATTAACGTTATTAACGTTGATGGCGGGATTGTTAGCTCAATTTGAATTAGTATTGAGTTTTTTCAATCTGTCTTCCTCTCCCGTAGTTTTAATAATTAAAAATATACGTAATACAAAACAACTTGGTTGGATTGTTTGCAACCACCCAAAGGGATGAGGATATATAATTTCAGGGTGATAAAATGGGATGATATAAAACACTTTCCAAGAAAGGAAACAACTACTATTTTTGTAAATCTAGGTCTCGCTGATATTTTGGCCATGAACCTCTTATTTTAGGGTGGGAATTTATTGTGGAAAGACCTTTCCGAATAGATAAAACAAAAGCACACCAAGCAACTGTTGTTTCTGATATCTTACTCTGTTGAGATTATTTGTCATCTCTCTGCATAAATGAATTAATAAGCAGAGTATTAAAACTGCATGCTACCATAAAGACTACCTAAGGAGCCGAGACGGCCTGGTCCGTTCTGGTAGTCTCGTAACCGTAAATAAGGTTTAAACAAAGACAACAAGTACCTATAAAGTTTCTGCTTGTCTTCACACTTAATAATATTTCTGCATCCCACATCCCACACAATCAACAAGCCAGACAAAAGTTATTTTATCAGGATACAACTACCATGATTCCAAAAACACAGTTCGGCACAAAAAAAACCTGAGTAACTCATCGAATTGCATGACAAGGGCCAATTCATATTTCATGCACCCTCCACCTTTCAAGTCCAGTTCAAGAACTCAGGATTGACTGAGTACCCGAGGCATTACTACTAAGTTTTGGATTTGAATAAATTAAAACATTTTAAATTCGAAAACAACACAGCTATCCGTACGTGGGTCTTCTTACGAACAATTTACAATAAACAATATTTCCATCTAACCATAGCATAGTCCTAAGCTCCTAGACTTTTATCATCATCATCATCACCCTGCCAGTATTATCTTCCATCCAATAGTTCATCCGACAAGGCGTGTGACTAATTTAAAGACAAAAGCCCTCTTCATAAATGGCCAAGTTGGTAGAGTTTTATGAAAATTAATGCCAGGAACGCCCAGAAGAACACATTAAGTTTGTCACCTCGAGGCTTATGAAGATTGACATCATGTGGCTCCTCATATACGGAATATCAAATAGCTCTACACTGTAGGTAAAACCATGTAATGGATACAAAGTGTAAGGAGCTTGAATTCCTCTGAAATTTCTTCGTTTATAAAATAGAAATATTTTGACTACACACAAGCCTTCTGTCCAAAAACCTATTAGCTAGCTATTTGGCTCCGTTTCTTATGTTAGAGTGGGAGGGCACACATACAACATATACATATCGGCATTTAAAGTACATACTTGTCTACACGGGTTCCACAAAACAAATTAGCATATTTACAAACAGTACAACTGAATTTCATCCCATTAATAAAACACAACTTTCGAATTGCAGCCAAAGTTTCCAGACACCAAAACAGCTTGGAGGAACTCCCGAGAAGTTTTTCTAATGAATTTGCAGGACTCAAACATAAATTATTTTGCCGACAGTCAACAGTACGTTCCCCATCATGATCATCCTCAACATGGAATTTAGGCAACTTTGAAAACGGCAAGGCAAGGCCTTAAAAGCTCCAATACGTCAATTGCACAGGGCAAGATACAAACCGACCGAATCTGCCCCAGACATTGTTTTACGGACTCTGTATTTCAATAGGAGGCAGAGATGAAAGCATTATTGCGAGGTTCTTACTCGACGATATTTCCATGCAACAAATCACAGGCCGGACTGACTAGCTGCTCGAAATGCAGTTTTATTTGCTTATTTTCTTATAAATAATAATAAATTATCTGATGTTACTTATAATATATAGACTAGGTGGATCCTGTCCGCTCATCCTTTAGCCTACAGACTGTATATTTGCAGATGGGAGGAATGGATCGGAACGGACTCTAAAATTGATTTATTGTAGACATTAGTTGAAATACGAAATGTTAACCTAATGTCTAATGTGTAGTCCATAATCCTCTTTACATTTGGACAAGGCTTAACCTCAAGTCGTAGATTACAATGACAAATTACTCGTTTGAATTTTCAACAACTCGCCTATTGGGTCCATGTTCCTTTGGGTCCTGAAGACTTGTAATTTCGAATTAAACGCTAACTGCCTGATACCAGATTGCAAGTTTCTAGAAGTGAGGATAGGTTTCGGGAATCATTGGTTGGGTGGATTTTAAGTGCATAATTCATATTATATTATTATTGTCCGAAAATTATATGAGCCGAACAAATGTAACTTTGAGGAGTCTAGTGTTTTTTAGATATCTGTATCCCGTACAACACAGTTGTGTGTGTGTGTCTATGATTATCTAAGAATGTAGAATGCAGTGTGGGTTTCCATTTTGACTTGGTTGAATTCCCTAATGATGAGAGAAATATCTGGTCTACATTACTACATTAAATTATATAGCGATGAGAGAGAGCTTTTGGCAAGGATTCAATTTCAATAAACTCTGGGACTAATGATAGTGATAACATGTTAGGTACATGTGTACATGACCAGGCCAAGTTAGTTTACTGTAGGGTAGGAGAAGAATCTTGTAGAAAGTTAAATAAAATTCTTCATGTTTTATTAAATGTCTCAATTTTATCAATTTCGATCACAATGACAAATACCCACCTTTCAACAACAATCGATATTAGATGCATCTGCGTTGAGCTTCGATTTTTAATCATATATGTGTACGGTTTCAGGCTATAATCCGGTTGAAACGAGATGAAAATCCAACTGTCACGACAGCTAATACACAGAAATCCGACCTCATCAAGAGAATGATGAGACAGATTCTTGTATTGATAATAGCAACATAATAAAATATAAACCAGATCATAAAACCTCTAATCAGATAATCAGCTAAGGGTTCTTGCGTAATGATTCTGAGAGCTTTGTGTTCTTGCAAAAAATCATGGATTTTAGACAAAATACCACAATTCGAAATCATCGATAATAAATTTAAAAACTTATCTTATAGGTACCGAAATGTTAAAACAATTCATGAGTAAATTAAATCAAAACAACGCGTAACACAAAGAAAGTTACAAAAATAACCGAATTCTTAGACAGTAATACTATAATTCAGTCTGTCGTTTAAAGTCAACAGCATCTGTCGTCCCACATTCTATCCGTCATGATATGGCTATAGGGTGACACTACCCGCTTGTTCCTGCCAATCTCAAGGGACTAACAGTCGATTCTGTCGATTTCTACAGATTATATTCAGTTTCGAATGGCTGGTGGCAGACAAATCGTCGTTACTTCTACAGTTTGTCTCTTTCTGATCTTTAAATTCAATACTTAAGTTACGCTGGGTGTTGGGGGAAGGCAGACACACTATGCAAAAATTAGCTATCCGGTTCGATTCTGCAGGAAAGGTAACTTATTGGAGGCGAGAAAAGCTCATCATTTAACGTTTTAAGCAATCAAATTCGATTTGTTCCTTGAGGCACTCCAGACTGAATTCACTTTAGAAAAAGTAGAGCATCCGGATCCAATTGGCTGTAAATCTCCCTTTGGGAATAATTCCCACAGAATTCCTCAACCATGAGAGAAAAGAGATCAGATCGGATCGGATATCAAAATGATCAAAGCCTTTGAGAAATTCCTCCAATTTCAGTAGAAAATTCATGGAATTCTGGAATTGGATAGTTCCCCGTATGGAGATATCAAATTTGGAATTTTAATGAAAAATCCTAAAATTTCATTGCACAATAAAGGGGTAATGATCCCAATTTGCCTTTTAAACAAACATTTTAGCAAAGACCCTCTCGTTGTTTATTTCAGGAGGAATATTCGACTGATCTTGATGATGCATAAATTATTCGAACTTCCATCATCGAGCACGACTCATGAAAATAAACATTTCGAATGGAGCCATAACAAAAAAAACCAAGCATGAAATTGTATGACATACATATATAATGTGAAAGCATATTTTCGATTTATTTTTTCAGTTCTAAAAAAATCTGCGCTTCTGCCTGCCCCATCCGAATAAATATTAAGGACTATTGCTTGCATAGCACATGGACGTTTTGTATTATTTATCAACTCTATAAGCTATTTAATCCGTACAATCTGCCTTTTTATTCTTCATTGCCCGGAGCTTGAAGCTCAAGACTCAAGATGCCCAAGTCAACTCACCCCAACCAAAGCTATCTATTATCTTCAATCGTATAAGATCTAACATTCTAGGTTGTTACTTACTGGATGCCTAACTATATAAGTTGTAAAGAATTTTGACTTCATAAGAAGATTAGCATATGAACTCATGAGGAGAGCATTTAGGCTTTAACATTGAATATCATAATCATAATAACCATAATTTTACGGATTACGTCTGTCGTAGTTTTTTCAAAATTATACAGGACGGGTAGACAAAACAACACAAACAAGAATTAAGGGCTGGGCCTTCAGTCGTCGCCTACCAACTTTAACTTGCAATTAGTTCGATCCAAGAAGTCAAGCCTTGTAAGGCCTTGAGGTATTTATTTATTCAAAAATACAAAAATAATATGCCTTATTTATGAAGTTACTTCAGCGGTTTTGCGTAAGATAAGAAAGATTGCTTGAAATCAATCTGATAGGATGCACATTTTGTATGGTATTTTAATTACCGTTTCTATTGAACGATCCTTAAATCTCAATTCAGATTTTAATCAAAGTTTGGTCCAAAATTTGCATATTCAATTCCCAATTAAAATGAGCCTATAATTAACAAATTACAGAGCAAACTACAGAGAAAACAATAGATAAACGGTAAGCCCAATTTTGTCAACTTCAATCTTCAATAATAGCCTTCATACAATGAAATATCGGCAAACTATTTTTTGCCCCTTTCAATAATTCGTGATTCCTAACACGGCGGAAAAAATCCTTACCGATTTATGCTTTATTATTACACGGTAACTTTACAAGAGTCTCATCTCTATACATAATCAAACCTGTAATCACATCCCCTTCATAAAAAATCACGTTTCCAATATATTTAACCCGATAATCCGTCCGTATAATTTAATGCATTTAGAGGCTATGAAAAAGATTGGCAAACTAAACGGAGCAAGATCTCCAAGCTTATAAAAAATAATTCTTCGATTATACACTTTTTTAAAGAATTTCCCAGCAGAGTTGAGTGCAGTTTCACAAGACACCGTTTTTTTCAAAACCTTCTGATTCCAGTGCAGTTCCTCTTCGCTCCTGGAAATATATTTTTTAATCCAATGACCATCTCTCCTCCGACTTCAACTTGGCTTCGCTCCCCATTTGTTAGAGCAATAACGGGAAATCGTGTTTTCTGTTCTTTTTCGTCCTCCTCTCATTGTCCCATGTTCCATATAATTCCAATTGACTAGGACTAGGAATTCAAGTCCCATATATTTAGTACGGCAGTCCCATATAGCTCAACAGCAGCCCCATTCACGTACCCATTGTAATAACAAGGAGTATTGAAAGGAAGAAGAATCTGTTCCCCCGGTTGAATTGGCACGATTACGATTTGCGAATTGCGAATTCCTCTCTCTCTCTCTCTCAAGCATTCCCGTACTGCTAACTTAGAGTTGGTGTTGGTATCGGTACTTGGCCTGTCTATACATCCAGAAGAATCTGCACTTTACAGCTCCAGACTTTCCTCGCCTTCCGTTGGGACAGGGTCCGATATGTGCAAAGCGGCATTGACACAGTTACATGTTGGATGTTCAACTCCTGACGCTTTCTTTGTAAGTTCATAAGAATCCAATCTAGAACAGTTCCCATTCAGAAATTCTGCCCATTCTCAGGGTCTCTGCGATCCATAAGAAATAGGCTTGAATTTGAAAGTTATAGCCGTAGGATCGTAGTTTGTACTAGATGATCGTATAGTAGTCGACTCGCGTGTAAGTGCAAGTCTGTAGGCTATTTAGCTTCTTGAAGGAAGTTTTGTAAATGAAACCCGGTTCTCATCTCAGAATCAGTTGGATGTTGAATCTCATGGTGTAAGTTACTGGGATAGCCTGCATCTTCCGTTCGGTTGAGATCATTTTTTTCGCTCTCTCATCTGGGAAATCTGCTCATGTTTGGCAGTGGCACAGACTTTCTTCTCCTTCCTTTCTCAGGCAAAAAAGAGAGGTTTGTGCAAGGAGAGAAAGTTTCTTGTATTTTGATCTGACTTCCTAAAAACACGAAGATCGTCGGATCTGATTAGAAGCATTCGCTTTGCAGTACTATCTCTCTCTGTGTGTCTCTTTCCAAGGGAGAAAGTAAATGGAAGTTGAGAGGAGAAAAAATTGTTTGTTTTTCTCTGTTACTTATTTGTATATCAAAATATCTGAGATCAGGGAACTGCGGGTTCCTACCACTACCACCACCGCTGCTTCCGAAGGATAAGGTTTCGGGAACCAGAAACTTTCTTGTTCTTGATGGAACCGTCTTGTAGTTGTCGGAGATGGGTTTGGAATGTTTAGCCAAGCTGAATGTGAATAGAAGGGGCTGGAAAAGTAAAAGCTGAAATACATTTTTGCAGTTGCAACTCTGGTCTTGGAAGTAGAACATGTGGTGGTGATCGAAAAGAGAAGTTTTTTGACGAGTTGAGATTCCGTGTGACTTGAGCTGTTATAGCCCAGCCTGGATTTTTTATGGTGACAAATATTTCCGTAAACGGGTTATGATATGGTATAAGGAGTGGAAACTGGAACTGGAACAGGGTGCTGTGAAATCAATACCTTTATAGTTTGGTTGAGAAAGCAGGCCTTTCTCCGAGCACGTCATTCTACTCAGGTAATTGCACAATTTTGGAATCTGATTACAAAAACGAGGCTCATTATTGATCCTTTTGCTTTGGATGGGAATGGATAAGCAGAGCCTGCTTGGTGGCCATTACGAATATTACTTATCGTGTTCAACATACTAAGCTCGAAACCCGTTGTTTTTATTGGCATCAAGAATTCCAATCTAAATTAGGTTAACAAAAATAAATATACTGGTAGATTATCAAGTGGGTTTTAATATTACATTTTAAAATTTAAGTTTAATTAGGAGAAAGGACAACAACATAATGTTAGCATTTATTTAAATTAAATCTACTGGATATTGACTCCACTTCAAAATACAACCAAACTTTAAAACATATCATGATTCTACTTAATGTTTTTAAAAGGGCAAGAGAATCAAAGTTCTTGAAGTTCTTAAAATTCTTGCTGATGTAAGGAAATTGCATTTAATGAAAAATTAGTAGGTTTTACCTGAGTAGTTTTCAGCGGATTTAATTCTACGAATACAGGAAAAAACTTCGCTTTTAAAAAGATACACGATACTAATCATTAAAGCCAAAACTAGAGCTTAGGATATTAAATTCCTAATTCCCAAATCTCTAGAGAAAAAGGCGGTCATAGTATATAACTTATGATTAAAAGCTCCGTACATCTTCCTTACAACTTACAGCTCCTTTAATTTGAAAACACGAGAACGGGGCTATAAGAAGGGAATGAGTGCCTACAGCCCAGCAACATCAGCTCTTTCTTAGCCATTTAATCCCATAAATGAAGTTAATGCACTATAATATAGCAAGAGAGTGACTAAGAAATCCCTAGAAAGTACGGAGAAAGCTTCATCATTTGTGTCATGACCTGTCAAGTGTAAAACACTAAACGAGTTGCGTCTTTTAATCTACTTTATTACATCATATTATTAGTTACACACTAGAGACTAAAATATTTATAGTCATAGGTTAAAGAAGTCATATTAATGATTAAGGAACATGGAAGGTCGGTCGTATTTCAAGCACTGAAATTTTTATCGCCAATCTCGACTAGCTGCAACTTGGTCGAAAATTGCATTCAATTTTTTTTGCAAAAGTCCCATAAAAATAAACGATTTTTCTCACTCCTACTTTGTCACCTCTAGTTGGACTGCCTTTACGGTTCTTTTGCAGTTTTCTGATTTATGGAATCGACTCTGTAAAAAGTTTGGACAGTTTTTGCAATAAAAGAATTTACTTGCTTATCAAAAAGTAGTTTCCCTGTCAAAATGATATTGCCTGCATAAGGGATGACGGTTCGGGACTCGACTGCCTGACTTTTCTTAATAGGGTGGTGGTGGCAACTTGCTTTTGCGAGTGTTGAGTTGTCAGTTTGTTGGCAGTTGGCACTTGTGAATTAAATACTCTCCACACTACTCCTGATAATAATGTGTCTAACAGTTATTACTCTTGGTTTTGTTTACTCTTGACTGCAGTGGCTATCATGTAACTATCTTATCAAACTGCAACCCTTCAACAATAATTTCTCAAACTTTACGACTCGGTTTACACCCAGACATTTACTTACTTTTATACACAACTTTACAGTCTCTCCGAGAGACGACCAACGGACCAAAGGGCATCAAGTCACAAATCCAATTCCCACTTCATGTCCCCTATAGAGACAGAAAAATCATTTGAATTCCACCTAAAGTCGTAGTCATAACTTGGAACTTGTAAGGCGAGAAAGAGCTGTCAAAAGCATTTCAACCTTAGCCCAGCCTCAGTCTTGAAATCTTCAAAAGCTGTAAAAAGAAAGACGTTAAGCAGACAAGACACGAAAAAGGAGGAAAAATCTCAATTGACTCAAGCGGTTCTACTGTAAAAAGTAAACTGGCTGTGTGTGTGTGACTATAGCAAAAGCCTATACACAATGTCTTGAACGGTACAGGGAAAAACACCTAGACTATCAAGATTCAGAATCCTAGGACTGCATTGTAGGCAATCCACACAATCTAAACAAAAGATTAGCCTCCGGATTCATTGTGGACAAGTTGAGTGATACTCGGCCCGAAAGGATTACTTTCCAAGTTTACAAATACCAGCTTTGCACATACAACTCTATATGCATTTCGTTAAAAAATCTCACAGAACTTTCTGATGAGAGTGGAAATGTCTTGGCATAAAACACCACCGGTCCTTCCCTGGAAATGAGAAAGTCCGAAGGGGAATTCGGAAATCTAGGTGATCTAGGCTCTTTGTTGAGTGTAGATTGTAGTTTTTTTCTTCAAATCTGTATAAAATGAACTTAAAGTAAAAGTAGTCCGGGTTGCCCCCATGTCTGTTTCTCACAGTTTGCTCTAAAGTGTGAATATAAAATAAAGCATAAAACCAGCTTGTGGTTAGTTGGATGTCTTGTATCTTGTTCTCATTTTCCTAGAAAAAGGGCCCCTCTTTACTTTCTCGGAAAGAAGTCAGAGGCCAGAGAGAAAGATTACGGAAATGGAAAGTCCGGAGAAAGGCGGATGTGATGAGAAGTTGAGGGGAAATGGTAGACACTCTATCTCCGTCTTTCCTATCCCACGTTTTGTGTATTACACAGAGGCAGATTGTGACTGTGAACTGTCATTTGTGGTTGCGTTAAATGATAACATCCCGAAAACATTCAGAAAGATATGGTGGATCTTGACGTAAATGCACATCTTGCACAAAAATAGGGTTTTCGGAAGTCGGTTAAATATGATATTTAAAAATGATAAGTTCGGTTCGGTCAGATGATGAACATTTTAGCTGAATACCAGATTCAGACATTTCAGACCCATTTTATTACATTTTTTATTCGTTTCAACGAGATTCCATTTTGACAACTACTTTTAGTTATAGTTAGCAAGTCTAATAAAGTAACCAAGGACTAAAAAACACTATGCAAGAAGCTTTGTTGTAACTCAGAATGGTTTGGCTATAAGTTGTGCTGGTTTTGATATGGAATTGGTACGAATTTACTGAAATGTTAGACTTGGAAATACGCCTTGCTTTAGTACAGTTGTTAGCTCTTTCCTCTGGGCTTGCATTTATAAGTAAAAAAATTCACAACATACATAGAAATCTGGAGAATAGATAAAGGAAATTCACCATAATTCACTCACCCGAAGCCCGAAGAGTAAGTTAAGATAAGGAGCCAAGAAATACAGAAAATACTGACATACATTCTTTTGGCTAGGTAGTTAGGGAAAGTATAAAGAAATTCAGATTTAACGTTTGGAATTGCAAGTCGTAATTCATAACAAAAGCTGGTTTAATAGGGAAATAATTCTTGGGAAGAGGACCAGAAAGGATTTTTTTGCCCTCGTATCCTAAGGAGAAATTGTGGTTTAGCAATATAATAAATGGGAATTTGATTCCATTTCTTTTGCTTTTTATGGAACATTTTTCAGAGTCAGTTGAACATTTTCAGAAATCTCACGTTTTCATATGTAATTCCGTATTTCAAAAAGGTAAATTTTGTAATTTTAGATGATTGCAAAAGGCTCTACCCATGATGCAACCTTATCAACTAAATCATCTCAAGCACCAATGAAAGTCAATCTGCCAATTTAAATAAAACCCCTCTGCCATCATGTCCTCAAAAGGCCCTACAGAATATTACCCCCCTCAATCCAAAGGGACCTTTGGGCGAAACCAAAGTACCCAACCCTTCTCCATGGACCGAACATTCTCATCGTCATCAACAGACTTTAGGCAAACTTCCGGGGTATTTGACAACGACGAGGATAACGAAGATCAGTTTAAAGAATCCCATGAGCTCAGGCAAAACTCTTCAAATATAGAAGCTAGAAATGTAAAGTACAGTAACGATACCGGGACACAAAACAAGCCGTCTTCTGGGAGAAATTCTAAAGCCAAGGAAAGCGTCATAAATGACGAGACATTTTTCGACGAAGGGGAAATCAGCATAGGACTGCCAAGTGATCTCCCCAGCGGCATGGTGGACATTGAAGGGAACATTATAGGGAATGTTGACAACATGGATTTCGGACAGGATGAAGAGGACATGTCTTCAATTGAAGAGAGTAATCAAGAACATGGTAATGGCCGAGTGATTAATAATAATGACTCCTTTACAAACTCACAATCTCAACAAGATCAATCCTCGAGTGGTGGTGGTGGTGGGGATGGGGATGGTGTTCATGGTCATGTTCATCGGAAAAAGTCCATACTCAGTAGCCGGAGCAGATACAATAAAAGTGGTGGAGGAGTTATTAGTGGAAACAGTTTTAATGGAAGTGTTGGTGGCAGTTCTATTATCTCGGATGGGAAGATGGGAGGCTCAATGAATAGTAGCTTTAATAGTCAATTCTACAACAATTTCTATTCCCGAGCTGCAAGACGAAATGATTTTCAGGTAATGAATGACACTGATGGCAATGATAAGGATGTCAGGACATTATAGTTGGATAACAAGGGTTAATGGTTATCTTTTTTTCCTCAAGCACATTCTCGTACATATTTGAATAAAAATTTAAATTGATTACTTACGCTGATGATAACTTTCTTTGAGAAACTGACTTGTCCGTTTAGAAGTTCACCCCTTGTCTTACAATTAGTTCCAACGGATATATTGTTTGGGAACTAAAATCATTAGCAAAATATCATTTAGAACACTTAGAAGTGTTCCCGTAATCTCAGTCTCAATTTACCCCACCTGTCGAGGTGACAGTCCCTTGCGTTAGTGGGGATTGTCACTTAATTTGCCACAAGTAAGGCGGTCAAACGTTGTAAGTGTAGACACTTTCATGATAAAGTCGCTCTTAAAGAATTAGCTAAAAATCTGACACACTTGACGTTAGACTACTTGTTAAACCGACATCCATGTTATCCGACTAACACGCGTTCTTGTCACTGATACATATGACCTGACAATTGATTAATCGAATCTTATTTCCAGCGCTACACAAGAGGACCATATGCCCCCTTGGACAGATGCAATAGTACAAGTGCTTCTAGTGCTACAAGCAGCACCATCACCCAGGCATTAATAATTATTGATTTTAATAATTACCGTAATTAATAATTTATATCATAATTACTAATATGATTTATATAATCACAGCATTATTATCCCGAAGGGGGCTGGGGGTTTGTAGTTCTTGCAACGGCACTCTTTTCACATGCCCTTTTATGCGGATTTCTGCTATCGGGAGGAATTTTTTCCATCAAGATTTTGGACCAGTTTGGGCCTGAATTAAAGAATGAAACTGGTAAGAAATAAACTAAAAATCATATAGATACTTTGCTTTTCTGGATAAATATTGATTTCTAATTCAAAACTCTTTGCAATATGAAGCAATAAACATGGTATTTCCGAACATAACGATAACGAAATAACATGATATTAAACTTATCCAAGTACCTTCCCGAGCCTTAAAAGTTGAAACACGCCATAGTATGTCGTCATAAGCCGTCATAAAATGACGACGAATAGTTGCATTTAAATCACGGAATTTTGATATAAAAATTTAAAAAATCATACGGACATCAATCTCTAATCGAATTGTTCAATTAATCAAATACCTTAGGGTTTTAAATATCAAACATTACAAACCTTAAACAACAACCTATCAAACATGTATAATGTATGCATTTTGCTTAGAGAGTGGGTGCAGCAAATTCCGTAAGTTCACAGTAGTTGTAATTCAAACTCAAGCAAGGCTCTTAAAAACAAAAATCTTGATATTAAGATAATGAACGTGTAATGGGTCTAGTGAAACAGGCCATTTGCATAGATGAAGACAAGATAAGAGATTTATTCTTAATTAGCATGAAATAAAGTCCCCTCCTTCCATAAAACTCCCAAATGGATGATCAAATGGGATAATAGGATAAAACACTCTTCTCTGAGAGACCAAAGAATGGGAATTGTGACGATGATTATGTTTCGGGTTTAGCATCTGTCGCAGTCGGAAAGTGCTTCAGAACCACTATAGATAAGCAAGGTAGTTAGTCAGTTTTTGGTAACTTTGCATGCAGATTAGGATTTAGGATGACAAGGACGGGGGAACAATGTTGACTCTGGCTAAATGTGGTACTTTACGGCTTTCCAACGACTATGTGCTGGAATCACAGCGAGAATTTTGACTTTAGAACTTATGAGAAACAAGTGGTGTGTAACAAAAGAGTGGTAAATTAAATTAATGGGACAAGGGCTCCGTAACTGTTTGCATACTTATTACACAAAAGCCCTGTTATTTAGCATGACGGACGAGATGACAAAATTCCGGAATCCAGGTTGGGTTTTGTGGCCAGGGTGGATATGGAAACGCTAATAGTTTCTCTGGAGGTATACCTAATGTTGGAATGAGGAAGCTTTTTCGTGGAGAAATCTCATAGTTTGCTTTTTCCCAACCGGCTAATTGCATCTTCGTCGACTTGACACTTGGAACATGTGTCGTTCCATTTCCATTCTACTTTTAAGCGTTATAAATGACACTCAGAACCTCATGATTTTGTATTTATAGTCCTTTCTATCTCTGTTAATGCCCCCTTGTCTACGGCAAATGCAGCTCGTTAAAAATCCATTTTCCTCATGTTATTCTTAGGAGTTTGCCTTCTTGGCACATAGTAAATTCAATAACACCTTTTTTACACCTCGGGATTTTTTAAGGATTTGGAAAAACAGGGCTGATAAGTAAATTCCAGTTTAGATTAACAGGATATATTAATATCGGCTGAACAGTGAGGCGGAGACACGGTAGAAAAACAGGATCGATTAATCGACGGATCCGATCTAGTTTAAATCATTTCGTTAACCTTTACACTTATTTATCAAAAGTCATAAAAATACAACTTAAATCCCTCCCATATTCCTTATAAACATGTAAGCTTGTAAAGTTGTAATCAATTCGTAATATGGAATCCTTACAAGTGAATTTAGTCGGATAGTAATCAGTTCATTGAGCCCAATCAAGAAATCTATATTTTATGTCTAAATCACAATGGAATGGGAAGGACTGCGGCAATCATGCTAAACAGTCCACAAATCATGGCAAAATTTTTCAAGAAGAAAAAACATCATGTAAAAAACTCATAATGAATGAATCACGTCTTCCACATTTAAAATCCCTGCCCACTGAAACTGAAATGTCTGCCTTGTAAATGTGCTCCCAGTCAACAGATTCATGTTTCTGATAATAAGGCAGAGAGCATTATATTCCTGCAAAATGTTGCTACAATTATTAAATTCCAACAATTTATTCGACTTCAAATCCTCGAGTCTTGACCTATATGATTGTTGTACTGAAGTTGGAATAATAGGAGCTGTAATTTAGTGGCTAGAATTTTCTGATTTACCATACAGCATGTCCTAAAGCATAGGGTCTTAAATCTTGTCCGTAATCCTTGTAAGGGATTGGATTTGTGTTGAATATGTATGTAGCATCATAACTAAATTTTGGAATCACAATTTATAATACCAATTTATTCACCTGCTTATTACAGAGGGGAAATCTTTATTATTGAAAACTATTGGATTATTAGGATATCATTTGGACGCACCCAAAATTCGAGGAATAATAGAAATTACATGTTGCTTTCTACCTACCTTAACAGCATCAAACAATCACGTTTTCTGTTCCTACCCCAAGAGGTTTTATCTTGTACGGTGTGTGTTGGATGCATGTACCAATGTACCAATTTTGCTAATCATATAGATAGATGCTAGGATGGATCGTAATGGGATGTGCTGAATAATTTTCTTAGTTTTATCATAGCGCAGAGATGTAATAATTTATATTTTTAAACCGGTTCTCTCGAGAGGAGCATAATTTGGGAGTTACAAGCAAATTACAAACCTCAAAAGCCCATGAAATATTGTTTTGATCTGTAAAAATCAATAAGAATATTCTAAAGTTCATAATCTGAACATGTCCTGATATGATGCCCTGTGGTGGAACCAAGTAATCGATAAGTGAATCTCACAGAAAATTCTCGAAGATATAATTCATAGTGGTGCATTACTGCCAATTTCTGTAGATTCAAGAATGGAATATGTGAGTTTAAAACGTGGTTAAATCTGATGCTGAACATACTTTCATTGTCTAAAACATCTGCATTTAAATTTTAGCAATAAATTTCAAGAGTTCGATGAATCTTTTGTCTCTCGAGGACTTTAACTAACGGGCAAAATTAATGGTCTAGAAAATCTTTAGGATTCCCTCCCGCTGAGAAGTAGATTTAGTCGGGATTTACTTTTCAAAGGGTTATATTTGCACTTGAAGTAATCATCATTCCATTAACCTTTTTGAATATTTGGGAATGTTAGTATTGTCTATCCGATCATTTTAAGCACGTTTTAACCGATTAAATTAAATCGGATTTCACTGGTTTGGAACACTGAAATTTTGTTTTGGTTGGTTTTCAAAATAGGAGGTTTGTGCCTATTAAAAAAAAGAGTACAATTAATTTTGATTTAAGTCAGAACAGGTGAACTTCTTTTTGATTTCGACAACTTGTACCAAGATACAGTTTATTTAGTCATTTAGAGAGGAATACTTGCCATCATTTATTTTTTGCTTTAAGCGATTAGTTAGTGACACCCGATCACAATCACAAACTGTTTAACATGACAAATCCAAAGCTACAAACAAATGCTTTCACTCTTCTAAAGGACAGGATATTCGTAACAAAAAAATCTAATTACTCCACTTGATTAATTCATTGAGGTGGTATACCCTGTGGAGCCAACTGACTGCGGTTCCTTTTGTCAACCGTTATCTTGTCATCGGAAAATAAATCCTTGGTGCAGAAACCGTGACTCTGATTTGACAAGAGAATAATCAATTCACGTCTAATTACCCTTTTCAAAGGAAGACATTCCATTATTTTATCCTCAATAGTTAATTACTCCTCTCCGAATTCCAATACAGAAGCAAACAGCACGACTTCCAGACTACACCGATCAACTTCGTTCTTTTAGTCCATTCATTCTATAGCCAGACAAAAGATAGAAAAAAAACGTGCAAAAAGTAAACAATACTTCTCCCCGAGCTTATAAAAAATCAGAGAGGCATTCTAACTGTTTCATTGAAGGAGAAAAATAGCATAGCTTTCGGTTGGTAACGCTATTACAATATTTTTGGATAGTCAAGAAAACGGAAGATGTTCGTAAATCCGATCAATCACTCCTGATCCTAATGCTAAACGGTAGTTGTCGTAATGGAAAATGCCTGTTTACTCGTACACGGTGACTTAAGCATTTGGCTCGACCTTTTGCCAACTCTCTTGTTGGCTTCACTTTCAAAGAGTTTTGCTTTTAAATTTCGACTTAACGGCTAACGGTGGTGGGGGCTGCTGGATAGGAGATAAGAAACCAGGTTTCCGTTAACCGTCCTATTTACGACTTTACGACACGACTAAAGTGATATAGAGTAATAGGCCATCGCATTCGTTTTCGGGAACTCTGAACGGAACTACAAAGTCTCACTTTTCACTTTCCATTTCATTTTAGGAGTTACGACTGTTTTGTTTCGGTATAAAATGATTTGTCGGAGCCTTTTGCTCATTTGACTCGGATTAAAGCCTATATCTTCTAAATACAATCTTCTAAAGAGTTTGGATATTTTAAATAGAATGCGTTCAAAGTGCGTAAGATGGGAATCCTTGATCGGCCCTAAATATACAGATGCTTTCCATGCACGTGTTACGATTTCACGCCGAATTATATGCTCATTTTTATTGGGTTCTCGAGTCTTGTAGATGTCATGTTCCTGACAATAATGGAACCGAAGTGGGTAGTAGATTGATCTAAAATCTAAATAACTTTCCCTGAGCAGAAGCTTATAGTTCTTTTCCTCCACGTGTCGTCAATTCGTTTTTGCTCGTATTGGGATTGTCGTTAAAAAGGATGAAATGGAGAAACCTAAAAATAAATCTATAAATTGAAGAGCTACTTTATTTGTTCCTAATGAGCTTCTCGTTGTCATTCAGAGAATTAACTAATGATTATCTCTACACATCTACCTCATTTAAAGATTTTATAAAAATATGTCTAAAATGAACACTGGACCTGAGGCTACATCAATTTTTATTATATTTATTTGTAGTGTGGCTGACATCCTTATCACTTGGGCTCTCCCTGTTCCTGTCACCAGTAATTAATTAACTAATTATAACAATAACTATAGAACGACAATTAAATTTTGAGATAACTGATTATTTTCAGATATGGGTCTCAATCTGCAAAAGAAAAAGCACAAGGCTGACAGCCGTGTTTGGTGGCTTAGTAGCTTCCTTAGGATGTTTATTTACTTCTTTTGCATCCCAATTTCACCAGCTCTACTTTAGTTATGTGATATTCCTTGGTAAGTAATGCCATTGCAACTTTGCAGATAAACAATTAATTAATATGCAGCCAACCGCATTCCCTTAAGCCCATTAATAGATTAGCACCTTTCCAAGAACCTCTCCAATTTCCCTGATTTAAAATCCAGTTTAGATGAGTAAACTTCTCCCATTAAATAAACTAGGGTATTCTTCAGGAAATTAAAAAATTAAAAAGCTTTTCTAAGAAATGAACCGTAAAGTCTATAAGCTTGCAAAAAGATTGCTAAAACTTTTTACAAAGGTGTTGGTGTGGGTCTGACTCGAGATGCATCTTCTCTGATGGTGGGGCAGTATTTTAAGCGGAAGAGGGACTTTGTTGAGATCCTCCTTGTCTCCGGAAGCGGGTGTGGAATTCTACTCATGTCCATTTTCATGGAGTCGGCTATACGGCAAGTTATATTATTGCTCAATTTCCTCATAAATTCTAATAAAAATCTCACGTCCAGAACAACACAAAAGATCAAATCTCTATTACAGCAGATTAAATTGACGAGAGAGTTGAGAGGGGTGTACATTGTAATACATACGTAAGGGCAACTTGAGCATCATTTTATTCCGGTCTCACACTTGGATAGAACTGCCACAGTCTCATATTATCCCGTCTTCAAAAGTCGGGAGACAAGATCGTCCCATTCTTTCACTTATAGTCTCATTTGCTTCTAAATGGAAAAATTACTTAGCCCCCGAGTTGTTTTGCAGGAAGGTTATTTTGTGTTTTAAGGGCCATTGCCAGTTTCGAAATACGAGCTGGCACTGGAGTTGATGGTCCTAGCGTTTCCATGAGCTGAATGAAATAAGCACTTTAAAAAAGGCTTATTGTCAAAGCTATCATAGTTAATGTTAGTTCCGCACGGACATTGTCAGAGATAACATAAAACATGTCCGGAATCCGAAATCATTCCCCGTTTCATTGTGTTAGAAAATATTGGAGAGAATTCGGGAAGAAATCAGGATTTCTTGTGCTAGGCAGGGAGTTCTATAATCCCTTGATGAATACGGTATTAACTTCATTTTGACATGTGCCTCTGTGAATCTTACGTGATTTTTAGTTCGTATAATATCATAAGTTGTAAAAATTCTCATAATATATGATTCCAATGACGTAATCTATGTATGGACAGTTGAAGTACGAAGAGAAAGATATATTGCTTTATATGCATATAGACAGATGTTAACTGACTTGATGGGATTTTTTTCTTACAGCTCGCAAGGACTTGGCTGGAGATTAGGTTTACAGGCAATGACCGGGTCACTAGCCCTGACCTTTTTCTTGGGGTCGTGCTATCGGTAATTTAATGCTTCCAACCTAGCTTTGACAATTTCCAACTATGTCTAAATATTTAACTTGAAGCCTTCCAACCTTAATTCGATATGACGAATTAAGGTTGGAAGGCTTCAAGTTAATGGTTGGAAACATTAAAATTAAACCGTGCTCTATAGATCGGCTTCCCTGTACCATCCGCAGAGGAGAGCTATTCTTCATCTCAAGAATCAGAAGAGGAAGGTGAGTAAGGAAAGATGAAGTGTGTGATGGAAGTTGTCTTCCAGAAGTCATGTTATGTTTATTCATGAACCGAATCTGAATAGATTCGAAACCTACGAGATTTGAAGCTCAATGAATATTTTAACTTTTTTGACAGATCAAAGAAAAAGAGAAGAAGAATGACAGGCCACCATTCCTCGACTACAGTTGTCTCTCAAACCGATCCATTCAGGTTCTGGTGGTGTCAAGTGCTTTTACAGCCTGGGGACTTTATGCACCCCTCTTTCATCTGGTAATTTATTACGGATGTCAATATTTTGTCAAACAAGCTGTCAAATCATCATCATTCTCGCCGATCCCGAGATTTTAATTTTTTGAAAACTTGGTTACACTTCACAATTTTAGGGTTTGGAAACTTATGAAGAGGGTGTAGAAAATCCTGAGCGGTTATTCCTCTATATCTACATTGGGAGTGGATGGATCATCGGGTCATGCCTTTTTGGGTTTCTGGCCATTCAGAGAACTGAAGACTGTCGGATTTCAAAGTTGTATTTATGTCAGGTAATCTTTTCTCCGAAACAACACCCATGGGGACTTATTTAGAAATTTCTATTCGACACTGAAAAAAGCCTCGATCTGAGTTTCCTTATTTTCTGTATAATTTTTAGGCATCTGCTCTGATAATTGGGATCTCAATGCTAACCCTAGCAAATATTAAAGACGGCAGTGGCAATGTGACATTTTCATGGGCTTATGGGATAGGGCTCGGTGGCTATAGTTCCATGCTCAAGATCCACACTTACGATAAAACTCGTGCCAGGATTTTCCCCAGAGCCTGGTCTTTTATCCAATGTGTCCAAGGAGCCGCTTTGTTCCTTGGTATTCCTCTCGTAGGTAAAAGTTTATCCTGATTTATTTCCCGAGAAAATGACCCGTAATAGTTCAGGAGGCGGTTATAGAATATACCCGCTTTTGACTGCCTATACCTAAGACTACTAAAGCTATATCAAACGATGCGTAATGCGTGCCAAGGAGGAATAATAAATGTCTTATCATATTACAAGGGTATATGAACACTTACGTTGGATGGAGAAAGGGATATTACGCTTCCGCCGGATCCGTTTTCCTCGGATTCCTGGTATTGCTCTTAAGTGGTGTGGGAAAACGTGGGCTGATGAGAAACAAGTCCAGAAGTAGCTCAATGAAGACGTAATAAAAATCACAAAAATCCATTAGAACTTCTGGAAAATGTTTTATATTATAGCTATATTAATTTGTATCAAAAAATAAAATTGGATGATTTTCAGGTGTGAAACAACAGACAGCATGCAATCTCCAGGTTTACGAAGAATCTCATTCACATTTCCCGACGAACAAGTGTCGCCTCGGATTTCAAAAGATGGTCGATCTAGTGGCTCAGAAAGGTCCGCCGGAGTCAGTAGCGAACAACCCATGATGCCAAAGGAACTTACAAGGATCTCAGAAGAAGGGATTTTGGATAATTAAGATATAAAATATAGTCATTCATAGATAGTACGATGACAGGCTGTTTCTGAGCGTTTTTAGAAGCGTTCCGATATTCCTGTCATAACTGATTGAGTTTTTTTGTACGAGCTTTAAAAGTAGCGAAAACGTATTTATGAGACTGATGAAAGTCAAAATAATATTTATACATAATATTTTCTAGATGCAGCATAGTTTAATAATTCGAGTTAATAATGACTTGACAGTCAGTAGTTTTGGATTCATTCCAACAGTCAGGAATTTAGCGTTAGTTAATCATGTTCTCCAAATGCAGCTAAATATGACTTTAACTGGAGTAATTTTGCGTGCTTTCATCTTCGAATTTTCTGTACGAAAGAAAGATCAGAGAAAATAAGGTTGGAATTTGAGATTTTTAAAGCATTTACGATTATTTGTTGCAAAAGCCATTAAATAAATTTTTATGGTAGTAATTCCATTGAGTAATTACATGATGAAGCTGATGAAACGGGAGAGATTACAAACACTCGGCAGGGAGTTGATTACACTTTTTTGTTACTGTCAAGCTCGTAGAGTCCTACCTTTTTCAGCCTTTTCCGTTGACGATGAAATAGTGGACCGTATGAATTGCCTAATGAATACAAATAACGTAGTCATATAATGAATCTCTTCTTGACATCTGCATTCAAAAATCAAAATTCAAATCCCTTCTTTTCCTTCTACTTGCTTAATCGGATTTACAATTACAACATAATTCCTAAGCCAATTTAATTACCATTGCACTACCAAAAGCCATAATATTTAATTTCCCTTCTTCTGGAATCCACCAACAACGAGTACACGCAGCTATAATACACAGCAAACAGCATGTTTCAAATTACGACCAGATTCAACGGTTCTAAATTTTATACACTTATTTGCAAAGGGTTACAAAAACCTGAAAGTTAGAAGGGTGTGCTCGGTTCTAATGTGAAATTTATTTAAAATAGCCCCATACTTCCAACGACGGAGATTCATGTTAACGAACAATAACGGCGAGAAACATTTAATTATACTGGCAGTTAGAGAATCATTAAAAAATATAGAGTAAATCATCCACTTATATTTTTATCTTTAACTTATGCAAATCAGTTAATACCTCATCTCAGCTTTGAAATGGATCCATAAATTATCCTGATGTTGACCTAAGTAACAATTAAATGCAATTTATCTATCATCTACGAATTGCGATTACGTGATGATTATCATCGTTTAATTTTATGGAAAAATGTTATGGGATGTTTAAGTTGTAAATAGGGTTCCTTGATTGGATTTACTCCGTTCAAGATCAGCAAGTCGGGGTTTGTTTGTAACCAACTTGGTTTGGTTTGGATTTTGATGGCAAGAAACGATATCATTTGCCAGCCTGAAGTTGAAATTCAATTTAAAACATAATTTACGACTCCTAGCTCTTCTCCTTAATATTTTAAACATTTTTATATTCTTATTTAACTTATCAGAACATAATATTTAACTAGGAGCCAAAAAGATGTAATCGACTCTGATTGTGAAATTGTGATTGCGGGACGAAACGTCTTATTCCCCTCTGCATTTTTTTTTCTTCCTTCAGTCCGGATTGAATTTACTTAATCACGATTTATATCTCCAATCTACAAGGTCTCCTTCCATAAATCTCTTCATTAAAATATTTTGATAAGTCCATTCATAAAAATATACTTACTAGAAGATTTGCATAACGAGTGTGTCTTTCTTTATATGATCCTGCAAGGTATCACTTCACCCTCAAAAGCAGATTTGTTGGCAGTGAAGTAGGATAGTAGGAACTCGTCGTAATAACGTGAGAAGTTGTGGAAACCTCTCGGGTCTTGATTAAATCCAAGACTGATCTATAGACCTAACAAGCAAAGAGTGAAGGATTATCTGATGGGATGATTTTTTATATAGATTTAATGCTTAATTTATTATGATGAAAATTTTACGACTCTTTTACCAATTTGGAGCTCTCACAAGGATTCAATTTGAAATGGAAGTAAACTCGGATTTCAATACAGAACAGTCGAATCCAGTCTTAATTCTGATCAATCTTAATCTGAGGACCTATAGCTGCTGCATAGGTCTTGAAGGGAAAGGAAAAAATATGACTATGACAAGACAAATACTAGAGTTGATTTTTTTTGCTATAGTACCTTGAATTTGTACTTTGTTTGTACAAGCAGCTCACTTCTGATTTACAAGTCGCTGAGCTAATGCACAAATCCAAAAAAAATGAGTGCAAGAATCAGATTCGCTCAATACAGCATTTTCAAGCTGATACGGATGAAATTCTACGATCTGCTCTAATCATTTAATCATCCTGATTTACATCATATGCCCAATGATGGAATTGAAGGAAAGGGTTCGAACATGCAATCTTGTTAGTTGCTCATTAGCATATCAATAAAACATTTCCCTGTGTATCGGAATCAAAGGGATAGTCAGCAGGGGTCATCGGAGAGCATTTGACGGCATGAATTGAAGTTGTAGATATAGTAGGAACTGCCCTTATTTGATGTTAGCAACTCGGGCTGTTTATAGCAAAAACGACTATTTATCTACTAAGATGATTTTTTTTAAATAATGCATTAAAAAATTGTCCAGTGACGAGAAAAGTTAGGCACAACGAAATAATTAACTAATATTTAGAATGTAAAACTAAAGAAACTGACTGTAACGCTTGCAACGTCAATAAAAGCAAGTATTTACATATGATGAGCCTTGCTTACGTAGAATATGCATCCCTTCGCAAAGGTAGCTTAATTAACAGAATTAAAAAATGTGTTTTGCAATCATGCAATTCACGTTCGTTTCTTGACTGTGGGAATCCCAATTCAGGAAAAAAGTGGAAGTCTTATGGCAATATTTTCCTTATTGCTTTCAGCTCCAGAGTTCTCATTTGTGTTCTCATCGGAGTTGATCTAAGGTGTTTCCAAGTACGTCCGAAGAGTTAAATACTAAAAGAGAGTTAAAAGGACTAAAAAGTTAAAATTTACCCTGTTTAAGAGTAGCAACTTCATTCGTTTTATCAAATTTAGACTACAAAATTTTGATTCATTAATCTACGTTCTAAGACGTAAAGTAAAACTATACAAAAACAATAAAATGGAAGAAATCCTCCAAGAACTGATAAAAACAACCACGGAAAACGGACCTCAAAAGCATTTCTATTCCAATCTCGCAATAACAGAACCGTTTCAAAAGCAGGTAGAAATTTCGACCAGAATTTCGAAGGGGTTGTCCTACCTCAAAAAAGCGTTCGATCCTAAAACCGGATTTCAAAGCCAAGCGTACAAATCCAGGAACTGTACAGAGTTAGTCCCTACCGATGTCAAGAATCCTCCAGAAATCTATACTTCCCTCATAGCTCTACATTTACTTGGAAGCGGTGACCTATCTGAAATTCAGCTTAGCGAGACATTGTTAAAACCCTTAAGAGAATTTATCATTCCCGAATGTGCCATTTCAACTGTGAATATATTTAAGCCCTCGTTTTGCGAGTCGGAAAGCAGTAGCGATGAGCGCGACAGTGGTTACACTGACAACTTTACGCATAATGTAATTCCCGATGATTGTAACACGACATCGCTGGTAGCGTCTATCCTCTTCAGAGATGGGATTTTGGATTACAAACCTGCAAAGAGCATCGGTCAATTCCTGCTAACTAATGTTCCTATTCCTGAAACAAATTCTAGTGAATGTAATGATAAGTCCCATGGAGTTATCCATACATTTTTTAGCAGTGAGGATGCAAATGGACCAGATTTGGATCCCATCGTCTGTGCCAACGTGTTATATCTTTACTACCAAACTGAATCGAACTTGAACTTGAAGCAAAATGTGGAAAATACAGAGCTTTTTTTGCTCGAGACCTTGAAAAGCCTTCTAACTTCTTGTGAAGACAAAGAGGAAAAGGAAGGATTCATTAACGAAACTGCACTTCATCATTCCCCCGATGCACTCATCTATTTTCTATCAAGGGTAACGGCTATGTCTCAGCATGTTTCAAGCCGATTCAGGAGCCTCCTGATTGCCCTTTTAAACAAAAGAATAAGCAGGACATCCTTGGTTTTGGATATATCCATGAGAATTCTGTCGGCAAGCGAACTTGGGCTTCTTACAGATGATAATTCAACTTTAAGACGAGCAATTTCGAAGGATTACGATAGACTTGCCCAGTTACAAAATAACATCGATGGTTCTTGGCCAGCCGATTCTTTATTTAAAATAGGGATTACTGGAACAGACGTGTTTTATGGGGGCCGAGAAGTCTCTACAATGTTTGCTTCCAAAGCCCTTGATGTTTACTTTAAATCTGTAAAGGCAGTAAAGATCAAGACCAGGTTTTATAAAGATTTTATGTACTAAATTTAATTTATGTCAACTTTAAATTAATATTTTTATCTAATATCTTACAAGTTAGTATCCATATAGGTTATAGTAACAGTCTCTCAAGAAAAGAACAAATAAAATGCACAACTACAAAACGTATATAATGAACAAATAAATAAAATTTCTTAGCATAAAAACAACTAAACCGAGTCCTCGTCAATAACACTAAATGCGCGAGGTGGTGGCATGCTAACATTGCTTGCACCACCTCGGCCTTTGATATGACTCTGGAAAAACGGTACTCCTCCTCTCGAGGGCCTTGAAGAGGTTGAGGCGGAAGTGCCCTGTTGGTCGTGATTTTGAGATCGGTTGTCAAATTTGAGACGGAATAATTTCGGGTTGATCATAGGAACCCCCAAAACTTTGGTACTCCTTTTCGGTGTACCTCCGGATGGGTTAAGTACCGTTGCAGATGTCGAAGCTATTGAACTTCCATTTACTGCCGAGTTCGGTGTCTTGTTTTGAGCAAGACTTTGCTTCGCTGCTGACCATCTACGGGCTCGCCGTTCGACAAGGACAGCATAGTCGGGGTCGTACTCGGAGGCTAGACAGTTTTCGACCTTGTTACACGACGTTATGCACTCTCCAAAGTACTCGGCCCAATCTTCGAAATAGAGATCCTGGAAAGACAGTAAATTAGAGTTTAGTAAAAACAATTCGATTTTTTTTATTGGTCAAGGGATTTACATATTAGTGATACGATTTAAATAATCATTCTCGCTTCATTAAGTTGAAACAGAAAATCAGACAAAGAGATACAATATATAATGGTTCACATCTAACAAGGGACGTAATGGAGAGATAACACTCCGATTGACTTGATATTTTATGTGACACAACTTTGGACTATGCAGATGACGTAATTGAAAGAAATTAGTGCCCAAATTGATGTTTAACGTGTTAAAAAAAATCTCGAATTTGAAAAATCAACGAATTTTTTATTTTCAAACGCTCACCAAACGACGAGTATTGGACGGATTTTTAAAATCTTTGAAGTTTTTTCATGTCAAAGTTTTGTTCTTTAAGGAAATGCAAACAACTTAATTTTATAATTTTTTTTAAGAAAATCAATTTTTTGGCTGGTACCTAAAAGGGTTAAAATTTTCCAAAAATAAATTTTTTTTCTGAAAAAATTAAGTTTTTGTATTTCCTTTAAAATCAACTCTTTACGATTGTAAAACTTCAAAGATTTTCAAAATCCGTCCAAAACTCGTCGTTTGGCGAGCGTTTAAAAATGGCAGTTTTCGTTGTTTTTTCAACCTTGAGAATTTTTTAACATGTTAAACCTCAATTTGGGCACCGATTTTTTTCAGTTACGTCATCTATATAGTCGTAAGCTGTGTCACAAAAAAAATCAAGTCAATCGGAGTGTTATCTCTGTATTACGTCCCTTGTAAGTCATTTTTGAGCTTAAGTCAATTCAAAATCAAACGCAGACTATTTGGTATCTGTGGTTGACCATATAAAATTAATGGAACCAGAACTGTCTTAAAAGGAGTCGAAATGCAGAATTAATGAGTAAATTACCTGGAAATCCATATCCGCAATACCCTCTTCGGATATGCAGGTAAGTTCCTTAAGAGCTTCAGAAGGCTCAACCCCTCCTCTAGGTTCATCCTCATCATCCGAATCATGCTTTGACTGCGGTGGCTGTTGTGGCTCAATTGGAAACGAGAAAGACAACCTCTTTGATTTCGGTGATTGAGTTCCATCCGTTGTTTCACACCTGTTACATGAAACGTAAAATATTCAGCCATCATCAGATTGAAATTGATACATAACTTTTATAAATGCCAATTTTTCACAACTTACGTTTTCATGGAACTGTTTTGACTCGCTTTCCTCCTTGACATCCGTCGTCGCCTTACATCAGTAAGGAAGAGACAACCCGCACCGACGAAGATCGATAAGGCTGATATGTAATAGCCGGATTTCCAGCCCCCGAGCACTTGATTTATATGACCTGGGATGAAATAACATAAAATACCACGTTATTAGCAACATACTGCACTTACAATTCATAAAGAAATTATGTCTGAAAATATCCTATATTTTGAGGTGCTAAAGGTGGCTAATAACAAACATGACGGAGGAATAAATTGGTCCGGATGCTTTAATTTTAATAATGCGATAAGAGATGAGTGTAAACTGTAAAATGGAATATACTCGTTTCTGTAGGGTTTATGATCTAGTTTATTGGCCAAGTAAAAATCTAGGAATCCTAGCTCGCTAATGGTATTTTGCTTGCAAATGCCGAATCTCTCTAAAAAAAATCCAGAACGGAAATTGAGTAAGTAATGTTTATGAAGTGCAGGTTTGACGATTGAAAAAAATCCCTGTGCCAAGGGGCTTCATAAACAGTTCAAGTGCTAAATAAATTTCCAATTGAAGACAATCTTTCTTCGGGAACTGCATCCGAAAACATTTTGACTCCCAAGATTACTTTGCTCTGACAGTTGACAGCAGCTGAACTCACGCCGATGGTGGATTATCATAAAAAAGAGTTCAAACACATAGGTTCCCTGACAGGCATGATCCTTTAGTCACCAAAGGTGTAATCCTATGGTTGGAATCGTAGCAAATAGTAAACACAACAAATCACTGGCCCCACGCCAATCCCGTTGGCAAAGACATATGCAAACGTCTGGAGAAGACGGGAATGCTCCAAGATCAATTTCAACTGCATTTCCCATCCACTTACGAAGATGAATGTCGTATATTACGCTTGTTCTTGAATGGCTTGAAGACGGAGATTTTGGGGTTCGTTGAAACGATGCTCGACAGGGATCCGAGTCCGGAGAAATGTTTTGTACATAATACGGGTATTGAAATAATAAATCCGGAAAATCAGGAGCGTCGTATTGCGTTTCCCAAACGCATATTTTATTGTAAATCTCTAACATCCGCAAAATATTGCGTTTTAAATTACATCTATATATATATGGACGTATGGAGTTTAGAGATTTTTTTGGGCTTTTTGGATACGATTTATTTTTTAGTATATGGATCAAGGGTTAAGATTTAGGACCGGCTTCCTTTCCTGGTTTTGTCAGTAGTTATTGAGGTAGAAAAACATAAAAATTTGTGGACAAAACTAAACCTGGAAATTAAGCTGTAAAAAGAATGAGCTATAACTTCAACGTAAAGGGTTACTACTTCGGTATCCGATACAGCGAAAGAGAAGCTCACATTAAGTCACATCGAAGCATAAGAATGGGATTCAAAGTGACAGAAGTGTGTGACAGAAGAGCAATCCTTGTCTCTGTGTTTGTAAATTAGGTCGTAAATTCTTACAACTCTAAACTTGTTTTGTCATGCGAGATCGGAACAATATGTATGCTTTCAATTTTTTTCCTAAATATTTAGCTCCAGTTTTCTTGAATATTCTTAACTCGTCAAAATACGTACAATCAAATGACTCTGCTCAGGCCTTTGTACCGTTCTAAGAACTGCTCTTTGTTTAGCCCTTAATAAAGTGTCAACAGTTTTTTTTAGAAGAAAGTTCCGTTAATACCTGCTGGATATGATTGTTTTGATTGTTTCAGCTGCCCAATTACCCTCATAATAAATAGTCAACCCTACCGATACCGAAATCATAAATACTTCTGTCGTTTAGGTATAACTACGCCCGATGCTGGGCCGGATAAAATAAATTGTATCATAAATCCCGTAAAAACAGAGAAGTACATAAAAGCTCTGCTGGGGAGTGGACACTTAAAAGTAGTAATGTTCTATATAGTTATAGGGGGCTTTAATATTGAATTTGGGCCTTTCACCCACAGCCAAAAGATATATACGGACGAGGAAGGATTTAAGTGGCTTACCGGTAAGAGGGACACCGAAGAGTAAGGGGAAAGCTTGGACGGACTGAACAAATGACCAGGCACGTGGAAAGTGTCGGGCTCTGACCCGCTCGTAAGTGTACACTTTGAGGGCGTAATTGTAGCCCCCGAGGGAGAACCCGTACACCCACGCAAATATCACCATCCCGCTGTTCCCCTTCACGGCCGTTAGGGCCAGGATCGAAATCCCGCATATCACACTTGCAACCTGTGCAGTTAAAGTAGTTAAACATCATTAGCACTTTTGCACCCATTTTTTATGCCTTACATTTTTTTTTGAGACGAAAAGCCGAGTCTCGTAAAATATATTAGTATAAGCATGGTGACTTTTCCCAAACTTTCTCTTGTGTGCTGAATAAGTCTGCATATAGTTTTTGTTGCATGTGTGGCATTTTTAGAGTCTTGAACTAAAACTAAACATTACGACGTTTCACTTTCACACACCTATCCATGAAATAATAATTTCCACTAACCATTAAAGACATTTAACGGGGTACAAAGTCTTTCGAATTAAAACTAAAAAATAAAATGATATTAGATAAACATATTTTGAGGTAAAATCAAGACTGAAAGCTCAAAAAATTAGGCATAATTTGGAGTCAAGAAGTAATTGGAGGCAGTGAATTTTTTGTTGAGATTCTTAACAAATTCTTAACAAAATTCTTAACAAATGTGTGAAAGTCATAACTTACTTGAGTTAAATACTGTTTCGAAACCCGGCAGTCCCGACTCTTCTGAATGACCAGGAGCCCAAAAAGGCAGCATCCAATGACCCAGGCCGTCCCAACATAAACGTGAAGTAAGACTAGAGAGCACCCTTCAAGCCCCTTCTTTGAGCACTCAAGAGCCTACATAAATTCAGAAGTAAGGTTTCACAATTCACACCCGCACATCCCTGTCCGTGCCAGAAGTTGGAGGTAAAAGTCAGACCGGGGAAATCTGGGCATTAACCAAACCGCAGTTCAAAACCACATCGTCTCGACTGACTTACCAAAGAGAAGAGGGGATAGTACATCCCAAACGCAGTGAAAGCACTCGAGAGGAGAAGGATCTGTAAAGTTTTGCTACGGAGACAACTGTAATCGATAAAGGGAGGCTTGTCATCTCGCTTTTCTTTCTCTTTTACCTGTAAATGAGAACAAAAAAATGTGTCGCTAAATGACATCTCATTTCACCCCAAAAGTTAATTAACCTACCTTTCGCTTCTGATTCTTTAAATGAAGGATCGCTCGTCGCTGCGGATGGTATAATGACGCTGATCGGAAACATGTACTTAGGAAGAATGTTAAAAACAATAACACGGTAATGGATTGTAAGCCCAATCTCCATCCAAGGTTATCAATTGCTGAATTAGTCAGAACTGACATAAGCACGATCCCTCCTCCCGACCTGTGCCATGTATATGAAGAGCATTGTTGTAAAATTCAGAATCTTTTGACGTATTAATAAAGACTAGATAAAAACAGACCCAGCAACAACAATTATCTCCACACGTTCCCGTTTCCGTTTAAAATACTGGCCAACCATCAGCGTAGAAGCGTCCCTTGTCAATCCGACTCCAATCCCTTAATCCGAACCCAAACGTACAAACAAAGGGATAAAGAATGTATCAAATCTGTCATAGTATAAGCACGTTTACAGTCCTAAGATAAGGATAGGCCAGCATTAGTGATGATGATGATCTAGTTTGGTTTTTTTTTACAAAAAACGAGCAAAGCATCTGGCTTTAGGTGGCTCTACTCTTGTTCCATATCAGCTACAGTACTAGCTAATGCTACATGTGCATAGCTAAATAAATGTGGGATAAGATAGGGTACACCTATATATCGTTCCTCTGAATCTTTATGTACAAAGTTAGATTAGAGTGAAGCTCTCTGAATCCTTCGTCCTAGATATCCCGATCTGTCTACTTACCTACACCCACCCAAAGGGGTTTAGGGGCATTACATATATATATGAAATGTAATAGAAATCTGTGCGATAATTTATCGGGCTTTGTGGCATAATTCCGAGGGATTGGAAGGTGTTTGGTCATGATCCAGGGAGATATGAAGGTTTTGAAGGTAAAGTCCGTGGGCTTTCCTGGGGGCTCTGTGTCCAATTCCCACGGATTTCCCTGGTTTTAAATGCCGATTTATCAGGATTTGGGGCCTTAAAAACTTGATTCTTAGGGATTGGTCGGAGGATTGTGTTGGATTTAAGGCTAAACTTAAAGGGATTCCAAGGTTTTTAAACTTAAGTCCAAAGAATTTCAAGGTTCCAAAGGGCAATGCTTCGGGATTTTGTGGTTTAAAGTGTTACGACATATCCTTATCGTTTGCATTTCAAGCCTTTGAAATTGGGTTGGATAGGCTAGGCTTATCCTTGGCTGTTCTAGTTCCGCCCGGCTCGGCTCCGGCTGCTATGGCATATATGCAATGCAACTTGTATTATTGGCATTGATGGTACCCTAAGACCAGACTTAGGTTGAGCTGAAGGATTTTGATTAATCCCTTTCATTTGTCCATTCATTCTTGGAAAGTATGGGAGAGGAGACGGATATTTATATTGTGCAAGTTTATATGGTAGGTAGTAGGCCTTTCTTTCCCTTACATTTTGGCATCTTATCAAAATAACGACCAATATTTTTTCTACTTAAATGCATTAGATATAAACATCCTTATCTCATGTCTCATGTGCGGGTTAGGTATTCTAGCCATGCGGAATCATTATATCATTACGCGAAAGGATTTATTGTGGATTTACCTAGAAATGCCCCGTAACTGAGGAATAGTTGATGAAACTGCGAGGCGAAAGATGTGAAAAGGCACCCGAGGGACGCTACCAATCCTGTATGGGAATTGGAAATCTGGAATTTTATTGAACCTTTTTAACGGGTTGCATAGTATAAAGAAGGAAGCATACCTCCGAAAACGGCTGAGAGTCGGGTGCTTTTTCTCTTGCAGATTGAGACCCAAACCTAAGAATTGAATTGTTGGTTGATATACAATTAATAATGCTAATTAGTATAATAAAACTACGAACCGGTGAGAGGAATAGTGATACTGCAAGGGACACAGCACCCAGCCATCCTGTTGGCAATAAAACATTAATTTAACACTTTTTATTTACTTAATCTATTGATTTGTTAATGATTTTTTGTTAAAAACTCAAGAAAGTAAATTTTTTTATCACGTCATAGATCATACATTTGTCTTATAAAAACATTATTTATACGTATTCACAACCAATTTCCTGAGTTTGATTTTCAGACAGTCATGATTTAGCTGTTTTACTAGTCCACATCACTAAAAACTGTCAAAAGATTTATTGGGATGGTCTTATTCCAGAAGTTATCTTATTTCGGGAAATGTTCAATATTAAGTGGACTTATTAAATTTCAGAAGCCTATTTTCAATGAATCATTTAATTAGAGATTTACTCTCACGATTTCAGAGAAAGACCAAAGTATCATGTTTAAATCCATACTTTATCAATTCTAATTTCGCAAATAATTATATTCATTTGTCCGCAAAACCACTTATGCTATAAAGTATGATTGACAGAAACCTCTCAAACTTTGACCATTGAACCCTTTTTCCTATTTTTGAACCCCTACATACAAGCCACATATTCCATCTGTAATTTGTAATGCCTATTGAAAAAATAATTTCTGACAATCATCACTCATTGTCATCTCGGGACTGACAGTCGGGAAGGGAAATTAAAGTTTTTAACACGTTCAATAGCCCTATTGTCTTTGCTCATCCGACTCCCTACTGCTAACTCACACCGTGGTTACAAAAACAGACAGAAGTTTTGTAAACTGCAATTCCAACATATAAAACAATTTTGTAACGGATCATTCATATCAACATACCTCGACAAGTCTCATCCAAATGATAGGAATCATATTTAAAATGCTAGTGCGTTCTTTTGCGTTTTCATTTTAGCAATCAATACATTAGTTCTCGTATCGAATACCTCCGTTCGATTCCAATATATTTCTTTAGCCATAAAACATTCTAAAGAAACGAATTGTTGGCTCATGGCTCTGCTTAAGCTGGACAGGCTTTTGTGTTCCTATTTTGTTCAAGTCCTGTCATTTACATGAATGATAACAAAACAAAGAGGAGGCGGACATGCATATGGATTCCTCGCTAGTGGATGGAACTGATGGAAGACAGGCGGAGATGCATAACTGATTTTGGCAGATGACATGGTTTATTGAAAACAAATTGGGCTTGTATGTGACTTGAGTACAAACTACTGCAGATCCTTTTATTCCTCCTCTGTCGGTTTCCGAACTCTTCGAAGACGCGGTTGCTAACAAGGCAATCGCTTTGCTAAGTGTATGCAGCACATATGTATATTTGTGACCTTAAATGCATACGAGTATAAAATTCCATTGGGTTTAAAAGCACGGACTTCTCGATTACTCGCCTGTCGTTGGTGGTTTGTGACATGACAGTAAATGACAATCATTTTTATATTGGTCTGTTGGTCATTAAAGGATGTTTTTATATTAAAGGACATATTAATAAAAGGCAACAAGCCGAAAAGTACCATTAGAACAATGTCATACTCCTAACTGTACAGCTGCGACATTGCTGAGGTACTATATGATTTCATACTACCGTAAATCTTGATACATTTCCCGGGGGAGTTATTTTTTTAAACTTCACAGTCGAGTATTGTTTTAAATATAGGGTAGGATAGAGCAGTTAAAGGTAGAAATGTGGGAGATATATAGGAGGTGGGGAGGTATTTCAGGATAAAAAAGTGCATTTGAAACTGAATTTAGCAAAGAATTCATGATGTTTGTTAGTATGAAGGTATAATTGGAAACAATTCTGAAACCTTCAGCTTATCATACGTAGAAAATGTCTGTTGCGTTGCAGGTTGCAATGTATGCGATTAGCTAATTACCAGTTTTTCCCACTTTACAATCTACAAACAAGATAGCAGACATTGATTTCCTGCCAAATCTTTTGCTTTGCGTGATCCTATTTGTCACAATTAGAGAGTGGAGTTATAGTAAACGACCACAAAATTATCGGTTTATGTAAGGCCTGCCAAGGATTGACACGGTTAGTTTATCAAAGATCAAACGGCACGCAATCCTTAAAGAGTTATTTCTTTAGCTTTGTACGGGTAAGGCCCAGTCAGTGTTTCAAACAAAAAAGGATAAATTTGTCCCAACCCAATGCATTAATATGTGTCCGATGATACGTTTTAGAGAAATCAATTGCAAAACTTACTATTAAACCCGGAATAAAATAACCTTAATTTTTAGAGGAAATACGAAAAATAATTTAACTAAATTATAATTATAAACTATATTTAAATGATTTTAACTGAACAGCTATGGTATTCTCGTAAGAAGGACCTTTAATATTTCTGATTTGTCGACCCACGTTTTTGCGCGTTGTCAGATTTTTACCACGGTCAACGGTACATAAACTAAATATTTGATTGTTGTAATACTGGATTCGAATTTGCTTCAAAATTATACTTATGTAAGGATTCATATTTCCAATACGATTGGATAGAATGGTTTGTATAGCTTATTGGAAAATCAAAACAAAGCCAGAATTTAAAAAAATTGATCTCAAAACCTGAAGTAGATACTACCAGCAACTTTATTACAAATTAGTTTCTTAATCTATGGGAAAGTATAATTTGCATTTTTATAATTGATGAATAAGTACTTTGATCGCTATACAGTATTTTGAAAGATATTTATGATAACAATGTTTACGTTCCTCGATTTTAGTTGCAAGCCAACAACAAACTCAATTTAGTAAATTAATCATCCGAAAAAATGAGAATTTTATCCATACCGAAAGTGAATGCCCTGAAAATGGCACTTCAGAGCAATTTTATGCCATAACAGTCAAACCAAACCCTTTGGCATAAAAACAAGAAGCTAATTGATGCTTGCCTGTATACTAAAATATAATTTTTATACATAAATCTACCTGCTTATTACTGAAGTGGTTCTCACCTTAAGTTCTCAATAAAATGCTTGAACTCTCAACTCGACACGAAGATTTTGATTTTAAAATCATGGCATTCTTACTTGATAACGATTGAAAAGGCCTATTTTTCAGCATTAATAATTATTATTTCAAATTCAACAGTGTTATTAGGGCTTCAGAAACTTTAGATTTACATGGACAACGACAGGTAATCATAGTAAAAAAATGTATGTTCGTTGGATGCACATGCACAGTATAAAAAAGTCCCACCGTTTACTAAATTAAAACTAGACAAGCTCAGGAAATGTAACGAATTTAAAATATTGACAAGTTCTCTGATTTCATTAATATTTTAACAAGATACGCAGTTTTAGAACAGCATTAAAAAATCATAAACTTTTAATAGCATCTCAACTCAACATCTAAATGCTATTAGTTTTAAGGTTCATTAAAGCCAGGAAATGATTGATTCCTCCTGTAGAGATTTGTGATTAAAACCGGTTTTTAATAATCAGTTTTGTCTTCATTCTTACTACCCTTTCATTTAATAAGGCGATTCATAATTCTTAGCATTTAAAAGGGAGGGCCCGATTTCCCCAATCGATACGGTTGTTTGAATTCGATATTAGCATACTATAAAAATATAACATCTATTTTTTTTCAGAAATTTAAGATATAATGAGTGCTTCTTCGAACATGCGAGAAAAAGGGCCGTAAATCCGAAGAATTATTCTAAAGAAATATCCATTGATAATCAAGAGGTAAGAATTAATTCAGGAATAGCAACCGCTTTTTTACGATACTGGACTTCATCCTAGTTTGTTAAACCGTAAGAAATGGGAGAGGCAGCCGTAAAATTCGTCCATCGACACAATACATTTTCCAAATCCCCAATGATTAATTTCCAATGTATTTTTACAGTCGTAATACTCCTAATATTCTTCCCTCAATAACAGTCTAGTTTGCAAATTATCGAAGCTATAAAAGTTGGAACCGGAATCAGTAAAGTTGCAGTTTGATTTCTGCTGGTGAGTTTATGTTTTACGATAGGATGGATAATAATTTATGGAGGCTTTTTTGGATCGATGAAATAGATTAAATTAATATCGAAGGATGCAGCATAGTCGTGAAAATTCATTGCAAAGTAAAATTGTTTCTTTGTTTAGTTGTGTAAAGTTGTTTCTTTCTATGTACAATGTAATCCCTGAAGGGACATATTCCATAGTCGGTATCGGCAAGTAGTGCAATTTAATATTATTCATTTTTACTTTGATGATGTTTTTTAAGTTCGTAGCAAATAAAATTTACGGTTAAATGTTAGATGACGTCGAGGAAACATTTTTGTAGGAAAATCTAGTTGTCTTACTGGATATTTTTGAATCTTCAATTTAACAATATTACATTCAACATTAGTTAAGTATCAACAGAACGATATGGAATTCGAAATCCCGTGCTTGATATAAAATTGTTCAATACAAAGGGTGTAATCCATGATTTATATTGCCAAATCCGTACAAATAGGAGTGTGAATCCTAATGAATACGGAATATTTCATTGACGGTACTTTGACTTGAATAAGACGGCAAGTTTCATGGAAATCAGTTTCAGAAAAACTAAAAGGGATTCTTTCATGATAAAAAAAATCCTTAAATATAAACAAAAGTAAATTGAGCCAATTAGCGGAATTCCTTGGTTTTTTCCCGGTATTTTTGCATAAATCACAGACCTTCATCATAACTTTAAACCGGCTTTGCCAAAAAGGAAATTAATCCTCAAATTCCTGTTAATTACGTAAGAATTAGTATAGTCCATGCACAAGAGCATAAGCAAACTCTTTGTTCACGCCGTTTTAATATACCTGCAGAATTCGCCAGATCCTCGCCAAACATTTTCAAAATAGGGCTCATTAAAATTCCGAACGAGAGTTGCATCCCACAAAGGAGCGTGTGACAGGATGTAGCAGTAACCAAGATGACGAACCCCCAACCCCCTTCCATCCGCCAAAACACGTTAAATAGTGGCCAACAGTCTACAGCACTTTCAAACCTTGCCATTTGCATCGAAATGGTATTTAAATTTGGTTTGGCAAAGTTTGACCAAAATCGACCCAATGGGGGTGTTATTACCCCCCAAGGGATTCGAAATTACAAGTGCAATTTCAAATGCCATTTTCATGCAAATGGAAGTTTTTAAAGTGCCGTAGACTGCTGTCCACTATTTAACATATTTTGGTCAATGTACCCTCGGGATAATAATGCTGCGTGATGGTACTACTATTATTACTCGTAGCACCCGAACTATGATTCCTATCCAAAGGGGCATGAGGGCTCCTGGACCGTCTCCTTTTGTACATATACGAGCCTTTAACCTTCCCCTCTGACGATGAGGACGTGGACAGGGGGATAAGCTCCTGGTATCCAGGATAATAGTTTTGAATATTGTCACGGTTATTACGGTTTACACTCAGAGCATCATTACTCCGAAGTCCTTTCAACCTATCCAACCCGCTTACTCCAGAAGGATCCGACGAGACGAGGATTTCAGAGGAAATCGCTTTAAGTGACCTTTGATCATGGAAATTATTGCAGAGTGACGATTTTTTACTACTCTCAACGTAATAGTCATCCGCAACGGAGGAAAGGTCATCCTCCTCAATCCCGAATCGGATGTCAAACTCCCCGATAATGTTCCCCTCGATGTCTACAAGTCCACTTGGTAGATCACTGGGATAGCCGGCACTTAGCTCGTCGTCCAGCTCATAATTCTGCTCAATTCTCGTCACGACTTTATTCGTGGACTTTAAATCCCTCGACTCCATCGGATGGTCTCCAGGATCCACTCCCGAATCTTTCCTCTCCGAAGAATTCAAACTGTTCTCATTAAATCCATCACCGTCTTCATCCTCCTCTTCGAAAACGTCTTCCAAGGCCCTTCGTACATCAGAGGAGGAAATGTCTGATGGAATTCGGTTCCGAGGGTGAAACGGCAGCTTTAAGATCCCTTTTTCATTAAGGCTCGGGCCAAATGTTCCGCTAAGTTTTTGCGTTCGTTTAGCCACCTCCGATGGATGGAATGCTCCTTGTGGTGGTGGTATCGATGCCATTTTGCTCTTGAAGTTTTAATGGCTAAGATAAATGCTGGTGGTATCGGATTTCAAATGATATTTTAGGAGAGGAGCATATCAGTGCCAGATTGTTTTTCCCTACTGAATGATTGACGTGTATTTAAAAACACTTTGTGGTTCTAGGGATGAGAAATAACTTCAATCAACTTTAAATTACACTTGCGGCTTATATTTCCGTAGCCCACTCGCAAACTATTAACGTCACCCTCACAACCGTTTACCATCACCCGATCTGGCCTCCGCTCCATTCCTCTTTGACACGAGTGGAGTAGATGTGACAAGTGACAAGATATCAAGCCCGAATATGCTGATCTGAAGTGATGACATGATGAACTATTTTTCCCTTATTAAAGCTCAGGAAGAGGGTAGAACGGTTATCAAAAAATAATTTTCTAGCACGGCACGAGTTCCATATCATACCACTGTTTTTGCATGATTGCCAAAGATAACTAATTCCATTCTTTCCTCTAGATTCAAGATCAGTAAAGAATCCCTATAATAAACTTCATCTCCTTCTGCCAAAAAAACTACTTTTGTCTCCCGGATTTGATCTGTGAATCGGAAATGCCAAAAAATTCATCCGTTTCCTCTGTTATGGTAGACCCCGACCGGGTAGAGTTGGATTCTGGATTGTAAACAATCCAAGTAAGATGCAAGTATGCAAAAAAAAACGGAATGATCGCCTTCTACGAATTCGGGACTGTATAATATAATCTCTCACTGACTAGTGAGACTGACTATCGAAGAGAGGCTGGAAATGAGGAGATGAACCAGGCAATATAGGCACCACCACTACCAGAGAGCTTTGAAAACACCATGTGCAACAATTTGGACGGAGGGTGAAAGTTATTTTTCGCAAACTCATATGAAAAGGACGTAAGTATGGTCAGGCTGGCAGGGGAATGAGATCTCAATTGGAACAGAGACTTTTTTGCAGCCATTAGCAGTCTTGCAGAGTTGAACTTTCTCCCATGTGACTCCGTTAGAGTTGAATGGGAGGAGGATGCCTTGGTTTTCTGGTTTTATTTGTGATGTTTGAGAAGTATGTGACATGATCATATAGATATATACACTTGTACACCCAGAATCCCTTGGCATTGCATCTTATTTATTACTAGTCCAGCCAAACGGTAGAGAGATGGGATCTGATGGAACAACAGTCGTCACATAAATTGGCATACAGCACCCGGTGCACAAAAGAGATCACAAAAGATCCAACTTTGAGACTGTCATTGGTTCCAACCTTTCACTTCGGGCTTTCTCCCTCAAGTACGAAACTTGGTCACTATTTGGAAAGTTGAGACTTTTGGAGACACAATCAGTGTGACACATTGGGTTATTATCGACTTTCGGGGGAAAGTGATATGTTCAATTGGGCTTGTTAGCACATGAAATCCTTGCATATTTTGATTGTTTTTGTTGCAGTGTTAAATTATTATGAAAAATAAATTACTGAAAAAATATACGGCTTTTAGTTACAGTGTAGATTGAGTCCGATTAGCAGGTGTCGTGAATCCGTATTTTTAAACCCACTTCATAGATCTATGATGTTCTTATTGTTTTTACCGAAAAAATGATCTCGCTTTTAAAAACTTTGAAATTATCCCAATGAATTCTCTCCGTTCTCTCCTGCTCTCTTATTCCCTGATTTCAAATTGCAATGCAAAATGCAGGCTTTTTTCAAAATCCACTTAAATTAAGAAGATAATAACAGATTCAATGGTCAAAATCTATCTCCAAACACGTGCTCAGAAGTTATAAAGTCAACTTCCTGACGGAACCCAAGTTGAACACCAACTGCAGTTCATTCAGCCTTTCAGACCAAAGAGCCTCCGTCCAAGTCTAACTTCAAACAACCGAGTAGCCCCTACCAACACCACTGACTTTATTGAAATCTCAAACCGAGTCAATGAAGACTTTTTTTATTGTTTCTTCTCTCTCTCTCTCTCAACTTCTCTAGCCGTATTTTTATGCTTGAACATCCATATCAAAACAATCACAAAAAATCCATCTATAGATAGAACCACATTTATTTATATCTCAAAAATACATTTCTAATAATTATTTTGAGCACTCAGGGATGGTAAAAAATAGTACAAGTACATCTGCGTCATGTTTGTCTTTAAAAAAACATTGTCGGTTTAAGCCTCTCATTTGTTTAATATTACTCGAGAACATAACAAGCTGAAAGAACACAAGAATTTACTCCGACACTTAAAACAGCATACTGATAATAATGCTGGGAACAAAAGTGACTTCTGCATTCTCTCCTCTCTAATGCCTATAGCTTCAATAAGTTTGCTCAAATCCGTTTAAATTCTAAAATTTACTGTCATAGTTTCTCTGGCCTCTGTAATAAATGTCTTTACAGTTTGCTCTTAATTAACTTTTGTGGTTAGAGTTTAAGGAGGAAGGAACATATGGGAATTCCAAATTCTAAAACATTAAGTTATTATGCCCTGTACTTAAAAGCAGTTGTCTTCTATCCAAATCAAGCCAAAGATTCATCTCAATTCTGATTATGGAATAGTCCCTTGCATTAAATAATACACAATTTGCAGATACGACGAGTCCGCTTGAAAATATTTTTTAAATGTTTAATGAGTTACTTGATTTTTTTTGTCTCAAAGCAGGGAGAAGATGAGTACATGAAGTGGAGGAGCAAGCTAGGTGAGATCAAAGCCGAAGATAATATATACTCGAGTAGTCTTTCATGCTAATTTGTAAATTTGTCGGCAGTGCAGCAGTGAGTAGTTAAGGGAATTCAAACGGTAAGTTCAGGTAATAACTTAGGCTTTGAAAGCCTGTAAATTGGATAACAATAAATTCTAAAACTCAATTAGTTCCTCATTTTACGAACCCTTTAATTACTATTCAAGAGTGATTCAGGAGGCTCGTTAACTCATCAGGATTCAAGATCACTACGGCAGATAATTCAATATGTTGCCCTTTGAAGCTTAGAAGATGATGGGGTTTAAGTTTTCTAGAATTAATTGTGTAATGATTTCACGTATTATTATTGCCTTATTGATTTTTACAGTTCCTTTGTCTCTGTGAACAAGTTAAGGAAGACATACTTTAAGGGTTTAAGTTTGGAGTCGTTCCATTTGTTACCTAGTTGAACTGTTGATGAACATCTTTGCATTCATAAGAGATCACTCTGCCCCGAAATAAATCTCACTCTTAATTTACTAACTACTATATAATCATCGGAGCATGAGGAATATAAATTAACATTTTTGAAACATGGGAAATAAGGTTTAGATTCTAGTGTTTCTGAACCGTATGTTCGATCCGTGTGCACCTGACAAGCCTAAACTGCATAATCATATTGTAACCAATGAACCACCCAAATATGTACAGATAAGTGTCTCACCAATCACGCTGGAATTCTGTAAAACGAGTTAACTTTGACTGCTGATGAGCCTTTCCCCCATTTGCCATTACAGTAACCCTGTCTGAAACTATTCATTTACGAGATGACTTATGAGACTAGGTATGTGTTTTGCATACAGATTTCCCTTAAAAAATGAATAAGCACTCTTCACAGCTCCCATTTTAACTGCATTGAATGTTCCTCACTTTAAAAAAAATTCGGCTGCTCCTACACTTATACATAGCATGAAACGAAAAATGATGTAGAAAAAGCAACAAACCATAGCAGTAAAGTGGCTGATTTCTTGTAATAAATGTGATTTAAACTGTACTAAAAGTACTTTTTATCAGCTCCTAATGGGTTTAAAAACCACGAGAAGTTATTGGATTTCTTCATAAATTACAAAATTCCTTTGAGGTTATTTTGTCCTCAAAAACGTCGGAAAAAATTACAATCGGGTCGAGAAAGTCAAGTGGTAAATCAGGAGCCGCAGGTGCGGTTTTGAAATCCACACTCTTCCCGTTTTCAAAAGCTTATCGATTCTCCATAAAGTTAATGGATTCTGGAAATCTACTCGAGCATCTGCATTCCAATTCCAAAGAAGGGCCGGTGGTGGCTGGCGAATATTCAGAATCTAGTTGGGTTTTCGGCGACCTGGTTGTATCCTAGATCCCAGGCCCGGCACGTCATACAAAGTGCGAAATAAGTCGTAAACCTATAATAAAGTTGGATATGGCTTCCTGCAAATCTTTTCTGGATTTTAAGACTTCCTGATGAAAACAAGAGAGTCCTTGATATCAATATCAAACCTACGCCCGGCTTCAAGGAGGACAACGACGGATGACCTAAAAATGGCTCGGGTGACTCGTGCAGAAACATTTCTAAGAAATCTTTTGTGAATTCCCCAAAAATGGCAGGCTTTCCATAAAATTTTCTTACAATATCAAGCCGGTAGTTTAACATCATTTACAGACTCTCTTGAAATATGAACCCTCCTTCGAATGTTTAGTTGCTAAATAGGGAGCTGCGTATTTGTTTTTAAAAAGCAAATCGTAATAATAAAAACAAGTAAACAAAGATGCGGTGATTTTCTTGTCATCTTCCTGCATATTGAATTCTACGGAACTTTCAGAAATTGAATTTTCTTACTCTTAATCTAGGATTCAAAGAACTCAGAAAGCAGGAAGGATGGGGCTATGACAGGCTTGTCCCTAATGGCTACCGTAAAAGCAAACAGGGTGTGAAAAGGCTCATTGAAATGTTTCAGTCGATGAAACAAAGTGGCTGTTGTTTTTGAGTGATTAATACGACAGTATACCGAGGCGAAAAATGAAGGCAGGGAGGGTGCCAAGGAGCATGTAATAGACACTAGACAACAAGGGAAATACTTATTACTTGCTTTCCTCAATAAACCATAAGCTTATGATCTCGAAAAACCTTTGCAGATGAACATTTCAACACTTCCATCCCATATTTATCGTCATGCGTTCTTCTCCGATCTCAAGTCTCAACGAGATCATCAAATAATAGAGCCTAGAGACTTTACTTGTGTTTTTTTTACAGTTATCTATGTTGTAGATGCAGGCAGATGCACATGATTTTATTATTAGAGAACAGAATCACTTTGGTTGTCAGCAGACTCAAGAGCCATGCTGACTTTCCTCGGCTCGGCTAACAAGGATTTCCCATTCTCGTGAATGTGTGAAATAAGAGTTATCTTAATTACTTAAACCTACACTTCATTACGTCCTGGGAGGGATATTACACGAGCGTGAACACTTCTATAGTGGAAATTTAAGAATACTATGGGCAAAACGCATGTTATGTTATGAATTTCAGCAGTGTGTCTGATAAGTGGTTTTATTTGGGATTGGTGTATGCCTCGAGTTTACGAATTCGTAGTGTTTTAAAATGCTGAATCGTGTCTTGCTGCAATTTTGAAGCTTTTTAATTTACAAATATGTCACTCTATTTTATTTCTAACCGATTTTTTAAAACGTCTAATTTTCTTCTGAAACCCTTCCAACCTTACTTGTATTCTCTTGAATAAAATTATATGAAAAAATGATTTATTCAGCGCTATTCATAGGTAGCCAATTGATATATACCGAGATAAAGTGTATAAAAATATAGTAATTAATGGCACGCTTTAAGTTCGCACGCAAGCACGCTAAATGAAGTTTCAAATTCAAATGACTAAAATCAGTAGTGAAATCGTTAGAAAAACCTCACTCATTTTCTTTGAATGAAACGCGAACGCTTCAATGAATTGTATTTACGGTATTTTTGATAGCAAAAGGTGGATGATCTGATAACATCTGAGAAAATAAAAGGCGACTAATTTATGAACTTACACTTCAACTATATATCCAACCTCCATCGGTTCTAACATTGCTAATCCTCAAATCTTCAGTTCACAATCCTAACAATCTTCTCATCTTCATCTACAGCCCTTGGAGCTCATTACCAATACAGACATGCTAATCTAGCATAGCCATATCGTAAGTTGGTTGGTATTACCCCAACTTAAAAGCAAAAGTATGAACACGGTGTAAACAAAAAAGGAAAGATGTTATCGTCAGACTTCTCTCCTTAAAAATTTTACGGCTTTCATATCGACAGCCGAACCCTATCTCGCAGCTCATTAAAAATAAATAACGTTTTAGCTGTAGTTTCATCAGATCGATTTTTTTAAACATTTCTGGAAAGGAATTTTTATATTGTATATTTGATTACTAATCTCTGGAAAACTAATATTCAGTTTCTAGACATAAACCTTGTGTTTTGAATTAATGAACGGAGCAAGAAGATAATTACAACTGTGTGTTGCAACGTGTCGCATTTAAGACAAGCAATACAAACTGCATGTAGAGTTGAAATTTCAATGTTTTCCAACTTGTGAGTATTTACTCAAATCACGTATTAAAACAGTTAAGTTAGTCGTGAAGTTGGGCCATAACGATTTTGGCAATGTCCGGGCGTCCGGGGTAGCACATTAGCACAAAAGTTTATTTGTTTACTCAAAAAATGGCAATCGTAAAGTTAATGACGGTGTTTTTTAGTCTTAAAAGTTGAGGTTCAATGCATTCAAAGGAACCTTCATATACGACGGGTGCAGTATCAAGGGGTTTGATATCCTATGTTGTAAGTATATTAGTCATGTGAATTTTTACAATGGGAGCACGATAAAAATTATTTGATGAGGTAATTACAAGCTCTAATATTTATAGAAATAATAATATCTTCTACCTCAATAATCAGCAATTAAAATACAAACATTGAAACATAGATGATTAAGTTCGATGAAATGGTTGGCCTTGGCATAATCGAGACCTTTTCAAGAATCGATAAAAAATTAATTGGTTATTAATTGGAACATTCATTATAATTTTATAATCCCTAAAGATGCTTAAAAATACAAAAAATTCATTCTGAATCTGTCAAATGACAATCTTTTTAAATTGAATTCATTTCAACGACACAAATGAGTGGAAACAATTACTGTAAGTTTCCTAGATCCTGATAAAATATCAAGTGTGGTTAAAATCGTGCTAGATGCTGGAAAGCATAAAGCTATGAATACTAACGAGCCAAAGTAATCATGGACAATCAAAATCGCAATACCATACAACCCCACCGCAAAACGATTGAAAAATCTATATAGAATCTACAAGGGAAACATAAATTTTAATTTAATTTTGTCAAGTTCAGGTTTTATTTCTTTATAGATTCACGTTTGTCCTTTGTCATTTGTCAAGGATTTAGTCTTATTCGTAAGGCTCCTGTCACAGGAGAAATTCCACATATTCAGATTTACGACATCGCAGCAGGAGCTGTAATTTTTTAAGTGAAGAAGATCAATTTAACACGGATTTGATTTGCACGCTTTGTTGCCCTTTGACATATGCTAATTTATTTTGTAAACTCGTATAGGAGAGCAACGATAAGAAATATCAACTGCAATTTACTTCTTTATATAAACTGTTACTGAACGTAAGAAACGAAAGGGCAAAATACTTTACAAAATCTCTCACGTTTTTTATAATTTGCCATTTTATGCCCAAGCCAAACTTTTTTTTATTTCGTTTTAGCTTTATCTGTTAAAAGATCAACTAGTTTCTGAAAATTCATCTTTATATGTTCAGAAACTGGTTATTTCTAAAATCTCAATTCTTTTAGATACTTTTCCATGGTGGATGTTATCTGTAATGGTCTATGGTAATGGTAGTAGTGTTAGTAAGTGCATGAAATTGTATGAAACCATGGTTCTTCCGACTAAATCTCAAGAGATCTCTGCAGGTTTCTTGTGAAACTACTTCATGAGAGACATGAAGTAACCATATCAAAAACATAGACATACCGAATACTGAAGTACTGATCTCTGAAAATTGTAGAATGCCAACGGGTCTAAACCGATGAAAGTCTTTGTTCCTTTAGACCCAAGCCAGTTTGTCAGGTTGGGAAGAGAGGGCATAAATGAACAAGGAACTGAATCTCGGTTTCATTTTCAATTCTCTAAGTTCCGAATTAAATGATGATGAATTATCAATTAAAGAAATGTACTAAATTATGCTTGATCCTTAACAGATTCCGTTTGTTATATCATATCCCTATAAAAGCTATACGTTAGTAAAAAATTAAAAATTTAAAAATTAGATATTGTATTTAAATCAGAAAAATAAATCAATAGTAGAACTAGGTATATTGTTAAATTGTAAAATGAAAGCTTTGGTTATAATTATTTTTGCCCGATTTCTGCAATAATTGCAAGCAAATCGAACGAAACTCATTCTAAAAATTTAAAATCCGAATTACAGAAACGATGTAATTTACTGCAAGAATACTTTAGATTGCGAACTGAATACCGAGTGTTAGAAAAATGTACTTTTTAACAGAGTCAGCAGAATTGGACGTAAAAGTAGAACCATATCTGAATGTAAAACATAATAAGATGAGAATATTTAGACCACATTATTGCAAAGGTTAACAAAAAAACGGAAACATAAATTAATATCATTCTCCAACCGAACCTCCCAGCAGACACTTAATGGAAACTTGCCCATCCATGCCTACACAATCCCATCAAACTCATTTGTGATTGCATACAATACTGTAGGGGGGGAAGAGGCAAGCCTTGTTTTCAATTAGATATTCATGGATTTTTAAAACAAATCGGTTGGCTTCCATCCTCCAGGTCATTTAAAAGGTTTAAAACCGTGTAACCCCATCCTCTGATGTGAATAAATGAAGGAGATGCCACTTAAAATTCCTCCTTAAACGTCAACCCGTCACTCTAATCGATAAACAACTGGGAATAAATGTATTCCAGATTCCCTCAAATATCGCTAATTAATCCAATTTATAAAACAATAGAACCACTTTTTTTCATAAGGTGGGTGGGACGAGATTTCGTGTGATTAATGAACTTTTAAATTTTTTTGATTTAATCAAAAACCAATCTCAGGTTTGGCCAAGAGAAGTCAAAGCATTACAGCATCACCGGCCCACCTGCTTGTCCCTGTCTTGTAACTTTTTGGAATCCTGCCCGTTAACTTGGGCCATTTTGAACATTTTAACATCTGATTTCCTGATCGAATTTTTTAATATAATTTTTTCATTTCATGCGAAATTTAATGCTCTCCTGTTTTAGAAAACGATTTAATTAAAGGCGAGAATCGTCACAATCAGAATCACCCCTCAACTCCGTGGAAACTTCTAAAATGAAGTGACGCTCTCATCTAGGATACTTAATAGGACAAGACCACTTGAAACCAATTGATGAGAGTAAATTTGCAAGCCCTCTTAAATTAGTTGAATTATACTTGACAAGTGGGATTGTCTTTTGGCGACTTCATAATCTCTTACCACCCATTTGACTGCATAGATTAGTGTTTAATTTGTAAGTATTTATGTTCAAATGCTCAAGAACTACTGAAAAATAATTCTCGTACCTCGTTTAAACTGGGCGAATACAACATTGGATAGATAAATCTGAATCCCGGTTGTAATTGCGTGGCAGGACACGGCACAGATAGTAACTATCCAGCCCCAGCCCCCTTCAGGATAGTAATGTTGCTGAAATTTTAAATTTCATTAGATATATTTTAAAATTGAAGAAAATTAGTTTTAATGCATTTTATAATGATGATATTTTATTACCTGAAGGGTCCTCCAGTCTGATTTTTTCTTTGAATCTCGGAGTTCCTACAATATGTAACAAAAGTAGAAATAATACATATGCCCATGATTTATAAACGAGTGGAAAAAAAAATTGATTTCTATGAGAAACCATAATATGCTTCTTTTTGAAGCTTCATCATGGTTTGCACATAGCTAGATTTTAGGAGGGAAAGAACCAGATAACAAGTTTGGAACGTGATTAATTGCAATTGCAATCGCAATTAATTCAGGAATCGATCTCAAAATTTCTACAATTTTATCATAAAAATGAATGAATGGTGTATACAGTAGAAATACCATATATTTGTATATCTTATTAAAAACATTCGTTCTATATCAATCATTAGTATGATAAATCATTGCTTCACTTGGGAGTTTAATAATGTTTGGCTCGCGTGTATTTTTGATTATCAATGTACTAAATACAAGCCACCGAAGAATGTCATTCTGATAAAAATAAATACTTAATTATTGTTTTGGATGTTAATTTACTTTTTTGGTCTTCAAAACATCAGTTGGAAATTTTGGAATTTAAATCAATATCAAAGGCATTTGTAAGTTCATTTTAAATTTTGCCATGCAGAGAATTCTCTTCATCCTAAATATTTTTATAGACCCAATGAAACCCCATATGCATTCAAGTTTTGGTTGAATAACTGCTCTTTGTCTACATTTTTTGGAACATGGTTTTGGTCCGAATCTGAACAAATTCTGTACTAAAAATGTACATATAATATTACAATAGCTGTACATGTTTTGCATAAATTTGATGATAATTGTACACTGCTTCACGCAGATCAGTTAAATCTGACACTGAATACACAAATCAACCGAATTATTACCCTTCCGATAGAATCACCACCTCCCCCAACAACTACGGTTTGTAAAGCACGGGCATCGGACTTGACACTGGAAGTGAATTCAGAATCTGGTCGCGATTCCTGAGACTCTGTCGAATGTTCCCGTATTGCCTGCAAAGCCTTGTGGCGGAGATTAAAGTCGTTCGGATTGACACCGATCTCGGGGTAACAAACAACAGGAAGGGATTTAGACCGGAGGTACTTTGCCATGATTTGCATCCTTTCAAACTCATCTTCGTAGTAAGGACTGTCGTCCATTAACTGACTGCTTTCTTCTTCACTTTCCATTGTCACTTATTTTTCATATCTTTTTCAATCCGGCGTTTCTTAGATTATCAGACACAAATTATTGTGTACAAATAGAGGTATCACGAATCCCGGAAACGTAAAAATGATAATTTGATTTAGTTTGACCATTTAATCCGATATTTTTATGCTTTTCCACTTTGCATCTGGCTTTTTATCGTAAAATTTTCCAAATCCGTACGTGAATTTTATGGGAAACTAGATGTGTTCGCGACCCGCAACGGAATGTTAATACACGTTTAGAAACCACATTAATGCAAGATTCTTATTTGAAACTGTTTAAACTCTCAAGATTCGACAATTTGTTCAGTCTCGTTCCAAAACTGTCAAGAACTTCCACTTCCAAACCACTAAATCCTCAAGTCGATAAAAATGAACTTTCACCAATAGAATTTCCATCTCAACTCCTTCACGAAATACACAATTTATTGTTGCCCTTATAAACTCAACTCCAATCCGTCAAGAGTAAGAGGTCTTGCAACCGTGAGAACTAACACTTTTATAACCTCAACCACCGACTCGGCAACTAAAATCCAAACCCAGGACGAATGAGATGAGGAAATCTCATCCACCCTGACGTAAATTCGAATACCAGAGATGAATTTTATTATTATTACGATATTGTACAAAACAAAGCACAGATCCAAATCCAACAGCCTATAAAGGGCCAAGAAGATGAGATACACGATCCAGTTAATGAAGTCCGAGTGGAATAAATGATTAAATTATGGGATGTGACGGAAAGATCTGATTGTTTCAATCTCTCTTGTCCGTCAACCACAGAAGAGGCAGGAAAATGAAGTCTGCTGAATCCCTCATGATGATCATTCTGATGAGATGAGAAGATCTGATGATGAAGCAAATGAAAACGAAATGCCAAGGGATTCTCTAGAATCTAGATTCAAGCTACACGTAGCCTATTCCAACGTCCAATATCATCCCAAAAATCATCATCTCCTTCCTTTGGCGTTTGATCTCCAGTCTTGGTAATCCGTCTCACGGAACTCAACACATAATTCCAAAAAAATAATAGAATTTCCAACTTTTCACACTTGCAATCTTAAATAAAAACAATGTTGTCCGTCTTGAATCTTGAATCTTATTTGACCTAGAGGGTATTACACCTACCGTAAATACCGAGCTTAGTTCCACCGGAATAACTCCCCATATTTTTATTCTACAATTTCTTGATTCGAAAAAAGTAACTCACCCCAGGGGGCTTAAATCGTTAAATCAGTATTTACAGAGTCTATACGAAGGTAGAGGAGATCGTATTTCATTCATACGTTCCAATATCAAAATTATTGTTCCTATTAACTTATCACCCCATCACTAGCACTGCCAATTACCAATATTATCACTACACAGATACGCTGGGTTTCGAGATATGAATATTGTCTTAAACATGAACATAATCATATGTATAACTAGAATTTGCAATAAACTCTGTTGCTCTGCGTGTCAAACTAGAAACAGACAGGGATGTTGTTAGCTCTGCAACTCGTTATCTAAGATATTAGATGATCTCCAAGACTTTAAGACTACTACAGCAGCTACATGTTTTTGTGTTATTGATCCGTTTAAAATTTTACTGTCGGCTCCTGTGAAAAAATATCGATTCAAGGTTTGTCGTAACTAGTACTCGGTCTTTAAATTTTGATAAATATCATTACTGATTTTTTTAAACGAGCTACAGTTACAGTAGAACGTTGCAAAATAAACTAGCGGGTATTTTTCAGCTATCAATTGGCTTATCTCTGCTTATTAACAAAAGGAAGGTGTTTTTATTTCCATCTTTAACCACTACAGAGGAACGGATTTAGTTTCTCAGCACAGTTAATTATACGCTCCTGCCGTAATTTAAAGTAAAAGCCAAACAAGGAGAGAGAAAACATCTACTCTGAAACATGCACCTCGGTTTTTGCTTATTATTATTAGCTGCCGCTGATATGAATGTGGTATAAAAACGGTGGACGGGTAGCTGGGAACTGAAAGGGGATAATTACAGCTCGTCAAATCAGAAACTGATTGCGATTGCGAATTGAAAGGAATTTCACCTTTCGGCGAAGTTGGTCGATTCCATACTTACTTGGACACAAAAACTGTAACTAAAACACTCTCCTGGCGAAAACTGTACAAAGAATCTAACACTATGGACCTCAAATAAAACACTCTGTGCCTGTTGGCTATTGCCTTTTACCTCCTGATTCATTACTCTTTACAACTATTCCACTGCAATCATCAGGACTAAACTGACCGATCCTTTCGTAGGTATAGACGGTGGGTAAGGTAATAATGTTGCAGTAACTAACTAACGTCAAGATCACGGTTTCACGATCCATCAAACCTCCTATCTATTTCATTAAACAATATTTTTAATGAGCTTGTGGCCTTTGTTCATAGAACCTGAGCTGTATTTAAAATCCAATATCTATAGCTCGTTTGATAAGTAGTGTTGATGGTCCACCACACACGGCAGAGTTAGCTCTCTTCAAAGGACTAAGGAGGTGTCCGGATTCTGTTTTACGAGCTACTGTAAAAACTGTATTTATTTGCATACCTATACGAGGAGTCCAAAACAATAGTTTCATACTGACCGAAGCAACTTGGATGTTCAGAGATTTTTTTTACTGTAAAAAACGCTTAAAATTCGAATAAAACCAAACCAAGTCAACCCCGTTTTAATATTAAGTACTCTCGTAATCTCGTAAATGTGGCGAGACGAGGTTGTAAAATCAGGGAATGAGTATATAGGCATATTTATCGGACTTGTAATCTATAGGAGGGTTTTATTTTCTGTAAGGAGACAGTACGAATTTCTTGCATAAAATTGGACTTTATTCAAGGAGAAAGGGTTGTTAATCATCCTAACGCCACCGGAGTGGAAAAAACAAGACTTTCGTAAGTGAATAGACTTCATCTCCATGTTGCCTCTGGTGTGTCGGAGTATTTAACAGACTCCGTCCGTTGGTTTATAAATCTTTATACTGTTTATATACCTCGTAAATAAGGCTAGTCTCTAAATAAGCGGATTTGTCAAATCCATTCCTAAGCAGCATTTTAAATTAATTGTTATATAGAACAAAGGGGTTTCAACTGATCTATCCACGTTCAACATATGCAAGGATAGATACCGCAAAGATTTACAAGATTAATAGAAGGAGCATTGGGAAAAACGAGTGTGTATAAGACAATAGCTAATTTTTTGAATTGTTGAAAAATGATAATCCACAAGAAGTCGTAATAATAATAATAAATATAACTGGTTTGGTCCTAAAAGTTTTTTTCTCGAGTCGCTCCGTCTCCAAGTGTCCAGGTATCTTAGTCTTAATCCTCTCTACACTTTATAATATTTATAGTATTGGCCATTGTTCTTATATTATATTAGTCTTACATAATTCTCAGTTTTTTCCTTATAGGAAGAGTTGGAGGAATTGAGACTTCTCGAAGCTTGAATCATGAAGCCAAGCTTTTACTTTTTTAATACAGACACACGACGATTAGTTAGCTTTTATAGTTATCTTATCTCCGACAAGTTTGAGGTTTTGAGGTTCTTGGACCTTGGCGTCCAAGCAGAGAGGAAGAGATAACCAAATTTTAATCTTTGGGATTGATCTTGCTTGAAGATGAAGCTGGGCTCTAAAAAGCAAAGGTTCTGGTCCTTGCGCGTATAAGAGCACACAGGAGTCAATAAAATAATTCCTGTCTCCGATTTGTTGAGATCAAGTCCGTCAATGTCCGACCAAGTCTATCATTTTGTTGAATTAGGGGGACAAAAAACAAAGCCCTTTTGGGAGATTGAGAGATGAGATTGCAGAATAAGTGGAGTCCGTTCTTTATTGGAGGGATTATATAGTATCATTTCGTAGTTACAGTTGTGTACTTTTACAGTCCCTATAAAATATAAATTCTCGATTCAGAATGCACTGAACTAGAAGTATTGGTAAATTGGAAATAATTCGAATGATTTCGAGTTTACAAGCTCAGGATGTTGGCTTCAAGTTTCGGACCAGCAGTTTCAAAGATTCAAATGCAAATTAAGAGACCATCAGGCCTAAAACCTCCTTAGTCGAATTAACGTCTTGGGCTTGAAGAATGCTTAAGGAAATGGGCATGGGAATGGAATAAATAAAATTGTAAAAGGGATTTGGACGCTACATTAGGAGAGGGAAAGAATATCTCCAATCTAGAATCTACATAATAATCATCATCATTATCATCAACTCATCATTCGAGTGTCAGATTCGGAGAGACTGAGGTGAAAAGACAAAAAATGTGAAAAAAAGTTCTAAACTTCCTATCTGTTTTCACAACACGTAGCTCGTATAAGAGTGATAATCTTCGTGATTGTTCGAGGACCTCGTATAGACGAGGAATGGAAAAAACTGACTAACTGCTCCCCTCATTAAAAGAGAGAATACATGTGGTAATACATGCCAAGATCATGTCCATTTACTTGCCACCACCACCATCACAAGTAATACCATCATCAGCAGGAAGACGGATTCCAATCGAAGGATTCTACATCTGCCCGTCACACAACCATCATTTGAAGTGTAATAAACAATAATGGGTGCTTAATGGGAAAAGTAATGTTTACATAAGGAAGGATGTGATGGCAATAAATATGAGGATTTAGCTCTTTTAGGAGTTTACAATTTGTGTAAAGAAATAGTAAGGAGTTGTAATCAGTTATTATTTTTGCATATGAAATATAAGACTCTAGTGTTGATGATTATGTTCTTGGTTTTGGTTTTTGGTTCTGAGGATGAGTCAAGTCACAGCAAGAGATCCCATATTTTTTAAAGCGTTTCAACAGCTTTATGAAGATTTGCAGATTTGTTTTAGTTTTGGAATGGGTTTTGTGGGCTGTGTGATAGTGATGGATCCGGGAGTGACTATTTCCCTGTCACAAATCCTGCAAACTTGCTCATCACTCGTCGCATTAGGAGTGAAATTTACGAAGGCCGGATTCAGCACTTGGGAGCTTGAATGACGGCTGTTTGGACAGTTGATGAGGGATTTTTTAGTATTAAATATCTTAACATTTTACCTGTGATTTTTAAAATACAGCGTTGGGTATTTTGATGATTCGTGGTTGGTAAATTCTTTCGGTTCTTGTTTTTTTTAATATTGATTTTCATGTGAAATACATTTTAACTTGAAGGCAGTGCATTTGCCATTTACCTGGTGCCATAATATTGGGCTTAAAACAGAAATAAACTCTTTATTATATGAAATAGAGAGCATTTAGTTATTCCTTATCTATGATCTATGCAATCAATTTTGACTTCAAAACAGTTTTGCTAATATGTCAATGCAGTGTGTACTTTAAATAACAAAACAGACTTTACAAAAATGTGTCTTTCCTTGAAAACTAAAAACAAAAGCATTAAAGACAAAAATACACTAACTTTATTATCACTAGTCTTATCAAAACGTATGTTATTATAATGCTTGTGCAAATGTTGTATCACAACTAGAATGCTTTGTCCTCAAAAAAATATATTAATTACGATGTACACATTTTTTATACCCACGTTACTAGATTTTAGATCGTGAGTCACAATGTCAAATCTCAAATGTTGCTGAAAAATTAAGAGTTGTTATTGTTAATGGGTCTTGATTGCGGGTACGTGACGAGGGTATGGATTACATTTATTTCGGACCATGACATAAGAGAAATATTAATTTACAAAAAAAATCTCATAAAAATCCTGTTGTACATGTGGAAGGCGTCTCATTCCTTAATTAAACCTGTCTCATAAAGTACATATTTGCTATTGTAGAGTTAGTACTAAAACTTCTGTTAGATTGTTATTAAATACATATAATTTGAAGTAAAATGTCTACTCAGTTTACAATTGTTCTTTTATTCGCCTTTGTTGTTCCGATTTCATATTGCCAATTGACATTTTACCTGCCCTCTGATAAAGTGTCTGAAGGCCCTTGCAGCAAACCGTCGCCTTCTGTTGCGTCCAATATAAATACAAAATGGGTGAGAATTTAATTCAGAATGTAATTCAATATTTGAAAATTTAATTTAAAAAAATCTATTCTTAATCTTAATAGCTAATTCAACCAAGGAAATACTACATTTCATTCGGGAACAAGGCTATGATTCGAAGATACGCCGAGACGTTTTTGGGGAGGCCAGCCAAGTCGGTTGATGAATTGGATTCCCTTTGCCTTCAGGTTTATCTGTCAGGGAAAAACATGTCAACCTATGCCTACGGAAACAAAAGTTTGGAGCAGTCGTGCCCATCACCGAAAACAGGGATTTACAATTGCTTTGCAAAATCGGGTAGTCCTGGAACAAACCTGACTGCAATAGGTTAATTTAAACTATTAAACCAATTTAGGGATCTTATTTTTCTGAATTTATCACAGGAATTTTAGTTGAAACTTAAAAACTGCCCTCTGAATTTCAGATACTTCTATCGAAACGGTCGTTTATACCGACAATAAGTCATCCGTCTTGTTAGTGCGATGCATCAATGATGAAGTTCAAGACTATAAGTTGCTTTCCACATCTCCAATTCCGGAAGGAAAGATTATAACGGAAGTGAAAGCAAAAATTACACAACTTGGATTTACTTCTCTCTATAGTACTAAACTGTCCTGTGATGGTGAATACGCAATTCAAGATTGAATACATCGGATACATCCATGCAACTCATTAATGATAAATTCCACAAAATTAGAGAGAGAATTAGTATTAAAAAATAATTATGAGCTCACTGTAGAACAGCACTACATAATAATACAGCCATCAATCGTATCAAAATATTCGTTTGGTCATTCCGTAAAAATAATAGATTACAAATTCAATTAGTCAGTCGGTCCAAAATATCCATCAGTGGTTAAAATAAGATGTTCAAATTCAAACATTATACATTTCATGACGAAGTTTTAGAAGTACCAATTGTAATTTTAAAATTTAGAAGTAATTAGATCGGAAAATTTAAAACCAATTAATATTAAAAGCAAATCCTTCGGTCCACTATATGGCCGTAGTTGGATTAGGCTGGCAAATCAAAAACGTAGAAAAAATCAGATTTGAATAAAGTTGGAAGCAGATAAAGTGAATAAAAATACATATATGAAAACATGACTTTCACCACTTTCACTTAATTTTTTATTACATTATATAAAAATTCTGTTTTGGAGAAATCCAATATTAACAATTCGTATGGCCTTCTAGAATTTTTTAGTCCTACAACAAATAAAGCAAGAGAACACCAGGACTTGTGGACAGGATATTCGGATTTCATGCTCATTTCATAAACTTTGTCCATTTCGCTGGACATTTGCCCATTTATTTTATAAATTGTTCATTTATACTAAGAGCGAGATCGTTCATTTGTTTGTAAAATATTTGTCTGAAGAAAAGGGAACTTGCAGAGTTACATATCTATATATATTTAGCACATATAAACCATTACGACTAGGATGGCATATATAATTTATATTTATATTGTATTACATTTTCTATATACTTTATTATGGCAGCACTCGAAACTCCCATAGTTTCAAGTCTATCTTATTCTTAGAACAAAGAACAATGTGGAAACTAATATGCCATTTAGTGGAGAGACAAGAAATTTAAGCGTACACACACCAAGAAGTTCAAAGAAGACTAATGGGATTAACACATTGCATTTTCAGACAAAAAATGACACAAATTGTGACTTAATGGACCAACACATTTTCTAAAGGAAATTACCATTACAAAAGAAACAACTTTTTACAGTCAAGATACACATTTAAATTTTAAATGCCAAACCATCCGAGTAAAAAGACAGACTTTGTTTGGACTTTTCTAATGAATTATTCTATAACACCAGTCAAATAGAAACATAATTTGTTGTAATACAATGAATCGGAACAGTTTAGACGGAAGCTTCATCGATAACTGTAATGGATCTTGGCGGGGGTCCCCGTCCGTTCCAGCCGTGATTTCGGAAAACAGGTATTTCTCGTATAGAGCTGGGCTGTTGATGATTGGGTTGGCCATTAGAAGAATCGCCATTAGGGCTTGTGGAACTACTCTGAAACATATTAGAATTGGTTGAAGATGACGGGGAAATCGGCTGGTTCGGATGATTATTATGAGGGATGTGATGATGTGACGGGGGTTGGAGATTGGAATTGTGATGAACTCCAACAACTCCACCAGCCAAAGCCGCTGCAGTTGTTCCGATTCCAGCGTGGGCTTGTTGAGCAAAGTTTGGCCTGGCAGCTGACCATCTCCGAGCTCGTCGTTCCACCAAGACAGCCAAATCGGGGTCGTATTCTGAGACTAGACAATTCTCGACTTTATTACAGGATGTGATGCAGTCACCGAAGTACTCGGCCCATTCTTCGAAGTAGATGTCCTAAAGATTAAAATAGAATCGGAATGTCATGTTCCTCTCAATCATTTTTATGACAGAACCGTCCAAAAAAGTATATTGTATTTTTCTAGAAACAGTGGATCTTTGTCCAACTGTCGCAATATAAAATAAATCAGATCGCAATTCAAGCATTTCAAAATCGATACCGTTTCCTGCAAACTACATCCTCAAGAGGAGTTATTTTGAGTTTAAAGAAATTATAAAAACGAAGTAATGAACAAAAAAATTCAAGAAAGAACTGGGATAAGAGGAAATATTCTGTCGGATTCATTTTTTTCAACATTTTTGCAATAATCTTCAAACCTGGAAGTCCATGTCAACCAGCCCCTCTTCCGAAATGCAAGTCAGTTCCTTAGCCAACATTGACGGATCCAGTCCACCGACCTGGCCATCCGAATCGTGTTTTGATGACGGGGTAAACTGCTCCATGGGAAAGGAGAAAGAAAGCCTCCGCATTTTCGGTGACTGTACACTTTCCGTTGTCTCATTCCTGTGTGAAATAATAGTGACGTGGTTTATGACATGAGATGAACTAGATCTAAATCAAACACTCGATATCTCTATCCCTCGAGACTTTCTTACGTTTTCATGGAACTATTTGGAGTCTTTCTCCGAGAAAGCCGTCGTCTCCTCACATCCGTGAGAAACAAAAATGCGGATCCGACAAACACCGCAAATGCTGAGAGATAATAGCCGGATTTCCAGCCGATTGCAGCATTCATATGACCTACGTGACATGAAAAAGTATTATGGCATCCCAAATGACTTCACTTTTGGAATTGCTTACTCCTACTATATATTAGTCTCTCAGTTCCGTCTTTCTTTAAATAAATCCCCCCGAAATAAAATCCAACTTATTTGGGAGGTGTGAAATATAAACGCCCACCCCAAAACACGAATGCATTCCTTAGAATTGCTGCACTTTGTTTGAAATTGAACAAACGCATTTGACAAATAATGCTCTCGGAATCAAAATACAGTCCCACCCCGAAATACAGCCCATTACATTCGGAGGTTTTGAAAAATAGAACCCGACTGGATCTATTTAGAGAAAAACGGTACAATGAACTTATCCACATACCCGTCAACGGTACCCCCACAACCAGAGGTATGGCTTGAGAACATTGGACAAAAGACCAAGCCCTGGGAAAGTGCCGAGCCCTGACCCTTTCATATGTGTAGACTTTCAAAGCGTAGTTGTATCCTCCTAATGAGAATCCATATACCCATGAGAAGATCACTAGCCCTCCGAACCCCTCCACTGCTGTAAGGGCTAGTATTGAGATCGCACATATCACGCTTGCCATCTGAATAAGTCAACAAATTAACATTTAAAAACTGCTTTTTACAAACTTTCTGGAAATATTTTAACGATCCTTACTTGGCATAAATACTGCTTGGAAACCCGACACTCCTGATTCTTCTGAATCACCATCAATCCGAACAGGAAGCAGCCAAGAACCCACGAAATTCCCATGTAAACATGGAGGAGAACTAGGGATGACGAGTCCTCCCCTTCGGCAGCACATTCCAATGCCTATACAAAGTTTAAATTGATTTACTGCATTTGACTTCGATTATATTTCAAATCATAGCATAAATTGTCCAGCCTTATTCATACCATATGAAAAAGTGGGGTATTGATACCAAACGCGGTGAAAGCACAAGAGAGGAGAAGAATCTGCAAAGTTTTGCTCCTCAAGCATTTGAAATCGATAAAGGGTGGCTTGTCATCCCGTTTCTCCTTGTCTTTGACCTGAAAGAGTTCCGAAGAATTGTCAAAAAACTCAGAAATAAGAATGTATCATCCCTTTCGACCATAAATATCACATATTATATCCCGGATCTGATGCAATCATGAATATCGATTGGAGATAATAATATTAGTTTTATGTCCGAATGCGACAGTCGACTGGACTTACTTTCCTCTTCTGGTTCTTCAGATGAAGGATTGCTCGCCGTTGCGGATGGTACAGGGAAGCGGATCTGAAACAAGCTCCCAAGAAGAAAGTTAGGAACAGGGAACCCGTTACGGCCTGCAGACCCAGACGCCAGCCAAATGAACTGAAACAATCCCGTCAAGTCAGTTAGGTACATAAAGCAGTATCAAAGATTTTCCACCCAGCAGATGTACAAATGCCGTTTATATAACAGCTTACATTCGGTTCAACTATCTATCGTTCGACCAAATCATGGCCACCTCTACCACCCCGATATAGTATTTCAAAAAGCACTTGTTAAAGCAGCCTGATAATAAGCATTGTTCAAGCTCCAGTTACATTGGACAATTTGGTTATAAGTTCTTAGACATATTCATGGAATATATAAAAGGAGTTTGGAGAAAGACACAGACAAAAGATCCTCCGAATCATTCTTTACGACCATTTCCTTATTGTGGACAATATATTAGCTATTATTTGGGTAATAACTTAATTCATCCTGAGAACTGTAATGAATTCCCTTTGCCATGCATATAGAGTCCTCATACGACTTTGGACTTGGCTCAAGTGACTGTTCAATAAGACTGGCTTGTTATAAGTGATAATTGTGAGAATGAACAGCAGTAAAATTTTACAACAGGCTAATGGCTTTCTCACTTAAATCTAGTTGCTCTAATGTGTTATTTGATATCCTTTGTTTTCCAAGCAGTTGTCTCAAGGAAAGTCAAGAAGATGGGTAGGGCTGGGACGTACAATGGAACTTTAGGAAATGTACATCGAAATTAGACACGAAATTTGCTCTCAACTAATCTTTACTGTTTCAATGTTAAAACAATTCGTTCTCGAGCTTGCGATTTTGACGAATTTTCACTGCATACAATTCATTTCATAAATGGCTGGTATTGTTTCCCTTTCATCCTACTAAACATATAGTGTCAAGACATCAAATTATGGTTTTGACCAGATTTGCATTGCCGTTTATTGTAATCAGGACTTTAAAGACTGTCAATTCTATTGTTGTTTCAGTCGAATTCCGATTGTCACTTCAAAATGCCCCATCGTAACTCTGAATTGAAGGGATTTGGTAGAGATTTCAGGATTCGGGAAGACAAGGAAACTTAAGGAAGGCAATAGTCAATATTTACGCTTACGAGACGGAGACGTGGACCGTGATGGACATTAAAAGAATCCCAACGCCCGAACCGGAAACCACAAAGACTTCAACGAGGTCCCGCTTTCTCTTAAAATACTGACCGACCATTAGAGATGACGCGTCTCGAGTTAGGCCCACACCAACTCCTATAAAGTATAGTTGACATTTAATAATAATGTGCATTCATATTGTTTCTCGAGAGGAAGTTTGTCGCATTTGTTTTATTAAGACTGCTTCGTTCATGTTCGCATGCATTCTATGTTTAAATTCATTATGATATTCATACCCACGAAGGCTCCGTAACTAATACAAATTTGATGGAACTGGGATGCAAAGGAAGTGAAAAGACATCCAAGGGATCCAACCAGGCCTCCAAAGACTGAAAACAGAAATTAGGCGCATTTAAAACGTTGTCGAACGATTGGACTAGTTATGGGCTGGCGTACAAGCGGCTAATCGGAGAATGAACTTGCATAAGGAGCTCTCCGGAGTATGGAGTTTTGAACATCATTTGTTAATAGTGAAAGCGGTGAAAGTTGTTCTTACAATTAGTTAAATATTATAATATGTAGTCTCATTGTCCCCTTATGATCTGTATTTCCATGTACAGAAAGGCAAGGGACTGCACTAGGATATAAGAGGCAGAGTGAGATGTGCTAACCTGCAGAAAGTCGAGTACTTTTCCTTTTGCAGATTGAGACCCAAATCTACAAATAATAAGTTAGCTCAGAATTGAATCTAATAGTAATTGTACTTTATATTATTAATATATTTATTAACTACTTACCGGTGACAGGAACAGTGACACTCCCATGGATAAGCTTCCCAGCCAACCTGAAAATATTTTTAAGAGAAATATTCAAAACATAATTAACTTATTCCATTTCAGTATAATACTTTAGTAGCTCAGCTTATCAAGTTATAAAACACGATATAGGGGAGCACCTGGAAACATCTAGCTGATTAAACAATTTTAGTACTCCGCAAAATAAAATACTGGCTTTGATATTGTTTCTAGACATGCTTCAACACGATAGAGTGAATTCCAAAAATGATTTAATGGGTTTTGTAGCAACAAACGGAAATCCTTTGTTCGTAGTCCTTAGGTTTTGCGTTTCATTGTTTACATGAAAAAACTGTCCAGAATCACAATCACCATTAAAATTGTCAATTCAAGTTCATTAATTGAATTTATCTGTATTTCATAGGCCCACCCTGCCCTCCGGCATGAAATTCATCTATGTGGAAGTGTCCGTCACCTGCGTTGCTTATATAAATATATCATGAATCTGTTTGATTGGGTTGGGACATTGAATTGCATTTTTTCTCAAGGATGATGACTTGATGACAAACAATTAATTTAAATTGTATCTTCTTCACTGTCCGCTGTCTTTAAGATTGTGAATTTCCATTCATAAGTTATATCATTTGCATTGATCCGAATTCGAATCCTACTGGACCAAAACGCAAGTCTAATGTTTTTAACAGAATTTCGTTTTTTGTAACTAACTCATTCTAAGATATATGTTTGATAAGAATCTTCCATAAGATTTATAAACGATTCCACCAAAGAATTTTGAAACCCGGGGCCATTTAGGATAGCTCTTTAAAAGTATATAGGTTTTTAATTGGGGAACCAGTGCCTGATCTTATCACACTTCGAGACAAACATATCTTACTCATCTCCAATTCAAATATCCTTTAGCTATTGAGCACAACCTCTTGCCTTGGTGTCCTTTGATAATACTCACTGATCATTTGGACATCCCTGCTTAATTGCAATTTATGATCTGTTAGAAAACCCATTCATTTTGGTAACTATAAAGAACATGAAAATGTTTAGTAAGCGGAAAAGCCCACAATTCTTTTGCAACTCTGCCGAAAAACCTGTTTTACACTTTTATTTAAATCCAATCAGTACTCATCAATTAAGGATAATTCCCGACTCTCCAAACTAAGAGGCAAAGCTTCCTTAGCCGTTTTTTAAACGAAAAATTCTTTACAGTTAAGAGTTCAACTTGAAAAATAAACCCTGTTGCATAAATCCTCATTGTACCACTGTAGAGGTAGACCCTTCAATATATTTGGATATTACTTTCCTCTAACGTCAATTCTAAGACTAATCACACAACAACTGAACCCAAGCTGACATGAATCACGAAAGCTGATTCATAAATCTAAGAATATCGATTGCAGAAATCCACCTCAATCAATCAAGGCTGACAGGGACAGTACTACACAGCATCCCAACCCGTACAACAAAAGTGTTCAATAATAATTTAGTAATAAAACCTAATCTTTAAATAGTAGATCAATCAAAATTAATGTGTAACATCATTCCTCCTCCCTGAGAAACCATTTAATTTCCTGTTCACAATTGCATTGCAAGCAGATAAAATTCAAGACGAAGGGCTGCCCTTGATATTCTATTTGCATTCTATTCAACATTTTCATTGGAATGGTACAATTCGAACAAGGAGTTCATTGACATTCTACTTCTTAATGAATACGTATAAAATATACGAAGGAAACATTAGTAAATGAAACTCCGTATCACTGTCCATAACAGTTTGGAGGAGAAGATATTAGATTTTATATTCTTATTTATGCATTATATTCTTGAAGACTCAAGATTGATTGATCGACACTCTCGAGTCAAACACGTAGACCAATTCTCTTAATTTATCTCTAATGTTTAATGTTGACTTGAGAATCAGAAGCAAGTTTTTATCCTCTGTAAGATCGTATGGAAGTTCATACTCCAACTCTAATAGCTAGTGGAAAAAACCTTTGTTTAATGCATTACTGGGTGCAAGATGAAGAGTTGAAGATGACCAACCCTCCTGAAGAATAACACTTTTTCTCTGCAAGAAGACAAGAGGCTTAAGTACTAATAGGACATGTAGAAGATTCTACATAAGAATGTAGATTGGATTAAAAAACCAATTGAAGAGATGACAAGGATAGTAAGTAGTATAGTAGTTTGGGATTGGGGCATTGGGAGTTTTTAATCGATCTGCCGTCTTATTTCATCTGTAATAAGATGTGACAAGTCTTGAAAGAAAAATCCACTAATGTACTGACTATTAGAGACTGTCAGTAAGTTACTATATATATTTATTAGCTCGGAGGCTTATAGTTAGTAGTTAGTATGGGCAATTAAATATTTGTCGTGAACTCCCCAAGGCAGTCAAAGGCAGTATGGGATGGTTAAATAATATATAATTATGCAGAAGGGACGGCCCCGTCCTATGTTTTTGAATTTGGCTAATACGTGAGTGGATTACACATCCCAGTGATTAAATGAACCTGGTCTCGTAATTCGGACACTCCTTGGTTTTTTCAATGCAAATTGAATCTGGCATCTTCATTCCTACTAATGAATAGTATGTCAATTTATCTAGAGTATTATATCTGACATTTGCCATTTTTTTGTGAATCGGATCGGAATACGAATAATAGCCTTTCTGAGAAAGGTTTCCCTAAATAAAAGGCCCCCCCATAATAAGCAGACAAATATGTTCCCCAATAAAATCCTGGCAATAATGCGATTCTTAATCATTTCCTGCTTCAATTTTTGATGAAATCTTGTACCGATATATTTGGAAGCAACATTAACTTCCCTCCCCGAAATACTCCAAATATATCTAGCTTTTCATAACTTCCTGTGTGGTACGGACTTTTTTTTTTTTGATAAAATGTGTTCCTGTCCTGTGTTAAATGTCGATGTGTGATAAGTTGTGGTATCGATAGTAATGTTAGCAAATCTATCGAGAAGTGAGCTTTAAGATTTATTTATGGAACAGATAAATGATCTTGTCTGCAAACCCGCGCCATGGGACCATTTCGCATCCCGTCAGCATTCTTGTAGTCATGCATCCACCCAATCATTCATTTAAAATTTCTGATCGTATCATTCCATCCCAACTAAAATACGAAATATTTGATCTTAATCTAATATCTTATTTCTCTCCTCACCAACAAGCAACTAACAAACTATTCAGTCAATTCCATCATTCGATATAATCTCTAAAATTTCAAGACGAGGCCGGTCTTTCATGTAAACAAATCTGTTATAGAACGGAGTATTCCGTGGCATGAATAAATTCATGAATTTTTGCAAACTTTGATCCTCTCAATTCGCAGACCTTATTTTTACAGATTTGAAGTTGAAGAAGAAGATTGAGAAGATTGGCTTTCCTCCTTGGTTTTTTTGGGCAGTAGCATGTACTCAAAATTTATGACTTTGTCAAGCAACTTGTAAATGTATCATAATTGATCTTGTTTTGACAGATATCTCGGAGATGGGCCCTCAAGTGGTTTGATTATATTATACTGACTTGAACCTCTCAAATTATTTTCCAGCTCCTTCACAATGATTTGTTTGTCGGCAATTCCTGTTCCGATCCCAAGGGCTTTATTATTAATTCGAGCTTATAAATATTATATAGAACCACTCAACCCTAAATTCTGTTTAATGATCTCGTCATATAATATTTTTAACAATTTCCAATCGGAGTCACTCTAGAATCTAGAAACATGATAGACATGTCGTGTGATGAATATTCAATTATTTTTATGAACAGGGTTATTCTCTCGGTCGAAAACCGCAGGAGCATCATCATGGCATGAGAGCTAACATTGAAATGATCTCTGGTCCTCATATTATCAGAGAGAGATGGGATTTGCATATTTGCATGAATGTATTTTATGATGCCTCATCTGTTCCGAACTTTGCTGAATTGAAAGTTTGAAAGTAGAGACTCTTATACTTAACTACAGATTAAAAAAGAATCTATCGTCTCTAACTTTGTATTGTTGATTGTTATTGTTTTCCAAAGCTGAAAAAGTGTACATGGTAAGTGGTAAGGCTATAAGGGACAGCAGAGAGGGTTGTTCTATTTTTATATGCAACTACGGATTGGATAAATAATATGATACATGGATTGATAATAGTATTAATGCTACACTGATTACATTCATCATTCTTTTCATTCATCCGTCAATCTGCCCGTCTTTGGCCGTCAATAACACTCGGTTCTCTATCTCTTTATCTTAATCTCTGTTCCTAAGGATAAAACACTGGCTTCGCAGCGGCAGGTGAAGTGGAATTTAGGCAATAATGCCAATGCCGTGATGAGGAGTATTACAATTTAAAATACAGAACTTTTGGTAAGTGTAACTATTTTTAGTATAAAATACACTCCTTTTTAGGTGACTTGTGACCTGTCCCATCGTGGATTTGATAATGTGTACTAGAGGTGGATAATTTTAGCGGACGGAAATGTTGCCTAAATATCATAAATTGGAAGGCAGTACAACTTTAAAGAATTGAGTTAATGATGGAGTTAATTTGAAACTAAAAATAATAAGGCCTTGATCACCGTATAATACGAGAGCTTGTTGAGCCTGAGAAGCATTAATTATCATTGCACAGAGAAACTTTCAAAAATGCGAACTGCATATATAAATTCATCAAATATACCAAGTTAGTATATTTGATGAATTTAGATTCATGTCACACGGTCAAATTGTTCAAAGCCTTTTCTAGTTAGACCGTGAGACGGGACCAAATTTAGATTTCGCGAATGAGCAGAGTCGGAATAGTCGGAAAGCTTTCGAACCACTTTTATTACATCCCAACAGGTCATATCAATTCGTCAAAAAAGTTTCAGCAAACTTCATGTTCGGGAAACTGTCACACGGTCAAATTGTTCAAAGCCTTTTCCAATTAGATTTAGTGACTGAAATTAAAAGTAGGTACTTTATTTGTTTTCGGAGGGTTACTGGAACAATTGACCTTAGTCCTCGGTGTATAATGTAGGGATTCAACAAGGGGTCATTTTGAGGGAGGTGCGGCCACTATAAGTCAAAGGGGGTGTGCCCTGGGCCCGTTCAAACTAAACCGGGGAGGATTCAGGAATATTGACAGGGGAACCGGTTAAGATTCAGCACCCTGAAATTGCTCTTCATTTTCATTTCGGTGTGAAAAAAATGAACTCGTCTCCCGATTCCCAAATCCCAATTAAAATTCCTTCAAAGTTTCACAAATTTGCTCCGGAGGAGTTATCGTATAATATTGCAACTTGTGGAGGACTATTATTGTATCACAAAATCTCTCCAACATCAACATTGATGAAGCTAGAGTTAAGGTATCTATATATCATTTACAAAAAATACTAACCACAAATTCGTAGGATGGACCCAATCCAAACAATCCACTGACACCATAATTTTATTAATTATTTTCTGCTAAAAATAATGCTGGTAAAAAAAATTATTTCTCTACGCCTTCATTTAAAATGCGAAAAAACCGGTCCCATACCCCTGAATCCCTCCGAGACCCGGAATTCGAAAATGAGTTAAAAATACAAACGCAACCGCTTGTTAAGATCGATTGATTACAATTTCCTTGGAAAATCATCCATTCTATCTAAACCTCAAATCTAAAAACAATACTAAACGCAAATTGATAAGATGAACCCGAGTTTAAGACAACCAAATACAAAGTAGTATGACTAATTTTCTTTCCTAAAATTATCAAATGCTAAAAAATATCATTCCCTTAGTTTCCATTGCAATCCCAAAAAACTGATCCCATTAAAACTTCCGTCAAAGTATCAAACCCGCGCGATGAGTTGGGTCATTAAAAGATATACTTTCGTCGCCAACGAACCCATACATCTCCTGAATCTATTACTAACTAACCCGTTCTTACGTCACCACTATATAGGCACGAATAGGGAGAACATAGCCCTATAATCGAATAATGTCTAAAGGTTCAAAGAAGGCAATAAAAATAGATGATTTTAACAATGAGAGAGGAAAAGAAGATGGGAGAGATAATAGGAAACTTTCCTGTCCGCAAATAAATAAAAGCCGTAGACAAAAGTGCAAATAGAGAAAAATGGCTCCGGAGTTCATTTGGTTCCGGTCTTCTGCGGTTTATGAGACCCATCCCGGTTTAATATATCGGCTCCGATCCATCCGCCTCTGGCTCCTACTGATTCTCTGTCCGACGGCCTTTTTACGTGACTTTTATACATATATTTGTGTGACAATCCATGAGGAGCTTTTGGGGATAGTCCGAAATAGTTTGCAAAGTGGACTTTACACTTAACAGTTCGAGAAGAAATTTCCAATAAAAGTGACAGGAATTAGCTAAATCTTCTCAATTTCATTTCTTATACGACCCTTCTTCTTGTGGTCATCGACCAGAGGCCAATATTGCTTTCCGTCCAAGTGCTTCTTCTTCTTCTACAAGTTTGATTATATTCGTTCCAGGTTCTTGGGTTCATAAGAACCCGTTCTTGGACGAGAGTCTCCTGGCTAGCTTCCCATTATTACCCGCAACCAAATACCAATAATCTTCTTTTCTAATGTAATGCATACCTAAATTAGATTGCCCCGAGAAGAACTTTTCATCCAAAGTACGAACTAACGAGATCTTTGTTCCGAACACTTGGATAAGTATTCCTCTACTGGGTTACTGAACTTTAGGCAATTGAATTGCTTTTTTTATTCAGCGTATATACGTCTTCTAGGCTGGGTGACAATTGTTCTCGAATCTGTTAAAAATCATGACTTTTCCGTGCCGTTTGAGTGAAGGCGAAGGTTCAGTTCAAAACCGAAGTGTTGTTTTAATTAATCCGACAGTTCTTGATTGTTAGCGTAAGGGATTGCCCATTATCCTGAATGCCAACCCCTAAACTATCAGATTGGAACTCGTGCAAAAAATCAGCCACAATTTAATACCGAAAACATTTGTCACATTTCTGTTTAATAGAAATACTCTCAATTCGCAATTTCGAATGTGCAATAACCAAAATCGGGATCAATTTTAGACTCGAATCCGACATGAAAAATCCCAAACGAATGTAACCCTAATCTTATTCAGGGTCATCAAACCTTATCTTGGTTCGGTTGGACCTCTCTGCCTTCCGAGGTTTTATCCCTCTGACCTTTATCGATGTCATGGGATTTTATTTCATTGTCTCTAGTTGTAAATTGCAACCCTATACTTTTAATACGGTATAAATATTCTTCTCCAAAAAGTAATAATAATGAAAAGCTGTAAGTCTATAGATGATATTATAAAAATCCTGTTCCACACTGTGAGATACTCAAATCCAGAGATTGTATTGCACTCTGTACGTATCCTCGTCGGTATCATTTTTATATTCCTTTCATAAACGGATGTGGGATGTGACTAGGAGGACTGGGAAATGCCCGACATGAACATGAACAGATTTATTAACTCAATAAATTTGGACCTCCTTATATAATAAGAGAAAGGTCCACACTGCCATCGCCACCACCACCACCACTGTAGCACCCACTAGGGCGGACAGTGTACTAAATAGTTAACTTCTTAGCTTTTTTCTAAACTAAATCTGGCCAACAGTATTGCTGATATATTGTAACATTATCTCAAACCTAAAAACATTTATCTATATATTGCAGAAGAAGATGAATTTAGTCTCGGCTCCCTGTTCGCAAAACTTTTAAGAAGTTTATTCCTATAAATAGCTCTGGCTGGAGGAACTCCTCTCTTCTCGCAGTTTAGCTTTGTAAATAAATGAAAAAAAAAATTTGGGAGAGGAAACTCAACAAGGCTGATATATTATAATATTAGTACAGTCCCGGTCGTCGTCGGTTGCAGTGGGTGAAGTATTTATTGAAGTCTTGCTCCTGATTTCTTGAATATTTTCCCCGTAACTTATACAAGGACGAAGGATCTAGGCCGCGTTTCTAGATGATATGAAACCTTTTTGATTCTTAAAAGGCTCTCGAAGATTTGTGATGCTCCGAGAGTTCCGGTTCCAGCGTTGGACAAGTTGGGACTAAGACACGTAAAATAACAAATCCAAGCCCAGTACAGAAAAATCACAATAAAACATAAAGAATGAGGGCGAGTTTTATATTTTTTCATGAATACGGGCCTGAAATGTATGTGAAGGAACCTAAAACTATATACAGGGGAAAGAAGGGCTATTCCGCTTTTTTTCGCAAATCCCGACTTGAGGACTTGTCGACGTTTTCGGAGAGATCTAGCTGCACATCTTTCTTCCAGCTTCCTTTCCCCTTATTGGCAGTAAGGAATGAATTGCTGGAGAAACTTTGTTTTATGGCTATTCTGGACAAAGGCTTATAGTTAGAAATATAAAGACAAGTTTTATCTCCAAGTCATATAAATACTACTACTGCACACGTAATAGATCGGCCTCTTGGAGAGATTGTATTGGGCATTGTAAACCGTACCTAGGGAGGCTACTTAAACCCGTATCGGTATGGATATGCTGATAGGAGTGGAGGAATGATGTAATGGACCGTTCTACAGTTGATGGGCTAATGGTCTCTGTAGGTTGTTGGCTATTTATTATCATGGGATTGTTTCAGTTGTAGAAAGATTGAAGGTATTATTTGTATGACTAAATGACACGACTTTCATACATCTCCTTTGGCACTGACCAAAATTCAATGAATGTGTAATCATTATTGTGCAGGGATATTGTTGTAAATTCGGTTCTGTTTCATAAAGATATCCCGAAAAGGGTATAATTACGCATAAAAAAGCCTTTAAACGCCAATGTAATGAGCCAACGAAGTAGAAGAAATAAATTATGCTCGTGGATGATTAGTAGATTCAATCAGTTTGGGTCTCGTGACTGCTTACACCTACTCTATTGAATTGTTCATTTAAATTAATCCGAATCTTTCCGATGTCTGACCTATTTTTTTTAAACAAACACGGGTTCTTATTAAGATGATTAAATGTGAAGAACAGGGTGACAATGTAATCTTGAAATGTCATTATGATTCTAGGTAGAAAATAGCCAGTGCTTAGATTATAGTTCCACCAAATACAAATTTCAGATGACAAATCCTTTAGAGATATTAATTACTAGCGGGAATAATTACAACAGTGATTTTCTGTTAAAGAGTGCTATTTAAAGAGTAAATTTTTGAATGCGGCAGAACTACAGTTGATAATTCATATCATAACTATCACGCGAATTCAATGGTAAGCCTTAACTGCTACGGGTGGAAAATAGTATAACCTCCCTTAAAACATGCGAAAAAAATTGTTTCGTAAAATCATACACAAAATCATACACAAGCCCATAATGAATATTAAAATTGTTATTTATAAAACCGTAAAATCTAAAAAAAACTCCCAGACACACCACAGATATCAGTGATTTATGCACTCCAATAAAACCTAAAAAAATCCACAGCTCACACACAACCCCACCTCACATTCAAATACGCATTTTTACGCTTTTCTAAATAAAGCTCTTGTATAAATCTTAACTTTTCCCTTTCCCTATACTTTGACAACATAATAACCAACTCGGAGAGGGGATAACAGGCACCCCTGCGTGAAGTAGTAAAAACTACACTCGGTTTAATAAGATTAGGAGTACACTTAAGCCCAATTAGAGTCGGATGGAAGATTAAAGTAGGAAGAAAGTCCGTGATTCATTTAGCATTTTTTGAGGAGTAGGAGTTAGGAGTTGACGACAGAAGATGACAAGGAAGAGTAAATCTTGGGGAAAACGAGATCTCCCTTGAGAAATTAGATGATAGAATGGACAGGTGCAGTTCTTACAGAGCCGAGAAGACACATTTCCAGCTGAGTTGGCTAAAATCCTCGTTGTATTTATATCCGTCACAAAAAGCAGTTGCATCTAATATGCATGCACCAGGTCTCGTTGGATAACAGGATAGAGTTAATTGCTAACAATATCCGACGTGGTCGCGTTACACTTTTCGGCACAACTATGTGATATGAATAAGTTAGCACGTCTTGCCAATTTGAGACCTCGGAGCATAAACATTGCTATGATCTTTACTCCTTATAGACTGACTGACATCTTCAATACATCCTTGTCTCACTTGTCATCCTGGAAAATTGCTGGGGCAATGTTGACTTTTGTCGAGCAGACGCTGCGGCTACGGAGATTTATTGAACCCGGTTTCGAAAAATGACAGCTCCTATTCTTTACATGGGTTAAATAACTATTTTGCCTTCTCGCAACCGGAGTTTGGGGGAGAAATATCGAGTCTTATAATTCAAAAAAAGCTTTTATTATTAGTATAGGCCAAATCAAATCAATATCTCTGAGCAATGGAGATTTATTTTGATGATGAGACTATAGTGGGAAATTTTATTGCCCAAACATTGTACAGGAAATCACATTTGATTTAGAATGAGAAGATTATTTAATAAAATTTGAACAAAAATCTAAAAATTTCGAATATCAATTGTGCTTTCTAAGATAAGAATTAATGAAATTTTAAGTACCCCTAAGAGAGAAAATTTATTATCGTCAATTTCTTTCAAAGAATTCACCGGCTAATCCCACCGCACCATCCTTAAATTTAGCTAATCTTTAAGGGAGAGAAAGATCGGAAAAGATTAATGAAACTGATATTGACACCCGAGAAGTTTAGTTGAAATAACCCAACCCAGCAATTATCATTAGAATTCCGAATCGGCGAGTCGTGAAGAGGCGATCTGAAGAAAGTAATTGACTCTGTCCTTCTTAACGTGTTTATTTATGTCGGCATGTTTACTTTTATGACAGGGGAGTACCTTATTGTTCACCAGAGTGATAATCATATAATATAGGCAAAAAACAGCATCTTCTTGAAGGAAGGCTATTCAGGTATTGGAAGTGTTGAGTTCCGTACCAGACGCAGACCCGAGGGTATCTCCTTACAGTTTGTTGATGATGTGGTGATAATTTATGTCCCATTCTTTCGTTATTCATGTTCATGAACTCCCATAAATGTATCTTATGTTTCATTACCTTATTTTTCTGATGAAAATCCTCAACTTAAGTACTACGAGTCGACAAGGGTTTTTATTTTATGGGGTGATAAAAGAATAAGCTTTTCTACAGTTTATGTGATAATGTGAGGTGATGATAAAGTTGCTAAACGAAGTTAATGGGTTTTAGCAGGTTCATTTTGCAAGTATGGTAATTTAAATGTGTAGAAGAGGCAAGGAAATTTTAGAAATTTAACAAACCTGTGTGAAATCGATGAAAGACGACGGTGGAAAGATATATCTGAATCCCGAATGCCAGGGCGTGGGAAAAGAGGGCACAAAATGTTATCACCCATCCCCAACCCCCTGGAACAGTAACAGGATGATCATGATCATTTTTCATCTTATTATTGGCACGATAATTTAGTCCAAATGAAATTAAATCAAACCTTCTGGGTAATAATGCTGCTGAAGCGTTCGCCAGTCCGTTCTTCGTTTTATGTCCCCCGATTCCTACAATTTGTCATAAAAATGAAGGATTGTTAACTTAATAAATATATGTTTGTATTTGAATTGAAAGAATAATCTTAATTTGCTTCGTTTTGAAGGTTTAATCGGGTTGTACAATTGAGTATTTTTTTGACTAAAATGTTAGATGTAATAATTTTCTAAGTTTAACACTCTGGATGCTTATTCCATTTCTCTTTGTTTCTAAAATATCATTTTGATTTTAAATCAAAGATCACTGGAGTTTTTTTTACCTAATGACCACATAAATATTTAAAGACATTCTCCTAACTTCTGATCAACATCGACATTTTTGACACCCAGGTTTAACCTTACCCGTTTGCCCCAAACGCAAACCTATTATTTGTAACTTGTAAGGGTTCCCCAAGACTTCAAGCCCATCCTACCGTTTTATACCCCCCGATTGTCTGCGCCACAAAGTGTTTAAAAATAATTCTACTACAAAGCATCTTTAAAACTCTAAAATATTGATGTAAAACACAACAAAATCAGTTAAGGCAAACATTTTATATGTTAATTATGTTTGCGCTTTGACTGTTCTTTTCTCATCTAAAAAATCCATAATTTTCATTCTTCTGCCTTTGTTAGCCCTAACAAAATGCACAGCCTCCCATACCAAGGAAGATGCAACCTACAATGAAGACTGGAATGAGATGAGAGAGAGTAAACTGAAGTGAAAATAGCCAGCTCATTGAGTCCCAAATAAGGATTAAATGTCCATCCAACTCGAAACTTTGACCGTCACGGTTTAATGCAACGAGAAATTGTTTCTAATGACTTGTCTTGACTCAAACTTTTCGTCTTATTTGGTCCTCATCATTTTATTCTCAAATTACATCAGTGGATTCGCAAAGATATCATGTTTGAACTAAATTAATGGCTCTGAGGCCTTTAAATGGACTTTTATTTGCCTAAGAGGTTTTATGACGAACGTAAATTAAGATCTAGGAATTGTTAAATTAGATTTACTGCCAATAACTTAGGAAGTCTTGCCCCTTCAAAATGCAATTCAAATGTTTTTTATGGGGAGCAACAATGAACATATTTAGAATTTTAACAGTGCAACTAGCAGATTCACAATCACAATTGTAGTTATGTTGTACTGTGTTAGTCTCACTAAAATAAATAAGACAAATATTACAAGTCCATTTAATTTCATGTTCTTGGAAATTATCGAAACAGTCAGATGATTTATCTGTGTGTTTTAGCTTTGTGATCTTTATCAACCAGTGAATCGATCGATCTGAAAGTACCCTCTTATAAAACAAAAGTCGTATTTTTTCATAACACGGCAGACAGGGAGGGGACTTATTATAGTATGTACTAAAACAAGTCTTAGGTAGATTGATTACTTTAAACCCTCTAAAATAAGGGCTTATTCTTGGAGTGGAAGTGGGCCAGTAGAATGATTATTATAATAAACCCCTGTGAAAATGAAGATGGGGGTGTTATTTAGGGGTGCTAGTCTGCTAGTGGAAAATGTTCATCAAACTGTCAAACTGCATCAAAGTGTTATTTTGAGAGATTTATTACCTTTTAATGATATACTTGATTTTAATTAATCCACTCTTTTGGCATTATATTCAATTAAAACGTAATCTATATCATTACCTTGCCCGTCTTAATCTCCTGCTGGAGATTCGAGCCATCCGAAACGTCTGAATTTCCCGTGTCCCCCGGAACAGCATGTCGATAGCTCCGTCCCCCAGCAGTACTCTTGCTATTTGTGGTACAAGTACTGTGCGTGCTATCCGTGCAAGTACTGTCCGTCTTGGTACACTTACTGTGCCGCGAGGGATTAGCCGACGAGCTATTTACGCTTATCGGAGGGAGATAAGCGACGGGTAAGCTCTTGGAGCGCCAGTAGCGGATCATTTGCATCCGCATCTGCTCGTCCACATCGTCCTCTTCGAGGAGAGGCGATGGCCGCTCCCGATGATCGTGGTGTTGGGATTGGTGTTGATGATGACTTATTATTTGTTGTTTCTGTTTCTGCCGTTCCCGATGATGGAGATCAGTATCAAGCAGTTTTCCATTATCCTCTTCGTCCATTTTTAGAGATTTCTTTGTCCCTCCAATCCCATTGTTGTCCCAATTTAACAAGTATTTTCCCCCCGTACTTTCTACTACGATGTATTTTATTATCTAAACTGTCAACTAGACACGGCACTTTATTAGTAGTTATCCTATTTGGTTAGCATCGATTGTAGAATACTAAGTTAGTGTCACGGAACACGGTCTCATTCAATTTGAATAAGAATCCATAAAATAATCCATAAGAGCTGGCTTGAAAAGAGGAGTAATGTGTCATCTCATGTCCATGTGTCGTGTTTTACGTCTCGTCCTTTCTTCTGTAACAGAATAAAGAAAATCATGTTTCTGTCTGATGGTCACATAATAGGCTCATTGTTCGGTTACAAGATTTTGTATTCCATATTCCAACAAAGATTTACGTTCATTTTCAAACAAGGCATGTGTCCACATTTCAATCAACTGTTAAACTTCCATAGGGAACCACACAAATGTTAAGAACCAAATTGACAGCCTCTGCTATATTTTTTAAGAAAATTCTCGAAAGTCTAGCAGACTTCTGACTTTGTGTCAATTGTCAATTGTTCCCAAATCGATATATCAATTTCAAGTCACAGTTCACAAAATATTTTTTAAAACCTCCTCGGCTTATGTCAATTATGCTAAAATCCTTATCCTCCTATCTGCAAATTCCAATCCAATCAACAACTGCAAAAACAAACGCTTCAGATGCTAAGAGAGAGAGAGAGAAAGATCCTTGTAGGATTTAATAATAATTTATTTAACAACTGGGATCAACGAAAGGACGAGGATGACTATTTAGGAATGCTCGAGTCTGAGATTTTAATTCGTTCGTGTCGTTACAATAGAAGTTGTATCCCATTATATTTCTAACTATCATTGCCCCTCTGCTAACAGTCTTAAAAACATGAATACTTGATATTGTAAAGGATGACTCGACTGAAACTAGACACTCGTCAACACATTGTTCGTCTCCCAGTTCCCCAAATTGCCTTTGTTTCCAATCCAACTTCGAGAGACTCGAAAACCCTTATGGTTAGAGGAACAACAATTATCTGAGGATTTCAACAATGAATTGGGAAGAAGCCTAAATAAGTCGATTACTTACAGTTCAAGGGAAAACTTAGAAGGAATTCCGTAGCTTGGGCTTGATTCAGGATCATCTCTTATATGCAACGATATGTATTATTCTAATTTAAATAAACCGATGTAACGGGTGTAACCAAGTGTTGAAAACGTCACCATAATTAAACCGAATCTTAATGTCCCCCAAAAGCCCGGGTTTTGCACCCTGGTGTCAGTAGGAGTGGTCCCGTATCCGTCAAAGATGTTCTATTACTCATGGGAATCGTTTAAACCCCATATCTCAAATTCCCCAAAAATCCCAGGTTTTGCACTCTGAAATATAGGTTCAGGGTATTATCATGTATAGATGATAGACATAGAGTGTAATGTAAACTACCTAAGCGTCAGTTTTAAAATGAGTAAGAGCTCTATCCTGGCGTTGGACTCCTACATATCACTATTCTGTTTGATTTAATGGTTTGTTTTGGGGTTTAATTGATGGGGGGCAGGGGGTGTGACCGATTTGACCCAAGTTCGAACTTAGCCTCACTCTTGAGCCAAGGAACAAGTGTACAAAATTTGGTGACCGTAGGTCAAGCCGTTCTCCAGTTATCGCTCGGACAGACGGACGGACGGACGGACGGACAGACGGACTTGTCGTTCGCATAAAGTGTTTTCAACACTTAATAAACCGATGTAACGGGTGTAACCAAGTGTTGAAAACGTCACCTTAATTAAACCGAATCTTAATGTCCCCCAAAAGCCCGGGTTTTGCACCCTGGTGTCAGTGGGAGTAGTCCTGTGTACGTCAAAGATGTTCTATTACTCATGGAAATCGTTTAAGCCCCATACCTCAATTTCCCCAAAAAGCCCGGGTTTTGCACCCTGGTGTCAGTGGGAGTGGTCCTGTATACGTCAAAGATGTTCTATTACTCATGGGAATTGTTTAAAACCCATATCTCAATTTCCCCCAAAAGTCTGGGTCTTGCACGTCCTGAAATGTAGTTTCAGGGTGTTATCATGTGTAGATGATAGACATAGAGTTTACTGTAAACTACCTAAGCGGCAGTTTTAAATTGATTAAGAGCTTTGAACTGTTTTAATGGGCAGGTCTAAAATGAGAGTAAGAGCTTCGAACTGATTCAATGGTTTGTTTTTGGGGTTTAATTTATGGGGGTCAGGGGGTGTGACCGATTTGACCCAAGTTCGAACTTAGCCTGTGTTAGGACCCAAGGAACAAGTGTACAAAATTTGGTGACCGTAGGTCAAGCCGTTCTCCAGTTATCGCTCGGACAGACGGACGGACGGACGGACAGACGGACGGACGGACAGACGGACGGACAGACGGACTTGTCGTTCGCATAAAGTGTTTTCAACACTTAATAATCAACTCACATAGTTCAAATTTAAATTCAAGTCAATCTACGAAACTAACAACCCTTTGAGGGTTTATGTGTAATATATAATACAGATTGAAGCTGCAGAAAAAAAATCGGACGTCTTAAACAAATAGTGATGTCAGGCGAGGAAACAACTCTCTGCCGATCCTCTGAATTCAAGTTTTTCTAATTCCAAAGGGAGGAGGAGGTGTTAATTTTTAAACAAAATCGATTACATTTCATAATATATTATAATGAAGTTGAATAAGTGTTCATTAAGCCTGTAATGGTTATAACTTAGAGGATACATTTTGCATTTTATATAGAGTATTGAGATCTATCGACTATATACTTGTAATCCTAACCTAATCACTGGCATATAACGAAAAAAATCAGGTAATCCGGGCCGAGACACCCCATTCCACTTAAAGTTAATCACGGCGAGATCAAAACATTCAAAACAGACATGTTATATTCCCTCTCCTGTATAGACGAAGGATTAAATTACATTAGAATTTTTACAAGTCAAAACTGAAAGGTCTGTGGGAGGATCTCAGGATTTTCTGAGACTTGAATAATACATTTCGATAAGCTAAATTAGCTGAAAACTAACTGACTTGTTTGCATTCAGGATGTCGGGATATTCGGCTGAGGTAGGACTACTTTATAAATTCGAGTGACAACACTTCCATCAATGTGTACTTAAAAAATCCAACTAATGGATGAATGAGAAGGGAGTATGATAATGATATGATGAGGACAAGGGTGAACAACATTTAAATTGACAATTGTTAATCAGGCAAATCCAACAACTATGCCAACTCTTCCTCTTCAACCGTATTTATTTGCGAGTATTAGTCTCGAAAACAAACACTTATCTTTAGCTCCCTTCTTCAAAGTCAAACAGTCAAATAGTAAAATTGACGGTGGAAATCCATCTGAGTCGGGACCAACTACTTGTACTTGTACAATTATACTTTAGATAAGAGCATAGTATAGGAGATGATACGAGGACGATTTTTTTCTAAACGCACCAACCAAAGGTGAACTAATGAACATTTCTGAGTTAATCTTGTCAAGGAATCATGAATCGAAGTTCTTCTTCTCCGTAAAGAAGTGGATTTGGTGGAAATGAGGCTCTCTGAGGTTTTGCCATGTTAAAATACAAAATAGAGTCTCTTTAGTGTCTATAAGACGTAGGAATTATAGGATTGAATGAGAGAGAGTCTTTGTTTTGAATTCCGTTTGATCAGAACGGCATGTTACCAAAAGGTTAGGAGTTGTTTGGGAAATTTATTGCCTCGAAAGTCGGAAGGGATGGGAATTTGGAGTTAAGTTACTTAGCCTTCTATAAGGCGCTCGGGATGAATAAGGTAGAAGATTTATGAGCAGTTTCTTCTAATGTGCGAATGACTGAGTTTTTTATATTTTCAAGAAGACTAGACGGAGAAGTACTTGTTGAATCCGCAATCAAGGCTTTCAATAGAAATGAAAAGAATTCGTAGTTTGATTAATCTGAATTTCCAAAAAGGTTACTCACACAAATCCTCATAAATTCACTTGCAAATTGCCATCCATAACGGGCTGACAGGGTTGAAGTAAGTGACATTATTAGCAGGCCTATTATTGTCCATTGAACAATGCGATCTAAGTTCCTCTCTCTCTCTATATTAAAATATTACCTGGAAAAAGTTTTGCTTTTGCTCCAAAGTAAATCTTGGGCTAATGGGTCCACCAACTGCCTCCTTTACTTTTATATCTTTTTGCTCCATGAATGAATGGCTTATTTCGGAAATAAGACAATATCGGCAAATCAGTCCGATGAACCAGACGCAAGTTTGCAGAAATTCACCCTACTTTCGAGGAGGGACAAACGCACCGAATCGGTTTCGGACGAGTGACTGGGCACGTGGAGGAACTAGAAATAACTTATTTTTCCCCCGAAGGACTGTGGAAAACGTGCTAGTCTAGCGATTGAAATCTGACCTAACGTCCAACAGCCCTCTTAGGTTCTCGTCCGAAATATTATTTGGGTTAGGTGCCCAGGGACCAGGAAAGGGCCCGTTCTCGGGCTCGTAATCGTAATAATGCTATGTTATGATATAATGTAACTTAATAATGGAATGTAAAAGTTTCTGTAATGTGAAATAGGGGCAGGCTAATATTATTCTTATAACTTATAACCTCCGTACACTTCATGACATTTCCGATGAAGATTTTGCGTTATGGAATTACCTATATAACTAGACAGGAAGCTGGGGGAAAGAGAGAGAGAACATTTCCAACGAACTTCTATCATGAATATCCGAATAACCAAATTTCCGCAATTCCTCTAAAATGTCTGTAAAAAAGTTCTAGTTAGAATAACATTTCAAGAGACGATAGTAAGCCGGCTAACGTGCCTGCCTATGCTTTTTACAAGATAGGACAGAAGTCTGTGTAATAACACGCATAAATTTTCAATTCAATCGGAATGTATTTGGAAGGGGATTGGAAATGTTGGATATAAATGACACGAAATCCTACCGTCAAGCAAACCACGAATGTAAACTTTGCTTACTTTACTTTCCTCCCGTTTAGAATGCTAACAGATCTAGGGATTTGCAGTTCAGATTTGGTATTTGTTAAAGTACTCCGTGTAAGTAAGTCTACTACGGGTCTACACTGTGTAATGTATGACTGGAACTTAATGTTTGGGATATTGAGATATTTTTTTCTCAAGAGCCGATTGAATGTCTGTATGTCTGTTTAAAGAGCAAGTTCTTGGATTTCCCCGACATATCTGCCCGACATAATTATATCTGTGGATTTATTCGGGTAAAAAATCGTTGGCCAAATGTGAAATGGTCCGTTGGGATAGAATAACTTCCTAACCATAATTTCACGTCCGGATTTACCGGTACCTAGGGAAAATATTTGCTTAAGTTATTAGATTTCGTTGGTCGAATGTTCGAAATACAAATTTCGCTTTGAATAGAAAGAATTTGGCTTTGAGTTTGAAGTCATTTGAAACCAATTCAACAAAAGTTCCAGGGACAAGCCATTTAGAAGCCAAGCCCATTAAAAAATTGTAAAATAATTTGGTGAAAAATGGACAACGTTTTAGCTTACCCAAGCAATTAAGTCCTGTTAATAGTGCTTTCTCCCAGCGAAAGGAATGTCTTAACTTTAGAAACGAAATTATTTGTCAGAGTATATTGAAAGTGCGTATTTGCTTTGCCACAAATTTAAACCCACTTCAATATTTTTTATACACAGGTGTTTTAGATGAGATTATTCGGTGGCCTGGTGTCAGTATACACATAATTTGTTCACAAATATTTTCACTCTGCTTTCACCAAACCAAACACGTCCACAGCTACCTTTCTCCCCTCAATTTAAATGTATATATTTTTTTTAGAAAAGTAAATGTCAATTCATGAGACTTTCAGACAAGTTACGACCATGACATATAGTAAGTCCCACTCAGAACTTAAACTGGACGAGGAGTAGAGGTTAAACTCAACTAGTCAAGTCAAGAGATGCTCGAAGGATGAATGAATCCTTTTGGGCAGATTGGGATTTTGAGATTGAGGATGGGACCCCGTACTTCTTATATCTTAGCCCGAGTTCTGTTGAACCGTTCGTTCGTTGAGGTCTCTTTGATCTTGGTCTTGGGTCTGGGATGCTGCAGAAGTACAGTTTTATTAGTGGTTCCTTGGCTCACTCCTCCTTGAACTGATCTGTCCACCGTGTCTTGTTCAATTTATTCCGTCTCTTCACTCTCTCTCCGGCTTTGTTAGCCCTCCCTTACTCCTTTTCCCGTTGAGACCTCTCTTCTGCAGTTAAAAGATCCTTTCAACCGAATCTGAATCCAAGTTTAACCTCAATATTAAACCACCGCTCCGAGTGCGTAGGCACAGGTTTCCGCAGAGAAACACTCCATTTAAACCGGGGAGGTGTTGGACCGATGGTGTTATGAATTCGGGACAATGATTGCCGATTTACATCAATTAAAGTAATGTTTTGTCTTCACTTAAATACTTGATTATTAATGCTCTGTAAAATGCAATCGAGAAATGTCTTCACTTCCTACATGAAGAAGTAGGGTGCTTCTGGGTGCAAGATTGCTTTTTTTGTTGGATCCGGCACGTTCATCTGCATCTATTGGCTACCGTGACTTTAGAGTTTTGTATCATGACAAGCTTTACTCACACATATAGTTTAATCTGAAATCTGAAGGATGTGAAAAGTATATGCATTTATGGGAGACTTCACGTTCTTCAGATTTCAATTTAGATAATATTATTATCCCGAGTGGCTCTATTTCATATAACCCTTTTGATCTTTATTGCTTATGTTGATCCCGCAGTAAGTCGATCTCAAGTCCAAAGCCGCACGTTTACAATACAGATAAAAAGTAAGGAATTGAGGAGGACACGGGTGGCCTTTTTCTCGAGTTATTGGACTTTAGAACAGTTAAGCAGGCCGTTTCCGCACACTTTTAACAATTTGTATTCACTACATGATCCATGAGTCCATTTTTGCATCAATTTAAAGAATTCACGCTGAGAGGAGAAAAAATCCCAGACTTTCAAAGTCTGGGATTTCATTTCGTATCGGAATTCTCTAGTAACTTTGCGGAATTAAAGTGTATTTTTTATTACATATATTTCTCCCTTTTAACTGCATTCAAGTTTGTCAAGTGTTGAACCCAAGGAATTCACACCCTCAAGTGGCCATCCGTTCTCATGCTAGATTGCCATTAAAATAGTTGAGAGAGGAGAAAAACAAGTGTTTTTCTCAATGAATTATGACAGGATTTAATTATTTTAAAATTATAGTCATTGCCATTACCAGTCCTGCTCTTTGGACCAGGAATTCCACATTTCTCCCTAATAAGTTGAAAAACTCTTAAAGAGAGTTAGATTTCTGCATAAGTAGTTGACGATGATTTTGCAAGTTAGTAAAAATGATTCATGGCTCCATGTGAATAATGACTATAACCCTTCATACCGTTTCACGCTCAAATTATATCTAATCATCTTACTTATGCAAACTCCAACTTACATCTCTTGACTGTGCGTGTAATAATAAAAGTCTTCCGAATTATGGTGTGGGAGGGTTAAAGGGATATATGTGGACAATAGACAAGTTTAAAAGTTTATAAAATTACATGACAATAGACTACAAGACAACTGTGCATGATAAATGACTCAACTATTAACTATCTACAATCTACAATCTGCGTCAATAGGAGAGCCTCGGAAGTCTCTCAGACTCACAAGACTTTGGCTATCTGGAATCAAGATCTCCTCTGTATCTCGTCTGAGGATCTTTTAAAAATTGACAACAGCCACGGGACATTTTAATTTAATTCATGGGAAAGTATTCATAATTTTGAATCCGAATTTTGCAAATTTTTGAACAAGTTTTCAAAAGATTCTGCAAACAAATGGAAAAGATTCAAAAATCTGAGAAAAATCTGCGTTTTTACTTCTAGATCCAGGGAATTTTACGGGATTTCATTCAACATGTGGCGGTATACTCATTAGATAACCTTCGCCTTGTTCATTCTTCATATCTCCAATCTTTCACACACGAGTCAGAAATCTCTCCCAGTTTTTTACACGAACTTTTACTTTGTTTTTGCTGACGAGGAGCAGTTTTTGCTTCACGGGTTTATAGGTTCGGGATCCTTTTATTTGTGTGATCTCCGTTGTTTACGAGTTGTCAAATCAACTTGCCAAATCCATACTTACTTCCTCCAAGTTTGAACCAACGATCAAGGGATCTTATTGGGCTCTCTATCTAACATGTTCTAACATCAAAAGATAGATAGGATATCAGGAAGGAAGGAAGAGAATTGCAAATAGGGAGGAAAGTGAACTGATCATAACTTTAACTCGTTTTAGAGGACAAGGAAATAGTTATGTTGTATGTGTATTATAGAGGCGACCAGATACCGTAGAAATCCTTGGTACAATCCTCCACATAAAAATAACTCCCCAACCCAAACGGGTCTATTCGAAATGACAAATCAGCAATAGGTTACCGGAATGAAGTACATCCACGTGAATTTTTTTAAATAAAAAGGGGGTGCTTATATAGCGGGGTGGGACTGTAAAGGGAATGGGTTATATTTCGGTGTCTGAATTTACAGTTGTCCTAGTCCGTCTTGACTTTCTAATCGTTAATAATTTACAATTGTAAATTGTCGAATACGAATTTAGCAGAGTGACTACAAAAGTATCAACTACTCAAGCAAATTTTGAAGATTTTGCTTTTTTTATAATAAATTCAGATCAAGAATATTGTTACCTCGGGAGCTTATTTAGAGATATACGATTCTATAGTTAAATGAGTTATCGAAAGTTTCCTTCCTTCAGATTCCTTGTTAAATCCTTGTTTTCATTAATGACTAAATAGTAAGCCAAGTACTACGTAATAATCGTAGAGAGCTTGCTTATTGGTTTACAGGCCGAAGTAAATGCGAAATCCTTGCCAATTCTTGTGTAGCAGAGCTAACGACCTATGAAATTAAGTATGGTGATTTGTATGAAAGGGATTATTGTGGTGTGTTTGTGTGGAAGTGGGTATCCTTACAAGTAATCTCTCCGAGACCGGAGGTTCCGTGAGCCATTTGCATAACAGAGTCATTATGTCGGCTCTCTTTTTTGGGTAGTTTTAATCACTTGTTCCATCCCTATTTCTCCTTAATTTTGTTCAAATTACAGTAATTGTTAATTCAATTCCAGCTATTCAAATATTCCGATTAAAATCTAGGTAAAGTTGTTTGTTCGAAAAGGAAAATATTGTGGGCAAAATTTTAAGGAAGAGTCGATTTTAAATTGAAATGTTTTTACAATTAATTTTAATAACCTTTGACCCTAAGAACCTATTTAAATATAAGCAATAAATATATTCAAATGAACACGAAAACATTGTCTTGGATTCAACTACGTAAACAAACTGACTCGCTTAAGTCCTTATGTACTGACAGCAACAACGCAAAAATACACTGCTGAATTTATGTTCAATGATTGTTGATTAGTTTCATTAGTATGATTTGTAGCTATACGATCTCATTTATGGAGGTTTTTAATGGGAATTTAATTTATGGAGGTAATAAAAGCTGCATTAAAACCATTACAACACAAGCAGGCTATGATGATCTGAAAAAAACATGCACTTTCCCCAGTTAGCTGAGAAGAATATGTCCGTATCATAAGCTAAGCTAAGGGTTTTCATATTTTAGCATCTGGACTAGATCCATCGTCTCCCTCGCACTCTAAAGTGTTATAATATGTAGACACATTTGTTTCCAAATCTGTGACAGAAGTGACAGTCATATATGCGAGGTGACGATGGATAGCCGTTTCGGTTACATGGTTGGTCTAGGCCTGTTCCGACTTTTCCTTCACCAATATTTGCATTTTGCATAAAGGCTAATAACCTGGTTTTAAGACGATTAATTTAAAAGTTTGTGGAGCATTTGCATTTTCAATGGGATAAATAAAGAAGTTTGGGTTGAATTTAAATATAAAATTAGAGGGTAAGATTGCCAATATTTCTGTAGTTTGCAACTAGGAGTACATTGAGCGGTCCATTTCCTGATCTGACAAGCCTGAAATTTATTTATTAACCTGCGATGATATTCATTATTCGCAAGGGTTGTACTCAGTCGTGTGGGGCATTTTAGACCTTTTTTCACAGAATAATGTTTTAATTGCTTTATTTTTTAAATCCATATAATTAATGTGAATTTGATTGTATGTCATTAAAAAATATAGGCAAGTTTATTGAATTGCAAAACGTGTTATTGTTATGTTGTTATCTGATATTCCATTTTCTACCCATACCATACAATTTCGAAACTATAAGCAACATTATTACTGTAAATCGGCACTCTTTTAATGAGTTTTTGATGGGTTTATAGTCAGATTAGAACGAAACTAAAGTGTGACTAATAGTTTACAGTAAAGATCCATTGATGAGATTATAGCACTACATGCAGGATGCAGATGCAACATCTTGAGTTCTATCTTGGCTTGAGTTTATGATTCGCAACAGACGCCTTGTGCTCAACCTAGGAGACTAGATTACAAGCTTTCGTATCAAAATCGAGTTCAGGTTTAGGAATTTCTTAGATGTCCTTTCTCCCCTGTTCTGCTATTTACGTCTGAAAGTTGTATGGGTGGAGAAAGTCGAGTGAAAGTCTATTTCTTTTATGCTGTGAAAATTGCTTCTTTAAGAGTAATTTCCATTGTTATGAAAACGTTTCAAAATAATATATTATGCTGGAATTATAAAATGTGAAAAAAGTACCTTATACTGCCATATCTTATATCTTAATAGTCATTAAGATTTTTTCATAATGAATTATGGTAAAACTTATTTCTCCTTGTTATTAAAAAAAATCAGACTATAAACTATGGTTGTATTAATTTTTTTCTAACATTCTGCCTACTTGAATCTTTTTTGTTTTGGGTCTTCGCCTGTGATTTCGATGTGGTCCATGCTCCCGTCGAATCTCTACTATATAACGCTAGCATATGATTGTCACAAAATCGAAAACAGAAAATGAGTCGACTAGTCCGGAATTGTTGGCCGACAACGGGTGGCTCAAACGAATCTTGAAGACTTGTAGCACCTCTCGAAATCATATCAGACGGAATTTAAAACGAAAAAGACGCCTTCAACTATTGTTTTAAAGCTTGAAATTATGTTTATTTTTGCTATTGTGAGTAAATATTTGTAACAGTTATATAAAGAAAACTATAAAGAAATATGACTGATGATGAGATCTATATTATATGAATCTATAGACAAGACATAATAATTATATGATTATAGGTCAGGTCTTGGATGCGAGAATAACTTGAAGATTTCAAATTTTAACGCTTAAAATATATATTTCTTCAAATTTAACTCAACCAATTCAGATACGGCACAACTGTATCTACAAATTCTTTATTAATTACAACATCAGTCGACACAAAGCTTTAAAAAAGTAACAGAGATCAACAACACTAACCATTATACATGAATAAATAATGATCTGTAGAGAATAATATTATGCATATTTATCTTAAAATACAAGCCACATAAAAATCCCATTTTAGCATATTAAACGGACGCTTCGTCAATCACTGTAATTGCCCTCTGCCCTGGAGGTGGCCTAGCGCCCCAAGGATGGTTTCGAAAGACGGGTATCTCCCGTATTGCTGGTGGTGGTACTCTAAGAAGCGAATCTCCGAAATGAATTTCCTGGTTATTTGGTAACAAATTAGAATGACTAGGAAGGTTCCCGATTGCACCCGGCCCCGTTATCCCCATCCCAGGAAACGGTATACTATTTCGGGACCAGCGCCGGGTTCTCCTGTCTAGAAGCAATGAAAAGTCCGGATCGTATTCCGACGCGAGACAGTTTTCCACTTTATTACAAGATGTAATACAATCTCCACCAAGGTACTCTGCCCAGTCTTCGAAATACAGGTCCTGAAAATACAGATTCTGGTTACAAATTGTCCATTTAGAAATCGATATCGTTCCAAACATTAAGTCTTATAAAACTAAAGATAAGTATATAAAAAAAAAATCTGTGTTCAAGGAGGTTTATTGGGGATATTTTTGCGTCAAATCAATTGAGGAAACTCGAATTAGTATATATCTACACCATCAAATGCATTTTTGATGCTCAGACAACAAATCCAAATTGACAGGGAGTGCATTCTCAAGAGTACCTGAAAATCAATTTCAGCTAAGCCTTCCTCAGAAATGCAAGTCAATTCCTTCGACATCATCCCTGGATCTATGATGCTCCCTTGACCATCTCCCGAGTCGTGTTTTGACAGATTGTGCGGAGACATGGGCTCCACTGGGAATGCAAAGGACAATCTTCGAATTTTCGGTGACTGGGTTGCTTCCGATGTACTTGTTCTAATGACACAAATTCAATCTTACAATCGTAGCAAAAATTAATACACGTGCATAATATAAACTGGAGTTCATAAGGCATAACTAACGTTTTCATAGAACTACTGTTAGCTTTCCTCCTAGAAAGTCGACGTCTTCGAACATCACTCAGAAATAAGAACGCTGATCCGATGAATACAGCCAGGGCGGAAATGTAGTATCCAGTCTTCCCTCCAAAGTGCATATTCATGTATCCTGTCGATCAAAGTAGAAATTGAGTATTTATTGCTCCTAGTTTAACTGCTCAATCAACCGGCTTTAAATTTTGGTTTTTAAACTTACTAAACAGTGGCGTTCCCACGAAAATAGGAATAGCTTGAGAGGACTGGACGAAAGACCAAGCTCTCGCGAAATGCCTGGCCCGGACCCGTTCATAAGTGTAGACTTTCAGGGCATAATTATATCCACCCAAGGAAAATCCATAGACCCATGAAAATATAACCAGTCCACTGTACCCTTTAACGGCTGTAAGAGCTATTATTGAGATACCACATATCACACTTGCCACCTAGAAAAGTAATTACACAAAAAATATTTCAGAAAAAACGATAATTAGATTTCTCTAGGGGCTGTATTTCGGGATCTATTTCTGACGGATGATTTTCTTATTTTATTAAGATCCTTGGGATTTTCATGAAATTCGACGTTGAATGACAATATTTCAGCTATTTTGCATCAATTTTATTTATTTATTTCACTTTACAAATAGTATTTTTAAAAGGGTGGGTTCTCTATTTCGGGATGATCTATTTATAGAATTGCGAATGTCCATTATTGCCTGTAATTAAGACAAGGACAATGTTCGCCATTTCAAGTAACCCGATAACCGTGTAATCATACACTTACCTGGCACAGGTACTGCTTTGAAACTCGACACTCCTGGTTCTTTTGAACGGCAATGAGGCCAAAAAGGAAGCAACCCACGACCCACGCTGCCCCAACGTAAATATGAAGGAGCATAAAGGCCGTATCGTCGACTCTAGCCTCCTCACATTCCAAACTCTGTAATTCGAGACGGGATTTGCAAACATGTGAATTATAATAATAACAGTATTCTAGGAACGAAGAAAATGCCATCATGGATCCTTCATCATCTTCCGAGAAGATACTAATACCAACACGAACGTAAAAACAACCTTGTTTGTTCCGAGTTCTATTTCTATTCGAGAATGAAAAATGCAATGAGCTCATTGTTTCGGGGTTTTAGTGTCGATGTTGGTGCTGCAATTTTACCGGAAGCGGGTAATGTATATTGGGAAAAGAAGGGCTTTTCGGCAAATGTTTCAACACGTCGTTAAGCCAAGTTTTGGAGAGAATTTAGTTGTCAACTTGTAAAATCATGTGATTCAAAGGAATTTCCGAATGGGTGAAGCATATCATGGAGTAACGGGTTGTAGTTATTGTTTAGAGCTTCCAAATTTTGAGACAACATAACATTTTATTGCCACCGTTGAGTACAACTTACCAAGTAAAAGAGAGGACTATTGATCCCAAATGCAGTAAAAGCACTGGAAAGGAGGAGGATTTGAAGCGTTTTACTTTTCAAACAACTCAGGTCCAGGAAAGGTGGCTTTTCTTCTCTTTTAGAAATATCCTTCACCTGCACCAATGAAATTATTATAATTTATGGGAAAACTTATCGTTTGATAATCCATAAAATCGAAACCATTACTCTGGCTGACCCATACCTTCACTTTTTTCTTCTGATTCTTCAAGTGCAAAATAGCTCGTCGTTGGGGATGGTACAAGGAAGCCGATCTGAATAGACTTCCAAGAAAAAATGTGAGTAACACTGTCCCGGTCACAGCTTGCAAACCCAGTCTCCATCCGATCGATCTTTAGGTCAAAAAAGGTCATGAATTATGCCAACGAGGGACATTAGAATGTAAATAAAATCCCTAGAATTTTATCTTTGTAAATCCACTTGATATTTTTGAGTAAAAAATCTTGCAAAATCCTTACGAAATAGCGGTATGAATGGTGACGGACATGAAGGAGATCCCAAGTCCAGAACCAGCCACCACAATTATCTCGACAAATTCCCGACGTCTTTTATAATACTGGCCGACCATTAGAGAAGATGCATCTCGACTCAGGCCCACACCAATTCCTAAAGTTGGGAAATAGGATCAGAGAAAATAGTATCATAATTTAACGTTTAAGTAAAGGATATGGTTTTAGTCTACAACATTTCTGGAACAAATGCATAAATTCATTAATTATTTTCCACGGACCTATAAAAATCCCGTAGCTGAAGAAAAGTTGGTGGAACTGGGAAGCGAAGGACGTGAAGAGGCATCCTAAAGACGCTACCAAACCGCCGAAAACTCCGGTTAGTCTTGTACTTTTTGTTTTGCAAAATGAGACCCATATTGGTGAGAATAAAAGAGACGTTCCTACTGATGTCGATACAAGCAATCCTGGAAAATTCATAAAAATACAAATGTAATTCATGTTGTGAGGGAGATTGGGTTTTCATGGGTTTAGGACCTTGTTGTCTGTTTGACCTTTGACCTTTTCGTAATGTCAATGCAAAAATAGTGAGAGTTAGGGGTAAGGATCATCTGTAGATATAATTGGAGACCGTGGGTCACACGGTCATGGCAGGATTAGTATGTAGAAGTGGAAGTCTGTTAGGTTAAGTATACAGAAAATAGGGACTCTGAGGTTGGTTCGTCTCGCGAATCAACAAGAAGTCAAGGAAACAGCGGGAAGTCGAGCAAGAAGTCCGAACGGGAGGAAGGAAGAGCCAACCAGCCGAGCTGCCGGATCGAGTTCCGGGTCGCTGTACTGGATCAACGCAACGGACGTTTGGTTTCCAACGTCCGCCTCACTCTAACTTGAGGTTTGGTTTCCAACCTTGGTTTGGGCACCTTGAGACTGTTGGTTTCCACAGTCTGGTATGTACTAATAATGGGGATTAGTGAGACTGGACTATAGGGTGTTAGGTTATTGTGTACTGTGTGGATCACAGTACACGGGATAGGTTATCAGTAGTTGGAATGCAACGTTAGGTTAGTGTGATTAGTGTATCAGAAGTTACGAACGAACTTAGTAAAAGTAATTAGATATCAGTAGTGTTGGTCAAAAGGTCAAGGGTCAAAGGGGTCTTTGTTGACGTGATGCATCTCTCACCTCCAGATATGTATGTTAGTTAGACGTATTTACAATTGTGTACTGTGTCCTTATTGCATATTGTGTACTGTGTCTTTATTTCATATTGTATATTATTGCATTAGTTAATTATCTGGCATAATTAGTTAATAGTGAACTTGTGTGAGGGATTTATTCCCAATAGTTTGGACCTCTAAAATAACATTCCTTACAAATGGAGGGGGCAACGATCTTCATAAGAAATACGCAACGAGATTCATAAAAATATATCGAGATAACAGTGAATTAGGTACCTTGTTTGTTGTAAATTGTAAATAATTGATTTTCGGAATTTGGCAAAATTTTAATTGGTATCATGGAAAAGGATGCATATATTCAAGATGTTATTTCATCATTTAAGATAGCATTTAATGTTAAAGTTAGTGAGTGTTTAGCAGCACAAAGGATTGATTTTGGTAGACAATTAGATGAAATTAGGCAGCAGAAAATATTTGAAGATAATGTTGTACGGAATATTTTGGAATCAATAAGTGGCGTAGCAAGTAACGAGAAACTTAAGGGCCGTAATGAAATTGATAATAAAATTCATATAAATTATAGGGAGTTAAGGATTCCAAAGTATGCAGGTGCATACGAGCCGATTAGTGCATACGATTTTTTGGTGGAAATTGAAAAGTATAGATTGGCTATAGGATATAGTCATGAACAGATTTTAGAATTAGTGATTCCGTTAGCTTTAGTTGAGGAAGCTTATCAGTGGTATGGGTTTACTAAAGAGTATTTAGTAAATTGGGATGAGTTTAAAATTCAATTTCGTAGGGAGTTCCAACCTCCAGGGTATGAAGATGAGTTAAAGAGGGAATTAGATGCAAGGACTCAAGGTAGTCAAGAACCCTTGACTCATTATATTCGAATAATTAGTGAGTTCTATGAGCGATTAGATCCTTCAATAGCAGAAAACATTAAAGTTAATAGAATAATTAAACAGATGCATCCTGAGTATAGAAATAGGTTGTTGAAAACGGGCAAAGATTTTTACTCTGTTAAGCAGTTGTACGATGAAGCTCATTATGCTCAGAAAAGTATTTGGTTAGATAGAAATTATAAGGAACCGAATCAATTTAGTCAGATTGAACCTTCATTAGCATACAAAATTCCACATTCAAACTATCAGGCAGATTTGTCAGAAGAATATTACAACTACGGTAATGATATTGGGTCTGAAAGTCTAGAAATGCATTTTAGTCTAAATAATCAAATTCAAGATAGTAATAGGAATGAATTCAATGCAAATAGTTTGGATATGAAGAATCGATGTAGTCAACCCGTAGAATTATTTTATACGGAAGAGGATACACGCAGTTATGTAAGATCGCCTATTGAGAATAATGTTTATGGAAACCGAAGGAAACCTCGGCGAAGATGTTTCCATTGTGATAGGGTTGGCCATGTCGTAAAATTTTGTCCATACAAAGTTCATAGAATTGCTGAAGTATGCATCGTTGAACTTAATGAGGAACTTCGAAATGTATCAAAACCAGATATCAATGAGCAACCAATCCCTTTCAGTGAGTGTAATCTGAGCAGTTTAGAAACCGGTGCATCCACTTCCATTGTTGAGGATATAATGTGTAATGAATTAGAAATTTGTAATTTAAAATTGAATGAGTTGAATTCTGCATCGGTTAGGGAGGGTACTGTGTGTTGTGACTTGTTAATGTTAGAAAATAGTAAATTATGTGATAAATTTACGAGTTGTGTTTCGTTACAGGAAAAAGAGCATCCAATTGAAGTAGAAATTTTAAATCATATAAGTAGTATGCCATTAGAAGATTGGGTTCAAGGATTTGAATTGGAACGTTGCTTGCCTTTAGATATTGTAGATAGTGATGACAACTTCGAAAGTCAGAAGGTCGCATTTGATCAAGTAGACTGTCGGTATTCCAAGATACAGAGTATGGAAGGTTTGGTTGAGGAACCCCTATCGAACCCCACTAAATGCTTATACCCCAGTATTGGTGCCGTTGGTCATAGGGACAAACCGACAGATTCTACGAATGATTTAAATGTTGTGGGGGTATTCTTCGATGCACAAAGTCAAAATTCTGGGACACAAGATATTAACTTAAAAGAGAATTTGAAATTGAGGTTAACCATATCTGCGATAAAAGGATTCAAATTGAAGCTTCGTTTTAATGACTCGACCTCTGAAAAAATGATCCCGTCATTTAAAGACCATGAAGAGATCCTCCTTTTACTCCATTATTCTGGCATCTTCGATAATAATATCTTCAAATCAATCAAAGGCAGCTAGTAGTTTCAGAACGACTGAGAAACCAATTGAATGGTCTTTATAAATATCATAAAATGGATGTAAAATAATGTAACGAAGCATGAATGTAAATTGTTATCTTATTCTGGGTGTCAAAATGTTAAAATTCGAGCAGGCTCATTATACATACAGTACTTTTGAAAACCGGTCTGGTTTGCAAATAAATTTTGAATCTTAGTGCATTGCATTATTTCATAGGGGAAGTGGATTACCGTTGGTTTAAATGTAATTTTAAAGTCACGATTGTTTGCTTATTTACTGGGTTTGGTGTATCATGGATTACGGTGAATTATTTCGGTTAATTAAATTGAGGAAGTAGCGAATCTTCAGTCTTAGTTATGTATTCATGTAAAGTTTAACAATTAGTAGTTTATGTCCAGTCTCAAAAGTTAGGAAGGCAATGTTTAATCTATATTCGTCAACAGTATGGTGAAGCGTTTGGTCTGGAGTCTTGGAACTTGGATTCTGCAGTTTAATGATCCAAACGTTGGATTCATTGTCGACAGTGGAGAGATTGCGTTTCATGGTTCTGGGAGTATTTGTTTAACTGTCTGGATAATTGAACGAGCTTTAAGTGCAATTTTAAAAGTGATAGATATAAGTTTACTGATAAATTTTTATTTATTGTATATGAAATTTTGTAAAAGGGTTGAATGATGTTTATAAGTATTAAATATTAATATGCATTGTCTGAAGGTGGGGGATGTGAGGGAGATTGGGTTTTCATGGGTTTAGGACCTTGTTGTCTGTTTGACCTTTGACCTTTTCGTAATGTCAATGCAAAAATAGTGAGAGTTAGGGGTAAGGATCATCTGTAGATATAATTGGAGACCGTGGGTCACACGGTCATGGCAGGATTAGTATGTAGAAGTGGAAGTCTGTTAGGTTAAGTATACAGAAAATAGGGACTCTGAGGTTGGTTCGTCTCGCGAATCAACAAGAAGTCAAGGAAACAGCGGGAAGTCGAGCAAGAAGTCCGAACGGGAGGAAGGAAGAGCCAACCAGCCGAGCTGCCGGATCGAGTTCCGGGTCGCTGTACTGGATCAACGCAACGGACGTTTGGTTTCCAACGTCCGCCTCACTCTAACTTGAGGTTTGGTTTCCAACCTTGGTTTGGGCACCTTGAGACTGTTGGTTTCCACAGTCTGGTATGTACTAATAATGGGGATTAGTGAGACTGGACTATAGGGTGTTAGGTTATTGTGTACTGTGTGGATCACAGTACACGGGATAGGTTATCAGTAGTTGGAATGCAACGTTAGGTTAGTGTGATTAGTGTATCAGAAGTTACGAACGAACTTAGTAAAAGTAATTAGATATCAGTAGTGTTGGTCAAAAGGTCAAGGGTCAAAGGGGTCTTTGTTGACGTGATGCATCTCTCACCTCCAGATATGTATGTTAGTTAGACGTATTTACAATTGTGTACTGTGTCCTTATTGCATATTGTGTACTGTGTCTTTATTTCATATTGTATATTATTGCATTAGTTAATTATCTGGCATAATTAGTTAATAGTGAACTTGTGTGAGGGATTTATTCCCAATAGTTTGGACCTCTAAAATAACATTCCTTACAATGTCAATGCGTTTTCAAGTACAAGAACTAGAGACGATTTTGTCAATTAAAACTGATCTTTCAAGCGATTTTCTACAACCATGTCAGCAGCCCTATCGTTTCTTGACGGACCAGAAAGATACTATCAAATAAATTCTCCGTCGCTACTGTCTCGCCGTAAAAGACAATGGGTATTCGTGCTTACAGATAGTCTCGGATATTGACACATGGAGTGCAATGTCTTAATGTTTTGGCTACTTGCTTTGCTTTACAATTTAACAATCTTCATTTATTATACGAAGCTACGAATGAATCAATAACTGAGCTTAAAATTAAAAAAATCTTTTTCATATGATAGGATCGTTAAGCCTTCATTTGCATACAAAGGGCAATGTAGATTGTAGATCTCAGTCAAAATATCAGTGGATGAAGTACGCCAATACTCAATACGTAGGCAGGACAAGAGATATGCGACAAGTTTGATTTATTCACGATCATTATCATCATCCATCGCTCACTTCTAACAGTTTAAAGTTCTAGCTCTCCAACCGAAAAATCAATTGAAGCTCATCTTACCAAGCAATCAATGGTAAATTCGTAATCGGCCAACTACTGAATGACTTCAGGAATTTTGTTTCGAATCAAGAATCGAAAAATAAAAGATGTCAAATCATTCTTGAGACAATGGATGATGGGATAATGTAGATGCGGTAGATACTTTTATTTCTGGTAATTATTTTTTCCACTTGAGTTTCAATCAATGGAGATTATGCGGATTAGTGTCTAGTTAGTGATAATATTTTGCAAGCGTAATGGTTGAATTTTAATGCCAGCTTCAGTTTATTAATCAGTATTAGAAGGAAACTATTTTTAGATCTTTTATCCCTTGTAGAAACATCGCAGAATTTGAACGAAGTTTTTAATTAATACGATCGTAAATCACAATTTCATTCCCCCGGAATAAGTCCCCAGTTGAATCAAGAAGTAACGAAATAGTTAATTGGTTGGAATTAAGTTTTGCTATCAGCTTTTTACATGATCTAAAGCTAAACAAACCTTAAAGTCATTGTGAAACAAATGATTAGTCGACCAGAGTACTTTCACCATGAATGTTTATGGTATGCGACTATCCGTAGAAAAAAAAATCGTTTTTGCAATTAATTTTATAATTAATGAGCATAATTCCTCAAATTCATACTAAAAATTTCTTAGAAAACCAACAGAATAAACAGGAGAATAGAACATTTATGAAAAGTACAAGAGGAGATGGAACGGAAACATGAGCTGCTAATAAAATGCAGGGAAAACATTTTTCTGGGGCAACAACATCGGGTAACAAATAGCTACAAGGTGTTCCCACATGTTCCAACTACCCGTGTAGGTGACGTTATTTCATTCAATAAAAAACAAGAGTCCACGTGTGCGGCGTTTGAAGCCAAATTATGCGGAATTTCCTGAATTGACTTCCCTTGTCAGCTACACAGGAATGGATTCTAATCCAATGCAATTCAATCAACATTTACCTACTTTTTACTTGAAAAAACTTGCAGTATTACCATAATATAAAATCTACTAAAGTTTAACTACCTATTTCATATATACGAAAAATTATTATTGTAATATTTTTCGAGGGTCTTCCATGCTTAAAAAAGAAAGTCCGTCCTAGGCTATGGATCACAATATGATGATTTGACTTTGATTTGTTTGGATGTGCTTTATATTATTTTAATAAGCTCACCAGATTTTTGGATATAACTCACATGCAATCTAGTAAACGGGAAAAACATTAGATACAAAAACCATCAAATCTTGAAAGTAAGATCTTCTAAAATATCTTTTTCAATAGAATTCGATTTGCCCTAGGTCAATATTTTCCATCAAAACAGACCTCGAAAGCATAGGACAATATTACTTTAGAAGAAAATCACTTATCCAAAGTTTATTTTCTTTGGATTTGATACGACAAGCCCCCTGGATGTGCCAATCTCAATTCGCAAATGCCGTGACATTTTTTATGTACAAAGAAAATAGAAGCTCCGGATAGTTGCTTGAGAAATGATTCATGCTCATGTCCATTGGATTCAATGGCCCGTGTAATGATCATGACGTTACTTGAGGCAGTTCTTCTACCAGTTGGCACGTCACTTTATGATCCAATATGTCTAAAGTCATAGGTTAGGAACATTAATATCTGATCAAGCGTCAAATAGACTACCCCTCCCTTGTGCCAGAAATCCGATGCCACCACATGGATCAAAAATTAAATCCAGGAAAAGCATTGGGTTTTGTCCCAAATCCTGTTTTTTTTAAACCTGCAAGCTGGGTTTTTCATACATTTCCTGGGCACAAAAGGTCTTGACAATCCTTGACATATTTAGTTCCAAAATAAGGTTATTAATTGGTCCCCCAGATACTATACGGTAAATCACATTGATCCGTTCTCACTTCATCAATTATTATCAAAAATCTTTCCAACAACTAATTAAACGTACTTTGTCATTCCTCAGGGTGATTATAGTAATTCTTCTGCTAGCTTGGAATGAAAAAAGAGGATTGTTGGCAAGTTTTCAAACACGACGAGATTATACTTGGAACTTGTTGCATTATATATTGGCCAGAGTTGCAGAGTTCAATTACACATAGTATTATACAACAGGCTTTCCTCTCAATGTACAATTAGAACAGTTTGAAAGAACTCTCGACAGCTTTATCACCATTTTAAAGTAAGAGTAAAGTTTCTGCCGAAAGTTTCTATTAATCAACCAAAATGAGCACGGAATAAAGTTATTAGGTAGTTTTATGGGGTTATTGACCAATTTATTCTCTGAACAATAAAGCTCTGCTTTGCCGAGACATCGAAATAGGTTCTTAGCTCAGGATTTGCATGCGGATTTAGGAATTATTTATTTATATAATAAATATTTATTTCTGTTGCTTTACAAAATTCAGCTGAACAATGATAATCGGGAGATTTGTATTAGTTGTATTATGCTCGTATCCCTGTGAGCTTTCTTCAACGGCTGCATAATCTATACGGGTTTTTATAGAACAGATATTATTCCATAGGGACTTTTAACTAAATGTATCTCTTCAGATGAGGCAATTTGACATGAAACCCGGATCCAGAATTCGATAAAAAATGCAACTCATTCATTATCCCTTCTTGACATGTTTTGGCTTCATTCGGTTCTTGTATAAAATATCAGATGCGGAAAAAAATGATCCACCAATCTCTGTTGCAAATCTAAAGTTTACTGTCTAAACAAATTATTCAGACGAATGTATCAAATCCTTCGGATTTATTCAAACTTTTCTAGTGCATGTCGCTTTTTATTCCAGAGGCTTGGGTTAGCATTCATTGTTTTCAAATGGAATTAGTATTAATTTTCAGTTTCATGAAAATATCAGCATTTTTATTGGATTACAAAATCATCCTTGTTATTATTGTCAGATTGATAATGTATCGCTGGTTTTTCTAAACGAATTCTTACCCCAACCACCAAACCAATCGTCTTCAATTTGCAAAAACCCACCGTGCCTGACTTTTTGTAATTTGGCTGCATCATAATTATACTCTACTTTTCAAACACTCCTTATAATTTTCTTGACTGATTTTAAACATTTGTTTCAAGCCCCTAAGCCATAATGTCCTTAGTAGAAGCGAGTCTCAGTGTACGACATAAAAGTAAATAGTTAGATTGGCAAATTTTAGGAGAAAGGCAGGGAAAGATTGCGCCCAGATTGAGACCATATAGTAGAGTATTCTAATATTCGCCTGTTAGATGAGTTGACATTGTTGACAAGGATTTTCATCGATTCATGAATGACAGGAGCGAGGGTATCTTTTTCATCGTCAACATTTGGACTGTAAACTGGAGAGATAAGCAGCTCCTGCATCCATCAGAGAAATGTTTATCATCCTTCTGGAATGTTAAGTAGGGCGTGATGTCTTTGTCCCGTAAACGAACAAAACGGAATGGTAAGATTATGTTATTGTTATTATTATGCCATTTATCGTTATATCTCTCTCCTCCTCCTTCTTGTTAGCGACAAGTTGTAAGTTACGTGCAAACCTTTTGTGATAAAACGGAGATGTGCTGACTAGATGACAAGGTGACATTTCGGTAACTATTCCCTGTCAGTCTTCCCTTATCTTTACGACGTTTCGTTGATGACGCCTGAGCAAAGTAGGTGGACTCTTGGATTTTAAGGGCTTAAACGCATGCATTCATTTTTATCAGAAACTTTAGAATTCGTTGAAGTTCAATCTGAAGTAAGTTAGTATTCACTGGAAATTGTACATATTTTAATCAATTAATCATACTCTGTGGAAATTCTGAACTGAATTTTGCCATTATGTATTTTGGCTTGAAGGTTTATTTTGTTGAAACTACTTAGATTTATTTAATTTGCGGAAGCTACAAACTTGAATTCCGTATTTCGCCTCTTAATTCTAGATTTAGTTTCCCCGACCTAGTTCTCTCATTAAATCAATCAAGCCTAGGCTAACAAGCAGCATTATTGTCAGGAATAAACGAATATTATTTTAACCGAATTATTTCCTCGACCCAGATGGATAGACCTTTATTATTCCAATTCCAAGAAACGTTGAGTAAGGCTTTTTTTTCAAATCCCTTTTTAAAATGTGTGTTCAGAATCCCACACTAGCCTATTAGTGACAAGAGTTACGATGCAATCAAAACATGATGTAGTTTCAGCAGATGACAAGGTGTCACTTTGAAAAGAGGATCGCAGCTAAATTTAGAAACTCGGGTGGTAAAGAGCTGCGAGATTCTACTCGTATGACTTGAACGGAGGTTTATAAAGTGAAAGATCCTTAACAATTATTATGCGTGACAAAAATCCGGAGGAGGGGTGACTGGTTCTGGATCTAATTATGATAATTTCTGGTTTTCGTTTTCAGCATTTATTTTACCTGCATGATGTTTTCTGTTGGACGGACAGAGGAAAGTTTCTTTACAGCATAAACAAATACTGAAAATGGGCCAAAAGTGCCAGAAGTAACAAAAACTCGTCACGAAAACTTCCGTATACATAGATATCTGCATAAACACGAGCAATGCATTGCTTTCAATGATGATTTTATTCCCAAAACGTCACAAAAATTGTATCAAATTAATTTGGACCAAACTTACATCATCCAATAGGTACATTATACAACATAGATACAAACAATGTGTATTCACGATGTTTGTTTTTGTGTCTTTTCTGCTACCCAAGGGAAAGGGGAAAAGCCAATCGGAAAATGAAATACTTTGTTTTGTACATGTATACGATGTACCACTATGTCACGAAACTTCAATATCATATCTTTCGTAAATCAATTAAGCAAAATTAATCAAAGTAACACTATGGAATCTAGCTCTTTGACGCATCATAGAATAGCACTTAATTTAGCAAAAAATTAAACGCTTTATTTTATAAAAGATTCTATCAAATCTATCCCTGTTTACAATCTTACTTTCTATAAATAGCACAACTACACTTCATTCTTAACTTGTTTACACTGGAGTGCCCTAGAATCTATAGAATTCCGAGCCTCTAGAATCTGCCCATGAAACGGGATACTTGATAAAAACGACGGAAAGAATCTAAACTTCCTTGAAGGCAAGCAAACCGACTTTTTCTATCGAAGAACTTGTCGAATCCCAACTCTACAAGACTGGAAAAATGCCTAGAAATATAAACTTGGCTTTTAAGATTCTTTTTTACATCATACTTTTTCTTTGTCATTTTACTTTTACTTATTAACTTATCACCTTTACCTTCTAAATATAGCTCTTTGGAAACTTTAGAGCTAAAACTCAAGCGAATGTAATTATTGCACCACTCTTTTTAATAACTTTACGGAGAAGACTCACAGTTTCCAATTTTTCCAAAATTACAGAATATTTAATTATGAATGCAAGTATCAAAGTTCCTACCATTGGGCAAAGGTCAAAGGCTACCCAGGTGTAGAGGGAACTCTGTGAAGATTAAGTGATTGACCCGTAATTTATCTGATGCAATATGACCTGACTCCTTAATATTAATCTCTTAAATAAATGACATGAAAAGATATACACCAAAGTTATATTTATATAATGGAACGAACTTGATTTTTCTTTTATTGAATCAACGATTTAGACGAATAATGAATATTTCTATCTATTCACACATTACTCCTTGACCATTGAACCATTAATCTTCTAACCATTTCCTATTAATAGCTGATTATGAATCTCAATATACCTTTAACTCTAAACCAAGATGACTTTTTGATGACTTAATCCTAAATTCTAAATATTACTATTTCGACGATTTATGTTTTATGATAAATCAAGATTCGAAATTAAGCTTTAAGGGAAATACTATGGGAATCGACTGAAGAATTATATATTCTAGTGCGAATCTAATAGATATGCAATTCCTCAATTCGATAGAAAGATCCTGGTAACCAAAGATTCTTTCATCGGTTTGGGAATTATATTATGCACTATGATTAATATTATCTTATAATTAACTTATATTAATGACTTACGATACAATTTCCACAGTTTCTGGGAATTTAGCGTTACAGGAGATTATATCCTATACTCCGTTGACGTTAATCCCTAAGACTGGAAACTCGGAATCGACCTGATCCTGGGTTTGGGGAAACCTGAGACTGGGCTCTTAAGTCCAACGATGAGGTAAATTGATCGGAATCAATTTATTCTAGCAAAGACTGACAGCTATAAGGAATAAGGAATATTTGTAACTCGTTAATTTCTTAGAAATACAACTTCGTTTCCTAAATTCCTAAATAAATAATGCCAAATAAAATCTTACCCAGAGTTTGCTTATTTTTGGGATTTAGGAATCCGAAAAATTGGAAAATCTGGCTCAATATTCCAAGAAATAAGGAATGAACAAGACAAGTTTTCAAGAATAAATGACCAGAATTTGCTCTTGTCATTGCTTTTAAAGAATAGTAAACTCGCTATTCTTTCCACTATTTCTGGAAGAGAAGAGATTTATCTACAACTTATTATCCTATCGTCCTAACCAAATCGTCTAAAATATTCTTCCATTGAATATTTCTTCTAATTATGCCTAATCCATATACAATCATCATTTAACTATGAATTCTAATATTCATACGATCATGTAGCTAGAGAGGATCTATGATCGTGACATCACGCAGCCTCAAGAGAAGGAGTTAGATTCGGAGTCTAATTAATTTATGCTTTCCTAATTAATAACCTTTGTAATGTCTATAAACTATTGGTGGCAAGCCCTGTTCTATGCGTTCCTTGTTTTTTCGTTTCCGGTTTCGAAGTAAACACTGCCTTTTTGCGTAATTTCTACGTGCTTTACCAGTGCGAATGAAGATTAAGGTTCTTGGTCTTATATTTTGTCAAATATCGTTAGTAATTACATATTCAACATCCTCGGGTTGGAATTGATTTAATTGATTGGATTGATATGTTGATTGATCAATCGAGTTCTCAACCTCAAGTTCAATCGATACTTGTTGGGGTTCAAAATTCTCACAATTTTTGATCTGATTCAAATGACTTCGAACCACCGAAAGCAAATTTTCCACACAACTATTAGTCCAATACTTACTTCTAGGAAACAAAGAATTCAACGAAGACACTGTTGTTGGTCTTGCTCTAGTAATTAATCCTAATTTAAATGTTGGTAATAGGAAACCTCTTGACGTATCCAAATTTTTACTCATATCTAATCGCCATTGACACAACTCAGTAAAAAGCAATCTCTGTTCAGCATTATCAAAAATGTCTCTAACATGATCTGAAAGATTATTTAACGTCAACCTCCACAATTTAATGTTTGGTATACGAGCAGGAATATTGTACACCTTGCAAAGTTCGCGTCTGGATTTCTCAAAAACTAACTCCTTAAGATTAATAGATTGAATTAAATGATACCAACAATGTAAAAGAAGCTTTGAATCATTTACTGCATAACGTATGACTTCCGGCTCTAAAGGACGAACACGCCAATCAGCCTTCTGAGGTAATTTATCGATATCGATGTCTAAACATTTTTTTATAATTGTCTGTAAGCTAGCTTGAGTATTTGACTGCTCTACGATTGAAAATAGCTCTTGAATATTAACTGAAGCCTGACAGAATATTTTAAAGTCTCTTTGAAAGTCTCTAGTATCTGCCAAATCACAGAAAATTTTCAATATGTAAGGATTCTCTAAAATTCCTCCTAAATGCTCTTTAATACTGAAGTATAGTGCAAGGCAATCGATAATATAATTGTGTTCATAAGTTGAGATTTGGATGACACAAGTCATTGGCAACCAAGAGTCATCGTTATGAGACTCTGAATCAATAGAAATAACAATTTGATTTTTTAAATCTTGGGCAAGTTTTACAAGGTCAGACTCTGTATTAACAAATGAATGAGTATCATTTGTTGGAATTGGCAGTTTTAATAACATAAGATCTGTAGGTTTCCAATTCAAGATGCTTTCTTTAAATGGATGCTCCAGTAATTCGTGATATGGATATTCGTTTATCGCCTTCCGAAAAATTGCAAAGTTACTGTCCTTATCCTGTGGTCTAGCTAAAACCTTTCCCCATTTACTATGAGCTAACTTTTGTTGCTGTTGGTAGTTCATTTCCGTTGGTTGTAACAGAGGACCTAATTTGTATTTTAAAACATTCATGAATTTTATACTGTATATAATTATATATGATGTCATTTTTTTTTAACCATATGTTATTTAATCTAGCTCTAATTCTTCCTTATCATGAACTACTGTTGCCGATTTAAGTGAGTCTGCTGACGTGAAAACTGTCATTGTTTTAAGTGATGAAAGAGATTTACATGGTTTGAAATACGATATAACTGAGAAATCAGGACTTGGGATTTCTTCTAAATCCTGAAAAGTAACAGGGTCAACTAAAGGCGACAAATATGGGAAATTATCCCAACTCATTGAGGAGTCATTGTTCTCTCTAATTGGTGACTTATAAATCTCAGGCCTCAGCTCAATTGACATTTTTGGTAAATTGGTGCGCATATGAATCTCCTGCCTTTGTTTTAATGACTTCTGCATAAGTTTTCCGGTGTATTTTCTCTTAGTTTGGCTACAGACGGTCGTTTCCTGTTTTGTTTTTATTTTTAACTGGTTTTTGGTTTTGATTTTGCGGTTTTCTGAGATAGCTGCCGTTGGTTTAATATTTTTATATTTTGGAGATGACCTACGTGGATATGGTGAACTTCCTAGTTTAGGAGATTGGCGAAGCTCAACCCCTTTTCCATACTCTAAAGCATTTCCTGTACCTTTAATTGAATATTCTCTAACCTTGCTATACATGTTCTTGATATTGCATCTAGCTTGCCTCATTCGTTGTAAACGCATCCCTTCTTTAAATCCCTTGTTAAAGTCTCTAGTTTCAGAGTTTTTCATTTCTAAAAGTCTCTTTTTATGTTCTTCTATACTAATCATGTGTCTCTCCGGTACTTTTGTTTTCAAGTCTGTCTTATCGGAAAGGTTGTAACCTTGAAACATCGCATTTCGTGGAGGTGATGGCACGTAAGGTGCTGGAGGGATAACAAATGTAATTTCGGGAAGTGTAGGAGTACAATAAATGCCTTCAGCTATTTGATTTAAATGAGCCTCAACTAATCCATGACATGAAAATTTAAGTGGTCCGTTTAGAAACACCCTTGACACGTCCCTATTTATGATTCCTACGGCGTCTTTTTTTACAAAAACTCTTCGAGTTGTGGATTTTAGATCCCTTATTATATGCACCGAGGAAGGATTAAATACTGCATTTAATACATCCGTCTCTAACCATTCTCCGCTTGCCTTTGCAACTGCCTGATTTATTTTTCCTTTCACTGCACATTTATACGATACTTTTCGCCAGTTGTAGAGTTGTTCGTGATACGCCTTCTCACCTCGGCTTGATGTTGTAGCAGGACTTGAAACTTGCCTCGACATTTTGTTTGCTATAAGAGAATTTTGCCATTATTTTACATTCTCAAAACGATTTGTGTGATTTCTACCAATTAGATCTTCAGTCGGATTCCTTTTTTGAATAATTATCAAGTTAAGGTTAGAAAAATAAAAAATTGGGGTTCAGCTTGGATAAGTATCTTGATTTATCATATGACACGACCCTATTCATATCCTAAATATTCTAGCCAAAATCATGTCAAACTGCATTCAGTACAATATGTTCGTTGAAGTAGTAAGGTATTAACACAATGCCAGAATACTTAGCCTAAATCATATCTAATTATACATCTTAGTACATGAAGACGCGTATATCCATTAGGTAACTTTAATTTTATGCCAATCATAAGTGTAGCCGGTTACAAATTCACATCTCAACTTTTAAATTTATTTATTCATTCATCAAAATAAACCTCAAACAATCAATCCATACGTAGTTTGGAATTTAGCTAGGGCCTTAGCTTCATCTGCATGCTTTTCTCGGTCAAGCTGAGTTATCTCAGTTGACGAGAATGGTGCCAAAAGCTCGATATCTCTCATTGCACGAAAATATACAATGAATTGGCGTTGAATCTTAGCACTAGCCCTATTTATTGTTTTTTCGGTCCATTTAAGATGTTTTAATTGCAAGCCTACTTTAATTTGATTTCTGAATCCATTTGCATTTGCACGCTCAATCTTGGCTTCTAGCTGGTCAACTTTCGCAAACCCTTCTTGAAGGCTTTGAATAAGTGACATCTTGAAGCTGTAAAAATTAAAGCATTCAAATCTTAATAAATCTGGTTAATAAAATAATAATCTTAATCTAAACTACTTTTAAACTTAAATCTACCTTTAATAGTACTTATTTTGAACTTGTATACATTTATGAACTTTTTAATCATTGCAACATTCTATTCATAAAAGGGTGCTAAGTCGTTGATATGGGCTTTATTAACCAATTGATCTGTTACAATGTGCTGAATGTCGTATGCGCTACTCGAAACCCTGTAAATTATTTTATAAGGACCCTCCCATTTTGGAGCTAGTTTTGCTGAAAACCCTTCGTCCTTTTTGGACAAAAAATGGGTTCGGTACATTACTTTCTCTCCGACTTTAAATTCGCGTAATCTAGCTGTTTTGTTGTAAGCTTTCACTGATGCCACACGATTATCTGTAATGCTTTCTCTAGCCAAGTTATGAATGAGATTTATTCTCTCCTCTAAGTTATTGCCAATTTCTCTTCTTACTGAAGCTTGTTCTATGATATTATCGAACGGATGTCTTAACTCTCTTCCGGTACAAATATACCCCGGTGTAAACTGACTCGCTTCACCTATTGCACTTCTAATTGCAAAGCCGATTTCGTGTAGATTTTTATCCCAATCACGACATTTAACAATGTATGAAACAATCATTGTCTTGATTGATTGATTGCTACGTTCACAAATATTTGCGTGAGCTGAATATGCCGAAATATGAAATGTTTTTATATTGTAATCTTTACACCAATCAAAGTACAATTTACTTGTAAATTGACTTCCGTTGTCACTAACAAGAGTCCTAAAATATCCCCATCTACAACAAACTTCGCGGAGACAATCAATTATTTTTGCAGACGTGGGACTTCTAAGTGCAAAAATTTCTACATATTTGGAAAAGCCGCAAACTATGACCAATATATGAGTGTTTTGTTTTGAAGTTCTGGGATAGGGGCCCATCAAATCAATAAACACTAAGTCCCATGGACTTTCAGGGTTGTAAGAAGATGCTGGTGCAACGGGAATGATTTTTTTCTTAACTTCCTGACACTTTACACAGCGTTTCACGTATTTTGAAACGTCACGACGCATTGTTGCCCAGAACATTTTCTCTTCTAACCGAATATAAGTTTTTCGAATCCCTAAGTGTCCTGCTAAAATTGAGTCATGGAACATCTCTAATGCGTTGGGAATTAATACATCGGGCAACCAAATTCGCCAATAAGAATTCTCTTCTTCCCATGGCTTATTTTTAGGTCCCACATATCTCATAACCATCCTATCGTCCATTATAAAAGTTCTACTTGCTATTACTCTAATTTTATTAGCCAGTGCGGGATCTTTGTCAATTTTGGGGGAACCATTTCGGAGAACATCGATGACTTGCATCATTAATTTATCTTTGTATTGCTGATCGATTATGAGCTTTTTGCAAAATTCACCTTCTAAATCAACAAAATAAGCCTCATTTAATCTACTAAGAGCATCCGGAACTCTCATGACCATGCTAGTACCTGGCCGGTGTTTGACTTCAAAGTCATATTGTTGTAATTCGAACAACCATCTAGCTAATTTACCGGTCGGAACCTTCATTCGTTTTAGCCACATTATTGCTGAATGATCTGTCTCAAGAATGAAACGGGTGTATTCGATATAATGAGCAAATTTCCTAATTGCCCAATTAACAGCAGCTAATTCAAGAATACTTGAGCCCTGATTTGAAAGTGGAGGTTTGACTGTTTTGGAAGCAAACCAAATAGGATAACTAACCCCTTCAAATTCTTGAGAAAGAACACAACCGAGCCCACTTGCTGACCCATCCGTTGAGATGATAAATTCTCTATTAAGATCAGGAAGATGTAGATTCGTTAGTTCCGAAATTGAGTTCTTTAAAGCTTCAAATGATTTCTGGCAATCTGTTGTCCATTTATATTTTGCCTCATGTTGTAAAAGTGCTAAAAGTGGCTTAGATTGGGCTGCCATTTCCGGCACGAATCTTCTATAAAACCCTAGCACTCCAAGAAATCTTCTAATTTGCCTTACAGTTCGTGGCTGTGGATAATTTTTAATGCAACTAACTTTGTTTGGATCCGGAAAACATTTCCCCTCTTCTAGTATAAATCCTAGAATCTTAAGTCGCCTTCTGCAAAGTTGAATTTTATTAGGATGAATCGTGAAACCCGCATCTTTGAGGCGGCCTAACACCAACCTAATATGTTCGAGATGTTCTTCGAAAGTATTCGAGAAGATGATTATGTCATCATAATATACCAAACAGCATTTATATTTTAGGTCACCTATTACGACGTCTAAACAGCGGATAAAGGTTGCTGGACTGTTTGATAATCCCATTGGTAATCTTTTGAATCGATAAAATCCACGATGAGAAATAAATGCAGTTTTGTCCCTGTCATTAATCGCAACTGGAATCTGAAAAAAACCTTTAGTTAAATCTGCCGTTGATACGTACTTGAAATTACCTAAGAACGCTAATATGTCATCCATTCTAGGAATGGGATATTTATCCTTAACCGTTATCTTATTAAGTGGTTGGTATGAAACAATAAATCTAGGCGTTCCGTCAGGTTTTGGCAAAGTAAACGCATTACTGCTGAAAGGTGAATTTCCTGCCGTTTCTATAATATCCAATTTTAAAAGCTCGTCAAAGGCTATATCAAATTGACGCCTTTGACCGACACTTATTGGACGAAGCTGTGTACTCACAGGATTATTCGTGCCTATATCAATTTTGTGTTCGAATAATTTACAAAGACCTGGCTTATTTGTGAACATATCCTTAAACTCTATAAGCGCTATTCTTAACTGTTCTTTTTGCTCGTTGGATAGATATGTCGGTGCGGAAAGAAAATTTGGCATTTCATCAAACAGAGGTGATTCGGGTATTTTATCTTGAACCGGTTTATATTGATCAAAATCTTCCTCGCACGACCATGCAGCTAGAACTGATTCAGGAGTATGAGGGGATTTATACGTGTCATTTTCCCACATTAGGAGAACCTCCTCATTAGTTAGAGCCTCGAATTGACCTTCGGGTTCTATTTCAATTACATTTTCTGAACTATTAAAAGATGTTAGATTTACATAAGTAACAAGCTCTTTTCCCTGATTGGTTTCCCATTTTGGCAGATCGGAACTAAGCTGTGATGAAAAAGATTCTTTCAAAACTTCCTGAATTTCGGGACTAAATTCTAATTTACAATCACTCTTGTTAGTTTTCTCCTGAAGCCTCATAACTTTTGAGCTTTCTTTTGGTAACTCAATTTTGTGAAACGGACTTCTATTCTGAACAAATGGAATAACTTCTAAGTTGGGATTATACGGTGTATAACCTCCTAACACATAATGCATACTAATGCCGCATTTTGCCAAAAAATCTCTTCCTAAAAGTATGAGTTTAGGTGAATTCGGAACTAGAAGGAAATTAAGCTTATACACTTTCTCATCAAACTCAAAAGGCAACTCGACTCTATACTGACAGGGTGTGTTCCCGTCTAGTAATGTGATTTTACTACAATGGCTAGATAAATCCACTTTTTTTAAAGATAGAAAGGGAATCATCTTATTATTAATTATTGAGCAGGTTGCTCCCCCATCTACAAATGCTTGAAATGGGTAGTTAAATATTTTTAAAGAGACGTTGGGTTCTAAAAATGAAGGGTTTAGTATGTGTTTCATGTTCTCAACTATTAGTACATTTTCCCGAGTTACTTTCCTGTTGAGGGAGTACTCGGGATCGGTCCGTTTCCCGAAGCCTTTGGTGATGCAGTTCTACCTAGTTCAGGACATTCTGACCTCAGATGATCGGGTGATTTGCACTGATAGCAAGCTCTGTCATTCGATTTAGGTGAAAATGTGGACCGTGATGGTGATCCTGTTGAAGGCAAAAATCCTGATGGTGCTCTTGGAGTTGGAGTTCTGTTCTCAACTGAGCGATATGCTGCTGGTTTTTCAGAAAACGAAACTTGTTTTGAAGAAGCCTGAGTACGATGAAACTCGTACGGATCAACGGCATGAGGATGTAACTGAGAAGTTGTTACGATAGGTTGAAAATACATGCCGGAATTGCTAGTTCTACTTGCCTCAATATTTTTCCATCGAAGTGCAGGTTCAACTCCATTTCCGGTTGGTGGGGGTTTATATGTAGTGTAGGATTTTATTATCTCTTGGGCATCAAGTGCCCCATCCATTAATTCTTTAAGTGTCTCTATTCGACGACCAAGGAGAGCTTGACTATATGTCGGATGCATGTTACGTTTGATCCGCTTCACTACCTCTTCCTGTGAAGGGTGTGATCCAAGCCGTTCGTAGTAGTCTAAAATGACTCTGATGTAGGCTGACAAAGGCTCAGTTGGACCTTGCGTTCTAGATTCAAGATCTCTAGCCAGCTCATACTCGTAGCCAAGAGGTTGAAATTCCTTTCTAAATCTTTTTTTGAAATTATTCCAATCCGTAAAGGGTTCATTTACTGATTCGAACCGAAGCCAATAAAAAGCTTCACCTTCTAAGGCTAAGGGGGCAATTTCCCTTAACATTGTTTGTTCAGAAACTCTAGCAATGCTTTGGTACTTCTCTAGTTCTAATATGAAATCATAGGGAGTTTTGATTTCCGAAAACCCTGAAAATTTTGGAACATTCATGGACTTTATATGCCTGGAGTTGTAGTTGGTTTCATTTGAATACCGCTGATGAGGTGCTGAACCTCCTCTACTTCCTAATGCCGTGCTTTGAGAAATGTCAATCCCCGGATTGGATCTCATATATGGAGGGTCTAAGTCCGTAATATGTCTCATTTGAGGACGATAATCTGATAGATATCGTATTTCTGGTTCATTGAAGTTTTGTGCATTTAACTGGGCTTGAGTCTGTGGAACTGAATTTCTATTCACCCCATAAGTATACGATGATTCAAACGGAAGTGAAATAGAACCCGATGCATGTCCTGAACTAGTGCTTGTAGTCCTAGCATGCCCCTGTGGAAAGGTATTTCCTATCGGAAGTTGCCTTTCTCCAAAGTCTGCAATTACCTCAGGAATTACCTCAATTTCTCCTTCGAACCTTACTTGTCCCCTTCCATTATTCGAACAACGCTCAAAATTTGGAATTGAAGAAGTTACGCTGTTTTCTATTGGCATTCGACTATTTGATGCCCCTTGGTGAGAATATATTTGACCTGAAGACACTAAATCTCTTGAAGCGTTAGTTTGCGAATTGTATGTAACCTGAGGAGTCATATTGCTATTTGGAACCTGCTGTGTGGATGATAATGTCTGAGACAATTCCTGTATACCTATACCACTGCTACTCACTCTTACAGCCTGATCAAATGTAGCTTGGCTTCTGACCTGAAGTTCATCTAATCGTCTACGAAGACCTTCCATTTCCCTTCGATGACCTATACAAGCATCAAAATGACCCTCGCAAAAACGGTTATTCCGTTCAACATGAGACTGCGATCTTCCAGCCGGTGAGTTAATTCTGGTCCCTTGATAACCTACGCCTCTGAGTGAAACTGGAGGATGAGAGCTATCAAAATTTTGAAATTGAGGTGCATTTTGGATTTGTGACGGATTATTTGAAATTAAAGTGCCTGTGTTGCTCAAAGATACCAATGGTAATGTACTTTGAGATCTCATCTCAGACGGAGGATTTATATTCTCCCTATAACTAACAGCAGAATTACTCGGTGCAGTATCTCGCTGCGGATTTGACGGATTATTTCCTATCCATTCAGTAAGGTTCCGTCTCACCGTATGTAAATCGGGCTGAGCAAACGGAGTATTTCTAGAAGGAGTTCCCGGATCTGAACCACCACCATGAGCCCCGAGCGTTTCATTGGTTAGAGTTCGATTACCTTGTTCCTCAATATTTAAAGACTGATTGCTACCTCTTGCTACATTGTCTGGGATTTGACCTTCGAGGTCAGTTGCACCTTTATTCTTTCTAGTCTTAACCATTGTGGTCAATATTATCTATGAAAAATTAAGCTGGACAAAAATGCTAATTTTAACTTTGGATAGTATGAATGGAGCCTTACAGATATTAATTTAGGCTTATTCTATTGATTTGAAAACCTTCTCCTATCTACTAGTAGTAATTCAATTGCTTTTAAACCAATATGGGAATAAACTAAGAAGAATAACCGTAGTCCTCTGACTTTAAATGAAATTAACTTAACTGATACGTGAACAAAATTATTCAAATTATTAACTTAACTGATACCCTAACTAAAATGCTTTGGTAAATTAGAATTTACCTATATCGTGTAGTCATACAAATTTTGGAAATAGCAATTTAAAGAAATAGAATAATCAGCCTATCCCAATTTGTATTTAGGTGCTAACCAAAGTTTTCGACGAAATGCTTGATTTCTTGAAAGTCTTTAATGCTCAATTTTAGCCTCAGAACAAGATATCCAAAATCTTGAGTTGCTGAGTCTTCTTTGAGATTAAGGAATTTCAGGAATTCTATAAGATTGCCATTTGCCCTAAGTAACTGTAATAACAAATATATCCTTCTGTCGTTAATGCAACCCGGAGGATTTGACGGTGGAGCTAGGATTGCTATCTTTTCGTCGTTGTCAATAATGCCGTTCGCTACTAATTCGCTAAAGAATTCGCTGTCAGGACGCAATGTATTTAGACACAAATCCAAATGTTTCATATAACACTGGTAAACGAGATTACTTAAGTAAAAGTTCATTTATGTGCGTTTGAGTAGTAGGATAATTTCATGATAGTCTGGTATTCTAATTTTGAACAGAATTTCCTAGATAATAAATCTGAGCCAAAGATTATTGCCTTAACTGTAATTTGCATGAAGTGACTACTCTTGCTCTCTGATTTCAGTTTCTGCCTCAAAATAACTTAAAGAATCGCTTTTAGAAACTATCCTATCAATTTGGAAATTTTGAAATCCTTTGTGAATATTTTAACTGCTCGCCTTAACAATGAACTACAAATGCCCAATCACCTGGTTTTTAACATCCTCTGTATTAGAGTTATGACAAACTAGAATTTTTTTAAAGGCTTTTCAAAATTTTGACGCTATTCGTCTCCAAAGTTTTCTACTTTTGTAGAAAAACGTCGGGGTTACCAGATGTGAAGATTAAATGATTGACCCGTAATTTATCTGATGCAATATGACCTGACTCCTTAATATTAATCTCTTAAATAAATGACATGAAAAGATATACACCAAAGTTATATTTATATAATGGAACGAACTTGATTTTTCTTTTATTGAATCAACGATTTAGACGAATAATGAATATTTCTATCTATTCACACATTACTCCTTGACCATTGAACCATTAATCTTCTAACCATTTCCTATTAATAGCTGATTATGAATCTCAATATACCTTTAACTCTAAACCAAGATGACTTTTTGATGACTTAATCCTAAATTCTAAATATTACTATTTCGACGATTTATGTTTTATGATAAATCAAGATTCGAAATTAAGCTTTAAGGGAAATACTATGGGAATCGACTGAAGAATTATATATTCTAGTGCGAATCTAATAGATATGCAATTCCTCAATTCGATAGAAAGATCCTGGTAACCAAAGATTCTTTCATCGGTTTGGGAATTATATTATGCACTATGATTAATATTATCTTATAATTAACTTATATTAATGACTTACGATACAATTTCCACAGTTTCTGGGAATTTAGCGTTACAGGAGATTATATCCTATACTCCGTTGACGTTAATCCCTAAGACTGGAAACTCGGAATCGACCTGATCCTGGGTTTGGGGAAACCTGAGACTGGGCTCTTAAGTCCAACGATGAGGTAAATTGATCGGAATCAATTTATTCTAGCAAAGACTGACAGCTATAAGGAATAAGGAATATTTGTAACTCGTTAATTTCTTAGAAATACAACTTCGTTTCCTAAATTCCTAAATAAATAATGCCAAATAAAATCTTACCCAGAGTTTGCTTATTTTTGGGATTTAGGAATCCGAAAAATTGGAAAATCTGGCTCAATATTCCAAGAAATAAGGAATGAACAAGACAAGTTTTCAAGAATAAATGACCAGAATTTGCTCTTGTCATTGCTTTTAAAGAATAGTAAACTCGCTATTCTTTCCACTATTTCTGGAAGAGAAGAGATTTATCTACAACTTATTATCCTATCGTCCTAACCAAATCGTCTAAAATATTCTTCCATTGAATATTTCTTCTAATTATGCCTAATCCATATACAATCATCATTTAACTATGAATTCTAATATTCATACGATCATGTAGCTAGAGAGGATCTATGATCGTGACATCTCATATTAAATGAATTAGTTTGTGACAGTGAGAAAAAGTCGATATCCTTATCAAATGGAGGATTATTTGTTTTACTAACTTACGACATGTAGTGCCAACTCTGAAGCCATGTCAGGCCGAGAAAGAACAACAGTGTCGTAAAGTTCCTTTAGTACCTTTATGGAGTACTTCACTTCTCGAAAACATTGGGAACCTACTGTTCCAGTACCGTTCGTACATTTCCAAGCTTATTTCGAGCAAAAATCTGCTACTGATTTTTTTAACAAAAAAAAACTCGTTTTTTTTTGGACTAGAAATTTCGTTTTCCTAAAAAAATTCATTATTATTAAACAATGGTGTGTGAATGGCTCCCTCGGAAATATATAACTATTCCTCGCCCTAGATTCTACATTCTACACCCTTTTAATACGTTGGACTCATAATAGATACATATGGAGTCATCCCAAGCATAAAATATGGAACAGAGAGACATAAGTATTATGTTCCTTCACGCAAGAAATCTAAGTTAGCTCGTCTCGCAAGTTACGGGGTAAGTTCTGATTGTTCACGGTGGATTACACAGCTCTTCTTTACCTCTTACTTCTCTTTATACGTTAATACTCTTGACTTTCTCTCGCTGAAGATCTATAAATTCTCTTGAAGTAAAACCTCGGTTCTACTATCCAATAAATATCGTACCAAACCAAAGAAGAATTTTTTTTTCACTCAATGAAGTTATTCAGAATGTGGTCTTTGACATGTTTGGCATGTAAGGATTTTTAGATTTATCTTTTAAAAGGACATGGGATTGGAATGGAATTAATGGCTGAAGTAAGTTTACCATTCCTCAACCTCTATTTAAATTCCATTCATTTCTCAAACTCCAAGGAGTTCTAGGAATACTGTCGCAAAACCTCGAGATTTGTTGAGACGAATTACCTTTCTACGGTCGAAGGAGCAGCTTTTGTAAACAGATAACTGCGGTTACAATGGATGATTTTAAAGGAACCATTCAACCAAGTCTAAATCTATTAATGATCATTGGATCAATAGACTCCCGATCCATATATAATCTCGTCGATATTTTGAATTTTAAATCCTATAATGAGGAGCTAAAAGCTTGCGAATAATACACGGATATAAACCGTAGCGACGAGGAAATTTCCATACTGCACTTCATCGAAAAAACAGAGGAGAGGATAGGAATCGTCTTGCACAATCCTCATCACATCACCTTCAGCACATATCACACATTCAGAGGTAGAATCAAAAGTTTTAAAAGTTGAGTCCCTACAAGGAGAACCTTCTCATTAAGCCTTTGCTCCCTTAAAAGGAAACACATCCGTAATTCTCATTTGTTGAAATTGAAGCAAAAAATCGAGTTTTGTAAATGAGCAGAGTTGCCGACGGACACATCAATCCGTCCGGGTCCTTGTAACCTATTAGTTACTAGTATTACAACGGCGGAGAGGTACTAGTCGATTGAAACATTGCATGAAACATGGAACAGAAGCAGTTAAGTTTGAGATCTTTATCAAACCCGTATACTAAATGATGAAGATGTAGTTTTGAATCATAAGGAAGAGTAGGTTCTATGGGTTTCTTTCAGATATGAATAAAGACAATAGGCTCCTGTATCAGCTAATCCTTTGGGAGCAGTTAGGTCTTGGAACTTAACTTCTTCTCTTTTAAACCTATCATCAGACTCAATAATATATATCTTCAAAAGCAATCATATAATACATGTACGGATCACAAAACGTTGTAAATTAATGAGCGGCTCAATCTTTGCCTGTCACGTCAATTCTGCGTCGTCTGACTGTCAGGATCTCCCTTTATTTTCAAGTCAGGGACTTTTTTCAAAGTTGTAAATCAAAAGTTGTCTTCGCATCCCATTTGTTAAACTAACGCTTTTCTCCCGTCTTCGTCGATATCGAGTACAGGTTGTATTTATTAGCTCGGTAATTGGCCAACAGAGAGAAACAAGAATCTTTGGTATAATGACAGCTAAACTAACAGGAAGTTTACAAGTACAACTGCGCCTATCATAATCACTTATATTGGTTCACTTAGCGAATTCCAAGTATCTCAAGGAATTCAAACGCAATGCTTTGTTAGGTTTAAACTCTTATGATCCACATGTCACATACCGTTTTTACGAATAAAATATCCCCCTATCTCCCCGGAATAACTCCCCACCCCCCTTTACAAACTGCTTGAAAAAAGCTCCCCAGGGGGATTTAAAAAAGTGAATACAGTACCTTCTTGAATACAAGATTTGGAATCTCCCTACATGCAGATTTGAAACTTGATTGACATTCACGGGCACATAGTTTATGTATTTACGATATGGTTCCACAATGAAAAAGAAGTGTAGGATTAATTTAATACCCTAGGATCTTCGTCCACACGTTCTGCATCGTCAATTTCATTGCTGATAAAGACCATCTCCAAATTCCATACTGAGATATTGTAAAATATTATTATTATTAAGGTAACCAACCGTATATCAAAATATCAGTGAGTAAAACAGTTTGATCTTTTTACATAGAGAGAGAGAGAGAGAGGTGCACTTCTCCTGTAGCCAGTTTATCAAATGGAGCATGACATGAGAGTTCATCAAGATAAACCTCCCTGTGTGGGACTTGACAATAGTCTTAATGATATATAGCGTAATAATGTGATCCCTGTCAAACGACAATGCCATAAATACACAGGTGATCTGGCACTTCCTCATCATATTTATCCTACGAGGACTATACAGATCATCCAACGATGCTTTGAACAAATATTATTCTTCACATTCCCCGTCCATATCGGTTATAGACTCCCTTGGATACTTGGAACTTGGAACCATTGAGGATGGTAAAAGGAAGTCTTACCTTTAGTCACACCAAATGGTCACAAAATAAGCATTTTACAGCTCATTTGCTGAGCCAAATCGAATCAAACATTTATTTTATGTCTTCTAGAATCTAGAATCTAGAACCTAGCTAGCTGCAAGACTCAAGAACCCTAGTCTCAAGTGCCAATGTACTAGACCCACTTTATTTTCAGTCCATAATGGCAAACCCGAAGCGGTGGTGTAGGGATATCGGCGGTGCTGGTTAATCATCCGAAATCTAGTCTAAAAATGACATTCAGTTTAGAGTACTTTGAGCCGAAGTAATAGTGTTATATATGGATATTGATAAGTTGGGTTAGATTGAAGATCTCGAGGTTGGGAACCCCCGACAACCATAAGCGGAAATGAGATTTCTCTATATCAGCTCTTCGCCTCTTCAGAGAGGCACACTGACACCAAAGAAAGCTACTTCAGCACCTATTCAAGCTCAAATTACTTTTCCAATAATTTAGTAGCCAGTAGAGCGGGGTTAGTACCTTTATAAATCAGAAAATGACACCCTGATTGACTCGACTCTGTAAGTGATAGAAAATTGGAAAGGCTTTTAGAATTTATTTTTAGAGATCAAAATTCCAAGAAAAATTCTACAAAAGGCTAGATCGTGAGAGTCAGATTTGCAAATGCAGGAATCATGTCGTAGCCTCGGATCAAAATTGAAGTCAGCCAAGAAGGATCCCCTTGATTACCCACATGAGACAGTCTTTCAAAGCGGCTTATTTATACGTACATATTAATAATTCAGCGAGCTCCAAACTCCAGGATTTCCATCTAAATTATACTGTAGTCTGGCTGAATAATCTGGTGCTGGAAACTTGGGAGCTCGGATTGAATGAGACTGATTATGATAATATATCATGTTCTATGCCCACACCATGCTGATTATAAGCAATCAACTTCTGAATGAATTTTCGTAACTTCATCTAAAATAAATCATTAAAAGAACACAACTCTCGGGAAGTGCGGACTGTCGGAGGGATGGATGACTCCCCTTTTGTAAAATATTATATTATTATCCAGACAGTGACTGTTAGTCCAATCCACTTTATAATAGCTAGATTAATAGGCTGTACTATATATGTTAGTGAGCTTATTTGTCATCTTCTCGAACATTTGTAAGTATAATGATATTAAATGCGGATTGGGAGGAGTTATTTCCAGCAAGGAAGGATGAAGGACTTGTATTTGGTATATATAGGAAGGAGGAATATCATAAATTTTTTTTGTTGCAAAAAAGCATCGACTGAAGGATTAATGGGAGATCATATACAGCTACTTGTGACTTTCTCTTGATTTATTGGCAATATTTCTATATTTCCTCCCACAGGATGACCCAACCGAGTCAAACTAACTTTGGGCCACTTCGTTACTAGTATTGAAGTATCAATAATTTTGCAATAAATATTGCCACCTTTAGCTTAGCATTACTAAGCACTAAGCACAAGATATGAATCTAATCTAGATGCACAAAATTTGAGAAGGGAAAATATCATAATGCGAGGTTGAGATAAACCCGATAAAACATTATTTGTGTGAAAATAGATTAAATGAAGAATGGAGTCTCAAATTTCCAATTTCTGCATATTCCAGAACTTTAATTGATTGTAAATTAGGGTAAAATTGACATGGTTGATTTTTGGGTTTGTCAATAAATAATTATAATTTACACATGTTGGCACAACTGCGTGAATCATGTAAAAACTCTTTCTCGAGAATTTGGATTCAACAGCAAATATTAGTATTACCACACTAGTTAGTTAGCCCAAATACTAAGTCAGGTAAAAATGTTGTCAACAATTGCTAACAATACAAACATTGAGTCAAATAATAAGCTCATCATCTTTAAACCATAGTGTATAAAAAACTTAATTCAAGACAATTTTATTTTTAAATACTTTGAAAGCTTATAATAACTGCTATGTATATCTCGAAGTTACACTCAGAATCCAACACGTCTTCAGATATCGAATAGCAATGACCTTCTTCAAAACACATGTGTCCCTATGACATTACATCCGAGCAGCTCATACCACTGTTTTAAACCCGTTTCGACAGAATCCCAAGCGTTGTAAACATCTTGACTTGGCACAAAAACCAAAACAAGCGGAAATAAGAGCTCATAATATCATATCATCAAACTCCAGTCAGTATATATCATAAAAATAATATTCAGTTAAAGATGATATCACAAAATATAAATGCTGCCATACTCGTTGTTCTTGCAATAAAGTCTCACGTTCGCATGTCCAAATGGTCCAAAACGAAGTAAACATTTCAAACTACAACCTTCCATGCTGAGCGCAAAATTTTACTACTCACGTTTTAACGTTGTTTTTACCCGACTGAATTACATCAATGAGAGTAACGTTACAAAGACAGCTCATCTAAACCTCATAGTAATGAAATATCTAATCTGCTTATAAAAGTAGAAATATTATTACACTGGCTTATAATGAATCGGAATTCAAATCAGAAAAACAATGAACAAATTACTTATCTCACTCAACAAGAACCAAACTTCACTTTTAAATTGCTTCTACAATTGTCACAGGATCCAAACAATGGTCATATTAAAACCAAAAACTACATAGACGACTTTACCATCACATCAGACTAACTTTCTTGGAAAAACAAATGCTCGAACAGGGCATTTAATTTTATGCAAACTCGGCATCCTTATATCTTGTACGAGGAGTACAAGCTCATTTAATAAGATTTGCAGTTGCAGTGAAACTTCTCTATCTCCAAACATCTTTTCGAATAGAATGCAAAGGAGTAAATAGGAATAGGAGCGGAAAATGCAATATTGAATGTAATCACATACTATATAGTAGACTACAAGAAATTCTGAGCTGTCTCCCGTCAAAGGACTTTTCTACTTTATGTTCTGGAACTAGGCTGACATGGAAAAAGTAAAACCTAGACCAGACCAATTCAACAATTTCACATCGACATCAACTTTTCTATCTCTTTATCCGATGTAAAAAAAATCCTGTTGTAGTTGTAGTTTGTATTTAATTACGAAGAGTCCGAAATATACTGGTCCTGCAAGGTCCTTATTCCTCGCCATATTCAGGAATTGACAAACCCGTTCATAAAATAGTTAGAATTTAAAAGCTGCATGGGTTTTTAGTGAATCCTTCAAAAAGACAAGAGGTTCAAGACTTATAAGCTCAAATATACTCAAAAAACGCTCAAAGACTCAGATAATTTAGATAGAAATCAAATGAAACTCTTATAAAACTGTTATTGAACCTGTATTTGATTCAAATCGTATTAAATATTAAATTTATATATAATACTGCCTAAATTTAAAAAGAAATGTCTTATGTCAAACCAATAGTATCGTCTCCCCGTCTTGCGAACTTGCCAACTCATTAATTCATGTTACATGATCGGTTTGACAAATCGGAATTTAATAAGGATTAACCTTCCGCGTGTAGGCGTGTCGTCGTGAGTCTCGTATCGTATGTCATGCAGAAATGTTATGTCGTCTAGAATAGATGTTGTCTGTGAACAGATTTCCTGCATAATGTTGAACGAATTAGGGATAATGTGACAGCAGGTCTAGCCTCGCTAATCCTAATTTCAGTCTACATTTCCAATGAATGAGTATTTATGGGAAATCTTGAGGTTAAAACGGTTCATGAATAGTCAACAGGCAGGACTGAGACTTTGTTGTCCTAAAATAGCATTCACCAAACCACCGCAAAATTTTAGCTCCCAATTTTATGCTTCATCACAAAGAGTCTTCTGTTTCTGAGAACACCGAACTCCCTGTTTATTTATCATCCGGTTTCGAAACGTAATTAATTCGAAGATCTATCACCCCTTCAATCCTTTAAGTGTAAAATTATACACGATTCTTCCATCAAAGGAAACAGCAGGAGGCTAAAATCATACCCAAAGACTTAATGAGAGAGACATTCATATTTTTCCAAATTTTACCCGTTAATCGTTTTTCGCAAAAACATTTACATGACAAAAAGAGCCGAAAATATTCCTCCTTAGCTGCACCTAGCCGATTTACAGGCATTCAAGTTGTCCAACAGAAAATTCAATCGTTGAACCGTATAATGAGCATATCCAATCCAAGACAAGTTAAATTGGTTTTACAATTTACCATTTGCACACACCCGAACCAGACCATTGCATTAGGGACACGCAATGATAGGGTAATTAATCACCCAAGAACCTGACCCACCATAGTACTTTCCTAACATCACATTATTACACGCGGAATCATGAGCCATCAACGTCAACGGCTCCGAATCAACTACCTCCAGGCCTGCTATAATAATATGTACATTGTGAAGTTTATTGAATCTCACAAATCGTCAAACCACAATCCAATCTCATGAAGATAATCATGTTGATGAGCCCCTGGTGATGATTGCATGTTTTCTCATGACTTGCCATGGAGGAGAAACTAACAAACGCTGCCTTGTAAAGTTAATAATTACCGTAGCCTGACAGGTTTAATCCCCAGTCCGAGCTCATTATGTTGGACTTGGAGTAAATTAAATCGATAATTAAAAATGACTTGTGAGATGGAAGGCTGGACTTAAAAAAAAAATCTAAATTAAGAGGGATGGTCATCTCATCCATTGACTCTCTCTACTGAATCCCATTGTCTTTTTAAGTCATTATAATATCATTAGATAAAGTATCGGGATTTCAATTTAAAAACGAACCCAGAAGAGCAGGTTCCCCCACACGAAAGTTTCGTTCGATGGAGACCATGAAGTAGGAGAATCCGAGTTGCATCCCGTGATTGATAGCCTGAACAATTAAAGCACAAAAGACAACGATCCAGCCCCAACCCCCCTCAGGATAGTAGTTTTGCCAGAGAGTAATAGTCTTCTTAACCTCTCCATTAGCCGTGTTAACTTGAAGGGACAGGGCTCCCGTCGCCGTCCCATTTGCACTCGGAATCTTACCTTCCGTCTCTTGATGACTATTGCAATTTATTATGTTTGCACAAGTGACTATTTGGGACTGGCCCTTGGACCCCGAACTTTTGACACTTTGGACCTGACTGACGGACACGGAGACGCTGTGACTGTGATGGCTACTACTGTGTTGACTATGGCTAGGGCTGTTATTATTGCTACTTGTACTCGTAAAACAGGCGTCCCTGTCACTACTGTTCTTATTCGCAAAGACGCTTGTGTTTGAAGAGTCACTCTTCCGGGTTGGACTGATGCTCTTCCCGTCCTGGCCCTTGGAATGGGGGCAGTAGTCCTTGTGCTGGATGACCACGGAGGAGGAGGTTGAGGATGTTGTGGACTTGGACAGGGTCCTTTCTTTTTGCTTTCTCTTCCGGGAATCTCGGCTCTTCTTGGTTAGGAAACTGAACTTGTCTTGGATGGGTTGGAATCCACTTGAACCTGTTTAGAAAAATATTGGAGAATGTAAAATAACTACATAAAGCTAGATCTATTATGTCTAATGAGTTAATTTCGATGCGAAAGGGTGAAATTTGTGGGGATCAATTCCTGGTTCTTGTTGGTAATTATTGTTCAAATGCACCAAAACCGTCAAATCTTTATGATTAATTTTTCGACAAAGTTTTGTAGTTTTATAAAATTCTTTAAATATTTAGTACATTGGTTTGGTAAGAATTTTTCGGTAGAATGGCAAATCACAACTTTTCTGTAATTTTTCATCAATTTGCACCAAAGTTTGCTTTAATTTCCATTTTAACTAACATTTTGGGTATTTAAGGTTTTGGGGTGGGGCGTGGGGCACTATTACTCTCCTAATGTAATGGGTGTTATTCTATTCCGAGGGGAATCTATTATGAAAAAGACGGGTAAGACAGGTTTTTGGACGCTGAAAACAATCCCAATCACATCTGCATAAACAAAGGATATAATTTCCACTTTCTAATTGAACAAATCTCCCTCAGGAAAGTTTTTACACGGGAAATAAGTAAATTTTATTCCGGAAATTGGTCTTTAATCGCTGTGTAATAAAACGGGTACTTGGAAATATCCTCTATTTTGTGCCTCTAACCGGGAATGCCAATTAATCCCTCGTAAATGTAAAGCAGACCTTCCGGACTTACTAGAATCTACTGTGTGTGTAGATGTTATTACCACCCGGATTCGGATCTCTTTGGTATTCGAAACGAGTCATGTCGTACTGATTCACTGAATACAAAAAGCATTTGTTGTGTTCGGGAGTCAGCTAGGTGGAAAGGGGCATACAAACAGTTTATGAACTTCATGGATGAGTTTGCTTAACATCTAAACTAAACCGTTTCAGTAAGTACCAAAACCTCGAACTGCAGCCCGTACTTTCGTGGCTTCGTTCGGCTGCATTAATAACTTTGTAACTTAACTTGTGGTGGGATTTAAAGTGACTTACGCATAGTTGCGGAGAGGGAACTCTGTCTCTACTTCCTTTCCTGGTTCTTTCAACAAATGCAATGCAATTTCGGAGTGTCTGCATTCTATGTCGTGTGTGTTTGGTTCATAATATAAATATCTACAAAGCTTTCATGTACATGTGCTGCTTCTGGAATCTGGTCTACTTTTCCTCCTAAAATAGGGTTCAGCTGGCTTGAGTTGGTTACAAGGGCTGGAATACGGGGACATGGCCCTTTATTTGATGGGAAGTTGTTTAAAAAAGTTTTTCCCTATAAAAATCCCCACTTCTAAAACAACAAGTTCCCAGAAAAATTTGTCGAAAAAGTTTTTGCATTTTGTTTTATTTCATTTTATTTCCATCTATAAACAACCCACCTCTCGGTGGCTTCCTCGAAATCCTCAAATCTGGGAGAAGGACCAAAAAATAGGGAAATGTTTTTTCCTGTCTGATTTCCCTTGGCCCTGCGTTTCCTTTTGCTGAGAAAAAAATCTATTATGCATCACATGCATATCATCACTTCCCTATCTCAATGATATTTCTGCTTTCTCCTCGTATATTATTATCGGGGCCTATCCATTTTTCGTACCTAAATACCTACTACCTACGACAACTTTCAATATTATTCCGAAACTTTCCCCTAACAAGTCAACCTGAAAGGGGTAGTAAAATACTCTTCCACTAGAACAGTAGTGATTTGAGATTTGACCGCAATAATCCGCACTAGAATTCCATTTGTCCTTTCCGTCATAAACCTCAGGACAGTTTATTTTAAGTGCTCTTTAATGCAGAATAACTAAAAACTGGAACCGAGAGAGAGATGGAACATGTCATAGATCGTTGGCGTTTGGTCTCATCCTCTCGTCGAGGTTGGATGTTGGATAATAATGTCATCTCCGTCGGGAAGGATGTGTAAATGAAGTCGGGGGATAAACGGAATGAGGTCAGGTTCTTAAATTTAATTGAAAGAATTCCATCAACAAACCTGGGGCTCTCTTTTCCTTCTCCAGCAGCTTCCCCAATTTCGGATCATTGCAATTGTCAGTCTTGTCTGCAGAAGCTGTGAACGGGAGCCGATTCCGCTCATCAAAAGTATCTCTATCACATCGAGTCCCATCGTCAACAATCGTATTGTTCCTGGCCGGAGGAGATGTAATATTATTGCTATTAGCCAGGACGGAAGCACAGAGAACGGTAGTAGCATCCAATAGCCCGATTTTATTATTTGAACTTTTACACGTGCAAACGTCTGGCCCGTTTTTCCGTTTCGGTCCTGATGGTGGTGGTGATGCTATTGAATCCGAGAGCCGAAATGAGGGCCCCGATGATTCCTTGGCCAGCAGAAGACGGCTCGTATCAGAAGGCTCTTCGAATTCTTCCTGAGTTTCTCGCTGTTGATGATGGTAATACGAGTTCCCACTGACATAATCACGATCCTCATTAATGTAAGTACCATTAGCCCCAGAGCCTGTGTTGAGAGCCTGGCCATTACATTCTATTGTCTGCTGATTCGGAGCTGGCTCGTGGGCCTGGTCGTCTTCACAGAGGAAATCGAATAATTCAAAAGGCCATGTGTGCCTTCGACGGAGCTTTGAATGCATAATCATCACTTCCCGTGTTTTATGAACTTCGGCATGGGAAGAGGAGTATTAACATGCATGAAGTTCCGACAGGGATATCTTTTCGTTTATATACCACACTTTCACACACGACCACACTTTTCAAGTCGTGATCCGAGAAGGTACTTGTTCTTACAATTGTTTCTTGAGATGCCGAAAAAGAATAAATAATAACTTTTTTCCAGAGATTTATTATTTGCTAGACTCTCTCCGTCAATGAATTGTGATGTCAGGCTTTTGTATAGAAATGGTTCTGACAGTTTCAGCTTTGGCAATGGAAACTACAAGAACTGTTGGAAATTGGGGAAGAATTGCAATGATATTCCGTTGATAGCGAATGAAAATAGACTGAAACCGAAACTATCTCGGGTTGGATTGAATATGTAGGCTGGGAGAGTTATAAGGGAAAGTAAACTTTGTTCGTGGAGAAAGTGAATCTTCTCTCCTCTTTTACGGATGTCTGGAGGAAGTAAAATGGACAAGAAGTGGTAGGAATTCTTTTCAGCCGAAGTCACGCAAAGAGGAACTTCCTAGACGCCATGCTCGTGCCAGACAGGGTTGGCCGGTTGGGGTTACACTACCGGTATTTTAAGTACATTACGAAGTATTGGGGCTTTGAGATTCAAATCGAAGCGTTTTTAGACAGTACTGTTATGGTTTAAGGTTTACAAAAAAATTGCAATTAAGATACAATCCAACTCATTCTAAATCAGTAATTAACTAGGTTGTGAGACAGATTTTTCTTATTGCCCCAAAGTATTGGTTTCTTATTATTACTGATTTAATTACAATTATGTAGATGTAATTACCGTTAAAATTTAATTTGAGTTATATTGATTTTGGAATCAAACCAAATCTTTAAAAACTTGAAGCATTTTTGAGAAAAAGTAAAAGCTTCGAATCCCGATTTTTAATTGATCGTCCGGGTTTATGTATTCGTTTATATTGAAGAATTGGCGTTCAAAAAACAATAGCTATTAACTAAACTCCAAATAAATCGCTAATGAGTTTTCTCTCGTCTTGATGAATCAGTTATTTATTTAATAATTTTTTTCCTTTTACTCAAAACGGTATGACTTTTTTGAAGTTTTCACTGGCACTTTTATAAACCGAATGCGAACGATTCGAAATGTCTTTCCCCTTGTCACTCACAAGAACCCACATTTTTGCAAATGCCGAAAAAATCCAAAATATCTGAGATCGAGATCGGATCTGACACTTTTTGCTCAAGAATCAAGTAAGCCTCTGGGTGCCACTGCCAGTGCACGACTGACTTCAACTTGAGCGATACACAAGGAACTAAACATCTTCCTGTATAGATGAAAACGAGTCAGTCTCACGGGTAACATCCAACAGGGATGGCTGAGAAGTATGCGTTTAGTGAAAAAATGAAGTTGCAGTAGCATGTATGTGTGAGTGTGTGTATTTCTGCAGGGAAAGTTGTATAGCATGTCGTTGATCCTACGGAAATGCAATTAGGGCTTATAACATAATGCAAAGGTGAAAGGTAATGCTCTATTTTAAAATAAAAATGGAAATCCAGTTTCAAGATGAAAAGTCTGATTGCTGCTTCCTTTAGGCTATTCTCAAACGGAGTTTCGAATTTCCGTTAAATTGATTTTTCCATTTCCACTCCCGTTTTTGTCATATCCCCTTTGTTTGAGCTAAAAAAGGTCCGGACCTTAGTCAATTTCTGCGATTTTTGACTGCAGAATTGTCTCTTTCAAGACAAAATAGATTTTCCAGGCTGGATTCAGCCATGCCTTTGTATGAGTAAGTGCTTTTGGAACTGGGTTCTGGATAACTTGATCCAACTATTGAAGGTACATATACAAATAAATTTTTCTGAGGTTAGTGCTTCTGTACATCTTCCAGTTCTCCGAGTTATTCTACTACTTTCCTCATAAAGAAAGTTGGGGTAGAGAAATGGAGCCACTTACTTAGAAATAAATAAAAGATAGATGTAGATTGGAGATGTGGAGATTCATATCATAAGGAATGGAAACTCGTATATTTGGTTGGCTGGAACAGATTTGTAAGTGCGATCGGAATGTGAGACTTTCTCTGCTCCATGCTGCTATATTGGGAGGTAGTAATAAACCCAAATCTAACTTATCCAGACTTCTTACCCAAAAAGTATGAAGTACCTTTTGACGGGCTTTGGTTATGCGATTTTGTTATACCAAAGGTTTGTAATAGTTACGTATCTCTGTCTGTGTAGTAGTAAAAGTAGTAACTCCTACTGTCACTCATTGACTGCACCAATTTCATGCCCTCGGTCCCTCTGCATATAGATTCTAGTGGGTGACCTCAAAGCAGTTGGGTTGTAAATCCAGATTTTTCTCAAAGATTTCCAAGATTGCTAACCAAGTTTGCAAAAAATCGGCGGTAGTAGCAGTAGTATATAGGCGAGGGCCAGAGACTAGACTATTTTTATTTAGCCCTAATACTTTCCAGCCCATTTGGCCTTATGACCCAGACCAGTCCTCTTTTTTGTATCGTCTTCAGAAGACTCCCTGTTGACACGATCTGGCAAAATCTGAGGAGAAACAGACAAGGACTTCCGGAAATATCAGCCCTCCCTTTCCAAGAGGGGTAACATGCTTTAAAGCGACTTTAGTATTAGGTCTGGTCATGCTAAGGCTATTGACTGAAACTATGTCAATATTTTAGGACGACTTATATTCTAAATTAAATTGTTGAGCAAAAGAAGTACTGGACATGTGTAATTTTACAACGGAAAAGCTTTTATTCAAGAGAATACAGCTTCCGGGCTTCTGTAGCTTCCTTTTGTGCTTTGTAGCTTTTGTGCCTACAGTCAATTGTCAATCAAACGGTCAAACCTAGGGACGGAGATCGTGTTTGTGTAAGGTCAGCAGAGGATCCCCGATCCCGAGATAAGATAAGCCTAGGAGAGTTTACGGATTTTTCCGAAACTCTCTCCAGAAGAAGTCCCGTAATAAAGATCTCAACAGATTGGGTGTTAGATATCCCAAGGAAAGTTATGTTATGGCAGGCCAAAAACTAATCCGATGGTATGACCAGTATGACCACTATATATCACTATGGACTCCCTGTCTAATACTGCATACAAACCGTACAAAAGGACCACTGACCAGAACGGACCAATATAATAATGCCCCGACTCCCGACTCTTCCACCAAGATATTATACGAAATGCAAGTATCGTTAATCCAACTCATATTTTCTCCTTTATGTAACTGTTTTGCAAATTAGTCCGACTTTGAATGTCGTCGGGGGGAACGAGTGCTCTTAACTTACAAGTCTAATAATAATATATCTGTAGAGAATGGGACTAACTGAGGGATATTCCAAGATGAAAAGGCTGGCTGTAGCAGATATCTTGAGAGAGTTTACTTAGCAATCCAATTTATTGCCTCATTTCGAACTTTTAATAAGTTTTCCAGTTTTTTTCCGGCCTCCAAGTCTGATGATCCCGAATCCCCATTTAGGAGAAGGAGCCTCATCTTCAACTCCCGTCACACATCACATCCACATTCGACACATATTCTATATATAGGGAATTGCTATCAAGACTAATCAACAGACCTAATAAGTTGATACTGTTTTTTTGCTAGAAGAGGATGCGGATGTAATGGGGCTGCTGGAGTTCCAAAAATGTTTCATTAGTATTCTGAGGACTCTGGGAAGTAAAAGAGATAACGGATCGGTTACATGGTTAGCACATCTACATGACTCGACTTTTCACGGCTTGATTGCTTCTTTTCTGCATCCTAAACTTTCCTGTTTTTTGGGAATGCGATAATTCCCGAGGTAATGGCAAAAAACACAAGTTCCAAGTTATTTTGACAAGCCGATTCGTTACGGCTTATCCGGGACCGGATGTGTTTTCATTTAATTTAAAATCAAATAGTGGTTGGGGATTTAGTAAGGATTATCATTGCCATTGCAAATTCTTCAGTCATCCTAATAAACATATTTTGAATTTGCAGATCCTTAATTTATAAAATACCGTAGGACTAAAGCATATTAACGAAGACTGATCATGCAAGTCCAATTTAAACGCAAGGAAAATGGAAGCTAACGAAGCTGCTACACACTTTAACAATCTAATAAAAAATTCAAAGTTCCAGAGATTACGAGGGAGAGAGATTACAAGAAGTCGTTGAAGCGTCCCGAAACACTGCTCGTGTTGAACATTTGCTTTTAGCAAGTCAATTATATAGGGACTCTGGAGAGGCAGTATTTGTGGAGCCAATTTAACTAAAAGATAGGATGCGAAATCGAGAATTCCGAATATTTAGTACTTGATGAACTAAGGATTCAATTATTAGCTCGCCTATTAAAAATAGGTTTAGAGCTAATGATGTCAACCAGTCCTTCCGTGCGTCCGTCCGTCCGTGTGTCCGTCGTTTTTGTCAATGTAAATCAAGACAAAATTAAACAGCCTAGAAGCAAGCCGGATTAGAACCAATACAATTTTTTTGAAATGGAAGCATAATATTCGCTAGTGTTTATCAAATTCCGAACACAGAATTAAGTTTTAACATAATTGTATTGGTTTTAATACCAAATTTATATATATGATTTTTATCCTTTTTTCTAAATTTAAAACAATTTTGAAAAATTTTGAGGTTTGATATGAATTGTGCAACATGAAAATGGTTTTCAAGGAAATCGTATTAGTTTATATATAAAATGTTTTTTAAAGAATTTCTATTGCTTTAAATATGTAATTAAATCGACATTTCTGGAAACAGGAATGATATATATAAATCAATACGTTTTGAAACAATAATCCAATTTTAAAGGTATTTACGTATTTTATATGCAAAACAACAATCTGAGGCTCGTAAAAGCCGTAATTGGAACATTTCATAATATTGTTTCATGAACTGTTGAAATGGATCCAAAAATTTAATCTATCATTTAAAATCCGTATTTGTTATGGAAACTATCTTTATCGAGTTATAGTGTACTAGGCGTAAGCCCGGTAAAAACCGGGATTCTAGGTGGTGGGTCAAAATTGTTAATCGTACTTCATTCCTACATCTTCAACATCAACGTTTCAAGGATTTTTAACTGCATAATTCTGACCCACCACCTAGAATCCCGGTTTTTACCGGGCTTACGCCTAGTCCTTGAAATGTTTAGCATTACAGTACGGACATATTTGATTTAAGGGACCACAGTTATGTTGCTCTATAATCGTTTCATCAAAAATGTCATTATACATGGGAGTGTTGACACGTTGCCTAGCATGTGCTGCACGATTTCTATGGGCATCAGCGTCTTGCACTGTTCTGTGCACCCTTTGCTCCTGTATCATGTTTGCTAATCGGTTTCTTTCTGTTGCAGCATTTTTATCTCTTTCATGAGCCCTTTGCTCCTCTGTCATATTTGCAACTCGGTTTCTTTCTGTTGCAGCATGTTTTGCTCTCTCATGCGCCCTTTGCTCTTCCGTCATATTTACTAACCGACTTCTATGCAGTTCCGCATTTCGTTGTCGTTCTTCGGCCATTTCAAAAGCACTTGCATTCTCTTTACGTTTTTTCTTTCGTTGTTTGTCAATCTCCCTTATTCGGGCCCTTTCTTCATCAGTCAAATTTGCTCGGTGTACACTCTCATTATCTCTCTTCCGTCGTTTAATTTCAAGCGAATCTGCATGTACGTCTTTTTTAGGTGGCATTTTTACGGGATTGTAGTTTTGCCGTTTTTGCTACTCTTGTAATTTTTTAATTGGTACTTAATCGTTTTTGCGGCTCTTGGGCCTATTAGTAGGAACTTAGTCCTTTTTATAGGCACTTTGGCCGTTTTGTAGGAACTTAAGTCCTTTTTCTAGGCTCTTCGGCCTTTTTATAGAAACTTAGTCCTTTTTATAGGCTCTTTGGCCGTTTTGTAGGAACTTAAGTCCTTTTTCTAGGCTCTTCGGCCTTTTTATAGGAACTTAGTCCTTTTTATAGGCTCTTTGGCCTTTTGATAGGAACTTAGTCCTTTTTCTAGGCTCTTCGGCCTTTTTATAGGAACTTAGTCCTTTGTATAGGCTCTTTGGCCTTTTTGTAGGAACTTAGTCCTTTTTATAGGCTCTTCGGCCTTTTTATAGGAACTTAGTCCTTTTTATAGGCTCTTCGGCCTTTTTATAGGAACTTAGTCCTTTGTATAGGCTCTTTGGCCTTTTTGTAGGAACTTAGTCCTTTTTATAGGCTCTTCGGCCTTTTATAGAATGCAGTTAGCTCAAGGGTCTTGGTAAGGAAGGTTTTTAGGGAGGAATAATAAAATTCGATGGAAGGATTTGATGGAAACAATTGGAAATGGTTGGAATTTGGAATAGAAGTGAATTGTTGAGAGGCAGGAGAGGAATTTAATTAAAGGTTGTTGTTGTTGGAGTTGTGGGAAGCATATATGAGTGATGAACAGGTTCCGTGTATATAGATGGATTTGACCAAAACCAATGTTAAATGAGTTTCCCTCTTTTTCGGGGTGAAATGAAGCTACACACCATTTCCCTCCAAATTTACCTTCGCGCACTCCTGAAATATCCCTCCAAAAACAGTCTACGATTTCCCTCCTGTCTTCCTCATTCAATTGTCGAATACAGTTCAGTTTTCTAATTTGTAATTAATTACTAAGATCTATTGGATGTACGAGAATACGACAATTGCCATTACAATATATTATAGCTGTGGTCGCAATGGCTATCGGTAAATGATTTTGACTGTTTTTATAAATATCTTGCATCTTTGTTTTCAATATTTCAAACCTATCTTTAAATCTTTATTTAGAACTATCCAGAATCTCGGCTTTCGTTTACCAGCTCTTTCTACCATTCGTGGGTGGATCTGTCGTCTTAAGTTTTTGCCAGGCAGAAATACAGACGTTCTGGATTGCCTTAAAAATAAAATAGCACTAGTAGTATGTACGGGTAGGCTTACGACTCCAATCCAAGATGGCGGACCTCCCATCTAAGTCTACGAGCACTTTTTCGTTACCACCACCGCAACCACCACCAACCTTATCATCATCACCAAATTCTACGACTCACTTTCGCTTTCAGTCTTGTAGAAGACTAGAGGGCATTTCTTATCATCACCAGCCTTATGACTCCGCCCCTCTCCATTCATACAAGTCTACGGCATCTTTTCAGCCCTTAGGCAATCATCATTAACTAACCATGGTAATTAAAAGTTAATTACCGTAATAATAAAAATAAAGTCCCTTAGGGGATACCGTAATAATTAAAATAGAGCCCTTAGGGGATACCGTAATAATTAAAATAGAGCCCCTTGAGGGATTCGTATGCAGTCTAAGTGTATGACAACCATACATAATGATATGTAGAAGTCTATGAGCAGTTTTTAAAGTTATTTAGGGTGCTGCCGTTCCATCACCAACTCTCTGTGGTCACCGACTTCGATACCTGAACCAATTTTTCTCCCACCCCAACTTCTACAAATAAAATCTTAATCCCCAGCCGCAACCCTTTTCATCACTTCTTTATGGGATAAACTTGACCATCCAAAATGTTCAAACTATCTTAGCTAATCCCCAACCGCAACCCTTTCCATCACCTTTTTATGGGATAAGCTTGACCCTCCAAAATGTCCAAACTATCTAGGGGACCTGATTCTCCCTGTCTCAATAGACAATTCATTCATTCAACAGTTTTCTTTAGTCTTCAAGACATCAGTCTAATGTCAATCGTTAAACGACCAAGACATAAATATTCAATCATCTCTACCCAGCAATACTCAAAGTCACCAATAACTTGTGATAAAACACATAAAAAATATTTTCTTTAAATTAAATACATACGCACACCTACAACACTCCTTCCGCAAGACGTAAAAGCTCACCGAACGAGATTCAATGGAGGATACCAACTTGGTAAGTATTTACAATCTCAAATCAAAGTCAATCCTAATATTTAAAAAAAAAACTCATATTTTATCATTTTTTCATCGAATATATTTGGTACATGTTTAAGTCTGAGATAATTATCGAACGGATAAATTAATCTTTCTAAAAGTTTTTGCCTTTTCTTTTCGACACGGTTCACCATTAAGATAAAAAACTAATTATTCAAATCAAAAATAAATCCTAAAACTGACATAGATTTTTGTAAAATAGCTTAGTAAAATATGAATTTAGTTTACTACAGGAGGCTCTGAATGGTCAGTATAGAGATTATTTCATAGACTTAGTTAATACTCCTATTGATGGTTTGAGACAACTCTTTGCATGTACCCACGAGAGTATTATTAAAACTCTCACACTTGAATTAGAGGCTAAACAACAATTAAAAGTACAATTTCAACCAAGTCTCGTTTATTCTCGAACTGACGCCGTTACTGGAGACAAGACCTTCCATTTAGAATCTCCACAGTCTTTCTTATTTGGTGTTAAAGAACCAAACATGATAGCCTTTGCCATCAATCATGCATGGACTCAATTACAAGAGACCATAGACAGTTTCACAAGGTGTGGGTCTGGTTGGGTTTTAGATGGTATAGACAGGTTTACCATGAGTACTGCTAAATGGGATCATTTCAGTGGGGGGTCTTCAGATTGGAGTTCAGCATCCTTTCCCCCAGAACTAGTCTACAAGCATAAATGTTATATCAACACAGTAGGAGGTGAGCCAAATGAATGCTTCAAGAACTCTGTCTTATGTCATTTTGAGTTGAAGAAGAAGGTTAATGAAATGAATAAGGGACTGCTTGCATGGGTAGATGCGAACCCTAAATTCAATGAAGTTGCATATAAAGTAGCATATGACTATACAGCACATGCTTTGTCTAGAAAAGTGTCTAACTTTAGATACAAAAACCTTCGGCAAGGAAAGTACTTTTCCGATTTGCCAATAGTTAATGATGTTTATACCTGCAATTACAACACAATTGGTGAGAAGGGTGAAACAGTAGATTTTTCAGGAATAACTTGGCCATTCACATTAGATCAAGTAGTAAAGTTTGAGAAGCAAAACCCACGAATAGGGCTTACCATAATTGGCTTTCATGATGAGATGGGATACATTCACAGGTCAGAGAAAAAGGTTAAAAAATGTTCAAAGCAGGTAGTCGACAGTGAAGCAATGGAAGAGGGTTCTGAGCAGGTAGCTGACTATGAAGCAATGGAAGTAGATAGCGATGACATGGGGTTTGGTAGGTTAAATCGGTTTGACAAACAAAAACTTGTTAGGGAGAATTGTGTACCATTGCATACATGTTCCGAAATAAGGCCAGTCAATATTGACTTGTTATTACTCATGCGAGAAGAGGAGAATCATTTTATTTACATTGAAAAGTTGAGCGCTCTTATAGAGACTTCTAATAGGGACAATCACGATATTTGCAGATACTGTCTTCAATACTTTAATGGTACAGCTATTGAGGGCCATATTAAACATTGCTCTGCATTGGGTCTACAAAAGACCAACTTCCCACAACCAGGCACAAAAATGGAATTTAGGGCTTATCATAAAACCCAGAAACTCCCATTCATATACACAGCAGACTTTGAATCTATTTTACCCCCATGTAATGAGGAAGGAGTTGTGATAGAAAGGTCTGAAGTAGTCCACTCTAAAAGTAAAACACTCAAACTTAATAAGCATCTTCCATCAGGGTACTCTTGGCTTTGCTTAGACCATGATGACAATGTCATTGAAAAAAGGGTTTTCAGATTAGACCCTGATAATCCGGAGCATAAAGATTTAGATGTGTGCAAAAGGTTTGTTAGGGAAATTCTTGACCATGGAAAGGAGATGCAGGAAAGGGTTAAAAGGTATGAAGAGCTGGCAAAGGATGCATTGAAGGGATTAAGACCCGCAACCCCAAAAGAGATTAGGGAAGGCAAGTGTTGGTTCTGCAAGCAACCATTGACCGACCCGGTCGGAGGTAAAAGGCAAAAGGTACATAGGCATCACTCCCATTTACCACCATATAACTTTGTAGGACTGTCATGGAGACTGTAATGTTAACGGATCCCTACGATCCAACTTTCCAGTCTTTATTCATAATCTTACAGGGTATGATAGCAAGTTCATAATCCAGTCTCTCGACTCTGAATTGGTAGAGTCAAGCCACCTCATTGCTTTAAGTACTGAGAAGTTTATGAGTATTGACCTGAACTCGACTGTGCACTTTGTTGATAGCAATTGCTTTTTTAATGAGTCCCTAGAAAAGGTTGTAGCTAGTATGAATAGCGATACTGACTTTAACATCACGAGACAGACCTTCAAAAAGGACTGGATGGCTAATCCTCTTACAAGTTCTTGGGGAGAAGAACATGTCAAGCTCTTGCTCAAGAAAGGTGCATACCCTTATAGTTACATGGACAGCTTTGACCGATTCAAGGAAGAAAAACTACCTGACATTGAGTATTTCTTTAATGATTTAGCTGAGGAGCATATGGACCCTAAAGTTTATGAAAATGCATTAAAGGTCTGGAACGACTTTAACATTAAAAATATGGGAGAATGGCATGACTTGTATGTACAGACTGATGTTACATTGCTAGCTGACATTATAGTCAAACTTAGGTCTGTCATGTACACGTTTTACGAGTTGGACATTGCTCATTATCTTTCACTCCCCATGTTTAGTTTAGATGCTGCATTAAAACATACAAATGTAAAGTTAGACCTCATCACAGACCCCGACATGTACCTTTGGGTCGAGCGGTCGATTCGTGGTGGGTTGTGTACTGTAGGGAACCTTCGAGCATGCAAGGCAAACAATAAGTTTATGCAGGATTATAATCCAAGGGAAAAGTCAACTCACCTTTTGTATATTGATGCAAACAACCTTTATGGTGGAGCCCTTTCAGAGCCCCTACCACACTCTAACTTTGAGTGGGTGGGCGATGGTCAGTTAGAGCTTATAAGGGCTAATCCTCATGAGTTTGTAAAGGGTCTAAAGGACAATGCTGAAAAAGGTATGATGTTTGAGGTTGACTTGGAGATAGACCCAAAAGACCACGATAAATTTAATCCTTACCCTCCAGCCCCTTACCGTAGAAATGTAGGGTCAGAAGAAGTTTCTGAAGAAATGCGAGAATTGGTTGAAAAGCATAATGTAGGGACTTCCATATGGAAGACTAAGAAGTTAATTACGGACTTGCACCCAAGAAAAAATTATATTTGTCACTATAGGGCTTTAAAGCTATGGCTTGAACTTGGCATGAAAATATCCAAAGTCCATAAAGTCTTGAAATTCAATCAAGTTGCATGGATGGAACCATTCATTTCATTTAATACTGAACAACGGAAACTTGCATCACTAGCCAAAAATGCTATAGAGGTCAAATTTTGGAAAAATTTAAACAATACAGGTTTTGGGAAAACGATCGAGAATAAACGAGATAGGAGAAATGTAATTGCAATTACAGATGAGAAAAAAGCCCAAATATACAATAAAAAACCCACCATTCAAAATATAAAAATTCTAGGCCCCAACTTGGTGTTGGCAGTTTGCAAGAGGTTGCAAGTAACATTAGATCGACCCATCTCGGTAGGTGTTGCATGCTTAGAGTTGTCCAAAGTTGTAATGTACAACTTTCATTATAAGTATATTGTTCCTAGATATACTGACCATAAGACAGGTGAGGCAAAGTACTCCCTTTGCTATACTGATACTGATTCGCTGATATACCTATTAGAGACTGAGAATGTATATGAGGACTGCATGGAAAATGCTGATCAATACTTTGACATGTCGGATTATGACCCAAAACACCCAATATTTGGGAAGTTTTTTAATATTAAAAACGCCAAAAAATTGTCAATGATGAAGGATGAATGTGCAAATGGTGTGTTAACACACTTCATTGCTACTAAACCTAAAATGTATGTCCTTCGCTATGAATCCAATGTTAAAGATAAAGGGTCAGGGGATTATCTTTTAGATGGTCAGTCAGGTAGATTAAAGGTTCAAACCAATGAGTCAAAAAAGGCAAAAGGGATCGGTAGGACTGCGGTCAGTAAAAGGATTACCTTTTCGGATTACTACAATGCAGTAGTGAATGACATTCAAACTTATACTCATTTCACAACCATTACAAGTAAAAATGTTCAACTTTACACTGTGAATCAATTTAAAAGGGCAATCAATAGCATTGACAATAAAAGATATTTTATAGATGCAGTCAATAGTTTAGCTCATGGTCACAAAAACATTCCCAACTATCAATAATTGTATTCTAATTGTAATTTAACTTTAACTTATTTATATTTTATATTTATGTCGTGTTATTATGTTGTATGAAAATATATATTTTATGTTGTGCTAAAATGTTTTATGAAAATAAAAAAAATTTGTCAAAATAAAAAATAAAACCGCCAGAAATTTTGTATTTTACATTCATTCTCTTTTATCTCATCATCATGGACACATCAAATATTCACGACTTTGATTATAGACTTAAGGCACCATTCTGTGCTATCCTATCTGGAGGTAATATTAAGTTTTAAAAAAAATATTTTTTCCCACAAAAAAACTTGGCATAAAATTTTTTTCTCAATTTACCCACCCAAAAAAAATTTTCCAGCATAAATACTTGTCATATAAAAAATTTTTCCCCGCGTAAAAACTTGTCATAAAAAATATTTCTCGGTTTACACCAAAAAAAATATTTCTTCCCGCGAAATTACGTTTCATAAATTTTTTTCTCAATTTACCCCAAAAAAATTTTCCCGCACAAATACTTATAAAAATTAAATTTTTCCTCGCGTAAAAACTTGTCAAAAAATATTTCTCATTTTACACCAAAATATTTCTCCCGCGTATAAACTTGTCATAAAAAATATTTCTCAATTGACCCTAAAAAATTTTTTTTCTCAATTTACACCAAAAAAATTATCCCACAGAAATACTTTCAAAATTAAATTTTTCCCCGCGTAAAAACTTGTCATAAAAAAATATTTCTCAGTTTACACCAAAATATTTCTCCCGAGTAAAAACTTGTCATAAAAAATATTTCTCAATTTACCCTAAAAAAAAATTTTTTTTTTCGGCAAAGTACATTCTCCCACCAAAAATTTTTGAAATTTTTTCTCCCTATCAAATTTAGGTACGCAGTCGGGTAAAACGACATTGACGTCCAAGATTTTGGAACGACGAGATGAGATTATTGACAAAGTCATGAAACGAATAATATATTGCTACACTGAATGGCAGGAGACCCTTTTTCGGGATTTGAAAGCAAAAGTACCCATCATAGAATTTCATAAGGGGCTACCTACAGAGTTTTCAGATGGGACTGACGACCACTCACTCGTAGTAATGGATGACTTGATGACTGAAGCTAGTAAATCAGAGGACTCTACCAACGCATTCACTAGGACCTCCCACCATAGGAACGTTTCGATTCTATTTCTGACTCAAAACTTTTTCTTCAAGAACCTGAGGACTATGACTACCAACATTAAATACTTGTGTGTGATGAAGAACCCCAGAGATAATGCATATGTTAATGTTATTTCGCGCCAAATGAATGGCGGCAAGAAGAATATAGTAATGGAGGAGGCCTACAAATATTGTATGAGTGTGCCTTATGGATATATGTTCATTGATTATAGCCAAGACCAGAATGATAATTTTCGAATACGAAACTGTGTATTCCCAGATGAAAACTGTGTTGTATTTTGTTCAAAATAAAATCCTTTTTATTAACTTAAATACTGTCTAGACTTACAAATTATTTAACTCGCGTTCAAAAGCCTCGAGGGCTTTACATTTCAATTGCCTAATTAGGCTAGGAATGTCACTAGGTGCTATTGTAATTGAAATAGGCCCACGACATCCGTTCATGTTGATTGATATGGAGTTGTCAAATTCTAAAAGGTTGAGAGATTTTCCACTAGATTGAGGTGTAGGTTGAGGTATTTCTGGAGGAATGTCCTCGGGCAGTTTTTGAGAAGGGTCGACCATCCTCATCAACTTGAGATCCTTTTGAGGGGCTGGCAACTTCCTCTTTACGTATTGTCTCTTGGGTGTTTTTGAAGCAGGTGTGACGAACTCTACAAGACTCTCTGGAAACGTGTGAGGATCTGTCAAGTCACAAAATGCTTGTTGTTAACTTTGTGGTGAGGAGACGCCCCCGGGGGAGTTGCAATCGACCCTTATGCCCTAAGCATAGAATAGGCCAAAGGCCTAGGGAGTTATGGCTTGGCCATAGTATGTATGCTACGCATAGGTATAGGCTACAGCCTAGGGATATATGGCTATGCCATAGAAAATATGCTTTTGCATAGAAAATAGGCTACGCCTAGAGTGAAATTTTCCGCCCCCCCCGCTCACCTGTTTTCTGGCCTTGATGAAATACTAGTAGTTCTTGGAAGGTGCTCTGATCAGACTCCATGATGACAGATTTTGATAAACAAGTCAGGATTGATGCTTCTCTAACGACTCTTAAAATGCAACTAAAGTTCTGACTACTCTACAGCTCATGACTCTACTACTAATAATGTGTGTATGCGCAATAAGTGTATGCAGTAAACGTTTTAGGGTTATTTTTAACACAAAAAGGTTTGATTTATTTATAATCCTCATAAGGTATAACAGCAAATATATCCAATACTAATTACATTTTTACATTAGATAAAACTGGCTCAGATGTCCTATACTCTGTTTTGCTCTTCTTAACGACCTTATTAACTTCCTCCTTAAGTGGGGTACTGTATACAGACGGTTCAGCTTTCCTCTTGAAACGCTGAAGACTCTCCTTGGCTTTAGCCACAGCTTCGTTGTGTAATTGCTCAATTTCCTCATCCATCAGTATAGGCTTCTTGGTGGGGGACTCGCTGGAAGCCTCTTCAGATTGTACAACACTCGGGAACACGACTTTTGAATGAAGTAGGCCTTTCTTTACTTGTTCTTCCAGTCGTGTCAGTGGCGTAACCTCCTCTTCAGAAGGGGTCTTTGGGCTTGAGTCATACTGAGTTCTGGATACCAGTCTAGGATCCACAGCATACACTCCGACAGAGTCCACAATTTTGACAGATAAGATAGTAACCTCGGATTCAGTGGCGATAGAAGCAGCATCAGTCTTCTCGGGTTCAGTGGCGACAGGGTCGACATCAGCAGACTTTTCAGTTTCAGTGACGACCGGTTCGACAGCAGCTCCAGTTGGTAATGTTAATTCCCCAAACCAAGCCTCATAGATCTCCTTGACTGTGTCAATATCGTTTCCAAATCTATACCAGTACAAGACTAGTAGATTCACAAGTTTTGGGATCTCGTGAAAACTGAAGTTCATGTACAGTTGTTCCCCCTTCTGAGTATTCCGTTTCAAATGGACGGTTGCATAACCATCGCTTTTTGTGTACCATCGTTTGAGAATGACGTTAGGACCCCATTCTTCAAGGTTGTCACGTAACAAGTTCAAATAGACATCTTCGCGCCCTTTATTTTTATCCATGTTCTGGATTGTAGAATAGACTGTACACTTGACACCCCAAGTCCAATCGGGCTGAACAGTGAGAATGTCGCCAATAACGAGTTGTAGGGCTTGTTCAAACCTGTCCTGTAGTACTACAAGACCGTAGCCACAGCTATTCCAAAAACCAATCAAACTCTTGAGAAGATCCGGAATTTCAATATCGCTAAAGTTGCAGTACATCACTCGTCCTGGTTTTTTGCAGTTTCGAATAAGATTTACAACCTTGTGACTGCCCAGTTTTTCAGAATTAACTCTAAGACAAGTATTAATTTTTGAGGCTTCCTCAGAAGTGTGAGTTGGAGCTGGGTCTGCCATGATGATAAGAGTAGAGGTGAAGTGAGCTTGGAACTTGAGAGAGGAGGTAGTAGTTGTAGGACAGTAAAAATGCTTGTGATGACTGACTGCTCAAGGGTCTTGGCTTTTTATTGAGAGCTCTCCCAACCACCCCAACACTCCCACATATCTAGTGTGGTCCCTTAAAATTGGATCCAAAAATACTTGGACCCTTTTAATCCTCTCAGCAAAACGTTCACGATCAAGTCTCACCATGGTAGTGTAACGCTTGTCTATTACTTCGTTCTCGTATTCTTGATAAATGCGTACCTTGGTTCTATTCTCGTTAAACCGTACATGCTTCATCTTGCCTGAAACTCTTGACACGTTTGAATAAAGAGATTAAGAGACTCGGCTGGAATAGTCAACTTGTCTTCGTTCTTTTCAAATACAATATAGTTGTTGGGCTTTGAACCACAAACGTCTTGGTTGGGGTATAGCACTCCGCCACTTGCTATATAGATGCTTATATGGTGGTCCTCATTGACCGTAGTAGTATCTAGACACTTGCACGCAATGTTTTTTATTTTTAGCTTCTTGCAGCAGTCTAGGGTTACAGTTGAGTTTTGACAAAAAACAGATCGAATCAGGTTCTGCCAAACACTTGTGAGGAAACACATGTTTTCTATTCGTGATAAACTTTTACAAGTTCAGACTGGTAAAATCCCCCGCTGAGTTTAGTCTGATGGCTATCGGTCAGAAAGTACATGGGAGGATTAGAGTGCTTAATCCTATCTATAGTGTAGACGGTTGGGTTGTGGGTTGAGCTGTAGCCCTTTTCAAAGGTTTTCTTGCTTCTGGGAATTAAAACCCGGTCGCCTATTTTTAGCTTTTCCTTGATTGGATTCTTTCGAAGCTCACTACCATACAAGTTCTCACGGACCTGAGACTGATTTTCAGAAGTTACTTCGTTGGGTGCACATTTAATACTGCGGTGAAATGTAGAGTTGTACTGCTTTTCAAACAGAGGTAGTTTATTAATAAATCGCTTGGTCTTATTTTGAGTCATGTACCTAGAAATTCTAGTAAATATGGTCCTTATTACTCTTTCTACCATACAGCACTTTGTTGCACTATCAGTTGTAAAATGTATAATGTTATTTTGGGCGTAGAACTTTCTAATTGTGCTGTTGAGGAATTCTAACCCCTTATCACTTTGTAGATAACGACACTTGCGCCCAGTTCTGTCAAATATTTTTTCAAGTGCTTTGGTTACTGTCTCACCCTTCTTATTTGAAAGAGCCTCTAGCCAGACAGACTTTGAAAACAAATCAGGAACAACTAGGATATACTTTTTGTTATAATTTGATTTAACTATTTTTGGACTTATTTCTTTTAAATCCATCCCAAACTGATTGTTCATGAATGGCACAAGTACCATGCGTCTAGCTATTTTCTTATTTACTGGAACATGAAGGGTATAGCCAGGAATTCCATGAAGTGCTCTATGTATCTCGGCTATTGAATTTTTAAGTGTAGAGTGCTTAGTAAAGGACTGAAGACTCCCATACGCCCCAGGCTTTTTTAAATCCAAGTACTTTTTAGCTATAGCTGACGCCATTCTGATAGACAGGTCCTGTGCTGAGTAGTGGCTCTGGGCAAGTGTGATATTTTAGTTGTGTTTTGCAAGGCAGCATGAAAGCATCAACATGAAGAGAGTCAAGAACAATCAAAACTTTTTACGTTACTATCTTAATTCAAGCCCACAAACGCGAAAAGCCCTCTTAAAAAAGGCAAAATCTGAAGAGATCAAGTGTCTCTGTGAACTTGTACTGAACGTCACGAATACCAACGTGCCCATCGATCAAGGAACTAGGTCAAAACTTTGTAAACACAAGAGTCACATCAAGAAGATTGCTTTCCAGAGAACACCAATTAAGCAAAAGAAGCAAATTCTTATTCAAAAAGGTGGGAGTTTCTTGCCACTCATAATTTCAACAGTTCTTGGGGCACTAAGTCTCTTGAAACAGTAAAGATCCTCAAGATGGCGAAACGTATGAAGTTGATTCCTGAGAGCCTGTACAACAAGTTGGTTAAAATGCAAATGACTGAAGAGGAAGACCACCCGGGGCCCATAAAAGAGGATAAGAAAAGCATCCTCAACAAGGACATTCCTGACGACGTCAAGATTATGCTGTATCAGGAGCTAGCAAGAAACATGCAGCAACGGATCGTGAATGAACGTGAAACTCCAATCTTGGTAAAATCTGTAGATCTGACAACATCCAACAGAACTGCAGCCATGCCTGAAGTTCAAACTCCACCCACTCCTCCACCTTCAACTCCATCTACCAGCTCGTCTACTACTACTGCTGCAACACCCTCTCAGAGAGTGTATGAAATGCAAAAGAGTGCACATGCCAAGAATGTACTGGATTTCCTGTATGCTCATGACATCAAGCCATCACCAAGTCTGAACCTGTTGATTGGGGATTTCCATCACCCAATGATAGACTTTCAAAAAGTCTTGGATTGTCTGACGACTGCACGTATTGGATATGCCGAAGGATTGAAGCCAATATCAAACTATATAAAGGATAAGAAGATTGCTATCCCCAGAGGGTTGTTTCGAAAGACGATAATGGAAAAACTTGACCCAGCTTCACCACGACGAACAAGAGGTGCATCAAGTAGAGTTTTACAATGGACACCATATTAATATTTGTTATTTAAATTTATTTTGATTTATTCAATAAACAATTAAAATTTTGTACAGCATTGATTGTGTTTTTGTTTCTTACACTTATTTCGAATCATATATATTTTGCTATTTACAAATCTCCATACAAATTCATCATTCCGCCGACAATTATCCTTAAACTTTGCATAAAACTTATCTCTAGAACATTTTCTAAATCTTGAAACTAAGTAGTAAATTACATATTGGCCACAAACAATGGATTCAATTTGCTGAAGGCACTTGTTACTTTCAATAATTCTTAAATTATGATTTACAGCAAACTTTATAAAAGATTGATCATAAGTACGAATCGACTGTCCATATGAACAGAAGAATTCCAATTCACCTCCATATCTCTGAATGTAGATTCCGACCCAATGCTGTCCCGGCTTATTGCTTGGCTCATTGTTCACACATAGAAGTGCAGGATATCTAGGAATCCTTATCTTCGACAGAACGTCACAAGGTATGACATTCACGTAGCATATAGAGTCTCTAGTCAGAGCCCTGAGGAGTTGATATATGGTGTTTGTCTCCATGTTAAGCTCCCTTGTTGTAGTCTCGATAGTACACGTGCTTGTCTGAGTTTATATACAAAACTGATTGATACTCCAAGTATGCAAGTACAGATATAGAGTCAGCCAGAGCTGTTTTGAATCTCAGCGTAATGGACACGTTTCCGTGTCTAGGTGGGCAGAATGCTTCTCTTAGATGCCTCAAGTCGTAAACAAACAATGTCTTGCCGCTCTTGTATTCATCAAATGACAAGTCTATCCCTGGATCCTGGTTAGCAATTCCTAATCCTTCAAAGACTGAAAGATAGGGTTGTATAGCCCTCGCGTCAGCAAAGTCAATATCCATAGAGTTGCGCTGTACTTGATCACTGTTCACAGTGACAGAAATCTGATTAAGTCCAAAGTCTTGGAGGCACAGTGGGTTACTGTCATAGCTACCATGGAGAGTAGTCCCTCTGACCATACTAAGAACCATACGATCGGGAAGGAATCCAGAAATCAGCGTCTCGTTGGTGTGCTGAGTTGTCCCAACTGGGAGTGAATAAGATTTGACATCTACTTTCCTCAAAGGGTAACTGATTGGCTGTCCACTCTCCCATATTTTCATGTGATTTATTTGGATAGATGGCATCAGGGTGTGTTTTTGAACAAGTAACTTGGCTTCAAGAATTTGTAGTTGGACATTTACTGGAGCCGTTCCACTCATCATTAGGCAGAAGGAATCAGAGTTTCGATTAAATAAGATTCGTAAGTCAATCCCTGGTATAAGGAATCTATTTTGGGTGAACAGTTCTGAATGGGGTCTTCCCATCATTTCAAATACAGCGCTGCCATTCACTATATTCTTCCGCTTGATATATCCATCGTCCAGTGTTGTCAATTCGGTCTTGGTGCGATATAACATTGATGCTTCACCTTGCGATTTTTTGTATTCCTTGCCTTTAGACAGAAGGGTCTCAATGTATGCCCTGTGGGCATAATGACTCCCTTTTGTAGTCACCTCCACTTCGTTCAAATGAATAGAAACATTACTAAACATTGAATGGAGGAAATTATTAACTGGTGCATAGTCTAGGATTTTGGAGTCTGGCTGTACTGCAATGTCCCTCCCGGAGGCGTTGGTGATTTTACATCGTACATAGAGTTTAGATTCTGATAAGTCAATGTATTGGGCATCGTTGCCTTGAATAAAGAATTGAATGGGGGCGTTCTTGTCTGAAACACTATTGAGCGGATGATATTCTGTAATTCCAGAATTTTGGATTGTCACGTCGTATGGGGCCTCACTAAATAAATCAGTTTCAGCTCGAACAAATAGAACTCGCTGGTTCATGGGCTGCTGTCCTCGTCGAGCCATTTTGTTAATCGTAAATTGATAAACCTGTGTAGCGGCACTTGGAATTTGATTTTTTCTTGGTCTTCTTTGGCTTGCTCTTGGACTTTTTGATTTGATGAATCGATTTCTTGTGAGACTTGCGTTTATTCTTGACAACTTTCTTGGCCTTGCTTCTCCTTCGAAAACCTTTTCCAGACTGATTCACAATCTGTTCTCCAATTCCTCTGAGGGCTGAAGCAGTGTTGTTTCTAAGGCTTTGGTTGACGTTTTGCCCACTTATAACTTCACCAGCAAAGTTTTTGAGGGCCTTTGTAGCATGGGGTAAAACATATTGCTTCGCAGCAGGGAACAAGACATTTTTAGCCCAAGGGATTAGTGTTCTGGCAATTGATCCAAAAATACCACCAATTCCAAAACCGTGTTGACGCTTGATATTTGGACGGTAGAAACTTAATCCTGAATCGTTCAGAGACCCACCATACTGCTGAATATATTGATAGGATCCTCCTTGTTGTTGTTGTTGAAGATATTGAGTGATGTATTTGGATTCCATGATTATTTAGTACTTCTTGCGTCGAAAGTGAAGTGTTGCCGAGAACGTCCCGAGAGTGAATGGCAGATGATCCCCTGTTTCACTCCTAAGATACATGTGGATGGAATCAATGTAGGACTTGTTCAATGACACGTATTGTAATTGAGAGAAGTTGACAGTTTGAATTTCATTGTGGGTTCCAGAATATTGAGTAGCTCGAAGTAATGGAGCAAAGTCGTTTCCAATATATTGTGGTGAAATGATGTCACAATAAATAAACATTCTCGTCTTTCCATAATTCCAAAATGGTAAAAACTTTGCTTTGTCTGAGGTTGGGACAGATTCCATTTCCTTGATGATTGCAAATCCTAGAATGCTGGCGATTGGGTCCACAAAGTTTACGCGTTGAATTGGAAATGAATACGTGCAGGTGTAAAAGTCATCAAAAGATTTCTCTAGCTTTATTTTGTATTTCGTAGTAATATATTCACACAACTCTTCTAAGCTGTATATATTTTTATTTGCATAAATTGTGTTGATGACAATGTTGTATTCAAAGTCTTCGTGATGTGGTTCATTGTCAATTAATGTGCGCAAGTCTTCATGAATAGGATGAATGGTATTTCCGTTGTTATAGCTCTGCGCAAGAATCACGGCTGATTGGGCTTGATTTTCAACTCTTGTAAACACTCCGGGGAAATCTTCACTTGCGTTAAGTTTATATTCAGACCTCTTATGTGTAAAATTCGTGTTGTTGCCAATGAACTGCTTTTTTATAGTTGAAATCTCTGCAATTTTGGTCCCTCTTGCAATGAATGGTTTTGTGTGTGTATATGAACATTCCACAATGGCGACTTCAAATAAATGTTCGTCAATTTTTAGTGGAGACGCTAATTGATTTCTAAAGTTTGAAATCGTGTTATTAGTGAAATAGTTTGATGAAGAATCACTTTGTAAATGTACATAAAAGTTGTCCATGTTTACAGCTTTGCATTCGGATTTCTACTGAGAAAGAAATGTAATCGACATTCGATATAAGGGATGAATTTGGGATTAAGATTTTGAATTTTGGTGCAATTTGTGAAATTTGAAATTTGGCGGGAAATTTGAAAAAATAAATTTTGGTGGGCTGTTTGAAAAATTAAATTTTTGGTGGGCAATTTGAGAAATTAAAAAAACTGCTCATAGACTTCTACATATCATTATGTATGGTTGTCATACACTTAGACTGCATACGAATCCCTCAAGGGGCTCTATTTTAATTATTACGGTATCCCCTAAGGGCTCTTTTTTAATTATTACGGTATCCCCTAAGGGCTCTATTTTAATTATTACGGTATCCCCTAAGGGCTCTATTTTAATTATTACGGTAATTAACTGTTAATTAACATTAGATGTAGTTAGTGTTGATTGCCTAAGGGCTGAAAAAGATGCTGTAGACTTGTATGAATGGAGAGGGGCGGAGTCATAAGGCTGGTGATGATAAGAAATGCCCTCTAGTCTTCTACAAGACTGAAAGCGAAAGTGAGTCGTAGAATTTGGTGATGATGATAAGGTTGGTGGTGGTTGCGGTGGTGGTAACGAAAAAGTGCTCGTAGACTTAGATGGGAGGTCCGCCATCTTGGATTGGAGTCGTAAGCCTACCCGTACATACTACTAGCACTAATGAATAGAAAGGAGCTAGACTGCATGATCACCATGGACGAGACTAGCTTAACTAAAGGAATAGTTTACAATCGTCATACAGACACATTTGAGGGATTCCAAACGCATGGAAATGCCGAAACTTGCATGAAACCCGCCGACCATGCGCTTGTAGTCATGGTCAGGTTTATGACGACCAATTTGAAACTCCCTTTGGCTTATTATTTCAATGCTGGGAGTACTACCAAGGAAGATTTAAAAACTATCCTGGAGTCAAGCATTAAGGACGTAATAGAAGCTGGTGCCCGAGTTCGCGCAGTTGTAACAGATCAAGGTGGTCCCAACCAGGGATTGGTTAAACTTTTAGGTGTAACCATTGATAAACCATATTTTGTACTTAACGACCGGCGTATTTATTACATGTACGACATGCCACATCTCATCAAATGCCTTCGGAACAATCTCATGAACCATGGTTACATTATCAATAGAGGATGTCACAACGAGCAGAGAATGCTTTGGGACCATTGTCGGAATGTTTATGAGCTGGATAAAATGCTCGCAGTAAGACTGTGCCCTAAACTAACGCAGCAGCACTTTGATTTAAGCCATTACGACAAAATGAGGGTCAAGTGGGCCGCTCAAGTCATGAGCAGGAGTCTTGCAGCTGCTATTAAAGTCATGTATGAAAACAAGAGAGTCTCTCAAGATTACTTGGACACAGCAGAGTTTCTCGAAAAAGTAAACGAAGTAATGGACTTACTGAACATTTCGCAAGAGTATGTACCTGGAAATCCCTCAAAGTCGGGGAAGAATATTTACAGTAACTTGCATAAACTTTTAGAGTACAAAGACTATTTCTCAACCATCAAATCCATCGATGGTCAACATATTCCTACTCTCAAAGGTCTGCAACTTACAATGTTTATGAGCTGGATAAAATGCTCGCAGTAAGACTGTGCCCTAAACTAACGCAGCAGCACTTTGATTTAAGCCATTACGACAAAATGAGGGTCAAGTGGGCCGCTCAAGTCATGAGCAGGAGTCTTGCAGCTGCTATTAAAGTCATGTATGAAAACAAGAGAGTCTCTCAAGATTACTTGGACACAGCAGAGTTTCTCGAAAAAGTAAACGAAGTAATGGACTTACTGAACATTTCGCAAGAGTATGTACCTGGAAATCCCTCAAAGTCGGGGAAGAATATTTACAGTAACTTGCATAAACTTTTAGAGTACAAAGACTATTTCTCAACCATCAAATCCATCGATGGTCAACATATTCCTACTCTCAAAGGTCTGCAACTTACTTTGTCATCATTCCACTCTCTCATAACAGAATTCAAAGACGAAGGATACAAATATGTTCTAACCCGTCGTTTACAATCAGATTGTATAGAACATTTATTTTCCTTAGTAAAGTTGAAAACATCAGGGTCTCCAACCTGTACTCAGTTTAGGTTAGCTTTCAGGTACGTATTTGTGGCTAACTGGTTGAAAGCGCCGGAAGGAGCCAACTGTGAAGATGTTGAAGATGATCAAGTAGTATCTGAGAATCAACATAAGATGGACTATTTTTTAGAGAAATTCGCAAGACGACCGAATAGTAATGAAGCCAACGCCGAGGAGGACGGGCAATTAACTTTGATTGACGAGTCAGATTCTGAGTTTGAGTCAGATGGAGACGACTCTAATGATGAGGCAAGAATTAGCTATGAATATAACGAGTATTTCAACGACCTCAAAGATTTGGAATATGGACCTTGTGCTGAGAACGCTGCAGTTTTAATGGCCGGTTGGACTGTTAAAAAAACTATAAAGAAGACACGTTGCAATAATTGTAACATTTCATTATTGGAGTATCACATGGACCGTGAAGAGCCCGGATTGGATTCAAATGAATCCCTCTTGTTGTATAAAGCATATGACTCGAGATGTTTTGAAAAAAGACTTGATCTCTCATATGGCCAACTTGTAAAAACGGAGCCCAAAGACATTTTCTCTAAAATAGCTGGCAATTTTGGAGAGAAATGTTATAAAGCGATGAATATGCAGGCCACTGAAGTAGTACGAAATACATTTCGTGCTCTGAAGGAAGTTGAGGAAATTAAAAACTGGTTAAACAATGACACAATTTTGGAGGAATGTAAACCTCATCGAGAGGATATGGTCAAACGGTTTTTAATTGCAAAAATGTTTTCCCTGGCAAAACAAATGACTGAAAATATTAAATAATTTTTTGTGTATTTGCGGACTTCTGTTACATTACATGTCAACTGTGTATATACATAGAACTTATGAGTATTGGTTTGAATTAATATATATTATATATTAGGAAGTACATTTGTTTTGATGTGAATATATTAGGAATAAATTTCTCGGCATTAAGGGATCAAAAATATTAAAAGGCGAATAAATCGGCTGGTATGTGTTGTGAATGTACGTTTGTAAAAACTATTATACTTAGTTTCACTGCTGTTTTAATTTGTATTTTTATTGTTTTGACTATGATTAAAAAATATATATACAATTAATTTTTTTTGACATCTGTGAACCAAAATTTTTGTCCAGTCTTCATTATTTTGCATGTTTGGTATTTTATTAAACTCTACAGATGGATATTCGAAACATTGACTTGCGGGGTTATCGAATCGACAGGAAGGGTAGGAAAGACGACGCGCTTAGAGCAAACGCTGTTAGGCGAGGAAAATCTGACCCGGAGAAGATTAATGCTTATGTGGAGCGACAAAAGATGCGCGACAAGGCTAGGATCCTTGCAGTACGACAAGCCAGATCAGCAAAGTCCACCACAGATGATACAGGTAAATTCCTCATTTTTGTATGTAAATCTATAACGCTAATAGACCACATCACACTTTGGTACCATTTTTTAATGTTAACTTTTATATTTAATTTGCAGATGTTCCAGTTCCTGAACAACTAGTTATTAAAATTCCTCTTCACTTAATAAGTTTAAAAAATGGCAAAAAAAATACGATGAATAAAACCAATTAATCAATTATTCGACTCAAAAAGATTTTGTAGGTTTTTGTTAATGTAGATTGTCATAGGGAATAATTTAAGTGGATTGGCGTGTGGAATTATTAAAGTGGAATGCATGGGGAATTATTTAGATTTATTGGCATGGGGAATTATTTAGATTTATTGGCATGGGGAATTATTTAGATTTTTTGTCATGGGAATTTATTTAGGTGGATTTAGTTTGGATTTATTTAGATAAATTGGGATGGGGAATTATTTAGGTGGATTGGCATGGGGATTTATTTAGGTAGGTTGACTGGGGAATTATTTCGGTAGATTGACTGGGGAATTATTTAGATAAATTGGGATGGGGAATTATTTAGGTGGATTGGGATGGGGAATTATTTAGGTGGATTGGCATGGGGATTTATTTAGGTAGATTGACTGGGGAATTATTTAGATAAATTGGGATGGGGAATTATTTAGGTGGATTGGCATGGGGAATTATTTAGGTGGATTGGCATGGGGATTTATTTAGGTAGATTGACTGGGGAATTATTTAGATAAATTGGGATGGGGAATTATTTAGGTGGATTGGGATGGGGAATTATTTAGGTGGATTGGCATGGGGATTTATTTAGGTAGATTGACTGGGGAATTATTTAGATAAATTGGGATGGGGAATTATTTAGGTGGATTGGCATGGGGATTTATTTAGGTAGATTGACTGGGGAATTATTTAGATAAATTGGGATGGGGAATTATTTAGGTGGATTGGCATGGGGATTTATTTAGGTAGATTGACTGGGGAATTATTTAGATAAATTGGGATGGGAAATTATTTAGGTGGATTGGGATGGGGAATTATTTAGGTGGATTGGCATGGGGATTTATTTAGATGTATTGGCTTGGCGATATATTTAGGTCGATTGGCATGGGGAATTATTTTAGATTTATATTGAGATACATATGCATGATACAAGTCAGTTTTCCAGTCCAATCTTGGCGTGCTTAGTTCAGAAGTGCATTGTGGTTGTTTCCCAAACTGCCGGGGCCTCGAGGCCCTCATCCAAAACTCAAATCCATCTATATACACGGGAACAAGCATCACTCATATATGGTGGGAAGTTGAATGGCATAGGGGGTTGGCAGGGTGGAGGAGGTGGAAAGAGGAAAAAGAAGAAGCTGGTTAGGGTTGGGGTTGAAAGCAATAGAAGGAAGAGCCAGAAGTGAGGGTGTAGAAGAGGCTCTTACGGCACAGAAAGAGTCAGCCAGAGACGATTGGGTATTATAATATAGGATAGCATATTCTTTTGGATGTAAATCAATTCATGATAGAACAATTACTAAAGCTTCGGGATTAAAACGCAGTCGTCTAGGTGAATGTAAATTATGATATTTTGATTTTATACAATCCAGCAACACGATAAGTAATATTGAACGACAATCTATATGAATTGTGCGAGCTGTCGTTAACGTTTACAACGTTTTATTTAGAATATTACTGTAACAAGGAATTCCGAAATGTAGTCCGATGGCTGATTTACCTTTACCTCAAGACCTTAAATATGGGACTACAGTTATATAACTCCATAAAACATCATATAAAATAAGTTCTGACTATCTCAGTTTCAGTAGTCGGTTTTCATTAGTAATCTATCCCGTCCTCGTTGTGAAAACGATGTGTAAATCATATCATCTCTGTAGGACCTAAAGCCATTGCAAAACAAAACAAACATCTAGATCAGTGTTAATTGTTGTTTATGCTACAATAAAAATGAAGTAGTTAGAAATTAGAAAAGAAAATGCTAAAAACGATGTTTAACTTGATGCCGGACGATTTTGTCACATTTTGATGATAAGATCCTCTCAATGTCAAGCAAACAAACTTTTAGGCGGTTTTGGTGTTTGGAGTTTTAATCTATTCTCTGAGGTCTTCAATCAACTTAGGTGTGAAGTACTGTGAGGTGTCAAGTCTTCAATTGGATCAAAAAATACGATTTGGAGTTTTTAATTTCGGTATTTTTAGGTAAAGATTTAAAATTCAAGGATCTGCTTAAATCCTTCCTTTGTTAGTTTTGTCGCATCGACCCTTATCAACAATACTACAATACGTATAATCTACAAAAAACTAATAAAATACAAAAGTTTGAAAGGTAACGAAACATTGCAAAGTTTGTACAATCAACAATGCATATAAAATTATAAATGATACTTTGATTTTCAACTTTGGTTGACTTGACTTGTAATTTAATTAGTTTACTTTAACTACCTTTTTTAACAGTTTTAATAAAACACTACAAGACAAAATGCAAATGAATTGAATAGAATTGTGAAATGGAAATTTAAATACTTTTAAGTTACTTTTACTTTGTACTTGTACTTGTATTTTTCATAAATACTACATACTTTTTTTGTAGAATACTTCTGAAACACTGACTATATTTCATTTATAGCCTTTCTACTTAATTAAGACAATCACCCGTCGTATTAATTGACATTGACGTATAATTACGAATTAATGGATGATAAATTATGATCCATGATCCTACTCGAGTTACTCCTTTCGAATGCAAAGTGATATCTATATGCTATACATTGCATTGATTTCTCTAGATTACATTGTAAAATAATAACATTGGTATTAATCAATGTAATGTAAGCTATAAATGTATATACAATATTACATCTAATTCAATTGCAATATTTGTCATTATATGCATCAAATATTATGAACTTAGGGAGTAAGATGAGCGGAGAAAGTAGCAAAGACAAAGTATGCCGAGTCGTTATCCAACAATGCATAAATGCGAACTTAAAGTTTGACACTGACAATCCACCGGTCTCCATTCGAAGTGGTATGGTCGTATTCGTCTGCTTTCTTCAAGGGGTTACCACTGACCATCTCGATAATATCGGTGAGTTTGGACTCACTTTTAGTTCAACAAGTACCTGTCCTTTCATTTAAAAACAATAGCTATCCTTTCGACAGAAATCCGTCGTCATATTCTTCATATTATTATTTCATTCGCAGTTAAGTCCATTTTGCAAGTCAAGTTATGTGAAGAGGCGGAAGGATCGAGTAGGGACTCCGTCCTTCAGTGCCAAATGGATGTTCTAGTCATTCCTCAAGCGACCCTGGGGGGTAAAATCAAAGGGAAGAGTGTGCAGTACCACGGCTTGGTTTCCAAATCCTTGGGGGAAGAGGTGTTTCTAAAATTTGTCGAGAAAGTTAAAGATTCGATTGAATCCACGGGCGAAGGGAAAGTCCAGTCTGGAGTGTATGGAGCTAGGCAGATACTGCAAATGGAGACTAATGGACCTTTCACTCATATTTTTGAATTTTAACCCTTTTTGTACGTGTTAATAACAATAAGTTCAAATTCAAGCATATTTTTATCGATTAAAAGCAAAGGTAATAAGATTGCTAGGATAACATGAGTTTGAGTTTATTCTGAGACAGAGATCTCAGAGATGTAACACATTATTTTGCACTAATAGCTTGCATGATTCATGTGCGAATATTGACATTCATATATGTCTTGAAAAATGGGATTTTTTGTTATTTCCATTTGTTGAATAATTAGCTGGTTTCCTATTTTATAGACCACATACATTTTAAATTTAATGGTTGATTGATTCATCAGTTTGTTTCAACTTTCAAGTCTTCAAATTAAGTTTTGGGCGAGATAATTAGTATGACAGGTCAGGAGAAAGCAGAATGCTAATAAAGGCTGAATGTTTTAAAGAACCTCTTGTGTCCTAACAACATTTTTTTAGGTCATGCAATTTTCTCCTGTTAAACCTCTAAATACAACTAATCAAGCCGTTTAAAGCACACATAACATATTCGGATTTTCGTTTAATTTCATGCTAATGTTGGCTCGTGAATGTGAATTCAAATGATCCTTTCGCAGCTACGGCTTGAGTGAATTCGAATATTTTATTGTTATCAATATCAACCCGATTTATATTTTAAATTCAATTTTCGAATAGAATAAAAGTACTGAATGAAGGTGACACTTTCTTATCCAATGTTTTTAAGTAGGGACGATAAATGGAGTTCCCCAAACAAAGAACTCAAAGATACTGATCAAGTTAGAAACAACATTGATGTTCAAGCCTCCGAAATCGATCCCCGTGAATCCTCCCAAAACTTCCAAGATGCATTGGAAGCCTTGGTTTTGTTTCAGCTGAGAGTCCCAATGATTAACAAGTTTCTTGAAGGCTGCAAGGGTCCTCAACTCACGGAAGGCAGGGCCTTTAGCGGGCTCCGTAAATGTTGCCCACAAAAGGTGGACGGATGCGTCTGTATTCACTTCTTCGACAACAAATAGTACGAGATTTACAAAAGGAATTAGTTTGGATTCAACGAGCATGGCCAATAACTCTGTAACGTTGCAGTCTGCTAAGTCTGCTTTAGCTTGGAATAATTCAAGGACGTCAATGAATGGTGGGGGCAGGCCCAACGTTCCGTTTCTTGCTGAGATGACCGAGACCCCTTGAATCTGCGACCTGATTGCGGCTGGAGGGGGGCCGGTCGGTAATGGAAGTTTGCACTCGAACTGATCGTAAAATTGTTGGAAAAGTTGATAAATTGTAGTTGAATCACCTGGGTAGTTCTCATTCCAACCAGCGTCATATAAGAGCTTAATTGTCTAATTATTCAAAAGGAAATATATAGTGAATTAGCGTGGATTTTTATGAGTTCAAATCAGACGTTAAACGGTACTACTTACGTCAACCCACTCCACATTATTATTCCAAAGGTGATTATGAATCTCCTCGAAGTCGGGTGAGGACATGTAACCCTTGATGTCGTCGGCTAGGGTCATAGGAATAAGTGTGTCCATGATTTTGGGGTCACAGGCAGACGCTCGAACCAGAACAGGTGGGATTGTGGTCGTGGTCGGGGGTTTAGGAAGGAGATCAATTAGTCCAGGAAGACAGTTGGACAGAAAGTTGACTACCAATTCGAGAACCTTTAGGAGGTTAGTGCCTTTTGCAGCGGTCACCAATTCGTTCAACTTTATGCCTGGGGTTCTAAGATCTGGTTTGAAACTTCTTGCTCCTTAAAGTAATTATTACAAATGTTATGCAATAAAATTTATTTAACTGAGAGTAACGTTGAAGATGATTAGATTCGTTAAACAGTTAGACATCTTTCATTCGGCAACTTACGGATTTCCCCTCCTGCTGTCAAGCAGACAAGACCAATGAGAAGTACTACGGAAATCTTCATTTTCAAATCGGCAACTTAGAAATTTAAAAAATCTACGATTTTCTCAACCCAGTTTAAAGTTGAAAGACCTAGTATCAGGAATAATGGCGAGTCGCAATTATGGAAATAGTTTGCGATTGATCATTACGATTTAATCAAGAATGTCATTATTCATTATCGGAGTAAATCGGATACTGATAAGGAGGGGACAATTTCTGTCATTGTCAATTGTCACTTCGTTATTGATTTTATGATTAAGTTCTTATCAAAATGTGACAAGAGGTCTCATTCAGTAGAAACTATGCACGCTCTCAGACCTTGCTACACAATTACAACAATTGATGTTGCAGTTAGGAAATCATTACACATTACGTGTTAGTTGTTCTTATCTTATCGACTTTTTAAATAACTAATTGCCAAATGTTTCATGATCGAATTCTTCTTTTATTACATTGCTGTAAAACATCTGCAATTGATAAGCTTGTTCTGCAAAGGCCGAATTTTGACGGGTGTATTTGCATCACATGCAGATGGCCTTATCCTGTTGTTTTTTAAATAGCTTTTGTAGTACTCAAAAAGCCCTATATCGTTGTTGATTTTTATCCCGAGTTATTTGATGACAGCCAAGAAGTTGTAGATATGAGACAACCGTTTACATGATAATCATCAAAAATCAATACAAATTCCGTTCATAAATTGACATCAATAAATAGCCACAGACTGTTCCGGCTGAAAAGCATTTAAAAATGCACCGCAAATTAAAATGATGATGACACATAAATCTTTTAAAATATTTTTATGTTTTTTAAATCCAGAACCAAACCAACCAGACTTATTTTGACTTTTGTCAACAATCGTCCAATCATCTTTTAAACAACCAATATGATATTGAACGTCTTGTCTCGACGGCTCTGTAATTTATCATTATTTTCTAATGTTAATTACTCTACGGCCATGCAAATGTCATCTGTGGCAAGGTTAGTTTGAGCATCCGTTGTGTTGGAATATGCATGACCATGTAAAAATGCTTTACGTTGGATGCATCAAAATTAAAACCATAGAAGTAAATAGATGAAACATGAAACATGTAAACATGAAATGATGATGATCAGACGATGCTTGATATTTTTTAGCGAGTTACATGGCCGCGACCTTGTTTCTTTCGAAAGCTGTACACCCAGCGATATCAAGACTCTCATATGGGCTGCCTTGGATATTAAAGAACGAAAGGTGAGTTGTGTTTGTATGGTAAAAGTTCTAAGGATTTGTTTGACAAAAAACTTTAGCTGCATAGACTGACAATGAGACTGATAAAATGTTTAGCTGGATGCAAAAATCTGTAGTGGAAAAAGCGTCTGCATGATATCCGATGATCCAATCCGACGTATTGCCTTAACCAACGCTGCACTGCAACTGGGAGCGTCTGTGGCTTTTCTAAATTCATCTGAACTATATCTAGGCCAGTTAAATTTCGAAATAATTGGAAAGTAGGCTTTTACCCGTTTCAGATTAATTTGCATTTTAATGAGATGGTCTCAATAACGCAAAATATGCTCTGTAACTGTAGATCCCTTGCATCGGCTTCGGATATTGTTTTTATAGATACTCCCAAAGTAAGTCAATCCATTGCCGAAACTTTGGCCAACGGATGCCCAGTTCCTGTTATTACAGTCCAAACTTCAGAACTGTCTTCGCTAGTCTGTCTCACAGAACTTATGACTTTGTTCGAGCATTATCAGTTTTTACGGAGACTGATAATTTCCTACATTGGGGTAGGATCGGATCCGGCCTTGAATACATATGCCCTTTTACTTCCTAAATTAGGAATGCATTTACACTATTTAATTGATGGTGTAAGTAAGCTATTGCACTTTTTTTTGTAAAAACTCTAATGTTAATCGTTTAGCTGTGTTGTTTCTTTAGTTGAAAGTATCGATTGACTATGTTTGCATATTTATTTCAAGGACATGAAGGGAGAGATCTGGGAAAAGGGACTGGCCTTATCCGTCCAATCAAATACTGAATTTAAGCAATTCGATAACCTTTCTGATAATTTATATAGAAGTCATGTCATTTCGACCTGTCTCAATACGTTGGATGAATTCCGTCCGACGATAAAGGTAAGGTTTATAGTCTAATGTCTAAGAGATAAACTTATTAGACATTTCCAATTCTAAAAATCAACTCGTTTAAAAAACACAGCGATCTTAAGAATCTATATAAACTGACTTTAAAATACCTATATTAAATTAGCGCGCATTAGATCTTTTAAAAATTATAATTAAAAAAAATGCTTGAAGGACACAGAAACAATGGACTTAAACTGGACTGTTCTACACAGTGAGATTTACAAAGGGCATTCAATACCAGAGCAAATGTTACGGTGCAAACAGTCCTTAATTTGGAAGACAATCTCTAACCTAACATGGATGTTTCAAGTGTGTAATTTAATTAAATATAGTTTTTACATCGATTGTGATGTACCTTTACATTTTATACAGGAGAAAGCTAAATTAGGCTGTTTTTAAATTACAGGCCGTGATTGCTTGCACCACAATCGGATATAAGCCAGTTAATCAAAGACCAGGATTCGAAGGAGTTCCTTAGAGTATTTTCGCAAATAATAATTATGTTATTAAGCTTGATGGATATGTTGTTGGGTCAAACAACTGACCTTAAAATAGTTTAAAAATGCCATATTATTTATTATATCCTTCACAACGAGATGCTTATAAATTTATAAGAATTTTTAAGAAATATAGCATTTATGTCAAACGTAAAGAATCTTATAATAGATTAAGAAAAATTTCGTAGAGATATGACCCCTGACTTCTAAACGGAAAAGTCGGATTTCGATAGAAATGTATCTACGGGTCTACGGGTCTACGGAAATTTTTTTGAAACATGGATGCATTTTATGAGTATACATTTATACTCATTTTTATTTTATGATGTATGAATGAGTATGAATTTTATACTCATAAAATAAAAATACTTATTATATCTATAAATACAATACAATAAATAAACTCGAAAGTATTTAATTGCATTCAACGTTAAAATCAATTCATCACCATGAGTTTTTAGTTTGAGATTATTGAGATACGGATACGAAGAGTTTGTCTGCAATAGAATTGTCTGTGCAGGAACCGGGAGGATTTAAGTCCTGCTCGTGGCATAAATGCATATACAGAATTAGCATTGGAAGTATTGAACAGAACGGAATACACGTGCTTGTTCAACTTTTGCCGAAACCTAATTAATTTGTTAATTAAATTTTAGATTTACGGTTTGTATTGTACCGTCACGTCGCGAGTTTAAGGACTTAAGGAACCTTACTTCAACGGTAACGGTGGAACCATGACGGGCAATTTTTCAAGTAAGTTGAAGTGTGAAGCGTGATTTTTTTTATTCATTTTTTGAATCTGCGTGCATGTCATTGTCATTGATTGCATTTTACCTTTGACCTTACGTGTTATGTTGTTCCTTATGTTCTATTCTATGATATATTTATTAAGATTCTTTTCATTTTTGGTCTTGATAAAAAATATGCCAGTTCATGTCAGCTTCCTCACTTCCTTTTTTGGATGGCCTAAGGTTAGAAATGTTTTATTTCACGACTATAAGGTCAAAAAAGTGTTGATGTGTTACAGAACTGGAAAATCAATATTGTTTTTAGAGAGTTGACTCGATGTTGTTTCATAACGTGGAGTCTTAGTTCTAAAACAGACATTATACTATTATTCACTATTTCATTTTGTAGCTCATGCTCATAGCTTACGATAACGTTCAATTATGAATTAGTTGAATGTTTGATTGATGCAAGCATGCATATGTGTGATGTTCTATTTTGTAATTAAACTCTTTGTTGTATATAGACAAAAAGTCCAAGCGAGTATCCACAAGGAAGCGATTCAAGATCGAAAAGAAAGTTCGAGAGCACAATAGAAAGCTGAGAAAACAAGAAAAGCAGAAAACTAAGGGCAAAAAGAGTAGGAAACTTATAATCGTTCCAGGAGATTGTCCTTTTAAGGAGAAGATCCTTTCGGAAGCTAACGCGCTAAAGGAAGACATTCTTCAGAAAAAACAAGCTCGCCATGAAGAGGTATTGGCAACCAGGAAAGCAAAGAGGGAACAACAGGTCATGGAAAAGAGAGGCTTAACTGCTGGTGGGCCTCACGATGCGAAAAAGGTGAAGAAGGATCCAAAAGGAATCTCGACAACAACTGAAAACAAACCCAGGGGTAGTTTTGAGGATTTACTTAAACGAGCTCAAGAAAGAGGGTATTCGTTTGAGAAAGTTGAAGAACAACTAAAGAACAAGCCAGATGCTAGTTTAAAAGCCTTTTATCGGGAGTTCCAACAGGTGTGTTACCCTTTACTTTGTTTCTGTCCATTTAACTTGTGGTTTTTAAATGAACTCGTTATCTGATATAATAGGAACATGAAATAATAACATTTGTTTTCTGAAGGTTGTCAATGAGTCTGACGTTGTAATAGAAGTTCTGGACTCTAGAGACCCGCTGGGAACACGAAGTTCAGATGCAGAGGAAGCCGTTCGAAATCGTACAGATACTAAGTTACTTATGGTTCTTAACAAATGTGACTTGGTTCCGGCTGACAATCTTCAGAAATGGATCACATACCTTAAGCAAACGTATGATGGAAATTTATCTATAAAGCTGTCAATGTCATTATTGTCATCACAAAAAACAGCGAAAATATAAAGGTTCTAAATTTGCTGCTTATTTTGTTGAACAGGGCGAATTGTGTTGTAATACCATTTAAAGCTAACACCCAGAAACAAAAGGACAGATTGGGAGCAGTAGGAAATGTAAACACGACGAAAGGAACCGATACCAAAAAAAGTGTCGGAGTGTCCGATTTGATGGGTATTCTGGGAACCTGGGCCAGGGGTAGTGCTGGTGGTATCACTGTGGGCGTGGTTGGCATGCCTAATGTTGGGAAAAGCTCCCTTATCAATTCCCTGAAGAGATCTAAGGCGTGTAATATTGGAGCCAAGCCTGGAATAACAAGGTATTAATTTATTATTAAAACTAATACATCTAGTGTACAGCGGATTTATGATTTTAAATGAACTTTGGCATTTTGTCTTGCAGAGTTTGTCAAGTAATTCAACTGGACTCTAAATTAAAACTTATTGACTCTCCCGGAATCTGCTTTTCTAAAGAAACGGGAAACGAATCAATTACAATCGAAAAGATCCTCGCTCGAGTTCCAAAGACCACACTACTCCTACATTATCATATTCCCGACTTCACCGATTCTGAGGAGTTCTTATGTAACATTGCGATGAAACATGGGCAGCTGAAGAAAGGTGGAATTCCAAACACTGCTGCGGCAGAAAATAAACTCGTCCAGGATTGGCATACGTAAGAAACGAGGCTTCTTCGTGCATTTAATATGTATGTGTAATTAGTCCAATCAAAAAGCACTAACGTAAAACCATGATTTCTTTATAGAGGGGTGATCAGATTTTTTACCGAACCTCCTGAGCTTGATTCAACAACAACTTCGACTGCAATCGTTTCTACCTTATCTGAACCATTTTCTTTGGATACCTTTACATCCAACACAGAAGAAACAATAGGAGACGATGACGAGACCGAAGGTAGCGATGAGGACGAGAGTGACAATGTAGAAATGTCAGAAGAAGAAGAGGAAAATACAAAGGAACCTTCTCCTGCACCTAATGTTAGAATTACAAGGAGTGCGGCTAGGAAAAGTGTATCATTCGCAGTTGACACACAAGGCGCAACGGATCTTAAAAACAAACGGACGGCAAAGAAACAACGGAGTCCAGAGGAGTCCTTTTCGCCAGATGCTCATAAAAAGTTAGGATTAGTGGCTACTAAGAAAACCCTCATGAAGAAGTTAAAGAAAGCTAAGAAGAAGTCGGGAAAGAAAGCCGATGACTTAGCTAATATTGTTGAAAACATGTCTTTTTAATTTTCTTTTACTCGCAATAAAACTGTTAAAATAAAACATCATTAATTTATTGTGCTATTATTTTCAACAAAACTTCCATCTTTTTGTTAGATGAACAGCGATCCGCAAAAGTACCGCTAAATCAATGCTTTGGTAAGTCATATCCAAATCAAGGCAGGTAAAGTTGAATCTCCAACTTCACAATTTTGAACTGACATAATCCTTAGGTTCTACATTTCTCCTATATAAAAGATAGAATTCTTATCCAGCATTATCTGGTGATTTCCCAGCATTGCCATTGTTACCATGGGTAGGTTTATGGCCTAAAGAAGAACAAATCATGGATGTGGCAATTCGTCGACATTGGATTATTAATGTAATCAAAACCACAAATGCCAATAAAATCCAAGTTGATGCAAAATTGATAAAACTATATAACAATGTCATCATCCGAGAAACAAAGTTCCGACGAACCAGCTTCTGCAATCAATGCGAACGTTCTCAACGAAACAGAATTGGAAGCTACTACCAATGCAGGAGATGGAGATGAGGCTGAAGAGACCTTTCCAGGTGAAGGTGAGGGTTGAGGGTATTTATACGAGGAAGAAGTTGCCTTATCGATTAAACAAATAATAATTTTGAATTTTGAACTACATACATCCGAATTAGTTTTCAAATTTATTCAAAATTCGAATTGACATAACCAAGTTGAGTTGTTCGAAATCGCTTTCAGACGGTTTGGGATTGGGATTGAGCACGCTTAATGATGGTATTACTGGAACGGGAGAAGAGGAAGAGGATGATGATGAAGTTGCTGCTCCAATAATCAAGAAACGAGAGCCGAAAAAGAAGAAGGTATATGCAATATATACAAACGCAATTCTAGAAATTGACTATGATTTGCACGGTTTTGCTTTGCATGCTTATTACTTATTTTTCCTTTGCAACATTTTCATAAACCAGATCGAGAATCATGTCGATATGGAAGAAGAGGAGGAAGAAGAAGAGATGTCAAATGAATTTACGGAAGGTAAATCTACAATTTCGAACCCATCAAATTATACGAACCACAATTACCCTAAATTGCCCTAAAAACTGTCTTTTATTGTCTCTTCCAATTTTATAATTATATTTTTCATACTCATGAACAGTGTATTTATAACTTATTTAAATTTGAACAATTCATTGGAATTTTCAGAGGAGGGCTTAATGGAAATGGAACCTGAAGAGGACGAAGTAATTCTACAGGAACCTGTAGGACTGCCCGAAGAAATAATGGGAGAAGAGTAATTATTTAATTTAAATACCGTAAACCCCGGAATAATTCACCCAAGGAGTAATTTTTGGAAACCTAGATAGAACATTTTATGATAGAAAGTAGGGCGAGTTATTTTTGAAGCGTTGCATATCTATATAATGGAAGCTGTGATTTTTAATTTTAGAGAAGAGTCTGCGGAGGAATCGCCTGAAGACGGTACAAACAATAGAAACTAAACATGAAATATACCTCTTTCAATATATTTGGTAACTGAACTCAGCGTTTTCAAACGAAATTATTTTTGAAACTCGTAGAACCCGATGTTTTAGAAGAACAAGAACCTGATGTTCCAATGATACCACAGGAGGATTCAGACGACCCCGATAACCTCGTGAACCTAATGCTGATGGAGGTTGGTATTTGGAATTCATTTTAATACTCCTCCTCTTGTATATTTTTTTCCATGTTTTAAATCTTCAATAACTCTAGGCCGCTGAAGGGGATGACGATGACCTTCATACGTTGTTCATGGGAGATTTCAGTGAAGCTGAACAGGAAGGTACATTAGAGTTAAATTTAAATAAAAGGCAGCTTATGTGGTAGCCCAATTATGATTGATTAATATAATAAACCATTTTAACATCCAATCCAGTCGACACTCTGGCAAATATCGAAGGAGTTGTTGGAATTGACTTATCAGAAAAAACTAAAGAATATTTTGAGCTGGAAGACCTAAGTGACTCCCAGAAAACGGCATGGTTAAATTGGAAGAAAGTAAAGCTACATATGTACACTTTCGAAGAAGAATCGGAATTCTTCCCTCATTATGAGGCTATTAAGGTTTGTTCAGGCGTTCTTTCATAAAATGAATTTTTAATTCTATATTCAGATAAAATGGTTCTTTGAAAGGTTTAAATACAACTTTGGAACAATTAATTCTCAATTATCCCAACATTTGATAGTATTATCCTGATCTGTCAATGCTAATGGGAATTGACACTGGGAAGCAAACTGGCCACGACTACTACCTTTGTTTAACAACTGATGCGAGGAATAGGGTTCTGCATCCTCCCAAAAAGAAGGCCGTCTTCGTCGATTTAAAGAAAAAGGAAGAGGAGCGTTGGAATGAAATGGCTTCGATTGCTCCAAGAAAATGGAGAGGCTTTGGGAGCGAGTTAGAGGTGGACGAACAAAAAGTTTACGAAAGTCGACCACTCGTAAGAATCCCTTCTGCATCTATTAACATAATTATTTTAGCCAAGTCATTGATTTTGGCTTCACTCAGACGATATTTTCTTCTAGATAAACGTTCAAGTGAGTCGTCTCCGAACATATTTTGGAGATGATTGTCAATTTCAAGATTCGTCCCCAGACGATCCAAATATGTTTGCCTCCTTTGATTCCGAAGACCCCTCATCATACCCGTCCATTCAAACGCTGGAAACGGATCGAGGTATCCAAGTAATGGCACCAACAGTAACAGCGTCGACCCAGACGGGGCTTTCATTTAAGAGAAATAAAATGACACAGCATTCCGTTCAGGCCATCTTAGATGAAAACGCGGATAGCATTATGAAGTCTAAGAACATGGCCACGTTCTTTAAATCTGTACGGAATGTTAAATATAAATATTCATCAAAAGTAATAGTCTGGTGATAATCTAAATGAGATTAATTTATTCTGTAGTCGATACCAAAGTTCGAAAAAATTATCCAGCAGAATGAAATGGTAGATTTATTGTACGACGACTACAAAAATCTGAAGGCTAAGAGAGGGCATGAAATGGAGTTCAGTACTGAGTCATTGCTGCTCCAAGAATATCAGACTTATAGCGATTCCCGACATTCCAAGGGACGAACTGTCACTTGCATGACATTTCACCCGGCTCTAGAAGGTACTGTTTTTGAACTATTTCGTGTAACTCTGGAACTCGCCTTATCTGAAATTTTGATTTTTGAAATTACAGATGTTGTAGTGATGGCATTGGGAGAGGATGTCACATTCGATAAAAGAATTGAATCACACTCAAAAGTTTTAATGGAGCCGAATTTTGTTTTATTTTGGGATCTTAGAGATTCGTCTCATCCTCAGGTAGGATTGTAATTATTTATTGAGGTTAATCATTTTAAAGTTGACATGTAATGTCAGGCTTAAATAAGCAAGATTGGCGTTGTAAATCTCACTCGACTTTGCAGATAATGCTGGATGCTCCAAGTGATGTTTTTTCATTCATGATCAACCCATCCGATCCTCACCTCGTATGCGGTGGGTGCGCCAATGGCCAAGTCGCTTTGTGGGACTTAGGGAGAACGTATTATGAACTTAGGGCAAAGACTCAGGATAGGAGGAAGAAAAGCAGCATGGACTCGAATTCAAAAAGGCCTTCATTTCTTGAAAAATTGAAAGATTCGGCAGAAAAATATGTCTGTCCCTTGATCCCTACTGCCGGTTTGTCGAATTTGGACCAGAGTCATAAAAAAGTTGTTACATCTACAGCCTGGTTACCTCCGCATGTTGAGGTGAGTTTTATTACCAAATTGAAAAATGACGATGACCATTTAAAGAATAAAATAAAATCCTGTCTAGCTTGGAAGGACCGGAACAATGTATGAGAATTCCGTAGGAGGCCACAGTGTCCAATTCTTCAGCATAGCGGGTGATGGAACACTAAAACTTTGGGACATTCGGGTGCAAAAGGAAAAACTGGGTATGGAGGATTTTGAAACTGAAACGTCGACAACGAACGTCATTAAAACCAACCCCTGGGCTCATTTGGATAACAATCAATGGAAGTTCACATTGAAGGTCAAATATTTTCTAAAGTTTTCCGATAATAAAATTAAAGAAAGTATCACCAGGAAATTTCAAGCCTCGTTTTAAATTACAGTACTCGCTTGACGATGGATCTTCAGGCAGCATGTATGCAACTTTAATGTCTCTCAGTGAAACAAGGCCAGGTATATAAGACCGTTTTTTTTACTTTGTAACATGAACATCTACACAGGTTGATGTTCAATTAAATTTCAGGTGACACAATTAACGTCGATCAAGAGGATTCTCAGGAGTCGTTAAGTGGCAAAGAATTGTCTTCAATAAGCAAGAACAAGGTAAAGACTGGAACTAGTAGCAAAATCGAATCGAAAAAGCAGGATTCTGAGACCGGTACCGTCGCTGTGGTCATATCGGGGAGTGAAGATACGGTTGACGAAGGGGGTTTTGGGACAACCAAGAAACAAGGAGTGCTCACAGCATTAGTTGATGCTCAGACGTCCATTTTCATGGTACTTTGGTTCTGTTGTTATTATGACATTGTACAATCGCTAAACGACAGTCGGGATTAATAACATTAATTTTCTTCAAAGGGTACGGAAACCGGACAAATCGGTTTAGTTGATTGGTAATTTTAAATATTTTAAAGAAACATACTGTGTACTGACCAAACAAATAAATCATATTTTATAATAACTACTTTCCCTATGATGGCAGGCTTCGAAACAAGGATAGTTCAGTTAATCCTGAGATAGGGAATAAAGGTATTTTCTTGAAATCAATTGCTGACAAATCCTTTTTGAAAGAAATGATTACTGATTTTTATTACTTGCCAATTTTAGTTTGCCAGAACATTTACATACAAACGTACCACGATGGAGCAATAACTTCAATTTCACGAAGCCCGTTTTATAATGATCTAATTCTTGTTGTTGGCGGAGGTACAATAACTATTTGGAAGGAACGGAGTGCGGTAAGAATTATAATCTCGCCTCGGATATGTAATCATTCATCATTCAATCAATGGAATTAATTTTAAAACGCTTCATTACACATTAATTAGTACCCGATTCTTCAATGCTGTGGATCCGAACTCTTCTTTTGGTGTGCGACTTGGTAAACTACATAACAATTGAAAATTAATAATGTCAAATGTAGTATACAATATGAAAATATTGAAGAGATAAGAAATGACGAATTTGGAATTACTAAAATTATTTTATGAACAGGTCAAACTCCCGTCCGGCCGTGTTCTATGTTGGGACTAGGGAAGGGTCAATAGCCGTTTGGGACTTGCTTGATCGAAGTAATGGACCTGTAATGAGTCAACAGGTCTCCAATGTCCGAATTACCGGTAATACTGATCATCAAAAGCTTACGAAACAGCGTCATTCCTCATTCATTAATTAACAATCACAAAGAATAGTCAGTTTTCAAGGATATCATGCAATTAAAACTTCGGGGAAATTGAGAATTGTGCTTCTGAGATATTCCCAATGATTTCGAATTATCGCGGGTGCATACCGTAAAATCCGTAAAATATTCAATAAAGTCCCCCTGGAATAACTCGAAAATGTGTCGACTCTGTTTGAAAATGGAAACGCGGGAAATCTTATGGAATAACAGAAATAAGGAATTTCTCCTTGAAATATCACTAATTTTGAGCCCTATTTTAGTAAATTAGAGAGATAAGCCTCAGATAAATTACAAAATTACATTTAGCTATTTGCTCAACGAGTTTTAAGACAATTGCTAGACTTTTTTGTGCTTTCTGTAGCTCACATAATGGAATTGAATGTTTGGGACAAATGAAACAATTATATTAGCATATTATGAATATGAATTGTCATATGGAATGGACGATTGACCTTATCTTTATGGCTAGATCGCTTTTACCAATCTCTATTCTAAATTATTAAGATACTAATTGTGTTGTTTGTAAACAAAATTAGGAATTGCACTTCCAAAAGTCGCAGCATCCGCTTCAAAGAAACAATTCGTTGCTGTAAGCGATTCCGAAGGGTTTCTGTATCTCCTTGTCCTTCCACGCTTTTACGCCCGACCTTTACCCCATGAAGACGGGGTGATGACAGAACTGATGAACCGTGAAGATACGAGAATGAATGAGTGGGTTACTGAAGAGGAAGCGAGAATGCAACGCATCCAAGCCGTTCACGACGGCTGGAAAGATGCAAGAGTAGTTGTAAGAATCTTTGAGTTTTATCGAATTTATTTCCTGATTTAAATTAAGATATTTTATTGGTATTTAAAATTTTTGAAATTTTAAAACATTTATTCCTTTTCTTTGTTGTAGAAAACACAGGAGCAGCAAGACGACGAAGAAATCGAACAAGAGGAAAGACTTAGTAAAGAATACCTGGAGTTCTTAGAGTTTCAAGCGAAAATCGTTTTGGAACTGAAGCGTGAAGAACCATCTCTCCCAACATCGGAAACGGATATAAGTGACGAATTTGAAGCCATGGTCCTTGCAGCACAGGAAGCGGGTGCTGGAGATGGCTTGGGCTCCAAGGAGAGTCCCGAAAACCTAACTCGTCAACCTACTGATACTGAGCTTTTTGAAATACTCCAGGATATCTCATAATTTGTCTGGATTATAGATTTACAATATTATAATTCTGACTTCTTGTAATCTTAAGTTGATTTAATAATAATAACTTTGAATTAAATATGAAACAGTATTTTATTTATTCGTTTGAATAGCAGACAAATAACATGTAAGTAACGCTGGGTATAAAAAGTGCTCTCATGTAAGAGCCCATGTCAAATTTCTTGTAATCTGTAATTGTAATATGATATTAAATTACATTCATATTCATTCTGCATTCCAAGAATCAAACTAACATTAATCTTAAGTCAACCCTGTAATTCTTAGTAGGCTGAAATAGCCAAATAACTGCCTGTCCCCTGCATAACTCATAAAAATTTAAGTAATAATTAGTAAATGAAGTGTAACGACTGGCAATAGATTATCTGAAATTTTACTCTTATCAACACTATTTGCCATGCCTTAATTAAACCGAAAAGAGATTTCTGGACGGCCCCGAACAGTGGATTCCAAAAATCTTCAACCGGGAAACGAGGCTGTCGGATTTGGAATGGGATATTATGATATAACTTTCAATATCTACACACTAAATAAAAGCAGGTTTGTAAGATGCAAGAGACTACATAAATTATGATTATAAAGATCTAAAACTTAAATTCAGACATCCCCTATACATACTGAAAAGTACTTGCTGTTAAATCTTAATGGTACAGTTGTATAGTAGCCTTGAGTAGTCAGTAACTGCAGATTTGCAGTTTCAGTTTTGATTGAAAGCAAAAAGTGTGTCCCGGCTTCGGCTTCTTATTTTTCATAATTTAATTTCAAATTTTGTATTTTTTCTCATTTTTCAGATTTGATCCCTTCGGTTTAATTGGAATTTTAACTCCGAAAATTTCTGGTAGAAGACTCTTGGTCTCGTCGTGATAGTCGTGTCGTGAATCGTAATCGTAATGGAGGAAAGCAAGGAATCAAATGGAAATCCTTCGGTTCAAATATCGAAGGAGGAAGAAGAAAACCCAACGATCAATACGTGGCTAGACGTATTCAAAATACCAATAGTCAATGGAGCTCACTTTACAGAGACATCCCATTTTATTGATATTTCAACCAGTTGGGGCGTCAAGGATGCTGCAAAGAAGGAAGGGGTCTCTTTCCATCGAAGCTTTAGCGTTTTAAAAAGCAGCCTTATCTGGAATGATGGAGAAGATGTTATTGATGGAGACAGTGCCATCATAAATGCAACTGCTGCCGTTCCTTTCGATGGGTACAACAACATTTTACGATTTGTTATTCTAAAGGTATTTAATACTAAATTTTTTTTGGATTGTCAGGAAGAAAATCTGCGTGTCCACCGATGGGAGTCGGAAAGCGATATTAGTGGATAAGAAGCCATCCGGTGATGCTCCAAAGGCTGAGTTTTTACAGATTTGGAGCTCTGAAGGCCTTTTGAAGTCCTATGATTTGAATGAACTAGATAAGCATAAGTCAGTTTACACCAGCGGTAATAAACCTTAAATTATATCTAGTGATATGTAAATTTTGTCGCATGCACTTCATAAATAAAAATTATTAATTAAAAAAATTATAGGTGATTATGCCTTTGGTACTATGATGGCCTGGAGCCCCGACTCTAAAAAGCTTGCCTATCTTGCCGAGAAAAAGATTCCGAAATCGAAGCCTTTCTTCACATCTGACGTGATGAAGGATGAGAAAGCCAGTGATGATAAAGAAAAGGATGAAAAAGATAAACCCACGAGGGTAATTTCTTGGAATTTTAGTGTTTAAGTTATTAAGTTAATCATGTATTTATCTTGATTTTGGTTTATATTGCTTTTAGGGGGAGGAGTACGCATTTAGACAGACTTGGGGCGAACAGCTTACAGATATGTATTTCTCTGTGATTGTAGTTTTAGATACGGAGACGGGTCGGTTCGAAATCATCCCGTTGCCGGATGATGAATTTCCAACCGATATTCAGTGGTTGAATGAGCATTCCATTGTCGGATTATCTTATAAGATACCTGTTTGGAGGCTAGGCCTCATGTTTTGTACCAATAGAGAAAGTCAGATTTTCCGTGTTGATGTTGATGGGAAAAATTTCCGTGAGTACTTTGTAAAACTGGACACATTAGTTGATGTAATGTCTCTATATACGGAAAATGAATCTCTGTTGATGTAATTTTTCGATATAGGATTCCTAAGTGCTTCAGGTCGTTGTGTTAGATCACCGAGAGTGAAACCGGGAGGAAATTATTGTATTTGGCAAGAAAGAGCCCTTGATGCTCCACATGCTAGGGCCATGGCCATTATGGGGCTTTCTTTAATGGACGAAATGGGGAACGAAAATGTAACTTAATAAGCACATATTATATTGTCTGTTTATTCAAGTATTATTATTAATTGATTAATCATTTATTCTAGGTTGACAATACACCTGAGTGCATTTACGACACATTGAACGGTGTGCCTGTCTACAGAGATTTTCCAAAAAATTGTTGGACTCCTGATGGAACAACTTTTTTTATGTTGACTCCAAATGACGGGAATACAAAAGTTTTGATGATTTCATTTACAAAAGGTTGGAACAACTTGGAAGTCTTTTAATGCTTTTATAATTTAGAATTATGTATGTTTCGGAAGTCATTTCAGATAGTTTACTCCCTAAAGGTGTACCAGTTGTTACTGAAGTTTTGAAAGATATTGGTCAAGCTGGAATCAATAATATTTTGTGGATTGGAGAGAAGTATATGCTCATCACTAGAAGCTCCGTTTTGCAAATTCCATTTATCGAATTGGTTGACATTTCCGAAGCATGTGAAATGGAAAATCCCCGACGTCTTGTTATTACAAAACGCACGTCGGCAATTACTGATCCTCATAAGATGACAACGGAGCTTGTTAACGGCGAATCAACCGCTCCGTCAATCTTTGTTGGACCCTGGCCCAAAAGCGTAGTACCAAACAGTGTTCCTCTGATCGTTATGCCACATGGAGGACCATGTGGTGTTTATATGGATACTTACTCCGTTGATGACACATTTTTTCTGCGCCTTGGTATATTGAGATGATAATTTAGAGATTTCAAGAGCATAATAGGCTCAATAATGCGAGATACATTTTTTGTTCTAAAGGGTTTGCAATCCTGAAATTAAATTATATTGGAGGCATTGGAACAAAACAGGATGAAACAGACAAGTTGATGGGTTATGCAGGAACAATGGACACCAAGGACTGTCACGAAATCACTATGAAGGTGTTGAAAGGGAATCCCAGTCTAAACCGTGATCAGATATTCGTATCTGGATGCTCACACGGGGGATTTTTAACTGGACACTTAGTCGGGTCATATCCTGTACAGTATTTCTGTTTAACAAAATAACTAAAAAAGTAATGGACTGAAATTTATTCCCAGTTATGCTTTATAGGAGTTTTACAAGGCTGCTGTGATGATGAACCCAGTTTGCGACTTCAATGTGATGGTAGGAACATCGGATATCGCTGATTGGTATATAAGATTACACTACAGTAACTTATTTTTAAACGATTTTTGCTAAGACCAATCAATTGAATCAATGTACATTTTATGCAAATTGTAGGGTCTTCGCGGAAGCCGGAATTCCACTCCCTGTAACCGTTCCAACCGCTCGGTCTATTGAAGAAGCCCAGAAATTCATGAACTGCTCCCCAATAACAAATGTTTCAAAAGTTCTGGCACCAGTCCTGATGCTCCTGGGATCTGAAGACTTACGGGTTCCTATGACTCAGGGTTTGGCCTTTTACAGGGCCCTGAAAGCTATGAACAAGATTGCAGAGTATAAGATCCTTATTTATCCTATTCATTTTCTCTCAATAAGTTTTCAAGTTTTAACGTCTTTTGTGTGGTTTGTATCTCAGAGTTCGAATTTATCCGGATAACCATCCTCTTTACTCCGTTCCAGTTTGGATGGATAGTACAATCCACATTGCTTTATGGTTTAAGAGATTCATGAAATGATTCCAGTTTCGTGGCTGTGCTTTCCATATCTATTTTCATACAGTACAATATTATTATTGTAGAAAAACTATTTTATTCTTTCTATAGTCACTCGTTTGTTGAAATGAAGGTAGTGAAAAGTGTTAAATATGAAAGGTTTAAATATTCAAACACTTGAATAAAATTATCTACTAGAACATAAAGTCAGGGATGTTTATTTTTGCCACTGCAATTATGAGCTATGGTCATCATTTTAGCTAATATGTAAATATATTTAAAATATTTACTCTTGTAAATGGCTAAATGTTTTACATTGCACAATATCGTAGCGGGCAAGATGCACATTTTTTCTATCAATTCGACGAGTTACATTTCAAGTTTTACATTTTAAGTTTCGAAGAAACATGTTTTATTTTTGCAGTTTTCTGATGATTAATTCTAATAATAGTTCTGTCAGATGTACTTGGAATTCGGAACACGGGTTCTATACAAAATTTGAGTTGAACAATAAATGATTGAACGTTTAAAGTAAAAAAAAAAATGCATAGGAATGGTTATATCATATCATAATTCTTCTAAAAATAGCCAGTTGAGCACAAAATATTTGCGATGGGACTAACCCCTTGACATTTTGTATTACCTACAAGCTTTAAAAACTTTGAACTTTAAGCAATTTAAGTCGTAAGTCAATTTAAAACAATTACCTTACGGTCAAGTACGAATGTGCAAATGGACTCGCTAAAACTGCACATTTCCAGTTGACACAAGTCATGAATCATGATGCAATTTGATCAAATTATCATAAAATGTTTACTTTGTTTAGACTTGTCATTCAGATGCTAATTTTAGCACCTGATTTATTTGCGGTTCAACTTTATCGGTATTGTAATTTATGTGACTACGTGTATAATGCTTAGACGAGAGGTATAGTAGGATAGGGCATTACATATTTTGCTCATTAGTAGTCCAAAAAAAATATTTATCCTGTTCGTGTCATACTTAATAGGCGATGTAAATGATTCAGGTGCAAAAGTTATAAACACCACGACACTCCAAACACCTAAAGTTAAGTTAGTTAAGTAAAGTTTTATAGGATCTCTGGAGGAGTGGATTGCGGAACTGATATTAGAATTGTACAACATAAAACATAATATTTAGAAAGGGTATTTTGTTTTGTGTATCGAGTTGAGGATGACGTGATTTCATGGCTAATAATAGTGAATGCAAAAAAAATTAAGAACACGATTTTCACAATTAATTATCCAGTTAGCTTTTTTTGGAACCGTGATTTCTTCAGTATCCGACAATGAAATTTATAAGTTGGATTTTTAGGACAAAAATATCTCCCACATAGGACATAAACCGAAGATGTTTTTGACATGCAAAATAAAATATCGAGTGCATTTGTAACGGGGGATAAAAATACGAAAAAAATAAACTTATTTTGAGGTTTTTTAATTAGGAGACTCAATAAAAATGTGTCTTTATCTCAAGATCTCAGCCTGATGGATGAACCAACGACGCTCTTAAAATTTAGAAATAAAATTCTCAGTTTTATACATGGTTTTAAGTATAGTTTGGTGCTTAATTGCTCAGCCAAAAATGAAGAACCACAACATGGTCATCGGGCGATTTGAAATACATTTTGGGTGGACGATTGTAATGGGACTAATCCTAAATGTGAACGGTCGGGAGATTGTTAAGATTAAGAATACGACCACTCATATTTTGACTTCAACAACTCGTTATGGGACCGATTTTACTGACATAATTTTTGATCAAACAAAGTGTGCATTTATGAATGTGTCCGACAATGCGAGCTATTACATGTACGACAGGGAAGAATCGTCTGAAGGATTATCATGGATTCACAATACGAGTGATATTTTTGAAAATTTTTATTCCATAGCCATCAAAGAAGGTTGTGAAGTTACTATTTGCCAACTTCAACTCTTAAATATACGAGGACGAGTCAGAAAATGCTATACAAGTGGCACCCCTTTATGGGACGAACTGCAGCTTCAGAATTTGATAAGTACAAATTTAACGTTGCAGTCAAAGGCACCAGACCCTGTAACTCATTTTAAGTACTACCGTGATTCATCATTTAAGTTCCGGGGCTGTAATCTATGTAATCAAACTCAATTGGGGTTAAATCTTCTAAAATATATCGTAGGTTATTATTTAGAAACGGTTATTCCGGATGACTTAAATCGTGAAGAAGTAAAATATCCAAGCTTAATCAAAAAGATCATTAAAATTTTTGTCTTCAAATTTCAGATGACATCTCAATACTTCGTTTCCACCGGATGTTCCTGCCAAGTTGGTCAAAAAATGAATGCCAAAAATTAATCCCATTTAAATTTAGATTTCATAATTGGGCTCTTTATTTATTTGTGTATTATAGAAACCAGGAATAAATTGCAGTGACCCAACATGCGAAAATGTCCTCCTTGAAGACCACGAATGTGGCAGGTTGTATAGAGAGCCAAATTGTGCCCAGTGCCGATACGACGCAGACAGCCTTATCGAATCCGATTCTTTTTCGCCGTCGAATACATTTTGGTGTCAATCTTTCGTTATCAGGGAAGGATGTCGACTTAACATTGGAAGTTATCAGTCTGAATATAAAAACGTCAGGTATTACTCTGGCAGGAGGAACTATGTAGAGGTAGGGATTCAGTGTTTGCCCAAGTTCATGATTCCTTATACAAAAAAATTAAAAATTCATGATTCCATTGGAAATACAGATGGACTATGTTAGGTATCCAATTCCATCTATACTGACATGCTCTTGTGAAGTTCAAGATTTAGTGGAAGAACCAGAAAATTCTTTCGTGGTCACAGCCATATATTGGACATTGCCCCTCGCGGTATTTATGGCACTTTGCTTATCTGTAGTGGTCCTAGGACTGGGTTTGTACAAGTGTGGAGTCCCTTTACAAATCGGGAAATGGTCATCTCAACCGAGATTCAAAGACGTGATAAGTAAGTTTCAGCATGGATTTACTAACGAAGCAGTTCAGACTGACGATGATGACGGATATGAGTGTGTATCTATCAGATTTCTGGCTGCCGTTCAGCAGCCTTATCAGAGGAAATGGGAAATCCCGAGAGAAAATATTGAAATTGGTAATAAAACGTTTTAGGCTTAATTTCGACCTTTAACTTTTCAAGGTATTCTAGGAAAAGCTTTAGGCTTAAAATCGTACTTCACCGATTTTGTTTTTAGATTTTAGTCAACCACCTCTTGGAACCGGACACTTAGGCATTGTTTACCTAGGATTGCAAAAATTGCAAGATGGTACTGCAAGAAAAGTTGCAGTGAAGACGGCTAAGAATAAATTTGACATGACTCAGTTCGCATCGATACTGGATGAGATAAAAATTCGAGGTTTCATCGGAAGTCATCCTAATATTTGCTGTCCTATTGGGGCCTGTACCCAAAACATTCAGCAAAGTTAGTTTTTGTGTTTATAAGCCTATCTAAAATAATAGCATAATACAAGCTAGAATTGAAACAAGCCTATAAATTTAAACGCGTGTTGGATTTTCAGGAGAAGTGTTGATCATTTTGGAGTTGTGTTATCCAGGGAATCTCAAGGATTACCTCAAAACCAATCGATCCTCATTTTTGGGAAGTCACACATTTAATCCGAAGAAATGTATTTCTAAAAATGGATACTGCGATATGAATATGAGGTATAATTAATTAGAATCTTTTGCCAAATAAGGATTTTAGATAAAATACAACAATATATAGCTTAAACTCTAAAATAACTGTTCCTAGCAAAATCAAGCCTAAAAAACAGGAAGCCTTAATCAATTGGTCGGCCCAAATAGCATGCGGGATGGAATTCCTTTGGGAAAAACAGGTAAGTTAACAATAACTTAAGACCAATTCAAACGGATAATAATATTTGCAAGGAACTTTTTAAGCATCACATGAATATTGAATCAGGTAATTCACATTGACTTGGCATGCAGAAATGTCTTTCTTACAGACGACTTGAATTGCAAAATTGGCGATTTTGGACTTTCACAAAAAATTCAAGATGTCAGAAATTATGTTCGAGTTGGAAACAACGTAACAGTCAATGATTTCTTAAGAAATGGTCGTAATAAATACTAGCTCTCTTCTAATTATACATGAATGATATGTCTAGCAAGACCTGCCATTTAAATGGATGTCCCTTGAATCACTAACCGATTTGAAATTCACACACGAGTCAGACGTTTGGTCGTATGGAGTCACATTGTACGAGATATTTTCCCTTGGGGAAGAACCATTTCCAGACATTCAAAGTCCGGGTGTGCTAACCGACAAATTGCTAACTGGTGAAAGATTAACGAAACCTGCACATTGCTCAGATAAAATGTAATATAAATTTTTCATATTCTTACATGTAAACTTGCATTTCAAAATTTGTAATATTATTATTTCAGTTACGAAATAATGCTTCAAAGCTGGCAAGTCGAACCAGAAACAAGGCCAACTTTCATGGAACTCCGACGCTTCTTTAATTTACAACAGAATGAATCATAATTCTCTCGCAATAAGAAATACAGACCTAGCTCTCGGAGGTGATTCTCGATTTTATTGACAAACTAATATTAAGTTTATAGAGATTTCAGTTTTTTTTTAATTTAAGTGAGCCTGTAATAAAAGGTGCCGTTTTTATCCATATTTTTCAGAGTTTTAGTAACACTTATTTAGATAAATATAGGTAAACAAAATGAAGAAAGACGCCAAAATAGTTGGATGAGTTCATCATCATCGTCATATATCAAAGGCAAATTACAAGTACACATTTTGGAAAAAAGATATGTCAAAATTAAAGGCAGCGTGCACAACACTTGAAGTATCCAAAAATTAGAAGACCGCTGGTACAACCGAAATCGCAATGTTTTAGTTTATTTCATCCTCCATGTCTTCATCACCTTCAACGTCATCGCTCATATCCTCATCATCTTCGTCGGTTGTATATTCCTCATCGTCAATTTGTTCCAAACATCGTGGACATCTGCATTCAAACAAGTAGTGCTCCCTGGGTACGGTAAAACAGAAAAAGTTAAGTTAACTTGATATTCAAACGAAAACTTAACTAGAGATGTTTGTTTTAACGAACTTACTTCAAATACTTATTTCTTGAGTACCTTGATCGGCTTAAATCAGCAAGATCAAGGTAACTGATTTCAATTTCTTCACCGACTTCCAAATCACGTAATGCGATTAATCCAATTCGATGGTTCTTGTCAGGAAACTTTACTTCGCAATTTGGAACACATGAATGCTATTAAATAAAATTAATGATAAAGACATCAGGAAGTTAATTAACGAAAGCATTTTTTTGAGCATCATTCTTACATTGACCCAGCTTTGAATCGGGTAAAGTGCAACGCCTTCGTTGTCCATAAAGTGGCCGACCACTGTAAAATTGTGTAATTTAATTTAAAACTGGTATATTGTAGACATGTATTTCAATGTGAAAGTTTTCATATTTTAAAACTTTTAAACAAACCTGAATCCATGACCTCGTAAAGATGATCAATTCTGTCTAAGACAGGTTGTTTTTCTTCTGCTGGAATGCTTAATTTTTCAACATTTGTAACGTACGCCGCAAACGCGCTAGTTCCAACTCCTTGAGAATTTCGTCCGATGAGCACAAACAGTTTTAGAAATCCTTCTGGTGTCAGCCACTTCAAAACAACATTCATAAACATTTCAACCTTCACTTCTACATTCATCTAAATAACTCTCCAACCTCATTTTTTACCTGCTGAACATTTGGGAAATTGACAACGTTGGCTACTAACACACGTAGCTTTGATATTTGTTCCGAATACTCTTCTCCCAATGTTTTGTGAGCTAACTCTTCATTTTCGCTGACGGATGATTGACAAAACTATAAAGATATTTATAAACCAAAGCTTCAAACAAAAATGTTAAAAAAAGCCTGCCCATCGATCTTATATATATTTACCTCGTCAATTCTTTTCTTCAATTTCTGATCCTTGTCCAAATGCAATTTTACTAAAAGCTTTACCAATAGCATTATATTTGAAGTTTCTGGTGGATAATGCATTGACCTATTTGAAAATTGAAGCAAGTCAAATATGTAACACATTGTATTTACTATATTTTTCGTTTTGGCTCTAAACGTAACCCTTACTTCCAGTATTCTTCTAGAATCCGCACATTTTCCGGAGGTTCAGGCGAGCGGTAACACAGAATCCTGTGATATTCTTCGAATGCTCTTTCCTTGCATTGAACGCAGCAATACGTTACCTAACGATCGAACGGCATTAAAAATAATGCAAGAAGGTAAATCATGCATTGATGTGGGTTATAGCGGAATCTGCCATGAAAATAATATTTGAAGCTTATACCGAACATTCTCCACATGAAACCTGTAGTTCACTTTTGGTTTCGCAGCAGTCAAGATGAGGCAAATCAATTGGAGGTAACTGTGTCAGGCGTCTAACATTTTCTTCAGCCGTCTCTAGAGCTCTAAATAAAACCATGAAAATGTTACAACATTCCCATGCATTTATCTTGAAATCCATTGAATTATGAACGATAAGGTATATGAATATGGATACAATGTGGCAGACCTCATACAATATTCACAAGCCTTATATTTGTACGATTGATTCCATGCAAACTGACATGTAACTATTGGCAAGTCTGTCAAAACCTCTTCTCCCTTGATAAACCTCCTCGTTGCAAAAACGCCTCGTCCCTGTAAATACAATTAAGCATAGTAAACATGTCAAGCTTAACCATCCACCTTAAATTCCACCTAAAGATCCACTAATCTTAAATGTAAGTAAGTATCAACATCTCTTCACTTACAACTTTGTCGTCCACAAGCCTTATGTCAACTCCATCATTTGCAAGAGGAGAAAGTCCAACACCTTCCAACGAGCCCATAGCACCAGTTGCAATTGCCCCATTCATTTTGTTGATTTAGTTAGAGCGGAATTTGTGGAGGATTTTAAGTTAATGTCCACAGCTCTGTTGAAATTGAACGGGATATTGATTATTTCCGACAAAAAAGTAGTAAATAACTCTATAGTTCCATATTCTATAGCATTCTTCCATGATTCTTATTATAGGGCACTGTTGCGTGGATGATATTTACCACGTGGTAAAATATCCTGACGAAGACTCCACAGTAGGGAGTAGAACCCAGCATAACAGGTTCAATGTTCAATATCCAATTAATTACAACTGTATAAGGATACCGTTACTTTATTTTATGCAATGATAACGATAGATTAAAACTGAACTTAAATCGACATGCTTAAAAAATCGATGACCTTGTCCCTTGTCACTTAAAAGTAGAAAATTTGCCTAGTTCTAGTTTTATCATTGATATGTTTTAAAGGCCATTAAGACAGTACTGTATTATATGTCCAGCCAGGAGAAAACCGATTAAATTCATAACTTTTAATTAATTTTTGATTTTCAAATTAACAATTACCAAATAAGCTATTGTCATATTGCAGCAAAAATGATACTAGCAGTTGGGTTAACCTGTATTGATATTGTAAACTTTGTCAACAAATTTCCCGAAGAAGACGAAGATATTAGGTATACATAATTAATAATATTATCTCTCTTCCTCTATTCAAAACGTCTTTAAAGCTTAAACTTATTTGTCTTTAGTGTGGTAGTAGTGGTAGAGTATTTTAACGATATTCAATTAGTTCATAAAAATCAGAAATAAAACTTGGTAAGTGAAAATGGATTGAATAATTATTTGCTCTTTGCAGGTGTACTACACAAAAGTGGGAACGAGGTGGAAATGCCTCAAACAATGCAACCGTTTTGGCATGCCTGGGACAAAAAGTCGAATTTTTCGGAACTTTTGCAAATGATCATCTATTACAGTAACTACTTAGGAACCCATTATCGCACTATAAGCTAATTAAAGACGGTTTAAAAATCAAAGAACCAATTTTCTAGATTTTTTCGAACTGATCTGGACTCTTACGGGATCCAATATAAAAATTGTCCTATCATTGAGGGGATATCAAGATCCCCTTCCTCCGTTGTTATTTGTTCAGAGGAAACAGGCTCAAGGACGATAGTCCATTGCCGAGGCTCGTTGCCCGAGTTGACAGTGGATAATTTCAAGACGAGAATTGATCTGAAAAAATACTCCTGGATTCACTTTGAAGTAAGCTTTCAAGTAATCCGTAAAATCCTGCCGAAATTAATTATTTAAAATCCTTCCTTTTTAAAGGGACGGAGTGAAACGGAAGTCTTAGAAATGATGCAGCACATTCGCGAATTTAATAATCAAAATCCGAAATCCGCAGATTCTAAAGAAGCGGAAGGAGATAAGTCTTCCTTAGCTTACAAAAGGGCTCTTGTGCCTATCTCTGTCGAGGTAAATGAAATACCGTAAATCATAATTTAAGCTCACCCCGAAATAACTCCCGATATTTGCTTATTTCCCAAATGAAATATTTACTCCCTCGTCTGGGGACTTAAATCTCGAGATACAGTTGGGAGTGAAAGTATCACCTCGACGAACTTTAACCTTTTACACAATGAAAGTGTAATTCTTTGGAATTAAATGTACAGATCGAAAAAAGTCGGGATTCACTGGGGATAATGATCCCATTAGCCCATGTTGTATTTGTGGGCAAAGACTTTGCTCTCCTCGAAGGAGCTACGAATTGCTTGGAGGCCGCGAGAATTATCTCGGAGAAAGTCCAACCTGGAACTCTGATAATTTGCCCTTGGGGTGACCAAGGGGCTGCTTTTTGTGCAAAAGGTACTGCTGGAGAAAATATGGAAGTTACAAAAATCGATGCATTTCCTCCTCTATCCAAAATAGTCGATTCCTTGGGTAAGCTAATTTTTATTTTTTTTAAACTAAATCAGTAGGTAGGTACCGTAATTCTGTAGATAAATCCCACTCCACTTCTTTCAAAGGTTTGTTTGGCAAAATTAAGGCTCAGGGTCCAGGGGATTCCTATTTAAAGAAATGCGGTATATGTATCTACTCATATTTTTTTTATCAGGCTACTAAACTACTAATTTATTTACGCAGGAGCTGGAGATACTTTCGTGGCTACAACGGTATGCTGTCTAGAGAAAGGATTCGATATTGAGACGAGTATTCGATTGGGATGTAAACTGGCTAGTGCTAAATTGACAATGTATGGGTTTAGGGGAATCAAGGATTTTGCTTCAACCATTCCGGAATTGGCTGAGTGAAAGTAAACTTTCACTTGAATCTCCAATACTGCATAAACTGCCTTATTTGTGTTTTTGTGTCTAAAATTTGTTTATAAATAATTCATTTTTACTGCAATAAAATCATCGCCTATTCACTAATTCACTTTTGACTTTATATATGCCATTTTATTATAAGTTGTATTCTTTGTTATCTTCTATTTTGTCTTGCAAATACTATTGATATTATTTGATATTCATATCTTGTATTTTTTGTAATTACAAATTATGAATTATGAATTACAAATTATGAATTACAAATTACAAAGGTGAAAGAAAAGTAAATTAAAATGCGATGAGAACATATATATGCAAGATTAACATTAAAGATTAAATTTTAGATCTATATATCAAGTCCATTTACTTCTAGAATGCTAAAAGTAAAGTAGGATTTGGGCTTTAAACAGTTTTCACTGGCTCTGAGCCCCAAAATCTTTTAATCAAATTCAAAGCAAAAGTAAAGACTAAAACCTACAAAGTGTAAGTGTAAACTAACCTTGTGTAATACCGTATTAGTTGTCGCTGAATTAAGGTCCTAAGCAATGGGATCCCTATACAAATGGTAGAAACTAATAATATATAAAATAAAATAAACTTACTTATAAAATTGGCCAAAAATTAATCGCACGTGTATCGTATCCGTGTTCCGCATTTGATGAACCGGGCTGTAAAAATGAGCCAACTGCACTCAAATCATATCGTCCCACGTATAAAAAGGCTAGAATTAGTTCTCCCAAAGTTGGGCTGATACTAATCTGTATCGCAATCGCAAATCTCAATCTATCAGAGAAATTCAAGAATTGTTGTTTAAAACAAAACAATAATACGGCAACCCACTATTGATGGGTCTTTTTTGGAAATCACAAAATTCGGGGATGGGATATGGAATGATGGGTTTAATTAAGATGGGCTATTTTCTAAATTACCTTTAGTTATAGGGATAGAATAGAGATGAATGTAATATACTATAGGGTACCTATGGAATAGAACTGGAATGGAAGCAACAGCTTATACTATTGATTTTTCTACGGATTAACCGATTTCCACTTCCGTTACAGGAAAGTTTCTAATATTTCATGATCCTACAGGACATTCAGAAATTAATTCGAAAATATTAAGAGATTCCATGCATTTTAACGGAATTCATTAGCTGTTTAAGGATTGGAATAAATAAAAAATAAAAACAAAAAGGATGTTAATTTAATATGATAACTTCTCTTACTTTCTCTATTAGTAAACCGAACCGGGTTGATTATTTTCTGAGCTAAAATAGGCAAGTCGTAGAATTCACGATTTCGAAATCAAAGAGTATTCCTCACTTTTGTTTATTTATTTTAGTTTTCTCCAGAATTGTTAAAGTACTTCTCGAGCCCTAATTAGATACGTGTAGGCCCACTTTCATGGAAATGTTGTAAAGCAGCAGAAACCGTCTAATGTCCCTAAAATTTTAAAAGTTAAGAATGATGTTTTACATTAAATAGATATAACTACAGAAATACCCATATGCTAAAAGCGAATTTCATTTAAAACGCATGCACTACTTTTAAAATCGATATAATCAATACGTGTTTACACAGAGAATGTGCTTTATACCACCGTTGACAGTATTTACGTTTTACAGAAGCATAACATGCCAAGTGGGGTTATCCCATTTTCAGAGTAAACATCTCCTCAAATGTCGTTTAGTCAGTCGTTAATGTTAATTGAGGCTTTATTTAATAATGGTAGTGGACCCTTCAATTTTAATGGAATTCGAACGGTTAAATAAATCGCTCTTTTTCATGATTAAGCAATTTTACTTATGTTAGCACCATTAATTTATCAATGTGTCCATTAGTTATTAGTCCATGTCTATTCTAATGTTGGAACTGGTGCCTGGTGAAAGTCTGTTTGAAAATCCTTTATGATTTGTTAGTTTAGCAACTCGTTGAATTTTCCAAAAAGGCCATTAGTTTCGATAAACATCTTCACAGGATTTTAGTATCTGCTAAAGTTTTAAATTGTTAGCAATTTACAACTTGGCTCGATGTAAAGCAGTAAAGCCTTACATTATTGGCTATTAAACGATTTTTTGGTTAAAAAAATCCTGGTTCATTTCAGTTTTCAAGGCATTTTAACTTTATCGTGATTGCCGAACGTCAAAAATCGACCCTGCGAACTTTGCTCATGGTTCTGCTTTATTAAACTGTCGTAAAAATTGTCACGTCATGTAATACTGCTTTTGATACACACAATGAAACAAGCCAGGAATAATATAAAAAGCAACCACTAGCTTGGCAAAAAAACCTGAACTACAAAAAAATGCATATGTATAATGCATATATTAAGTTTGGTCCCAAGCCAATTTGCAACAAAAAATGTGGAAAGCATTATGAGCGTCAGCTTAAAAATGAAACGAAGTTGACATTAGATTATATGATAATCCTGTTTTGTTTAAATGTAGAAACCAATTAAATATTCAGCTTGGGCCATTGTGCCAATGGGAATTATGCAGATCCCTCTCCGACCTTAACTAAATTATCCGTAGTTAGAAACAATGTTCTATTGCGAGCCTATTTAACTCTTATAGCATATATAATATGACTTTAATGTACTACGTATGATAAGTACACAATAAAATGGAAGATTAAAATATTTCCAAGGATTTCCTCCTTCTATATCCTCTCTATATAAACGTGTAAGTTTATAAAAAAAACTGTAGCTCTAAAACACAAGCTTGACAAAACTTCATACAAAAAACAAAGAAACAGGAAAATGTGTTGTAAAGGGAATTGTCGGCTTATTTAATCAAATGTTCACTTATCGTCGCCGGTAACAAAATCTGTTATCATTATGAAACATAACTGCTTGCGGAACCCGGCACGCATCCCTCTACTTTAGGTTCCTAGCTTGTCTAAAACTGTTTTCGGTAAATATCAATAAACAGGATAGTGCAATTCAACAAGATATTTCAGCAGCTCCCGTCATTCCCGACGTGCAAGTGTCAGAAAATACAAACCTTGTGACAGTAGGCAAAGAAATCTTATGACTATGAATCTACAACACAACTACTTCCATTATATTATGACCCGTCTTTAGCTGCAGACAGAATATGGATTTAACATTTAATGCTCAGAAGGCATGACATGAAATTGTGCAGATATGTCCAAAAAACTCTCTCCGTTTCTTCCACAGTATTTTTTAGCCAAACTGACGTTGACAGTGGCAGTGTGTGTGCTGGAATTTTTTGGCAAGTGTATCAGAACAGTTATTAAGAGTAAAGGCTTTTTTTACAACTTCCGAGGACACCGGATCAATTTCAGAGATCCAGTTCGGCAGTTTCATCTCTTCATACTCGTAGAGCAGATCTAACTCTTCGAGTTGGCTGGTGGGAAAGTGGGAATTGAGTGGCAATACTTCTGGTGTAAATAGTAAACAAGAGTCCAGAGAGTAGAAATATTATAAGAGATTCGGATAGGACTAGGTTTATTTTTTAAGAGCCGATAAATTCATATAATATTTTTTGATATTTTTTAATAAAACAGATATAAAATAGAATGACAACGACAAACCCCAAGGTATCTAGATCAGGGTCCGTTTGCGTAGATCCGGACCAGAGATTCGTTCTGGGGATTGACATTGGCACAACTTCGGTGAAAGTTTGTATTGTTGATATTGTTACTCGGACTGTTGTCGCTATTCAGTCTAAAGATACTCAAGGTTGGTTCCTTAAAATTTTAAAACTTAATTACAATTCTAATTTAAAGTTAGTTAAGAGAAAATTAAATATCCGAAATGCAGGATTAAATTCATATATGTTGATGCTCATGAAATTAATGTTTAGCAAATGTGCCGAGTGAATGTGGAACCGATGGGAATAAACAGGATGTGCCAAAAATATGTTCCACGCTCCATAACTGCGTTACCCGGCTTCCGAGAGAGATGCTAAAGCGGATTGTCTACATCGGTCAGTACTAATGAGTTGATCCATTTAATGGTAGATGTGTGTAATTAATTTTACGATGATTTTACGATCAAAAATTGATTTTATCAGGGATTTGTGGGCAAATGCACGGGGTCGTTTTATGGAAAAGCCAGGAAGGATGGGACATAGAAGGAGAAAAATTAATTCCTAGAAATACTTCGAACCTTTACACTTGGCAGGTACATATGGTTTTTGTAGACTGAACATCATCACAATCAACCTCTTCCTTACAACATATTACTTTAACACGCTGATGCAAAATGTACTTAACCTTTTAGGACAGCAGATGTACCAAAGAATTTTTATCCACACTGCCAATGCCAGATTCTCATTTATCCGTTAATAGCGGATACGGATGTGCTACCCTGTTTTGGATGGTTAAAAATAAGCCCGAGAAATTGGAAAAGTTCGACCGAGCTGCAACAATTCAAGTATTTCAATTAGAAAATCTTGTTAAAATGAGCGAAGAATTTAAATCCTTTCCTTGTACAATTAGTTGAATATATAAACCAATGATACTATAGGATTTTGTTGTCGCCATGCTATGTGACCTCGACGTGCCAGTCATGTCAGTTCAAAGCGCAGCTAGTTGGGGATACTTCAATACTCAGAAGAAGGAGTGGAACATGGCAATCCTGAAAGACGCTGATTTTCCTACAATCTTTTTACCAAAGGTTGTTATGGGCGGAGATTGTGCAGGAAAGCTGGCCACAGCCGCTTGGAATTTAGTACCTGAAGGGACACCCGTGGGGGCAGGAATGGGGGACTTCCAGTGTTCCGTCTTCTCTGCCCTTCACAGCCCTTATCAAGCCATTCTCAATATTTCCACGTCGGCACAACTCGCTTTTGTAATGAAGGATGGCTTCGAACCCACGTCCCTTGCCGAAATCGAAGCGATCGGGGATCAGTGCTCTAGAGTTGGGCATGTCGAATACTTCCCGTATTTCCAAGGAAAGTATTTGGCCGTTGCGGCGGCTCTTACAGGTGGAAATTCCCTCGCAGCGTTTGTTAGCATGCTACAGCACTGGGCTATTGAGCTGGGGGCTAATGTCCCGCAATGTGAGGAAAATATATTCTCATTAAGCCGTAATTTTTGTCAAAACAACGGTTTAGAACATGATGATGTCCATTTTTATTTTTAGCAAAAATCTGGGAGAAAATCCTTAGTGCCGCAGCAGATCCAAGTACGAGATCGAGACTGGAAATATGCCCTACAATTTTTGGTGAGAGGCACTCTCCTGATCAGAATGCTAATGTTTCTAATATCGATTTGGGCAACATTTCCCTTGGTCAAGTAACCAGGTCCTTGTGTCGAGGAGTGATTGAAAATCTTCATGAGTAAGTATCGAACATAAATATTACTGGACCGTACTACTAAAAAACGAACTGCTAAAAATGAATTTAATTGTTTGCAATTTGACATGTTTTGTAGGATGATGCCGAGTTCGATGCTACAAGAAGCGGGGGTCTCATCGGTCATCGGAAGCGGATCAGCTCTATCGAGGAATCCGATTTTGCAACAGGAGTTTATTGATGTCTTCAAATTAGAGACACATTTCGGACGCGGGGGAGATTCAGCTTTCGGGGCTGCTTTGGCTGTTTTAAAAAATCTTTAAATGTCCTTCTGTGATTTGAAGGGACCGTTCTATTCTATTGATGCTACGTTACTTCGGTCGTTTTGCACATAAAGATATAAAAGATGCACCGATTCCGAATGTCTCGGTTATGTATGTATTATGGTGGGTTGAAAGGTCATTGCACATATGCTTTGACCAGTCGGCCGCCGAGGCCATTTCTGGCCTATTACGGACTCCCCGGACAGGACATTGACCAACCATAAGTAGGCATGGCCAATGTCCTGGTGAACAATTTGCTGAAATAACCCCCGTACAAAAGAGACCGAATGATCGAATCCATTAGAGCACAGGAGGGTATATCACTTTAGCGGTTTCCACTAGGGAAACCTCCTTGGATCCGTCCCGATGGGCCAGACCAAGTTCAAAAGTGTAGTGACCGGGGTCAGCAGTCCCCGTCAGTTGGGTTTGACAAAGTCGCCCCATTCTGGCAGACCAGTGCGAATAATCGCTCCTGTATGTCCTCGGTTCGAATTATATCGTCCCGTTAAAGGAGGTCTCACTAACTGTACCCCCCAGCGGCCACTGTGTGGGTTAAAGTGACCAGCAGGACAAAAGGGTTCATACTATGTCCCCATTTTACTGGTCCACATAGAGTCGCCCTGCTGCCGTCGGCCCCATCCCCCCACCACTGACCACCAGATGGCGTACACCTAGTGTTCACAAGAAAGTACCCCCTTTCATGGTCGCCACCAGTGACCGCGAGATGGCGTCGCGAGGTATTCTCAAATGCAGTGGACCCCCCCAACCCCGCGCATGACGGTACATGGGGGGTTCACCATTCGAGTTCCACCCCCTCCCCCAAGTCGCCGCCCTGCAGGCCCACATGATGAGAATATCAATACTTATATGATATCAATACTGGTTCCTTGTAAGGCCCCAGTTGATAGAGTATAGTGGCCTGGTTACAGAACCAGTAGATGGCGTTAAAAAGGCCCCACGGGTTAATCAAGGCTTAAACTAATGCCCCCAACACCCAAGGCTGGTACGCAAGAGCCCTTACCTTCCCCGCTAGTTGATCCCCCCCTTCCCCACCAGGTGGCTCCATAGATCAAAACAACACTATGCTAAAAACGTAAGTATTGCTCATTGGTGGCCCAAACGGCCACCAGAGGGCTATCGAGAAGCGTCGGATGAATGACTACCGACCTCAAGTACAAAGGGCAAATACTTGATACACGGTGTCACATCCGAGCCCTCTCCCCCCTCAAGCAACCGCTCAGTCCTACTCGTTACAGCAATACACACTTCTACTTGATCAATATCCTCAATAAGAGGATATGAAAAAGTGGTCGTGGTCACTAATGTGTGACCACGATTAATCACAGGGTCTCACAATTTCTGTAGTTTGCCACAGGTTCTTCTTTATTCTGGAGTAACAAGTCAGATTCTCCAATGTGGAGAACCTGGATATGTTCTCCAGGAGAATCCCTAGTGCTCCTTGCAGTATGTCCACCTGTGAAATTCCCATATTTTTAATCTAAGAGTATGGTTCACCGGAAGAACCTGGGTTCAAACCTGTGGTAACCCCATGGACCTGGGTCTCCCCCTTCCACTTTCCGTTGAAAGTGGAATTAAAATTTAGGTTTATCTGGATTTTTCAAATTAATTTTGAAAAATCCAAATTCCCTAAATTCAAGGCAGATCCGAACTTCCAAACTCCCGAATGTCTCGGTTAAGTCAAGCCATAATGATACTATACGATACTTGAATATAGGATCTAAAACGAAATTAATTTATCTTACGATTGATAAGACTTAGAACTGAAGCTAGCAAGTCCAGCTTATTATTCAAAGAAAAAATCAGTCATATACAATATTACTATTACAATTACCACAATGCACAAATTCAATCACAATACAGATAATTAAGTTACAAAAATATCTAGCTAGTCAAAGTATAAAATGTATAAATGTCACCTAACAAAAACATAATCATTTGCACATTAGAAGTATGATGCGATTTGAGCTTAAAATTCTATAACACAACCTTAAATTAATCTGTGATTGATTACAAATAACTTCCTTTACTGAACATACCTACAGACGGATCACAATAACCTGCATGAAAACATTGACTTTAAAATCTAGCACTTGCCTTAGCTTAAAGAATGCACTGTGCACTGGACAATGCACCCCCACCACCAGTAAGTTTAGTTTTTAAGCACTTCATTGTAATATCTTCTTTTTGATAAAAACGATCAAAAATTTTAAGCGAACAATGATTTGTTAAGAAATTAAGGATGTATTTAGTGCTTAACAAAATATCTTTAATATTTTATTTTAGAATCGAAAATTGTGATGTAGAGAAGTCTTTTTTTTACTTTTAATTGTGATACGGATTTATATCCATCAAACACAACTAGTATTGCAATTGTTTTACATTATTATATGCGTATAAATTAAGCATGCCATAAAAACTATTCCAATACACTCTCCTATAAATCATATAATATATTGTATTATTAAACCATTATACTATTCTGTAATAAATATTAAATCAAATCCTTCAGTCGTCAAATTGTACGAAACCATCCCCTCTAATCTGTAACAGAGATCTTTAATAAGTGCAATAAAAAACGGAACCTTCTTCTTTCTTTTAGAATATCGGCAGAGCTATCAATCCATCTCCAGTGAAAACCCATCCTCCAAAAACCTCTATTTGTTCTTGCAATTTGCATTTCTAAAAGGGATTGACGGGAAATCCGAACTAATTAGTTCTTTGACTTGTTCCCTTGTTCTTCCTAATCTTAATCTTGAGCCACGGGCTGGAAAGCATGCCAGTCACAGCCAAGCCTCGCCACACCACCACGACCAGATTCTTCAGCATCCACCGAACACGAAGCCAAGATAACAAAGGGATATACATATAATAATACATTTTTATTATGATGATCATTTTCTAAATTTAATACTCTCCAAACCTGGCTGCCGTCCTATAGGACAAAAACTAAAAGTGTGAGAAAAGTCAGGGACGAGAAAAAAGAGAGAAAGATCATGACATTTAATTGTTGTGCTAACAGAGTGACAAGTCTTTTTATGCTTTTCAAAACACTCTATAAGACAAGCATGGAATCGGAATAATCCGAATCTACGTGTATATGTATATAGTTGATGGGTTGAGCAGCTTCATTTTTTATCATTATCGCATTTATATTGTAAATAGACACTACCAGGCTCAATGTTGGAAAATCCAATTTATTTAAACAGAAATTGAAGCGACAGTTTCCTATCCCTAAAATACTAATCCCGGATGATGATCATCATGGTCCCCATCGTTGATAATGCTAATACAAATCTATATGAGTAGAGTCGATCTCGTAATGACATTAGTATATTATAAAAGGGCTGGATGGAAAGGTGGCTGGCAAAGAGGCTTGAAGATAATGAGGTTTAAACAGTATTACATTAACTAACCAGGTTCCATACTACATCTGCAGCATATAGTAATATATAATAAAAAGGCTCTATTATTCAGGGATGATAATCTCCTCAATCTCCTGGCTCATTTTCATGGAATTTAAGAATTTAAGTAAGCGCAGCAAATCAAGGAACATTAGGCTTTCCTTCAGATTTGGAAGTAAATGTCCTTTTACATGGACTCCTCCAATCCTGAAACTTGAATTAGGTAAAAAGGTAAAGGGAAGAATAAGTATAGAGAAAAAGATGGAAGAATGACAAAAAAAAATTATATTTTAGCATTGCAGGTGGCTTTTATTGCTTAAATTAAACAAAAGTACAAAACCAACTCGGCTGCCTTTGCCGATCATTCCTCTCCTCATCTGACTGAAACGAAGTGACTATTTAGCTAGTTAGATCCTGGCTGATTTATTGGAATGGAACTGTACTGCAAACTGCAATGGAGAGAGCGTTTTTGTTTTCCAAAATTTATTATATATTCCTGGCATGCCCATCTCTCTATTCATTGGGAATCAAAGCCATACCAACTACGAACCATGCTGATGAATACTGAGGAAACAAAGGCTCGTCGGAGTCAAGAATTAGTTTCGTATCGTCTCTGCAATCTGAACAATGGTAGTGGAATTCGGCCCTTTTGAAATCAGGCTGTAATTATCAGTAAAAATCCTGCTGGGACCGTCGTACATCGTAGTACGACCATCAAAGGTTATTTAACTCCTGACATTGTGATTGTCGAGGAGGACAATTAAGGGAATGAATCCACAAAATGAGGAGAGCGATTGCAGAGGAGGAGGATAACGAAGTAAATGTTGGATAGGTTAGTTACTCATCATCCCAACAAGCACTGAAACGGCAACAAAACCCTGAATCAGTTTTTGTTGGAAATCGGTATGAAATTGGCTATGCGTCTTTATAGGATGGGGAATATAGAGCTCGTTATTATATAAATTTATAAATCATATCATTCTCCAGTCGAGAGGAGTCATTATAAATTGCAAGTAAATTCAAGTTGCAGAACCTCCTCTCCGCGAGCCTGCCATAAAACAACGTTCTGGAACGGCACGAATATACAACCCTATAGATATCTCACTACACAAGTGCAAAAAGAGTAGGTAAAGTACATACGTATTAAGGACATGTCAATGCCACATGATCTGAAGCATTTTTGCATAAAAAATCTGATGGATGACGGTTCATCTCTTAAATATACGCCATAAAAGTCCATAAAAAGTCGGAGGTGATAATTCTCGTGGTCATTCAGAGGCTGAAAAAAATTTATATGCATTATAGAGATAAATTATATCTCTTTATTCCATCCCATCTCTGGATAAATCAATGACGGAAAGTGACCACTTAAAGGTGCAGTAAAGCGAGAAGCGTGACATTGACATTGACAAGATATTTCGGCCCATCCTCCACACCTCCAAGCCTCCCGAATACATCATATAGTCACAGGCATAAGGAATCCTCCAGGTAAATGGCAGTCAGTAGTTGTTCTTAAAAACACGAGAAGAGTCCCGATGAATTAATAATACTACTAATCCCACTCCTAACTGCTCTTCTGCCGGGGATTGAACTCATATTTGTAAATTGTAGTAATAAATGCATCATGCTTCCTTAGGTTTTTTTACAATAAATCGTTGATGTAGATACACGGGGGAAAAAGTTTTAGTGAAGTAGTCAATCTGTCTACTGCCATCACCAATCAACTTGGCTACATAATGAAAAAACGTCTTAATAGCCTAATATTATAGGCTACGAAGTGGTTATTTGGTGGTGGTGGTGGTATCCATCAACCTCATCTTATGGACATGGATGATGCGGATTGCTTCACACATGTTCTCTTAGCTCGGCTGTCCTGTCCAGTAGCCCCTGCCCAACAGTAGTTAGTTACAGTGCAAACTACAACTACCTCCTAAACTTACTATCTCTGTTAAATGAAAAGTTACCCATGATACCTTTTGGATCTCTTGTTAAATGGAACTTTTTGGAAGTTGGAAGTTGGAAGCCTTGAAAAGTTTATGCAATCGTCACTTTGGGTTCAAGAACACTTCTTCTTCTCTAATTCTCCTGTAATACCTGTACCTACTCATTGTCAGCTAACTTGGGAGTAGAGGAAAGATACGAAATATACACGTTAGAAAAGGCGGAATATAAATATATAAATAAGTACAAATATAGAAACTACAGATCCATGTTCCAATCCGTACTGGCTATGAAATCTGATGATTATATCATCTTCTTTAAAGGTGAATTGAGGTAAAATGATATTAAATTATATCTGGAGAAGGAATTAATCCGAGAGGTGCAGAGGAATAATATGTAAAGATAACCTTGCGAAATCATATCAAATCTGCATCTGCTGCAACTATAGCTTCTCTACCTCCATGTTAAATCTGGGCTGTATGGAAAAATGGATTAGTTCTAGCCAGGGTGTAATATTACAGAGGGATAAGCGTAGTCATATTTATATTTTCTATACAAGCCTGTTAGTTGAAGCATCTGATATTTGTTTGAAATCCGCATAAATGTATCAAGATTCAAGTACATCAAGACTGAGAGGATAATGGAACGATTTCGAAACAATAACAGGCAGGATGATTTATCTGGATTTGCAATATCTACATAATATGAAAAATAAATACGATTTAATACGCTTTTATAGAAATCTCTCAGAGACATTGATCACAAAGAAGAAGTCCCTGAGGCCTATTAAAGCATACTTCTCGTACTGTTTTTTATGCTATTTGATTAATGCACTATCTGCTACCAGATTCAAATATGCATAATAGAATCTGCTATTCATCTTGGATACTTCCCACAAGCCCATCATCCAACAAACAGGGATAGAGACATGTTGAATTTAAAATAATATATGCATTGTGCTTGTACATTTTTGAATTAGCAGAGCGTCTGGATTTGCACATTTTCCTTGCACATTTCGACATTAGCATTAACGCATTAATTCTCTTATTGAGAGGTTAATCTTAGATTTCGATTTGCCATGAACATTGCAGCAGGATTTTTGGGATTTTTTTACTCGCTTTTGTTTTAAGAATCTGTCAAACTAAACAATAATTGCCTTTTAAGAGATGCTTAAACACCCCCGTATTTCAAACTTATATTAAAAGAGCAGTGAATACCTTTAGTTGTTGCAGAACAAAGAATTATTTTTGCAGTTTTTCTTTACTCACGAGTCGATCATTATTAGAGCAAGTCAACTCCAGCTAAAGTATATTAATAAAGATACAATACTATGTATTTTTTTCTCATCTCGTGGATCCAAATCTTTTACAAAGACTAAAGAACAAATGTACATATATATTTTTATATGTATTTCTTTCTCAGATATTTCGTGGTTTTATGGTTGACTTTAATGGACTACTAAGACTGCCACTACTGATGCGATCTCTCTTCTGAGGATTTTTATTCTTCGTTTGTTTTATTGTATCATATCCAATCTATAACGTTATAGAACCAAGTAAACTGAATAAAAAATGGGTTAGAGATTTTTTCAAAAATATTCCACACGTTATGGAAAGGATGAAATACGTTCGATATAAAATACACTGATGATGCATCTGATAATCATGTCATACGGGACAGCCAAACGGCAAACTGACGTGTTTTACGGGTTTACAGATATAATATTTTATAGCAACTAAATATTTGAATTTCAAATGCATTTACGAATACTCCAACAAGCTTCAAATCCATATCATCATCAGTACAATAATACATTTAAAAATTGAAATGTCCATCATTCCAGCAATCCTCAGCCTATAACAGATCATTTTCCGAGCATCTATACATGTATTACACGAATAACCTTATAAATTAATGAAAACAATTCCAAGTTTCTTGTCGTAATCTCATACTAAAACCGCTTTCTTCCTGTTAAAATCCCCAGAGGAAGCTTAAGAATTAACAAGGGTTTAAAGAAAGGTCCATCCCAGATGTGGATCATCTCATCTCCAGGAATAAGATGCTGTCGCGATTCCTCGAATATAATGTCAATTACAGTCCTATATTTATTATCCTATTTCCTAATACATACTCCATACGTACACCATAGCATAAATTGTTATTTATTGCCACACACAGAGATTAAGAGGATCGAGTTCTATGCTGCCTTGAAATTGAAAGTGTAGTTAGTTAGAGCTAGAACGTGACTTCATAGGAGTATGGAATTGCGTATACTCTTTGTGCAGATTAGCATCAGTCGGATTTACGTTAGCATAACCAGTGTTCCTTCATACTTCATGGTAGAAATGACACGGAGGAAAGTGAAGTGATGGTTCGTTATTTCCTTACTTTGTTCTTGTTGGTAGTCTGTAGTAGTTATGTATAGTTTAGTTAAATAATGTATCCCTCATGGAAATGATGGATGAACACTTTGTTATAGAGAGATCTGACGTTCTTGGTATGGTACAGGCAAGGATTTCGGAATTGGCATCGGCTCTAATAATGCAAAATTTCCTGCCATTCTAGACAATCGGATTTTTTTCCGAGCTCTGAGGAGTGAGGGGTTTGTAAAATTCGCAATTCGCAATCCTTGCCTTGTTCTGCTGATGGTTACACTTACACAGGTAAGTTCAGCTGAATCCTTCCCATTCTATCACCTTTACATTGCAATCTTAGGAGTTTTTTTTAGGGATACGGATTTCATGGTCCTATAGAGTACATCTTGAATGTATGGAAAAGTAGGTGAGAGAGGGGCTGAAAAAATTACCCTAACTACACAAGAACTGCTGTATTTTACATTTTACAATAAGTTGTGTTAAAAAAGAACGCGATAGGATCTCATCGGCGGACTGGATATTGGAATGACATGTTTTGTTAGAAAATCTTTAATACGTGTCTCTTCTTCCCTCACTGCGAGGACCTATCCTTTTATGTTTCTCTGAATTCATACGCATTTATAATAGTACGAGAATCAATCATCCACCTTCTCTCTCCAAAAGACAAGCTTATTTGCTAATGTAAATAAAAACCAGTTTATGATCAAATTTGAATACGATTATCCTTGAATACGATCCTAAATCCTAAAAGATTGTCGAGATATGGATGTGTTTCTTCCCAGCAGCAGCAGAGGTTTGCAATGGGATGATATTAGGTGTATAACTGGAAGTAGGTAGCGTAGGTTGCAGACGATTGCCGTGTAAACTGATAAGGACCAAGTCTTGGAGAAATATTTTTGTCTAGGGCAATTAGTGTATATTTGAACGGATTCAGATTCAGTAAAATTTGTCTCAGATATTTTCTGGATCTTCAACTTCAACCCACACCTATAAAGGTACTAAAGCATGTGCCTTTGTTTCCTACTACATTTAGTTAATCACCGGAGAACGAACGACGGTCTTTAGTCATGCCTCGGATCCCTCACGATTCTCGAATAATAATAGTTGTAAAAAAACTATTTCTGCCCTGTCCTGTAACCAACAATGAACAACCCCTCTTAGGTATATCCCAATGAGTCCTGAAACAAAGGGGTTTGATTTTGAATAGCTTCTTTTTAAGATGCTTAGGAGTTTGGCTAGTCACACTGTTGGGAAGATGGTATTTTTTTGCACTGGACTGTAACTTGATATTGGACAATGAAGAATTCTCAGTTTGTTAGGCAGGGAATGTGACGATGTGATGTGTAGGGCTAATGGGGCTTTGGTTGAGTCGTTGAAGAATGGATTGGTTCCATGAGCCACATTATGACACATAATACGTAATAATAAAAATAACAATAACAATAACATATATCATACATGAGTAATTGTGTCTCGACTCGCTCCGACTCTCTTCTTGACTTCTGTTTTTTACTTCCTCGACCCAGAACTTTGTCAATAAGATTATTTTCCCATTAAATACGGCCAATAATCGATATTAAGTCAGGGCAAGGGTCTTAAAGATTGCGAGATGATGGTTATGTTATGAAACTCAATGCGAATAATGGTGACATTTGGTGCCATTGCAGTTTGTAGCAAAAACGGCACTACGATACGATACACGGTACGAATGGAGCTGTAAAAGATTAGCGATTACTTGCCGTTGGTTCGTATACCAAGGACACATGGGACTGAAAAACTTAGCTATTTTTATATTAGTATAATATGGAATTTTTTTGGCATATTTTATATTTGAATGTAACTAAATACAAACTTCATAAATGTAATTTAAATTAGAGTTATTGCTTTTAAAACGAAGTGATTTCACTGACATTTATGATTTAAGTCAGTGATTTGCATCAGTATTGTTTTAGTTCTGTTGGATTTTATAGAATTATAACTGCTACAGAGAATTTATTTTCCGTTCGAATATATCCGTTTTCCGTACGAATATAATCAAGCAGGTAAGGTTTCGAAAAACGAATTAGTATGTGGAGAAAACAATAAACTGACGCATTTCTAGAACTTTATGACACGATACTACTATATTGTTTTTTGCATCCCTAGTTCCTTGGGTTGTAGATTGTATTTTCATTTCGGATCTACAGTTTTTTTTGCACAAAAGTACAATTTGACATATGCTACATCAGCCGCACAACACTTCACAGCAGCCCTTTATTCTGTGCCGGAAATAAACAATAAGCGTGTAATAGTTTTATTTACAATAATAATTATACTGCACTGGGTACGTGACTAATGGATAAGATATAAATACCATAACATCACGCGTTGCATTTTTTCATATCGGGAACCAGAGCCTACAGCTCAAGATGTCATAATTAGGGTATCCTGTATCAAATGGATGGAAGGGCGTGAGTTAAGCATAAAAAATTCTCGGCCTGACATTAATTACCTTTCATTTGTATCATTTCACCATGAAATATGATGAGAAGTTTATAGTTGTAAAAGTCAGTAGGTTTTATGCAGATGTATCAAATCAACTCCTAAATTCAATCCTTACATCAACAAAGCTATTTATCACATGCTTTATCCTCCTAACTTGTCAATAAAGATACAGTTTTCCTCATTCTCAGTATTGCATTTAGTAAAGGATATTGAAAAATTCAAAGATTTAATGTATTGTCAATTAAGATTGGAATTGTTCATTACAACATATCGAATATCACATGACCCCGTTTCTTGGGCTAATGCAGTTTTATTGTGTAGTAAGGCCTCGATCCGTCTCACAATTTCTGCCTTTCCCTGTCAACGGTCAATTCCTCCAGAACATTTAGGTCAATCTTCTTGGCTTTCATGGCTTTCTGCAATTATATCAAACATGAAGACGTATTCAACCGGTAGTTTTTTTGTTCAAAGTACAGTGTAACGTGTAACTCAATCTTGGACTTATTGTGTATGAGGAAAGAGACTGACATTCGCCAAATTACTTCAAAATAAATTGTAACATTTACCTTAACACAGTCACTGTACACACTCAGCATCTCGTCACAAGGAGTAGGGCCCCTATGACCTCCTTTAAGGTACGCATCCGTAAACCAGGCATTGAAACAAGCGTCGTATGCATGCTTAAGGTTATTGCATTCCGGGTCCAAGCTCTCCAGCAACTGTCATTCAAATTAGAATGCATTCTTATTGCAAATTGCAAGGGAACGGAAGCTTTTATAAAATAAAAAATAATTGTAAAGAATAGAAAAAAAACTAACTTGCGAATTCTTGGTATTTATATTGTTCAGTAAGTTTTTTTCCGCATCCGCATCCGCCTCCCCCATCTTCTTGGAAAATTACGGAAATTGGTTGGGTACTTGGGTTGAAACGGCAGCCTTTTAGTTCGTCGTTGGCTTTGTTCTTTCAAAAAGGCTTAGGAACAGGAACTGACACGATCTTGGGTTATGTAATTCGACGGAATTAGTTGACCTCAAAGATACCGACTCCTTCAATCAATCAACCCAAAAGTGGATGGAATTCTTACACCTGCAACACATGGAGTGGTATTTTTTACTTGATTGTGAATGGCATTTTTTATCACGCAAGTTTTAAGTAAAGTTAAGACAAGAGTATGGAGTTGTGTTCGAAATTATTAGATTTGTGAATTAATCGCTTTGTTTTTGGCGTTAGATTTGATTTAATCACACCGCAGAAAACATTCGAAATACAAGAATATAGTTTTTTTCCCCAAACAAATTCCTTCATCTAAGTACAAAAATTCTGAAACAAATACCCGTCTTTTCAGAGGGGGTTTGAACCTTGAAAGCGAAGAATAAACAATTTCAATCTGGTCTGTCATTCAACAAAAAATTAAATTTCGATAAATATACAATATCTATGTAAATTCTGATTTTTTTAATTTCTAGAAAAATTACGTTCCTTCACGTACGGAAATACGGTAATTTTCCGGAATTGTACCCCGGAAAAACTTTTACACAATCTCGGTCTTATCAAAGGACTGGAGATTTACAATTATTTTACTCCAGTCAAATTAACATTAAGGAAAATTATTACTGTCCTTGAAGGCTCGGTTTAAAAATTTGAAGCACATTAATCGAGGGAATTTACGGTTTCATACATATATTCAATACAATATATTCTATCAAAAGCATCATTTTTGGGTTTGAACTTTCGGAGTATCAATGGAAAACTCAAGGTGAGTTAAGTTCAATGTACGGGCATGAATGCATAAAAGCTTAAAAGCAATTTATTTACCAAACGTTTTACATTCAATACATTCAAAAACATGTTAAAAGTTATAGAAGCTACTTGCCTATGTCGTCTTTAGATTTCATACATTTCCAGTAACAGAGATTCCGGCAGAAAATATCAATGATCCAGTCAAATTGACAATTGATTAATTTCTACAAAATATACAGCTTATAAACTCATTCAAGTTCAATGCACTGCCATGCTAAATTACCCTAGGTCAACGAAATTGCATAAAATTTGCTATTATTATTGCATGCCCATTGACCGAAGCTGGAGAGATTAAAATTATGAAAGATTTGCATTTCGATGACAATCAAGTCCCGTTCCTTAACGATTTATGAGTCGTACCGAAAAAGAAAAATACGATGTTTTAAAACCGGCCGGATCGTAGTTACTGACATTAAATTTACCTTTCGTTCATGAACTTCATCTATGAATAGATGAATTTGAGAGATTAAAATCTAAATTTAAATAACTTTCAATGAATGCATTCATTTATGTACTTGACAATAGAGTTGACTGGACCACAACTAAACTGGGTCAAAAATATCAGAAAAAGAACTGTATATTGAAAAAAGTTACTGACCTAGCGTTTCGTTCATAGAACAGTTTCAAGAATTTAATGCAGATATTTAAATAGCTTGTGCTTTACATTTTTTAGTTGACAACCAAGTTCAATGCACCAAAAGAACTAACCTAGCTCAATATTTCTTGAGCCACAATTCAACAACCTAATATACCATTCTTCATTGCAGCGTCAGAAATGATGCATACAGATAGTTGGCGGTACTGACCTTTGTCAATCGTTAGTAGATTTCAATTTCAAGGATCCTCGAGCCAGATTAAAATAATAAATTCAAATTTACAACGAAGGATTTAACATTGAGTTGATAATCTAAAAACCTAGCAAGCAAAAACTAACCTGGGTCAATATCTTTCGACGCATAGCTTCATTAATAATTTACCAACCTCACAGAGTTCTTCACGAAATGTCAGATAGGATGAATATTTAAATATTTACAAACCCATCATGCCATACACCTAAGCTACAAAAGACAACACATTTTTTTCGGATTGGATTGTGTGCATCACATAACGGTTATGAAAAAAGAAAAGTTGGCTTCAGAAATAAGTTATGACTTACCCAAGTTCTTAAAACCGATCACATTAAATAAAAAGCAAGCTAATCCTGTCGATATAATAAAAAGCCCTCTCCTAATAAGTTCTGGCCAGCAGCAGCAGACTGCATTCTATTAAAAATTAACAATCGAGACAGGCAATCAAAAATTCATTGAACTTTTCACCAGCAAAGTTCCCAGTAAATCGACTACCTAAAAACTAAAAAGTGCATAACATTGCTGAAAGTGATGAGGTACCTTCCCCCAGACATACCTGACATCTGACACAAAAGCCTTATGGCTTCCGCCGGATTCAGCGGTTTCAGCTTAACAGAGCAAGTAAATTAGTAATGAAAGGAATCTACGCATAAACGGATCACGATTGATTGAATCATCCTCGCTTTCCTATCAGCTCTAAAGGAATGTAGAATTGAAATTTAATTTTTTGGCCAACAAGAGCACAAGGGTTACTTCAACGGTACATTTCACCACGGTCAAACAAACCATATGCATTCCCTCTTATGACTTGTTGGCATGCAATAATATGAATCCTACATCCTACAAATCATCCACCAGACACCGACACGTCAGCTAGGATAAAGAGAGAGAAACCTGCTTTCTCTTCCACACATGCACTTTCAATTTGCAATATCCGACTGAACAACCTGTCCTTTCCCTCTGATGCGAATTAATTAATCCTGTCCAATTTAAAACTAAATGCCTCGTCTCATCAGAAAATCCACCACCACCTCCAGTTCTAGTTCCAGTTCCAATGCTACATGGAACCCCTCCACTTAGTACAGAAGCCTCAAGTTTTAAAATCCCTTGCGGGCTTCTTCTGCTCTTTCCTCCTCTTGTGCTAATATTGCAAAAGTTTAAATGACTCTGTATACAAGAGATATTGATCAGGGCTAAGGATATAGTTTGCATTTAGAAGGTGAAAGCTGATGTCAAAGCTCCCAAATATATTATGGATGGGAGTTGCAGGCAGGAGAAGAGACCGGATCGAGTAGCTCTGTCCTTTCCTTGACGAAATAGAATGAGAAAGCGGAGGAACTATACTGACCTTTCTCTACGTTTACGTTCATATTTCATTGCTGCTCCTACTGTCGACGTCAGGGGTTCAGTACAAAATTCAATCGACCCACATGAGCGTACACTTAGGAGTCGAAGTCGAGGTGACTCGTATAAATATTGGGAGGATTCTGTCAGAATAAAGAAGCTATATTTACATTACATGTATATGCCCGTCCGTTTTGATAATTATTCTGTACTTTTTCTTTGACGGCAATTAAACCGGTGAGGATACTTCCAAGTTTAAGCTCCCAATTACAATCCGGGTAGTCCCATTTTTGGCAAAAGTATAAAAAAATGCGTAGTTCACTTTTGATTGATTCGTTTAATTATGCTCGAAAGTGAATCTTATTGGCTTTTTCCTGACGAAGCTATTAAAACTACTCACTATAGTTAGCCCGTTTATATAGCTAAAAGTAAGGAATAGCAATACTGGCTGGACAAATATTGTCAAAACGGGCTACAACACGCATACCAGAAGCCAACAAACTCTGCAGTCCTACAAGCCGATTGTCTAAGGATTCCTGGAAGGAATGACGTTTAATCATTTTGCCATCACAAGGGAAAAGAAACGCTCCTTCCAGCTTGATGTATATCTAAAAACATGATAATATTTAATCTGTACCTATAGCGGTAAAGAGTACAAGATTAGTTAGTACGCCTCCGTCTGTCAAAAACTATACATCATCTTCCTCGCCTTTAAGAAGATGAAGGAGGTTCCAAGTCCCTGAAGCTATATACCTTCTTCCTCAGCCCACACTGACATAACTGACCGTGCCGGGACTTTCACTTTCTGACGTAACTTTCTCCACGAGCTAAGGACGAGGCCTAAAACGCCTATAAACATCAGTACATCTATATATCTCTCTTTCACCCTTGGGAAAGCTGGGACTGAATCCCACGCATTTTGCAGTGGAAGAAATTTTGCGAATTCCAAACAAATCCATATGTTCTATCCTCCTACTTCGTATGTCATCCGAAGTACTGCCATATTTTCCCCAATGAATTCCATTGAATTCTTGGTTAAATATTATCCTTTTAAACGATAGCCCAGCCCCTTGTTTTCTATTTATATATTATACATTATGATCGTTAGGGTGCGGGTGGAGTGTGAGTTAAAAAAGGATGAAGCAATTAAAAGTCCAAAGTCCCTTCCCAACTTATCACGTGGAGTATAAACTGTTTAAGTATCCATGCTCTGAAAAAAAAAACAGTTTACGATAACAAGATAAGCCCTTTCATTTGCTCCATTCCATCATTTCCACCTCCTCTTAACAAACGGAGGAAGAAGGACTTGAACTAAATCGATCATTTAATATCTCTATCAGAAGGATATGAGTCCATATGGATAAAATAGAATATTATTTGTATCGGAGCAATCTACCATATTTTTTCAGTCGGGCTCCATGAGTTCAACTCATGGAATTTAATATATCTATGGGATTTGTATGCTTTTGCTGTTACAGATATTCCCTATTTAGAAGTCTTCAGGACTCTTTTTAATGCGTGTACGTATTTCAACAAGCTGTTGTATGCTTTTTTATTGTGCCCGATCTTAAATACGTTTTTTTATCTCTTCTGTTAACTTTGGGATATCTCCTGTCCGCTTCAAGTGTTTTTGTTCCCGAGTTCTGATACCAAACCATGATAATAAATTTCAAATACCGTAAGTATTGAATTCCTACGGAATTAACACAGTTTTATCAGCAGTTGGTCCTGTTATATACCCTTCATTATTACATGATTGTTACAGAACATTTTCATAAAAATCCTCCTGGTCGTCCCCGACTTACAACTTAGGAAAACGTTTAAAAAGAGACAATGGAAGATGCAAGCCCGTTTAAATTTTAAATCCCTATTCGCAGCTAATCCGAACCTTCCTCTCCGCCCTAATAAATCTCTTATAAAAACCGAAGGGGACCCGAAAGAAATGGCAAAACTAAGTAAATAAGCACACTGCTACCAAGAAGGCAGAAAAACCAGCATCTGATTTCAATCAAAACATGTGGGATATAAACAAGGGTGTCTCACCAAAGGAGCGCACAGCCCCATCATCTCCACTTGCGATGTATAAAAAACTTGTAGAAAAATAGTTTGTTCTTGGATATTTTATACGTGTTCTAATGCTAGGAACCGGGGCTAGATAAGCCGCTAGCCCAAGAGAAGGAATTAAAGTAAACCCAAAAAAGCTATAAGTAATCTATATCCCATAATAATATCTCTCGGACTATCCTCCGATCTCTTGTAGTAAAATACAAGGAAAAGTCAGTATCCCACCAATCTTAACCAAAATTCCGTCGCCTCCATTTTTACTATATAACACATAACGTAGGTTATTTGATCATTACCCAACACTCGACTCTTCAACTCCAACTTCACTCAAGAGATCCCAACGATCCTCCAAACTATGTATATTATATTATTGCATATTGTATATTATGATTGTACAGAAAATGAAACTGCCCTCAAAAACGCGACGAAATACACGTCTTCTATGCAGTCATCATTTAGTAAATGTAAGGAAACCAAAAGGGGGAGATGTGCTATATGAAATCATTTTTACAAACATCATCCTAGAGAAGGAACATATATTATTTACTAAAAGTATTATAGGGACCAAACAAAAAAAAACCTTACAATCCGTTTAAAACCGGATACTCTAACATAGAAAAAAAATGCTCAAGCTGAAAAGCTACAAAGTTTCCAGTCCATATGTGAAATTGTGAAATAAATACTCGAAGAAAGTAACACTGTGAACTGAAAAATTGTAACGTAAAAGAGGCTCAACCACAGGAGCACTAGGAATTGATAGGGACACAATTATGCAGCCTGTTTCGAAGCTTAATGTATTTTAACTTAACCATCTTAGAATCCCGTATCCGTGTCCATTCTAAACTTGAATATGATATCTTTTTGAAAGGACTACACTAACATAGGAAGGATAAAAAAACACCCTCTAACTTAAATTGTAAAATGTACGGACTTGACTTCATGAGCATTTTAAGTAACATACGCAAAAGCATACATACTGAATTGCCAATACAAGGCGACCGCAACCCCTCTCTTCTAAAACGCATATATACGATGAATGTAAGTGCAAGAAACCATTGGATATCTGAAATTCAAGTATATAGTCGTCAAATTCACTACAACACAAGTACAGATGCAAAGGTCCTTATAGAAGAAGAATAGAGATGGACCGATTACACGGCCGAGTTTCTTGTTTTTAAGTTGACCGTGTACACGGATTCGTGCAATTTTAACTCTTGGTTGGGTTATAGTCAAAATTAAGGCGTTTATCTAGAATTATTCGCTTTTAATTACGATAATGCATCAGTTTCTTACATTTTATTACTTCCGCCGCTCTCTTAAATGAGCGCTATGCTAAAGCTTAATCACCTTTAAATCCGAAGTCGCGGCATGTAGTTATTATGGTTTACTGAAAAACTACCCCATCGTCACAAGCGGTATAAAAATAGCGCTTTTTTCATGGGGCGCTTATAATGGGGCACTTTAACTAGCAAATTATGTCTTAAACCGTTAATCCTCTAGTTACTTTTGAGTTTAAATACTAAAAGCATTAACATTTTTTTTACTCCGAAAATGCAAAAGTCGAAAGAGAAAGTCCCTCTAAAACAGCTACTTGTTACGGTAAAGCTATTTCTGGGAGTAAAAACCTTGAAAACACGACGCTTAAAATGGAACATGGCCCATCTCTAAAAAGCTGATTTTGCCAACCAAATCGCTCCTCCCTCCCATTCAAAATCCAAAAAGGATAGTATCGCCAATTCACTGCGAAAATAAGAATATAAATACAATCAAATCCCATTTACGAGATAAGCCCTGTCGTGTCGGCTAAGAATGTGGCTATAGCCGGACCTCTCTCAACAAGCATGGATGGGATAGCAGTGTTCAAGCATTTCAGGATTCAGTTTCCTTGAGATTTTTTTTGCAAAAACAATCCCAAGCCCGAGTATACAACCCAAGAGGGGGATACCTTTTGTAATTTTGGCGAGTAAGGAAGGTATACATTTGCAAATTTTTGCAAAGGACATTCCTATCATCTAGCAAGCTAGAAAATGCTGTTTTAGGAAGATGGGAATAATAATTTACAACATACCAAAAGGGATCTCGCTGTCGAGGATGAGGCTGAGGTGGGAAGGAATTTGGAGTGTGTGGAAACCCCCATGCGCCGTTGACTTGCTAAAAGGCCTTAACTTCGAGGTTATCCTCTGCCGTTTCTATAAAATATATACGAGAAACTCTGTAACTCTCTGATATGGAAAGAAACAACCAAAGAACTTGAATTAAATACTTGCTGCCTCCAAGCCCTCCTCAACTCAGCTACGAATGTACGATGTTTTTCGACCCAAGCTCGCTTCGGATCCGAGCCGAGAGGGCAGAAAAAGCGTCTATATAGGTCCCTATACCGGATTTTGGTTAAGGGCTTATATTAAAATACTATTGCTGGCCAGGAACATAGGATACTACTTGCTTTCTACTACGACTACTACGAACTATTATCAAACATACACATACAGCTCAAGAAGCAGGAGCAGCAAGTTGAGAGGGAAGTTTTTTAGCCGAGAGTTTCAGCGTTTGAAGCAGGAGCAGCTCATCTGCTGGCTCGGCTAAAGAGCCCGAGATACAGCTCCAAAAAGTTCCATAGTATTATTATTCCGATCCTTCCCGTGTTAAAATATACGGGTTTATAGGGACATAGATGAAGTATGATGATGATGATATGGTGGTATAAAAGCATAGGCTATATACATGTTCGTTCGAGCCCTAAGACTCATGTTAGGAGCGTATTTTGCTACATGGAAAAATGGTTTGGAATAGGTTCCCTGCTTGCTTAGCTGGCACTCACTAACAAACGAGTGATGTGTGTGAACTGCTCACTCAAAATTATTCTTCTCAAGTAAAGAGACGTTTTTTACGTGTTTTTTGAGCCCAAGAATAAAAGAGACAAAATATCGCAAGAATTCCGCTCCAAGATATCAAGAAACTGTAAGAGTTTTGAATCACAATATTTGTTATTAGATTCCTTTTGGTTTAATTCATCGAGAGGGACCTGGGAGAGTGGAAAAGAGAGTGAAAGAAGTCAAAAGTGTTTTATGGTTTTGATTGAATTGGAGTTACAGTTTAAACGAAAAATAGAAACTTAAAAGAGTTAGTTCATAGTGACAGAGTAGACTCAAAGAGATACAACAAAGTGTACAATTGGATGAATGATGAAAAACAAGGGATTTTTAGATGCTAAATCGTAATAATCATGATAATAATACGTATTCCTTGACATTTATTCGCAAATAGGTTCCCTTCTCATGTGAAGTGAAGAAATGTGAGGGGAATTTATCGTTTTTCTGTGGTAAAAGTTGAGAAGTGAAAGTGCAGCTTTAATGTTTAATGGGAGAAAGTTACTCGTCAAACATATTCAAAGAGGTGGAAAAGCACTGAGTGGCAACGAAATCCCATCATAATAGTTCAGTTGATTTGTAAGTAAAATTACAGGCCTAAACTGAGACATAGCTTTCAATGTGCAATGTTATTGTTATATTAAAACCAATAAAATTTGATCAAAAATTGGTTAAAATACAGTGACCCGACCTCAATTTTGGGTCCAGCAGCTCCGCTTTGCCACCCTTTTTGTGGCGGATCCGGATTTTTGCGGATGGGATCGAAATATAATGAAAGAAACTAAAAAGAGTATAATTTTTAGTTGAAATGGTAAAGATTAACTTAACGGATTAGAATAAAAAAGGTTTAGAGAAATCAAAATTCAGTGTTGACATACTAGAGGCTAATCGCAAATCTTGAATCTGAAAAGTACAAGGAAAAGTTGGGAGTTTATTTTTTGCAAAAAAACTATGAAGCAAACTGCATCTGTTGATTGAGACGAGATTATATTGTGGGGATTGTGAAAATATTAATAAATATTCGGAAAGTTTGAAGTTTAAAGAAGTACAAAGTAGCCTGAAAGCTTGGAATGGGAAATGGTACGATGTTTCAATAATAATAGGTTGGAAAAATCTATTACCGTGTTTCAATAGCAGGGAATAAATTATTTTTGCGATTTTGGATTTTACTCAACTTTCGTAATATAATATAGTTCATGAATGAAATAAAAACGAGTGTGGAGTGTAGCGAGGTTGGTGGACTTCGTATTTCGGAAATTCTAAAGATTTTCAAATGTGAAAGTAGGAAAATGTTTGTTATTATTATCTCGCATAATCTCATTAGTCATTTGACCCATTGCCCTTTATTGTTTATTATGATCCGACTAAATCCTTTAATTTTAAACGTCCATCCTCTTTATTATTTTTATATTGCATATTGCATTACCGTCGATGCAGATGACTACAGCTATTTATAAACCGTTTGTTCTACAGTTTTAGATTTCAAAAGATCATATTTCTACTATTTGTATGAAGAAAAAAAACGATGCTTACTTGTACGGTACGTTTTAAGTTCCACACAGGAGTAATTTGTAATTAAAATTGAAGGAATTTATGTCACCAAAAACCAAGGTACGTGAATTGAGATCGTAAAGAGGTAGCGTCACTGGGCAACATTTCGAAAAATAATTTAAAAAATATCCTTGGGGGACAGACCCCCAAGGAGACAAAAAATATGTCAATATGCTCCATGGCAATTATCATTTGACATTCAAAAATGTAATAGTAATATCATTTGCCCATTCGGGAGACGGAATTGGCTAAACATTCATTCGCATCTGCATTGATTTCCAAAAATATGAATGATCTGTTCTTTTAGAACTTATCATACATAGCAGGATATTTTAACCCTTCATTAGAATTTCATCGATTCCCATATCCGATTACTGAACGATTTCAAAGCTGGATTTTATGAGCTAATCACATATAAAATGTCCAAGTAGCACAGAGGAAAGGTTGCCATGACTTTAGATTTTTCGTTTCTGAAAAATGGACGATATTTTCGAAATGTTGCCCAGTGACGCTACCTCATTACGAACTCAATTCACGTACCTTGACCAAAAACGGAATAAGAAGCAGAGGAATAGTTTAGTCGTAAACGGGGAGAGCTGAGCGAAGGAGTGGGAGCTTAGTTAAGTATCCTTGGTTACTAATACCGCAGATTTTTTTACCCTCCATCATTACATCAGAATGCAATGATTATTGCAGCCTGGAAAAATCCTGTTCTTATAAATAGCTACTTGGTTCAAATTCACAACTGATTTTTAATGACGAGAAACTGAAACCGTTTAAAACATTAATATCATAGATATCCGATGTAAGATGTAATGAGAGTGTATCAATTTCATCATTCATTCCTATTCCTATCTGATGATTTTTTTGTGGAAGCGATTGCATTCCACGTCTCATATGGATATTTTTCCTAAGAATTGCATATGTCATTCGAGTCGAAAGTTAAAATAAAACCGAGGGCTCTGCCAAAACAATGCCCTTAAATGTTTTTAAAAAAAATTGGTTATAAGATCTTTCGGTCTTTGCAACTGGATATTGATGAATATGATTATTGCAATTATGGTCCCCTGTTTTGCCTTGTTAGTAAAACGCCAATCGACCATCGAATTATCCGTTTTGGATTGCATTGCATAAGACCATGTGGCGAAACTAACTTCACTGAAAATGGCAAGCATAAAATACAAGAAAAAGTCAAAATCGTTTTTCCAGTTACATTTTAGACGATATTAAGTTACAAAAGAAACGTGACTGGGTGTCTTATTCTCGGGTCGAGATTCTCCACTAGAAGGTTTGACATTTGACATTTAGGAGTTAAAATGAAGGAAATATTTGAAGTAAAAAATATTAGCATTATCTACTAAGGAAATGCTCATGTTGGCGGCGACGGACGGTTATAATTTATAATTGAAATTGATAGGGAGAGAATTCCTCCTAGAGATAACGCAGGATTTTTTCAAGATTCTAGAAGAGCTTCTAAATTGCTGCTCTATAGGATAATGCATATGATTGAGGATAATATATTGGTAGTACGGGTGTTTACTGTAAAGAAAGGTCGCTAAAGATGCCATCGGCGATGAGTCGTCGTCTTCTGATGTAGAAAAGATTTGCATGTTTGATTGAATGGGATTCTACACGCAGCAGTAGAATAAACAACTCGGAGAGATGGAATGTTGAATGACAAGTTTGGTTAAGAATGCTCCTTGATAAGCGCTACTAGTTGTGAGAATCGGTAAAGGATTTGTATCGTGAAAGTTTAAAATCAACAGGATTACTTTTCATTACACGGTCATCATATGCGGAATAACTATGATCCCTGTTCGATGACTTTAAATGTTTGCAATATCATTATATTATAGTTTGCACGCAGAAGGGGTTGAAAATGATCGGATTCTTGGACGAATCCCCTCAGTTAGTTTCATTTAATTTACTGAGCGTCGAAACGAGTTAAATTTCGACTGTGATTTAAAAACCAAAAGCAGCCCGGCACCAGCCCTCTAATTGTTTATTGCAAGCAAACTGACACTTTTGACATTCTTTTTACATCCTACTTACTTCAGAATCGCCGTTATGTTTTCATTGATATATAAATTTAATGTCAAAACATTGTGTTTCAACTGCAGTGTTTTTTTTTTAAATATACAATTTTAAACTTAAAGTTAGTAACATGACTCGAATTTTGCACTTTGGCAGCAGGGTTGTGTATTTCTGCTATCAGTCCTCATATCTGCTTATCCAGAGAGAGTTCCATGCAAAGGATCTTTGAACTTTTGAACAATCCTGTCGATATTCAGATAGGAATAAGAAATCGCATTAGAATAACAACCGATGCAAAAGATGCAGTTTATGATGAAACTGTAACGGAGAGTTCAGGCCATGAAAATAATATTAATACATTTTAAATACAAATGATCTTGAACTGACGGTTCTAACAAAAAAATAGTCCAAAGTCAAAAAGGGTTAACCAGTTTATCGAGAGATTTTAAATGTTAAATTATTCCTCTAGATTTAAGAAACTCTGTGGAATCAGTATACAATTTTCTTTATTTTTATTTTAAATATGAGTTTTATCTGTTTCTGTTATAAAATGCAATGAATTCATTTCTTAGATGCCATTAAAATATTAGCGAGGGAGAATTTCTTTTAATTCAATTGCAAAGATGTAGAGAGTCTCTGCACCTCAATGTTCTGTTTTGAAAATTTAATCAATAATAGAAATTTCAATTTAATTATTTTATACTATTTAACAAATTCTAACTTCCCATTAATTTAAATTAAAATCATACCTTTTTAACACCGACCCTTGATATTTAAAATATTCACGCCGTGTTTCATACACTGACGAGCCAAAATCATTCAGACTGCAAATCAACAGGGAAATGTTTACCAGGAAAGAACCTCTAACCATCATATATTTATATATTTTCAAAAACAAAGCCATGTCAACAACTTTGATGAAATTGCGTAATCAATTGCATAGCTGATTTAAAATAGCATTTATAATCAACGGACCACTATATAATTGATAAAAAATCAATCTAAAAACTTGAACTTGAGGAATCGTCACAAATTCTGCGTTTAATGGCCATCCTGGTTGCGAAAAATATCTAAACGAAAAATATCCCCATCACACCCACTCAAAATATAATTTCGGTACCACTCTTCCGCAGTTTCAGCAACGAATTCCAAAATCCGCATCTATTAATTTCCCATAATAGCAACAAAAATCAATAGCTCTGAGGACACCAATATCTTATTAGTACATTTCTTCATTTAAAACTGTAATCTAGATTCTAGACCATCTCATAAAAGGTCAGGTCACGATACTTTATAGTGTGATATCAGGCCAGAGATATAATTTATCATAGGATTATGGCACGTCCCATTAGTGTATCAAAATGCTGGGACCAGAAGGTCCGTTGAAAATCCTAAGTAAGGCATTTATGAGATGGAGTTGTCATTTTCGAAATGGAATCATGATCATCATAATATGATGTTGGTGTCCCACAACATGCCCAATTTTGGCCTGTTACATTTACTGCCCACACTCATCACTTATCAAGAAAAGTGACTAACTCATTCTGGATCAGAGAGCCCTTTTTTATTCTTGTCTTTTTGTCCGTATTTGTATATGTTAAGTACAGGGAAACTTTATAGAGACTGACTGTACTCAGCTACTAGCTTTTGAACCAGAATTAATAAAAAAAAGTCCATCAAAAGACACAATAGTATTTCAGATTGGAAACAGTAGCAAGTTATGAAAAGTCTCTTAATTTCAATACGTCTCTTAAAATCGAAATCTTCAGAAATCTCATGGAGTTTGGCAGGTCTGCTGATTTTAAGATTGTGTAGCTTTAGCGATTTTGTAAATTTGCTGGCATATCACAAGCTAACTTAATTAGAACCAACAAGTCAATAAGTGTCACATTTATGAGTAATGTTGTCTTGACTTAAAAACTGAGAGAAACAGAAGGAATCTTCCGTTTGTTTTAACTTTCCATGTAAGTTCTCCAGCTTTGAGCTTTGCAGGTAATGTTAATAGCATCTAGCAGAATCAGTCCGTTGCATTTTGCATTGTTGCATTGTATCATTGTATGTTATAAACCTGTTGCTCAATCAGAACATGCACCACCGGATGGAGATGGGTAATTAAACCGCATACTTAGCAGATCCTAAATTTGTGTTTGTTTCTTCAAATGATCCATACGGTACCGTCAGTACCGTGCAGTTCGTATCGGTACGTTGCAATTTAACACTGTCTTTCACAGAGATAAGCAAGTTTAAAACACTTAGAGTGTAAACTGAAGTGAAGTGACAGCATTTGGAGTTGTATCAGTTGTAATCTGCAACCATTTTAAGAAGGAATCGTCCCGTGCAAAGAAAGTGTCAACTGTCAACACGTGTCTTTTGTGAATTGCTCTTGTTTCTCCTCACAATAGAGCATTGTTTTCCCAAGTAAATTTTTGACACTTTTCTGGTGTTTGAACCCATGAATTCGCATCTCCCACAGTTGATCTTATAAATTGGAAATGAATTGAGAGTTAGGACAGAGTTCTTTAGAATTTTTTAAAGAGAAACAAATCGACGATCATTTCATTGAAATCTTGCATTTGACGGATGAAACAAGATCTGGAACGTCAATCTATAATGAATGGATTGATTGTGCTTTAAACTAAATCATTTATTCACCAATAAATGAGAATGTGGTAATAAAAATGACTCTTATCGCTCGTTAAAGAAACTGGAAAGGGGTTGAAAGTTAATGGATGTCTCCCAGAAGAAGAATCTGTATCGGGGAAATAAATAATAACGATCCTCGTTAGAACGGAAACAAATCCATTTGCCGAAGATAATCAAAAGAAAATATTTCTCAGAACTAGATCTTCGACAGATAGAATCAAAACTATAACCTTTACGACAAATATAATTAAGAAATTAAAGACTGGATCTTTGACACATAAAACCCAAGCTAAAACCTTATAATTAAGAAATTAAGGACTTGAGTAATCAAAGAAAATATGTGGGAAAAGTGATTAAGTTTTATGAACCCCTTACAAAATAGTATGCTCCCTCGTCAACCTTTGGGCTTGGCAAAACAATTTTAACTAACCGTATTAAAGCGGTTTGAATGGGTTTTAATCCCAGTCTTTAAAGGCCAATAATATTTCGAAATAAATTATAATCTCACCAAAACCTATATAATTCTCTCCTAATCTTTATATGATTATTTATGGCTCAATTTATTTTATTTCAGGTCAAAGGAAGTTGATCCTCGCTCAATTCTTCTTCGAATTCTAACACGAATTGACTCACGTCCGGATACCCCCTACTAGTGTTTTAATTCTAGTTTTCTTCTCTTGCATCAACCAATCTCCATCCAAGATCATGAGAGATTGGTGAAATATTTAACGAGAGAAGGTCGTTCAAAATCGACCGATCCTTCAGCTTCAACGACAACTCTAGGATAATCTTGTCTAAAATTCCAACTAATTAAAGTCAACCTACCTAAGAATCATCCTCCTACGTGTTGTGAACATACCGCGCCGGATATCTAGCTCCTATCATCACCAACCAACACCTCCACACAAAAAAAAACTCCTACTTGCTTTTTAGTAAACTATAGAGATTGTTGATTCTGTACCATCATCACCATACATAATCCTCAACAACTTCGTTAGAAGCTTTTGTTATACTATACAAAGAAGGAGTACACAGAGGGAATCGCTATTATTTCACATGATTCGGGCCTGTCCATAATCGGGAACGGAACGTCAAAAAAATACAAACAAGCCAAGAGAGCAAATCCTGGAGTACAAAACCAAGTGGATTTATTAATCAATATTCTACAAAGAAACCTTTTAAAAAAGTCAAAAACCAAGAGTACACAAATACCTCACAGGGAAAAGTAATTACAATTACCTCATCATTTGGTTGGACTACCATCAGAGAAGACCACTCCAAGTCCAAATCCTCATCGCCTCAGAAAAAACGTACCGACAGAACCAGCACACTTTTGAAGTAGTCAGACCAATTTGTCTACCCTAACCAACCACTATTCCCTATCTATACTATTATCATCAACCACGTATAAATTCCAAGCCAAGTAGAAAAAAGCAACAATTAACTCTGCTGGGTGCAAATTTGAATGGTTGCTCTAAATGAAAACCTTATTATTGTACCTCATGAAAGGTTACCATTTCATCTACGGCACATCATCAGCTAACAAGTAGGACGGGATCTACTAATTGACAATTCACAGAAACCTAAACTAACTACGGAACCCACCCACAGCCTTCATCAGCTTCTATATACATTACAACAACAACAAGATTAGAAAATAAATTAAGAGCCACGGAGTAAGTAAAAGCATCCTCATCTCAACGACAACAGAGCCCCAATCATTCGAAACCTGCGTGCAAGGTTAGGATCCAGATACAGAGCCCGTATTTCACATTTCACTCCAGCCGGAGTCAGTCAAACTCTGAATTGTCCCGAGTCTACTGACAAGCTCCGTATCTTCCAGGAATTATCGTCCGCAACAACCAGAAGCCGATTCTTCCTCTGTTCCCAAAAACGACAATCTTTAAATAGTTAGTTGGATCTCGTTTTCCGCTATAAAAAACCAGAATAGTAGGCGATTAAAAACGTGGAGAAAGCAGGGACGATTAACCCTCAGTAAGACAGGTTCACGTGGAGAAAGTTATTTCTATGCTCCTCCAGTCCCAACTCGCACTTTGCAGTTGAGAAAAAACCTAACGGCTTTCCCCCAAATATTTCTACACTCGTGAGTGCGTGAAAGTTTTGAGAAAGTGGTTGATCCAAATGTGTTTTTATGGCGCAACGAACTTTTTCATCACAATTTCGGATTTCGGTCATCGCTGAAATTCTACTATTTTTCCTCTGTGGTCTCACAACCCTCCACATAACAGGTGAGACACTTACTATATATTCTTTATACAAAAAAGATGTAAAAAAATGTAATTAATTGGATTCTACTACAATTCTACCTGCTACCGGATGAGGTACTCTAATAATTAGACTAATTGCAATTAGTCAATTGGTACATGCTACATGATACATGGGAAAGTTGACTTGCCACCTTGAGTTTTGTGCTACACACCTTTTCTTACTTTCCGCGACAATACATTTCCTATTGGGTAATTTAATGACATGACATGCTGGAAATTACCTGGACTCCCGATATGACTCATGAGGATTCCCAGATCTGAACATGTTATATAAAATACAAACAAACACACACATAATATAGTTACACATGCGTTTTTTATGCATACACTCTCATGACCGTAAATCATTTAGCAGGTGTCGTGAATCAACTCTATTAGCATTTGATGACATTATTACCCCAAACCTCCTCCCTCGGGTTGAGTGTTAATTAAAACAAGGCAGGAAATGATATTTTGTTCCCCAGGACGGCCCTTGGGTAATTATTTACATGTGATGATGTGACGGTGAGGAATAAGCCGTGCGCTTGCAACTTTCAAGTAGAAACGGAAGTAGGCCCTTTTATGAATGACAGATAATACACATTACGTGTGTTGTGTTTCGTGTGTATTTATACAATTCCATGTTTGGATAAAATACAAAATCGTTAAACAGGAGCTCGGTGTGGAGTGCCGGTCCCGTCGGGTTTCTAGTTTCGACATTTCGATATTCCGCCTATAATGCATCCATAGCGTGCTTTTTGTTTGAGTTTGAGGTAGCCTCATTGTGTAGCTTTGTAGAATGCTCTTGTCATTCTGTATTTTAATTTTATTATTTCGAGTCCTGTGGCAGGTTTCTGTCGATAAAGTCAATTGACGCAAGTTTATGGCAATTTACTGAACGGATTCCTATATTGAATTGGTAGGGTAGGAGGAGTTTGTTTGAAAGGAATGACGGCAATAATAAAATGTTTTGAGAAAGAAGAGGTTAAATATTAAATTATCATCCATTTGTTCCCGATTCAAAGGTTAAGAACGTAAAAATAAAATAAGATGAGTTGTTAGGTTGTTACATATATAAGAAAGGAGAGAAATTAAATAGTACCGGATATAGGCGTATGATTAGGTTATTAGTGGCTTTTGTTTACGTAAGGACTGCTATCAATTCCCAATCTGAATAAACTGGTAATGATGATACTCATAAATTGTAGTAATAAATCATAAACCGAGTTAAACTATCAGCGTATTAGGTTCATAGGTTCTGTTTTTTTTATTATTATTCAAATCGTATGTTTAAAAATTTATTTGTTGTACGTAAGTTGCAGAATATCTCAACAACCTCTCCTGACTCAGGATCGATAAAAAAGGGTTCAACTCTCCATATCAGAGTGGGTGGTTGGAGATAAACAAACTACGTATTATAATAGTAGATATCTGGGGGATTCATAGGAAAACAAACAAACTTGGATGTGGAAATGATGACTTTCTGTTATTATTTTGAAATTTTCGGGATTTAATTCGCGTATTGTTTTAGTCCTCAAAAACCTCTAAATTGCATACGAAAAGAGTACAAACCACCTACATAATATTTTTGTTATTAATATTAGATCAATTATCGTTAGGCAGAATGCATAACGCTTTCAAAACCCTTAATCAAAGCCCAGTTGTACCCAGAAAAGTTGTCAGTGTCACGTCAGTCAGGCTGACTTTTCCCTTCATCTGCAAACAAATTCTGTGGGTTTTGAAAGTTTTGATATTTTTGTTTGTACATAAAATGGGTTATATTATTATTCCAAGCAATTTCATAGGAATATGATCCGGATGCTTTCTCACTTTGTTTGACACGATCTGTACTAGTAGCGCAGCATAAAAGGAACGGGTTAAATATTTGTAGGAGGCCTCAGCTTTGCAGCCTCAGCATTTTAGCATTCAGCATTGAGAATGCCTATTTTATATGATGATGGAATTGATGGAATTTTTTGGCTTTTTTGTACATACTTCGCACTTTTACTGGCTCTACAGCTACAGCACATGGATCCCGAGAGGACGGTTCTGCACTGGCCTATTGATTTCCATCGTAATGGAGTTTCAAGTTGATCTCATCTTGTATTTCCGCATTCTTCGTGTGTAGTCTCACACTCTCACATCACAGCCGTCAATTCATGAGTATCATTAGATCCGTGCTAAACTGCGGAGCCTCTAAGCCTAAATGAATGTAGGATGTACAAACGCATAAGCTACGAGGAGGCTGCTTCTCTTTTTATTTTCCCATTCTTTAGCCTGTTATTTCACACATCATAATATCCGTTCACAAGAGGACTGATAGGTAGTTAGTTAGTCAGTAAAAGATAGAAGAATGTAACAAGCGGAGGGGATATAATAGATCGGCTGTACACGCGTCGGAGGCTTAAGAGGATTGGAGATTGTCGTCTGAAACATTTGGGCTTGGGTTCCGTAACTTTGTCCAAAATCCAAGTGAATCAATGCCAATAATATTATGGGCTTGGGATATGGTAACCAAAGATCTTTTGGGTGATAAAACAAGACTCATCATTCCGATGCGGGATGGTTGTAGGTTGTAGTTGCGGTAGTAGTGGTCTTGTGCTTTCCGTTTCAATTGTTGAATGAGTTTTTTAGAGATCTTTTTAACGATAGGGATTTGCCTTTAACCGATATGTGAAGTACTTTACTCCCCTCGTTATGTTATGCAGGGTTTGGAGAGAGTACTGTTTTACAAATTACAACACCTACACGTATGGTCCTGCTGCTGGTTGTGGTGTATAAAAACCGAAGAAAATAACTGGAACTAATGAGCAGTAAAGTAATGTTATTTTGGTGGAGATACGTCAATTCCAGGAGTCCATCGCATCGGCATGATGTTGACGTGATAATGTGTGTCTCCAATTTAGGAGTTCCTAATCCTGAAATCAAATGTCAAGCTGATAGCTTTAACCTTTCAACGATATATTGGCTTGTCTTATAATATTTCTTGTTGTCCGGAATGAACTAAAAATTGGTCTAAAACCGTAAGATAATGGAGTATTGATGGAATTACGGTTTAAACTTCCTCTTAAAATCATAATGGAACATAAAGAAATGACACGATTTTTTTTTCAATTTCCGACGACAGGACAGTTGTTCGGATTGGACTACTTGAAAGATGATTCTTGAGTCTTTAGTTTTTGCACTAAACAGTTTGTTTAAGTCATTTAAGATCAATAGTTAGTTAAAAAATTTCAAGGCAAAAATAAGCGGGATGTTTTTCCAAGGCTGGATTTCCGTCCTTCCTAATTCCTCCTTATCTTGTTTTCTTTCCCGTGATTTTGTATCGACAAAGCCGACAGTTAACTCGATTCTCATAATATTCCTGTATCCCGTGGACTAATACTTCCTCGGGCATTTACCTCTCTGCGCTTTTTATTCTGGCAGCAGCGTCCTTGTTGTTTTTCTTACTTCCACAATTCCACAATCCTCTTGGATCCGGGAGGAACAGGGAGAGGATTAATTAATTGATTGTTGATTCGGAATAATGGTTGAGATTTTCTCATTTCTCAAGCACATATCCATTTTCCTAAATCCGCTTAAATAAAACGAGTCTTTTCTCGTCAAAAATAATTCGTATATTATAATCCTTGATTGTGGACTTTGTCGTTTAGGCATACTCCGTGAAAGAACAGGGAAATTAAACCCCAATGTAGAAATGCAGAAGTACAAAAGTTCATGGAAACTTGATAGTTTGACATGCGGATCAGGCCACGGTGTGTGGTGTAACTGGATGTTCAAGCTGTTTCTTACCAAGCAATGAAGCCCCTGATGTTCTAATTGTAAAAATACGAAGGATGACATGTACTTAGCTACTTTTGGATAATCCGTTCATTTCGGTTTCACAAAAAATGGTAAGAAGATAGGAGAGCTGATATAGAAATCGTGGGGAAAAATTAAGAGTCCAAATAAGAGGAGATAGGAACAATTCCGGAATTTTTTCATCTCAGCTCTTATTATTTGCTATTCTTATTTTTTTGCAAAGGAATCGTAGAATCCGTTGTATTAAGTAAGCCTTTTATATTCTGAGCTCCAGTTATTTTTTTCTAGCTTTAATAAGCATCAAAGTCTTGGACAAGTCAAACCGCTACTACTAGGTACATTCCACTAGGAAAAAAACTATAAAAAACTCGATACTATTATTCATTAAATGATAATATGGAGCTAGCTGATATGTTATGATATGATGACTGTTTTAGGGACATAGTGTATAACCTTTGCATGTGAATGTGCGTGAGGAAAGAAAAATGGTTTCGGCACAAAGATTATTATGGTTATAGGAAAACTGGATTATTAAATTACTACCATTACTATAGTTCTGTATAATTAAATAGGATTAACTTTAATAGTCAAAGGGGCTATGGCCATTTTGCCATATTAAGCGAGAAACGTTGTTTTTTGTTACATCGCTTAATACAAATCATTTTTATATAAATATACTAAATATTGAATTACATTATGTCTTGTGTGTATGTCTGTTTCCGCTGGCTGTGCCAGTATTTGAACAATCCGTTGAAATTAATACCTCTTTCGTAATCGCAAGTTATGCATATACCTAACTGTAGATATATTATATATCTGTTTCTTTGTTGTGAGTTGTGAAAGACGTTTCTCGTTAATTTTATTAATTATATCATAACAACGTCCATCAACTCCTCCAGGATGATGTGAGGGGTGCGTTTCGGGTTTCATATAGTTTTTTTATCTTTCGAGTGCTTTCTGCGAATATTAATTGCAAATTGTTTCGTAGCTTCTTTAGAGATGTTGGAGGTAGATAGGGTTCAGGTTTACGCAATTGCGTCCTGTCCGGCGTTCAAAATCCAGAGCGCAAGGAAGACCTAGAGGTTTAATTAGCTGTTCTTGAAAATCAACAGAAACTCATTTCTTGTTCTTATGATTGGATACTTTAAGATATTTGGTGCGAAGCCAATGTTTATTATGTTTGAACAAAAAAATCATCCAGTTTGTAATTTATTGGCATTTCTATATCGACAATTTCATATTTTAATTTATCACCCTAGTCAATCTAGATTCTAAAGATTACAGGAACATGCCATTTATACAAAGCTACCATATATCACAAAAAAAATTACAGAACAACTTGAAAGGTTTTTAGGTTTTTTTTCCACATTTTTTTCTCTAAATTTAGCCAATTAGTAACTTCTGAGCAGAATGATAGTGTTGAAAATCCTGGATGCAAAGGTGCGTTATGCAATCTACCTAAATCCATATCAGATTTCCCCAACTGTGCAAAAACAATGCCTTAAACAACAGATCGCGTTCTTTCACTACTGAAAGAACTCAAGAGGATATGTAGATACGTCTAGTTGATCAGTATTTTCAGGATGTAGTAGCAGGAAAATCTTGATCAGGTTTAAGATATGGGATCACATAGGAGTATGGTGGCAAAGAATGCGGTCTTGCGTTCATTTACTTTATGTATGAATAAAAAGATAAGTATCTGCTATTGTACACACCTTGGTTTGTACAAAATTGAAGATCCACTCAGGAGTTACTTAGAGTTGTTATTTATGTTGATTATTAGATTGGACTATTATTCTAGAGTAGTAGTAAGTAGTAGGCCTTCCCTTCTTCGCCATATACGCATATAAAGTTGTGAATTAACTGAAAAGAGAAAAAATCCCAGTCTTTTTTAGTTGATGGAGTAAGTAAGTTGTATACACTGGTTATTATATGAATGGAAATAAGACGCTTTGCTTGTTGATACTTTGGCCTGTGATGATGATGGTATATCTCTGGTCTGTGTGTTTTTCTTCTGTTATTGTCTTATGGGTGTATGAGAGTGTAAGGAAGCATCTGTCATGAGAAGCTTTGCTGTAAATTGGAAATGAAAAATGGGAAATCAAGTTAGTTCACTGATAAGGGGATAATATATAGAAAAACATTCCACGTTCCGCTTGCTTGGGAATAAGAAGGAACCTTCCTTTCATTAACACAACTGTTCCCTTACTTGCTCTTTCTTCAAATATTTTAATTAGTCAACTCATTAGTAGTTCCCTCTCGGATTAGCTAAGCCGTGGAAGTGGTATGGTGGAGAGATTATTTGAGCTACTACCCAGTGGGCAAAGGGTGGCAGAATACTTATGCACGTAAAGAGGCAGCGGTATTGACTTTGGCGAAAAGTATCAAAGAATACGGGTTGGTCTTCTTGATGTGGTTTGTGAATACTTTTGCAAGTATTTTGCAGCAAAATACTTGTAAAAGTGCTCTCAAACCTCCTGTTTTTATACCTTAGCCCGTAACGGTCTTTGACCAACTTTAGCCAACTTTTTGAGAGATTCTGTCCCATTTCTAACCTAACTTCTTGAGAAAACGCATGGTTAAAGTAAAGTTTAATTGTTAGGGAATCGCTTGAAACTTGAGCGTTGAAAGCAGAAGATAAGATGTGGTTTTGCAAATGATCAGGGAGGGGTGTCCTACATTTCGTTTCATTCATTCAATTCCATATTTTCCTATCGAGTCACATTCCTTGCAAAAGTTTGACGGACCACCTTGAGCCATTATAAATAAAGTTAGTTAGTTCAAGGAGAAAGGAGATGAGTCAGGGAGATGAGCTGGGGTGATATTTCGCACAGAGGGAAATAAGTCGATAATTCCATACAGATTGTGGAAGTTTGCGATTGGCAAACAAGAGGTTGGGATTTTTAAACGATTCAGGATTTAGCATATGATTTGTAAGTTAAGGGAGTTTTAAATTTCAATTTCAATGCGACTGTGTAGAAGTGAGATCTTCGCCTTTCTTAATGAACAAAATATTAGACAGGGCTGGCCTGGGAATCTTTAGGATTGAGAAATAAATGTCAATAGAGAGAAGTAGGTAGGCCATGGAATGTAGATTTAAATGTATGGCTATCAACTTCTTCTTCTGCTTCTAGAAGATCCATGGAATAATATTAATATTCAGATATGTTTGGGATATCGTAACCTAAGACTCCTGCCTGTAATTATAATAAGATTTGAAAACTTGCCAAAGTCCTCATTTGATTCCCCTTCAAGTTTAAACTCATAAAAAATGAAATCCCGTTGCAAGTCAGGATTGTTGATTTTTAGACTCTCCTCCATGGTTGGAGTTAAAGTCTTGGTTTCTTAGAGCCTCGGCCGACTCCATGTACCAAATCACTGTAGTTCGATTGAATTTCAATTTATGGAATTAGCAGGCTATAACCTGTATAAGGTTTCATTTTATTACAGCCTTCTCTAAACATGATCAAACTTCCCGATTACATTCCGATATTAGTCGATTTTTGACCTAGTACAGTAGGCAAGTAACTCCAATGAGTTGTGAGAACAGGTAGGTGTGTTATTATCGCAGAATGGAGTGCAGAAATCTCTGGCTTAAAATGTACAGTGTTTGGGGTTGGCATTTATTTGTATACTTAATACCGAACAGTGGTTAGGCATGGATGGTGTCAGTATGCGAATCGGAGGGCCTTGTAATTACAATAAATGAACTTGATGGACGACATTTCTGGCGTTCTTTTAACCTTTTTTGCTACTTGATCATCATTTTACCGAGTCTGCCAATTTTTTTCAGGATTCATTCCCTCCTATCATGAGACGAGTATATCTAGAATTTGGTTGTAGTAGTAGTGGGAAATGGCAAGAAAAAACCAAAGAATCGGAATCTTGGTGTAGAGAACTAGAGGCTGAAAGCGGATAATATTATGGGAGGATGGAGAATGGAGAGGGATTGAGAAAGATGATATTCGGTGCTTGATTCTTGATAATAATAATCATATCATGATGTTAGATCAGTTGGAGTCTGTGAGTGAATTCCTCTTCTTCGCTAAGATAAATTCTTTTATGTAAGTGGTTTGGTTTCTATGAGATGAGTAACAGTACCTATTACATGGGATGATATGGAAGTATTTTAATATGATGCTATATGTGCTTAGGCTTATGTATCTTGTTCGTATTTCATTGTTGGTTATCGTAGCAGAGAGAGAGAGAGAGATAAGTTGATGGAAGGGGAAGATCAGCTTTTTTGAGGAAGATCTTGTTTTCATTCTGATTCTTATTCTAATCAGCCACATGGTCATGCTGGTCATGATCACTCTGCCATGTTCTCTATACTCCATTATCTATACTGAACTGATCGCTAGATCTCCTGCTGTACTGTTCATTCTGAAATCCTCACTGTGTTTCTACTCCCTGTTTGTTGTTGAGCGAAAAAATTAGAATAAATATTGCCACCGCCACCACCGGTAAAAAAGAGGCATGTAATATGTAATATGACTCAAGAGGAATGTTGAAGTTCAATTGAATTTAAAAAAACAGGAAGTCGGAGAACGGGTAATTTTGATAAATATGCGGATTTCTCAGAATGCATCTCATCGGCTGTACAAATATTTACGTATTTATAGATATCGCTTGTACTTAAAAAGTGAGGTGATGATCGAAAGCCATGTCCCTGATGCTGGAGTACGCTAATTACTTTTGATTCAAGAGATGGCTTTGTTCATTGCCAGTTAAACTCGTACTGGATAGAACATAGAACACAGCTTTCATACTTAATTATACAATGAAGGCAGGAAAGCTCAGAGAGACATTGCAATTTTTGATTCATGTTCGTACTTCGTATCAAAATTGAATGCTTTGACTCCTGGTAAAAAGTTACTGAAAAAAATTGCTCCACATTAAAGAAAAAAATGTTCACTTTATAGAATTTTGGCATGTCTTGTATATTGTATTGCAGATTATGAGAAAAATTAGGCAACTGGACAGAGATGATTTCATAAGTCATATCTATAATCATAAGGGTTAAGAAGAAGCGTGTCACCCTTTATCAGAAAAGTATAATGTATTCTCCTAGTGATCCCTGACCTCGTGTGGCATGTGGCACAGTCTCAAATCTCAAACTAACTTTATTTGATGGTAACAACGTGAATTTTTGTATTATTTGCATTAGCGAAGAGTGCAGAATTTGTTAAACTAGCAGTGTAGCTTGGCTCAAGTATCAACTGACCCCTGGGTTATCCAGCAGTCAAGTTGATGAACACCGAAACGAAGTAGTTCCCGAGTTACACGCTTATCATATTTAATTATTCAGCAAACCTAACGGTTCTAATAATATGAATATTATTGAATATGACAGAAACCTATTCATCCCTCTATGCATGTGTCACAATCAGCTATAATTCTGACCAGGTTTATGTAGATCGTAGATAATACTCCTGTCCTTACTGATTAACCATTTAAATAATATATGAAACGTTCGTATCGCCATATACTAATTGTTGAGCGTCGTTGAGGAGTTGGAATTTTTTCAAGTGTTTTGACTTAGTAATTCTAAACATCAATCTACACCCGTGGTGGTGTGAACCCAACATAATTTAATCGTTTTCCAGCGAATCCTATAAAATAAAACCTCATGGCAATAAAAAGTCATTGTAATTCTATTCTAGTGTGCTTCTGTGATTAACTACACAATTAATAAATGATACTTGTTGGGGTCATCATCCCCTTTAAAACGAAACCTCTTAATGAAATTCCCAAGTCGTAAGAACTGCTACGGATTTAAATGCTGCCGATGATTCCTGTTAGGTATGGGCCATAAAATTCAGGAGTCAACTTCAACTTCACGAGGGATTATCCAGTTTTGTTAATGAAACGAAATTATGTCATGGGATATAGAGAGCTGACAATCAGAATTCCGACTGCTAAAAAATTATAAAGATATAACCTACAACTACTACTAACCATATTACTCCTCCCTGTTACAATGAAGAAGTTGAAGGATGGGCTTTTTATTATCTCCTATTATTTATCGTTGTAATTTATAAATGGGTTAGTTTGCCCGATGGGAAGCCCACAGTGCTTGTATTCGAGCCTCTATTCCGTATTTTGTCCCAATCTGTTAGTGTGTATAGTATTATATATACACAGAGCTGCCTGAAGATGAGATAGTACTTATTCACTAAGTTAATTTTGTGTACAACAAAAGCTGACTTAGCAGATTCATATATATAGCAATCAACAAAATCGAATGTTTACAGGAGATTACTATGTTAGCAAATACAGTTCGTTGGAATGAATTAGTTTAATGAGTCTTCTCTGAATTCATCCCTGAATTGTCATCATTGATAACAAGATATTGGTTTGGTTGGGAATAGAAAACAAGTGTTTGCTGAACTGATCTCTCAAGTGGACTTATCATCCGCAAAATGTTAAGTATTTAAAAACTGATATCAGTTCTATGAGTAAACAACAGATACAGTAAATGTATTTATATAAATCAGTAATCGTGTGATAGTTAGTGCTAATAAATAATGTCCATGATTTTGAGCCCCATCCAGGACTGATAGTTTACCACATGGTAATCACATGAAAGCTCTTTTGTAATGCCAAACTCCAGGAACTACATAATTTGAGCAATTCTATAATTCTGGAAATTCTTGAACTTTGTCATTGTTGAGCAATCGCATAGATTCGGGGCAAACGGTGAATCAATGTAAATCCATGATAAATTACGCTACTCTTGATTATGAATTATAATGACATTATATTTATTGGCGAATCTATGCGTTGTTGTGCTTTGGAGAAATCCCGTTATGATTTATTGAGCTTGTTACTTCATAAAAAATATGCAAACTGTATCTTAGTTTTTTTACATTCCAAATATACAGAAGGATGCTCACTATTTCGGAGTACACACGACATAATATGGCATGACAGGACAGGGGACAGGGGCTTTTTCACAGTTTTACTTTTGCAACACCAGGACAGATTTAAGTAAACGAAATCCGTCATATTATTATGTGTCGTAATTAGGAAAATGGACATGTGATGGTTAGCTTATGTAGAATGGCACATATTATTATCGTTTATCTCAACTAAGTATTGGAGAAAAGGGGTAAGGTACAAAATACAAATTGATAAACTTTGTATATCTCTCTGTAAAGCCTCTTGGGTGATAAGACATTTTTTAACTTAAACTTCCATGGAACTACCAACTACTTTTTCAACCGACGACTCTACAGTGTTTAACTCTAATATTTGCCTTTACATTTTAATTCAAACACATCCAATCCACCTAGTTCTGTACTTTACTCATTTATATGATTATGATGTTAAATCTTGTCCGTAAAGTAAAATGTGAATTTTACAAATGGCATCTAGAGAGAAATAGCTTGTAGCTGAATAAGGCCTTTTAGTATAGTTTGTAGGTTTAGTTGACGAGTAAAATATTTGGATACGTAAGATACGTTTATTCGCTGGCTTGACGAGGACGGTGGTGTGTGTGGATTAAATTTATATACAAAAAAGTGGAAGGACAGGCTAATAAAGTTCCTAAAATATATGGAGTGATAGAGCACAAAAAAAAGGAATGTTTTGCTCTGAGATTTTGCAGCTAGGCTCTTCATCCTCGAAATCAGAGGTACCTGGGACTTGGACTCCGTGGCAGTATTTTTTCATTTGATGAGCTCACACAATCACAATCAAACTTCGGCTTCAGAGTCCTCGTCTTACACCATTATAAAGTTTCATTGGATTGGGTTCGTTGCTTGGTAGCATGGGCAGTGGTGGTATGGTTACATGTTACATTACATCTCTATACGTTACATCTCCCATCATCATGATCTTCTTTAATAGTACGGGCTTAATAAAAGGTGAAAAAACCATGTCGGAATCAAACCAAAATCCATCAGAAATTTAGAGAGAGAAAAGTGAGATCCTTCATTAAAAACCTTCTTCTAACATTCTAAACGTTTCCTTCGTTTGTAGCTCGATACCCTCTTATTAAATCCCTTCCAGTTCTCATTGGTATTATCTAATGGTAATAATAATGGTAATCTCGGCTGATAAAAACGGAGGTGGATTTTTATATTTATTTCTAATTCTCTAATAGTCTAGATTAGACAGAGAGTACCTAGACCTACCTAGGACTGAAGAGGCACGCATAGATTAACATTTGATTTCATTAGTAAAAAAAAAAAATTATTTGATTCCTCTCCACAGTCCATACTAACCTTTTATAGTAGTAAAAGTGGTAGTGGATGTTTGACTAATATTTATAATGATGGTGGTGGCATGTGCATATTGAAGGAACTGGAGATTGTACTGCAGGATTGGGCCGGATGGTTAGCTTCTTTGGCTTTGGCTAGAGCAGAGAGGCAGCAGGGTTCTTGATTTATCAGTATGTGATATTATATAAATTTATATATGAATGATATCAAATCGTAATAAAAAACGACTCCAACCCCGGCTCCCTGTTCCTTTTTCTTACGGGTGAGAACGAGGAAGGAGAGGCTTTCGCAGGTTCTTATGTTTCTAATAAGCTTTTATCTGATTGTAAACTTTTTTCCCTTCCTCTCTTAACTTTTCTATCGGATTTCAAGCTACAACTTACTACAACCCGATACTATTGACCTGACCTGCCTGATCTGATTAACAGTATCTTTCAATTTATAATAGGAGTAAAAAATGATGAGAAGAAGGGTAGATACCGATTTACTGTGCAAATCTGGAGAGGAGATTGATGCTAGGTTTCGTACTTGCAAAAAATACACTTCCAAAAGAACGTCTAAAAGTCCACGATCCATGATAATAATACAATAGAGATTTGTACGATTTTTTAACAAAAAAGATATGGTAGCAAGGATTCTTTGCGACTATTTGTACATTGGAAAAAAAATAATAGGAAACTATATAATCCTGTGCGTCATTTTTTATTTTTTTATATCTCCCCTTAACTGTCAACCATATCGAGCATTGATCGGATCATCATCGTGGACTGTCCTCATCCTCATCACCTTGCCTTTCATCTCTCTATATAGGGTATTTAGGACTGAGATTGTTGAGAAAGCCACATTGCCTTATTAAGTTATTAATTTTTATCAAGGAGTCATTTCTCTTCACTTTATGGCAGCCCATAATATATTAAACTCGCTTAGTTTCCAACGGACTCTCGCGTATTTTAACCTATGTATTTATATAGGAGTAGAGTGGAAGTTTCCACGTTTCATTCAACATAAACCAGACCGCAGAAGCCAGATGCAAGGCAGGCGTCATCATCACATGTATCATCTTCCTAAAATCGTAATAATAATGTTCTAGAAGATATCATGGACCTTATGTATGTTCCTTCCACTGGTTTGGTGGCGTAGAGAATGTGATCAATAGTTAGTTAACCTCTTTTAAGTAACTTGATTTATTGTTTTGTTGTTGTTATATTATATCAATGGGTAGAGGATAGAGGTTTGTATGGTTTCTACACGTTACTGTTTTGCAGTCGTTCTGGGCTCGTATTCGAACTATAAAGTTCGTAACCGTAGTCGTAACCGAAGCTGGTTATTGTTGATCTGTGGACTTTCATAACTTCATAGCTTCTCGAACGTTTTGAGTATATAGATAGAATCGCTGCTGAGTGAGCGTTTACGTAAAAACCACTATATATCCTGTAGGAACTCCAATGAATGATTTATTATGTTGTATGGGTTAAGGATTGAATAATACAGAAGGAAGGATGGAATTAAATGATTGAGGTTTGAGAGCTATTTCCAATGTGTCAAAATGTACTTGGAAGGGCATGACACGACATGGCTGACTACTTTAATCTTTACTGTTTAGTATGATCGTGTATTGTGGCTATACATTTTGTAGTAGCGGGTATTCGGGTATACACCTGTGAAATAGTTACGAGTCGGTGATTGAAAAGGTTTCTGTACTCTAAGGGAACTACCAACTACGGGCTTGTCGTTGATCGTAAATCGTAAAGTAGTTTAATACGCTTTTAATCAGGCGATATTAAGTACTTGGAATTTAATATTGAAAAGTACTTTCACTTTGTGCTCTTTCTTTTAATCTATTGCGTTCCGATTTGACCGTAATAAAAGAGTGTAGTCGTGTATTTGGTTTTAAAACCTGGCAAAACTCAGTATAATAAAGTCGTACGTTTCTACGAGTTGAAGCGTTTTGCTTCCCTGCAATATATTAATAGCTTTTTGTGTACAAGTCAGTCAGTTTATTCCCTGCTCAGATGTCAACGTCAGGAAATATATTTGAATTTATAAAGCAGGACTAATATGAAGAAACCTACAGAGTTGTTGCCGTTGGATTGAGTTTTGCTTTTCTGAACGAGTATATACTGGCACAGAATGTATATTACGAAGAAAAGACGCCAGAATCGAGATCGAGATGAAGATTTTGAAGATAACATTGCAAATTCAGAAATGAAACATTTTATTATTTTGACTCCTTGTAAGCAATAAAAATTTCAAGCCCTGCCTGACGCTACCAGCCGCCTTGTGCTTCCTATAACATACTAACAATGAGTTATGGGCTTATTGTATCGCGTGTGTAACTTGTCCATTCCCAACGTTTTGAAATATTCCACATATAATAGATGTTTAGCTGCTTTGGATATCTTACATAGGATTTTTTACTATATCCTGCTGGATTACACCCTTACTTTTTTAAGGGTTTCGACGGCAGAAAAGGCTACACATTATATTGTGAACGGGGAAATGATAGAACGCAATAATAATATTATGATGATGGACATCGCAAACTAGCTGAAGATATACCCCAAAAAGGGGGTAAAAATCATGTATGTTTTTACATGTCCTGTGCATTTAAAAAATGTGAATGTGTAGGGGAAATAATGTTGAAGACTTCATTCCGGTCCGGAGTTTATCTCTTCGAGAGAGGATGGGGTTTTTATTACAAGAATGAAAGCTGGAATTGGCATCTTCTCCTATATAATCCTGATTATAAGATGTTTGGAAAGATGAAGAGTTGAGAGTGTTATTTGCTTAAATATGCGAGATGAGGGGAAGAATTTTATAGGATTTCATAACTTCTTCTTGACTCGGGATTTGTTCCAAGTGAAACGAGACGGAGATGATCCAGTTCCACTCCTATATCCACGGATCATTTTCCGTACATCAGTTACTAATTCTTTATCCTATCTGCGTTAAGGAGTTAAGGAGGACGGTATAAAAAAGTTATGATACGAAATTACCTCCGTATTCATACATCATCATCATCGTATTCAGCAGGTCTCGGGGTTTGAGAATGCGTATATTATTACATGACTACACGCTCATCATCATTACCACTTACCACCATGTTCCTGTCATAAATCAATCCCGGCCAGAGCATGAAGAATGATTAGTAGTAGAATAGAGCCTTTATCCCTCTCTCTTGAAGGAATAAAAGAAGATTGAATCTAATTTCAATTAGAGCTGTATTATAGTTTGAGAGCGACTCTTTAACCTATGTTTAAATGTGTGTATCTTATTATGGTAGGAAACCCGTTTATTCCATTCAGTAAGTCGAGAGAGTCAAAGCGGGCCTCCGACTGTCGGGATCGAAATTAGGACTAATGGTTATTTAATGGGTGTGAATGAGTCATTGAATCATGATTATTGTCAAGTCTGGCTATATTATGGACCGAAATTGAATGGGACTTATTTCTTTGCAGGAAAACACACACAAACAGTTAAGCACTTAAAACGCAAACATAACACAGACACGCTTACCAGATATTTGTCGAATGGTTTTGGTGAAAGTCAACTTTCTCCAGGCTGTATAAGGATATTGGTGATCTGGTTATTAGTTTACTAAGGATTTTTTCGGAAATTGAAAATCTAAAGACCTTGACTTTTATATTTTAACCCTAGAAATGCGATATACTCCGAATTTGTTACCCTAAAAAGGGGTAAAACTTTTTCGAAAGCGGGCTTCTGAGATGTAAAGAAATAGTCATGTATTTCATGCATTAATTTTATGTTTTTGTATGAATTTCAGCTGCAAAGTCCTCAATCTCCAGCGGGATCGACGATGGGGGGATCACGGTTCCTCAGGCGCTTCCCCTCAGCTCGCGCGCCGTCCTAGCAGTAAAGAACCGTACTCTGACCCTCCATTGCCCCATACTAATATCCACGGACGCGCGGCTCCTCGACCTTTGGTGGCTTAAAGATGGGTCCAAGTTGGACTTGAGTCCGCAGCAGTACCACCACAACCAGCAGAATCCCACGAGTACGTCGGATCAGCTGACTCCCCCCGTGCCTAGAATCTGGATAACAGATGATGGGGACCTACATTTCGAAAAGATTGTTCATAAAATCATCACGTCGAGAAGTGGTTCTCCGAGCCAAGATCGGCACAAGAACTACACGGATGAAGGGGACTACCGATGTGTTGTAAAGTCTCCAGCTGGGGTTGTTCTCAGCCCCTCCATTGCTGTATCTGTTGCAGGTGAGAAGAGCTTTTAAAACTTATTTGTCTTGTTCTTAATTTCTTAATAGTGTGTCCAAAGAGCAGAGCAGGGATCAGAGCTTTCCTTTTAACCCGAAAGTTCTTAGAAAAACCAAGTCGTAGCTCTCGAATCTTGCAAAAAATGGAGAACTTCTTGCCTAATCTTAAGTGGACGAAGACTCTTTTCAAAGTGTTTATGGGAGTTAACGAAAGCCGATGAACCTGAGGCTAACAAGAGCATGTTTATACTAATCTCTTCGAGAAATTCCTTTGAAAAATGGAATATGCTTAAGCCAAATGTTGTTATGTTAGGTCAGGCTACTCATTTCATCTGGTTTACGTAAGAGGTGACGAAGAACCAGGAGATCAAGAACTCACGAAAAGGCCGTTTTGCTTGCAAATTATTTTTGGCTGACAAGGGGTGTCAGTGCCAAGCCAAGGAACGTAAGATGCTATAGAGTTTTAGACTATGACCTAACTGACAGAACAGGCTTCTTGAGATCTTGTTCTGTCTCTGACATAACTGCACTTTCCGTTCCTCTGGTCGGGTGGTGGGTGCAAAGTTTATTTGTCTAACATGTCATATGACAGCTGAACTGAGGAGCTGGAAATCCTTTCGTTGTTAATTAAATTCCGGATGTGTGGCATTTGCACGTGGTTTTTATCCCCGTTTATTAATTAGCAACAAAGTTGCGGAATGGCAAGTTCAACTTCAAACGCATTGTCTTATGACTATGACTCATAGGTTTGCTTTCTCCACAGCAATCCAGGGGTGAAGTTCACCCCTGAATAATATGCCGAAGGGTTAAACAGCCCTTTGCTAAGAAGGCATTCAGCTATTCAGCATTCCATTCTCGAATTTGATGGAGTGGTTTTTTTCGCAAACGATTACAGGTAGATGATGACTGTAACGAAAGGAATTCCGAGGTTTGTTCTTCTTGAGAGGAGGGATCTGAAATCTGAAGTGAGAGGTCGTTTAATTGAAAAGCGTTGTTTGAACACGATTTGTGATAAACGGATGCTAACAAACTAAGAACAGATGTACTTTTTCTGCAAAAAATTACTGTCTTTGTTGATAAAATGGCAGTTGCAGTTGTACCTGCAAATTTACAGCAAATATTCTCAGTATAATAATCCGAGAGGGATAAAGGACTTTGGTTGGGTTTGATGTTTTCATGACAAAGTTGAAAAACTGTCGGCAAGAATGTATTGTCTCAAAGGGTATTTGAAAGAGTGGGATGACTATAGTTTAGTATTAGCAGTTTGTTTTACTGCTTGTAATAAGTCGAGTATAATATCTTATAGAATGTAAGGAAAGACAAACTATGAACTAACTATGATGGGCTATGGCAGTCAGTGTCTTTCGGTCCTTAGTTTTTTGTGTAGTTTACATTGTGTAGTTACTGCAGCGTATTTCATACAATTATATATGTGTGTATCGGATCCTAAGGTTTTTGGTTTATTCTTCATATCTGTCTTATCTCCTCTGTTCGTTGCTGTTAAAAATCTTTGGATCTTTGAATCTCTGTGGATGTGATGAGCTTAAATGAAATTGCGCCTGATGACAAAGCAAAACAAGCTATTTTTACATAACCCTCTCTCTCTATCTGTACCTACCCATGAATAATCATCAAACAAAGAGACAAAAACAGTTCTGAAGAATAGGAGATAGAATGGATGGAAGAGCATCAACATTCAACATCAACAGAAAGCAAAACTTTTGAACTTCATCCATCATCCATCCCCTTTTACATTGGGTTCCTATATTGCACTCTCTTAAACTTGCTCTTTTTTGTTCTTAAAATTCGTTTTATAGTTTATACTTTCTGAACTTGCACACTACTACTTGTGCATTGTAAATTGTGGATGTACATACTTCTCCGATCCCAGCTGAATCTGAATGACTGAGAATGTTGAGTGTCAGAGATTTTTCAAAGTTCAACTGTAGTAGTAGTAGTATCTACGGTAGATCTAAAAGATTTGTCGGGAGTCGGGATTGCAGATTTTTGTTTGGTGACAATGAAATAATGGGAAATGTCAAGAAGCAGAAGCTGCTCTACGAGGGAAGTAGACAAAGTGACAAACAGAATTCCATGTTACGTTTTTCGGGGAAATGAATGGGATTCAACTCCGAGGTTCTGATTTCCTGATCTGATTTCCAACCTCCGGATTTTCATTAAAAATATGGCCCTTCATTTGGGCACCTTTAACCTTCCTTTTCTAAACCGTTTACAAGCAGATTTGACTATATTTTACTGTAGATAATGGCCAGAAAGCAAATATTATGATGCCCTGCCCGTCTCCGCAGAAGAACATAAATATAATGGGCTGTACAATGTTGCTAAACCGGTGTGAAGGAATAAGTGGCAGTGTCAGATTTGTTTGCGTAATAATAATATGCATACATATAAATAATACAGAGATCAGGATTCGGAACTCTCTGACTGAGCTCATCCTTCGGGAAGTTGACAGTTGGATTGTAAGATAAATAGAGATAGACCGGGAGATTGGAGGGAAAGAGAGATGGATATTCACGGATGTAGTTTGGAATTTATCATCAACTAGCCGTGTTTCCATCAAGTCCCCGCTAGAAAAGACCATGACAGAGGAATATTTTAATATCACCTTTTCACCGTGATCGTAAATTACCGGAATGTCATGATTCATGACCACAAGCGTATCATTACGTTTGTATCGTCAATTGACTCCAACTAACAACAGTCAAGTACTACTCTTTGATGATGGAATATATAAAAATATAAATTGTTCAATTACCTCCGCTTCGTCGTCCTGACGCTTTCCGACCAGGACGATGATGTACTGTTTACGGAGCTAGAACTACAACCTACAACAATCCGCGGCGATGCTATAATCATGGCAATTCACTTTCTATTAAATCCCGAAAGGAAAACATTATAATAACAAACTCCTTATAAATGTCACGGAGTTACAAACACTGTGCCCATTCATCAGCCAAACACATTATTTGAACACGAGTAAAAAGAGAAGAGTCAACAATAAGAATTAATTCATTGTATTGGCCTTTTTGATGTCGCACATCCGACGGGATCTGAAAACTTATTGTCACACCCATTTATCCATAATACAGCCTCCTCTTTGACTAAATCCTATTCCTCTGGATGCTAGATTTTACACGATTATTCTATGTTACACAGCAGATTGTGTTTTAAATTCTAAACATCCTTCCATTCAAAATGTTTTGGAACGACGGACGCGTAAAGGTGAAAAAGCCCATGAATTAATTAATAAGCAAAAGCCCTTGTCTATTCTTTGACAACTTTTCGGATGTGTTTAGGCAGGTGGCACGAGGCTCCGGCTCTTTCAATTGCTTTTTTAATCAAACCAACGATGTAATGTATTTTAATAAGAGTTTCCGAAACAATATACACATGGATAAATATAGTCGAGTTATAAAAATGCCTGGAATGTGCATGTGCCCATCTTATGTACATATTAGTAATGATTATTTACGATTACGATTACGATACGGTTATCGTTATTCCTATACCGCATACACTCATCATCATCCCTTGTCTGTCACTGTCTGTCGGGGGAAAACAGCCGTTGGTTTCCGTGGGGGGTTCTCAATTAAAACATTGGATTATATTTAAATGAGACGAAGATAGACAATAAATATGGCATACCTGGGGGCCTCTTTTCCGAGCCCAAGCCAAGCCAAAATGCTATGTAGGATGAGCTAGGGTTTTTACAGATCTCGTTTCGTTGGATTCAATTAAAGATTTTTATATTCCTTCACTGTTCTATTTAATAGAATCTCAGGTCCTTGTATAAGAGGAAGAAGATTCGAGTTTTTTAATCCTAATCCTCCGTATCATCATCCTAGGATGTGTTTTGCCATACATAATGTGCTCAACGTGTTGAGATGTTGTTCCTGAAGGATGAGCGATTATATTTACGAGAAACCAACATTGAACATAAGCAATCTGCATTATGCATGTGTAGATATGGCCATATAATTTCCATACAACATTTATAAAACAAAATACGAGAATGAACCCTTTGAAACCGTTCAAGTGTGTGTGTGGCTCAAACTTCAAACTCATTCATTCATCCTTCCGATTTCCCATCCTCCCCATTAATGCTAAGCGTTTTTTTTTCTACTTGTTTGTAAGTAGTAGTTGGTGATTTGTATTTTGTAACAAGAGTTGATGGCTCCTATGATGAAGTCTCATCCTCATCATCCTCCCGACCAACTGAGAGTCACAATTCACAATAATAACAAGGATAATAATAATAATAATATCCACAATCATGCAGAGGCTTACATATGTAAAATTACATATATTTACCCCCTTCGTCGTTATGTATGACTTGTCGACAGTCATTGATGAATCAATGAAACAGTACACAACTCGAATTTTTTAGTCCGGTGGAGCAAGTGTTAAAACATAAAAACTGGGCTTGTTAAATTGTTACTTACGCAGATGAGGAGTAATCTTATTCTCTGTGCATATAATCTATGCAATTATTCATTGTATCCAGCCGAAGGGAGTAGTATAATGTGTATTGAGTTTAAGCGTACAAAAAACATTCTCGGATGTGCATATACATAATGTTTTAAATATGTTGTGTGTACTTCAACATAAGGCATAATTTGAATGGACCAAAAATCTTCTCCCTTGTATTAAAATAACAATAATGTTACGTTATGTATATCTGGCATTGGATACTATGATTATTAAGGTTTTAGAATTCTGTAGTGTAACTGCTAAAGATGAGCATCATAAAAAAAGATGGAGATATGAAGCTTAAACCAAGCTTAAACCCTTATTCATTATATGATTTTTTGCAAAAGTATTTTTTAGAATGCACTACTATATTGAAATTGAAGGATATGAATTAATGAAGTTTTTTCCAATACATAATATACCATCTTGTCAGAGATTTTACGTAGATTCCGAATCTGCAATAAAATTCAGAATGTTGGAACTGTTTTTGAGATAATCCTGAAAAAACGGATAAAAATCGAATTCTTGTTGTTTGATTCTGCAATGTGTGACATTAGAAAAATATCCGTTTCTTTTAAATTTAAGAAGAGTTCAATTCTAAAATCACTATTTGATATCTTTAAGGTTCTCAAGATATACCTCAAAAATGATGCCAAATTATGGGGTTAAGTTTCTAATATGGAATATGCATCAATATGCACCAAGTTATCCCCTTTCCACAGGGCCCCTGCCCAATTTGTCTTGGCCTCCCCACAAAGTCCTCTTTCATGGTAAAAAAGGATATGTATATTCTAGTACAGAGTTTACCAAGAATTTATTTTGTTGTGCATATCGTATAACATTAAGTGCCAATATTATTACATCGTTAATAGTTAAAGCATGAGTAAGTAAGCATGCCAGGAGCATGTGTGTATGTGAATACTACGACTGCAATATATATGTAAAAGTATACACACAGAGAGAAAATGTATTTTACAATGAATGATTCATTGCTCCGGTGGTGGTTTAGTCTTTTAGGGCTTTTTTCTTCATATGCATTTAAGAATCAAGGATACGAGAGGGAACAAGCATAATGTGTATTGCAAAATACGTGTATGTTTTTTACGGGTGGGATTGACCGGGACCGGATTTTTATACCACATTCAACATTTCAAACATTTATATTATTACTCTGTAATGTAATGATAATGATGATGATGATAGTGAGGATGAGATTTCCCTCATCCGGTTTACGTCTTCGTTAAACTCCACGTTAAACTCTAAAAAGTTGTATTTTAGGTCCTGAATAAGTTGTTCTCGTCTCCAGTCCAGAGCTGGGCTGCTTGATTTTATCGTTTTCATCTGATGATTTCAATCTCATCATGCCATCATCATCATCTGCGGTGGTAGTATATAGTTTTATAGTAGTTTAAGAGGCTACTTCATTGAAAAAATTCGTCGTTTTTCCATCCATTTTTACAACTTACAAATCACAACCGAATAATGGAAAGTTATCAATTAACCAACTTTAATTCGTTCCACCCAAAGGAACCCAACCACCTCTTACTTTGATGCATTGTTATTATTGGGTGGTATGTGTGAACGGTTTCGGGTTGTAGATTTTCTAAGGTTCTTCTGTCCAACTTTTATGAAAAACCTTCGTCTGGCAAAAGTATATAGGTTCCATTTAATGGAATAATAAATTTAAAACACGATAAATCACAGTTCCATCATCTTTGTATGATAATGATAATCCTGCTGAGTTTTATTTTTACTTGGAGTTTCATGGTAGATGCTAATGGTATCATCATGACCATCAAGATTTTAAGTATTTTAACTCCTCTCTACTTTTTACTGTCGTTACGAGTTGGTGGGAATGAATCCTGAGGTTTTGGAAGATGTTCGTTTCGGTGTTTTGCTAATCCTAAGTGCTTTGTGCTGAGGTTTAGCTAAGGAGCATTGTCGTAGTTCAGCCTTAAGATACCTGATAATAATTCAACTTATTATTCTTGTTGAGCATTTCGATGATTGAGAAGTGAAGAGAGGATGGTCAAAAGTTGAGACTCTTTTTCTTGTAAATTCTAATCGAGGATTGTTAGGTTGGAAACGGAGGTAGTTTTATCTGTTTATTGTGTCATAAACCTCCAGTCGTACATTGTATAAATCCTGATTTACTTTCCTCATGCTCTTTAATAGGATGAAACCGGAGAGGAATAAAGCAATAAAATTTATTTTTACAAAAAGTTACGAGAGAGGAGAATGTAATAAATAATATCATTCATTAAAATCATCAGTTTTAAAATCGTAGATATTAAAAAGCATCCTGCATCCCTCACGATTTCCCGATTGCCTTCAAGGAAAATACATATATCCAGTATATTGTACATATGCTCATTTCTCATTTATTGGGAGGAAATATTATTACGTTGTGACTGGAGAAAGAATTTAAAATTTAAAAGGTTAATTAAAAAGTTACTGTCATGATTTCATGATTGCAAGAGGTTGGCTGAGCAAAGGATTTTTTGCATCAAAGCTAGTTTGATGAGTTTTTAAATTGTATAAATCTACACATTTATTTCAGCTTAACAAAGTCTAGCGATAATAAACTTCGTACTATGGCGAAAAAAAACATTTTTTGTCGAGACCTATAGCAAATAAAAATGTATATTTATATGCCTTTTCAAGACAGAATCGTTGAGTTTGCAACAGTAAAAAGGAATAATGTTTTTCGGTGCTCATTAGGCAAAGAGTCCTATCAAGGGATTAGCTTAAAAAGCTTAAGTTATATTTCCGATTTTTTTCTCCGTTTCTTGGAGGAAGAACATATATTATTTCCTACGCATATAAAGAATAATATAAAGAATATTACATTACTCCTATTCAGGCTTAGATGACAAGAATGATCTGTCCTTTGTTCTTAGACAGAGTAGTAACACTCCTAACAAAAGCAACAACTGACTAAATTGAAGGGATTTCAGCCACTTTCCGTTACTCTCCTGTTTGCATTTCTTCCATTGGAGCCAGGAACTGTCCTAGGGATGAGGTTGCAAGAAAAAGGGCGAAAAAACGTGGTGAATAACGAAAGGCTCTAGAATGTTGATTGTCAAATTCTGAAGATCCATTCAGTCGTTGAGTGAGGAACTGAAGATAAATAAAATACATAAAAATCTCCCGAAGAAGCTAAGAAAAAACCAACATGCCACGACGATCGGAGCAGTGTGCAAGACGATAGAACAGCATACAGCATTATTATTCGGATGGTAAAAAATGTCAAAATGTTTTAAGGCATTTACTGCAAACTACCAAAGCAATGACAACCCAAGACGAGAGCTTACTTCGTTACTTAAAGACCGTAACTTGTATGGAAAGACAAACAAGGGTAGAAAAACGGGAAGGTCTCTTCTTGCAGGAAGATTGCCGAAGATCTCGTTCCCTGTTAATATTATTAGTATGTGTTGGTTTGGTGGTGGTGGTTGGTGGTGGTGGTAGCTCTTCTGCAGATTGGAGAATTATAAAATAACGAAATCGTACATGAACATAGATTCATTCCTTGACAATTCCACCATCCATATATAGAGGAATAAAGCTATGTTCACAGAATTACAGGCTTTTAAACGACCCAACCAACTCTCTCTCCTTCTGTAGATTCGACATTTTTGTTGTAGAAACTAACAAACTTCCTCTTCGCTAGTGTGTTAAATGTTAAATCGTCAGTCCAGGATTGGTTGTAAATGGAAATCCGTATAGGAACAAGTCACCCAAAAGCCAAGCAATTCTTTTAAAGTTCCTCTATATATGTATGTAATGTTTGTAAGTGAGGAGGCTTGTTTAGCGGAGCTATTCTGTATTCCGAAAGCATATTTTCCCTTCTTCCATCTTCTTGTGCTTTTTCGTTTTGTGTGCTTCTTCATTCTTCATGATGAGATGTTTCTTAGCCTTCCGTTCTATACGTTCCTCCGCAATTCCAGCCTCAAATTCTTGAGGCTTCTTGCGCTGAATTTTTTGGGCTTTAGAAGAGACCCAAGTGTATACTGCTACTAGAACTACTGCTATTCCAAGGAGCTATGGTTTAGCCACAAGGAATCTCTCTAGATTCTCTATAAAAGCTAAGGAGAAGTGTTAAACTTGCCTCAATCTCCTATGTAATTGTCAACTTCTATATACGAACCCAGTCGGTCCTGGAACATGGGAAGTAAAAGGAAAAGAAATGAGACAATCTTGTCCTGTCTGAATTTCTCATACATGTACTAATATATGTTGTCTATAGTGTGAAATCAGCATACATTTTCTCCATAGTGTCAGTAGAAAAGCGTCTTCTGGGACTTTGTTCCAATATAATGGCTTGGTTAGGTGGTGGTGGTAGTGGGATGATATGATGACATTTCCCTCTATTCCGCCCTCTTGTCCGGGTTCATAGTTGACGCTTGTCGTAGCGTTGGAGCTTAGAATCTTGTGTATTTAAATTATAGAATCGGTATTTTATTGTAATAGTGTTTGTGGCGGGGGTATAATGTCCATTGTGCATTGTGTGTGCATGTATATCCCTGTGTATTTTTCATTTCGTTCCAGTCGGCAGTAGTCCTAGAGTTGTCCCTGTAGTCCCCGAATCACAATCAGTCCCTGTTTATATATTATTTTTCTCTAATATTATTATTATATAGTAGAATGCCGGGGAAATGTGCCGGATTGTCATATACAGAGATGATAAGATAGGATAGAGACGGAGTTAGTTCCTTTCCCCAGAGTGGGATCTGTTGGTAGTATGTAGTTGTATTGTAGTTGGAACTTGTAAAGCATGGAATGTAATGTAGCCCTGACACTCCTATAATCATATTCAGCCCATTCTTCCAACTTTAGGAACAAAGTAATCCAATGATGTTGTAATAAAAACGAGAGTGAATTTTGCGACAGTTTCCCCGTCAACTCTTATATGGAAACGGAAAGTATGTGAGTAATGTGGGCTAAGGACTGGGAACAAGTCTTTTTTATTCCAGCCTTTTTTCTGGTGTTTTATTTTATTTTTATTTTTTCCGGCGCAGTCAGTAGAAACGAAGGGTATTTTGCTAGGAATGGTTGCTTTTTTGGTCCCGACTTCTTAACTTTGTATTTCTTGAGGGCAAGCGGAAAGGAGTGAATTGGCTCTCTGTAGTTCTTTGCTATATTGAATAAGACAGGCACTTTAAGAAGGGGATTTGAGTTTGTTTATTTTATGTTTGTGGAAGTTTTGAAGGTTTTTTTTTAAAGAGAAACTGAGATGTTTGATTCTTGTGCAATAAAAGTCTTTAATGTTGCTCTTGTTATTAGAATAATGGATTCCTTGTTAGTTGTTTCTAGCTGAGAGTTGTGTAAGGAAGCATAAGTATGAGGGCTTAGAGGATCAAATTATTGGGATTTTGACGTTGAGTACCGGTTCTGACTTACTTTAAATTCATTCTTGGGAGTATTCAGATGAGTTCTTTCGGGATTTCTAATAACTTGAGTTAATGTAAAACGAAACAATTTTAAAATTCAGTCGTATCGGATGTTAGGTTGAAGAAACTTGTTATTTTTGTTTTTAAACAGAGTTCATGAAATGATAATCGTGAATCCATAAATTCTAAATCATTCAAGAGGCTAGGTCTGAGAAACTGCAAAGTTTACAATGCTAGACCGTTCCGGAAAATAATTTAATAATGTGTTATTCTGTACCGTACTTCTTCGAAAACATTAATATTTCATCCACCCAACTATCGATTCATAAATGGTTATAGTTACATTGAACTATTACTAACCAACAGAGGTACGCATGTTTTCGTTCCTGGCCGTTTACCTGGACTTGGACTAATCATTCCCTCTGTCCAAAACACACGTGGACAGTGTACATATTGACATCATTTCGCTAACTATTACAGGCATTTAAAAATTCAATAACAAAGTCCTATTTTAAGTCGAACATGTTTTTGACCGTCGAGTAAAAAACAATTTCACTCTCTATCATAACAACTTCTAAACTTGTGGAAAATTACGTTTTTCTCCCATTTTCATACCAATCATCTTCTCCACTTTCTCCGACCATATTAAATAAAAAAATGAGTAATCTTCATCCCATTCAAGCATTCATAGCTCTATTTAATTTATTTTACATTTCAATTTGCTTTCACTTTAGCCTCCATCCTAATTCTTTCTCCCCAACCCTAAAAACAAGGCCTAAAGTACAACCCCAAGTAATTTAAGTAATGCATTTCATTCCGAAAATAAAAGGTAGTAGTTATAGCCTCCATAGAGCTTGTACTCCTGTAAATAGTAGTGGTTGTAGCGGTCGTAGTCGAGAGAGTTAGCTCTGCTGTGGTGCTTCCCAAGAGTTGAATAACCATTGATCGACCCGAAGATGAATGAACGTAAAGGGTGCGGGTGGAAAGTGTTTTCTGTGTGGATGTGTATGTGTGTGAAACGTAGTTGTAGAAGCCGAGGCGGTTGTAGTAGAGTTGTAGTAGTAAAATGTAGCGTAGCCGTAGTAGCCCCGTCCTTTTTCCTCAGCTTTTTGCAGAGACTCGAGAGAGGGGTTCAGTTCGACAAAGTAAACGGCAACTCCCAGAAAGTCCCTCCTCTCCAGCCTCGTAGTTACGTAACCAGTTTCGGAACAGATCTCATCTCATCCAACACCAACCGACCCAACCGAACCATAGCTCTATAAAGCCAACCAACGTTCGTGTAGCCTTCAACCTACGCGAAATGTGTATAAAAAACTAACTCATGAGCAGGATCAGATCATCTCAGAGAGAAAGAGAACCAGAACCACTTCACATAGAGGAGTATAGGATGGATGTACCATGTCCCACCCGTAACTAACAACTCGTCCAACTTCATATAGGAAAGGAAGCAAGGACCAATAGTAAGAGTGACATGAGCGTATAGGTCCATTGAAACGGTTACCGTGTACACGGGACGGGGCGGATTTGATGGAACCTAAAGAGCGGGTTCGGGATCCTTGACACTTTCACTCAGGGTTTAAGTTAGTTAGGGCTAAGGGTGGAGAAAGTATGAAGTTACCCCTACGTGACTCAAGGCCATTGTCGTCATCATCATCTCTCTCATATATGAAATAACAAGCTCTTAACCTTTTCTTTTATAGTCCAACTTGATTCTGCAATCCTCTCCTATGTACCTTAGGGTATATATAGAGTGATACTGGCTCCTGTTGATGTTTAAACACTATAAGTTGTTACATGGGCCAATGCTAGGATCCTCAATAATAATAATAACATCTTGTTTTGCAGATCTCCTATATAGTATTGGATCGTGGTGTTTGTGTGGAGATAATAGAGGGGAATGTTGCATGTAGAAGGATGCGGATGATTCCATGATAGTAATATTATGAGGATGATGATCGTGTTTCGTTCCTTTCGGTTGGTGTTGGTGTTGGTGTCCATCTTTGCTCAATCTGATTTGCCTATCTTTGTGTATGATAGGAGATACGGGCTCTATAGTACAGGCAGCCCGAACAAGTCAGACGTCATGTTTAATAAAATTGCAAAACCGGCTTGGGGAAAGCTGGGATTCCGTGTTTTTGCAAGATGGTGGAATGAGGGTGATTAAAAGCCTGTCTTATTACTGATTATTATTCCGCTATTGGGTTGAGGGTTTGCATAATTCCAATTATGAGATTTGCATTGATTGATATCGGGATGAATTCTGGACTAGTACTTTATTGTATTGTTTTTGTTTTTCCAAGAGAGTTGTTGTTACTTGATCGATTTCCTTCCTGTTTTGTAGACTCTTATTACTAAAGTAATGACTTTCTCCGTAGCTTTTAATTGAAGTGTGACAATGTTCTCTTTTTGATGGGAACGTCATTTAAGGGATCAGTTCAGTAATTTGATAACTTTCGTAAATACGGAGTCAGGAGGCAAAAGGGTTTCTTTGGGGCCTTCACGAATGACTCGTAATTGCTGTAATAATTCTCTATGTACTCATCAAGACGAGGATGGAGGATGAGGGAAGAAAGAGCTGTTATTGATTTCAAGTCATTAGTATCGGCAACGTGCAAAGAAATTGAAGGAGATAGTTTAGAGTTTGAAGTATTTCTGGTACTTTCTACGTTGTATGTGGAAATGGGAGATGATGTTGACTTGACGGTAAGGAGCGGATTTTGATTACGGAGAAGATCATTAAGGTCTATATAGAATTTCCTCGACTTGTGCAAAAACAAGGGAAAAGGATGATGTGGAATTACCAATTTATTAGAAAGTTATAAAACCCCTTTCCCCATGTAATAACAAGGAGAAAGGTAAATCCATTTATGTACCAAATCATTCGAGATCTATCGGATATTATATTTTATTATTATTATTATATTGGAATTCTAAACTTGTTTTTCTGCTCTACTTTGTTTACAACGACGACAAAATGCGTATATTATATTAATTTCCTGATATTTGACGATGATTTTGGGCTAGATAAGGACAAAGTCTTGATTTTCTAATATAATTATGATAAGATATATGGTGGATTATTTTTATTTAAATATTATTTTGATGGTTATTATTTGTAATGAATATTTTCGCTCGAGGACACACTCTAGTAATTTGGGAATTCGATATTTCGCCCGGTTCTTATAATCTAGGATAATGAGGATAAGCCGAAAGTCGGATATAATCCTTAAAATGTTTTTTTTCGAATGAGGAAAAATGGAAGAAAGTTCCAAGGCTGAGATTTAAGTGTTTAGTTATAATATGATATCAAATTATCTTATCATGCGCTGCTGTCATGTACTTATTTAAAATCCCGAAATAACTCTGAATCTAAAGGAGGATGAACCCTTTAATGTTGTTCCTCTGTCTGTGCGTCCGTCTAGATGTTTTTCGTTCTAAATTTTGAACTGTGTAATAATGTTTTTCAATTCGCTTTGAATTGCAAATTAATAATTTGGACCAGATCCGCTATATCTCCTGATTTTTGCCTCTATTCAACATCTTAAAAGCAACTCAACTATATGTTAACCACAAAAGTTCCTTCAACTTTAATAAGAATTAAATTAATTTCGAAACTAAGCATTGTCTAACATGCTCAAACTCACAGCAAGGGGTGTGGTTGAGATAATTCGGTCAATTTGAGGATTTCATTATAAATTAAATCCCACGGGTCAGGCAGTGATGTTAGTCTTTGTCATTAGAAGAATTATTCAACTTATCGCTAACATAATTTGTGAGAATATTATATTATTCGAAAATGACCGATGTGTTGAATCCCTACCTCGTCGGTTTCACCCTTTCGCGATGCGCGTTTAAATTATATATGCAGATTTTGATTCCAAAAACGCAGTTTCCACTTCCAATTGAAGCTGAAGTACTTATTCCAGAAGAAAAGAGTTAGTTATTCCCTTTGTAATTGGTATTATTGAAAGTTTTTTTCTACTATCAACGATAATATATATAGATAGATAAGCTACTTTCACTCCAGTCTTGGAAACATTTTCCGAAGTAAATAGGCGGGTTGAGTATAGAGTTACACTTTTTCCCTATCTTTGACGATGTTCCAGACACAGCTCATTTAGAACTGAAGCCATTATTACAGCCCGTAATTTAGTAGGATTATGAAAAGGACTGATAATCTTTAGAGATTACCAGGTGCTTTATGTTAAAGTCTCTGTCAAATTGTGTCGGATATAAAAATCTGGAGGAAGTAAGGAAAGGGTTTTAAAGCAACAACTTGCATTTTTCAGGATAATTAACATAGCGCTTGTTGTTTATACTCTATCTCTTATCCATCCTCGACTGTCAACTGCTCCACTTCCGATTCCCGACATCTTTCACAATTTTACGACTTCAAGGTTTTAACATTTTAAGGCTTAATTGGTGAGCCTCCTATAGCACGATCCATTACCTCCCTAACTTAAAAGGATTTTCAGGATAAGATCCTATCTCTCAGAATTTAAGGATTCCGAGCAAAAATGCGAGTTTTTGAGTCGTTTTTCGGAGAGTTCCTCTTTACTTTTCTATTTAAAATTGTAAATTGTAAACTAGACTACTTCATCCCATTTATTAGCTATACCAGGAGACGTTGATACGAGTATACGAGCCAAGTGCCAAGTGCACATACCTTTTGTATTGAATTCTTTAACTCTCTCGGCACGTGCTGTTTACTTACAATTGAAGGAAAAGTTGAAATGAAATATAATGTTTACTCCCCGAGAAATCGTTTCCATTCTCCTGGTTCCTTTCCCATCAATTCAGAGTTGAGTAACCGAAACGCGTTTCCCGTCAATAATCCAATACCCGCAAACCCAACATATTTGGATGTGTATGTTGTCCCATGCATTTTACCCTCTAAGACAAACTAATTACCCAAATTTCCCGTCCTTCCACTATCGATTATTGAGGCTTCACATACTACATACATTTCTCTTCTGTTCTCATCCTCAATATCGTACTGGATGCGTGATTACATTATTTAACGTCAAAGGAAAAAAGATGAATGAATGTCCCATCTTCCAAGGCCTCGACAGAACGTTAATCGATTAGGATCTGTATGCGTCAGTGAGGAAATTTATTTTTACCCTCTTCTAGTCGAATGTCGAGTCGAGAAGGGCCTCGGATGGAATGATATATAATGTGAGAAGTTGGCGATGATGGTATGGTGCTTGGAAACCGCAAGAAGTCTACACAAAGACGACGGTTTCCCATCATCGGCATAACCATAGCTTCGGCACATCCATGATGGGAACACAATCCAAGTCCCTCCGACAAAGCGTCAAATATCAAATGACTTTTGCGAGCAATTAGACAAGTACAACATTGTGTAAGAACATGTGAGACATTCGATACTGTCCTTCTTTCGGCTCTATGCTTGACAAAGCTCAGAAATAAGTAGGTTATCATCTACTCTCTAAAATGTAGCGCTCGGAAGAAGGACTTCCATCTCGGGCAAAATAACAAGTATAGAGGGTTATTTATTTCTGGAGAAAGCATAGATAAAATCGTTCACATATCACGTGTGCTCTGAAGTTATCAACTGTCTTATAACTGGTAGGGAACGTGTAGTAGTATGGGTGGTTTTAGTTTGGAAACGGCGTGAATGGTGGTGGTTGTTTTGCAAAAATGGGAGAAAGCAGGATTTCACCTCTCTCTCGTAGCCCCATTATCATCATCATCATCGAATGATTTCTTGTACGTCGTAGATTAATGTCCTACTTTTCATTGCGTATGCTCTCTCGGCTCTCCTCTCTTCAGCCTATTTCGGTACACCATTAGAGGGATAGCGGGATGTTACCCGCATTCGGGTATTCCATTTCCCGAAAAGAGTTTCCCTCCGTTGAGAAATTACACCCTTGTACCTTGTTGTTTTGTTCAATTTCCCCTTATCTACGTTGGAGGGACTGACAGTTGTCAATTTGTTTTTAAAAACATGCTAATTGGGCTTGGAAAGCGAGGTAGTTCCTTTGACCAAACTTCAATTTAAATGTGTTTACAATGTGAATATGATATGATGAATGCGGGATGCATATGTTTTGTTTTTCTGGTAGTCGGATTGACCTAAAAGGTGGGAAAAAGGAGTTTATCTCGAACTTTTTCCATTAAAATATAGTACATATGTATATTGCTGGAGAAGTTACAGGCTATCTGAAAAATAGTGTTGGTTTTTTAGTAAATTTTTGCACGTTGATTGTTCAAAGGTAAAGTGAACGCTAATAATTAATATTCTAAAGCCTCTCATGGGGTGTTCTTGCAAACAAAAGGTCTCAAATCTTCCAGTCACATGCCACGGTATTAGAGGATTGACAAAATGTATACTACTTTTACTGACATACTATACATGCCAGGCTATGAGGCTGCTTATTAGCAGATAGAATCAGACTAATCCTGTTAGCTATAATATAAAGTAATTAGTAATAGAAACTGGAAAGTTCAACCACCTCTAAACAAAACAAGATGTTCAAGGCATGAAAAAATGGAAAATTTTGTCGACCTGCTCATGCAGTTAGTAGCCAAAAAATGCCATAATAGGATTAATAATGTTCTTGCATTCGACAGGGACCAGGCAATTCCAACGAACGCGAGCCAGTTATCTTAATCCGGGGCCTGGCCTTATGAGGAAATAAATTTAATAGGTAACCATATGTAACATGTCACGTATGGCATTGATTAGGTTGAGTTGTACAATAAAAAAAAATACAGGAAACGTAACTAACTCTTGTAAGCTAATGTCACGGCTCAAGTTTGAAATGCCATAAGTCTTGGTAAAAGTTCCCTTTAAAATAACTCCCCCTTCTTTAGAACTAGTTTCACTCAAAATTAGTTAGCTGTTTTAGAAAATAGGGAAAATGTGGAAATTAATAGTTCTCAATCTAAAGTTGCATTTGCTGGGGTACATACTGTAAGAACCTCCTCGAAATAACTCACCCTGGGGAGTCATATCGGGATTTACGGTACTAGAAAATTCCAATTATAATTACAAATGCAAAATATAGGGAAAGGAGTTTCTTTTGCCTTCTGTTTCTAACGACAGGGGATTGGTGAAACATGAAAACATCATGGGTGTACATCTGTTGTTGCTTATAAATGCTCCCGAGCTTTGTAGAGGCAAGGTGTTAATTGCCTATGGTGCTCACATTTACAACGGCTGGATATTGCGGTGGAATGTTAAGTTTAATAAATAGTTCAAACGAAGCTATAAATTATTAGTAAATGTGAACGTGAATGTTATTTTGTGGTATGGTTTGCTCTGGATGTATGGAGGAAATGTGGTTCTTTTTGAGAAGATGAGGGTTGTTTGTGAATATTTTTCCAAACTTCTTCTTGCCTCGATACATGAGAGGAGATAGGAGGTTTGGGTTTATTATTAGTCTTCTCAGTCAAGAATAAAAAAAGGCCTAAATAGCGATTAGCAAGTTAGCACGAGCTCAAGATTTGGCTGTCAGTCGGGTCGACAAACCTGCCTTGTTTTGATTGTAGGTGTTAGTTTGGTTTATATATACACGATTTCCATATCAAATCAATAGGATCCATCCGACTGGGATGTGTTACTTTAAATTGGCTATGGTAATTTTATGGAGTTTTAAGTTAGCTGGCGATGTATGCAATCGTTAGTGATACTGATGCGAGGAAATTACGACTTCCTATATCAGATTAACACTTTTTTTCTCATGACTCTTAAAGCTTCAAGTATTTTAATAAATAACGTATTGTAAGCTACGTTTCCGATTTCATGTGCTTAAGGTTCCTGGGAATTTAACTCCCTTCTAGAATGTTTTTCTATTTCTACTGAGTAACAAAATGAAGATAAAGGGGTTTATAACGACATTGTTTTACAATCTCGAGAAGAAGGTTATTCTCTGTCTTTTCTGTCCGTTGAAATAACACGTTTGATGTACCCTACCTATTATCAGTTAAATACACAATTTCAAGAGAAAAACGCATTCAGATATTGTTGTTTACAGCAGCATACTCCTGTAAGCCATGCATGCACGTGGGATTCGAAACGTTAGTGTAATTTATCTTAAATTATGCCTTATTAAGTTAAGAAGAATAAGTTGAAAGGTTTTTTATATGGATGGAAATGATTAAATACAAGATCATACGACAAGATTCGAGAACGGACACGACACCCCTAATTTTCTAAGTAAACGGTAGTTGGGCTCAGGTCAGGTTGCGTGAGATGCGACGAGCTAATGATTTACTATTTGGATGAAAGGAAAAAGTGAATTTGACACCGTTTAAGTCAAGTCCTGTTTTTAAGCTCGTTTCCATCAACGTACTTTCCTCTGCTTTATTTAAAATTAAATAGGCACAAATGCCTAACGAGGTCGGGGGAATGAAATGAGAGGAAGTTCACTTATTTATAAATGGTTATTTATTTCGATTTTCCAGTTCTGGAGGCTAAAGAAGGGCAGGAAGAAGTCAAGGTGAAAGCTGGACAACCTGCATTACTCGAGTGCCAAATTGCATCAAATCCTACACTTACCTCTACTCAAGTTGTTTGGCAGCGTGGAAATACTAATGTATCTCGACTAGCTCAGGAATCAAATAGGTAAGGACCCGGCTGCCATATATCCGTTTTGAACCTTTAATGACGAAAAGTAACAGTAATTAAATGATTTGATTTAATGTCCCTCCTTTCCATAGATATAGCATACTCTCCTCAGGTACTCTTGCAATTTCCAATGTACAAACGTCGGACGGAGGCACCTACAGGTAAGCCCGCATTCGATATCGACGTTATCTGTAATTGTAAACATAAATCTCGTGGAATTGAACTAAAAATATTTGGATTGTATTTCGAAATCTTTGCAGATGCACTGCACGTCATGAGGTGCTGAAGAAAGACCGATTTGTGGACGTAAAGTTGGTAGTTGAAACTGCCAACGAAGTCGTCAGTTCCGAGCCACCAAAGTTCCTTTATGCTTCTGAATCGGATAGTGAAAAAGCTACGGTTATCCTCGACGAAGAAGAGAATCACACGTTAGACTGCTTAGCTTCTGGGATTCCCTTGCCAAGCATCACTTGGGTTTTAACACATGAAATAGGTAATTATCTCTCAAGTGTTAATTAAGAGGAGTTAATGAAAGCATGAAAATGAACCATGGAAGTAAAGTATTTTGAATTTTAATTCGGATTGTTTTTTTTAATTGTTTTAGTGAACGGGAGCATCATTAGCAAGATATTGTCAGAGGGTAAAGTTTTCCACAGTAGTATCTTACTTAGTCCCGAAAACTCTGTCCATAGTGGCAACTTTAGTTGTTTCGCGAACAACGGTGTTGGAAATTCAATATTCAAGGTCAGTCAGTGTCAATCAATGTTTACTTAAATGAAAGTCGCCCCGGAATAACTACCCGAAATAACTTTCTCCTGCGGAATTTCCCCGTAAATAGGCAAGATTGAACTTTAATAAATTAATTTATATTCTTCCCTTTTAAATTGACAGACCATTCAAGTAGCTCGACTTCCAGCGCTTCTAAACAAACCTATTTCGTACAAATATCCACCTGCTAGGACCGTAAGGTTCGAGTGCAGAGTTCCTCCAATCTACACTCTAACATGGTACAAAGATGGACAGCTTCTAGAGACGGGAAAGGGGCGAGTCAAGGTACAGTGTTTTTTCTGTAGTAATTATTTTACTTGTACGATTCAAGTCAATGATTTCTTATGTATAATTGGAACTAGGCGAAAGGAAATGAAATCGTAATTTCCAACACCATTCGAAACGACTCGGGTTTCTATCAATGTGAGGTTATTGCAGATGACCGCATCTACTCCGTTGGGACCGCTAGGCTTTTTATTGAAAATAATCAAGTAGCTCCAGACGCTCCGTTTGATTTACAATGCATGCAGAGTTCCTCCAGAACCCTCATCACCTCCTGGAAAGTCGCTTCCAGAGGAGATATCTCAGCCTTCACAATTCATTACGAGCCAATTGGTACGTGTTCATTCGTCCGATAGAAAATGAATATGAATGTAAATTCCAATTTAATAGGTCAGAAGTGTAATTGGTAAAAATTTTGAAATGATAATTTTTCCAGGGGGTGAGGAACGCCAGACCGTATATCCAAGCAAAGGCACCAACTACAACTTCACAATTGAAAATCTAAAACCTTACACAACATATAGTATATATGTAAAGAGTTATTCTGTAAAGTCTGCCAGCGTCCAATCTGCAAAAATCACTTGCGTCACTTTGGAAGACGTCCCCATCAAGGCCCCCAAAAACTTAGTTTTCGAGCACTATGGTCCATCGACACAGGTTAGGATTAGTTGGCTTCCCCTGTCCGATGCAGAAGCACGGGGTAAAGTTATTCTGTACAAACTCCAATGGAGATCAATTGACGGTGAATTTACCAACGTCCGGTATATTGATGGTCAAGCCAAAGAATCATTGATCACGGGTGAGTCGATTTTTTTTAAATTTAAAATTGAAATTCATATCGTATATTCATTGAACGCATGCATTATGAATTAAGTCTTGCATACGCCTCATTTATGTGTTTAAACCCTCGAAAAAGGGCATTTATTTCGGGATGGGCATTTATTAAGGCATGCTTTTTATTCAGATCTGGCAGCTGGTCAACCATTCGAAATGCGCCTCTTGCCCAGCACTTCTGTTGGATGGCCCTTAGATAAAGACGACTATCCCTGGATCCTGGTTAACAACACAAATCTGGAACCAGTCAATATCAGTTTTGAGCCTCCAACCATGGATCTTACTGTTTTAAATTCAACATCAATTTTGGTAAACTGGAGTGAGCCACCTCGTCCAAATGAAGTATCCGTGAAAGGATTCCGCCTCACATATTCAACTTATGTGGAAAAGCTGGATGATGTCATATTTTTTGGCCCATTTTACGTTTACGAGTACTCAACGCGGTCCTATTTGTTCACCGATTTTGGTAATTTCTCGGCCCATCTATTCATTAATGATTAATCTGTAAATTAGTGTTAAATAAATTAAACTCTTTAAACCTTAGCCCCATCAACATCTTACGAAGTGCAATTACAAACATTCGGTGACACTTGGGAGTCTGAATTGTCGACAAAGTTTATAGGAACTTTTTCGGGGAATCCAGAAGACGACACAGAGGACCTTCTACCTGCAGTCTCCGGGCTCCAGGTCCAACCTATCAGGTAGCGCTATTGTCACTTATCCTTATCCGTAGTGGTCTTAAATTAATTCAATAACCTGGACATTTGTAATCCTATTTCAATAGTTGTTCGGAAGTAAATTTGACCTGGGAATCCGCAAAAGCTACAAATTCTCAGTTGTATTACACCGTTAAGTACAATGAAGCAGATAGCAATCAGTTTTATTTCTTGAGGAGGTATATTTTTTTGCACATTAATAGCTTATCCTAACTTACTGCTAGTTTAAATAATTTAACCGTCTTATTTCTTCTAAACAATAGCACAATCGAGTCTGTGGAAATCAAAGACCTTAAGCCCTACACATCCTATGAATTTGTCGTACAAACAACCGTTGATAATCGAGGGGGTCCATTTTCCCAGAAAATTGAATCTCGAACGTTGCCAGGAAGTAAGTTATAATAGTTTAAAAAGTGATACTTTATATCTAATTTGATACAAAGAGTTTAATTAAACGTTTGATATGTTAATAATCAATACAGTTCCTGGGCCACCAGTTAAATTGCATTGGCGAGTTTTAAATCAATCACTGGTGGAAGTGGAATGGCATCCACCGTCCCATGCAAATGGTGCGATTCAGAAATACTTGGTTCAGTACAAACACAAAAACGAATCCTCAGTCGAGGTTCGGGTCAAAGCCAGCATTTCTAGAAACAGTACTGGCACAAGTATCTTAGGTAAGATATCACAATGAGTTGAAAAGTAATTATTGTGGTTTCTCCAGTACAAGTGCTGGTGTTATTTATAAACGTGGTTCTACTTTTAATTAGATTCTACATGGACGAGCAAAACAACGAAGAACACTTCCTTATTTCTTGACAACCTTTTACAAAATGAGGAATACGCAGTTCGTGTTATGGCAGAAACACGAGCGGGGGTGGGTAGCCCATCCGATTTAATATTTGTTCGTATTTTTAACAAGAAGCCAGAACCGGATCCAAGAGATCCTGAAGCACCACCCGATCCTGGTCAGGGCCTGTCTACTCAGTCGAAACCACAGCACCTCGGTAATTTATTTTTTATTTTTTTTACTCTTAACCGCATAAACAAGTTTTTAATTCCAGCCTTTACTAACTTGATTAATTTTTGTTTAGGAATTATTATCGGTATCACATTATCAATCGTTTTTATCGCAATTTGTGCGACTATCATTGTATTCCGACATCGCTGCTTCCCGTTTCTAACTCGCCAACCTATTGGAAGTAAGTGTTTGTCAATTATGAGGAATTTTCGAATGAGATATTTTAGTTTAGTGGTTCAATTCATGTTTTTTTGTTTATACAGTGTATGTAAATGGTAACGGTGTTCCTCCGCGAGCAAAGCGAAGCGTTGAGTCATTTAATGGGGTCGAAATGAAAGTTTTGGAAACTCTCACGCCCAATGACCATCATATTGACACGAAGGGAGGTCATCCACATGCGAATGGAGTAATCCCCGGCCCCACTGCCCCTTTGCTCATGCGAATAGTTCACAATCCCATTGACAACTCTCATGGAGACGAGGAGTCAGTTCCGAACTGCTACTGAGGTACAGATCCAACAAATGATAACTATCGTCTTTACTGAATTAAGTTTCCCCGAAAATGATGCATTTTCTTTCTATACGAGTTTTTTTAATCCAAAGCAGACCCGTAAATTAAGCTTAAAAAATATAAGATGGCTAAAATGAAGAAGATTTGACATATTTTAGCCCCTCACAATAAGTCTCTCCGAAATAACTACCCCCTCCCCCACCGAAATAAGTCACCTCCTTCAGAAGGTTTAACATATTTCAGTCAAGATGGTAAATCAATATAGCAATTTGCAATTAATGCAATATATTTCTTCAAAAATTATATCTCCTTTGTCCTTTCTATTTTTCAGAATCAGCTCAAACCAAACACTTGAAAGTACAACTGAACTGAAGATTCTATAGGATACCTACATCATTGCAAAAATACAAAATGCAAAACAAATACAAAGTTTTAAAGTTTATGGGAAAAAAGTGGTTAATTTTTAAACTTTCGTTTATTAAATCTACCAACACATACGGGTATGTAAGCTTAATGCTAATAGTGTAAGTATAAATTATATAGCTATCAGGTTTTGTTGATAGTTTACGTTAGTACCTAATATACATTAAAAATGTACAGTGTCATGTTGATCTTAACTCACAAGATAATGAACGTAAGCCTGTGTAATGGTAGTTTAGATAATGACCTGAGATTACAAGTTAATTCGGAAATCATGTCAACTACCTGCTACTTCTTTTTAATGACACACTGACACAAGTGTACAGATACGTAGCTTGTTTAAGGTCGTTGTTTGTATAGCTCATATTATTTTAGAATTTTCTGATTCCACAATGGATCAGTTCCAAAGTACAAACTCTTATTTAGTATAAACTATATTGAATTAGCACTAGCGATAAAAAACTATGTGCACTCAAACTATTCATCGTACATGTAAAAACACAAGGAGAGGGACGAGGTGGACCGGAGGGGACTCTTTAAGATACATATGACCTTATAATATCTTGATTTTGACCTTTGGTACCTTTAAATTTCATATATTCAAGTGAGGGATCAAATCTCTTCTTTAAACATTGTCCTCCTGGACCAGGCCACCACTTCTCTCTGTGTGGGTTTCGAAATTACAGATCCTCTTGTCTTGGGTTTCGGGAGAATTGAAAACAAATGACTGGGTTTATCAAGACTGTTTGAGTTTGCTAACTTCGGAGAAATTTTTGTCTGATTCAGACCCTACACAAGGGCTCAGGAACTCTATAATAGCTATATAGCAATGTCAGTTTGTTACGGATGAGTTTTAAAAATCAGAGAAAGTTGTTGCAAATTTGCTTGGATTATTTTCAATCGAGTCATTTCTCTTGTATCTGATAATTGATATCACATTATATATTGACATTTATAAAATGTCGGTTTTAGAGACTCTCGTGTGAACTAAAACTCTTAGTTTACTGTCAAAGACTTGTCAAAAAGGTCCCGATTTTTTAATTTAGTTTGCTAAGGATTTCAACTTGCAACAAAAATGCGTACAATTCTAGTTGAATCATATACCTTATTAATTATAAATTATGTACCATCACCACAAATGTAAATTTCCATAATCTCTGAACTTTATAGGCTGAAATTTTTTCAGTAGCCTACATTTCTAATTTGATTGATACCAAACAAAGCAAACCAGATGAAACCAAATCGAAATGGAGTTTTGGTTGAAACGGACGGGACGGAAAGACGATTGACATATTATGTGCCCGAACCACATATACGTATATTAAGAAACACATCATTGCGACGTTGGACTTTTTTAAAAACAGCTTATTAAGTCAGTTCCAAACGGAAATCGGGTTCAATGAAAAGGGAGAATCAAAACAACAGGGTCGTTCTTCAATTCATTCGTAACATGTAACTAAATCCGTGCAGTCATTTACGTAATTAATATTAGGCTGGGAATGAAAGGTTCCTTGAAACTGCCAGGATACTATGTGTATATGTGTGAATATACATATGCATATATGGACGACGATTTTGAAGATAATTACTTATTACGCTTTGATATACAAGGTACAATTCAATTAATTCACCCTGTTTTCAAGAAAGAGGGACTCCAATAGTGATTTACCGTTGACCTGTTTGAGATAGTTCCAACCACCGTTGGCTTGATTCTCCATTTTCTTGTCTCCATGATTTACTTGACATACTAGAAATTAACTGCTCTGTCGCAATTATGTAAAAGTACCTGATTCTTCCCATAAAGCGGATAAAATAACAAATATTTAATTAAATAATTAAACTACAAAATACAAATATATTATACATAATTAAAAGTCTATTTATAGTTAAATCCTATTTAATACTACTCTATTTATATATACATATATATTTAAAATGTTATCATCGTTATTTCGTATTTAAAACATTAACTTTTTGATATGTAGGTCTATAGACTTGGATTCTATAGAATCAGGGGTAGTTATTTCTAGATCTTCGAAAAATCCGATTCTAATTCGGTTCATTATATACAGACGTCTGCATCCCTCTTTATTTGTACAAAAAATTTAAAAATCAGGGGATTCAAGGATAATTCTTTTTTTAAACTAAAGGGATTATCTGCAGATGTCAATGCAGGAAAGTCACACTTGAAATACGTATTTCAAAACAATCCAAGGAAACTAGGGGAGGCCTTACTGCCACATCACACAGCCACGGCCACAATCTATACCTCTTTTTCCGTAGTTTTTTTTTTTTTAAATAAATTAAGATGACAAAGCTACTTCTTGTAGTACAGGCTATCCCCCATTTTCTATAAAAAAAAATATTGTGAAAGTCTGTGTTTTAAACGATCCTAAAAATAGGGGAGTACAGTAGGTAGTTAATATTTGCCCATGCAAAGCAAGTCGTTCTTGACCTTCTGCAGAAATTCTAAACTTTATTAAAAAAATTAAAATCATAAGGAAAATGGAAGTGCTTTTTTAAGTAAAAGGGAATCCAAGTTTTAAAATTTTAAACCATACAAATCTTTTCCTGCAACGCGAGGCTCACTGAAAGTTACAAATTTTTTCAGAACTTGCTATATAGAATCGTATGACTGTTTATTATGAACCATGTAGTAGTTGATTAGCAAACGGAGTAGTTAACTTGTTCGTCAAACGTATGATCGCATTTAAAAGAAAATGACAAAGGAGTTATTAGGAGAAAGTATGCGGAGGAATGAGTGTAGATATTTAAATATTATATAGCCGTCAAAAAAGCTTGAATGAGTTGCTCGCTATGTATTGAATGTGTGCCTTCTTATGTTGTACAAATCACGTATCTACAAATTAATGAGTAATTAATTAGTAAAAAAAAACTCGGAAGAGAAGGCGACCTTTTTATTATTAAATGTCCGATCACCTACCACTACAAAATACAAATTACTAAACTACTACTACTATTACAAGAAACTACAAAACATTATCCGTAGTAGTACATATAAATTGCATATATATATTGTTAACTAAATATATATAAAAAAAATTCAAATGGAAACCTTATGTGAGCCAAAATGGCTTTAAATAGAAATAATACAAAAGTAGTTACAACATAAGGAGACAACAACGTTTAATTAATCTTGCTGTAATCTGTATTTAATTAATGATGGATCTATAGTTATAAATTTGTATGATATGTAATTAATCATCTAGCGTAGGTGTGTAGGTAAAGCTGGTTTAGACTAGAATATATATTTATTATTACATTGTTATTTCAAAATAGTTGGAAACGCGTCGTCGGTTCGTGTGTAGGTCATTCATAGAAGATGATAGATGTGGAGAAACAAACGAAGATTTTACTCAGAGTACAAAGAAAAGCTTTTACAAAAAAATAACATTTAAAAGCATTACACTATTTAACTCTTTACTTTAGATCTTACATTAATTACTTATCCCAATGTCCCCACCCCCTAATCTTCAACACAACTCGGAGTAACTATATAAAAAATATTATTTATTATGATCTATGATCGGTCCTTAAATGTAATCTAACGCCATCCTGTTGCCCTTAATTTCTTATCTTTAGTGCTTGCGCTTCAATATCTAAGTTACCGTAATTTATTTAAATAACCCCCCCCCCATTCATTTGAATCAACCATTTAAAACATTCTCATTTATTCCGTTCCTTTTGAAATCTACAAGTCCAGAAAGTAAAAATTCTTTTACAAGTTGATTGGTGTAAAATATTAAATTCTTCTAAGCCTTTTCCGTACAAAATTAGCTGTAACAGGATCAGTTTAAATTACATTTGAGGATTTTTATCAAAGTCGAAGAATTGCGACCCTTTGAAACGACTTTCTTTCCCCAGGATCATGATTATTAACTCAAGTTTACCTATAACGAAAGTACATAGCCCGCAAGTAAGAAATGCAAGGAGTATATTTAGCTGAAAAAGAAACTGATTTGTAGTACGGGTAACTTAAATAAAATTCCTCTGTTTTTTACGGGATAACGGGTGCATTTCCCTTGCATGCGAACCTGCGGATATGTATTACTGACTTATTCGTTAATTACTGCTGGTTTTAATCAGGCTCGTTTTGTTGTTCGTTTAGTCCTGTTGTTGCTACTAATTACCACACACATGCACACATTATGTACGAATTTTCTCAGTCTTCTGAAAATTTTATCAGGGAAAGGAGGATTGAAGGTTGTAAAGTGCAGGAAGAGCCATAACATACAATATTAAATCTATTTGGCATAGGCTATTATAAACAACCTGTTTTCTAACCAATGTCCGCATCAGGGATTTAATTACTGAACTGAAATCACTATTCAGGAATTCTTCAGTATTTTGAATAGAAATCTGAAACTAGAAACTACTACTTGACTCTAACCCGATTTGCAGCCAAAAGCAATCTATTTGGTCGGTTTATCAGGTATCAGGAACTATCTATTCTTTATTTACAAATTACAAATTAATTATAATACTTATTAATTATCAGTTATCCAATTCATGACAGGCTCTACGGAACGGGTTTTTTATTCAAAGGAAAGTGTCATTCTTATATAGTTTACTTACAAATGTCGGTTAAAATATCACTTGTACCCATCATCACATTATAACGTACCTTTCTTTTTGCCACATCACACAAGGCTACTTAAGGCCGTCTTGCAAAACGGGAACGAGTATAGTCGGGAATTATTGTTTTTTTTATGGCGACAAATGTGTTGTAATTGTGACTACTTGGTTCATTAAACAAACTCCTAAAATAGTTTCATTTTATGAAAAGAAATTCTTTGTTTCTAAAGCCCAGAAGTATCAGACGCTCTAAATCAAATTTGAGGTATAGAAATTGATGGCAGCTAGTTAAGTACAATTTATATAGTTTATAGTCTAAAGTAGTTAAAAAAATAGCTTTAATTTCAAAATTTCCAAACCTTCCAGCGGTTGTATTTATATTTAAATCCGTCTCTTTCGTTAACTGATTCTGTCTTGAGTTAATATTGTTTCGATGTAGTACCTTTGTACCGTTATCTGTGGAGAAATGCCATGAGTTAATAGTTGATGAGAGTGAGATGAATTATTCTTTCTCCGAAAGCCCCCCGTAAAAGTAAAAGCTACCCAAACTTATCTACCTCATTGTTTTTATAAGAATTACTGTAAGTTATTACTATTTTTAATTCCTACTGTTGTTACATCATCATCATCATTAAGTGAGTTAAGAATAATAAGCTTCGGAACTTTTACGGTGTCGTTTTTTTCGGGTTGGTCTGTGTATGGAATCAAAATCTGTTGTGTTGTAAGGTACGAATGATCGTTGGTGAGAATGGGATCGTTGTTGATTGTTGAACATGTTTGTTTGATGTATGAATCTGCGCTTTTACTCTATCTTATAATTGTTAGTAGATACTGCTACAGATCTATTTGTAGTCAAGTTAGCCGTTGCCGTTTACTCAGGGGATTTTTTCCATATATTATTGTTAAATAAACATATTATTATTATTATTATTGTATATCTATATATTGTATCGTATTGTGTTGTACCGAAGCTTACCTCTCTCTTCGATTATGTATAAAAATATGATGAACGTAGTGGTAATATAATAACGCTAAAATAAACATCAAGAGTTTTTAATGAATGAAATTTATTATCTCTTTTTGTCCATTCTTTCCTCATCTTCATGTTTATTATCTTGTTTACTGTTAGAAAAACTGAATCAATGACAGTCTGGTTGAAATAAGGAAATAGACAACGGGATTCTGTGATGGATTTCTGCGAATGCGTGTATTTATAACTATTTCGTTGTTTTTGCATAAACATGGTATTATAGGATTAAAACTCTACAATCTAATTATTCTTTTTTGATTTTGTGGATTTCGTTAAACTGGATTGCTTGGACCTGCAGATAATTCTTTTTACTAAAACATTCCAGAATAAAAGCTTCAGGAGCCAGATCGTTAAGGCTAACACTGCTATGACCAATCCGATTACGTCCAAGGAGTGATACTGAAATGTGTTGAGGTCTCTTGCTGAAGACAGTAAATGCTTTGCCCCTTTATGTCTGTAATATAAGTAACTCGATTGCTTATTCTTAATTGCTGGTTCGATAAAGATTCAATTCGGATCAATAGCTAATTTAGTATTAGTATTATACCTTAGTACGTATTCCGTCCAAAATACTGCACGTTCCAAGGGTGTCTCTTGTTGATCTCTGAAGATCGTAGATAACTCTTTGGCTTTGTTAGAAAATCTAAAATTTGAATATTCCAGTTAAGATTAATTGTTTATTTAACTCCAGAGAGAATTGTTTTGAAAGACAAATTGAAGAGTTCTGGTTGTACCGATTGTCATTTAAAATCTTATGAATAGCAGATTCTAAAGCCTCCTCCGTGAGATCAATAATTTCTAAAGCGAGGCCATAACCGGCCGACTCGGATTGTTTAATATTCAAGTCCTGATCACTGTAATTACAAATTACAATCAATTAAAACTAGATTTTCATTACGATCTGTTTTTATGGAGAATTTGAGGACTTAAGTCAAATTACCCAAAAATAGGGAATCCAATCACCGGTACACCATGGTATACCGCTTCCTGAGTACTGAGTAAACCCCCATGGGTAATAAAAAGTCGAATATTCTTGTGACCTAGTAAAGTAATTATCGATCCGATTTCTTAGATCCTTTTGTTCATTTGTAGATAAATGTAAGTAAGGAATAAACGATAATAACCTAGAATGTCTTGCTGAGGAAGCCATTTGCTAATCTTAACATTTTTAGGCAGATCGAGCATGACTTCAGTTTCCCATTTCCAGATAACCCTTTGCTTCAGTCGGGAAAAGACGTTCAGAAGGACTTTTCTGGTGGGTTCAGGCATTTGATGTGCTTTCACAATAGATCCCAGACTGAACAAAATAAAACCATGCTCTGCCCCAGAGATAAAGTCATCAACGTCCTGAATAAAACAATGAAACAACTTTATGCTTATCTCTTCCTCAATTATGTATGTTATATCTGGTTATAAAACACAATGGTATTATTTTTAACCACCTTCGGAACTACTGCCTTTGCTGGTCTGCAATGCATTCCTCCGACCTAAAAAAAGTGTAATCCAAATGCCAATGTCAAACTATATTTAGTAATTATTGACAGTTAACATTGATTCTCACCTCAACAACATTTGGAAGCAAAGGCCTGGGATACGTCATGGAGAAATGAGAATTCATAAAAATCATACTGATATTCCTCTCGATTTCCGCTATCGATGGTGCATCCAATCCCAAATATTTTCTATAGATCCTCTCGATTTTAGGTTCAAAGGAAGATGCAAACAAGTAGTCGGCCATAGCATCTAACAGCATATTCAATCCCCTTTGAACGAAGGTCATTCGGTCAGTAAATGTGTAAAACGGGACGGGAACAAAACTCGTGGGAAACCGATTCCCGACTTTCTGGACAACACCAGCGGGTGCTGGTAGAGTTGTGCCAAGAATTAACGGAGTCTTGAAATGGTAAACAAGACCATGACCACACTGATTCATGATTGCGTTTTGAATGACGAGGTCAAAGGTCTCATTTTTCATTAATCGCTGGACGTCCTTATTCTGGTACATTTTATGGCACGCTTCTTCCGTAGCGTTTGTACTAAAATTTTTGAAGAAGTTTAACCTCCCTTGTTTTCGAATTTCGAAAGCGTCGTCCATAACTTGAAAAAGTTCCGCGTATGGAACAGGAACTATTTCCTTGATACTCGGGTTCTTGCTTGAGAACAGGGTCGAAATCACTGTAACTTCATGACCCCTTGTAGCCAATTCCTCCATCAAAGGGTCAAAAACGTTCCTATGAGACTTTGATGCAACTGGCAGGAGAAATAGGATTTTAGATGCATTTCCAGCGTGCAAGAATATGCCGGAGAATAAAATCAGAAGAATTATCTTCATTTTGTTAAACGATAATTGTAGAAGAAAAAACTTTAAAACTGAAGGGAGTTAAGACATTGACCATGAAGGACTAAATGGCTTGTAGTGATGTAGTTATGAATGTAGCTTATTTAACTGCAGAATGCTTCAATAGAAATCCGGCTTATCAACTACAACCTCCAACACGTGCTTTTTTTAATGTGAGCCTTGTGATTAAAAATGCTTCACTATTTTTGTTATCTATTATCCTCGTTCTTTAATAAAACTCTTACTATTGTCAGACTAATTGCGCTGTACAAGTGCAAATCAATTACGCTTCTGTTTCACAACATTTTTTTTCCCGAACAGTTGTCGACAGGTACAGACTATCACGAGTTTGATAAGGATCAAAAGCAATGTGAGGAAAGTTATTACAAAGGCGATAACGTCTATGGAATGATATTGGACAAAATTGAGGTCCCGTGCAGCCGATCTGAGGTGAGGTGCCCCTTTGTGCCGAATGACATATTCTGTCCAGTAGACAGCGGATTCTAATGGAGTTTGAGGCTGATCTCTCCACAAGGTTGATAACTCCTTGGCCCGTTGTGCATAGCTGTATGAGTGATTGAGTATGTTAATTTAGTTATGTAAGCATGTATAAAGTCCTCATTTTTTTAAGATTACAATAATTTACCTTGCGTTCTCAATAATGGCCTTTATCCTTGATTCTAATGACTCCTCTGTCATGTCCAAGATTTCCAATGTTAAGGAAAACCCTGCATTTTCTGCTTGTTTCACGTTGAGATCTTGGTCAGCAAATAAAGGGATTCCTGAACAGAAATTATGAATATTCAATGATAATTGTGTGAATTTTTCATACTACTGTAGATGTAAATGACCTGATAATCGAACCTAATAGTGGGACACCGTGGTAGACGGTTTCCTGGATGCTGAGCAGACCTCCGTGTGTTATGAAAAGTCGGATGTTCTTATGACCTTTTGAAAAATAAATAAAATGCTTGCTCAGGATGTTGACGAAGTTTTAATAATGTTTTTGTGCCCGATTTGTACCTAGGATATCTTGTTGGGGAAGCCATTTACTTAACATTACATTCTTGGGTAAGTCGGGCATTGTTTCTGTCTCCCATTTCCAGATAACCCTCTGTTTTAGACGTGAAAATACATTGATAAATATTTTCCTGTATTCCTCTGGCATATTCTTGGCCTGTACAATGGAACCCAAACTGAAGAATATGAATCCATCTTCACCGGCTCCAGTTAGAAAATCGTCCAGATGCTAAATTGAGTCAAGAATCAAAATCACGATCCTATATAATCCTTTGTATTGTATTGCAAATAATTTGGCAATTCGTTTAAGAATATGTTTTTTGTGAATTGTATTTATAAGCACGCAATGTTGACGTTAGTCTATTAGTTATGAAAAAATGCATGGTTTTTTGCTTATTTTTTATGACTAACTTCTTGAGGAAAAACTTATTCCAACAAGGGAAGGCTAAAATTAGTCTCAAAACTTTTTCAAGGGTGGGGCTTATTTAAGGGGGCTTATTATTTTAATTGGATTATTTGCGGTATGCCATTTTCAATAATAAAAGTGGCAGACTAATTTAGCCTCAGGTTTTCTTTACCTTAGGAAGAGGCTGCGAGGGTCTTGCATGCATTCCACCAATTTCTACCACATTGGGCAAGGACGGCCTAGGATAAGTCATCGTGAAATGACAATTCATCAAAACCATGCTGACATTTGCACTGATCTCTTCAACGGTTGCAGAAGTATTCAAATGCCTTTGGTATATACTTTCAAACTTGGGCATGAATACGTATTTTCCTAAAAAGTCCCCAAAGAGCATGAAAAGCAAATTGATCGTCCTTTCCTTAAAACTCATTCGATCCGAAAAGCCCAAAAACGAGGACGGTACGAAACTTGGGGGCAGTCGATTTCCTATCGATTCAACAACCGACGATGGCGCAACCATGGTCGTAACGTAAATGGACGGCGCTTTAAAATGAGGAATGATTCCCAACACGCAGTAATTCAGCAATATATCCACAATTATCACGTCAAATTGATTGTTTTTAAGGACGTCTTGGACTTCATGGTTATTGAAGACGACTTCACATGCGTCTTGTATGTAGTCCGTACTCATATTCCGGAAGGCTGCTAGTTTCCCTTGCTTTCTCATTTCAAACGGATCTTGCATGGCTTTGAAAGTGTCTGGAATTGAAATGGCTGCAATTTGCCGAACATTTGGAGGCATTCCGAGTGACTTTACGGGGGAAAGGTTCACAATGTCGTGACCCCTTTCTCCCAGGGCTTTTATCATGGGTTCAAATACGTTGACATGACTTTTGCTTGCTATGGGAAGCAAAAACAGAATCTTGGACGATTGTGTTGAGTGCAGTAGTACTGCTATAATAATTACCACGGTAAATGAAATGGCTTGTTTCATTTCGAAAATGTTCTTGTTTGTAGAACAAGCACTGTGTTGACATCCAACAACGTTCTAAAAAAATATTCGGATGAATAGTACGGTTTATTCACTTTAACTGGGCCTTTAGTTGATGGAACAGCTATTAAATTAGTACAAGGATTTCATTTGAGCCCAATTATTACTTGCTTCCTATTGAGATAAATCAGTGAAATGTGTTAAAGAAATTATCTTATCTGTTGTAGTATCGATGTACCAATAAACGTAGTATGAAAATGCAAATACAGTCATATGGTTTCGGCCTCCGGCTATCAATACAAGGAATTTTTCATGGTTTACAAGTCATCATTGATGCTAATTAAGTGCTGTGAAATATATGTCCTAAAAATAATCAATGTATTTGGCAGGTACAGAACGTTATTTGTAACACTCTAGCACTGTTTCGTAAGCTACAGGCATATTTAACGATTGGAAGGTAATGTTATCTTGGGTTATATCTAATTTTGAATAACGACCCGATAAAGTTATGTTATTTTTAAGTTCTGACATTTTTTTCATCATTTTTGTCTCCGCGCTTCTTACATCTATTATTATGTATTAATTGTCTAGACCATCATAAATTCACAAAAGGCTTAGATAAACTAAAACTAATAGTTATTACGTTTCAATTTTTGGATACTAAAAATACATTGGTTTAAAAAACTAATTAATGTGTAAAATGTAGCATCGATTCAGTCATATCATTACGAATTTTTTTCTCGTTTGTATTTACCAGATAAGCCTAATTATATTTTTTCCCTTTGTGTTTGCTCTGCTTTTTAGATTTAGCTAAACAGACCGAACTGCAAAGTTTGAAGGTACAGAGTATTCGCTTCACAAGAATATTCCACACGAGTAACTTCAAAAGCCATGACGTTACGATAAATATCCCCAAAGCTAAAGAAATGACATCCAGGGAATGGTACTGAATGAAGTTAAGATCTTTGACTGAAGACTGCAAATGGGGTGCTCCTTTGTACCTAAAATTAAATTAATGCAAGTTCTTAACTTTCGAAACTCTATCATATCCGAGATAAACACAAGGTGCATCAAGCGGCAAATACCTTAAGACATATTCAGTCCAATAAACAGCTCGTTCTAAGGGCGTATGTTGTTGATCTCTAAAAACTGCTGAGATAGCTTTGGCCTGTTGTCGAAATCTGAAAGTTGTAATACCCTTAATTTTATAAGGCCTGGAGGTGATTTTAATCCATTTGATGAAATAAAGGTTTTGAAAAAGCATCTTACGATGATTCATCTAAAATCCTTCGAATTGCGGATTCGAGAGTTTTCTCTGTAATGTTTCCGATCTCTAAACTGAGACAAAATCCGAGGTTTTGAGCCTGCTTCATATTCAAGTCCTGGTCACTGAAAATAAGATATTGATATTATACTTTATTCTCAATCGACCAGCAGAGGTACAAATAGAGTTTAAATGAGAAAATGGAATTCACATGAAAATTGGAATCCCTATGAGCGGAACCCCATGATAAACAGCTTCTTGAGTGCTTAATAAACCCCCATGGGTGATAAAAAGTCGAATGTTTTTATGACCTAGAGAAAAATAATTTCATGAACATTTGCAGAGTTTGATTTTCGTGAACAATGAACAAATTTTCTAGGACATTAAGGTGTGGCTTACCAAGTATATCTTGTTGTGGAAGCCATTTGCTAAGTTTAACATTCTTGGGTAAGTCTGGCATTGTTTCAGTGTCCCATTTCCAAATAACTCGTTGCTTCAGCCGTGAAAATACGTTAATGAAAGCTTTCCTCGTGGGCTCGGGCATATTACTGGACTTTACAATTGAGCCTAAGCTAAACATAATGAAACCTTCTTCTGCTCCAACCAGAAAGTCGTTAATGTCCTAAAACCATAACAAACCTATGAAAATGTCCGTATATAATAAATGAAAAATTTATTAAATCATTTCACCATACTTTAGGAACTGGTTTGGCTTCTCTACAATGCATTCCTCCTACCTTAAGAATTTCATAATAAACCAACTCCGTTTAAATTCGAACAGAAAATTATAATTAAATTCCATTAAAATCACTTTACCTCAACCACGGCAGGAAGTAGTGGTCTGGCATAAGTCATCGACACATGTGTATTCATGAATATCATACTCAGATTCCTGTCAATTTCCGCAACGGCTGGCACATCAGGACCAAGATACTTTCGATACAACTCCGTCATTGAGGCGTCATAAGTGGGTGTAAAATAAAAATCCGAAATGGTGTTGATAAACAAGTTCAGAGCTCTTTCCGTAAAGGTCATCGTGTCGGAATATGGGAAAAACGGAGACGGTACGAAACTGGAGGGGAAATGGCTGCCAACTTTCGATACAACCCCACTGGGGGCTGGCAAAGTCGTGATAAGTATCGACAATGCTTTGAAATGATGAACCAGCCCACGAGCGCATTGATTCGCAACCCCGTTCATGATGACAAGGTCAAAGGTCGCCTCCTTTAGTAAGGTCTGGACGTCTTGGTTCTGATACATTTTATGGCATACCATTTCCATATGACTGTTGTTGAAACTTTTGAGGAATGCAAACTTCCCTGCTTTTCTAAGAGCGAAACCATCGCTCATAGTCTGCGTTACGATTTCCGTTGATACCGGGACAATTTCCCTTATTTTTGGATTCTTTGTTGAAACTAATGAGGATATCACCGTGATATCGTGTCCCCTATTAGTCAATGCTTCGATCAAGGGGTCGAACACGTTCTTATGGGATTTTGTTGAGATGGGGAGAGCGAATAGGATTTTTGATGCGTTGATAGCGTTTACAAATGCAAATGATGCTAAAACTGCTATGAATAGTTTCATTTTTAATTGATTTTGTTTTTAAGATCTTCGACTATTATTTATAAGGAACAGAATTAACGATGTTACTGCCTCAAGTGTCTGGATTAGAATAAGCCTTCAATTGATTCGACACTCTGACTAATCTTGCTTGAGATTAGAGATTTTATTTTTATAATGTGAACGAGATAATAATACAATGAATGCGATGTGTTATTGTGACATTGTGATTACAAGTCCAAGTCTGTTAGACCCGTCAAATGTAAACAGAGCCTTTAAACGGTTTTTAATTTTTATCATTTAATAATTCATGCATTGTTTTATTCGTCGTAGGGCTGGTTATATAAATATAAACGAATATGTAAATACGGTTCGAACCAGAACTTACAGAGTATAGACTACAGAATTTTAAAGTCCAAAGTGTGATTAATACATCAGTTCAGTTCAGTTTTTTGGAGATTAAACCCTTTTTTCTATTCGCGTTGGTAGTATTTGCTTTCCCACACAGCTTTCGACAGGTGTGGACAATGACGTACTTTATAACAGCAAAGAAGCATGTGATAGAAAGTAAGAGGAATGCAATTATGTCGATTGAATGATACTGGAAGAAATTGAGATCCCGTGCCGACGATCTCAAGTGAGGTGCCCCTTTGTGTCTGATAACGTATTCTGTCCAGTAGACAGCGGATTCTAATGGTGTTTGTGGCTGATCTCTCCACAAGGTTGATAACTCCTTGGCTCGTTGAGCGAAACTGCAATAAAATGTACAGGATGTATAGTGTAATTTAAAAATACGCCCAATTAATCTCTAATTGGGGAAAAATAACGTACCTTGCGTTTGCAATTATTGTTTCGATCTTTGATTCTAATGCTTCTTCCGTCATGTCTAGAATTTCAACGAATAATGCAAATCCTGCCTTTTCTGCTTGTTTTACATTGAGATCTTGGTCAGCAAAGATAGGGATTCCTACATATTCAAATATTATAATTGCTCACAAATTACCAACAAATTAAAGTAGAGCTATAAAAAACGATTTTATTTTATTAAATTGAACCAACCTAATAGAGGAACGCCATGGTAAACGGTTTCTTGAATACTTAGGAGTCCGCCGTGAGTCATGAAAAGTCTGATGTTTTTGTGACCTAAAAATTACAAAAATTATGTAAAGATCAAATCGTTTCTGTTACAAAAATACTTGTACAGGTGAATTTGGCATTTGAGCATACCTAAAATATCCTGTTGAGGAAGCCATTTACTTAACCTGACATTCTTGGGCAAGTCTGGCATTGTCTCAGTCTCCCATTTCCAGATAACCCTTTGCTTCAGTCGTGAAAAAACGTTCAAGAATGTTTTCCTCCATTCTTCTGGCATATCTTTCGCTTGGACAATGGAACCGAGGCTGAAATATATAAACCCATCATCCCCAGCTCCAGAGAGAAAGTCATCTAGATCCTGAAAAGAATACCTTATAATTATATCGTACGTTTCTTGACTAAAAACGCAAATTGGAATTTGGGTAATTTAATCGCACCTTCGGTAGTGGTTTCGATGGCCTTGTATGCATTCCTCCTATTTCCACAACATCCGGAAGTAAAGGTCGTGGATAAGTCAAGGTGAAATGGCTATTCATCATTATCATACTAACATTTGCCTGAATATCATTAATGTCTGCAGTAATGTTCAGTTTCTTTTCGTAGATCTTTGTGTACTTTGGAAGAAATAGGAAAAATCCAAAAACGTCTAAACATGCATTAAATAGCAAATTCATGGTTCTTTCTCGAAAAGTCATCCGATCGGAATACTCCAATAATGGAGAAGGTACAAAACTTGGGGGCAATCGGTTCCCGACCGTTTCAGTTATAAATGACGGAGCAACCATAGTGGAAACAAATATGTACGGTGCTTTGAAATGAGGTAGCAATCCCAGCATACAGTAGTTCATTAAAATGTCAACGACGACAAGGTCAAACTTTTCGTTCTTCATCATCTCTTGCACTTGTGCGTTATCGTAAACGCGGTTACAAGCGTTTTCCAGGTACTCCGTGCTAATGTTCGTCAAACTCGCAAACTTTCCTTGCCGTCTCATGTCAAATTGATTCTGCATATCTTTGAAGATTTCTGGGATGGTGATGGCCACGATTTGCTTTACATTTGAAGGCATGCCGGACATGTTTGCTGGAGCCAGATTGACGATATCATGGCCTCTTTCAGCCAAAGCCCTTATCATGGGCTGGAAGACATTGACGTGACTTCTACTTGCTATGGGTAGTAAGAACAGGATTTTTGACGATAGCACAACCTGAAATGACGTTGTTAGGGCCAATATGACACAAGGAATTATATCCAGCTTCATCTTTGAGCTGGTGTGGCGGTGTGGGTAATATTAAGTTTTAATGAGTGAAGTTTTATATGAGTTAAAGAGGTAGTCTGGCGAATTGAGTTGATTAACGATAATTGACTGACTCGGGAAATCAATAGTCTGTCTTCATAACTTGAATAACAAGGAAATCAACCTCGATTAAATGCCTCTTCTTATCGGCGTTTGCTGCTATAGGACTACTAATTTTGAGCCATTATCACAGTTATTGTTTGATAACATTTGCGTTGTTTCTAAAGTATTGACATATGATTCTGACTATCTGTTCCCCATTCAGATAAAGCAAACGTGTATCTTTAGACTGGGCGTTTGTCTGCCTATTCCACTACAGCTATTGATTGTAATGTATGCATGATTTAGTTGTTAGGTTTAGTTTAGTTAATGTTGCGGAGATTTAAAAAAATTAGTTTCAGCTAATAAATAGTGTACCAATATACATAATAATGACAAATTTCGTTTGCATGCAAAATATGTCATGTGCCAGAAAATGGTGACAGTTGAGACCCTTATACGTATTATTTTCTATATTATTCGATAAATTTGAGTATTTAATATACGTAATCAGAAATTACAACACCATGTTACCAGAAAGGAATATAATACAAATGATCTGTTTAATACAATTTACATTAACTATGATTTGAAATAATTCGTTTTCAATTTAAACAACTACCCTAAATCTCGGTTTATAACCCAATTTAGTGGTATTTATTTTCTAAAGTCCTCTAAACTGATGGGATTTCGGGGTAGGTTTGTATTCAGGGGCTTTAATATGAAAAGAATTTTTTGTATTGTTTAATTAAATTTTACCATCATGTTCTTCCTGTAATGAAGTTGTACATTTTTTTCTAATAGAGTATTAGAGAGTATTTTTTGTGAAAACAGAGAATTAATATACCCTCCAGGCTCCAAGTCCAAACATAAGGTTTAATTTAGGCTTCCAAGCATCGATTTTCGTTTAACGCAAGTATTCTTTACTTTGTTAACTATTTCATAAATGCTGCTATGCAAAATCTGAATATATACAGATTTTGGATAGCTTTGATTTGGATATCATATATGATGAATTTGATGACAATAAAATAAAGCACATGCATCTGCATTCTATTGCAGAATAAGAAATGGGGTTATTTTCCGTACAATTCTACAATTTACCCTTTCTTTATCATTTTAGCCCATTTTTATCTCATGTTTATGAAAAATGTATACCTAAAGTGTTAGGAAAAAGCAATTAAAATGAGGCTAAGGAGTTAAGGACTTTCTCCACTTTCACCATTTAAACTAATACAAAGGGATCAAGTTGCCCCGTTGAGTATGAAATTCCCGGATCAAGTTCCTCTACCGGCGTGGGCAAAGGTGATTTGACAAACTGGTGAGTTGTCCATAAAAGCCTCTATCTCTCTCACACCACACACACACACCAACACTACACGCCTCCTTGGCATTTCACATTCGGCATTCGATTTCCAGAGACCGGACGTGCCGGTTTAGGTTTTTTAATTTAAAGTTTGTAAGAATTTTACAAATTATTGAAGAATAATTAAAAATGAAGTCCCTTCTGTTGCCCTCCACGTTACTCCTCTTGACATTCTGGTCAGTGAGTTCGGGAGTTGAGGATAAGGCTGGAGCCGTTCCACTTGGAAACGTCAGTCCTGCCGATTTGGAGAGACTTAAGGCTGTTTTGACGAAAGCGTGGTCGCTTTCTGAACCCTTGGCCACGAGCTATGGAGTTCTGACCTATGACATCTTCAAGTTCCCTGTTCCCAAGCCTCAGGTACGTTCAACTGAACGTTTAATTTAGTTTTATTTTTTTGTTGAAGGTCAAAGGTATTGTGTATTGATTGCATTTGCATTGTCAAATTGTATTCAGTATTGTATTTTAAAAACTGTTTCATCTTCTTTGTTCAGGAAGTTTGCAAATTCCTTCAGTCCAGTTTGGATGGGTTGGATGGTACCAAAACCGAACCGGCGTTTGCCCTTCTTTCAGCCATTTCGAAAGTACCAGGGTGTAAAGCCGCAGCATTAAAACCAGCCATCAAGCAGGTAAAATATTGCTATCTTTGATCGTGTAAGGTTTAATACTTATTCAGTTTTAAATTAGCTGAAAATAATAGATATCTAATTGTAAGTGTAAATACTGTAAAGAGGCCCTAATTTTAACTTGGTTTTGTTATAGGCCCTGGATAAAATCTTGAAGGATGGAGGAAGTGCCCAAGACATTTTCTACACTGTCGAAGCGCTCAAAAGTACTGGAGCCGCTGTTGATGCCACAAAGGTATCTGATTTGTTAAAGGCTGCCACCAAAACCGATGACAGCCCTCAGTCACTTGGATACGCTTTGTGGGCGACCGGAAGTAGCTTCAAAGCCGGTCAAAAATTGGACATCTGGGAGAGAATTGAAGATGTTGTTGCTCAAGCCGATGAAGTTGATAAGCAATACTTACAGTTTGAAGGCGGTTTATCTGTCACTGGTAAATTTTTAGTCACTAATATCAACAATATCGTGTTTTCTCTGAAATTAACGACGGATGTGCTTAATTTCTTTTAGCTGTGGTCGTGAATGGAATTTTCAGGCTCGCTGAAGTTGCCAACAAGCCTTTCCCTTTGAAAAACGACCAGGTTGTCAAGTTTGGTAATTATTTGGTTTCAAGAAAGACTGTCACCACTCCAAGGGGCTTGTGGCTTTTTGCATCCTCGTTGGACATTATTACCAAAAATAAGGTTGGTAAATTAGATTAATGTTAATATTGTTAATGTTAGTTAGCTTCGGTGGACCAATTAACCATTCCCATTTTACATTGCCGCATATAAGCAAATTCATGCTGATTGTGGTTATACGCGTGGGATATATTAAAATATTTTCTTTAAAAATCTGGCTTTACGTTTTGAGGATGTCGGACTTTAAAAAAAATACACATAATACGGCCAAACGTGTTCGAATTCTTAAATGATAATGATATCATTGATACTAAACTTAATGATGAAATACCTACCTCTATATCTCCATATGTTATTTGTCGTTTCAGCTTGTAAATCCAGTTTACGTAGGTCTATCTGACTCAAATGTCTTGACTGAAGCGAATAAAGTGGTTTCTGTTCGAGCTTCTGACTTACTTGGAAGAGCTGTAGACGTCTCAGTCCTATTGGAATCTCTTACTGACTCGGCCGGAAAAAAAGTTGCAGACATTCAGTTTCTTCAGGCTGTCCCTTCTTCTGACAAGTAGGTTTTTTGCATTTTGCCTCTAGTTCATTTTTAAAACTAATCTTTTCAAGTAATTAATGATTTGACTAACTTTTAATATTTACAGGACTCTGTTTACTCTCGACTTGAAAACTAAACAGATTGCCAAAGGGTTCTACAAGGCCGTTTTAGTTCCCAAGTCGGCAGAGAACGACAAGAAACTTATTCTGTTGCCTTCTACCGTTGAGGTTAGACAATTTAGATAATTCTTAAGATTACATTTTATAATGATCAATTAGAAATTAGCGGTTTTTTTATATTTTGCGTTACATTACTTTACCTTGTTGACCTGCAGATCAAGGTTGTTGGAAAGCTCGGAACAGTTACTGCTCGTGTTGGAGTTGCTGACTCTGATCAACAGTCTAAAACCCAGTGGCATGATCTGAACAAGAAACAAAAATTAAGCAGCCGGCTTGAGTTGGAACCATCGCAAAAACTTGTTGTGAAAGTCGCAGCTAGCGACTCATTGCACCAAGTATTCGTTCTTTTGCGTTGCAAAGAAACCAAGAAGGAAGTTGCTTTCATCGCTCAATCTGAAGCTGAAAAGAAAACTGATTACAAATTAGAATTGGTAAGCGTTTTGGGAGTTATCATTTCCTCAAATTTAATTATTGGGATTCCAAAACCTTGCCACCCATTTCGATGTGATGTAAACAATAAACTTTCGTTCTACTGATGATTGCTGATGAGAAGTTTATAACTGATCTTTTATATTTCGACTTTAAAAATTCGGTGTTAATTTTTTCTTGTTGAGTAAAAGTGAAACATCTACCTAGGCAAGTTCCTAATGTTTTATAATTATGACTTTGCAGGATTTGAGTTCTAATGCCAAAGATTTAGGATATCAATCTGGAGCTTACGAGGTCATACTTATCCTCGGTGATTTCTTGGTTGAAGATTCGTTGGAATGGAGTCTCGGAGAAGTAAATTTGCAAGTGGCCTCTGGCAAGTCTAAGGCAGTGAATTCCCTATACAGTGTGTCTTATGGACCTAAACCCGAAATCAAAGTTAGTATCTCTTTTTAAATTTAAATACTTTATAACCACATTACTATATACACGTTTGTGTTTTTAATTTCTTGTGTTCGATTCTTTGGATGTGGATTGTATTTTTGTTACCCTGAACCACTTGAGTGGATTGCTTGTATCCGTAGCATTTCTCTTGATATGTTCTAGGGAAAGTAAAGCACGAAAGATTAATTGCATGGTCTTGTTTGTGGAGACTAATAATATAATCTCTTGTACAGTTAAATATTTTTTCACAATTTAAGCTTTCAAACCTGTCCAGTTTTAAGTTTTTAAATTTTTTTTCCAGCTTACAATAAATATAAATGCATAATTATATTGTTTACAGCATCAGTTCCGTGTTCCTGAACCGAGACCAGCAAGATTCCTCTCTGACACCTTCACCGCATTGACACTGGCTCCACTTCTGATCCTGTTGATCTTGGTGAGTTTTAAATATTTTTTCTTTTTAAATTAATGTTTATGGTTAAAACCGTGTTAGTTATCTAACTAAAATGTTTCCAAACTTTTAGTGGATGAAAATCGGAGCTAATATTAAAGGATTCCCCGCATCGTTGAGTGCTATTGCGTTCCATCTTGGATTGACCGGTAATTCTAACATTTCTATCTTTATAACAATCAATTAATTTTATTCGGATGATGATCAAACTTTCGTTCTTCTGAACACACGTTATGGTGACATACCTTACCTACTCTGACTATATTTAGAAAATTTAAAATTTTAAACATATTATTTGAGTGTAATATTTTGTCTGAATAACAGTTTTGAAAATTATTTTTCAGGTATTTTTGGAGTTTACACCTTGTTCTGGCTTAAACTAACGATGTTCGAGGCATTAAAATTAGTGACGATTCCAGGAGCTGTTACGTTCATCTTTGGTCATCGTTTGCTATCTTATTTATCAGACCAACGCAAAGGCTGATTAAATCAAAGTGATTAAATTGTTGATCAACAGTCAGTTTCTTTTACTTTAGGATAAATCTAATTCTATGATTTTCTTGTTGTACCTTTTACCTCTGATTATCTGAATTGCATTCCGTGTGATGGTGAAAGCGAAAGTAGTGAAATTACTTTAATTTTCGAGGACAGTTACGAGTCAGTTATTTATGTTAACGAAATTTATTTATATCAATTTCATTTGTTGTGAGTTACAAAAATTAAATAAATGAATTTACACTTCTAAAATACTGTACTGTAAGCCAAAGAATAAGAAAGGATCCCTAAACATGCACTTGTCTCTCAATGATCCAAATTAAGTTAACTTTTTGGATAAGATTATCAAATACTTAAATCAGTATCACAAACATTACATATTACCATATAGACCGCTATTCAGATTCTTGTACGAGTAAAAATGTAAATAAAAACACATCAAATTAGGACTGTACATACTCTGCATGAGATACTGAAGATGTACACATCTCAGGTCGATATTTCCACTGCTTGAATAATGGTAGTTTTCCATCGGAGTGACGAGACTGAATAGACCTCCGGATTTGACATCCAAACTTTTAGTCTGATTACAAAAATTAAGAAAAATCCTGCGTTACTGCCTTTTGCATTTAGGTTCTAGGTAATTTCATTGATAGTGAATTTATTCAGGAACTTACATATCCTATATTTGCTGTAGGAATGTTGACGGTTAACTGCAACGTTGGAACAGAGGGGATTGGACTTGGTCCAACTATTCCAACTTCAAGACAATAAATCCACTTTAGTTATTAAATGATTGTCAGTATACCAATTTTAGTCGTATTTAACATACTGTTGGGCTTACCAAATTGGGACTCAATCGGTTTGGGTGTAACAACTTTATCGGATACTATCGTCATATAAGTTACAAATAAAACTTTCAAAAACTGCATTTCAAAAAAGTCTAAAATATAATACCTAAATAAATAATACCAGTGGTGGTGAGTACTTCAATGGACTGCTTTCAAACGTAATCTGATAAAGAAAAAGAACAAAAACAATGCGTGAGCATGAGATCCTTGTTGAAGTTTCTCAGGATCGATGAGACTGAAAAAAAGCATAAGGGAACCTGCTATACCATGGAAGCGATTGCCGAAGGGTTTGTTAATGTTTTCATGGATTTCCAGCCAAACTTTGATTTCATATTGAAAAGGTTACCTATTGTAAACCAATTTGTTACACTTTATTGAGCAAGGATCGAATGATCATCCGTCAAAATCAGGATTCAGGATGCCGAAAGAACTGAAAGGAGATACATTTTTAAACAGTAGCAGTCTGCAGTCTGGCAGTCATTAGCCCGATTGTGATGAGTTGTTTACCTATACAGCAATAAATACAATAAACTAAACCGTTCCCAATAAAAGTTTACGGTTAAACTTTATGAACTTCTTTACTCCCTAATTCAAAGGGATTCAAAGACCTTTCATCATCTCGCCCTCTTTAAAAATGATCTTGACCCTACCTGTACTTCACCTTGCACTCATTTCAGGTTTGGTAGGTTCTTGACCTTGTATATTTACCGTAAATTATGAAATAAATTACCAGGCCTTTCTATTTTTTCGAACCTCGCAAAAGGGCGAGCTTGTGTTTAGGGGAGGTGGTGGACTTTATTTTTCGGATTAAAAATCAGGAAATATTATGGCATAATCCCTCTTGAATAGTGCGTTTTTGACTTTTTGAGTAGATATCCCTATTGAGTGGATGCTTTTAGCTGTATTTAAGCCCTTCAAAAGGTGGGTCTATTTCTCAGTGGAGAATTGGGGAATCTATTTCAGGAATTACGGTATTAACGGATATGGGGTAAATTGATTTGACTTTATAACACAATTATAGTCCAAAACTCCAAACCTTCACCCCTAATATTGTAGAACTTATACCCAAAATTTGTTTTAAACCCTTGAATCAAAGGGTGGGGAATTATTTCGGTGTAGTCTTGAATGTCAATTGAGACTGTATTCGTGAGGTTCATCGACATTTGAGATTTGACATACTGTTTTAATTAGAAACTAGAAGTGGGGAACCTGAGACGTACATAATTTCAGAGATAGAATTGGTTTGAAACTCCCATAAATAACTATTCAAAAGGCATATATAATCACAAATTAGTCCTGGATGTACATTTGTAATATTTGTATATTAAAAAAATTAAAATTCTTTATTGGTTTTTGCAAATAAAACCAAAATATATAAAATTATGAAATAAATGCATTCCTTTTTGTGGGCCAAGTCTTTTGAAGTTGCAGTCGGTGAGCTTGCTTGCTGTGTGCATGCTTGTGTTGATGTTGTCGACTTGCCCCATTCATATGAATTTGTTTTCGTGCTCCACGCACGTAATTTTAAATCACTGGAATTTTAAAGATTTTAGCGTTTCGATAAGGCCAAAGGCAGATGAAGTTAATTCTTAATCGGATATCGGCCCGGATCGCGATCGAAGTAATTTCTAACCAAAGCTTTTGCACGAGACGCGACCACCGACAACACAACTGCTTTTGATTTTAGATGACGAGATTTCGACTTCGACGTGTGACGTGAGACGTGAATCCTGAATCTAATCTGTTCGCCTTCAGCCTTCCTGTCCTTCCTGTGTGTTGTGCGGCGGCCTGTGGCTGTGCCCTGTCGTGTTTGTCATTTGTCCTTCATTATCCGCTGTTGGCTGTATAGAACTTGAAACTGCAAACTACAAGCAAGGTGATTTTGAAATATATGATATAGTGAGTTTAGAGATGATGACTATGTTTCCACTCATTTCACATTTGTTTCTTTTAAATTTTATTTTAAATTCCAAATTGAGTGCAGTTTATTTATTACTCTTTTTTTGTATTCTAGCCTGTGGCTGACCTGACCATACTCTCTCTGGTATTTGGTTTGTGACGGCGTAGAAGTGTGCAAGATCAAATATTGAAACATGAATTCGAAGCCAGCGGAAGTGGAGGATAACAACAGAAGAGAGTTGGAACTGTTGGAAGCTGATCGTTTGGGTTCTTATGGACTAAGCAATACTGGAGGCGGAGATTTGGGAATAGCACATCTAATACTTCCAAATGTCAACCAGAATGGAGCATTAATACCACAAGCTCCAGGGGACGGAGACAATAATGCACGTGCACCTATGTCCACACCACCGGTTGTTGTCGCTGATGAAGATGATGAAAAGTATAGCATGATGAAATGATTTTAAATGCTGCAAATAAATATTATTTGGGCGTGAAGTATTTATAAAATGTAATTTGGTCATTTCTAGTAAACGGTACTGTTGGGTATGCTTTGCAACCGACGAAGATGACGAAACGGCTCAATGGGTAAAACCTTGCCGATGTAGGGGCACTACTAAATGGGTTCATCAGGCATGTATTCAACGCTGGATTGATGAAAAGCAAAAAGGAAATACTGCTGCTAAAGTATCTTGTCCGCAATGTAACACTGAATATTTTATTGTCTACCCCCTTCAAGGTAATAATACTATACTTCTAAATTACCTATAATATGATTCTATTTGTCATGTAAAATACGGTTGAAACTCTGCCTATACAATATTTCGTGTAATGTGGGCAGTAGTAATCATTTCAATCAATGAATATAAGGATTAATTTTTAATTTGACAAGGCGCCCTTGTGATATTCATGGATTCTGTGGATGCACTTGTTTCAAGGGTATGTCCCTTTGTCGCCGCTGGTGTCGTCGTAGGATCTATTTACTGGACGGCAGTGACATACGGGGCAATAACTTGCATGCAAATTTTAGGCCATAAAGAAGGACTTACTATAATGGAACAGTCTGACCCGTTATTTCTGCTCGTTGGACTTCCATGTATTCCAGTTATGCTTATACTAGGAAAAATGATCCGATGGGAAGATTCTGTGCTAAGATTTATCCGAAAGCACTCTGGAAAAATACCACTACTTCGTCACATCTTGCCCACTACAAAGTAAAATGTTTCTAAGATGTACCTTAATACTTTGCCGTGTAATTATATGTATTTAACGTTTTAATTGGAATTTTAGTCCTCCAACATCTGTTGAACGACTAAGCCAAGATTTACCACCACTCTCAGATCCAGTATCGGCTACAAGGATCCTCTGTGGTGCATTGCTGCTTCCTACCGTTGCCTCTGTGTTTGGAAAAGTACTCTTCGAAAACGTTCGCTCAAACTTTCGTCGGGCACTCTTGGTAAGCCGCTATTTCTTTGTAATCGTAGATTATTTTTTACAAAATGATTTCTGAAAATAAAAATACGTCATTATACTTCCAGGGTGGAGTAGCTTTTATAACAATCAAGGGTGTCCTGAGAATATATCACAAGCAACAGCAACATGTTCGGCAAGCACAGCGAAAAATAATGGACTTCAATGAAGAGCGCTCTCGGGCAACGGAAAGCACGAATAGCTCAAGATCAGGCCCTTCTGGATCTTCAACTACTAGACCTAGAGTTTAAGTATGGCAATATTTGTTCAATTCATTAAAACTTGTATCGTCGGATTATAACGAAAGATGCATGCAGATTGCGGATATAAGAATGGCACATTGAAAGTTTTATTCGAATACTTATATATTATTGTAGAAAATATTGTATCTTATTTAACTGTGAAATACCGCCATTTGAATTTTCGACTTTATTCACCTATTTTATATATTACATGCATTTCAATTTGATGAAAATAACTGAAGTTTACGAACGAGCCTACATAATGTGATACCTTTGGTGTCATGTAAACTTAACTCTAGATTATATTGATTGTAGAAGGTAATGTAGAAGTAGAAGCTCCTGTTCGTTTTGTTATTAATGTGTTAACTATCCCTAGATTTTCTCTCTGTATATGTACTGTGGATTATACGATTCTAAAGTTAACCTGTATTACAGGCTTAAATGAACTTGATTGCCTAAATTAAAATGTATAATGTTGTAACCATTTAAATGTAACTCCTGCCTTTAGCAGTTCCGCTGATCTTAAGAACTTCTAGTTTTTATCAATTATCCTAATAACGCGACGACGTGTATAGTTTAATAGGTTACAAACTCATGTAACCAGGTTTTAAAATTTAAATCGGTAAATGGCACATTTATGCCAGCATTACTTGCAACTTGATTACAATATTTACAATCTAAAGTTTTGGATTACCCGATCCAAAATACCTTAAATGAACCTGTAAATGGACTGACTGTAAATGCTTGGCGTATCTTTATGTTGGGTCATCCATAATTCAAAATATTCTATAATGATTTACTATTTATAAATATTATTACTCGAAAATAAAAGCATCGAAAAAGTCTTAATAAACCGTAATCTAAAGATCATTCTCTTCTAGTCAGCGAGTAGCACTTATATTAATTGCTTTTAATTAGGAATTGTTTCAAAGGAAAGAGGAATGAAGGTTTGGGTTTGGTCGTTAAAAGGCTGTGTAATCATCGAAAATTAAATTTAATCATGCCATTCGCTCCTATGTTCTGCTCCTGATAGGACGCGGATGGTATTATTATATGTTGCAATTATAAATTATTGATAATGTCAAAACTTTCTCCATTCGTTATTCTTGTCGAACCTGGCCCTTATAAAATACATCCCGAACTTCCCTATTCCGTTGAATTACTCCGTGTTTTTCTTAACTTTGGTTACTATTTATGCATAGTACCTTATCGAGTTGCTTGGAACGACAACAGAGGATTTGTTTTCTATCGCAATACTGCACAAAAGGTTATCATTGTCTTTTAAATACCTTGAAATTCCGAAACATATTATTCGATATTTTGCTGTCCAGGTCTTCTGTGGCCTTGCTCATGCAATAGTAATCCTGTGGATGCAAGTTGGTGTATTGACAAGTCTAATGGGCCAAGACTTTACCCACAATGCTGATCAACCATTAGTTTTCACCCTTTTTCTGAGCAGTGTGGGAAGCCTTTCGTTGATGCACTCGATTTGGACAATTCGGACCAAGGCGTCAGCGTTGGAATGGTTCTTCAAAAATCATTACGAAGAATCCTCACAAAATTCTGTAAATTCAACCCCGATTTTTAAGCCATCCGTACTTGAGCATCAGGAGGAAAGAAAACGAGGCCTAAGCGTATACTCCCAGACACAAAAACAGAGGAGGATAACAGTTTTAAGCATTCGGTTGGGAATTGCTATAACCGCGTCCGGAACTATTGCTTCGGTTTGCGACTTCTTCAGAACCGCACTCGTATCCCCGGACTTATCGTTTCCGTATTATTCAGTTGCTTTCATATGTGTCCCATTGGTTTATATGTTTCTCCTGTTACACTTTATTCAATTATTGTTTACGCTACTTATACTACTGATAAGGGAAAGGGTAGACGCTTTTGTGGATGCCGTACTAAGCAACTCCGTTCCACCGGATGGGGTTCGTTAAGATTCTGAATCCTTTAAAGACCCTGGTATGCTTAGAATTGTGAGAATTTAAGCCCATGGAATAATTTGTTCTATTTTGCTTTCAGCTTTTGCAACGTTATTGTGAGTTAAAGGCATACATTGCGAGGATTCATGGACCGTTTGGGCTGTGGGTCTGTATCTTTATAATCACTGGTCTGCCCTTCTACGCTGTGGAACTGATGAAAATGTTTCACCAGGGTGGATTAATAGTTAGACCAATTCTGATTATGAGCTATCTGGTTTTCTTCGGATTAAACCTCATTCTGGCATCTGATGGAAATGCTAAGGTTTGTAAATTAACCCTTTGGACAGCAATACTAATACTTGGCAGTAAATCCCGATTTATACCAACATTAATTGGGACTAAACCCACTTTTGGGGGGACTTTAATTCGGGATTTGCGGTATTATCGATTGTAATAATGTGATGGTCATCGTATTTCTAAACAAGGTTGAGAAAGTGAAGGATTGGCTCTCCCTTAATGACAACGTCATCAGAATTCCTCAACAACAATTAGCTTTATTGCTCCATGAATTGGGATCAGGCTCTGTTGGACTTAAGGGCTGGAAGTTTTTCACCATATCCTACAACTTTATCGGTTCTGTTAGTCTAGAACAAATATTTTCGTATTTCAGAACATTTTATCGGTAATTGATTTTTTATTATTAATTGGGCAATGAACTCTATATTCTAGATCGTCAGCGTTATCATTACATACACGGTAATCGCTCTACAGTGGAACAAGAACAGCTAGTTCCGGAAAAAGGCCATGAAAAGACTTGTTTATCATTTGTTGCACATCTAAACGTGTTAAAGCCATTTCAAATGACAAAATCCCTAAAATTGTATTTTATCCGGTTTTGGGGTTTATCTCAAAAGCTTTACTTTGAGCTGCAAGATCGCAATGGTTTTTATTGCAGAGGTTCATTCATGAGCCACGTATGTTCTCTTTGTGAACTCTTTATAAAAATTTATAATTTAAAAACTTTATTTATTCACATGACATTAGTCATTTAGTCATTGCTATTAAAGTGGTGGGTACTAATTATGTTTTGTAAGAAATGAATAATAAACATCTATGAATGATGAAGGTAGAGGAGTGGCTTTTTTGTTAATTGTTTTTTAATCGACTGGTTCATATGAAATTCAGTCAAACAGGTAAGCCTTTATGATCAACCATATCCCCAAACTTATTCCACATCCGTTTTTCCATTATATTTAACCGTCTTATTTGCTTTAGCGTTGTCTTATGACGAACAATGTTTTCCACTTGAATATGCTCATGGTATGCGGAGCAGTGACGGACCTTTCTAACCGAACTCGGGGCCCCTCGTATCGGATCTTTTAGTTTGCGAAAACACTTCAGGCACCAACACAATCGCCCAGAAATGCCTACGGAATTACAATCAATTATTTAATCAATGACAATCATCTTTTCATAAAGTCAATTAATTATCATACATGGCCCAAAGGACATTTTTATTCTAATGGTTTTCTGGATTAGAATGTTCATAAACAGTCCTGCTCTGCTTGCAGTTTAAACTTAAAGAGTTTTATGAGAATTTTTATAGAAAGAATATAGAGGGAATTTCACCTTATAACTTCAAAATCGTTCCTAACTTTAATTTTAATTAATCAATGTACTAACCATAATTTTAATTACAAAAATAAGCACTTCGGATATGAAAATGATTGTGAGAACCCATATGCTAAGTCCTCTTTTTACATTGTTAAGCCCTCATAATCGTTTTGTACATTGGGGCAACGTGTGATGATGATCCTTCCTTCGAGATAAATTTTAGATGGGATTGTTTTATAGCTGTTAACTTGTCGGTTTTAACGATTACTAATTGATCTTACTTTTATAATAATCTCCAAATAATAATTCTTCACATAAGCCGCAAGGATCTGCTCCTTTGAAAAAGCAGACGACAGTTGGGGGTCTCCAAATTGGTCGTATATTTCCAAATGAGAGGTTGTAGTGACCGGGGCTATTAATATAATGATTTTAACTAACACTTTAAATGAAATGAAAATAATTTAGGATTAAGATTCGTTCGTACCCCGGAGTAGATGATTTGTAGTTCATTTTGTTTTAAGTTAAAACAAGATTTAAAGATGCGTGTAAACAACGGACTATGACGAAGATGGAAGAATGTCCTACTAAATCGGAGCTGAAAATGGTTCGTTCCGTTTAGTTTAAGATTAGGTTTAGGATACAGGTTGGACTTCGAAAAACAGAGTTCTGCATGCATGCATAATATCGATATCATTATTTTTTATTATCCGAATTTATGCGATTACTAAGATTACTGCAGCCTTTTTATCGACTTAGATAGATAGTTTTGTATATTATGCTGAACAAAATTGAGAATTTATTAAATTATCAAATTGAACTGCTGTCTGAGTTTCAGCTTTGGCTCATCCTGAGATGAATATTATTTTGTCACGCGATTTCTAGATAATAGAAGCTACTATAGGCGGGATCCGAAATAGGTGACAGGTCACTAAATTGAAGCTCATTCACGATAAATGGGCTTTTTGAGTTAATCGCTTTTCCTCCTGTCGCCTATATTTTCATATATGCTATAAAGTTGGGATTTTGTAAAATTGCTGTTTACTGAAATAAGTCCCCATGCAGAAGTTGTGCAAGTAGGGCTTATTAAAAGAGCTTTTGCATATGGATTTATTATCATAATGTATTAAATAAATTCTTATGCTTTGTTTTAATCCTGGAAGAATGTTACTTATTATATTAAACATCTCAAGGAGTCACACACCTCATTCGTATCTATTATATACAGCATAAATTGAACATAATATTAATCCATCAAAGGTAATAAAATATTCATGCTAGTTATAATACAGGGTGATTCCTCGCAATTTGCCAGTCTTTAAAATTCAATTTTTTAATGAATCACCCAGTATAATAATAATTGTAGGGAAAATACATGCTGGATAAAGTAAATGTAAATACTGATCAATTAAAATAATTAAAATTTTACAAATTACAATTGGTATGGTATACATTTTATTTCGGTAAATAGACAGCTCTGGAGTTTCCATTCCAGAGCCAGAAATATTCTGTCGAAATCGAAAGCCTAAACACGCTATTCTGGAACTAAGATTCCAAAATTGCTCCACGAAGACCTCGTAAAAAACTTGAAAATTAAAGGTCGGGTACATATCAATTCCAAAGGTTAGGACTCAGACATTACAATAAAGAAACGGCACAATATTTACAGGTTGGGCCTTCAATGTGAATTAATTCCTTCCTTCTTCCTAAAAAATGGAGGAATTAAACAATGCATGCATTTAATTATTTGAAGACAATAGATCTTGGATAGACAAGATAGAGATAGACTACCTGAATAAAAATCCTATATTTTAAACTCAAATTAGAGTTCGCTTTGATTATTAAATGCATTTTTTGTTGATTAGTATAATTTTCATCACTAGCTATTAATCTTAACACGATACGTTATCAAAATCCATATCTGATTAAACCTAGAAGCGTCAATAGAGCGTAATGGCCATAAATACAGCAAATACCGTAAAAACTGCAATAGAACCCCCCCCTCCAAAAATAACACGTCCTTTCAGAGAGATTGACAAAATTATTAATTTATTTTAGTTAAATTAAGATATTAAGATTAAAATGAATCGCATTTTACTGGACGATGCGGGAACCAACTGCAAAATAAACTATATGTAGAAGTGAATACTACACTGCATTCTATAATGATATCACATACATTAAGAAGTTTAGACCCTTTTATCAATGTCATGCGAAAATAGCAGCAACGTTTGTCTCCTTAAAAGACAAACTCCAGCCGTATTATCCATTCTAAACGATTGGGGTAATTAAAAATTAAAACCCCGACAACATGCACAATAGCCCTACAATATAATGTAATGGGTTTTTAAGTAGAGAAGGAAGTAATAAGCATTACGCCATACACAGAGTTTAAAATATCAATCCCTGTTCCATATAATATACAATAAGTCACATTATTCCAAGCTTAGGAACGGTTCGGCTGGAAATATGAAGCGGAAAAAAAACGATTAATATTAATAATATTTTCCCCTATTTGCTCATTTACTCATCAGAATTTCACATAACTCAAGGTTATGCGTAAAAGATGGAAAACAAAGGATGAGACAAGTATTGTGAATTGTAATGCATACTTTGGCTCAAAGTAAATTAGTAGAGAGGAAGTGCGTCCTCAAATAAGGAAACACACGGGAGCATCACGACAATGTTCTATTGACATGACACTGATGACACGTAATGGGGCTTCGGCTGAAAGGCATGAATTACATATTACTATTGCTGCTTTACCTTATAGTATTACGATTATTATTACGTATATAGCAAAGACCACAAAGCCCAAAATAAAGGAAATTGATAGGAAGCCAAGTTAATTACTCATTTAAAATCTGGATATCTTCATGAGTCATTAACTGAAAATGAGAGTTTTAAGTTTGGGTGAGATAAGTCAGTTGGATTGTTAGTATTGCTTTTAAATGGTCGGGAAGGAAGGGACTTTCGTTTGGGAAATAAGTTAGTGGGTTTTAAAGATAAAGGTTTTGTTGAACTGATAAAGTTCCTCCCTCGTTTCTCTGACTTAAATTAATGCCGCACGGAACGGCCTTACTTTTTCATGCCTGATTATAATTCCTCAGTTTACTAAAATCTCTCCAGTAATACACTTCTTTGTCCTTCCATTATAAGTGAATAGTTTGGCCTAAGTTAAAAATTAAGATAACCGAATCATGGCATCGGGTCCGGCACTGTTCCGAATCGTGGCTACTATCTCCGCTGTAAGTACACATGATAACTCCAAATCAATTAAAAATCTTTGAAGATTGAAACATTCTATTGGTTAACTAAATCCCAATAGATCTTTGGCATCGGACTAGTTGCTGTTTCCGGTACACTGCTAAACCAAGCGATAAATTACAGAGAGTATTATTTCTACGGGGCTTACGGCTATGGGGGCGTCGGTGGGTATGGAGGGGCTGGGGGCTATGGGGGCACCGGGGGGTACAGTGGAAGGGGCTACTATGCACAGAGTCAAGGACAATATGGATATGGAAACGGTGGATATGGTCAGGATGATTATGGATACGATCCGTACCGGTATCATAGGGTAATTGGCGTGGCTGCTGTTGCGGTTGGGGCTGGGATATTCCAATTTCTGATTGCTCTCGTTCTGTGCTGTGTCACCGGAAAGGTAACGTTGAAGATTTAGACCTGGTGCGATATACATCTAAATAAATCCCCATGCGGAGCCCAAAATTTTTTAAGCTATTCACGTTGAGCATGGGGATTTATTTAGAGTAATCCAAAAACTTTTAACTAAAAAGATTTATTAATTTCAGAATTCCAAACCATTAGCCGTTGGATACATCGTTGGTTACATCATAATCCTCCTGGCTCTTCTTGTCTGCTTCGGCCTGGGTTTTCAATACCGAGTTATTTACCCTTACTACTTTTACAACTCCTACAACGCGTCCTACTCCTACTATCAACAGTACAATCCATCGGGACAAGCGTTTTGTGCAGTTTTGGGCATCGATTTGATTTACATTTTGGCGTCCTTAATTGTTGTTGGGATCTTCGCGAAACGAGACATTGGATACGCGGAGAGGGACGAGTGGCACGTGCGAACAACTGCAGCAACTCCTAGTACCGTTCCACCTCATGACTACGGGAGAGACGGTACTCGAATTGCGTAATTTTAAGGTTTCGAAACTAGGTTTTTAATTATCGAGGGGTACTTTTGTTTATTTATAAGCTGTTTTACATTTTGATGGAATGTCAATGCCATATATAGAATAAAAATGTATGATGCCATAGTTGATACAAGGTGATTCTTTTTGAGTTCGTCTGAGAATCTGTCTCATGAAACGTCATTTTCCACCCGATCGATACACACATATTATTATAGTTGTGAAAGTGTTTTAGTTGATAAGATTTTAAGGCAATATGAAATGTTTGTATGCATAGAAAGTGTGTTTCAGTCTTTATTGCTTCCTGTAACACATTCGCAATCTCATATTTCAGTGTAACTGTACGTGACGGGATCAGTATACCAAATATTTACACCTTTAACAACATCATCGATACCTTCCATTTCCATGCATTTTTTAAATGTAATAGGTTGCAAGTCCTTGGTCCAACGTAAAACTAAAAATAAACGCCTCGATCTTATTTAATGGAATATGGAAACATGATGTCAGTTTGACAGGTTTTGACAATACTAAAAATGACAAGTATTGTAACCCCAAAAAACTGCTGGATTACTAGGACAATTTCATTAGTAAATCGCCCGGTGGTATTTCTTTCTTAATCTTTGAGTAATAATAGTTCTCTAAAGATGATAAAACATAAATAAAGAATAAGTACATGGCATGTAATGGACAAGAAAGGTAGAGTTGACATGTGGCTTGTAGTACTTGAATTGCCATTTGCAATAATTAAAAGCAGTTTCAGTGGCCTTGTGGCAATTGGCACTGTAGAAAATAGTAGGAATATCCCAATCGGATACGCTTCAATAAATTAATTTAATGAAATGTCCCGTTCCCTTGCTCTTCAATTTGTTTGCTGATGAGAACCAATGGCCCGAAGCCTTTTAATAGTTGATAAGTCCCGTTTTTACACTCGCTCTCAATGGAAATATGCAGAGATTCACCGTTTAAAAGTCATCCCTATTATTTTAAAAAGTCCCGTTGCTTATTTATATGAGGTAGAAACGAAACCTAGGGCTGGGGGCTTTCATTTATAATGCTACTTCATTTAAATACCCCTACAAAGACGATTCATAATATATATGAAAGTTTCGACAGTTTCAAGTTCAGGTACGGTCCGTTCAAGAAATACCGTTTGCTCTTGTTAAGTTGTTTACATCTTACATCGGGATTTGCTTTTGACTTGATTCAGTTACAATGAATTAATGGTTGTAGTAAGACGATGAAAGAGTCAGTCATGGGAAAAATTGATGTGAATATATACGGATAGATTTGACAGTTACTGCTTCTAAAGGGAAGTTTTTATATAAAAAGGATTATCGGCGGAAGTTGATCCTGTCATTTGGATATTTGGTTCTCGAAATTCGTACACTCGATCACTATTTACCTTCAGATTGCTCGTTTTGAGACTTGTAAGAAAGGAGGATAATTAATTGGTAAGTTAAGATTTAATCGTTGTTTGTTAGAAATGAGTGTGGTTAAGAAAACTCCAGTAAATAATTATATACTGATACTATTGTTACTAAAGGTTAATTTATCTACAGGACCATCAAAGACCAAAACTGCTTGATTCGGCCAGAAGTCAATAAAGTAGTTTGTCCCAAAATAATAGAATGATTGGAGACGTTCAGGTTGGATTTCATTCAAATCCATCGGAAAACGCAAGAACCTGCCATTCTGCATCAGTTCCAATGAAGCCGTCCCCTATTCAACCATTTCAATGGAAACCACGACCCCGTAAGTAAACACAGTCTGCATAATTTGTCAAAAACTTACCTATTGATGTATTGATGCCACAGGTAATTTAATCATAATACTTTCTTGTTTATTTTCAGGACAGTTCAATGCTCTAACACCATCCAATTCAAACCACACTATGAATGCGAAAAAATGACAGTTATAAAGAAATCCGGAACCATTCGCTGAGCATTTTATGATTGGAATTCCAAAAATTGGGAGTATTGGATTTTTTATTTTGTATAAGGGATATTTATTGTAATTATGGATGATAAGGGTTGATATCATGAAGGATTTAACAGGGTAGCAGGTGTATATTAAAATAGGTTACAAAAGATTGTTCATATCATCATGATTTAATGATGTTTAGAGTTCCTAAAGTTCTTTCATGTAGCCCTAGTCACTCACCAATTTTTGGGCCGATTTCGATACGGATCTGGACTAACATTTCGTTTGTAACATTAATGCCGCTTCTTTAGGCATTTCTACGTAATTCTAATTAACCACTAAGCTATAACTATAATTCCTCTGACAAGGATTATAAGCGCTCATGTACCTGAACGATTTCTGTTATAAATGAAAAAACCATAAATTTACAATTCTAAACGATTGATTAAAATAAATATTAATTTATTAAATGTAACAATCAATTTATTCTATTCAGCCCGTGTAGCTGAGATTTCAACTTTCATAGTGTTAAGCTAACGGATATTTCTGAAAACATATCTCTTTACCATCCGTTGGATTTTTAAACTTTAAAATGTCTTATTGTATGCGGTTTCATTAGGTCTTTAAAGTCGTTTAAAAGACCAGTACAAACCTGCGTAACGTAAAGTGTAAATGTCCATAATTTTGACAACCCAAACGTTTAATTTAATTTAAACGTTGAAACCCAATTCAGTTTGTGACCTGGTTAAAACGTCGAATGAAATACGAGGCTTATTGTTAGAGTTTGATCTGAAATTGAAAACATTTCAGACTGGTTAATAAACTACAAGCCTTTATTCGCGCTGACTTTTGGAGGTTGAACTTTCAAATGTTAATTTGGTTTACAATTTTTTCCATTTTTAACATATTTAACTTTTTTTTTGACATCGGACATATACGTATAATTGCACATTTAAATGCTCTTTCTTTCCCGTTAAAAACTGATTCATGGTATGTAACAAATAGTATACGAACAAGGATACAATAAGAACATGAAAGTCATCATATCATTCAGCCTGAAAATCAATATCACATTTGTCTACCATTAGTAAATTTCATATGAACGACAATAATGCAAAGGTAATATATTACATTGGACACAATCCATCTGATGCTCTTCCTCGTTTACAGGCCTTGGTTTCGTCTCCCTTTTTATAAAGGAACATCGGAAGGAAAAAAAACTAATAATTATAGGTAATTCCAATCTAATAAAATTGGTAGAAAAAGTGTTGTAAAAAGTTGCTGGACTTATCTTATTGTGGCAACACTGACTTTAAAGATATTAATAATACTTGAATCGCTGTTATGTTTCATTTTCTAAATACAAAATGCAAAAATGGTGGCATAAATTCATCAGTATCCAAATCAATAAAATCATAAAATTCTTATTTAAAGCCAATTAAAATTAGAATCTTCAAAAAACCCTTATATAAAGGCAAAGTATCCGTATTTATTATCTTGCAATGATTAACTCACACCAATACTTCTAAGATTGAGGAAGACCTTCGATAGATCGGGATTTTTTTAGCAACGAAGACAACCAGCCACGACTGCAAAGGACCAAGCGGAAGCATATATAATTTTATATCCTATGCTAACTTAGATTAAGGAGATAATCTCTTGAAACGGTCATTAATATTATAGACTTGATAGTTGCCATTCCTTATTTGTCCCACGTTGGGTTTGGAAATTAGCTTTACACTTTCGGACAATAAGAACAAGAGATGAGATGATGAGTATGAAATATCAACGCATGTTACAGCAAGTTACAATTTGTATGCAACAAAAAGGACCGTCAAGGTCTCTCATTCTCTGTTCGTTCTGTCCAGTTCTATCGCATACTTTACTTTTGTCTGTATTTTTGATACTAAGAAATCTCCTCTCCGTTTGTGATTGGAAATTGTAATTCTTAATCTGTTTTTTACGTACTGATTTGCCAGTTTTACCTGTTCGTACTGATGAGATGATGCGAGTAATACGAATCGATTTTATATTGTATAACTTTTTAGCCCGAGTCAGGGCTTATGGAATCATGCTGTCCGTCCGTCCGTCCGTCCGTCCGTCTGTCCGTGACACGCTAGCGGCCAAACGGCTGGACCGATCGACTTGAAATTTGGAATACTTGTGTATTTTGCAAATGCGAAGGTTAAGTTCGAAGGTGGGAAAAATCTGTCGATCGGTTGGCCCGTGGGGGTCATGCAAAGTAGTGTTACCATGGGAATAGGTTTAAAATACAGACAAATTGAAGCATCCATCCTGACTCGGGCTATATAACACTGCACACAGTAGGTTTTCTATTTTGTACACGTACCGCTAGCACATAATAAACTATCCAACCTGTCAATTCATATTTCTTTTATGCTTTAATTGTTTGTGGTTGGATTGGCAAAGGAAATTGGGTCTTAGTAAATCCTTCCTGTCTTAGATACAGATTCTTGACTACAATTCATCTTTTTTGCGTGTTTTGACATCATGCTGAGGAAGAGATAAATATCATCATCACTCTCTTTTTCTCCTGGCTTTACTAGAAGATAGAAGTAAATTAAAAATGATCAAAAGCGTTATTGCGATTTAGTTAATTTCTCATTTACAATGTTTAATAAGCACTTTTTGATGAATCTGCACAAAATTTAAAACATTATATTAATGTTTTAAAATTCGCCATATTTCACGGGTTAGGGGCAAGGTTCATATACTCTTGGTTTCCTGGGTGTCTTTTCCTGAGGAGGTTAGGGGCAATTTCTGTTAAAATGTGAATTCGATATTCATATTATTTTAAGTGTTTATCTGTTGGAGTTACTCTAACTAATTATTTTAAAAATTTCCTGTATCTTTAAATTATTACTACCTTTTCTTTCCTGCTCATTCAGAGCTCATTAGTAAAACAGTTCGATAAAACTGTTCTTAAATTTAAGTTTGAGAAGACATTGCTTACAAATAAGAAATCTATCGAAACTATGAAAGACGTAATCTGTAATTGTATTTGTTTCTTTAGACTTCTTCCTCCCTATTATTTTCAAAACCATAACGCGTCGGTCAAGGCCAATCACGATCGTGTTATTTCTTCTATCTCTTTAATTGTCCAGAAAAATGATTGCTGACACTTATCTGGCTCCGTGAATCTAAAAAACACTATTATTTAAGGCAGCAAAGTGGATTTATTGTATAATACTTCCCACGTCCTATTATCTTAATGCAAAATCTGTCATTTATCATTCCAGGATCGGTGGGTACGAGATGGGAAGAAACATAATTTATTCTAGCGATTTAATGGAACTCCGGACTGAAATAAAAATTACTTGTGTTGTAATTTTGTAAGATTCTCCACGACCAAGTTACCAAATTGGTCTTTATTGGACAGGTCACGTTTATCTAGTGTTAAATATTTAGGGATAAAAAGGCAGTTGAATAGATACATATAATCTCTCGCAACATTAGAGACAAAGTACCTAAAATTATGGGTGTGATCCATAGAATTGGATAATGTAATAAGAGTTAAAAGAGTGAGGTGTGATCCCAAACCACATCTCCATCTTCTTGCTAATAAATATGCATTTTTCGTTAAAAAGTATGGAATTATTTTATCGGATTTTTTCCCAAGAAATTTAGCAATAATACTATGCATTGTTTTTAAATAATCCAGAAAAACGCTTCTAAAGCATTTTTATACGTCATGGTCTAGTTATTTTCAGCAAATGATTTAAAAAATTGCTATATTTTGATACTGGAAAACCAAATTTTTGGTTACCTTATTCATGGAGTTATCTCAACTAATACTAAAAGCAAAATCGATTTACATTTTATGCCCGTTGCTTCTATTGTAACTTTTAACTCGCTATCAATAGGGCGTGTCCATTTATTGACACCAAGTCGAGTCCAGCTCATGATTCCGGTTTCTTTATCAAATGTCATAAAAGAGAATTAAAATCCCAAAGTCATCCACGAAGTGGTCCATTATCATCCACTCAATGTTGCTTAAAATAAAGTCAGTATCCTGAATCTTCTGGAATGCACGCGAATAAACGAAGCAACGATCAACATTTTTTAACTCTTTGCATGAAAAAGAAGTATGAAAACAAGGGAATTCTCAAATCAGGGAAAATCTTAGTCTGACAAGCAGACAAAGCACAAACCTAATTGGCATATCGTGATCATGATTTCCAGGCCACTATTGCTTTCGAGATTTAACGAAGCAAACCTGGAGGTATCAATTTCTGTCCACAAATCACAAAGATAGACACAGCGTTCTGCAAAGGTACGGATCTTAGTTAGCAGGCGTGTAAATGTAAATTGATGTTCCATAAGGAAAAAAAACTGGCATAAGATGGGCTCATACGAATGAGATGATGATTATATATTATTGGAATTTAATTAAAGGTAAAGGTGAAGGTGCATTTTCATATAGGAAGGCATACAGAGGGAATTTATCGATGGACAATGAGACAGGGCTTCTTCTGCCTGACGGCCAAGGTCAGTCTCTAAGTATAAATTGATTAGACGTACATCGTCTCTTCAGTCACTTGTGTAGCAGCTTCATCTCAGAAGAGTCCCACGAACGACAATCAAAACAATCAAAATGCAATCCTTCGTAAGTTTACCGATAATTTCATTCCGAATTTCAAAACCGAATTTGAAAGAATGGGTTTTACTGGAAGGTTGGAAAATTCATTAATTTTTTCCATCGTTTTTCAGATCGTTTTCGCCTCCGTTTTGGCTTGTGCCACTGCCGCTCCACAGATCCTGTATTCAGGACTTGGAGTTGCTCCAGTTGCCGTTGCCCCAGCCGTCACCTCATCTCAATACCACGCTCAAGATGAACTCGGTCAATATTCTTACGGATACGCTGGTGGCCCATCTGCCAAATCTGAGAGCAAGGACGCTTTCGGAAATGTTCGTGGAGCTTACTCTTACATTGACGCCAACGGTCTCCAACAAACCGTCAACTACGTCGCTGACCCCGTCAACGGATTCCGAGGTCAGTATTTTAAAATTAAAAATTCTTTAAGACTTTTAAAATCACGATTTCAGCGATACTTTTTATACTAACTTGGGATCATTACTGTCCAATTACAATAGTTGCTGCCACCAATCTCCCAGTTGGACCAGCTCAAGTTGCTCCAGTTCCAGTTGCTTATGCTGCTACCCCAGTCGCTCATTTCGGAGGCCCAGTTCACATTGCTGCCCACCCACAACCCGTCCATGACACCCCAGAAGTCACCGCTGCCAAGATCCAGCACTTCGCTGCCCACGCTGAAGCCAATGCCCGATCCGGTTAAATATTAGATGACATTCTAGATCCTTTTATATGGGAATTTTGAAGTCCTCATTAAATTCTTGACTACCTTTTCTGTTCATTCAAAAATTCTCTTTGTTCATGACACTTTTACTTTACATGCATCTCACCGTAATCGCTCACATGCCATATATACATAATCACATGCATTTACACTAGCCTCAACATATTCTTGAAACATAATGAACAATTCTACCCATAACCAACACAAGCATATCCTACATATTACAGACCCGTTAATACTCAATGGAATTTGTTAATAAATCTATTTTCGAGTACAAAGCAAATCAAATTGATGGATGTGATTGTGTCTTATTTTCATGCATTTATTATGTAAATCTTGAAGTGATTCCTATCTGTTTTCAACTCTCGACACTCGACTGGGGTGGGAATGCATTTTGGGTCAAGAATATCATATGGATAGTTTTTTAAATTCAAACAAGAGTTCTTTAAGAATTTTGTGATTTAATGGCTTCTTGAAAGAGAGAGAGACCATAACTACCTACGTCTAGTACAGTATTTAAAATCTTCGTAAAAAGGCATGAATGGATTTTTCGCATTGATTATCATGCTCATACAGGACGCGTCAAGTTACTGGAAAATCTTCGCGGAAGCGAGTGTGCAAAATGCATCTTATGATTATGACTTATAACTTTTCACAGGAAAAAATCAGGTTGTCAAGGGATATTGAAGAAGGGTATATATGAAATCCCGATTGTCCAACAAAAACTGGCATCAAAAGCCAATATAACTTTCGAATAGCATAACCAAAATAATCGGATCTCGGAATACCAAATCAACAGGTGTCTTAAATTATTGAAACCCCTACTCTACAATATTCTAAATTTACAAAATGGACAGAAGGTATATTTTATATTTAGTTAAATTGTCAAAACAAGATTTAAAAACCAAGATCTGTCTTCATCTTAACACGTTATGCATGTAAATCCTTAGTAATGACGAAGAACAAGACTACGAATCTTATTCCGAAGACTTTGATCCCGATGAAGAGGACCAAAGCGACAACAACAACAACAATCAAGTAATAGATGAATCGGAAAGCGAAAACGAAATTAAAGTGTACAAATCCCTTACGGGACCTTCCATTACAATTCAACCCCGACCCAGAAAGAGCAAACTTAAAACCCCAGTCAAGACCGAAAGCGACGGATCTCTGGTCAAAAATAGTCCCAGAAAGCCCCTTCCAAAATTTATTCCAAAGATTAAGAAGTCCGTATCAATGTTAGGAAATGTTTCCCATCGCTCCAACGTTCCTCTAAACCCCGAGAAGGCAGAAACTGCTACGTCCATCGACCAATCCGGAAAAACCACGGCGAGTACGACTGATACGAAGCCCCCTTTAAAGCCAAACTTCAGATCGAAAACAACGACCTTATCAAAATCGATTAGCAAATTCGGTCTAGGGTTTACCACACAGACTAACCCAGGGACTAGAAGGATCCCAGGATCGACCAATGTCACCAATCGAGGTTACGGAAGAGGGAATAAGTACTATGGCGCTTCCCCTTACTTCCCTCCGATGAAACTTGGTGCAGCAAAAGCTCCTGGCACTGTGGCTCAAAGAGTGGCATCGGCTAAGCGGATGACTATCAACGACTTGAAGAATAAAATCTCACAACTTATGGGAGAAATTGAAGTTTGATTTAAGATTTTTTAAAAATTAATGTCCATATGAAATCCCGAATGAAATGCAATAATTAACTGAACTATATAGGAAATGAAGAAAGAAAAGCGGACCATGAATCATATCCAAAATCGACAAAATATGGCACTAAGGAAGTGGGAAGGTAAAGATGCGGAATTGCCTCGATTGTTGGACCAGCATAGGGATGAGCTAAGAAATAGTCAAAGCCAACTCAAGAAGGTTTTCCGTCAGTTTTTTCGTAGGAATTGAATGTCTTTTTTAAGATAAACCAAATCAAATCCTGTAAAATTGATTCTTTTAGCTTAGCTTCCAATGCCGAGATGCCGAAGAAAAGCTCAAAATGAAGAACAAGAAACTACTGGAATGCGAAACTGCGCTCAAGAAACTGAAAGACCTCGTTTCAAGGGAGAAACTTAAGGACACACAAGAGCTGGAAGAAGATGTGGAAATCCTTTCCACGAATTTGATAGGAGCCGAAAAACGACTTAAAGAATATATGAGACATGTTGAGATATTGAACAAGAATCATCTCCATCAAATCGCTGCAGAGCAACAGAAAATTATCCTAGCGAATAATCATGCTGGTGAACTGAGGATGGAAATAGCTCAATTAAAGATTGCTCTTCGGGTAAGCATTGGAATGATCATGCAACTATAGTTTAAGTTTAAAATGTGCATAGAATTCATTTTAAAAAAATGTGTCATTGTAGGATAAGGATCGGATGCTAAATTACATTCAAATGCGGTCGAATGGACGAACTTTGATTAAATCATATCAAGAGAAAGAGCGAGTCCAACATACTCGATATCAGTTTCCCACGTATGGCCTTAATACTTTGACCTCAACTCGACCTCATATTTAATTAACCCACATTAGCGTTTGAATGTAACCATTTGTCTTTATATGGATTCACAGTTTGGAGTCCCCTAACCGTACGAGTTCGGGTAGGCCCGATTTGTCTGCTGGCGAAAGAGCGTTTCTTAGATCCCAAATGGATAGGAATCGATCTCAAGGCGATTGCATTTATGACATCCAAAACCTTGAACCAGAAAAAGCAGTTCACCATCGAAGCCTAACGGATAAAGAAGGAGAGGAACGTAAGCGTTCTGGAAGTGGTGATTTAGAAAGGGATTCGAATTTAAGTGAAATTCGGGGACAAGACTCCAAATCGATTGACGATTCTACAAAACCCAATGCCTCGAAGGAAACGAAAACAAGACAGACACGAAGAGGTGCAAGCCCTCAGCCGTCAGAAACGGAAGAACAAAGTAATCAAACGTATTACGACCTCAGCCAAATGCTCGACTCACAAAACCAGCCAGATTCCAAAAGTTCGTTACATCCTAAAGCAACGGTCTCTCTAAAGAAAAGTGTTCCAGGGACAACGGATAAAATTCGGAAAAGTAAAACCGAAGCAATTGCGAAGTCTAAGATATCGAAAGCAACGGTTCTAGAACATCGAGATGAGCATAACCGGAAGATAAAACAATCTCCACATAAGGACCGTAAAAAAGTCGCATTGAAAAATGAGAATCCGGAATCTCATAATCGGAGTAGTACAGATAGACAAGTTCGCTTTGAGGATGGAATTATTTCAAGCCCGAAATCTAAAACAAGCCACAAAGGGCTGGAACTGCGTGTAAAAACGCCTCGTAACAATGTCGAAATTCAAAATGATTCTTCCAGCAGTAGCAGCTCATGTTCATCAATGGCAGATAGTCAAAGTGACGAATCGAAGCAAGATGAGTTTCCTATCAAATCGCCTCCTCCGATGGCGGTGCCTTATGTCGATCTCGAAGGAGCTTCGGCAAACTCACATCACCCAATAAAATCTGGTCGCGACTCTTCAAGAAGAACCGATGATAAGTACGCGGAGGGTGGTGATATTGTACAACGACAACGACACGATATCGGATTTGAATCCGAACCTGAAGAAATGATGAGATATCATGAAGCAGCTATTGGCGATTTTATATCCGCATCTCGCACAGAAGACTACCTAGCCAGCGCGCGGTCTCTGAGGTCTTCGTCTGGTCACCTTAGGCCTAAGAAGTGCCCACCAGTTGTAAATTTTACTACTGATGATGGATCTAACCCGTCATCAATGATTGATTTGCAAGTGCCCTCATTCTCCGAAATACCGGTTTCTCAAGTGTATTCGTCGAGTATTCCAGGTCTGTCATCTCCAAAACAGCATACATCTGAGATTAACGAGGTTGGGTTCTTCACTGGGTCTCCAAACTATCCAGTAGATTTGGATTCAAACTATTCAAACTCTTCCGTTCAAATTCAAGATCCATCATTTTCAAGGCATCAACAGCAACTGTCTCCGCGAGGAGCCAATAGCTATCCTCAAATGACTCAAAACCAGAATGGGTATAACGGCAACGGCAGTAACGGCCCAGTACATCCCCAAGCTCGGGGAATATTCAGCAAAAGTGACGCTGTATCATCAAGTCGAGCGTCGAATCAGCCAATGAATCTTCCCTTTTTCTCAAAGATAAAAGAATCCCGGCCAACAGAGTTAAATCAAGGCTACCAGCGTCAAGCAAATATCCATCAAACCTTCCGTCAGGGTGGAGATTTGCATCCGCAGATGTACAATAGTAATGCTGATGCTTTAAATTATAATTTAAAACAACACCAGTTACCCAACCAGAAAATACCAAATCAAACTCAAGATCGAAAATCTGTTTACGATCCCAGTTTTTATTCTAAGCTAGGAACGTGGAAATAGGGTGACCATTTCCCGAACATGTATACTCCGTCTATCATTCAGTATTTTAAAATTATTATTGCTTATAAATAAAGGTTTTCAAAATTCTTCACGACATCCTTTTCTGAAATTCTCACCGGGTTTATTTTTTCGATTCGTTTTGAAGTAATAATGACTAATTTTTAAATGAATGCTGCGTATATCCATTTGTCAATCTGATTTTATAACATAAATTCATGCATGTTTTAAATATATAATAATATGGTCAGGATTAGCTAAACCATTCTACTTAACTGGACTGCCGCACAAGTCGGATCTTTTATATAATTCATTAGCACCAACAATGGTCCCCGAACCATGATTTTTCATTAGAGCTGGAAATCTGAATTTTTTCGGTGCAAGGGAAAATAAACCATAACATGGATTTGATTTACCCTAATTTTTAAACTATATCAAATTATCTAACATACTACTAACAAAGATCACTTCACGATAAAGAAGATAAGAACTCATTTAGAACTTTGGAAGAGGGGCTGGATGTAGGTAATTTAGATAATAATCTATGCGCATCGTCCAGTAATACTAAGAGAGTCTCCTTTGTCCTTACCATCGCAAATGGACTTGTTTTCACTTCCTCATATATCTACAAACAAAAGGTTCTAAGTTTAAAAACGTTACAGGCAGGCATGCCCGAATATTAAATGCATCAACGATTTTGTAAAGTTGCAAACCTGATAGTTGTCAGTGACTGTAGATAAGAGACGAGGGTTTCGTTCCAGGTGAAATATAACAGGAAGTGAGCACAAATCAAACATATAGGGTTGGTAATCAGACGTTTCGTCGTTTTCAAACATGGAGTAGTCCTTAAATGCCTGAATATTTAAGGACAAATTAGTATTTTTCTTGTTTCCTGAATCAATATAAAGTGAGTACAAATGGAAATATAAATATAGAGTCAACGGTTTCAAACGTACTCACCTGTATAGCTAAACCAATTTTGCAGCCAATTTCGGATCCTAATTTACCCATTTCAGTGCCACACTTGTGCCCACCCAATATCAAAGAACTGAAGCAGGCGTGCCCCAAAAGTGAACCGATGCTCAAGTTACTACGTTTTAACCACAACTCATAATTTAAAATTTTAACTGGATCGCAACGTAGAGAATTAGAAACCAACTCTTGGCGTGTACAATCACCGCTGTCCTGAAGTAGACTTAAGGAATCTCTAGCTATACTAACAATCATTTCACTCTCCGTAAAGTCTTCTATAGATTCACTCATTTGTTCTGTCACACTAGCATTTCTTAGAGATGCTAGTCCTTTACTACTTCTCGCATGCAATAAATCGCCCATCAATGTCGCTAATTTATTTCCATGGTGTAAGGCTGCTCCTTTACTTTTAGGTTCCGAGTCTTCCGACGAACTATCTTTGGCTACTTCACCAAGTACGGACAGCTGTCCTTTTGGGATTTCTACTACAGTACGATGAATCATATGAGCCGTGTACATTAACTCAGTGATTTCTGCCAGTGCCTTTTGTCTGAAATAAAAAATAAGTAAAATCAATTTTCGTTTATAAATAGATGAAGTATGAACTATGAAGTACGCAAATTCAAGTCAATGGATCATTGTATTTATTGTTATTAGTTATACTTTGACTCCGCTTCTTCCATGGATTTCTTAATTGATTGATTTTGTAGGTTATTGGCGAATCCAAACGATTTAGCAACTAGTAAAACAATCATTGATCTTAATTGGATGGACGATGTGAGTATATCCGAATCTTCGGTTAATCCCGGGCTAATCCCCCTATAACATTAGTTGAATATTGATTATAGTTAAAAATTCGATTTACCAAGCGGCAGCGACGAAAATAATTGAGATAAAGAATTTCAATAAAAGCCTTACTTTGCATAAGCCAGTAAAGGATGATCGGATCCTTCTAATTTTTTAATCGACGAGAGAATAATTTTTGCCTCGTCTTCAAACAAAGAAGTAATACCACCATGATTTTTTGGAGAAGGAATTAATGAACCCCGTAGAAAGGAGTTGTTCAACCTATGAAGGCGGTACCCTAAAACATCCTCCGCGTTCTTAACAACCGTTTTGAGCCTCAGTCTTCTGTTATGAAAATCTTCATCTGCTAAGGAATTTTCCTGAACGGCGGATTTCGATTGGTGAACAGTTTGATGTTTATCCTCAACAGCTGAATTGTTTGGCGTCCGGTTCCGATTTAAATTTAGTTTAGATTGTGATTGTATGGCAATCTGTTCAACAGTAGGCGCTGCATGGAAATACGATGCTGAGTTCGAAAAATTTAAGTATCTTAATTTCTGTACCGATGAGCACTGCTGGCACATCGACGTCATATTTAAAGCAAGGAGAGTCTTCGTTTTCGCCAGCATCTCTAACCGCTTTCCCGTCGACTGAACCAATACTTCAAGATAATAATAGGTATAGTTTTTTGGAGCTGAAACTCGAAGGTTTCGAGTCGAGGCTTCTTCAGTTTTTTTCTTGCGATAAGTTTTCTAATCCTTCATTCTTTGTGGGAGAAAGTTAAAAGTTCTTTCCTCTTCCAGCTAGTCTCGCCTCGTCACGTCACTCTTCAAACCAATAAAATTATGAATTGTTGAAGCCGTGTGTGAACAATTTAGTCCTCGGTGTTGACACCACAGACTGGTGTTCCTTCATCCTTCGGAAACAAGGCACAATTAACAGATTTTATTTACAGGTAACCCCCTCCCTACCCCATCCATGAGGTTGGCTGTTTTTTAGAACCAAACGACAAATGTGATACGCCTGTAACAGAAATACATGAAACAGGTTACATTATTATATAGGCAAAAATACACAATATATTAATCGGGAATCGTATGAAAATTAAATAAAAATCCATTCAATATCATTATATTTCAATTTTTATACTCTGGGTCTGGATGATCTCTGACTAACGTGTACTGACTGTTTGCTGTTGGGAAATTGGGATATGCGAAAAGGATGGATGAGCAATAAAAGTTGAAGTTGAATAATAAATTTTTTTGTTCTTTATATTATGCAACCAAAATAACACATCATATCACATATTATTATTACTAAGAATACTATATACCTATGACCTACCTACCTGACTGCCTGACAAAACCATAACCTTGTGCCTTTCTTGGCCATAAAAAATAAATAAGCAGAGTTCCAATTCACAGTTTGAAGTTTTGAGTTTATAGATCAAGTGGTCAAAGTCAAAAGAGTCAAATACAGTGTACAGATACACAATATCTATGCAATATCAAATTGAATATGCAATAATGAACCCAAAAAAACCTCAAATCAAACCTGAAAAACCGCATGGTATACAATATACCTACGAGCTAAGAATGTTACATCTTTCACGCGATCTTAAATTGAAATGGGAAAGGTTTCAATTTGGAATTTTGGATTTTATCGAACTTTGAACTTGTTGTTGAGCCAGACTCGTTAAATAAATACATTATGCATTAATCGCTGTCTCACCCTTTTTTACTTTGTTCCCAATTTTAACCTGTTAACGTGAAGCAATGTCCGGGTATCGGAGAGGTCCAGAAACGAGCCGTCAGCACCAACTTTATTGTAAATCCAAAGCGTGGGAAGTAAGGGTCAGAGGTCACGGGGGGAGGGGCCGACGGAAGGGATGAAATAATCCAAGATCCGATTTCATCAAATCTTTACTCTTACGATTTACATGCTGGAGTTAAAGTTGAGACTGCCCCGCCACTTTTACTCCGGTTCCAGGGGACTTTTCCCTCGCAGAGTTTAGTCTCTCCTTTCAGCTCAACTCGACTTTCTCCAATCACTTTCTCCGTTCAGGTTCATTCTGTTTCACTTACTTTCTTTTGAACTTCATAGGATTGATTGTACATCCTGTCATTCATGCAGCTAAAGTTAATGCAAATTACTACAATTGCAGTTTAAACCAATTGTTAAACTGTAATTAGGGTGGGAATGTAGGTATTTTAGGGCCGTTATTAGAAGGACCAGTTTAAACTTTCACTTTTCTGAGATGAGAGAATAATTCAGGATCTGTAACTGACATCGCCATTCAATTAAATGGAATTTTTTCTTACGCTTACTTCAACTTAATCAGTTGAAATTCGTTTTTTCGATTTCATTGCGTCTTTTTCATGGGATTTTTTACCTTTTCCGAACGGAAACTTGTACTGAGGCGGATGGTAACATAAAACTGTCGGCCAGCTAACTGCTGGTTTGTTTCGGTTTTTTCAAAGGATTTTTAAAGAAATCATTCAAGCAATAGATGGGTGCCATAGTCATAGTTTATGAACGGCCAAGGGGTTTTTATAACGTTTACAGACCAAGTAATCGAAGAGATCTGATATATTGACACTTGATATAATGTAATAATTTATGCAATAAGTATGCATATTCTAGACTGTACTTTCTTTGAGTCTGGCATTGTGTGGACTGTGATGTATGAACAAATTAACATTTATAATGGGGTATATGCTTTCAGATACTGTTCAAATATTTATTATTGTGAACTAACACAAGTTCAAAGAACCGAGACTCTCCCTTTGATGAATACTTCTCAAATTATTTCCCTATTTATTGCCAAATTAACCAAAATCATAAAGCCAGTCTGATTTGCATATTTCTCAGGAACGATAACCGCTGTTGAACGATCAGAGTAATATTACATTGAAGTTGAAACGAGTAGGGTTTCATTTGTATATATTAAATATTCAGGTTACTCATTGATAAGCATATATGGTAATTTGGTGGAAACATCGTGTGAAAAATGATACTTTGATGTAGAAACAATGATGTCAGAAAGCAAACCCATCTGAATATGCATTTACAAATTGACCCGACCTAGAGTTTATAAAATTAGACGAAATTAGCCAATAAAATAGGATACTTCTTCAGTTACTGCGTTTCACCAATAATCTGACAAATAAACCTCAAATCAAGTTCATCTCAATGATTTCCTCAACTAACTCATGGAGTCGACCAAGAGCAGCCGGACTTTTGAGGTATCTGCTTCGTACCGAATTCTTCATCTCCTCCTCCGGATCAACTTCCCCTTGACCTTCAGGTTCCACACCCTCATCACCACAGTATCCCAGTTGAAGGGGTATTGCAAATGTCATATGAACAAACGCTGGGAGAAAGCAGCCGTAGAACTGATCCATAAATTCTCCTTTGGTAATCGGAGGAAGTGAGCACTTGAGACCATGAAGTGTTGCTGAAAAGTGATCAAAGTAGATACCTAATGAGGTCAACAAATGCTCTTTCCTAAATCTTGGAGTTGTGCTTGTGAATATGAGATACTGGAGATCTTGCAGAATATTCCCACGTTGGACGAATTGGAAGTCGATGAATTTGACGTCCGAGGGCTCATTCTCCACGTACTTGATGAGGAGATTATTTACCCAAAGATCAAAGTGGATTATGGTTTTGATGCACCTTTTATTCTTTGAAGGTTTTAAAAATATTTCCCAGGCGGATGGGATAATGACTTCCATTCGTCTCCCTGCATCTGGATCCCGTTCCTTCATTATCTCTGTTGCTTCTTTGTAGTACGTCTAGAATTTTTTACAAAAAATGCGAGAGTTTATATTAAATCAGGAGATTATTTAGGGCGTATATCTTTTCAGGCTCAAATGATAAAGATCTCTATCGAGTCTCTCCAGACTCGATCCTTAATCTTTGCATCATTATCGTAAGATCAAAGTGTTATTTTTACAACGAAATGCTACATGCTATTGTCAGGGGTTGAAAGAGTTTTTCCACCAATTAAAAGATACTGGTTTGTAAATTACCTCGATAAGGGATCGGTATAACTGCATATGTTCAGTGTCGGCAAGTTCTTCCATGGATGAACTAAAGAACTTCATGTCTTCAGATGTAAAGATCTGTTCTCCCTCCTTGAGGATTAGGGCATAGGAGACGGCATGAAACTTTGCAAGTTCTTGGATGATCAGACTCATTTCCGGTAATGTGAAGCTCTTCAATTTGTCTGGCATAATGAAGCCCGAAGGTCGAACATCCTCGAGGCAAATGTAATCGTCTTTGTCATTATTGAACCCGGCAATGTATTTTGGTATAGGAGGCTCGTAATTGAGTCCTTGACTGAGGGCAAATTTTTGAAGAAGAGGCATTAGCGTTTTGTAAACCGCGTTTTCGGTCCGAAATATCTTCCCGTCGATGATCCATTGGAGTGCTTTTTCGGGGATTATTTTAAAAATTAGGTTGTGTGTCTTCCCGTTTCGAGTAATAACTTGGAGGCTTTTGAGGCTTCCAGCAACATTATCCCCTTCTTCACAACCGTTACTTATGGTGTAACTGAGTACGTAGTCCTTAACAAGTTCCTCGATGAACTCACGTTTCCCCAAATCGGCTCTCATTTTTCTTTATAAGGCTTTGGAATTGGAAATGTATATCTTTCTTTCCTATGCAACGTGCAGAAAGCAAATGGAAATTGAAAACTGACTTGGTTTATAAGATAAATCTCGGAAATATTTCCAGATGCCTTGGGAATCAGGTTTGTTTTAATCTGAGGAGAACAGTGATTAGATAAGTATTTTCCCTATCTTTTGAAGCCTTAGCCAAGCACAATATCGATGGACAAAGACAAAATAGGCTATTGTTCATGTTCAGATGGAGTTTGAACATAGATTAGATATTCTATATTAAACAACGACGCTGGATTATCGATTGAATCCATGGAAGATAAAATGTTATGGACTGTATTTGTGTAAAAATAAATATCTCCGGGCTTGAACAACTTTAAAGTCACGTTTTCTGCGTGTTTACCATTGTGGCTGAGGTATTTCTGGAACTTTTGTTCTTATCTTCATGAAAATTGGAATGTTATTGGATTTTGAACGTTAAACGTAATGAAAAGCATGAGCTTTTGTTGATGACTACAAAGGAAAATTCTAATATCACGAGTTCATTTTCATTTCATGCAATTCAAAGAGGGATACCGTAAATAGGAAATACTTGTGGTGCTTTTGAGAGGTAGCTCAAAAATCAATATTCCTCCGTTGTTTGATTCTAGCATCTAACTAGGCAACCGGAAGTTACAGTCTTACAGTTGCATGGTTTGCACTTTGTTAATTTCAATACTGACCTTCTTTGGGACCTAGTTTGAGGCTCAAATATGCACTTTGAAACTTGATAATATTTTGTTAATAAATCTGTGCCTAGCTCACTGCATTTATGCATAATATGCATAATTCATTAAGCCTTGATCGAATGGTTTCTGACAGAGTTATGCTGAGTTTTATTGAGTCGATCGCCAAAGAACTGCGGAGGCAATCAACTAGCTCGTCAACAACCTTGGGTTTTGCTTGTAATATGATCGGTTGGATAGGAATGCAGAGATAGCTTGGAACTACGGAAAAAGTATTTTAAGAACTGGTCGATGACCACATCTTCAAGGCAATGAACATTGAAGACTTGGAGAAAGGTAAGTGGCTAAGGTAAAGCAAAGCAGATTGACTTCTAGTGACCCTTCGTGAACCATCGCAATAAATATCCAATTCTTTAGATCTTCCAAATATATTCTTGGTAGCATTAGGGAAAAGGTATTCCAAGTATATAACCCGTTGAACTTTGTATTTCGAGTTTTTCCAAATAACTTGAATCTTTTTTCTTATTTTTGCACCATTTCAGGATTGGATTTCTTTACGGAATTGTAGCTTTTTCATAGTAATTACGAACATTAAAGAATATGGATTTATTTCGAATCCGTCTCGGGTATTGCCTGCATGATTGAATCGTGCCAAAACATGTTATTTAGTTTCTAATGACTTGTCTGGCTCCTTTAATTTCAATTGAACATAGTTACTTAAAGCGATCTTTTGGAAGCATCAAAGCTCATCCAACTTTAGATTAGATAAAACTTTAGGATAAATCATTTCTGTGTAAAAGTTGTGCTAAATAAGTCTCTTTAATGTATTTCCACTTTCCATTAAAGATGTGAAATTATGAAAGCGGGCATTGAACTATTTACTTCGCTGACTCCGTCTCAAAAAGTAATGGAAAAATTAACAGATGAATTTAATTGCAATTACTCATTAATCATAATCGCTGTAGAAGATTAAAAATATATCCTGTTGAAATAAAAGTAATCAGGCTGTCAATGACGAATATAGTGACGTAAAGTTTCATTCATAGAAATTGAAAGTGTCTATTCAATCAAATTGTCAATAATATTATTTCCAGGAAATGCGGTTTTTTAGATGAGTAATTTGAGTATCTAGTGCCGATACATCATTAGTTTTAGAAATATCAAAGCACACTAAACTACTACATAGTAGTTTAGTAACTAAGCCGTAGGGCTTATAGTTCAATGAAGTCAGACATTTGAAAATCCTAATTACATCAAAAACCTGCTGGGATTATTTGTGATTCGTTTGTAGTATTGCATGTTTATATTGCAAAACACACTTCCTCATAACCACACAGTTGAGTCACTTGTGTGATAAAACTTTTTGTTACTTTAAACCTTCAGGTTCCACAATTTTGTTTACATAAATTCATGTTAGTTATGCATTAAAATGAAATACTAGATTATGGTTTACAAAGGTTATTGACAGTGTAGTATGCAGGTTAAGAATACTACGGGTTGAAAATGTACCATGATCATCAAAATATTGACAAAATTATCCGTTTAACTTTCAGTAACTTTTTGCACATTTACTATATATACTACAGAAAGAACCCTGCCTTTCATCAAATAGAATTTAACCAATTTCCAGCTATCAAAACAGTTTATTCCAGGCGAACAATTGATTATCTCATGGTGAATGGTTATCCGAGATCCGAATGTTTATAATAACGTTACTACTCTCAAGGCCAAAGTATCCAAGCAATAATATTTAGTTTAAACTTGTAATTTGCAATCCTGGTAAATTTTCTAAGGCCATATATTGGTCCTTTCATGATGTGATAAAAGTATATGTTTGGCATGTGCAAGCCAACCGTTTTAAAGGTCAGAAAAATCAATTTAAAAGGTCATTTGGATCTCGATCTACGACATACGCCAATTATAGTTCCTTTGTTATTGGCCATAGGAGGAACGAAAAACCCGTCGGTATCAAAGTTTCAATGGACTTTCGGAATATAGTACAATCTGTTTTTTTTTCTATTGATAACTTGCATTGTACAATCAAGGCTTCTATACAAGAAATTCAGTTGGGAAGTTTCATAAGTTTCAAACATGATTTAACTATAAAAATACCACTGCTCAACCTCCTTATGGAATTGCTTCAAACGGTCTCAAATTATTGCTAAAGAAAAACCTTTTCTGAATTGAGTTATATTGAGTTGAGGTTATTCACCGGAAATTGACATTTTAAACATGTTTTCATGTACTTTTAACCAACGGTTTGAATTTTTTGGGCCCGTATTGAGCCATTACTGAAATGATGTGCTTTATCGTTCCAGGAAGTTCTCAAAACCACTGGAAGTATGTAATAAGAATAGCCTGAGTATGTTTATTGTTGACCTGTCCGTTGAGTTAGAAATTGAAATGCTTTGCGAAATGCTTTGCAAGAGTTTTCATATAAAATGCATTTTGTTCTTTGGAATATTGAATTTTAATCAAAATTTAATCAACTGTAAGTAACTGTTGACCTACTATTCAACGATCTTCTCTCCCTTTTTCATAAAACTGCAAAACTATCGGAATGCTTTGTATACCATTATATTGGAGGTTCAATTATATTATATTATTATGTTCAAAATTACTGATAAATTATTAAAGTTCTCGAGACCTTTGCCTCTAGTAGTTAAATCATATATGTAGATCTGAAGTTTCTGAAAGAGCCTAATTTCATTTGATGACAAAGTTTTTCCTCCAGAAGATAGTTAATAATTAAATACCAAATAAGTAGGCTGTTTCAAGGTTTTGTTTGATGAGGGCTTTAGTTGGTAGACAAAACCAGATTCAAATCGCAGACTCTGAAATGTCATTTGTTGCTATTTTCCTTGCATTTAAGAGAAAGCGTGGGAATTGAAAATGTTCTGTGATGGTTGAGCTGAAACTGTATATAAAATACCAAATAAATTCCTTCTGTGGTAACCTTCAAAAGTTTTTAAACCACAACATATAAGCTGCTGTGTTTAAAGTAGCGATTCTAAAAATACAACAAAATTTGGTTAAGGGACTCCAGACGGCTTATGTGATTCAAGTTCATATCTTTAAATCCCCACTCCCTAGTCGTACGATTACATCTACCCGGAATTAAAGGATATAATCTGACGGCCCGGTTTTTGTTTATTTATGATTATATACACCCTACAATACTCATTCGTCGTTAGAATTAAAGCCATGTGGCTCTGTAATTTGCAAACCATCCATAATTCCCAAACTTTCTCCAATTTTTATCAAATCCAAAATCCAACAAACATAAACGCTCAGAATTGTAACCAATCCATTGAATCCCGTTATCCCCTTTTATCGACACGTTTTCAATTCTGCTCTCGCAAAGCAAGATTTCAACAAATTCGGAATGAGTCATTTCATAGCGAATTTCAACGCTAATTTCGAGTTCATCAGCCTCATCATCGCTGGATATAATATGAATTTATTAAGTAGGAAGCAGAGGAAGCTGTTGCATCGAAAAGCATAGGGAACTTTCTCCATCAGTTCTATTTCAGGAGCTAATATATAGGGCATTTCCTTCCAGGTCCGGATCCATCTCATGCTCGATTTCAGCATCATCCGGCACGTCTTAACATCCGTTCTGCAGAGATAGGCAACTCTTTCCGGTCTCTAGCAAAACTGAAGCCCTCTCCTCGATTTCCAACCAGTAGCTTTCTGTTCGTCCTGGAGAAAGCTGACTGAAAGTTCGAACAAGGATGAAGTGAGATTGGGATTTTTAGAGGAGCATCATATAGCTTAGAGGCAGCCCTACTTATTTGACTTAATTAATCTGCTGTAATTAATGTTTATTATGGAGTTTATGGATTCTTGGACCAGGGTTCATGATCAGGTTGTACTTCTGAATAACGCATGGCATCAATATCATCACCAGGAAAAGACGGAGGATTATTCCTTCAGAATGGACAAGGGAATAAGTGAGACGGTTGTGAATATGGATTCAATTGTTGAGGATACGGGTGACGAGAGTAACGTTGAAGTGGAAGAACTCTTGTATAGACACCCCCTGTGGGTCATTGTGATTTTAATTTTGGGATACCTCTTCGTCCTTTTCTTTGGCCTTTTGGGGAACTTTAGTGTTTTAATTGTGGTGGCAAGGACTCCGAGGATGTCGACTGTCACGAACCTCTTCATATGTAATCTAGCTGTAGCGGATCTCCTTGTGGTGATATTCTGCATCCTGCCAAATCTCGTCTCTAATATATTCGTTCGTAAGTAAAGATTTGAGTCCTTCGATTTAAATTGTATCTAAAAGTACATAAGGAAAGTACCGTGATTTGATTTGGTAAAGAGGCCCTATTTGAAGATCACAAAGAGGGGAGCTTAAAGTCTGGAATTAGGATGGAAATAACTGAATTGCGGTTTATAGAGTCACATTTTCGTTTACGTAACATTTACAGATGACTATATGGATTTGAAACTTTTTTTAGGTCCTACTACATGGTTTAAAGTTTTGTCTTCTGTATTTAGACTTGATAGCATGTCTCAACAAAATTTCAGTATCAATAAAGATTACTGATTACAGTTTCTTTGTGTGTTCGTAAGCCCCTGTAACTCTATTAAGTCTTGTTTTGGTACCATGTGCCATAAGGATAGGAACCTTGGCTTTCCAAAAGCAACTTAGTACGAACAATGGAGAATTTGAGTCTTTTAGTCGAGGTCAACTTACTGGCAATCCTAGATCTTAGTATACCGCAAATACTGGAATAAGTTCCCTCCGAATGACTCCTACACTTATCTATCATATTACATTTCACAGGATTTACAAAATACTAAATTTCTTTCCTGTCCCTCAGAAGAAATCCCCGTTAAGAGAGTTTACTTAAACAACTTCTCCTAGGGACTTATTTTAATATCTACAGTAGTAGATTGAATTCATGGAATAAATTTATATATATGTTCAATTTTCTATATATTTAAGAAAAGGGATTTTTTAGTCCCTCATTGAAAACTTTAATCCAGGATTGCACTTATGTTCTTGCCTTGCATCCACATTATACAATTTCTTATTTTCTTAGGCTTAACGTTTTCCTCTTGTTATCTGTTCCGAAAATGTCTCAGAAATAATCTTCGCCGGAACAAAGTTCCTCGAAATAAGTTCCCCGTGGAACCCGAATCAAAACGAAATCCTGACTGACAAATCCAGCAATTAAAAGTTACTTTTTCCTTCTTTAAATCAAAGCAAGAAAATCAGGAATCTTGAAAGTATTCGAAGAAACAAACACATTTTCCCACTAAATAATTCACAGCATGATATAAAGAAGCCCCTTTTTTAGAAGATTGAAAAATTCCCACAAGAGAATTATCTAACGTCACAGACAGTGTAGGCTACTACGATTGAGTAGTACTAGTAGGTAAATTCATGATGGAAATAAGAATAAGAAACTTATGCTTCGTGTAACTGCTGTGTGTAAAAAAATAAAATTGTTTTTCAAGAGCTGTCAACAACATTTTATTAGTTTCAGGAAACTAAAGAGCATATATCAGACAGTATAAGAATACTAATCTCTGGAGGCTAGAGAAAGTAAATGCGTTTTAAAACCGTTAGCTAACCGTATTATTTTTCAAGTTGATCCCATGACTTTATACACCATATCCAAATTCTTTGACATAGCTGTTGACTTTTCCGGACTTTAAGTCGCATTATACTGATGAAATTGTAAAAAACAATCGTTCTCGTTCAATATGCAACAGGTATAAATATGAGTCAGTGAAAGTTCGTGGGCTGAGAATAAACAGTGAGGATCCGAACAAACAAAAAAATTAAATCCCATAGCCCAGGTTGTTTATCCGCTTTTGATAGATTTTATTATGTGCTTTCTACAAACTACTAAGAAATTTGAGAATGATCGATTACATATACTGACGTTATCCAGGAATAAGTCGCATTTTACTGGTACCGTACAGCCCCGTAGCTATGTACGTACAAACCGGATATATCCGACCTTATTCTGCTGCATTATCATGTAAACCAATAAGTTCCACAACAAGAAAGGGATGATTAATCAATCTACGGACAGTATCACCACTAAATATACAGAAGTTATGTACTTTATAAAGTAAATCACCAAAGCCAATGATTTATGAGCTATAACACAGAGTCCTTGATTAATAGTCTGTAATAATATTAATTCATTTATAAAGTTTCTGAAGCCATCATCTTTCAGTTGTTCTCCCAAGAGATTTGAAGGGATGTTATTGTAGTTTATTGGGTACAATATTTTATATTGAAACTAAACTACCATAAATCAAGCTTTAAGCCCCTTCCCTATAACTCATTCATAAACCCAATCGATAAAAACACCTTCGTATTGATTATTCATAGTGCATAGTGATACTGATAATGGGTAGTTTAAAATCGAATTCCTTAGTTTCTGAATCGCAATGTGAACATCACGACAAATTGCGAGATTCAATTTCTCAGCGTATCCGGAAAAGGAACTACAATGAATTAGGTTGACAATGAATGATTGAGTTAATACTGCATCGTCAAATTCCTTAATTTGTTTAATTTCCAGCTTGGATCCTGGGCTGGTTTCTCTGTAAAACCGTGCCATACATCCAAGGAGTCTCTGTTTGTGCGTCCATCTATTCCCTAGTGGCCATCTCAGTGGAAAGGTAACATTTACTATTAATCCGTCAAGATATGTCTCCGCAATGTCCCAAGTGGACTGGATTTCAGTTAGTATGTCAGTTGGAAAGTTTTTAGTCAGCCAGTAAGTCTATTTCAGGATGCTTTTGGTCATCCAGCCTCACAGACAACCAAGTAATGGACTTTTTGATGTTTAAATAAAACTCCTGTAATCACTGACTGTCACCCTCAATGTCGGGGAAAGTGGAAGTGATTGTAAGAAGTGTAGGGCTCGTAGAAACTGGAGTGGTTTTGTAATACTGAGAAGTACATAAGAGGATCATATTGGAGACATGGTCTCAAAAATATTGTAATGTATTTTTTATATCACCCAACCTGTGTAGAAGCAAACACTATATATGATAAGGATTTTGAAAAGTAGACGACACACAGCATGAGCTGACAATAATTCAGATTGTTTCATTCAAACCTGTCACAGTGGATTAGATATATGGAGACAATTGAGTTCCAACTAATAAAACTTCCCATTCACGATGGCTATTTAATTCGATTTACATCGAAACTCCATTTAAAATTTTCCAAGGAACCTGAACAGTTGTTAAATTGAACTGGAAATGCTATTATTTACGCCCATTCCAAATAAAGCAAGTTAAAATTTTGCAATATCAATTTCAGATTCTTTGCAACTTACGACGCAATCACACCCATTGTCCTGTACCAAGAACATCTTATAACTTATCTAATCTGATCTCAATAAATGTTTTCCAAGTCTCAAGTTTCCTCCATCGTCATTTCTGTTGAAATTCTTTTTTATCTGATTCTTACCCGTATAGACCCCAATCTTTAAGTACAGTATGTTGCTGTTGACAGGATGCCGTAGGCGTAGTCCCGTCTTTCATGTGAAGGAGTAAATAATTAGCAAGTCCCATTTAAAGTTTTGGGGGATAACAGCCAGTAATTGCCAGACACCTTTGTTATGTCACAACAACTTTACCCGACTAATTAAAAACACGCCTGATCTTTGTGTCTGAAAGGTTTAACTTGTATCAACGCTACCTCCTTATACCTTAACTCATTTAACAGAGACAATTCGATTCAATTCAACGGGAGAAAGTCCAACAATTATCAAAAAAGTTGGTTTTGTTTCTGACTTTTCTTTGCTGATTTTGCAGATGTATAGCTATTCAATGGCCGCTTCACACCCAACTAACAAAAACCACGGCTCGCAGCATCATACTAATGATCTGGATATGGGCCTTCTTCGTGGCAGCTCCCTGGGCAATATTTTTCGACATCTCAGCCGCCGACAGTCAGCATCCAGAAATTGACTTTTGCGTTGAAGTATGGCCGGAAGGATACCAATATGAATCCTACTACTTTCTCCTTGGGAACCTGGTCCTCTGCTACATCTTCCCATTAGGGATAATTTCCCTATGTTATCTGGTGATCTGGATAAAAGTTTGGCGAAGACCCCTTCCCTGTGATTCACAATGTTCCTCTATTGAACTAATCCACCAAAAAGCGAAAGCAGGAGTTCTTAAAATGCTCATTGTCGTTGTTCTTATGTTTGCCCTTAGCTGGCTGCCACTCTATCTCATTTTTGCCAGAATTAAGTTCGGTGGCACCTTGTCAAAGATGGAAAGTGAGATAATAGATTACGCAACACCCTTGGCACAATGGCTGGGGGCATCCAATTCCATGTGGAATCCCTGGATTTACGCCTTCTTAAACGTTAAATTCCGGAGAGCGTTTGATAGTCTTTTCTGTGGGCGGAAATGGAGGTGGAGAAGGGAACCTACACCACATTACCAGAAACCGAATGTCAATATTTTGCTGAAGCGGCTCAACGCATATAAGCCAGCCAATTCCTCGAGTTATAATGTGACGGAAGTTTAATATCGGAAAGCTCTGGAAGTTTTGAGAAAAATTATATATCCTACTTTTCGAGAAAAATGTAAAAGTCTGTGAATCTAAATATTTTTGTAGAAAAAAAAGTATAAAAGTGTTATTTGTAATATGAGCTTATGCTACCGTGTCGTGTCAAAATAGCTAGATCTCGTTGTGTTCGATTTATGAAAGCGAAAGTATAAAATGTTTCCTCTATTTCGAATCACCTTCCGCTCCAACTCCATGTTTGTTCTGCACATGTATCAGACTTGGCTAACAATAAAATAGTTATTAACTTTATCAAAAGCTCAGTAATCTGTATGAAAATTTAACGTACCTATATTTTACAAACTTCACTAAAATAAAAACTAAGTATCTGAGATGGTACACTCTAGAACGTTTAGAAAACATGTTATTGTAATGAGTACGAACAATTATATGAAGATTTTAAAATAAAATTGTCTTTTTCATAACGTGTTGCTTACAAAAGCAGAAACTTTGCCATCCAATTATAGGAAATTGCGCGATTTCAAACAGCTTTTTAGGCTTCACTGGAGCTCAACCAACCCAGTTTGCCTTGGTGCTGATACTGACAATACTTACCTTAAATCATTAATTTCTCCCAGGGGAGTTATTTTTCAAATCCTTTGAAGAGAAGGATAACTAATTGGGCGGTCCCGGTGGGGACCTGGGGACCTGCTTATTAATTTACAGATTTTCTCCGTTTCTGAAGTTTTCATTAGAAAAGTCCCTTTGAATGAGCAGACCTTTTGTTGCAATTAAATTAACAGCAATAACATTGATCAACCACACATCCTATATTGTTTATCTCAAAACCGACTGACCTCATATAATACTACGGCCTCGAGAAATGTGAAAGTTGTGAACAACAAAGAAAGGTAAGAGGCGAGGAGGAATATGTTGAGCCAAAAAAACACCTGTAGCTGGCATTAATCGTGTCTATGAGTGCCCCCAGGGCCCTGACAAGCCATTAGTTCACTTCACTCTACCGCAATTATTTTCTAGTACTGGAAACAATCCTGCTAATTGAACAAGCCAATAGTCTAAAAGGCCATGTTCGATTATCTAGAAAAAATACAGAAGAGAGAAAGCCTTGTCTCTCAAGAAAACTTATAGAAGTGTAAAAATTTTAAGGCTTAAAGCTTTTGAAGTCACTCGAAGATGTTTTTGTCGGAACTGAACCATTCAGACGGCTTGGAATTCGGATCTATTGATGGCTTCTTCTTTCACTAGGCGAAATTATGCTTTGGCACACTGTACTCTCGATTGGAAAAAATTAAATCCGGCTAGAAATGACAGTGGCACTAGAATAATTCTCTCTGATTAGACTTTAATGCACTAAGCTGAGGACATGGAGAAAGCAATGTCGCAAATATTGACTCACCTATTAATCACACTTGTTCGACATACATGGATTGAAGGTCGAAGGAATAAGGTGAAATTCGTTGAATTTGTTTTGAGATTTTTGGTATAATCCGCGTGTTGAAAAAGTATTGTACCTTAAACACTGAAATAAGTGCCCTGAGGAAGTTATTTAGATTTAGAGCACAATGATGAATTTTGTTCCCCGGTGGGAGGTCATACATAAGCAATTTAGAGTTGACGAGGACGAAAAAGTATAATTTTAATTCTGCCGAAATTGATTTTGATAAAGTTCCAATTAACTTGCCGTCGCGTTCTCAAAAGCCTTCAATGGTTCAGTTTCTATTAAAATTACTGTCATCTGCAGCTGCCACAATTTCATACAAATAAATAGCAGACCAAAGAATGTCTAACACAAAAATTTACTTTATTTTTTATTTCTTTTACTTATAACCGGTGTTTCTGTGGTTGTCTGCATCATATTCGTGCATGCTGTATGTACAAGGCTTGGGAAACTTTCAGATATCAAGAAAAGTTTCGCAGCTATTAACAAAATTAAACCGTACTTTCCAGCAATCTCCCAGCTAAAGTAACAGATTTAATCAACCTCATAAATATGGATTGAAATTAAATGGTTAATTATGAAGTCTATTCGATGAACTTCTTAATAGTTGATGGCCTCTTCACGACTTCTTCTTCTATGCAAACTTTCAACTCTAAATTTAACTATTTAAGAGAAAACCTGTGATGCAATATGGACTCGGTTCAGTTATGGAACATTCTAATTCTGAAATTTTATGACGGGAAAAGAGTTATAAGCCATGCAAATTTAGTGACCCTAGGTGAAGCAGTTTCAAAACCTGTACGTGTCAACGATTGGATTGTGATTTGTGATGCTAATTTTGAAAGACATGAACACAACGCTTCTATGCAAATTCTAATGCATTTCGATCAAAGACTGTCATGATGCTAAACCACCAGGCTCAGACGCGTGCAATGTATTAAACTGTATGCAATCAACATTTCATGTTTTAATTTAGTTGGAATTTTTCGATTGTCTAGCTTAATTTTAAATTAAAACAAGAACGTGAGTTAAGGGTTAATAAACAAATAATACAATCATTATTTGTGTGGGGGGCCTGTTATGAAGCAATTATATCAATACACGCCATAAATCTTCAATATAGAATGAAGTCTATATCGGAACAACAAACTGCAATAAAAAAGACTTTGAAATTGGCCAGTCCAATTGAAAAGACTCAGCTTAAATATTTCAAAAGAATCGATTCTTTTGTAAAACGATGAAAATTCTGGGATTAACGATGTGGAGTACGAAGAGATCCTATTTACTTACAATTAGCGTATGAGATAATCCACAAAATAATAATTGTAATAGTAATTATATACTTGACACATTAATCTTAATATTTTAAAATAAAATTTCCAGGAAGAGGCTTTAAGAGCTCGAACTCTTTTTAACGAGGTATGAACTAATAGGAACAAGTGTATTTTCCCGAGAGAAAATAAGCCAGATTACAAATTTGATTCAAAACTAAGTTTTATAAAATTATCCTGCCGTGTGTTGATCAAACAAAAAAGAATTCTAGATTTGTGTTTAGAGGTTTTGGAAGTTTGAAAAATAATGATTTATTAATTAAAAAAAATACTGAATATAATATGGCAGAGGTATTTGGAGTTTATATCAGGTTTATATCGTTTATTCTTCGTTAACTCATTAATTACAAATATCTCGAACATTTCATTCGGTAACTTCTGGATCGTTTTTTATATCTTTAAAATAATCAAACCTTGGCAGCCATTGGCTCCGGATGTTGTTCTGTAACAGGATATGTTGCAGTTGTAGAATTTTGTTCCTCTTTCATAGGATGAAGTTCCTCAGCTTCCGGGACTTCGACGATAACATCGTTTGACAGATCTGGAATCTCAGTTGATGACACTTCATCCGGTTTGGGAGAGTTGGGGTGACTGCCCTCAATGGTTGACACCAATGTCACCTGAGGTGGAAGTTGAGACTGAAAGTCTTTATCTTGAATTTTAGATTCTTCTGTCATGTACGCGTGCAAGATAAAAATGATATAAGCCCTTATTGCTGTCCCCAGTAAGAACACTAGAAGGAGGAATATCCCACCCCCGGAGAATATTGTGACGAAGCAAATCAGCGTCAGGATCCAAAGGATGACATCCAGCAAAAAGAAGATCCACAGAGACTTCTGCTTGTTAATCTGAATTGTTTAGCATCAAATCCAAGTACATTTAATAATTAATGCATATTGACGGAATATGAAATTAAATAGGACAGTAAATACATCCCATTTTTCTAAAAATTATGATAATAGCAAAATCCCTCGGTTTTTTTTAGCTAAAATCAACATGAATTTTGCATTAGTTTCAAAAAATGTCCTTCAAATCCATTAATTTACTACGATCCTGGTTGGGCTGCATAAGTATTCGGTTAACCCTTTCTTGGAACTAGAGTATTTACTTAAACATTTCTGACGCCCTTTCGGGTTCAGTTACAAAGCTGTGGGTGAAGGCTCAGAATGACAAACTTTACCCTTTATAAAATCCCCTCTCGAATCTTGCACTTATCTCCTGAAAATAAAAATCCTCACGTTCTCATAGCCCTTTGTATAGCGTGTTATTAATGACTGAAAACAATAGTTTAAAAGTCGTGATGCCCCATATCCCATTATAAAAGACTGAAATAACATTTACGTAAGCAGAAGTTGAAAATAAATTGGAACTACCTGCATCGTGGAATGGAATAGCATGACATCGGAAGCCAACTGCACAAAGTTTATTAGGATCAAGATAACAGCGATCCCAATGAAAAAGCCAGCTGTACAAACATACGTTTAAATTGCCAAACTGATATTTTAAACCTGCAAAAGAAGACACATATTTGGTACATACCATTCCGTTTATAGTAAATGTGTCTCGTATTTTCACTATACGCTGTCCCCATTGCGGAGAAAGTTGCTTTTTCATTCTGAGAGATGTGAGTTATCAGACTTGTTCCAGAGACGATGTATAAGATGGCAGATATCTAAAAAATAGAAAGAATTCTCTTGAGAAATTTACTTAAGTGTAATCGAGTCAAAGTTGAAGTTGTGTAGCTTCTTCGTTTTTTTTTTAAAATTCCACAAATGTTTTAGACCAATGTTTCATAGTTTAAAAAGGCAGTATACGTAATTCAGCTCGACATCTGAATTCTGCTATCCAAGCAATTGTACTTACATAACCGACCCCTGAATTTACTTTAGTTAAAAAATAAATGCCAATGAATGTCAATAAGAAAGGGACTAATTAAGTTTAGGTGCAATATATCGCTATGCAGGGAGTTTTGCGTTCTTGTAGCCATATGGCCACAAAATGATCCTACTGTTCCAAAGGTTTCTAAGAAACATATAGTTCTAATCCTTTCAATGAAATTTTAATTTCGAGGTTTCGTTTACTCTTTATTCTGCTGTGCAAAGGCAGTTAGGAGAAGTTTCTAGAACCCTTCATCCAATGCTTCCTTTGAATGGAAAGAACCCAACGACTTAAGATTATATTTTTACAAACTACACTCCGAATAATTATTTTATCCCACCGAACAATGCTAATGGTGGTGGGAATAATGCATATGTTTTTAAGCCCAAATAACAAAATTTCAAGAAAAACATTCCAAATTCTAACTCCAAAACTAACTCTTTAAAATGTGCATTAAATTATTCATATCAGGTTACACCTTACCATTCCAACAACGGACCAGATCCTCAGCCAGGACTTCAAAGGTAGGACCATATTGTAGGAAAAGGAGTCTTTGGATCGATTGTTACTGTTACAAAACCTTCCCATTTTCACTCAGTTTTCAAATTCCTAGAAACAGTAAGTTCATTCCAGATTTGTATTAGGGAGTCCTTGAAACTGTACATGATTCACAACTCCAATATAAATTCCCTAGAAAATTCTCGTCTTTCAGAACCTGAGAATATAGACAATGAATAAAAATAGGGCAACTTATTTGTCTGCAACCCATTGAGGCACAAATAAGGCTCAACTCTCAATCTACACCGTTGACAATCGACACAACCAGCATAACCGAATCACAGAGCCGAGAGTGCGGAACAAAGGATTCGCGATGACAAATCTATGAAGAAAGGAAATCATGAAAGTAAACCAATTCCGAGATGTGTTACAGACCATGTAGTTGCACCTAGCCGCAAATGCCCTCAATGCGCATTTCTGCAATTTAAATACAATAGGGAAAGCCGTAAATCCCGAGCTCCATTATGGAACAAAAGGCTTTGATTGGTCAACAGAGTCATATTTATGTCATATATTATATAGATGCAAGGAAAGCGTTTAATGAAACAGGCTAATAGGTATATAATAATATAGCTTATATTTTAAAAAGAAAGCAAGTGAAAGCAATATTTTACTTATATAATGGAGTTCATTCACCACATACAAATTTCTGTGTATGGTCTGGCCTAGATTTGATGGAAATTAGGCTCCCCTTTTACTAGCCAAACCATACCCACGTTTTCTTTTGAAAAGCTAAAGCCTATATAGAGAGAGAGTGCTAAAGCTAATCTGATGTGAATATGTTTGTACCCTGTTTTCGTGTAACCCTCAATAGGCTTCATGTAGATTAAGGTTATAGGTGCTGATTGTAATCTCGGCAAACACGAAACCATAGTAAAAGCATGGAGTTGATTGTAGCTGTATTGTGTAACGAGGTTGTCAAATACAAAGGAGTAATAGTAAACCGTTTCAAACGCTAGTAAGGATGAGGTGAAATGTGAAAGCACGCAAAGAATTTTTCTGTGGGAAGCTACGTAATTGTAGTATTGAAATCCGAAACCATTAAAAAATTCAACTACGCAGTGCCAGACGAACAGACAGAGTGTTTGCATATAGGGATTTTACCCCTGTATAATCATTGTTTAAGGAAGTCTTGGTACAAAGATTTTATGTGTGTCGTCCATTGCCCTCCTCTCGTGGACAGCCAATTTACCCGTCGAAATTGCATATTTTTGGACAGCTAGAGAGTGAAAGTTCTACTGGAGATGGGATTTTTCATTTCTGAACACGTCATTTTGAACTGAAGTCGTTCTTTAACAGACTCTTTTCCTTTGAGATCTTCTTGTGCATAAATTGAGCCCTGTCTCCATGCAGCCGTTGCTTCATATCTATCCGACACTCTATACTGACATTTTTACAGTCTGAGTAGGAAGGCATCACGTTATTAACCTACTTCACGTAAGTGATACGAATGTGCCGTCGGAGGCGTGATAGTTGAATGACTGCTGAGCTTTGACAAATGTCTCAATATTTTTCTTTTTCATTTTTGGAGGTGGAATGAAATCTTTTAGTCTGATAATGCAACAATGCCAACCCAAGAATTTCATTAGATTTTCATAGTATTGTAAGGGGGTTTTAGATCGATAATCTGATGGAATGGATTAATTGTTAGTTTGAAACTGTCAGATTCACTGACCCCATAACCTGTAAAAATTTTAAACAGATGACGTTTCAAATGAACACTACGAGGCCACATCGTTAACACCCATTTTTAAGAAGGATATATCATTTTGCTGGAATAATTACAAGGTTAAAATGTTAAAAGTTGGCTGAATTTAATAGTAAGCTTATGTACTGGATTACTACGCTTTAGTGAATAGGTAACTTTGGACCAATCCACCTATATTTTTGTGTATACATTTGGTTTTGATTCAAACATTTTAAGAATGTTTGGGTAGAGTTTAGTGTAATTTTCAATTCTATGAGTAAGTTCCAGAGCTTAATAAAGTTTTGCATCAGATAGCACACAATTTCGTAGTAAAATGCTTGGCCTTGGCTTTGAAAAGATAAATATTATCCAGGAATGCTTTCTACAGTAAGTCATTTTACAACAATATTTTCTATAAATCCGTCTTAACTTCTCATACTTGAAAACAAAAAACAACAAGAACACTAATGAGAATTGTATATGGGCCACGTAAGTTCAAATAGTCGCATTTGCAACAAATTTTGAATGCAAGCAAAGCTTTTCTTAGCAGATAATAATTATTAAACCAATGATAATGTATTTTTCATGGAATAAAAACTTTCCATACTCTCTTGTCCCCTTTTCTAATTTGTAATTCGGGGTTGTTGTTTTACAGAAGGCTGGGTTTCCAAGAAAAATTGCTACAATTTGTTTAACATCTTAAGCTCACAAAAATTTAAAAAACAATTTTTGAGAACAGCGGCTGTGTGCAGTATGAGTCAGGAATTGGCGTGATTTTATATAACCTTCGGAATTAGCATTGAAGTCTGTCGGCCAATTTTCTCAGTAAATATATGTATATAGGATAGAGGTGTAGCTAGTGCATCAAGCCTTCAAAACCAATCCATAATAAGAATTGAATGGAGCTGTGAAATTAAGTAGGTTAATTAGTGAACAGTTACAAAATTCGTATGCAAATCAAACTTAATGTTATGGGCGTACGTCTGATTATGAGTTCAAAGAGAACGTTAAACTATTGAATTTAACGACCAAGAATACCAGACAGTTGTTGACTTCAATTGAAACTAAAACCTACCAAAACATGAATGGTACTTTATAACGTTTCCCTATTATAGATGAGACTTTAAATGTCAGTTATATTATGATAGGCATCATATAGAACTAAAGGTTAACAGTTGAATTGGAAATCCATAAAACCAATACAATCTAACTTTGGTAGTTCAGTGAACTGTATTGCATTGTTACGGATCAATTTTCTTGCGTGTGGTTTTAATAGATCTGAAGTGTGTGAAGCCTGTCGTAGTTGACTTTACGGAATCCTATGCTTGCTGGAAGAACCATTAACGCTGTAGCCTTGTAAATTCCTTATGCATACTTTCCAAAGTTTAGATTTGAGACACATTCTTGAGCTGTCTCAGTGGATATTCTTCTACCCTCAAGAACCTTACTCGATTCAAACATTCATCTGGTTTTCAATAAATTTCGACTCGTTTTGCTTTCATTTAATCCATTCTAATCAATATTGTGAATCGAAATTCATAAAATGCTGTGAAGTATTTCCCCCGATCCATAATATTGTTTAAAAAATACGTGCTCTCAAACGATTGACTGTATCGTATGTGTAAATTCAAATTCAATTAGTCTTGTCTTCCTAAAAGCTACCTGAAACAAAAATAAAGCGATGTCCGTTATCTTGGAAATGTATCACGAAAAGCTCCCAAACTGTTACCTCGTAGTCACGTTCCACTATTCTTTTACAAACATACTATAACGATTTCAAAACAGAATTAAAAAATATAACTCCTACATCCGGTATTTCATCAATATTTCTATATAATCCTTGCATAACATTTTTTTAAAGGAACTACGTCAACAAGTAGCATAGCTGGCATATTTTTCAAGTACAACAGGCCAGAAATTCATCTACACTTCACGGCAAAAAATAAATAGGATTAAAAATTTTCATCCTCTTGTTACAAGGTTTCAATTCAGAGAACGCAAGTGATCATAAAGTCTCTGTGCTAGATGACTCGCCTGCTAAAACTCATTTCGTCTAGATGTATACCATACATAGTCCATTGCTTTTCCATGGGACTTATTATCGAAGCGAGTTTTACCCGGCGATTTAAGGAGGATAGGTTAGGGACTTTAGTTTTAAACACGACTTGGTTTGCAGTGGTCTATACTCCGGCGGTTGTTCCTTCGAGTTTATGAAATCAAACCTGTACCGTCTGAAAATTGAGAAAACAGAAAAAATCGCTTTGAGACGAAGCAATGTCTTTTCAGGTATTGGATGTGGTCTTTGTCCTTTAATGTCATTCAACGGGAAGAAGTTTCGGAATATTCAGCATCCTTTTGATCTCATCAAACATACCTTGAGAAACCGTAAATTCTGATTGATGCTATTGTACATTTTTTTCAAACCGTCTAAATATACATATATTCGTCTCTATTCGGGTATTATGTTGTAAATTTACAACATCGTAGTGTTAATCCTTGCATGAAAATATGAGTAAAAGTACCAAAGTCTTTTTTAAGGTGGGTTTATGTATTTTACATATTTCAGTATTTGCAACATATTTCATATATTCACGTACAAATCAGTACGCATCAATCTTGTTCTGTTACTTGTGACATTATTCGATTTTTACACACGAAATAAATATGATCTTATTTGCTTCATAGATTCAAAATATTTTTGATGTTCGTATACAATCTTTATTCTCGATTTATATTTATATAAGCAAAAATGACGGCATCCGATTCGAAGGAAACATTTTTCTAGCTTTTGATCTTTATTGCTGAAGGTACTTGACGTCACAAATGTAGTGGCTGGAAGTGATAGATGTTGAATAAGGTTATTATTATTATTATTTGAATTGGTGGTATTAAAAGTGTGCGTTAATGACATGGTTTAGCTAACTGAAATGTTGTTTGGATTTCAAATCCGACAACGCAAAAAACGAAATGGTACTTAAGATTAGCTCCTAGGTTGCGAATACGCAATACTTTTTATCTTTGTAGTTCAAATATTTGTAACACTTCCTCATGATTATGAAATGATCATTTTACTTTGACGACTTGAGAACATAATCTGTACAAATATCCTCTATCTTCCCCATATATTCAGTATATATGAGCCGTAGACTTTAAAATAGAAATGTGGCTATCTTGAGAAGATTCGCACTTAAAATGTCAGCCATGATTCTAGTTTCTAGTCTGTTACAACTCCGATCCGGAGGAGTTGACAATCGTTGGAATCGAAGGTTTGTAAATCTGTCTTTTATTATAACCTGCTAAAAGCCAACCGCTTGTTGGTTTTTGTCGCTAATCAGTGAAGAAAAATGACATTGAACTGAAAAATGACTAAGCTCAGAAGTTGAAAAAGTTTTTAGCACAGAATGAATAAAAAAACAGATTAGTGCTGATATGAACAAAATTTTAATATATAATTACACTCATATATTTTTCATTACGAAGCGACAAGGAGTATAAATTTGTTATTGTGGTGGTGCATGGCATGGGGATGGTTAGAATGTTTACTTGTTCTCGAATCATAAAAAAACCATAAATAAAACTAACTCTTTTTGGACTGCCAATTCAGTAAAATCTAGAAGACATTTATGTATCAATGAATACATTTGAGAAACAGGTTTTGGAATCGCTATTTAAAACGTGATTTTTGAAACAAAAAAAATATCTTTTTCCCCTGGATCCTTCAAAAAACTAGAAAAGGCAGTCCTCGAAAAGTACTTTTTTCAAGGAATACCTACAGTTTCCATATTTCTTGGTATGATCGGCATAAAAGAACAAATTCCCATCAACAAAGCATCGATAGTCCTTGACAAAGGTCTTAACCCCCTTATTCCCCGGATGCAACTGTAGCAGATCCTTGCCAGCTTGATTCATATCCACCACCGAATCGTTAACCATATCTCCGCAGAAATCAACGGCTTGTTGAAGGGGCATCTTCTTGAGGACACATTTCCTTAAAATCATGTTACAGGAGAATTCCCCAGAGGAGAGTTCCGTCTCGATGGAAAACATGTCATTAGCAAGGCTGGTAACGTAATCCCCCGCATCGTAAAAGATCTTACATGGTAACGATTTCCGGATATCATCATCCAAGTAAACTTTCTTGAGTAGACATAAGATTTCAAAGGAAACCCTTTGACCATTCTCCCGTCTCGCATTCATGTAGCACATATCGCTCTGCCAATTCTTCCCCATCAAGCCCGCAAAAATTGATATGGAATTCAACCAGTCCCCCACGCTGTCCACAAAGTGTTTGCATACGTTTCGGTAATTTGGAACATGGTTTCGCAATTCCTCCGACACCTCATACATCGCCAAACAGGCAGAATTAAAGAATGGGACTAAGAGCTTCGGAATTTTTTCTGGAAATAAATATTTCCCATTCAAAATATTCTGTATAATTTCCCGAAGTTGTTGCAGATTATGAGGGGAGACTAGTGTCGATGCGTTGGTAACCCCCGCGTCGATAAAGTCGTCCATGCACCAATTACAGATAATAAATTTAAGGAAGATCTCAAATTCCTTCGTCCCCGTCTTTAGGCCTGGAGCTAAATACGTAGCCAAGTCGGAGGGGTTATTTGCAAATCGGTCGTAATAAGGGCTACCCTCTTCTAGTATCCCTTTTTCCAGGGCCCAGGTCTTCATAAAGAGGTCCGTTTCCTGCATGTCCTTACTAGTCGATCGTTTAGGAAATTGTCCGTAAGGGAGAGTGAGGAGAAAGTACCCTCTGACATTAGCGGATCCGAGACGGTAGTCGTTAAGGCTTCCCTTGTCGTATTCCAAGGCTACGGAGGCGTCTTCATCGCTCGGTTTGAGTTCTTTGAAGATGAGACGTTTCTTTTGCAGATCCAATGTGCTTCGTAAGGATGCTCGTCGCATGGCGATGGTGAGGTACGATAGATAGCCTGGAAACAGGATTTAGCAAGTCATTGTTTCGAATAATGAGGATATTAAAAGGAAGTTCCTGGGATTTTATATTTTTAATCTGCATATTTTCAGATAAAAACCCACGCGTGAGTTAGGAATTGAGTTACATGAGCTGTAGCTAACTCTTTCAGTTGCACTGATGCAAAGAAGTCCTTCAAACTTCCTTTGCAAATTGAAAAAATTCCTTATAAATTTGAAGCTTTTAAAATTTTCGAAGCCAATAAGAAACCCGATTCCAAAAATTACCTGGAAAGTAGTTGTTGGTGTTACTTGAACTTTACTAAAGATGACCCGGAACTTGGATACGATTCTTTGGCGTTTTTGTAAAAGATGTTGAAGATCTGCTGGATGTCAGACAGTCTTTTCCTTTAACTGAGATTTCTTGAAAGATTTCAGAAGGAAGGAGTTCTCGGTATTTATCGATTCCATATCAAAACTGATGTTGCACAACTCTGCTAAAAGTCTTATGGTACAAAGGTGGAAGGATGATGGCTGTTGTGTCAGCAACTATAGCGTGTCGCCTTCATATTAAAGAACATGTTTTGCAATATGGAACGTCGAAATTTGTAATTGATTTAATAGCTTTCAATTTTTGATGCCGAAAAAGTGCCGAAAGTGAAATTGACAAAGTAAATTTATGAAGTTTTAATAGCTTGTAGAGTTCATATCTTTTAGCATATAGCATCAAATTCGAGGAAATCCTTCTCCAGAAATTCAACTATTTCCAACATAAATGGCATCGCAAGATTAAAGAAATAGCTGTATCCACTACACGTATTTTTATTTTTATGGCACGTGGCCGGAATGAATGAGATGTCATGAACAATAACACACCTGTGGGTGACATAAGAACGGAATAATAGTGTAAAAATAATCAAAGAAACAAAACAAAAATATGTTTACAAGTCTCTAAATTGAATTCTTGTACTGTTGAGAGTCTTGAGAGTTGAAAAGAAAAAGATTCAAAATTAATTAATTATTATTAACTAATAATTAAAAGCCGGAAGTCAAAAGGTTTCATAATGGAATGTTTACAATGCAATGCTCGTCTAAAGTAGACTACCTTCCGAGATTTTTTTTGAAGGTATTTGGATTCTCTCTCAAAAGTCACTGCATCCTTGAAATCTGCATGCAGTTACTGTATAGGTATGGGAATTATTACATGGAATCTGCAGATAATTATTCATCAAATTAATAGAAGGCGAGCCAGAAACACCTGAAAAGATTATAAGACATTATAACCTAGGCTAGTAATTTTAACACTACCACATTTATTTTCGCATTGACATCATAGTTAATGAACTTCAAAAAGGGGTAAGTACCTATCTGCACTTAATGAAATTCAAGTGCAAAGTGAAGGACACCTGGATCAAGGTTAATCGAAATGATGATATAATTGTGAGCAAAATATACATATGAACTGCATGATCTTATACGATCATGAACGGGTTTTCATATATTATATGTTGTTTGCCTTAAGACGTAAATACGACCGCTTAACGGAGTATAAACAGTTTGGAACCAAACGGAAAATGTATTGGTCAATGTCAATGTTTTCAGTTTTGCAGATGCTTTGGAACGCTAGAGACTGTGTTGTGTATTGGCCAGGACTTTGTTTGCACTTGATTCATAGTTAGCTCTTTTAGTACCATTTCAGGAGTTTACAGCTTGCCTCTTCATACATTTTCAAATCAGAAAATTTCTCCAGAAAAATAACGCTCAGGAGTTGGTCTTGTTATTTCAAATAGAATTTAAAATAAATCTAAAAATGAAAAGCATATATTCAATCACAGGGGTGTTGGTTCTTTATTTCTTCTTCCCTATTTGTTTGAGTGTATCCGTTTGGGAAGATCTTACTATTTCAAATGATCAGAAGATTGTATTAGATAAGGTAAGACATTAAAATTTAAAATAAGATAACCAACTACAGTTTTTAAAGTGATATATTTATTGATTGTTAATGGTCTTTTAGTTTAGGGAACTCGTAAGCTCAAGATTACCTCATGACTATATGCGAAAGGATCTCTATTTAATTCGTTGGCTAAGAGGTAAGTATAGCTTAATAGGCCTTTGTATTCTTGGATTATTTCCTAAAATGAAGTGTTGTATTTTTCAGTCAGCAATTTTGATATCAATGTTGCAGAAGCAAAAATCACAGAGGTAAGCATAACAAAAGTTAATCTACTCCGTGTTATTTTCCTGAATAAATCGTTATGGGCAGTTATTGCGGAGCCGGATTCTAGGGCTTGGGGTATTTATTTCGGGGAGTTTTATTAAGCTTTTGGTAGGAGAGAAAATAATTGTTGATGTGTATTTCAACAGAATCTTCAGTGGCGTGAGGATAACAAGATGGACTCAATAATTTGGGAAGACTGGAGCGACTTTGAGAAGGAGTATCCCTATTACCTAGAAGGCTGCGATGTTGATGGAAGACCAGGTTTAGTTGCCTAATTAAGTTGTAAGTTATGACTCTGGAACCAATTTAATTAGCCAGTCCCTTTACAGTGGCTTCCTCATACGTCGGAGACTGGGACGTTCGGAAGGCAATGCTATCGGGCCAACTGAAGAAAATGGATCGGTACGGGAATAAGCTCCTTGAAGAGATTACATTCCTAATCAGAGCGGCTCAGGAGGAAGGAAAGAATGTAACGCAATTCGGGATCATTGTGGACATGAAAAATTTTAATATGATTCTAAACGGTTGTCCTCTTTGTAAGTTCTAGATAAGTAAAAGTTTAGACATGAAAACCCAGCCTGTAAATTTCCTTAAAAATGTGTTACTTTTTCAGGTGTGACGTTCTACCTTTCAATGCTACAATCGTATGAGACCCATTACCCAGGATCAGTTCACAAAACAATCCTTGTTAACAGTAAGAGCTGCAAAAATAGCCTATTTAATTATTGCTAATTGAAATGAATATAATCTCGACTATTCTTGTTTATTTTTCAGCTCCGGCAGTGTTCCAAACATTGTTAAGTACCATTCTGCCCCTAGTCCCTCCAGCAACTCGAGACCTTTTAGTTGTTTATGGCAGAGACCGAAGGACATGGGAGCCCAAGTTATTAAATTACATCCCGAAGGATCAACTCTCAACCGAATTCGGGGGAAATAAGGTTGCGGCCTTTGATCCTGATTTTATTAGGAAAACATTGCGTGTTCCCTGCTAAATTAATTTGCTGTGAAGACAGGTTGTCTGTTATAATTATTTCCGTCAGCCCGAGTGTGGTGAAAATGGTTTATTTTTCTATTTATTTTGCATGTTTATGAAATATTTAATATTTATATAAAGCCTAGACGTTTATAAGAGGCTCCTTGAATGAATCTAGATGTGTGTAGTGTTTTTAGAATTTAGACACTCTGCTAAACGCAGAGTTTGGGAATTTGAAGAATTTTGATTAAAACCCAGATTTCAAAATGATGATGTGCTGGCAATAAACAAATCACTTGTTATATGGATATCCCATTGTTTGCATACACAACGACCTGTAACAATCTTATTTCGCAAGCTGCCATTCCAGATGAAAGCATTTCCTAAATCATCTCATTAGTTTACGTACTTGAATCCCAACAAACGTCCATAAACGTAAATTCATATAGTCTTGACTTATGGATTATATAAAGGGATTATTATGGATTTACAGATTATCTCGCTTCGCTGTAATTCTGAATTGTACTTTATTAAATATTAGCTTGAATAATTTATAACACCTACAGGGTAAGTAGGTCACCAGTAAATTTACGTTGTATTCTAGCTAGTAATTAAACACACTTCCAAAATGCCACTTTGAAAACATCATGAAGCCAAGCATGAGCGGAATTGACTTGTGTAGCCTCCACAACTTTTTTGTACTGACAAAGTGAGGAGACAGATCCAGAGAAAGTTTCCCCCACCGTCGAATCGCTGAGGATCCATGTGAAGGGAGTGTCAAATGTCAGAGTTGCCTTTCCATCGGCATCGTGAATGACACTTTGTGAGATCCGATGGGATTTACTGAATTCCTCCGCTTTCTCACATTTCCCATCCGAGGACTTAATCACGTCCCCCATAGCCCGGTGGTATTTCCTCCGGAAGCTTTGTTCCAGCGCAACTGGATCACGTTCATCCAAGTCTTCGGAGTCGGATCCATCCTTGTTCGAGCCGGAGGAATAGTCATCGTCATACTCTTCCTCAAACCCTGGGTCTATTGATTGATTCTGCTGAAGGTTTACGGAAGATCCTATAAGAAAAACGTGAGGTTGCAAGCAGTCCAACATTTTTTCATAAAAATTCAATATCGAGACTGTGCTTGACAAGGGGAGAAATTGATTTTTTGATGATGCTGGGAGGATGGAATGCAAATATTGATAAACTTACCCGTTCCACTTGCAAATTCTATATATGTTGCAGCGAATTCGAAATGACTGGCTTGGGCTATTGGTTGTTCCGTCAAGTCGGAGTATCTCTGTCCTTGATCGAAATATGATTTGTTGTTGGATTGGCAGAATGTCTCATTTATGCCCATCTGAAATATAAACAGGGATAAGCTTTCGTGCTAAACGTAAGTTGTAAGGCTTACAGGAAGTATAACCTATACTTACCAACGCAAATCCGAGATTATGTCGTGAAAGGTTAGTGACATTTAATGCCGGGATTTGCACTCTTAATTGCCTGGAAGTCCATTGTGATTTCACGGCTAATAACTCTCTAACAGTATGGCGTAGCTCTTGCATGGGAATATGAATGTGAGGCTTTACAAATACCATTTCTTGCGGGGGCACCTATTACAATATAAATCATATTAATCTTGGATTAAATCTTGAAAGGCTTCTGGAAACTGGTGAAGAACAAGATTACCATCTGTATAGGAATAATCACGGCCGTAATGTTTGCATTCTGGAAGACCGGAAATTCCCCCTCCGTTTCAAGGAATTTGATAATTGTGTCATAGTTGAAGGATCTCTCTCCAATTTCGGCCCACGGTTTCACCCATTTCGATTTGTAATGGATTGTGTTAACATAGGCCCCTTCCGTGGAGTTGTCAAACACCTTTTCCCAAAGAGCTTTGGGAAGGAGTTCATTTTCTAAATGCCGTTTTGTAGCTATGTCCAACAAGCTGGAGAAACTATCCACGAATTCCGCTGGCTTTTGAACAAAGTCGAGGGGTATCAGATGAGTTAGGAGTTTCGATAATCCTGGACTTTTTGTAACGTTCCCGAACCTCGAGTACACAGTGCTTGTGATTTTGAACTTGCTCTGAAAAGACAATTTTAATGTACCATTAAAATTAATCATTGCAAATTGGTATTAATTACAATTAAAACTTGGGCAATATGATCCTATGTTGTACTTTCAGAAATCAGAATGCCCCAATTTAGAGAATGTCAAAATATTATTGTAGACTTGGACGAGACCGCAATCGTAAACGGTCCGAGTTGATACCACAAACTAACCTTCTTGTAAAGGCCTAATAGGTAACTGTAATCCTCGGAAACATAATCCCCATGGGTTCTCAAGGCCTCGGGTATTCCTTGGTTGGATATATTCCACAACTGCTCATTTATATTTGCCAACAGGTATCCGATTCCGAACGGGTTGTAGAGTTTTAACCCGGGCCGAGTATCCGTTGCCTCGTCCGAATCCGCAGACAAGGCCAGAAGCTCTTCCGAAAACGTTTGGAAATTGGTCACAATGTTTTCGGGACTCGAGGAAACTTGTTTAGGAACTAGCAGGCATATTTGAAATGTTAGAAATAAATACGGATAGAATAACTTAAGCATTATACTAGATTATAAATATCCTAAAGACCAATAAAGTATCACAACTGATCTGCACGGAAATACAATGGAAACTGACGGCATTGTAAATGATTTAACTGTAACGCTGCCGTCCTTTTTATATGCATTATGAATGTCAATGTCATTACCAACAATGATTGACACATTGTGATATAGTGCAATTTCAAGATTTGCACAGGTAAAAGGGAAAGTGATTTTAATTGTTATCATTCAATTCATCATTGCCAATTGATTATTAGAAAATCACAAGTACACATAATATTTTATGACAGAACAGAACCAGTTTGGCCAATCTTGAGTACGCGATCGTTAAAGAAAGTGAATTTTTATATTCGTTACATCAAAATCATGATTCTTTATTGCTTTTGTTTAACTTTCTTAAATTAATTCGTAATCGAAAAGTAATAAGCAGATCTCGTGACAAATGATTGACATTATATAGGTAGGATGTAGTAATATAGTAAAATAGATAATGAATTCAGAATTTTTTAGAGTTTTTTACAAAGCAAATCCGATCAACTAAAAGTCATCAAAAGTTTATGAACTTTCGACAACTACTTCTCCTTCGCCAATTTCTCCGGATTGTTTGAAACTTTTACAACTCCATAAAATGAATTTCTCGGCCTCAATTGCCTTTGAAATTTTCGACTCGTCTTCTGGTTCAGATTCGTCCTCGTCTTTGCCGATATTTTGAACAATGCCGTAAAACATTGGCCCAACTTTCGTATCATTTAAATAGAAAAGGAATGGTCGATTGAAACGAAGCTCGGGAAGCTGGTTGGCTTCAGTTGTTAATTCCTCCACAGGTTCATTTGTAGACAAAGTTGTAGTCGATTCTTCAGTATTACTGTCAACTTGAGATTTTAATTTGGGATATCCTTTGCCCCCTATATCAAGTCCCAGGTGAAACTTTTCGATTGCAGTTCCTTTGGTAGAACAAATACAAGACATTTTAAACCCCAAAATAATCGATTTTTGTTTATAAATATCCTATGCTCGTTTAACCTGTTGCAGAAGCGATTTCTAGGCGTTTTCCAGACATTGCTATAGCGTTTGCTTGCACTATTGGCCTCAGATAGTAGGGGAACTTTCCACGCCGATCGAAGAATGTCGTACAAAACGTCTGGTTCAGGCCGAGCTGTAATTAATATTTAAATTACAAAATAATAGTTGAGTTCATTAATAGTTGAGTTCGTTGATTTGGAAAGTAATTATAAGTAGTAGCATGTGACGTGGATAAAACTTATTACTATTCAAAGCCGTATTATAATTTGTTTTTAGAATGCACCTGTTCCAATTCTTGGCCATATTGGTCGATTGATGTCACATTGAATTCCGGGACAAGAACATTGATAGGCTTTTTCACCCACGTTTTTGGAAATGGGACCGAATCGGCTTCTTCTTCGTGATCTTGACTTCTGGACCGAAAGTACTTTGTAATGTTAACGTTCGGGAGGACAAATACTATCGACTTCCTTTCACCCTGTTGTTTTGAGTAAAAGAGAATTCAAAAGTTTCATTTGAACCATTTGTTCCTATATTGCAGTCATTTATTCTACCGTAAATCTCGATAAAAGCCCCCTTGTGGAATTAATTTTTCAAACTTTCTGAAACGGGGAAGTTATTTCCAGGGGAGAGTTAATGACTCCCCAAAAAATGTCTGTTTGAAATCATAATTTGGGCAATAAAAGTCCTATTAAAACGCTAATTTTTTGGAGGGGACTTATTTCACCAAAACTAATGTGAATAAGAGAGCCAAATTGTCTCAAAGGGTGGCTTATTTTAAGCTTGACTGTAATTTAAAGATCCGTAAAATCGGGTAAATAAAATATCATGCGATGAATGAAATAGGATGTTTCCTTTGAGAAATGTGATTAATTTTAGCCAGATGAGATGAAATATAACCTCCAAAGGAATGGAAACGGCTGTAAAGTCCTCCTCCTCTGAAATCAGATATTCGCCTCTCATTCTCAAGTACGGTACGGTTTCGGATCCTTGGAATTTATGCAAACCCCCTTCAGTCCATGGAGTCACCCAATCGTTCCGGTAATGAAGCGTTGATACGATTACCGACTCTGTCGAAAAGGGGAAAGGACTGCCAAGAGAAGTCTCTTTAAAGGGGATTAAGCATCGGGAATTAATTGGTTCATCTATTAAGTATAAACATATCCAAACTGAATTCTGAAGGCAGTTATTCTTTACCTTTGGGTATCAATTTCCCAGCCATAATCCCATTCGTTGAATCCGACACGTACTTGTCCATACTGTGCCAAGTCTCATTCCAAGTGCTGTTGTCCCATACAACATGTTTTACGCCCGTTTCAAGTAATTTGAATCGAGAGGATGATAATGATTCATCTCCCTTGCTATAGTTTCCATCCTTCCCTTGATGCATGTGGTAAAGGGTGCTGGAAACTGTCAAGTTGTCATCCTATACATAAGTAGAAGAGACTAGAAGAGACGAGCAATGTTGACTTTTCCGGACAATTTTGTGCAAAGTAGATTTAAAGAGCAGATTTGGTTCATTTCGAAAAGGAATGAGCTTTTATTTATTTACCTCTTTCATGTCCTTGACTAATGAAGAATAAGATTGGAAGAGAGACTCTGGGGACAATCCCACGGCTTCCACGATCCCTGTTTCCGAGACATTCCAGTTACCCTTACCATTGCTCACGACGGTTAGTATAAATCCTGTCGAGAATGGGAACGCAAGGGTCCTCCCACTGGCTAAGAGGCTTTCAAATCGATGACGCTTCTCCTGCTCATCTCTCGAACTGTCATTGCACTGAGCCGAGGTAAAGAGAATAAATAATGCTAAAAATGTACTAAAATTCCAGCCTGGTATCAGCCGTAGAATCAGATTTGTTGTGGGCATTTTGTAAAGAGATACACTTTAACCACTTTAACTGCCTAAAACTTTGATTTTTAATGGATTCCACCGACCAGACCACAGGACTGTTGGAAGCTGTTCGTGATGCATATGTGGTTACAAGGGACCGTGGCTAACGAGTGTGCAAATGATTAAATTTCTGAGTGGTATCGAAGGGTTAGAGATGGTCTTCTGGAGTTGAAACAAGTCGGAATTAGCATATCAAGGGGTCAAAGATCTCATTTTTGATTCGTGATTTAAGCAATTCGGTATATCACATGAACCAGCACACTCCGAGAGGCTTACCGTAAGTGCATGTACATAATATATGTATTCGGAACCGGTTTTTGAAGCCTTTTCAAACTCACGTGTGGTTACAGACTTGAAATGCACTTTTGTCTTCAATCAAGGTACTAACTGTGCAAATAAACTTCAGTATGTGTACATGTTAACAAAAAATAGCAACTTTATTGTCATAAGTTCTTGGATCTGTTACCAAGAAAAGTAGTTTCCTTGCGGAATGCAACCCGTTAAATTACAAAAATATTGAGTTTGTCTTTAGAATTTGCAACGAGCCTATCGCATGACGCTACATTGAACATTATAATCTAGTGGGCTAAATACCCACCCACAGATCTTCTCTTATAGAAACTATTACATTATATTTATAAGCTTATGGACAATTCCACAATAAGGTTTTGTAAGCATCATAGAGCCAGAGATCCTCATCCGTCTCGATTCCATATTCTTTCTGGTACGTGGCAATGGAGTTGATCGTTCCATAATACAGCGGTCCCATCTCATCGTCGTACAGATACCAGAAGAAAGGCTTATCGAACCGTATCGTGTTCTCGTCAAGGGGTTCCGTAACGAAGGGTGGGATTATGGATGGAACGGCAGTAGTTGCAGTGGATTCTTCTACAGGAGCAACTGGTGTTTCGGCAGTTGGGGTAACAAGAGGGTAGGGTAATGAGCTCGCGTTTACTGTTACAATGTCCGAAGGTAATGCGACGACGGATTCCTCGACAGAGGATGTGCTTGCCGCAGTGATGGTATCATTGTTGTCCTTGTCTGCCACGAGAACGTCTACCTTGTCGACATGGAGGGACCCATCTGCCAAAGCCTTGGCCAAGACTTCGTCCATCTCGACGGGCAAAACGAATTCTGAACCGTCGGCAACTTCTTCCCCTGAGCTTGCTTCCGGTTCTGGGGGTCCACCACCGAATTTCAACTGTGCCTCTCGCATTTTATCTTCAGAATTGAGGCTGGAGCCTGGAAAATTATTAACTTTGTGAGAGATGCTTCTTGGATAATTGCATATGTTTCAAAACAATATTAGTTTATTGTTACCTGTCGCTGATGCAACTTCAAAGAATTCAGGAGTAAACTGAATGTGATGAGACTGAACGACTGGGCCCATGAAGAAAGAGCCCTTGTTCTGTGCAACGTCCAAACTTGCAGGCTCATCAACGCAGAATGTGTAGTTTACCCCGAGCTATTTATTTTGCAAAAAAATTAGCACAACCGTTTTGGTGTAGGTTGTAGGAGGAAATGAGTATGGTATTTTGGGAATTGGTAACTTACAGTCTCAAGCTTTTTGTAATGTTGATCGAGTAAAGTGATGTTCAAGCCTGGGAACTGAACTTTCCTGGCCTTCGAAGAGTTCCATGCCTGAGGAGCTCCGCTCTGTACCAATTTTGGCATTTCGGATTTCAAAAATTCGACTAATTTGATTTTCGGCAAAACAAACACGGCTGTTTTCTTCCCTTCCTAAAACGGCATCAAACGACACAAATCTACGTCAGTCCTATTATCTTAAACCCACACTTTATTTGGTTGTAAATTATCAAAAAAGTAGAGCATAGCTAACCTTGAGACTAAAAGCCACGGCAGTGTAACTATCCGTTTCCAAATAGGGGACCGTTCCATCGGCTTCGTAGAACGGTACCGAAAGGCCGTCGTGGAACTGCTTCTTGCCGATACTCTTCCACGGTGCGGCCCAAGAACTCTTGTAGTGATTAGTGTTGATGAAAGCTCCCATTGTGAAATGGTAGAAGGCACCTCCCCACCAACCTCCTATTAAAAATAAGTAATTCAAAATGTTAAGTCGTGGGGTCACATGTACCTTAAATTTGTTTAAAATCGCCAAAACTGTGTGGTTGTTAGGATAGGATAGCACAGTTATCTTGGCCAGGGACTTATTTCAGTATTTACGGTAATTTTATTGTATCTTTTATTGGGGCAGTTTGAGACAAATCCTAACCATACCTTTAGGGATAAGCTGGTCATCCAAAGTCCCATTTGTCTGATTAGCAATTTTACTGTTCATGGTTAACCAAGTCGTTTTCCAGTCCTCGAGGAAGTCCACGACTTTAGTGTCAGTCTTCATTTTTTGAGATCCTGCTGGGAAGCTTGAAGTGATGTTTTGCTCTGTGGTATAAAGGGTGCTGCTAGTTGACATTTGTCCCTTTATAACGTAAGATAAACACAAATTAGGTTAGGTCATTCACGATTCATGATCCATTGGCATTATTGTTTTGTCTACTTTCAGGACAACAACTTCAACTAGAGACCTTGACATTACAAGGTACAAAGGAACGTATTATTCGTATTCGTAGGTCCATACCTTTTTCAACAAGTCCAGAATGGTCTGGTACTCCTCTGCGATCTTGTCCTTTGGAGAATTAAGGACGCGGTCCAGCCCATCATTGGACACATTCCAGACCTTCTCATTAATATTTGCTAGCATGTATCCAACACCGAAAGGGCTGGATATCGCTGCCCCCTTCTCAATGCTAAACTCATCTAGATCCGACTCTAGAAGTAAGTTGTAGGAAAATGCTTTGAAGTGCTTGCTGATTGGCTCATTAATGGTTCCCAAAACACCGAGCCCACAACAAAGGGAGAGGAACAGTACGGATGATCCAGAAAACCTCGCCATTCTAGAAACAGTAGGAGTAGACGGTAATTTAGTGACAAAAGACTAGAATAATCACCCAATTCCTACTTAAGGAAGGAAGACTTCAGAGATGTAAATTTTTAAGACGCCCCAGGGAGCTTCGTTAAAATGAGAATGATAACTAAATCTTTGAGTATCAAAAGACTCTGAGCCTTAAGATTTTTAGCCAAGTCTTCCTTGAATGAGAGGAAACTCTCAACTGAGCGTAATTTCAGTTAAATCTTCAGGCACTTTCCCTTTCACAAGAGATTCGCTTGAAAAAAAAATGAAACTAAAATAAATAATATATGAGATCGCATCTCCAATTTCAAAGGCTACTTTTGCCGTTCCTCGAAGGCAGCTAGCGTGGGGTTCATATCTGCTAACACTATTAAAGTAATAATAAATGACTCAGAGCTTAGCTCCATAAATTACCAAGAAAACAACCTGAGCTGGTGCATGTAATACATAAGTGTATGTTTACAGCCCTCACTTTCCTTGTTAGAACCAAGAAGTGTGTAATTAGCAGTAATAGCCTAAAATAAATAATAGGATGCATTTTGGGTCATCACAATAACGGATGTTACTCTATAGAATTCTAACCCCCTGTTGCATTTAAGGCTTAAATCCGTCATTAGCCTTACAGTATGTCTAAACGGCCTGGTGTGAATAGTCACATGCAGAAACTTCTGTGCAGCTTCACCCATGGCTAGTTCGCAAATAATAGCAAACTTGCCGACTTGTTTGTACTCAATAAAAAACCATATTTCTTTGCACGGTATGCAAAATTGAGAGTTCATTTGAGGTAATCTGGTAATCCGCAAGGTTGATTGTAAAAATAAAAGTAATCTTGGTCATCATCTTGTTGGATATGGTTATTTACTTAAGTGGGATCCTTATCTCAATTTAGAAATCATTCTTCTGTGAAATCGTATTATGAATGATGGATTTTAATATTCTCTCCAATTCAGACAGCTCAGTTTCTTGGTTCCTCAATTTATGAGACATCCTTTAATGAAGCAATCAATATTCACGTCTGTTAGGAAACTACTATGCTATTTAAGTGAACTAGTTCTAGACGGCATGGTGGTTGTAATTGACCACTTGGATTGGAATTGCATAAAGGGTAGCAATAAAGATATATATTTATTTCTAATTTGTTTTTAATCTCGTCCGGTCTCATTTATAATCTCTCTGCGTGAAACAGGTAAATTGTAATACTTCCCGTCGCGTGGGGCAAATGTCGGCATGATTCCATTATGAAACTTGACAGGAAATAGTTGGGATCAAATTTTCTTAAGAGTTTGTGTGAATTCGTAATTGGTTTGGAAGGACCGACTTCGACACGAAATTCGCAATTTTTTTTTTCTTTCCTAAACATTTGTTTTCACGTGGTATTATTATTACTCCATTATGTTCAAATGTTCTAGTAGCCTTAAGACCTACTTAACACATCCATCATTTTACATTTTAATGAAATACAGATAAGTTCTTAACATTTGACCTCTTCCCAAAAACTTCCTACGCCTTGCAATCGAAATTGGCACCAACAACCAACCCTAAAACCTCTAATTTTATTACTAAATCTGTCATCCGAGGAAAAACAAGCATTTTACATAGTTTACGATGAACTAAACCGTAATAAAGTATAGAATAAACCCCAAATTACGATAGTTTTGTCCTCAAGGGAGTAAAAAAGTATGAAAACAATAGAAGTTAAACGCCTTGGCCGAATTTAAATTTATTATTAATGACAGAATTTTTAATTGAAGAATTAATTTTGAAAAGATGATTAGTTGATTAGATTGATGAACATGGTAGTTATAAAAGAATTAGTCATAGGTTCTTGCGTCTGCATGACTTAATTTATAATGTATAATAATTACAGTACCAAGAAGCGTTGTTATTTGTTTTGTACTCAAAAGTCCATATATAACAAAAAATGGCAGCCAAAGGGTCAAGTTAAAACTAGGTAACGTAGCATATATTTAATAACAATTATAAATTATTAATCCCAAAGCTGCAGTGCTCGTTAGAAAAAAAACAGAAATCTAATAAGTTCTAGTTCTCAACTGACGTCAGCCTCAATATTTTCTATTATAGTACCTATGGACATGGTCAAACAACCGTAAAAAATGACTTGGCAAATTTTAGAAACTCTACAATTGGCAAGAGTTAAGTTCTAAAGTCGCATTTTGTTGATATTTAAATGCATCTAGAAATTATGTAGAAAACTCTAAAAACACTTCAATAAATTGCAATTTTAGCTAATCTTGGGCCAAAACAGGAGATGAAATCAATGGACCGGTTCATTGCACATTTTAAGTTACTCAACATCAACACATTTTAGCAAGTGAACCGTATCACCAAACGATGCACCAACCGCAGCAATCTGGCTTCGAAATGGAAAGTGAGCACACTGAATCGACTCTATAACCAGATTCTGCATATATTTTTGTTTACGATTTCTCTTATAATATTGTTTACATTGTTGATATGTTATATGATTAGAAGAACACTTTAATTAGGGAAATGTTCTTCCAAGTTTTTAATTGATACAGTAATTGATATTATTTAATCTGACAATGACCCTGAAATTTGAAACCGTGCCCCTGACCTTGATGGGGAAAAATGCAAAGGCAGAATTTACTTGGAACTAAAACAATTTGTCTTTGACAATTATATCAAATGCACTCTACAATTTTCTCTTATAAATATATTGAGTACCGTCAAGTAGCATAAATGTTTCTCCAATTCATCATGCAGATGAGATAGCAAACCCCTATCTATCTATTTAATTTGATGACAACCTGATCTGATAGCAATGACCTGCTCATAAGTGTCGTGAAAGTGATACGTTATATCGCTCATGTAATAACTTTACAAGAAAAATAATGAACACAACTACCTTCGAGTCCCTTTTAAAAAGTCTGCGGGGACAAGGTGTGATCTAGCTATTAATGAACAAAAAAACAATTAATGGGTAATCTAGCTATTAATGCAGAGCAAAAACATATTAAACAATTAATGGAAATCCAATTTTGACTTGAAGCAAAGGGCTCTTTGCAAAGGCATTTCTGACACTTCAAATTTTAATATTGTCTGAACTATGCACTGGAGAATCTTGACAAAACTAAAATAATAAAGCCTTATCTCAAGCAATCCCCTTATCATAGTTATCATACAACAGGAATGGGGAACTATAAAAGTCTAACAATTTAAGCCTTGTTTTTGCATCATTGACGAAGATCAAACGATCAGGACGCTGAGTTTTAAATGCAATATACTTCTGTTGGAATAATGCATCTTTGAATGAAAGACTCTCTGGCATTCGCTTTAAAATCTAAACATCAAACAAACAGGCTTTAATATGAAATGTTTAAAAGCAGACTCAGAATTGCTCTAAGAGGTCATTCAATATACTGGAATAATCTTTTTGACAATATAACTCAAGCGTAATGAGATTCCAAACTAGGCTGCATCTAAAGTTTTTAAATAACTTCTTGTTAAATCTCCTTTTGAATTTAAATTTCAAGAGCACTGAAATACGTACTTTATTGAATCTCTTAAATATAGGCAAAAACCTTGATAGTTTCGACGATCTCTTTACACGAAAAATTTGTATTTAAACTTCTACGGATTATAGAAAAGTATGCTATTAAAATATTTAGTCACCATTAATTATGTGCCGGGCTTCAATTATGCATGGCAAAGTTCCTCGACCTTAGCCAACTTTTGTACATCGATTTTACGTCCTCGGGTTGAAGAAATTATAAATAGAATTTAACTCTGAGATTCAGATACGGGATATTTTAGGAACAATAATTCAGGTCCAAAAAGAGATCAATAAACTTTCTTTTCATCTGATAAGTGCTTCTTTATAAATTGTTGTTTGTTCGACCTCGATGGGAGATCAAAACTGAAATTCGTTGATCTAATACATGCCATATTTTCTAATTACAATGCTCCTCACAGTTAATTAACGAAACTTGTAAGTACACCGGAGGACCTCATTAATCATGCTACTTTCAATCTTTGTATCGCTTTTTAGAATATCATTCATAAATTCGTAACCCACTCATATATAAAGAACCTTAGGAAGTTCTTCTTCGTAGTTGGAAATAGATACTTCGTAAGTACGAAGAAATGCAGGAATGCAAGATTATATTTATTAGTATATAAAAATATTATTAATATAATTTATTAATGTTTTTTAATACTGAAAAAGTGCTTATGATTTATTTACGGGTATTCGAACTCTTAATTTTACGCTTACTGCTAGTGCATATCGACAGAACCTCGCAACCAATAATGTCATCTCATTCCTCAAGCAGGAACAAGCAGAACATTTTCTGTATTTGTTTGAATTGGCCCTGTAGAAATTGTGACTGCTTAGGATGTATGAGAAATGAGAATCCCAAGGACATTTAGAATGGCCAAGGAAAGTTTTGTTTGTCAATGTAAATATTCACTTAAATGAGATGAAGAATAGAGACAATTTGATTTAATTTTGCTCCTACCCGACTATTTATTTTGTGTTTCAAATAAACTGTTGTAACAGGTATAACCGAGTGTTGTAAATATGTAACGGTAATACTGTTGGTAATGCAATATGTAGAATTTTTTTTAAATTTATTTTAACTTAACCAAAACCCATGGAGTGTTACTGATTTGAATTAGTATATTACTGTTATTAATTCTTATGGTTATGACAGTCATATTTGTCTGTGCGTATATACAAAAAAAATACAAAATACATCAGAAGGATATGCCAAAACCTGGCATATCCGGGGGTGTTACTAATTTAGTACAAACAAACACGTGTACAAAATTTTGAGATCCTAAATCGAGTTATCACACCCACAAGCAGACAGCAGCAGACGGACGATTCACCAAGGACACCCCTTGCGATTCATATAAAGTGTTTCCAACACGGATGAATTAAATGCAGGATTAGGATTTGTCCATTCGTCTAGAACTATTTTCAAGTGTAAATGGGAAAGTTATCCTTGTAGCCTTGATTAGACTTGTGATTTTGTAATTATTATTGAATTAAACGTCGACTACAGAGTACAGACTACATAACCTAGATTACTTCAGTAAATTGCAATTACTTCCTGACTCTGAACCGATATTCAAACGGATTATTTCAAAATCCATTTTACAAGGTCGAAGGGAAATTTTAATGTACCGTAATTCCTGGAATAGATTCCCTGGGGGTATGATTTTTCAATGGTTGGAATGATTTTAGAGCTATCTTTGATACAGAACGAGATATTCGGAGGAATTCTTTTAAAAGAATTGTAATTTTTATCTTTCATAGTTTTATTAGAAACTCAAACAAAACTATTTTGCGTAGGAATCTCAAACATTTTTATCTTCCCAACCTCAAAATAGGCGTAGGAAGATTAAAGAATGTCTCAGGCAAGGATCTATAATTCAATGACCTCTGAAAACGTGGGGATGAATTTCGGAGAAAACTATTTCATAATTAACAATATGTATGTGTGATATGTGAGTAAATATAGTATTTGATCGATCGTATGAGTTTGCTTTAATTTGCATTTTAGTTTGTATACATGCACGTTCTTTGCTAATCGTAAGAGATAAGCTACATATATATACTGACGTGACTTTATGTAGTTTTACCAAGACTCAAGAGTAGGCTGGTTATTAAAACAAAATCAACGAGTAAGCTCTTTCAACTGCGAAAAATAAATTTGATTTCGAAATGTTCGGAATCTAAAGGTTCAGTAGGAAGTGTTGCGTCCTTATTTGGCTTAATCAAGGTAACGTCAATAAGAGTAATTGGAGCAAACTTTATCTTTTCTATGGATTTTCCTTGCCGAGTTGGACCATCATTAGGGCTGGTACTAATAGCATAAGTCCAACCACAACCATACATAACAAATAAGGAGATAGGTTCAATTTTTGGATTTTTTTAGCCTGATAACGCTTCCGGGGTAACCCGAACAGGAAAGTTTCATGCAGATTTATTTCACCCCAGAGACTGTGTTATCGAGAATTCGTCTGAAACTCTGAGTTACCACGCTAAACAAGATTCCAAAAATAATACCACTATCCAAAAGAAAAACAACTTAATGTGTACTACTAATTCCTAATTTAGGATAAGTGGTTTCAGTCATGGTTTTGGGAGAACTATAGAGCATTCTTGTAAGTACTTAAATAAGTAAATAATTTAATAACTTGACTTTAATTTGTCATCATCATCATGTACTCTTTCTGCGCTCGAGTTAAGCCGAACTTATATACAAAAACTAAAGTGGGCATTTTAATAATTTACAGCGGATTTCGTCATCAGAGTCCTCGTTTCTGTAACCCGTGTGCATGATGGAATCGCCCTTGATCATGGCACAGAATTTATTTGCTAATTTGTAATTAACAGGTGATATTTTGAAATGCCCCACAACATTTCAATGTACACATGTACATTTACAGAATGTATGTATTTATATATTTATTTGCTATGTACCTAAATATACAAATTGATTCCTTGATGGAAGGCGAAATGGGCTTGTTTTTTCTCGAAATTGGGGATCCTCTTGACTTCAATTACTTCGGAGTATTGGCTTCTTTGACATTTTATAGCAATTATGCCTTTGTATTGTGTGTGTCAAAGCGTATGCATTCGAGCTTGTATTGGAAACAAAGTGTGAGTAGAAACGACTTGAAGTTGAAAAGCCTTAAAATTGACAAAAATTAATATCATGCTCTAGATATTTTGATGCCAATATTACGAGATTTCAAAGCAATCTGAAAGAAAAATGTAGAATGAGCCTGGAAATCTGTTGTCTTTTGAATGCAATCATATTTGCTGAAATTGGTACATCACGAGTAGTATTATTTCAAGCTCGATAGGATCTGAAAATGCATTTATTCTTTTGTTGAGCACTAGTCTATTACGAGATTGAAGAGCGTTGCCAACATCGATGGTCAATTTGCCTGGAATGTTGTCAACTGTACAATACTTGATCTGGACGGGGTATCGGATAATCGGCTACTGTATGACATACTGGCAAAGGGAAAAGCACCCACGTCAGTTCTAGCCACAGCCAGGAACCAGTACTTTGAAGCTTTGATTTTGATTGTTCACTCAATGATACTTACTGTGAACTGGACCATTCGAAATATCCACAAAGTATTTTGAAGAACTGGTCAGTGTTTGAAGCAAACCTCGAACGTTTTACAGTCGTAGTGGCCAGGCAACTATATAGAGACTTCAAGAAACCAGTTAAATGTATATCTGACCAAATACCACAAATATATTGGAAGTTAGATATTCCAAAATTGAGTATCCTTTGAACAAGAATCATAACTCACAACCGAATTTGACAAATTCCATCTAGTCAGAGTTGCTTATGTATCTACATCAAAGTAGAATAGCTTCCATCAATGCTATTCACTAACAAAAGACAAAGGATTTTTATTCCAAAGATTTATTCTAATCTTTTAATCAAATAAATACATAAATACATTTTATTTCGTAAGACACCATTATTCAAGCATATCCCCGACTTTCTCCCAGCTACCGTTATTAGGCAAAGGGGATAAATGTAAAACGTCCATGAAAATCTGGTATTCGTCTTCCAGTCCTATGGGAGAATGAGTATAGCCCTTTTTGAAGGCTGAAAGATGTTCAAAGAAATACCAAGTATTATATTTCCTTCATTTCATCCAAATTGATCTGCTCGGAATGCTTTTAAGAGTGCTTTTAAATTTCTTTGTAATCCTAACCTGGCCCTGATGCATAAAAAATAGTTCGCATATCTGTCATATTGTAATATCCGTGACCCCCAGCATAGGGCTCAACAGCAGATGCTTTCTTATCGTTCGGAATTTGTTTTTCACCCTTTAAGCCAACAATGGAATATCCTGGTTGAGCAACCAATAAGAAATCATGAGTCAATTTATCATTGCCATAATGGAGTTCCTCTGGAATTCCACCTTTAGGGTATACGTTAATTCCAGGAATTTTGGACAAGTCCTTCTCCAACTGTAATTATGACTCAAGTAAATAACTCGTACAGATTTAGAGCAACCAATTATGATATTATTTATAAAATCTTGTTTTCAGTATGCAGTACGAACACAATCATTAGACCGATTATTCGCAGCAATTATGGACACAACGGCTCCATAATCCACGACCCTGTAAACATCCTCTTCATTGATGAATTTTGCAAGTTGTATGTACTTTACACCCGATTTCTGCTTGAGGTCAGCCATTCCATGATCACTTGTCAACACAATGTTGATCTGAAGCAAAATGAACACTTGAAAACTTCAAATTTTTTAAGAGTACTTAACACGTTAAACCGTATTAATGAACCTGTTTAGTCAGTCCAGCCATTTCGATATTTAGTAATAGTTCTTGAATACACGTGTCCCTTTGAACCATCACCATTCGTAACTCTTTCGAATCCGGGCCAAATTGGTGACCGACATGGTCGATAAAATCATCATACACCTATAAATCGGATACATGTTTTTATTTAGTTTACTATTTATGAATTTATGAATTAGAATTTATGAAGTTATTCTGTTGAAGAAATTTAGCACTGCTGAATGCGCAAAGTACCCTATCGGCCCATATCAACTGCATAGACTCAATATATCTTCATTCATTTTACGATTCTTGTAAATTTTTAAAATTAAAAGCCCTGTTTGTATACCATTGCAAGGGAAAATCCACTTTTAAGTCGCTGTACAGCTTTATCGAGATCTTCCCTGAACCGTCGATTAATTTCTTGATAAGTGTATCCAGTGCATTCGGCAGGAAGGACTCCGTCGAACGCGACTTCACATCGCCCCCAATTAGCCATGAAAACTTTCTTCTCATTCTTGGTAGCAGTTATCCAAATTGGTTCGGCAGCTTTCCACCAAAATGACTGCTTGGTTGAGTTATCCATCAATTGAAAAACCGATTCTGATCTCTCTTCATCTTCCATGCGAACCATGTAATTGCCCAAGATGTGGTGATTCTCGGGATAAAGGCCCGTAGTGATGGTAGTCCAAGATGGAAACGACATACTTGGGAATATCGGCTCAACCCACTCGGCTTGAACACCATTTGAGATCAACTGTGTGAGTCCTGGAAGTCGAGACTTCTGTCGGTTGTAGTAGTCCCATCGAAATCTAGGAAACCAAGACGTGTAACATGTTTTCAGCAGAAAATTTGCAAAACAATATAGAATATTACCCATCGATGAGTATGATTAGAAGCTTGGGTTCGTTTCCGCCTCCGTAAACCTCTTCCGTTGAAAATGTCAGACCGACGAGACCGAATAGGACAAGACCGACTATGCAGGGAAGAACCGGAAAATGGGAATTAATCTTCATTGTGCAAGGAGGGTATACCGAGAAACAACAGCGATTCAATTTCAAATAGGATGCTCAGAGCATTGATCTATTGTGAATGCCGATAATTGGGTTTCGAAACCTTTATAAAGCAACTTAATAATATGTTATTTAGAACTTTAAGCTCTTAATTCTAATAGAAACGATTCAAGGAGGTCGAATTGATCTTCGTCACAACAAAAATTAATTCCCTAGCCTTGTAATTGAAGATTTGGAATTGCTAGAATTTAATTTCAATCAATTCAACTGCACAAGTCATTTACTGCCTTGAACAATTCAGTGCAAAACACAAACAAAAGAGCAAAGATGCTATGGACTGAATAAAACAATTGTATGCGAATCCATGATTTCATATCATTATAATTCCTTTATTGCATAATCCGAGTTATCTGTTCTATTGAATCTAATAAGTACTGAATGCAGTACTGATAATTTTAGCACTTTGTGTTATGAATAATTCGAAATCCTCTCGTGATTCTTGAAATAGTAATACAGCAACAAGATTTGTATGTATTCAGATTTTCAGATCACCTTGTCACACATCAGGATATTCAACATTATGATAGGCACTGTTTGCCTTGTTTTTACAAGAGGCCTAAAATAAAGCATATTGTTCCTTCCATCAATCCAAGTTAAGCCTTCACAACAGCCTTGCCAACGTTTCCACCCTGAAGCAAGCTAATAAAGGCCTGCGGCATGTTTTCAAATCCATCCGTTACCGTTTCCAGTACTTGAAGCTTACCCTAATCCCGAATGCACAGATAATTAATTCAATCATCAAATAGTTTTAATCTCAAAATCCTTAATAATTGTCCCAAGGTCCTAACCTCTAAAATCCAGTCTCTCATTTGAAGGATTCCTTCAAACCATCGGTTCCTCCATCTCAGGACGTGAAGGCCTTCCAATCGGATGTTTTTATATATCATTGATCCATAATCAAAAGGAACTGTCAATGAAATAATCAAAAATAGTCATTAATTCCTAGAAACACATCTTTGACTTATTCGCTCAAAGGATGAAACCACTCACTCATAACTGGCTTCGAAGGATCTGAATTGTAAGTGCTGACGCTCCCACATAAGGCAATTCGCCCACCCTGATTAATTCGCTGGGTGACATGATAAGCAAATTCCCCACCGACCTGAATCAGTGGTGTAATATGTATTATATTTGAACGACGAATCGAATGAGGTAATTTTTCAGACATTTATTATATGGCTTACGTTGTCAAAATAGACGTCTACACCTTCTTGGGCATACTTGGTCAATGTTTCGGGAAGGTTTACGGTCTTGTAATTGAATGCGTGATCGAATCCAAGCTTTTCCTTTAGAATCCCGACCTTGTCATCCGAGCCAGCGAATCCCAAAACCTTACAACCTGCCAATAAGCCATACGAAGGAGATCGAGATGAATAATGTTAAATTTCTTTGGTTACTTTTGTTAATGTCGTGATTAAATTATTGCTCTTGGTTATACACCCTGGAAGATCTATTCATGATCACCTTTAATCTTAGCAATCTGGCCAACCAGTGTTCCAACTGCCCCGGCTGCAGCCGAGACGACGACCGTGTCACCCGGTTTTGGGAGTCCAACGTCCAATAATCCAAAATACGCAGTATTTCTTTAAAAATTAAGTTAAAGATCAATTCTGGCTACCGTACTTTAAATTGATCCTCTTATGAAAGAATTAAAACCAAAAAGGAATCTACTATTGTTTCATAAAAATCCAAGGAATTGTCAAAAATTAATAAAAACTGAGACGTTACTTATCAATAAATAAATAAATAAATATAGCCCTATCGGACCACGTTCATTTAGACGGTTTTCAAAATAGGGCCCCGATGAATCTATTTAAAGAAATCCGTTACTTTTATTGCAAACACCCGTACGTACCCAGGCCTTCCAACTGCTCCAAGGGCGTAGGACTCCGGTAATGATTTCATATCGGGTAACTTATATAGGATTTCAATCCCTTGCCCAGCTTCAGGCTTAAATACAGTAAGGTCTCGCCATCCAAATAGTCCAACCACCTTAGTCCCTTCCGGATATTCCGCATTTCGGCTTTTCAAGACCCTGGATATGATTTATTTATTTCGGGTTTAGTTTGTAACGTTACGAGTTACAGATCCGTAAACCGTACGTGGTTAGCATTTAGCAAATATACACAATTGAAATTAAAATCAAGTCCCATTTTATTACGTTGCCACTTGACCTCCGGGCATAATATCTCCAAGGTTCAGTCTATTTGCAGCCCCTCTCATATAAGGGTCCACCGTTAGCCACTCTGCTTTGCAAAGTATTTCTAAAAGTGGAAAATGATTACATTCAGTGATGGCATTGCAAAAGCTATTTTTAGATAAATTCTAAATTCAATAACCTTCATCATTTAAGACATCCGACAGATCTTCCTCCACGAGTCGGAAATCCGTCAGTACGGGGGCTCCCTCGGGACGCTTATTCAGAACAAATTTTCTGGCTTTCATGACGTTTCTGACTTTTCTTGCGAATACTTGCGATAGGGATAAGATGTCGATTTTAAATTATTAATCAACAAGTCAATCAAGTACCTTGGTTTCTTAGTAATCCAGCACCGGGTCGATTGTAACAAAGTCAAACTTTCCAGCATCAATTATTGTTAAACAGTGGTTGGTTGTCTGTCTGTCACATTTGTGTACAATGTATACCAGACCGGTTTTTGCTCTCATCGAATGAAGGGCTTGAATGAATGGGCTTTTTCATATCTAATCTTCAATTTCAGTTATTCTTTGATTCTTCATTTGGTGTATATATGGTATTATATGGGCATGATTCTGACAAATATAATTTGCTTTCATCGTAATTGTGTTTTAATAATTGAAACTTCTTGCTTCATCAACTTAGTTTTAATTTTATGACGTGGGTCAGTCCTTTACATAGTTTTCTTAAATGCATTATGAATCTCGTGGGAGTTCAGACCAGCTTTGTTTAGAAGGTTGTTTGATGCTATAAATAAGGCTAGAACAACAATAATTTTGTGGAATTTTTTCAATCTTGTCCAAAGAATGATCCCCAAAAACAGGACAAAGCAACAGAGGAGTCGGTTTTAATCAAAAGCAAACTCTGCAGAGGCAGTTTTTCATTGAAGCTTTTGTTTATTTTTTGTGGTAGGGCAAATACACACCAAGTTCTGTGTTAAAATTATCGCAAAATGTTCAAAAATAGCTAATTGAATACAGTATTCGCAAGAAATCTCATTTATTATTGTCAACCTGATTATTTAGAACTAACAATAAGTAAATACATCGTAATTTCAAATTCAAGCCTTACTTGTGGAATTGCGATCAATTTCCACATCCTTGCACTTCTTGGCATAAAGACTAATATTCATTTGGAAAAGTAAAATGATTTGACTCTACATGAACAGTATACACAGTATATTATTCAGTATTAGATTTCGCATGACATATTTTGCAAAATTATCGTTCATATCGTTGCACATCAAGCTCCCTAGAAATTTTCCCTGCATAGTTCTGATCAGCAAATTGGAAAGCATAACAGAGTCTAAATTAAGTCTTCCTAACAAACTCATCATTACTAGAACGAGAAGTGGACCGGAAACTTCATTAAAACGATTTTAGGATGTTCGTAACTATCAGGGATTCCTGATAATACATTGTGTATAAATTATGCAAATACATAAGCTACTATACTATATTAGTATATACACTTTGTATAATATGGCTTTTAGCATATAGTCCTCATATTTATGAGTTCAAATCTTTAAACAAATAGAGTATTGTTTGTTTAAAGGTTTGTTAATATCCGAATATCCCAAATCCCAGCATACGTCCTCCGGAATAAGACCCCCACTCGCTCCTTGCATGCTATTTTAATGTTAATCTTCACAGAGCTTTGAGCTTTAAAAGCATAACTCCTCAGAGTAGGGCACAGGGACTGCAAATTCCAATAATGACTCAGTAATCATCAGGATTTATGATTTGTAGACCGGTTTGATAAAATACTCGCCTACAATATTGGATATGTAAACCCTTGAAACTGTAGAGTGTAGACTCTAAAAAATCTTTGTTTATTTCAACGCCAAATATATAGATCACAATTTCTGCAGACTTTCTCCTGCTTTCTCCCGGATCAAATTCTACACTTTCGTTCACAGTGTTCCTCCGATATCTACCGCCTCATGCTCAGGTTTTGAAATAATAGCTTTCACCAGCGTACATTCTGCATTCCTATTTTTTATATTAATTATTGTGTTCAAAATACTAAAAAAACAGTGAATGCAGTTTTAAGTTCAAGAAATCATTTAGAGTAATATAGTAATTTGGGACCTTCCATACAGAATACAGCTATCAAATACATGATACAACATTAAATGACACGAATTTAATACGATCTGCCAATTTTAATCGATGTGCGCAAACATATAACGATACAATTGAGCAAGACGCCTGAGGCAATAAAACATGTTAATGATTGAATTTGTTGTACTTGAGATTTCAGCTGCAGTTTTTTTTTTGTGGTCAACTGGTTTTATGTTTTAAATTAAACGGAAGATTTAAAAGAAAATCATCATATTATATTATAAATCTTTAGCAAATGATATAACAAAGACAATTGATCTAGGAATTTATAGATGCTTGGCTGATACTGGCTAATTTGTAATTAAAAGGTATCTCAGCATAAAAATTGAATCTGTACATACAATTTTATTCATTTTGTTTCGTGAAATTTATTATTGATTTTAATGATACTTCTTTGTGGTACCTATTTTCAGGTTTGCATCCAGTTGTCTTTATGTCATTTTAACGAACAAAAATGTCCTACACAATCAAAACATCTTTAACGATCTTCATCATCTCCACCTTCCTGATGCTTGCACTTTTTGAATTCACTGAAGCCAAAAAAGACAAGGGACGAAAAAATACTACTACAACTACAACAACGACAATTCGCCCACGTAAAGGTTCTACTTCACCAAGTGTTAAGGTCCCCCTTATGCATAGCAATAGGGTTACGTTAATCAAACCAAGTATTTGTCCAAATGGGCAGGTCTTTTCAAAAACGCAACAAAAATGTATTCGGTCATCTAACGGAAACAAAGGAATCGGTTAGGACCGTTTATCTTAAAATAGTATAAATAAAATTGTCTGAATAAAATTCAGTATTAAAACGAAATCCATCACAGTTTTACGCTTAATTTATTTGGTTTTCTGAAAATAAAAAATTGCATTTGTTATCGGAATGTTTATGTCAACACCATTAACCAAAATGTATCGGAATATCTAACTTATAGTTTTCAACTCCACAGTACATGTTTCAAAATAAAGAGCTGCATGAGCTTGTAAAAGCTTTTATGCTAATTATCAAATAAATGATCCAGTTTATGATGTAAGCCTCTCTATACCATATCACAACACAACGTAACACGTCATAATTTCAAATATTAATAGAAACTACGTTAAATGGAACTAAAGGACCTATTACTCTGTTATATATACCGTAAATTCCGATTTAGGCCCCTCAGGGGTTTTGTTATTTCTGACCTCAAAATGAAAAAATGTATTTCAGGAAAGGGTTTATTCAGCAATTTTTAATCCATGGATATTCTTTTTAACATTGCATCTCCGGTTAAACTAAGAAGTTAAAGCTTTCGAAGAGGATAAGCTATCTTCGATACTGTTTTGGGTATATAAATCGGGGATTCACGCTAATCCACTCAATTTGCTCGAGTTCCTTAAAGACCTGAAGATGAGTTTAAAAAATATTATCATATTGCTGGTTTCATGGTTGGATTTTAAGTGAGAGTCGAATGTTTTCTATATTTCTATAGATGGTAGATTTACAGCATAACTTGCTGATAAGGTGTTTAACACGAGTTTATTAAATCTTTAAGTCTATTTGTCGTAAAATGAGATTTGCATGATAAATGAATGGATTACAAATTCAGGTGCAAGTAATATAAATCAAAGAAGGTTTAAAAGCGCGTATGGCTTTCTGCGTTATCGTAGTAAATAGGCACTACCATTTCGATTACAAGTCACGGAAAGTACGGAAACATTTTACTACTTATTTTTAGCTTATTATTTCAATTTAATGGCTCTCTTGAAACGTATCGGGTTGCTAAAATATCCATTCGAACTATGTAATGTTCCTTAATATTGCTGCCCATTTAATGCATAATAATATTATTAGTCTTTATGCGTAGGAATTTTATCGTTTTTGCTGTCAATCTGATCTATATTCAAAGCAGGAATCGCGAGTCTTTGACTATAAAAACATTTTCAACACAGACAGTGATATTTCAAATAGTAGCTATGCATTGTATCATCTTCTGTAAGAAAATAATGAAGTAATTGATTGACAAATCAGACCGAGTAGATATCTTTAGTTAGGCATAATGTCAAATTGGTTAATGAAAACTTCGTTTTGAAACCGTTGCAATTGTTACGAATAAAGATTAGTAAAAAATTGAATTAGTCTGTTTGTACTGTAATGCGGTGTACTGTGCGATATTAATTTAATTTTAAGAAATACCATGTACCTTTTATAGCTGAAACACTTAGCTCCGTATGGTAATTAAATTGTAGCTACTGTGTGACACGGCTAGGCTGCAATGTCAAATAAAATGCAGTCAAAATCATATTAACTCGTTTCTAATTACTTGATGACCCCACCCTTCTTCCTATATACAAGATCTTACAAGAAAATAATCTCATTATATACCAATTGATTATGTTCCTCCTCTTCATTATGATTAGGCATTCTATATATACGAATAAATGGGATTACAACAAACAAATGGTACTCGCAATTTGTTCGGCCAATGCACAGTCTCTGTTACACACATGAGTTGGTTGCGCTTATAAATACTAGTTTTCTTCTTCGCCAGATTAGATTACGTCTTTGCAAATGCAAGGCATATTGGCAATACATTGGCATCAACGTGGTTGGATTTATTGAGTCATGTTTTGTTTGCAAATGTAATCTAGATCAGTCAATCTGAATGATATTTTGTATGCAAAATCTCTTCCGTACATCGAGCCCATAGACTACTAATAAGATTCTTGATTGCTCCATGGTTTTTGGCATAGGGACAGAGATTGTAACTTATTGAGTGTCACTTACCGAACAATTTAGGGTTAATAAGTGACAAAATCCCTCGATCCTATTTGACTACTACGGTAGATAGTTGATTTAATTGGTACATAAGCAGATGGATGCCATGCCAGAGATGCTTTACAGGGCGATGATCAGTTATTTACCAAGCAGTTATGGGGTTGACTATAAATACGAATGAAATGACCTTTCAAGTCATCAGTTAGCCCAATCATATCATTAGATCAGCATCAGTTTATTCAATCAGCTTGTGTGAATTTAAAGGATCAGTATGATTAAGGTAAGGTGGTTTCTATCTTATGATATTAACTGGTAGTTTGGTTCGTAATCTTTAATTTTGCAGCTTCAAAAAAAATAATAAATAGTTGAATAAACGGTTTTTATTAATCCTATAGATCGTTTCCGTCCTTGCCATTGTGGCAATTGCCAGTGTTTATGCTGGGGAACCAGTTACTGGGGTACGCATTTATTGTCTGAATTTCTAGTTTCTTTAAAAAGGCGATTGCTTTAATTGAAGTTATTCAATTAATTTAGGGATACGCAAGTTATTCTGGACCTCAGGTCGCTTACGGTGTTCCAGCAATCCAATCTCAGCCACAGGTTTCATATGGAGTTCCAGCCGTTCAGTCTCGAGTAACATACGCTCCAAGCGTATCTTATGCTCAACCCCAACAAGTCAGCGTTTCATACGCTCAACCCCAACAAGTTAGCGTTTCATACGCTCAACCTCAAGCAGTCTATGGTGTCCCAGCTCAAGCTACTTACGCCCATACCGCCCCACAGGTAGCCTATGGCGTTCCCCAAGTCCAGTACCACTCAGCCCCTGCGGTGAGATATGCCCCAGCTCAAGTCGCTTATGCTCAACCCCAAGTTGCTTACTCCCCTGTCGTCAAAGCTGTTGCCCCTGCCGTCGCTGTCCGAGCTGAGCCATATGACCCACACCCACAATATAGCTACGGATACTCTGTGATGGATGCTTACACCGGAGGCAAGTTTATAAATACATTATATGATAACATTTAAATCTAGGAATGTGAATCATGATTGTTCTAATTACTTATTATTTTTATAGATCACAAATCGGCTCATGAAACTCGGGACGGAGATGTTGTTAAAGGTCAATATTCTCTTGTCGAACCCGATGGTGCCGTACGAACGGTCACCTATACCGCTGACGATATTCATGGCTTTAACGCTGTTGTTGACCGATCTGCCCCCACCGTCGTTAAAACCGTCGCACAACCCCAAATAGCTTATGCCGCTGCTCCCGTACAAGTACAATACGCTGCTCAACCTCAAGTTGCATACGGAGTTCCACAATACGCTCAACAAGTTGCTGTTCCAGCCGTCCAATACGCTCCGCAGCGTCAAGTGACCTATGCTACTCCCAGCGTTCAGACTGTTCGATATGCGGCACCAGCTATACGGTACGCTGCACCCGCAGTGAGATATTCCAGCGCTCCAGCCACTGTACGGTACGCATCCGCTTCTCCAGCGTATGGCGCTCCTGCCGTTTCATATGGATCTCCAGCTCCAGTTTATGGTGCCCCAGTAGTTACGGGAGGATACCAGTAAAATATCTTTTCCGCTTACATTTTTCGCAAATTTTGCATTCCTAGACTGATTCATCAAACTTACTTTCCTTACAAATTGTTTGAAAAAAACAACTTTAGTCTTTTGTTCGGTATATTTAAAACATTCTCATTACACGCCTGTTAATTAAGCCATTCATTCTCCAGTACTGCTATGATATTCCTTATTGTATGTTTCCACTTAATAAGTAAGTATTAGAGGAGCCTAAACAATCAATAAATTATACGAACCTATTCTTGAAATTTGAGATCAAGCTCTGCTTCATTAGCATTTAGCATGTTGATAGTGCTATTAATAGTAAACAGTTAATTATTGCAAGACGTATTTTGACGAATATACCCATTATCTATCATCGTTTCAATCCTATCAAATCAAATATTAGGAATTTGATCTCACTCAATCCACAATCCAACTTAAATCAACTTCCAATACGATTTCTCTTTATCCAAAAAACTCCAAAGCAATCAATTTTTAAAGGTCCCATAGTTTCAAATCTCAACTCCCTGCAGATCAAATAGTGAAAAGGTCTGAAAAAAATTCGTCTCCAAACTCTGACTTTCAATTTATTTAGTGTCCAAGTTCAATGAAAGGGAAAGTAAAAGTTTTATCGTTGAAACGGTCCTGCCATATTGATGACAGGTGCTTATATGATTTGCTCATACGTGTGGAAGATGGAAGTCGAATTGGCTTTGAAGAAATTCTTTTACTCCTTAAAATGTTATCATTCTCCCATCCCTGCAGACTCCAAGGGATTGCAGTGTACCTCAACTGCAGTGATATTTCATCCTTAAGGGGTCCCTAGTGATAATTCTTTGTGCCAACTTGAAATGGTAGGCTCAGTCAGGAAGGAGGCGAATTTTTTTTCCGCAGTGCACAACTATTTTATATGTATATGCATAACATGGTTGGATTTGACTTTAAAAGACGAAATTCAATAAGGGCTGGAAAAGTTCTCTCAAAAATGTCTTTTATATACTATGTCGTTTAGGAATAGTTGGAACAATCTTTAAATCTTTACTATAACATCTCTAGTTTTAACCGCTTCAAAAAGGTACATGATGATTGCGTTTTGAGGTACGGGTTTAGGTAACGGTAACGAGGTACGATTTTCAATGCGATAATTACCTTTACAATTTTTCTAACGTTTAAATATAGCATGTAGTATCATAATCACTAACATTTCATTTATACAATATCAAAAACGGCTTATCTACAGTTTAGTAAGTCAATTTCAAACAAAAAATACATTGTTTTTGTAATTTTTAGTATATTATATATATTGTATAGAAGTCGCTTGTATTGATGGTTCCGGGTGAACCGGAGTTTTGATTTGAGGTACGGTACAAAGACTTTATCATCGACTCGTTAACGATAAAATGGCAAATAACTGTCTAGAAGTAAACACTTAATCCTAATTTGTTGTTAATGATGATGATAAATGTCGTGATATTTCACTAACACTAATTACATCAAAATTGGAAGTTCAAGTAGGAGGGCAAGTCAACCGTAATTAATGATAAGTTTTAAAAGCCCTCCCTATAAATGCTTTATAATATAACCTCGGAGCAAGTCCTCCTATATTTTGTGAGTAACTTTCTTCAGGAAGGCTTGTCAAACCTCCTTGGTATTGTCGGATCTTCGGTAACTTCCAACCCGACTCTGCTTGGGTGAGGCTGACGTTAAAATATCCGCTGGACCTGAGAAAGAGCAGAACAGAAATAGTAATTAATGAGCTATTCCGGTGGTAATTAAAATTTTAAGCTACAGCTCACGGATATATTATCCAATATACAACACTCTTCCTATTCTGGAATGAAAGCGATATAATATAATATTCCTACAACGAGAACAATATCCTTCAACTATTTCCATCCATTCCTAATGCGCTTATTTTAGTGCTTTCTAGTTATGTGTTAAATCGATTTCCTGCCAGTCCCTATTGTTTGCAGCTATATTGGAAACTACCCAAATTAGCTATCTAATATCTAAAAAATGCTCATAAATTGAGCAATGAATTTTGGATTTTTAAGGCACGAGGCACGATTTTTAACAACAATTTTGGAAATAAAAATTTCAGAAAAATTTAGTTAAATTAATTTCCAGTTACTAAAAAACACTCATACTTTCACCCATTATGAATTCATTTGGTGAGAAGAGTAGAAAGTTGGAAATGAAATATTGAAATGGATGATTACCTTTGCCCCGGATCGTTTGTCTCCGTCGAGCCTGTACCATTCCAAAGACAACGGCTGCCAAGGATTTTCTGTTTTGTGATCCTCCGGGCTCGTACATTCTGAACGGAGCTGTGGCCCTTCCTCTAACGAAATATGTTTCCATCTCGCCCTTCCCTTTCACCGGGACGAGGCCGCGGTATTCCAGCTGATAACCGTTTTTCTCCAGAATCTGTAAAAGTCAAGTGCACGTTGCACCATTTCAGTTTTCAGACTAACTCATTTTATTACGCTGTACGGAGGGAATCTAAGGACTCGAGTCCAAACCCTCACACTTTAAGTCACGTTAGAAGTTTGGACAGCCCAGTAATATTTTTAAATTAAAAGCAAGAGAAAGTAAAAGCATCAGCTTCAAGTCATAAAATATCCAAGGGGAGACAGAATGCCTGTCAGCCAGGGTATGCATTTGACAGATATACTTAAAATTAAGCAAAATTCTTATCATTATCATCATGCCATAAGAAGCGATAAGTTTTTATCATGAACGTACTTGCGCTGCATCTTTCGTAACTTGAATACAATCTGGTACTCCAGTAGAGTCCATCCGACTAGCCTGTTCAAAAAACGCAAATTACAGTAAGAAATTCAGCGACAATCGCTCATTTAATTTATCAACTTCTGAAGACACTTACTTCGTTTACCGTATTGCCCCAAACATCAAAACAGGGTTTCCGGGCACCGATAACCCCAGCTACGACAGGCCCACAACTTATTCCTGTTGAAAACAAAACAGTTTCAGAGAACTTAATGTAAATTAAGCCGAAAAAGGCTCATGCGATTCGGTGACAATGACACATGGGTTAGTTTTGCACCGATTTTCAACCCTCCGACCTTGCACTAAAGTCATTAACAAGAACCCCCAAATTGCAATCTAAAGTTCCTTCACCAATCCTTTCATAGCTTTTATTGTATAGTTTGACGAAGGTTGACAGATATTGTTATCCGTATTCAGGAGAAGCTGGGTGGATTTAATAGACAATGAAAGAGATAGAAAACAATAGAGACGATCGGACTACTCTGCGAATTCTAGATCGGGTGGATGGATTTCAAGGGAAATGGAGAAAGTAACTAAAAACCCTGTCAGTTGTAAAAGCTCTTTCCTTTCTCCTTGAAAGACGTGTTCCCTTCCCACAAACCTACAACTAACTTTGTGTATAAAAGTCCAACTCTATCCGATACCCGAATTACGGTTTTAGTTGCAACTTATTCCTGTTTCCGAAGCGTTTTGTACGACATGGCAGACCAAATCATATGATTTTTTCGTGAGATTTTTGCAGTTGTAGAAAAAATTTTCCTATTTTTCTACCGTCAATTTTGGTCAAGGTAGCTTCTGCTCTTCCTGGTAAATATGACAAATTAATGAAAAGGTATCCGCGTCTTAAAACGAGAAGAGTTCTATAAGGTTCTTCAAGTCACGAAGGGTTTTGTTCGTCTAATAGCAAATTTATAGGAACCGATCCAATGACAATGCCATCAGACTTTCAGAGTTAGTTCGTAAAATCCTATATATCTCTCAAATCTTCATTCTATTTCCCTAGAACTTTCTTTTCAATCCCTTGGCCTTCTCATCTGTCACTTTTTTTTCTCAAATGACAAATCTTGGCCCGACCGTAGTAGTCCTATCTACTTCTATTATATTAAGAGCCACTATAATAATATCCTATAAAAAGTTCTTTATATTTGTGTATTGCATCTCTCTTTGTCTAGTCGTCTTTTGGAAGTGTTTTGATTTGGGTTTGATATTGAGAGATCTACATGTGCGCAACAAAAACGTTCCAGAGGGATGACTTTCACATTCGGTATGTATGTAAAAACCCATTTTCGAAACGTAAACTCTTTTGGGAGATGATATAAATTGATACAGATGGTATATTTATAGATAACAATGGATATTTATTGGTAAGGTTTAATTGAAAAGCATTGATGCGAAAAATGGTATTTCAAACCAACGGGTTATTAAGTCGTCGTAAAAGATTTTTAGATTGATTTGGACTTAGATAAAATGAATTATTTGACAGTGTATGCTATGCAGACCTGTAGTTTAAATGTGAAAATATGGAACTGGATACGCAGTTTTGACAAATCCAGAATGATTTATTTATAGAATCGGAATCCCACGCACATCGAATGAACTAGTAATAAAATTCATCTTGTGATTGTATCATTGCATCTCATATTTATTACAACGCGGTATTGTTCTTTACTGATTTTTTGGTAGTCCCTAGAACGGGAAAATAAAAACCTTCTATCACTCTACATCTTCAAAAATGCTTGAACAGGCAGATGGTTTGAATGGTCCAATGTTCGCAGAATTAGACGAAATAAAAGTTGGAACGAAGAATTCTCTGAATTTTACGAGCCAGGGACAGAGGGAATAAATTCTCTGTACAAATAAACTCTTGAAATTTTGTTGATGTTGAAGATGTTTTTAAAACCTTAGCCACTAAACGGCTCGAGTTTGAAGTTCACTTCAAGCATGGAATTGAGTTCGGGCATTCATCGTCAAAATCGTATGCGAATTCAAACAATGCACAATGCGTCGAGGGATTCGTGTGGGTGGCCTTTGAGTGCATTATTCCATTTCTTAGCTTGCTGGGCTCAAAGTTCATAATAATCATCTGTGGAAGATCAGTTTCCGGAAATAAACGCCGCAAAATTTTGATTGACAACTAGTCCAAAAATATTTAATTAAATTCAGACTACTCTGTCAACATTTCTAAGTTTGCACTTAAATCCGTAATCAACTACTGAAGGTGTTGAAATTGAAACCTTTCCTTGCAGAATACATGAATATCGAATAAAACTTTCTCCCAGACCCTCCATAAACAACTCATCCCAAGAGCTTTCTCCCTTAAAATCACAAAATACATCTGAAAAGGAAAGTAAAATCACGTAGTATTTCCTTAAAAGATAAGCCCTCAACGGTCAAGTAAGGATCAAGAATTGTACAAACAAACCTTCAGGGAGCTTACTTTACTTTCTCCTGGTTCACATAGTCAACTCCCCCTAACAAACTAATACCTTACCTTGTAAGGCAATAAGCCAGCTTAAACTTGTAAAAATACACCCTTCCCCATAGCCTCCTACCAACTAACAAGAAAAAAGTAGTTGATATAAATCGTACATACCAATACGTAGCTTAAAGTTGTTGAAAGCATGTCGATTAAGCTCCTCCAATTTCTCTTTCATCTCAAACGCGAAGTCGACGAGAGTACAGAGATGTTGGCAGTTATCCCTATCCACCGAATCAGCCTGTAGGTAGATTTTCCAGTTATTTTTAACAATCTTTTACCCCATGTATTTATCAAAAGGAAATCAAGTTAAAATTAAAAAAACACGGACAGAAAGAAGAATCCAAAATCCAGATATATTGCCCAGAATTCAATTACTACAGAGGGATATGACTAATCGGTTAGAGGTAATAATAATAAACCAAAACTGTACAACAAAAGTTTATTTTTCAAACCGAATTGGAAAATAACATACAAACTATTTGCCACATCTGCTACTTTTACACCAAAGCAATCCATATAAAAGTAAGTAGGAAAGGCTTTTATAATCTACTTCGAACTCTATATAAGCTTCTTCCCTACAAAGGATTATTGGAATTCTTTAGGAAGTATGTAGAACAAGCTGGCTCAGTATCCATGTTCCTGATATATTCCCTCTAATTCGAAATGTACGTACCTGATCGCTTGGGTTGAGCCCGGAACATGCCATGTAAGTACTAGCTACAGTCTTTATCTTCTCAATACTTCCGAATCTTCTCTCATCCAGAAGTTCGTCGAAATCCACTGAAACCGAAACCAAAGCCATGAAATAGTATAAATACATAGATCCCAGTTTGCAAATTAGTGTGAGTAAATTAGGATTTAAAGGCTTTCTGTAGAACTTTATTTTATTTAGAGAGAAGTTATAGTACAACTACCGAGTCTCCGTCCCGGCAAACTCACCCACGATTTCGTTGAGCAATCGGATGCATTCAATCCCTTTGTTCACATCCTCCGAGTAAAAGTCTATGAATTTTGGAATGCTTGCAAACATGACACCAACCCTGTCCCAGGCTTGGGAGTACAGTTCCTGCAATGGAAGCGTATGACATTGAATGATTACTTTGGATACATTTTTACGTGGGTTTCATTTGAAACTAAAACACAGTAATCTTTAAAGATTAGATAGGAGTCACTTTCATTAAACCTGCTGGAATAATGACTTGTACAACAGCAAATTGCAGGTTAGGTTTTTTAGCCACAAATTGCGAGTTGATTGATACACTTGTGAAATCGACTCTGTAAGTGCCCGCTATATTGGCTCAGAGTGCTTTTTCAAGTGATTCGTGAAAGTCGTTGCATTACGTCTCGCACCTTAGCATCGATGTATCAAAATCATCTGCTGGAGTACAGATACCCGACAGACTGTGACTTGGTCGTTGATCTCTGTCAACTGGAAAATCGATGACTTGGTTCAGAGCCTAAACTCTAAGCTATGATTAGGATTGAGATGTTATGGAGTTGGGAATATGTCATTGATTGCCTCTTGTCAAATCATACAGTTGGACTGGGAAGCTAGTACTGGGTTCAATACTTTCGATTAGATTTCTAAATCCGCAGTAAGGACTACCCGATTTTGTGTTATTATCTTGCTCGCTCGTTTTTAAACAAGTGGGTCTGGCTCGCGTTTATTGGGTTTATTTGCTACATTTTTACAACTAAAAAGTCGTTGACTATGGACTGAATACTTGTTACAGTGTACGAATTCTTGTTGCAAAGAAAGGTTTCTTTGTTGAAGAAGCCTGAATTAGGAAATAATTCAAAGAAAACTCCACAGCTTTTTATATCTCTATTCCGAAATAAATACTTTCTCTCTCCTCATGCGTTATGTTATGAGTTTATCTGTCTTTCATGATCCCTAGCTTCCTATTCCGAATTCGATAGACCGTGGAATTCCAAGGGTTTATTCGCAGAAAAAAGCTTACTCAGCAAAAATAGGCTGAATAGGAAAGGGATAGGGACATGAATTGTTGAGGAAGATTCCTCTTCCGCTAAATTTTAGACTTTTTTGTCATCTTGTTCACAGAAAAACGAATTTTAATGCTGTTTTCTCTCAAAAACATTAGCTAAGCTAAAATTGTTTAAACCTGTACACTTTTAAAAAATAGTTTATTCCAATTCAACCGGAATGTATTAAATTTCAATCCTAAAGATACTAAGAATTATGTAAAATTAGTCTTATTTTTTATTTATGTTGCCTGTTTTGATGTCTTTTATCACGACAAAAAGGGCCGCAAAATAACCCCTAAATGGCTACCAAATATTTATAAAATGAACTTGTTTGAATTGATGTGTCATGTCTACTTGATAGTTAGGAGTTAAAGCAAATAGGAATCATGCCATATAGTGTGTGTAGTGTATAAATTCAAGAAATGCTTTCACTTCAATGTAATCATCTTACATCAGCTTTCCGTTCTTCCGCCATGAGAAAATGGTTGGCAACATGATCGGGAAGGATGTTCCTCAACAATTGAGAGTTGTAAGTCCGAACTTCCGTCATGTCAGAGAGTTCTCGTTCGGCTTGCTTCTTCCATAAAAAATCCAGCCTCGACGTGACTTCCACGAGCCGAGAGTGGTACACAACGACGTAGACGAACAAGAGGATCATCATCAGCAGCTGGTATCGGGCTGGGATCTCCCCACTAATTACAATCAGATTAACAAAATCTTCCTCATTAGAATAACATGGACATCCTTAGACATTATTTGCTTCCTTCCAAAGTCCACGTTACAAAATAATACGCTTTATGTGTATCATCTGGTCTCTGTAAAGTTTTCAACGCGGAGAAAGTTAAGAGAAAGTTTTGCATTTACAATATACTGAGAGCTATTTAACCACAGTGGGGCAAAGTGAAACTTTGGCCTCGAGTCTATAGTAAAGACTGGCTAAAATGAGTATCATACAAACGCAAACAAACAAACAAACAAATACGATGTAGTTCGATACTTTCACTTTCATAAATGATTAAAAATGCAATTTAATTACATGCCAATTTTGATTTTTTAGATGCAATTGTTCCAAAATAACTTTTTACTGTGTAAGTTAGATATTCATCTTAAACGGATACAATGATACAAAAGTTCGAAACAAATAATGCATTCAAGGAACAAAAAATCAATACATTCAATAGCGCTTCAAGTGTTATTTAAAAACTTATGAAGACAGGGCTTGTCTACTGGAAAAACTCTTGTCAAGGAATCTAACACTCGTCTCAAACTTAAAGTCGCATGTAATTACCAATTCGTCCTTTAACTCAGAAATATCATTAAAGTCCCTCTGATCAAGTCAAAAAATTATTCTTAAACTATGAACTAACAGTAATTTCAAGTTCAAAAATGTTCTTACCGAACCAAACTGCCATCATTGTCCAACATATCCTCCACAAAGAGGCGTCGGAATGGAAAGAATATGAGGAGGATGTAGATTAAAGCCATGATGGAGATAATCGTAGCTTTCACTAGAAAGTACAACTTGAGGAAAGCGGCCAAAGAGACCATACAGAGAATCCAAGAGTAAACCACGTAGTGAGGAACATCCGGGCACCAATTCCCACCGCCACTACCGACGCTAACATTTCCCCGCTGACTTACATAACCGAACCTATCCCTTGATAAGGGTGGTTGAAGTGGATTAAAATAATTATTGTTATCACTCTTAGACGAAGTGACAGAATCCACTTCATTTGTCGTCGAGACACTTGAAAAGGGAGTACTTTTATCATAATTATCACCGTCATTGTCATTAACACTTCCGGAATCACCGACACTTCGCGTTTTAAACGTAGTCGATTCCTGTGGATAAAATATCACATTCCTATCCCTTTCCGGGGAAAGTCCTTGGATTTTATCCCTACCCTCACTACTCGAGGTGGATGTCCTTGTCCTGTGGTTGTTGTAATTAAAAGTGTCCGTATCGGTGGAAGAAGAACGATCTGTGGTAGAAATTGGACTTCCAGTCGCCCAGAAAGGGTAGCTTCCTTGGAACTTATTATAGGAGCCAGCGGGGCTAGACGGAGTAGCATAATTGGCTCTCTTCGACCTAATCTTTCCCATTCTCCGATTTAATTCATTATCTTTTACAATTGAGGAACCCCTTTGTACTCGAGTTTTGGTGAAACTTTCCGTCTCAACTTTGGCTACAAAGTCCGTTCCGCCAGAGATCTTTTGAGTCGTGGTTACTAAGCTAAAAGTTTCCAGTTCTTTCGAGACGAAATTAACACCCGGAGCAGTCGAGCCTGCACTTGTAGCATCCACTCCACCACCGTCATAATTTCTATAATCAATGGACTTCCGGGATTTAATTCCGGGCCCCGTTTCCTCATCAAGCAAACCTCCCCGGCTCCCTTCTCCTGCTTTGAAACTTTGATTTGTGAGCCTTGTTGAAGAGCGTAGTATCACATTAGGAGGAACTGTATTATTTACGGGCCAAGTTAGAGACACTTGAGTGCTCCGGTCTCTTTTGGCCCTTACTCGGTTCGCAACATCTCGGGTACCGGGAGTAGAAGACGGGAACGAGGACTCTTTGAGAAAAGGAAACCAAAGAGGAAGATTAGTGGAATTGTATAGGAGTAACTTAGCCTTATTATGGGAGTATGTGGAAGTAGTAGTAGCAGTTTCAAAGTGTTCTGGCGAAATTTCAGAACTACTACCAGCAGTAATAAGGGGCAAAGAAGAAAGGGTTATAGAATTAGCGTAAGCAAGGCTCGCCGGATCCGACCAAGTTGCTGGGAAATGAGTGCTTTGGGACTTCCCTCTGGTCTCATAAGGGTCGTCATAATCTCTTTTTCTCTCATCTTCTTCCCTCAAGGAAACATTGGACTTTAGTTCTTCCGCAGTAGTTTTTAAAACGGGCTTCCCTTCTTCCTCTGTGTTGATGGTCGGTGGTGGTAGTGGTGGTGGTGGACCGGTTTTTGAAGTAGAACCAACAGGAAACGGTTCCTCAAGGGCAGGGAAAGGAGCCTCCTCTTCCCGAACCGGAGATGAGGATGGTGAAAGTAGCATTCTTGCTATTCTTGAGGATTTGGCATTTGTCATCAAATCCATCATCATAAAGCTCCTTCCTTGACTAGACGCCCGGACCATTCCTCTCCGCCTCCGAATGTCAGGGATGGGACTGGAAGGTGGATTAGCATTTGTCCTTCCAGTCACTCTGTCATCTGCTGGAGCTGAAGCGGCTGCATAAGTAGGGGCCCTAATATTGCTACCGTCTTTGTCAGCACTGCTGGCAGAAGTAGTTGTGCCGTGTGCTAGTATTCCAGGCATTTCCGCTGATTTATTAATAACGGAGGAGGTATATGGTACAGAAATTGTGCTAGTAGTAGGGACTGAAGCGGCAGTTGTTAGGAAAGGTACGGGGAAAGCATAGAAATTAGCCGTGCTGTTGGTCCTGGATTTGCTAAAAAGATCAACATCAACATCCGTCCCTGTGCTCCTGCTAGGAGGGCCTCCAGTTGCATTGTCATGATGATGATGATCGTTATAGAACGGGATACTATTATTAGACCCAAACCCGAGGTGGTTGAAATGTGGTAGTGGTGGTGGTGGCGGAGAAAGCCGTAAGAGAAATGAAGAATTTCTGAGATAAAAGTCGGTGGAATTTGGAGGAGGATTTGAGCCGGCAAAAAGGGAAGATAAAATAATCCAGAGGAGAGGAATCAATAATTTTATACCGGGTTCCGAGGCTGATGAGGGTGATGGTGATGATGACGGGGATGACGGGCCCGAGCTCTGGTTCTGAGGTAAATCCTCATCTTCCAAAGAACTGACAATGCTCCCTGAATTCCAATCTTCCGAATTCCCATCTCCTCGCCTTCGACTACTGCCACCACCAATTGATGATGAAGAAGAATGACGGCTTTCACCGACACCGTTTCTCATCCCACCCATCATCATACTTCCCCGACTTGAAGGGCTTGGGTAGTTCGAGAAACTGAGCTGGAATTTACAACAAATGGAAATGGATGCTAGGATTCGATTGAGAAAAAATTCTATTCTATAATTCTATGTTCGAGTTCTAATTCGGTCTTTGTGGACGTGAAAGAGTGGAACGGCTAGGGAATAATATATATATAATGGGCTGGGATGAATTTTAACTCCTGTAATTGGGCATTCGGATGCAAATTGCGGTCTGGGATGGAAAGTTTAGACTTTGTAATAAAATTCTCATTCAACTCCTCCCTTCTAGTTCTATACAGATTGGGATTTTTCGTCAAATGGAATTTTTCGAGAGAAGTTCCATTCTTCTGTGAAGGCTTTTTATTTATTTTTTGAAGTAAATTAGACTTGCCTGGAGTTTTTAATTTTTAATACCACCATGTAACCCCGTCATACATTAATTATGATCATATAGAGACAGAGACCCTTTCCTAGAAGTATCCTTCTGTAACTTGAGTATGAAAAGCTTACGATATTTAAGCCCGTTGCAACAGCCAGTGTGGCGATGATAAAGACCACAAATAGGCTCCGGTCTCTTCGTCGGAGGCTGAATGCATCGGAGAGATTCACAAGCCGGGTTGGCAGGGACGGGAACTCTTTGGCCATTACGAGGACGAGGGAGCAGCAGAGGATTACGGAAGCCACAGTCAGTGAGGAAATTGTCATTGCCTCCCTGGGAAATGAAGATTTTGAAATTCAGAACTCTTAATTACATCCACAACCCGTAGACGTAAATAATCCAGTATTTATATACGTCAGCATCATATTATTATGGTATTTTGTTATTTGTATGCGGAGGTAAAGTCATTTATTCATGATTGTTTTCATTATCGGAGTGTTTTATTATGCCGAGAAACGGGATCGGCGACGACTTTCTCTCTTAATTTAGAATGTTTTGACCCTCCTAGCTTTCACTGGATATGTTTAAGCTGTAAGAATAACTAGACTTACGCGGGTATCATAACGGCCAGACTTGCAGCCGTGAAGAGCCAGATGATGAAGACACACAAAACATTGGATTTGAAAGTATCTTCCTTCAACTGGCAAAACTGCAATTGTAGAAACAAACAATTAAAATATTCATAATAATTTCAGTTCATATTTTACAATTTCCGCACCATCATTTATCATTAATGTTCTAATGCTCCCTGGCTCTGATCTATGATGACATTTTTGCAAGGAAATCTGTAAAAACAGGTTCCAGTTGAAAAGAGATACTCTGAGACAGACTCTCCAGGGGGGAATTAAATATGGGCCGCTTTCCCTTGCGGCTTTTTATAACGTAAAATTATTTATAAGGACTTTTTAGGATGATTACTCCCTACTTCCTACCATACCACCAACCATCACTACCACTCCTATAAATAGAAACAAGTGGCGAAAGCATATAAGAATATGTGGACTACATTCCACAGGAAAATTGAAGCAATGAAACTGTGAATTTCGAATAATAGAGTCCAAAAACCACAAAAGTAAAAGGCCCATTCTCCATTCAAGATCCAACGTCATGAAAAGGCATACATACGCATTGGGGACTAGAGGAAGCTTTTATCTCAAGTGCTTATTCCTTTCACTAACTTTCCTTATTCTCAAAAAGCGTGGATATTTTTATTACAAGGAATTTATATCTACTGTTTACAGGGAATGGTAAGTTGGGCCGTAAACGGTCTGCGAATTTGGATTCACTTAGCCCTTCAAATAGAGAGAGAGAGAGAGAGAGTCCTGTCCTGTCTGTCAGTGGTATTTAACATTTTAAAGGTACTCTCTGCTGGTACTCCATAAATTCATAGCACTCAAGAATGGCGAGAGGTTGCGGAACATTGGAATAAGACTAGCATTAAAGCCCCTTGGATTTGAATAATAATGCAACTCCTTGATCCTAAGTTGCTTTCAACAGAATGGAATGAATGAATTCACACTACGTATGCAAAGGGCTTTAGAGCCAAAGCCAAACTACAAAACCCATACATAACCTTAGTTGAATTTTCCAGTGTCCGGGGTTCGGTTTTTTTTAGACTAGCTCAAAAGCTACGCTGTCTATTTGAGGGGGTGTATATTGAAAATTTGGAAATGAACCTTACAAAAAGACCTGATAAGATCGACTGTTATAAATGGATATTCTCCCCCGTCCTGAATTTGAAATCCGTTCCTGCAATAAGGTCCTATATCTAGACATTAGCTACGGAGTAGGAGGAAACGACTTGGAAGAACTTACATCATCTTCCAACTGAGTATCCTTGAAAGTGAGTCGAATTGGTTTGATAAATTCCTCTTGCATCCGCCGATTTGAGTCGATTTCAATACAGTGATCCATCAGGTAATCCATTTCGTCCATTTCATTGCTCCAGATCATAGATCGGCTGGAGGAGTTATTGGTTCCATCACAGTCCGAAGAGCCTGTCGTCTCCGCGTAATTCCCAGACCGGTCCAAGGAGCAGGTCTATATAGAAGAATTCAATAAGTAAATAATAATGTACTGCCACCAGCAAGTGCAATAAAAATAAAATGTGCCCGACTTGCATACTTTCCTATTAACTACCCTTCCCGTCATTCCACAGAGACATCATCAAATCGAGGATGATGATGAAGACATGAAGGGCTCTTATTTGTGTTTTATGTCTCTTCATAAAAGCTTTTGGCAATCTATACAAATAGTCAATCAGGAAATCGGAGAAGTACTTGTTGTGGATAACTCTCCTCGACTTAAACTACACGGCAATCAGCATTCCTACCCTACATCCGTCTTTAAACGGTTGGCTATTATTGAGGGATTCAAGTTATCCTTGAAATAACTTCCGACACGGCATTTGCAATTGGATTTTCGTTACGGAATTCGCTAGTTGTTACGGTTATGGGCCCATTACAAGACACTAGGACTGCATTTATAACCCTTTTGTACACGTTGGTCCCATTCCTTTTCTCGGGTTTTTATAAAACTAATAATCCCTCTTATTGCTTTAGTTCATGGACACGGAGGGCAACGCGGAATATCAAAATCTACCCGGTTTTTTACGTTTTAACCGAAAGAGTTCCGTACTTTAGCCCACACATGATGAATGTATGGTTGGAAATGGAGCCTTGTGCCCGAGCTACCGTTGTAAACTTGTAACCGTGAAAGAATTTAAGTAGTTATAAAGTTGAGATTGAAAATCTTGACATTGGAACACTTTTTACTGACATGAAAAAATTGGTATTTAAGTACAAAACTTTCCTCTCGCCAATTGCAGTTTTTCTTCCTTTCCTTCTCGTGAAATAACACTCATTCATTTTAGCTGTAGTAAACTCATGAGCCAAGTCAAATTATCTCTCTTCTCGAGTCTTAAAAAAGTCCCTCATACTCATACATGTAGTAGAGTTACTTTTATCAACTTCTTGTTACTAACTGTAACTGTATGGATATGGAGTTCAAGGCTTCCTCCTGGAATCTATCTCAGCAGAATCTCGCAAAATAAGTAAGGATAAAGCTTTGCGAAATTTCCGAATGCATTTTATTCGGAGAGAACATGCAGTAAATAGGATTTTAGACGTGGAGAAGAGGAGATGGAGATAATATTATGAATCCCTTTTCCTGTTATGTTAGCCCATTGGGTCGGTCGGTACAAGTTCTGAAGTTATTTTCCCAACATCCGCCGTCCAAAACCGTGAATACTTATATCCCATCCTTATGGATACCTACTTCCGGTGATTTATGAACCAGCCGTTCCAACTTCCAGTCACTGTAACGAAATGAAGTGCTTTTTCTGCGAGCACAATAAATATTTCTCAAGATAGATCTATCTTCTCCTATCATCTATATGCCTTGAGGATATTGATTTAGCAATCCTCAACACTGCAGTTACGGCCTTGCTAAGGTTTAGCCTGCCTGAGATAGACCGACACTCAATAATTCTTCACACTTAAACTGACTCTCTCTTTCGCAAACTCTCAAAGTTAATATGCATTATTATGGGGTTTCCCCCGACTCGGTAGAACTTGCTCTAATTTACAGTGAGATAAAAGGGGATGGAAATCCCAGTCGGGGAAAGGCTGTCACAGGGCAGTATTGGAAATTGAAGGATAATATGCAAATGAGATGGTCCTTTAGATTACTTTCAAGGCTGGGTTTTGGGACTGTTGGCAGTTGAGGTCTTAAATCATTTGTCAGATTATTCCTCTGTAGATAATGTTACGGCCGGAATGAGTGCCAGGCTGAGACAGGAAATGTTTTCCGGAGATGATTACTTACAAACACTTATATTATGGGCTGAGGACTTGGGTTTTAATGAGTGGCAGTGGTAGAGGGTTTCAAGGTCCGAAATTAATTTGCAAGAGGAAATTTAACACCAATTCACGTCCATTTTTACCCGAAAAGTTACGAAACCATTTTGGGGACTAATCAGAGCGGCACGTGTAATTTTCTACATTAGCGGAAGTGTATTTTTAGTACTATATAAAGTTTGGTACAAGTTTTAATAAACTCTATAGCGCGTCCCAGGGTTGAAAGTAGGAACTTAAGGTAGAACAAATGGAGAAAACAGTCATGTTATTATAAATCTAGCTACTCTGTAATATACTTTTTTTGCTGATACAAAATTCTGAGGTAGAGAATATCAGGTAATAAATTAGACTGTCTAATTTTTTATTCCACGCTACGTATCCCAACAGTGCCATTATCAGGATGGGTTTTGATATTTCCATTCATACTCGAGTTTTTTCGGAGAAACTTATTTTTGCAGAGTTACTATAAAACCACTAAAGGTTGGGAGGGCATGTTGTGGGCGATATTCATGCTGTTTAACACGAACTACATTAACACATATCTGCACTTGAAATGGATATTTATTTTGGTATTTGGAGTTTACTGCAGTGAGATAAGATGCAATAATATTAGCAAATTGCAGATACTTGTCATTGAGGTTTCTTTATAAGAGTTTAGGGAACGGAACGACTTTGGAATGTTAACAAGTTTAAATACACATTTATTTTAAAGCGATGTTGTATAGCGTTTCATTATTTTGGTGGAAAATTAAAATTGCACAGTTTTATAGGTCAATACGGACATCGACGTTTTATTCAAAATCTATAATTTAGATTTTATCCAGTTTTTGCTTCTATCAAAGAGCATTTCACGTTCCATGTATGCAAACCAATTCCACATGTTTTGTTGCATTGAGAAAAATCTCGGCACATGTCCTAGCATAACTATTATGTATGCTCTTGACTTTGATTAATAAAGTTAATAAAGTCTGTCGATATAGATTTTTATAGATTTCCCTGTAGTAAAAGCTCTATATTAACTATTTCCCAAAAGCCTTGAATTTGAATCAGACTATTTCTCGATTATCTACATCTTCAATCGTCACTTTCAGCTGCTGTAGAAAGTGTAACCTGCCTAAACAAGGGAACTTTTGTTCTCAATAAATTCTCAAACCGCAAAAACAAGCTGGTCCGGGCCAAGCATCTCATTTCAATATTTTAGCCTACAGAGTCGGGAATAGTAGATCCTTAGGATAATAATTCATGTCATCTACGAAACCAACCGACTCGCCGAATCCGCCTGTAATCCTATATACACCCACCTTCAATGTACGCACCATTTGTGTTACACGGCTTATAGTTGTGCAGAACTTTCTCTCTTATCCCAAGTTCACTTACGTTATTCTGAAGGTTTTCGTTCCCGTACGATAAGTCCGTTTGGCTATGACTTCGACTGTCACTATAATCATTATGCTTCTGCCCTTGACCTCCATTTTGCTGAGAACTTCGCTTCTTCTTCCCCTTCCCTGTTCCTCCTTCCGTCAGGTTTGTAAGGGCTGAGGCAAGAAGACCCGCGTTCAGGATTAGGCTTGGATTCCGTAAGTTTAAAAGACCCGACGATGCCTCTTGGTCGGGAGGTCCCCGTTTCCGTTCCCGTCTCCTTGGCCGCATCGGCTCATCTCGTTTAATAAAGAAGGTTTCCACCTTGTGCTCCTGTAAGAAAATCAAAAAACATGTAGCAAAAGGTGTGCTCGAAAGCAAATGAAAGGGTTTTGAGTGTATCCTAAAAAATCGCTTCAGAATTGTTGCATTATCAGGTCATTCACAGCAGCCTCTGCTGTTCTAAAGCCTCCCGTTTATTGGATCTTCGCTAAAACTGCTCAAATTAAACAGATAAGATAACAGAGGAGCCCTGTCCGCGTTTCTATAATAATAGTCCTCCGATAACGAGATAAGGCCCTAACACTTCACACACTCTACTCCCACTTGCCAGCCACGGTTTCCCAAACACCCGAGAACCACACCATGAACGGGGTTTAATTGAATTCTAAAGCAATATTTGCCCCGACTACTTCTAAGCGATAAGAAAAGCCATTTCGTATACAATATGCTATCTTAATTCACAAAGTCCAATTACTTGTTGTGGGATGTTCAATGTTAGCCGTTACCAGAAAGGGGAGTGTGCCTAACCCTCAACTACAATCACCGACACCTTCAACCTACATATTCTCCATAGAAGCCACTATTTCCAGTATTGCTCTCTTAGCCTTAATGTATAAGAACTATAGGAAGGTAGGGAAACCGAAAAAGAGCAAAAATTCCAAATTACCCCTACCTTCACGTGTTGAGGGGAAAGGTAATAATAAAACAAAGGGGAGAAAGCCAACTTTCTCTTTAAGTATTATGCGTTAGAGCAGAGATTTTGAGCCCAAGGAAGCTGATGTACTCATCCTAGTTATTGCTCCTTGTTAGACACACCAGTTGTTTCTTCCTCCACAACGTTCGGACAATAAAAGGTAGTAGGAAAAGTACAAGCCGAATTCCCAGAGCGAATTCCCAATCTGTTCCCTTTCTTCCCCCCGATAAGTGTTGTTGAGCTGGGTATGGTTTCTATTATTATTTTATTACGGCACGAAGGGGACGTGGCGGTGGTGTGGATGATTGTGATTGGGATTGTATGGAGAAAGTAAAAATATCTGGATGTTTTGTTGGGCTCTATTGTGTATCTCTCTCTATGCCGCCTGTGTAATAAAATTACTTGTGAAAGAAAGTAGCTGAAATGGAGTTTTATTTATATACTTGAGTAATATGATACTTTATCTTGTTGGTAAGGTTTTTTAGGTGTTGTGGGTTGATTAAAACTAAACTCTTGATTTATTTTTTAAGAAATTAGCAAAGTTACGAACAAAATTAAGCTTTAAAATTTAGTGCTGATAAGATGTTTGCAAAAGTAGTGGTGTTGTGTACTGTTTTAATTAAATGATTTGGTTTACCAAAAGACAATTCCTAAACAACCCTATTTGTATTCAAGTGCTTTATTCTAAGCTGTATCAAGGCATACGGAACCTGCCAAAACCACCACTTTCTATTTTCCCCTGATTATTGTTCCGCATTCAACCGATTTATTTGGTTTCGGTCGGACGGAAGGCCTGAGTACTTTTTAGACCTTTTTTGTACGGATCCCTAGTTGCATTTCACAACCAAATCGGCATACATCTGCGTTGCCGAAACTAAATCCCAGGCTCATAATATTCTTTTCGCAATCTGAAGAGAAAGCGAGACGAGAGAGACGAGCTGAGGGAGGAGAGGAGATGTCGAACTTGCACTGAAACTGGACTAAAAATGCCCTCCGAATAACCAATGAGAATTCTTTAGTTTCATTTTCTTCCTTGAAAAAAAAAACTTTGCCTTTGTATTCTTTTGCCAAAAAAATAAACTTTGTTACTCCATCGCCTTCTGCTTTCTGTATAGATATCAGACTCGTTTGTTTGGTTCTGGGATCCGACTTTTCCTTATAGGGAATCTGCCAGTTTTTTGATGAAATAAATCTCAGACTTGATGAGATAAATCTGGGCAAAGCAGAGCCGAGAGTTGTTGTTCCCCAGGGGCTCATTTCTCTGTCGGGGAAGGCTGATTTTCAATTGGAATTAATGGTGAGGGGATCCGACTTGATTTGTAAACTATATGCATGATTGAGTTGGAAAAATCTATAATTTACACCGATTTATTTTTTTTACAAAAATCACAGAACGGAAATAAGTTTTAATCCCAAGATAAACTTTATCATGCACCCGATTTGGTAATCGGAAAGGCAATACTCTGTAAGTATGCAAAAGTATAAGAGACCACAAGATGACAAAAGGAACGACCACATCAGGCGGACGTGAGAGAAATTCCAAGAGATTTCTCAGTTAGAGAATAAGCCACACGGCACTAGTTTAATATTCAGAAAGATATCGGTCCACGAAATAAAAGAACATAAATCTAGGGAAGGACTAGTAGTGAACACTTCTGCGGATTATTCCAAGGTTCATTGTAGCTGTCAGAAATGCAATTTTGTGTCAAGCTTTTACGATACGTTCCAGGTTCCAGTCCTGGCACTACTATCCTAAATCGGGACTGGGGATTATTTATCTACCTCATCTCTATACCCATCGTCTTCAATGCAGTGAGAGTTGTGTTGTAAGATATTCCCTTCCGTATAAAAACTACAATCTTTTATAGTTGTACGCGTTCACGGAGATTGGCATGTGCCACTTGGGAGGAGATAAATGTTGGTAATTTTAGGATGAAGATGTGTGACTAGAATTACATTTCCTTCCCAGTCTTAAACAAGGCTCGGAAAAGTACTACGGTAGTAGTAACATTTATAAAAGATAAAAGTATCGGTTGGGTTTAGGGATACAAAATACAAGAACCTTCCCATGCTACCAGGAAGATTAAATAAAAGAGAAACAGGACTTACCTTCAGAAAACCATCTCTCAAATGTCCATTACCGTCCTCCACCTCGTAGGAGTTATTATTGTTTTGAAGGCACTGGAGCGTCTTTTTCGAGATGTGTACTCGTCTATAAAATTAGCCGGAAGGACAACAACAACAACAACAATCAAATTATCGTAAAATCTCTTCACATTTCACTATCACGGGAAAGGGTCCGATTTCATGAATTCTTAATCCAACCCAACCCGCTTTTTCTTTCCGTATCCGGCAAGAATTGCTGATAATTCTTTATTTTTCCTTTCACTTAGGAAAAATGATTGAAGGATTAGAAAATTTCATAAACTTTTATTAGAGGAGGGGACGAGATTGGTTGGTTAACTAGCCATGAACACAAGAAACACTCCGAGGCTCAACGGTAACTGTAGCATCATTGGCCAAAGGCCATTGCACTTTATGGGGAAAGTTTGATGGAGCCAGGGAAAGCGTTTCTAAATTCCTTTGAGCTTTGATCCCATTCTGGGTTCATAAGCATCTTCTTCCAGTTCCCAGCTTCCAGCCCCAAACTTAAGGTGCTACTAGAGCTAAAAAGCTCGTGATAATAATTCAGAATCATAAGTCACTTCCGCCTTACCCAGCAATTCCGGACTGTTCCATATGGTTGGCAACGTTGACGTCGTGGGACCAAATGTCAAACTGCCATTTACGGAGTCCTAGAACCCCACAGAGGACTGACCCTGAATGCACCCCGATCCTCATGTCCAGATTCTTAACCTGTTATCATCAATCATGAATCATTATGTCATTAGTTAGGGACGACAGATTCGGCCCTACAACTCCGCAATTCGTTTCCCATTCAATCCGATAAAAGGGATCCAAAGTCTTATATAACTAAAACATCAGCTGCCATTTACCTTGTTATTCTGTCGGACGAAACGGATTGCCCGGATCATATGGAGCCCCAATTCTACGCAGCACATGGCATGGTCAAGTCGTGGTTTCGGGAGTCCACTGACACAGTAGTAGCAGTCGCCAAGTAATTTTATCCTAAGACAGTTCGTATCCTACAAATCCAATAAAGTACTTTCACTGTCTCACTTTACCTCTCGGGCTGTAGTCTTATTTTTATCGGTGGATGGTCAGGAAATGGCCAGGGTTTAATAAGCAGAGCAGTTAAGGAAGATAAATGAGTTTCGAATCAATTCCATTTGCTAACAAATCTATGCATATCCCTTTATTAAGAGATACTACATAGGTGCTGTTCGAGCTACTAAACCCCTATTAAATAAATTAAATTGCCTATAATTTGACAATTTTTTCCCAGAAATTGTCAAGAACACAGACCCGTGGTTTGTTCTCTTCTCTATATTTATATACAAACAGGGAAATTGGCTCTATTTCGATAGATACAATTTCCAGAAAACAGATATAGATTTTATACCCAAATAGTGCATGTATTCGTAATGTGATGCCTCTTTATCTAAAAACTTTCCCCATATCACTTTCCTTATTCCTTCCCCGTCCTGACTTGACTTCAGATCAGGGAACAAAAGTTACTTTGATTTCCAGAAATTGCTTCTTCAAACTATCATGTGAATAGAAGAACACATCCAGTTCTCTTCTATTGACTTCCTTAACGTACTTTTTGCTGTTTGCCAGCCCGAGAAGAAAAAACATTCAGCAAACAAAGTTTTTTTCTGCTACGCTGCGCTCTTTTTATGACTTTATTGTACCTTTGAATGGTGGCAGTGCAAGGAATCCCTAAAGTAAGTCAAATTTCCATCTTTTTGATTACTGATTTATTTAAGAGTTATACAGAGAGAGAGGAACTCCATGGGATATGAAGAGAGTGTGGCTATGCTAATAATAAAGTGCTGGAACCATCAAACTCCATAAGGATACTCCTACTGAATGAATATATAAAGATTGGAGAGGTGATAAGGAAGTAATAAAGTCATGACTGTTTGTCCCAACTTACGGAGGAGAGTTTGTCGAAGCGGCCGAACAAATCATTCAAAATCCGAACAAGCTCTTGAGCGGAGCAGGAACTGGCAAGTTCTGTAAATAATACAAATTAGGTTATCAATTTGACTTTCCAAAACTAGCTCAACGTGGTTCGTATATAGAGTCACACACAAATTTTGAAAGTTCATATTCCTTGTGCAATGTTTGACTTTGCATCCAGTGGGTCTGGGAAATTGAATTCACGGACTCCGAGATGCAGCATGTATGAACTAGAGCAAAGTACGGACCAGAGCTACTTCGGGTGACAGCTCGTTTGTGTATTTAGGTAGATTCATGTAGAATCTCTCGGTATAATCTTAGATTTAGTGAATATAATGCTCGTACCTGTGAATCCCTTGACATCTGCAAAGAGTATGGAAACATTCTCGTATCTATGAAGGTAGATCTTATGAAATTGTGCACTATTCAGCTCGTCCGCCATTGCCAAGTCCTTGATCAACTCTCGGGCCACGAAGTTTGGGAGAACTGTTCATAGAAATCAGAGTAGAAATCGTTAGAATCTTGGTAACTTTTTAAAGACGGGCCACCGTAGATTCTCATTATATCCAACAACTTTTCTGTGATATCATCGTAATATCATATCCCGTTGGATAATAATAGCTTTCTCTAGGTCAGAGTGATTTAATCTCCTACACTAAACTTATCTTAATCTCTTAATGCGTTAATTATTGGAGAAAGTTCGTCCTCTGCAGTTCCGCTTTGAAGCATGATCCAGGAATACACTGAGTTGATCCTCATCCCGTTACCGTTTACGACTGTAATTAATTTGCAGTAGCAATTCCTCAGTGTCCCAGAGCCTCGCTTGGAAACGTGAGTCGTTTCACACTCCCCCATTTCGAGACTACTTAAGGCCAATCAAGGCTATTTAACTCTTAACAAGTACTTTGATTTTCTCGTATAAGCCAAAATTCATTGAAAATAAACGTAAAATCGTAGAGGAGAGTGAATTAATGGGCTGATAATGATTTTTCTGCAGTTCTTTAGGCAATTCTATCAGAATTTTGTGGTACATCAACCAGAGCGAAGGAACGGGATCATTAATAAGGATTTGAGTCTCAATTAAATGTGGCATTAATCGGAATGGAAGGGTTGTAATTAATTCATATCCAGTTCCTCCTGCCCAGAAATTTTATTTTTCTTCCAATTTCAGTCATAAATTACTTATGAAAACTGCTGAATTTGCACATAAGCGTCAGGTCTACATTAAGAAAAGCCTATATAGGACACGATTTTAACCGATTCCAGGTCTCAAAGTCTTAGTTCCTACTACGAATTTAGGACAAGGATACAGATGTAGTAGTGAGTAACAGAGAGACAGGGAATAAAATCTTTATTTTTCAATTATCCCTTACTTCCAAGTTCCAAGACGCTTCTTGAGAGAGCGAAGACCTTCTTAAGATTCCAGTCGGATATCTCCGACTTCCTCGCTGAATTCAATTCACATCATTATCATTATTTTAAGTTATGGGGAGGCTTGAGTGAACTACTAATGAGTCCAAAACGCCTAAATTACGGAAGTGGATCTACTCAATCCCAATCATACATCCCTGAAACTATAGATCCGAAATTTGAAGTCACTCAAGCCTGAGCCGTACAATGATCGGATTCAGTTGAACCCGTTGAAAAGATCTACCTATATTTGCTGTTAACTCTTAATAGCCTCCCTGAAAGCTTTATGTCCTCGCTAATAATACAGTTTAGGGAGAGGGAGGATTTATATGCCCAACCTTCCATATCTGCATAGGGAATTGCATGGATGAGAAATCCTTGGATTCGTTTCATTTTCGGACTGTTTTGCAGACTTTAGAGGCTAAATGAATGTTTTGCTTCAGATCCTGTCCTATTATGTGTAGGAAAATATACTTTGTCAACTATCCAGCCGACATAAAACTGTATCAAATAGTTTCCTACTTTCCCCTCTGCCAAGATAATGATCCGGCCAGTCTCCCAATAACATTTCCATAAATTACAAACTCCAAGTTTCTACATGTCGACCGAGGGGCTGCGTAGATTTCGAATGGATTTCGTATAAGAGACGGGAATAATAGAAAAATAGACCTGATAACAGAAGCCGTTCCTGCTTTTCGTTTTCTTTCTTCGTCCTAAAGTGCATTTGCAGATAACGTCTAGTCTCCATGAAGGCATTCCTTTGGCCCCTATCCGTAAGGAACCGCGTGTAGAGTGCACCCAGGTTGATTCCCGTGAAAAGAAGCACGTCGGCCGTTACAGTGCGAGCTACACAGCCTGCTTCCTGTGATAGTAATATATATTATTATGTAAAGACAGGATAAAGAAACATGGTTCCCTAAAATATGTTAGGAATAGATAGATTACAAAGTTACGTCAGTAGGGCATTGTGAATTTGAAAAGGCTCAGCACTGAAAATCTCCAGTTCGCTTTCCCTGTTCCATTTTTGTAATTTGGGTGAAAGGCAATTTTAGGATAGTTTATTTCCACAGTTGTGAATTTCCAAGGACTTTCTGGGATTGGATATTGGAAATTGGAATATTCTTTAAAAAATATTGAATATCGCTCTTGCCCTTATTCTTTCCACTTTCTATTGTACATTGTATCCAATTTTGATTTCGCCGAATCGCTGAATTTGACACAGAACCTGGAACTTGATCCAAGAACCTTTGTGATATGCAGGATTTTTAATATTGATGATTGAAATTTTGGGATCGGGAGGGTTAGGAATTCTGTCACGTAGAACGGTTTCGCATTGTGTCAGATGCAGTTGATTGCCATTGTGATGGTCCTGATCGGATTAAAAGGGGAGTTATGGGATTTTATTTATTGAGCCGTGATGGTGATGAGTCCTATTTCAACTGATATACAAGGGAAAGCATGGATGGATCTGTTGGATATATTTTCATTCATTTCTCATACGCCTGTACTTGATTTAACTTGACCGTACACATGTATAAGGTTGGAAGATTTGATTTAGTAGTATTAAAAATATTAGTATTTTTGATTCACAATACCCTGCCCTAGAAGTGAAAGCCTTGTGCTATTTTAGATCGTGGTTAAAGGGAAAGTCTTACCGGAGAAATGCAATTCCAGCCATTGGGCCACATGGAAAAAACTAAATGAACGATGGCAGTTAGTGCGGATGCGATGGCACTCCACCTGTAAAAATAACCATTTATCACTCATTCAGTCAGTATGACCCGATTATCCCCATTGTTGTCTAAAAAAATCTAAAAATTCTAAACCAAGAACCTCAAAATTATTGCTATCAATGTCAGTTTATTAATACAAGTCAAACCAATCCGAAAAACATGCTTCTTGTCATTTCCCAACCTTCCCTGTCACTTCTTCCTGATGCGTATAGTCTAACCCGCCCTTAGCCTTTCTGTCGTGAACTAAAAAATATTACCAGACATTTGTCCTATAGAAATAAAAAACGAACGAGTCTGGAGCATTTGTACCCATTTCATGAAATACATGTACATCAAAAAGTCAGAAGCAATACGTAAGATCATGTACTGAACATTACTTAGATTTCCCATTGTAGTAATATTAGGAATGCCATTTTGTGCCAACAACTAATGGCCTTCATCGTCCCTCTCTCTTTCTGCGATATTGTGTCTGCTATTCTGCCTAATGTGCGAGCCATTTCTCTCTGACGTCTTCTCGTAGTGAAAGTAGCAGGCTTGGACTTGGACAGGCATTAAAGATAAAAATGGCCTTATATGCATTATATAACTGCTTTCACTTCCACGAAGAGTAGCCCTCGCTTACTACCTAAGTACTACTTTCGTATGAAGTATTTGTTTTACGTGTCTAGAGAGGAATGGGCATCACAACATGAGTTATTTGTAATTTCCAGAAAAAAACGGCCGAGTTTTTAATGTGCAAAGGAAATTAAATATTAGATCTTCGATTTATCATTTCCCAACTCCCAAAAAGAAATAAATGTGAAAATGTCGGGCTGGAAGAGTTATTCCTCGGCGCAAATGGAATATTAATGACCGCGAGGACGACTTACCATAAAGGCATTGGCAGCATGGCATATGTGACGAAGATCACGAATAAAATGTACCAAAACATGGAAGCGGGTTCACTTATTCTCAGAACGATTCCTAGAAAACCTAAATAAAAATCCAGAAAAATTTTATTAGTTCCAAAAGTTCGAGTCATTTACAACAATTGATTTGATGCTAATTTAAGATGCCCCTGAAATGCAAGAAGTCTGAATTAATTTGAGGCTACAAGAATAGTGGGAATTAGCCAACCCCTCAAGAAGCACCCTTCCCTCTGGGCTTGATGACCATATCAAAAATTCATTTGTAACCCTTGAGTAGGTTTGGACGAGTAAATACTTCATCCGTTCAGTTTTAACGGGGATGAGGCTGTCGTATTCAATCTTCTCGTCATAACCTCCCAAGTGGCAATAACAAAGTTTTAGACAAAGATCCCGAGTCGAAATTCGAAATATCCTTCCACCCCGTCGACTCATTTTATTCCTTCCAGTTGACAAATTAGCCCACGACTCAAGAGATGTAAGATGTAAGACAGCTTGAATGTTACAGGAAGCATTAGAGGAGCTTGACTTTGTTCACAAACGAATTTGTTTTCCAGGACGGGGATCAGTCAAATAAAATTTGAAATGGAAACTGGGTCGCCCTTTGACTTTACTCCTTTGTCAGTGTGTAATAACATTGTGCAAAACGTAATGCTGAATGTCATATTGTTCTTCTGGATGATGGGATTGTGCTCAAAATACACATGAGATGGTAATTTATGCGCTACGTCGAGGATTTGGATTTTCTATTTTTAAATCAATGGAATCAGTAGCGACAAGGTCGAAGATCGGAGGGATCATTTTGTATCACTGAATAAGGATTTCATGATTGGTGGCATGAAAGATAATGTTATTTCGTATAAGTATATGAAAGGATCATATGGATGATGAAAATATGCTAACCCGACCGTTGCTAATACAGGTTTCAAAATAGATTCCAATAAATTAGGGTGGGGATTTAATTCGGGAAGTGTTAGTTCCTCGAACTATAATTTTTAAGTGTATTTTCGAATGGACATTTTTCTTGAAACACGAATTATTTTGTCCGACTGTGATTTTTCCAGACTTTCTCCGTAAAGTGAAAGTATGAGTTATTTAGGTGTAATCTCGTTATTTTTATTAGGCGTAAAAGTAACGAGCTGGTTTTTTATAAACCAAGGAAAAATTTCATCGTGTCATCCTCTGTTGTTTCGGGGAATGATTGAAGATCCGCACCAGATAAGAAAGCAAATAGATTGGATTCCCAAACAAGTTACAGGCTTACAGAATCAATAGAAACGAATAAACGAATTAGCCGAAGCGGTTGACGCTAAGCATACGAAGAAACATCTGTTAGTTAGTACAATAATTACAATAACTTACCTTGGAAAAAGAGTACAAACCAAGTGGCGAGTGCTCCCCAATGTAAATATAGATTAGCGAATCGAAGCCACAGGGCTAGAGCTCCCAGAACGATATTGACCGAAGAACTGACACCCGTCCACACAATTAAGCCCTTCACATGAACACGAGAATCGTCGTAGTCACTAAAGTTACTGTCACTTTCGTTGATAATGGTACGTGCACACTTGTGGGGAATCCCGATGATCGGGCCTAGGGACCCTTCATCGCCACCACTGTTTCTACTCAACGATAATGTCACGGTTAGGGTGACCACTTTAATTACTAAATCGATTATGTTGACAATCACCAGGGACTTTTGACGCTGCAATGGAAACAAGATCGTTCATATTCAGACAGGGATAAAATCCAACCCGCTTTTGCCATAAAACAATTAATCTTCGTATTTTACAGCGAAAAACATCTCAATAATATAACGATCGTCGGTAACAATCCGAAACGCAAGGACTAATAAAGTCCATTACGTTCATTTATTCCTTATTTGTGCCTATTTTCCATTTTAAAAGGACATGTAATGGACAGGGGCTGTCTAGAGCTTTCATGGAGCGAATAGAATACAATTTGAATACCAAATAAGGCACTTTCTACTACAGATGAAAGTGAAAGCTCGGTTTTTTGGGCCGTTTTTGAAGAGTAGCTAAGAACAGAGTAGTTTGAGTAAATACAATGGATATTTGAGGCTTTAACATAAAATGAACAGGGAGAGCATTTGCAGTTGCAGTTAAGGACTTAAATTTACATTTAATTCGCTTCCATGATAGAATGCATAGGTTATAACTGGGAATTTATAAAGTCCCTTTCATCTCCTTTACAAAATGGAACTGGAAAAGTGTGCGTTTTGCAAAATCAAATTGAAGATATTCAGAATACAGAGGGGCATTTATAAAATTGAAACCTTTTGCTTTTGTAGAATAAATAAATATATTTACCTGTCGACAAGCATACCGCTGATATGCTGTTTCTAACTTCTTGTCGTTAAATCTATTCGTAAGCGTTGGGAGGTAAATGCCTCGATACGTGATGGCATCACTCTCTATACTCTTATCATCCCCATTATCATCCCCCTCATTATTCTTCGACTTGGACAAGTCATTTGGCACTATATTCGTTGGTGGGTTGTTGGGGTCACCCCCACCACCACCCCCGGGGCAATCGGGGGAAGTGGACGTGGCTGGGTCCGTCCCGCACATGGACATCAGAGGTGTGGCCTGGCCCCAGTTGCTATTGCTTGTAGAATCTCCGATGAAAGATGTTGTTGCTTCTTCTCCGGCTTTGTCCTGTTTTGACAAAAGAATATTTTACCCGAAGCTGGGAGACAATTTGATAATGCTATAGAGGATTCTTCCCGAGATCCTTCATATATATATTAGAGGGATAATATATGACTTTTGCATGTAAAATAGTCAAATCCGACGTACAATGTGCGAGGATAAGTTATTCAAATTCTACGGTCGATAAGACGGAAGTAGAACTTGCGTCAAATGTGTAACCTTGATCGGACTAAAAAATCTGCTCAGCATATTGCCATCATCAACTATCAAGCAGCCGTCATACAACAACCGTCCTTCTTATGGCTTTCTTTTCTTGGCTCTCTCTTTCTTCAAGAACGGGCCTATTGTGCTCTTTCCAGACAGCTCATTTCGATACAATTCCATGTATAATACGACCATACAAACTCAACTCTGATGATAACAAAGGAATTGTTTAGTAGTTGAGAAGGATATCTATGATAACAAACAGTTTCTGAACTTGGGGCCACCAACTCATCAACCTACACAGAGTCCAGCCAGAGTTGGAATAAAAAATCCTTGTCGGATGGAAGCTGAATAGAGATTGTGGCATGGTTGATGATGGTATCTGATGCTAACGGCTGAAACTCTAGGAAAGGTCGGAACAGAGCTCAAAGGGAAGCCACAATAAAGAAGCTCAGCAAGTTTTTTACTTGTCATCTCTAACTTTTCCATTTTGTTAGTCACGGTCGGTCCGAAGTTCCATGGAATCTGCTACAACAGAATCCGGGGAATTTTGTTTAAATCAAAGGCATCGGGATTTATGCTTTGGAATTCGGAAATACTCTCTTTTTAAACGCTTCAATGGACTTTTGCGGAACAATGCAGTTCGGCTGTTACCAAATGACCACTAGTTTCTCTCTGAAATTTGCATGGTATCTAACTAGTGATGTTAGGCACTTTGACCTATATAACGCCACATTGTGTTTCGAAATCGCATTAAAATCCTCATTTTTACTTATTACGAATTCAGACTCATGTACGACTATTAAAGAGAATAATCTTGGAAGGACAGAGAAATAAAACCAACTTAGTTCTTTTTTAAGTGAAGCCAGACTAAAACATTTGCAAGAATATCTATTTTCTCTCTAAATCACTCCCATTTTAAGTTTTTTTAAATGTTCTAATTTTAATGAATTTAATATTCGTGAATGCATTTGTAATTAATAAATCCGTTCAATCAGAATTTAATTACCTCTGGAATCATGTTCTGTTGCAACTGGAAGTTCCGCTGAGACGCAATCCTCCGGACAGATTGGAGCCATAAGCCTTTACCCGGCCGTTTCCGTCTAATAGAGGAAGAAGACATAGTAAATCAATTAATTCAGTCAATTAATTCACAAACTCCGGATTGAAGGTATTCTATTAAATATTCTGCTATTCATTTTTAGCAGGACTTGGTTATTTACAAGCTACAATTGAGAACAAACGTGTTTAGGATTGAAGCAATACTCGAAATAATATTATAAGGTTAACTGTCTCTTTGTCTGTCTCTGTGTCAAACTGGTATTTCATCAATTCTGATCCCACACCCACATCATAAAATGTCAGCAACCCATTGGGACCAACACCTTGTCATTTCTAAACCTCTAATAACCTGTGTGCATTTAAAAGACTTAAATTATTGAGGACTCCCTCGTGGAAGGGCTACTATACTTTGTAGTAAAATTGTTACAAATACATCGTACTGCATAGCTATAGGGATTGGATTGGAAGTAATGGCACAGCGTTGTTGTAAATCTGTCAAAAGTCGAGCATCTGCAGAATGTACCACACCCGATCCTCATTTCATAAATTAATTGCCAACTCTTCGCAGAGAGAGCCTCAACTCATTTGAGATTTCACACACCTTCAACTTCAACACTTCAGTCTTTACTTCCAAGTATTAAATAACAGTGGAAGAGAGGCCTTCGATTATATTGTACTTTGTATTAAAGTATTAAACCGCATCCCCCTGTTAACCTGGGCCAAACCGTAATTTCCAACATATTTGATCCATCTATAGAAGCTACCATACTATCTAGGACAGTGCTTTGTAAATAGCTAAGGTCGTTGTGAAACAAGTCGATACCTCCCGGCGTAATTTCATTTTATGTCCTTAGCATTGACACGGCATCCCCTAAGAGCAGAAGCAGCCTTTAATATACATTTACACATGGATATAATTCCGATCTGGTAACTTTAGGTAGAGGTGAGTAAAAGTAAACCACACCTCAACATTTAATTTAAGACTCGTTTTCGAGCTCTGCAGTTCTGCATTTCTGAATTCTGAACGAGAAATAGGTATATTTATATATCCCTTCACGATCTCAACTAATAAAACGGTTTTAACAACTTCGTGCTAAGTAGTTTTTAGGATTTTCATCAAAATCAGCTAACTTTACTGCAATTTTCTACAGAAGCTTATCAGTTATCAAGTATAACCTCGACCTCCTCCGCTCTACCTCTATCTTGGATAGTCATCTCACAATTAAAATACTCGAATAATATATATACTATTGCGTCATATGCATACTCTTTCTGCGACGATTCTGACAGCATTAGTATCTCTCGAATGCCACATCGGATTAGCTCCCTCGTTGACATTCCGCCAATTCCACGTCGGCTAGGAACGATAGAATTCCTGGCGTCGCGGGTTTAGTTTTTCAGCATATTTAATAGAATTTTACTAAACGTACAAGACTGGCATTCAATTTCATTTAAAGATAAGATTGTCGTCGCTTGTGCAATAAAGTCGGCACTTGGGAGTCGGCAAATTTTGCAAATACCTTCCAATCCCTCATTCATATACATAGAGGTCTGGACGGATTAGCAACCTTGAGGAGTTGGCTGCATTAATCTTCGTGACTCCATTATAAAGGGTTCTACTAGCCCTAGAGTGTACTATTGCTTTTTCAAAAACACACGTAACTTCCCAACATTTTACGAGAAAAGGTGTAAAAGCAAAGCTGTATAATCTGCTTTCGAGGCAAAGGAACTTATCCTTCCTCCAGTACTTTCTTGTACAAATGTCGTGACTGCCGTGGCAATGATTTCATCAACTTCTCTGCCTGAGTAAAATATATCACGCAGAAATGAGACAGGAGAATTAAGATTGAAATCTCACGTCAGTCCTTAGAAAGGATTAAGTAGTTCTTGATAGAACTCTCTTTTAAACTCTACTTCCCATCCGGGTATAAGTTCGCCAATTTTTTACACAAAAAGTAGCAAATTTTGCCGTAAAATAGTACAGAACGATACATAGTCAAGTGCATTTACTTCTGACATTGAGTTGGATACCTTATAGAGGAGTAATTATATTAGAGTGTGAATGGGGAATTAAAACCTTCGGCCTAAGTCAATGTCGTTTTTAATGTCTATATTTTAGTATTATATAATATTATTTTGATTACTCCTGGCCAAGTCTCATTCCTCGCCACCTTCGTGTCAAAATTGCATTAAATATTTAACATTCAATTTTTCCTTGGAACGGAAAGGTAGGACTGATTAGTCCACATCGGGCCACACGTAGCTATATTTATTTTGATATTTTTGATGGTTAAAGATAAGATTTGACTACAGACAGACGGAAACAACGAAGGATATTTAAATTCAATTTGTCTTCTCTTCAGGCTTTATTAGAGGAGCTGCTTTTGTATAGATTTTATTTATTTATAAGAAGATGAGTTTATACATTATGCAATTGTCAGGTTGTATCATCATCCTAGGAGATGAAAATTTTATCTATGTACCAGGCCCGCTGGCCTGTAAAACAAAAAAGGCCCCTATAAACTGACAGATTAGCTCTTTGATCATGAGCGGGGGTTGTGTCGTGGGTAACCCTCCCTATTTCTTTCTATCGTTCGTTATGAATGACTTATGAGTTACCTTGGCGATTAGTTTGATCAGGGGTCCAATAATTTGAGATTTTAACATGATAAAGATTTTACATTTGGGAAGGAGATAACAATCCACATATTGTACGATAATTTCCAAAATTTAACTTTCAAAATAAGATAGTCATAAATTATTAATTGTATCCAACAACAAACGACGATACAAGCTACGTTAGACGTTGTTATATGCGACTATTTTACGTTAAGTTATGTTATGGTAGTTAGTCCGAGTCCGAGAATTTCGAAAAATTAAGCGATTTTATATTTTTATATTTTTTATTTGTCGGGATCCTAGCTTTTTAAGTCTGCTCGGTCAGGTTATATTGCTTAGCGCTTAGCAGTGAGACAAACACAAACCAAGCATTTTATTAGAGTAGATATAAGAAATACCACTTAAGAAGTCGTTGGAACTTACAGCTTTTGTAAGTAGATTGAATATGACAGAATTATTAATTCGCAACGTTCAATCTGCCTGTCCAATCCTATTAAGAAGACTTTGGGACAGATTGTAAAATTTTCTAGATTCAAATCTACTTGAATATAGTTACGTATTCTATAACATTTTAAATTAATGATAATGCCTTTCTTAGAGTTTTAAGAAGCTTTATTTCATCCCGTTTATTAGTCCTTGACTTTATAATTTAATTTATAAAAGTAAGTAACTTAAACGAAGCTGTTTCAAATGGTCTAGCTTGGCATCATTTTGCTTTATTAATTGCTTCATATCGCAGTAAGCTCTTTAAACGACAAATCCTGACCTTCCAGTTTCATAAGATTATATTATACAAAGATCCGGGATGTAGGGCTATTAGACAAATAAATGTAATTAAGAAACCTATACTGTCAACCCCTTCTATCTACCAACTTTTACTTTGTATTTTATCTGCTTTTTAGTAAGTTCGGAAGGACCTCTTTGTTGTATCAACAAGACAGGTGGGGAGGCCACGAAAAGTTGGGCAGGGGCCATTTAGCTTTGCCTGAGGCCCAGCAACGGTACAATTCGATGCATGAGTTCGGATACCTATCCCTAACTACCTCGCATAGCTCGGAATCCTACCCCTACCTACCTCGCATAGCTCGGAATCCTACCCCTACCTACCTCGCTAAGCTCGGTATCCTACCTCGCTAAGCTCGGTATCCTACCCTTACCTACCTTGCAAAACTCGGTATCCTACTACTACCCACCCCTAACTACCTTGCATAGCTCGGTATCATACTACTACCTACCCCTACCTACCTCGCATGGCTCGGTAGCCTACCTCTACCTACCTCGCATGGCTCGGTATCCTACCCCTACCTACCTCGCATGGCTCGGTATCCTACCCCTACCTACCTCGAATGGCTCGGTATCCTACCCCTACCAACCTCGCATGGCTCGGTATCCTACCCCTACCTACCTCGCATAGCTCGGTATCCTACCCCTACCTACCTCGCATAGCTCGGTATCCTACCCCTACCTACCTCGCATAGCTCGGTATCGTACCGCTACCTACCTCGCATAGCTCGGTATACTACCCCTACCTACCTCACATAGCTCGGTGTCCTTCCCCTACCTACCTCGCATAGCTCGTTATCCTTCCTCTATCTACCTCGCATAACTCGGTATCCTACCCCTACATACCTCACATAGCTCGGTATCCTACCCTAACCCTATCTTCCTAACCTAAATCAACGGGTTTTTTTACATTTTGGAGCCTGCCGGCGGGGCCCCTGCCGGGGGCAGGGAAGTGGGGCGTTCAATGCTATACTGCTCAGTATACAAGGCGAAAATTAAGACAATATAAATAACTCGGTATCCTACCCCTACATACCTCACATAGCTCGGTATCCTACCCCCTACATACATCACATAGCTCGGTATCCTACCCTGACCCTATCTACCTAACCTAAATCAACGGTTTTTTTTACATTTTGGCGCCTGCCGGCGGGGCCCCTGCCGGGGGCAGGGAAGTGGGGCGTTCAATGCTATACTGCTCAGTATGCGAGGCGAAAATTAAGACAATATAACAACAATCGAATGTTACAAAAATCAACTTGTAAAATACCATGATAAAAAATGAGGAAAACTCGTACAAAACTGATTTTTAATCGGTTTTTGGGTTAGTATTTGGCGCATATCTCACGAACGCTTCGGAGATATGGCAATCTGGTTAGTGATAAAAACTCGTAATTAAATTGTTAACAAACATTTACATCATTTTGTCCACGCATACAATTAAAAAGCGCCTAAAAATAAATAAAATCCGAAAAAACCCGATTTTTACCCGGTTTTCGGGTTTTATCTCGAAAGTTTTTGTTACATTCGCAGGTTTTTTTTGCAGATTTAGAATCTACGCAAAATTTGCGATAAAATGATATATAATATGTCGATATTGAAAACTATGACCTAAACCATATGTAATCGTAGTAGCGTATACTAACAACCTGGATATTCCGGCTTTACCCCAAGAGTCAGGTGGATGACAAAAAGACAAAGTAATGACAGAGAAGCCACTTTAAGCTGTTTGTCAAATATCGTACGATAGATAAAAAAAGTTAATTGTTTCGTATGTGCGTACGAGGTATGAAGACATAATTGTGTGATTGACTCTAGATTGTTTGCCTGCTGTCACTGAGTAGAGATACAAATCCTCTTATAAACGTTATAAGCACGCATGGAAAATACAAGTTTCAAAAATTGGTGATCCTCATATTTTGCGGCCTTAGCAAAAGCCGAGGATATACGAAATGATAACCTGTCTTTTTCGCATTCGGAGTAAATTGATTCTTACATCTGCTCTCTTTTTAATTGTGTACGCTATGCGCCAGTCCTTATCAAAAACATGAGAGCTCGGGATTATTCCAAGTACTTCTTCATACAAATTTCTCAATTGAATTCTGATTCGGAGTATTAGAGCTTGATTGAGTTATACGTGTACTTTTATTTTTAACAAGATAACGTGCAGTCTAAAAATCGAATGAACAACTACTTCTAATGACTATCTAGTATATTGGAAATTACATTTTGATAATCCAAAATTTAGCATTTTTTTAATTATTAAAAATATTAGTTTTAACCAGTCACGTCCAAACCAAAGCATTGCAATTGATCAAAGCGATTTTAAGTTCAGAAAAGTACTTTTTCGGATCTACGAAACAAATTGCCGGCCATATCCCTAGTAAAACCATGCAAAATATTTTTTTCTTAGGTGTCAAATACGATTGATTACTGAAATATATTAATTAAGCCCTTTTTGTGTCACTTTCTCTTACTGTTTTCTACTTCAAATTGTCTTTGAAACAAATTATTTTGCGTATTGACACTTATTAGTTTTATAAAAATTGCATATCAACATGTACACAATGTAAACGGGGTATGTTTGAACTATCTAATTTAGTATAATACTACTTTGCTCATATTTTTAATGGGATTTCGATTTTGATAGCATTTTTACTGCAGATCAACGGGCAACGTTGTTCGTGTAATAACGTTTAAATCTTAATATAGTGCAATATTTAAAGGCCAAGAACCGCATACTAGAAGGGGTTTTGAGAATAAGGAAGTTCCTTGTAAACTCTTTCCTCCAACTTTTCCTCCAACTTCCAACCACTTTTTACTTGACTATAAAATATGAATATCATCGCCATCCTGCATGTAAATGTTTTCGAGAGTGTGGGTGACTCCTGATTAGTATTATGGCTACGAATATCAATAAATCAAATGAAATGTTTTCCTCTTGTTTTTCCCATGTGACAAAAAATTTGGAATAATACCAGGCGAAAAAAATCCTATCATCATTCCACACTTGGTTCCTGGAACGTCTTAAGCCGAAAACACAATCTGTATGCATCATTTTTGCTGGTTTTTAGGGGCCTGATTCATTCCTAACTTATGACGTTAGTATAAACAGGAATTACTATGATTTACAAACCGCAGTTTTCTACAACCTTACAACTACACAAGGAAAGTTTTAATTGCGAGTCGAAAAGAGCCTTAGATCTTTGCAGCATTTTGACTCATAATTATCATAAGCGGAGAAATTTAAGCAAATCCTACTTTAGAATTTGATGAGGGCACTTTCATACGATGGTATTTGGTAATTAGTCCCTTAGATTAGCTCTCAGTAGCTGTTTGTGGATTTTTCGGGTTAGTTTCACTATAAAAAATATGTACTCAAAAGGGTTAGTATTTACCAAGCCAGGAGCACATTCCGGAAAATAGACCAAAGACACTGACTACAGTTGGAATTTTTATCCACTTTTACAACTTCCAGTTTCCAGAGCAAAACGGAAGAAAGTTATATATAGCCTCATACGAGTCGGGTTTGAGTGTGCAGTTTGTGATAAAAATATCTTCCATATAGAGAGATGAAACAGAGTGTAGAATAGAGAAAGTTTCCTTTCCAGCTCACAAAGTTAATTAAGATCTCATACAGCTCCAATTTAATTCATTCTATTATAATATAATCCCAAAAGAAAGTCTGAAAAAAAACTTTCCTTTTTATCTTCTTTGCCACTAGATATTTAACAGGGATCAAGGGGAGAGATCGACCTCAGTTTTTTCCATCGTTGGAACTTAGAACTTAGAAGCTGGTAGGTTGGGCTAAACAAAATCCACAGACTAACAGCCCTGCTTTAAACGAGACGTTACATTTGCATATCCTTGCTTTACCAACGATTTGCAAATTAGACGGAGACAGACTAGTACGGGAAAGGATATCGATGTCAGTTCGTTGTCGGTTGAGCTTCTTCAAATTAATTCTTCTTAGGCAGACATGTTCCAAATTGATTTTTAGGATTAGCACATTAATGAAGAATCCTTGAAATGGTGAAAAACTGGAATTTAAAAGCCGGAATTTCGGGTCCAAACAATCGTATGATTCAAATTGTCAACTAAATAGGGATGGGGATGTTTGTGCAATCCAACTTCTAAATGGCGACTGAAGGACAATTTGACGACAAATCTGATATTATTAGACAAGGATTTACTGAAACCCTATAGCCCCTAGATTTATCAGTACCATGTTTTGTAATTACAATGTTGCTGCGGCTTTTATTTCACTTTTTCGAACCACATTTGGCTTGAGTAAGAATCGACCATTCGTCACTTTCTAGATACAAATACAAAACTGACACTGAGACTGATAATGAAATGCTATGAAAGATTGAAACCCAATGTCAACACGTTGGAATGAACGGACGGCTCGAATTACTCAGTCTAGCTGTTCCATAAAATATAATGTAAACACATTGCAAATTGAAATTGGTTAGTCAGATTTAGTAACTGGTATTGCTATACCAGACCAAACCACAATTTCCTCCGATACGAAACTGCTATTGACTAGTGATTTGTGATAAAGAGGAATACATGATTGCTAGCACTAATAATATTGTTATCAGAGAATAGGAGGGCATACATGTGTCAAATTTCGGTAGCCTCGTCTTAATGATAATAACGTCCTTACCAACATAGTTAGCTTAAGCTCCCACTCAGTTCTTAGCTAATTACAGTGCAATTATTCTGTCAATAATGTTGTGTAATGAGCTAACTGTCATTTATCCATTATCCCTTCGACGGTTTTTCGTAGAATCGTCGAGGCTTAACTGCAGTGTAGTGAAATAGTTAGGGAATCTTTTGATCTTTTATCAATCACATCAAGTCAATTGTGGGCTTTAGCATCAACAGAAGCCTTTGTACTAAATGTATAATAAACAGTCTGGTGATATCCATAATCTTGGGCAGGGTAATCTGCTCTATAGCTGAATGAATAGCAACATTTGATACAGAGGATTGTTTTTGTGTTTAATGCATGAGGTGACTTGAATTTGTTAGAGTTAATTAAACCCTTTGTGTTTGCATGGACTGAACTCTATTCAGGCTTGTGTTCTTCTCGGAGTAACTTTTGCTGAACAATAGGAAATGGTTGTCTGTGTGTTTTAATCAACCAGTTAATCATCTTTACGTGCAAACTATGACTAAGCAAGCTACAAATCTTGTCACTGAAAATATAGAGCAAGTAATTGAATTTTGAAAAGACAGTAGAAATAATAAAATCGTTAGGTTATCTGAGATAATTTGACAGACTTAGCAGTGTTTTGAAGGAATTATTTATAGGGGGGTAATTATTAAGACTAATTATTGCATTCGTTAGTTGTCTTGATTAATGTGTATTATGTTACTAAATTACCAAAAAGTAATGATCCTTCCCAAAATTGACAAAAAATTGCTTACTTCTCCTCATCTTTGGGTTTTTTCTTTTTGCTATGCTTGTATGGGCCATGGGGTGCAAGGGAGTATATTATACGATGACTTATTTCAGTGTTTTAAATACTATCTGACTTGAAGCTTAGGAACAAATGGAATAAAACGAAGCCTTGTCTTTATGAAGTCTTCCCAAACGATTTAGTAAACGAACCATTGGTCGTAACGTAAAAATAAACTCAAACGTCAAACCAAAAGATCTTAAAACGGTCCAGTTACAAGTAAATTGGGAGCTTTAAAGTTAGAATGCCAAAGATGAAGTACAGCAGTTAAATTTACAAAATCCATACAGCAAATTCATTTACATGTGCCAATCGTTCTTACAAAAAACCGTGCCGGCAGGGAACAAGGAGACTCGAGACGGCTGAAGTTTATAGAAATAATTTATTTGTATCCGGTTAAATATGCCAATATTCTCAATACACACAAATTAAACGGATTGCTCATCAACCGCATCTTTAAGGTTTAGGAAGCAACTTCTTGGTTTCTGTCAAAGTACTTTGTAAAGTTCCAACCTATTGAGCATATTTTTATGAAAATATTAGTAGTTAGTAGTTAGTTAGTATACGCGAAGTAACTCATCGTTAGTATATAACCTCATCACCAGTTTGACACGGTCTGGCCTTCATGCTGAGTTCTGTTTAACAACAACAAGAAACACATGTTTCCCATCATTTCTAAACCTACAAATTTAACATTAAAAATTAAATACTGCATCCAAACATCCATAAGCCATTTCGCATGTGTGCTACTACTTACACACTAAATAAATGATTATTTTCCTATAAATTATTACACACTTGGATACACAGGAAAACGCAACTTTTTCAACAAAGTCAGAGGAGATATGTTACGAAAAACTCGATAGGTTTTTCTCCATTCAACATTTCAGTAAACCCCTAAAAACATACAGAAACCATGTATCTTAAACTTTCCAACATTCGATTTTCTGTAAATTGTAAATGGTTCAAAACAAGTTATTAAAATTCGAAGGACATCCGCCCCGATCCCTTCCTGTCTTTGCCCTTGATTGTACAAGACTTATAATAATTTGATTAGATTTATAGATTTGCATAAAAAATTAGATTCTCCATCTGTCCACCAGTAGTAGCCAAAGTGTATATAATATCAATAATTAAAATATTTGTGGTACATGGGAATTTCCAAGCTAGGAATCTCTAGAGAAATCATCAATAATTTTTCAGACTTACTTCTTCCTCTCGAAGCGGATCTCGTAGGTGGTGACCCCGTCGTAATTCACGGTCGTCATGGTTGACTCCGACGGGCTGGTGTATGTGGTCATGGCAAATCGATGATATGGAGATATCTTTAACTTTTTAATATGTAGCTGGTTCTTTGCTCAAGGTCGGGATCATTTCATAACGGCATTTTTGACACTTTTTCCAATCACATTTCCATGCTTCAGGGCTCCTTCTAATAGTCACTTTTATTCAATATTTATATTCCGAGGTTTGATGTATTGCATTTATATGTGCGCTGTTATGTTGGCTTCGTAAAGGAAGAAGTTCTTTTGGCAAGGAGAATACAGGATATTCAAGATTAGAGTTTCTTTGAAATCATTTTAAAATGTTCTGAGATCATTTCTAGCAACCCGTGCAAAATAGGGTTTTATAAAGCACTCTGACAAATCTATTTATTTACTGTATGAATTAATGAATTATAAATTAATAGTAGTTGCATAATCCATTGTGCATCTTGTCAAGTAAATCAGTTTCTTGGGCTTGGTTTGAGGTAACAACGCTTACCAACTATAAGAGATAGTTGACTAGGTACAGAGCTTCTAGAATCTAACCATTTCTGTCTACTTATTAGGTACACACGTCAACTGTTAAGATGATTTCGAACATAGGGAGATTATCATAAGTAAAAATATTAATTATACTGTGTTATATGACTCGTAGTTTGTGTAATGTATAGGTTCATGTCTAATCCCTAATGCATTATCACAGCTCAGTAAATTATGGAGAATATTTAATCTTTTGAGGAGGGCAACAGACACAGGTAACAAGGTTGCGAAGAACAATTATAATGCAGACAAGTGCGATTGGCAGATAAAATTAAGAATGATAATAATGCTATACATCATGAGTTATACTTTCTATTGTACTTTTCTATTTTTTTAAACGTAAATTACACTCAAATTAATTTCTCAAAATTGACCGAGATTAACTGTTTTTTAAATAAAAATTGTGCAAGAGCTCCGAATAACAGTGTATTACATTTTGACATAAACTGAATTCTTTACACAACGATATTCATCATCTCCATATTTTAATTTTTAAATTACATCCAAAGATATTTCATTTACGACAAACAAGGGGTCAAAGTTAACAACGGTAGAACGGAAATAATCCATACGTTTCGTATACATCTATGTTTCGTATCACATTTAAAAGACCTTGCATTCAAATATACATTTAAATTACACAAACTGACTGGCTATGGAAATTACATCCCTCGGAGTTGACTCCTGGTATAAAACGAAGACAATAAACAGTTTGAAGAGACAAGACAAGGATGTATTGTTTGCATAAACGATCATCCAATTTCCTGCGTTTGAGAATTGAGCTTATCAGAAGTCACATCTCCCATCAACATCTCAGTCTGACGGAGATTTTTCATCCCAATAATAACACAATATTTCACAGAAGTTGAGATACACTTCAGGATCTTTAGAGAAGCACACGGTTTTGCATTTTCATACGCTATGTTTTGTGTACATCTTTGTCCTGTCATGAATTGATCCCAGCGTTTTCCTTGTCTATTATTTCTTAAAATTCCGGAAGTAAAATCACAACCACTGCTTCTACTTGCACAACTACTACTGTAGTTCTATATATATACTTTTCTATTGCAATATATTCATGTAGGAATCTCAGGTTCAGGAGAGAGATGATCCTACTTACTCTGCCGAGATATATAGCTGTAGAATCGTAGTGGGACCCTGCCTGCAGGTGTTGGCGACGAAAGGGTTAAAACTGAACTGAACTTGGGAAATGGTTCTTTGTCTACTTTTTAGCTCACGCCAAAAGTACTACATAACTTCCAGAGAACCTAGTCATCCCAAGAAGTCCAACTTTTCCCAACAAAACCGTCGACGGGATACTCGAAGAGTGAAGGAATTCCATATAGAACCTATCCACTTGTTTTTTTTTGCACCGGAATCTCTGAGAGAGGCTCAACTGAATTTAGTACTAGAGATGACTGTGGATAGCTTCCACATTCCATACTTACTACAACACAACCAGACTTCTCCGCCTACAACCTTGGTTTGGTTTCCAGATCCTAGATACCCATTTATACCCGACTGGGGCATGATAGTACCCGGTCTTGAACTGCACTACCCTCTCCGTCCCCGAATCGGCGATTCGCAGTAGCAGTGCTTATCATTGCCTTGGCATAGCAGCTTTCTCCTCAGTCCCGGTACCCAATTCCCAGGGATGGCCTATTCTCCAGATCACATATATTTCCGGAACTCTGTCCAATAGGCAAGGGAAATCGACTCGAGAGAAGGACACACACAGAGGGTAACTTTTAGTCACCACTGCCTATAGATCCATGTCCTGCTACAACACAAGGTCTCGATTCTACTACACTTTTATGGCTCGGCCATAAAATCCCCTTGAATTCTCGTACTATATTTATTTTCTTAAAATAGGAGGAATAAGACGGGATACGGTTGAAAGGGAATTATTTTGGACAAGATACTCTGGGAAATGGAATAGAAGTGACTTGACTCCGTCGTCCCAGGATTTGTAAGGGGAGACGGGGAAATAGGGACTTATTGGGAGTGGAAGGAGAAAGCTTGGATATTCAAACGAGAGGATAGGGTTTCTTCACTTTGACTATTTTTTCTCCAATTTTTTGACCATTTCTCAAGTCAGTGGAGAGAATGGATTCTATTTCGTTTCCATTTCCTTGCCTTTCACTTCAGATTTTTAGAGCCTTTTGGCACAAGGGCTTTGACAAGTTCAAAGGAACATGGAACAGTCGAACGTGGTTTCAAACACTGGCCAAAGCTGTTTTGAAGGAGTGTGTGTGTGCACAGAGATAGGAGGGACGAGGGATGACAGGAACTGTCCTTTGGTACTGCGACACTGAGAGTGACAGGATCTGTTCTGCATTTAACGTGGATTTGGCGGAGTTGTGCTAAAGGATGAGTGCGTATAGCAATGGGTTTTGATAATCTCTCTCAAGAAGATTGCGGTTAAACAGGAAGTCTCTTTATTTGTCATCTCCAATAAGGCGGAATTAAGTTCCTGTCCGGTTTAAGATGAAGAACCTTTGACAATTTGACAAGAAGGGGGTTATTTCTTATTTACCGTCAGGGAGGGATCGTCAAGTAAAAAGGCTAAAATGGTCTTTGTTCGTACGTATGTTCTCTGAAAATATTATTTGTACATGAAATTCCTTATCTTTACTAATTTGTGTCTAGACTTTAATCCCTAGTCTATATGTATCTTTACAATACCCATTCCTAACTTTTGTATGCACTCATTTACTTATGACTTTGAACTTTCTGTATGTATGACCTTCGTACCATGCTAGGGCAGTTCATTCCTACCTGTCTAATAGTTAAATTGCCTAGTCGCCAACCACGTCAGCCAGAAAAGTCTGACTTAAAACTATATCTAATTTCAACACGTTTTCCTCGGCGACATTCTAAATTGAATAAATCACTTGCTTTCTGACTATCCTTCAATACACTTGCCCTCTGCCTCTTTTAATACTCGGATTTCTCTCAAGTCATTTTTACCATCTTTCATAAACCATTTTATATTATCCAACACTTAGACGCGTTACATTTTGGTCCAAATCAACCGGATTTACTCAGTATTTTAATTAATTTGCGGATTACTTCGTGTTCTGATACTTGAAAATGGCTCCAGCAACCGCACTTGAAAAATCCGAACGTGATCGTGAGAATCTAAGCCTGAAAGTGGATCACTGGAAACAAACTCTTGCTAATCACAATCTGGGTCCTCCTAACCTTCTGACCGTAAGAAAGGTCACTAAATATCTGGAATCAATTGTCATATCAAAAACAAAACTAGAGGATATCCATGATAAGATTAGAGAATTAGTGGATCCAGCCGATCTCAATTCGCACAACAAAGAGTATCTAAAACTCTACGACAAACTCGTGGATTTAGATGACCAATTTGAGGCTCTACGATTGACACTTGACGTTACACCTCCACCTACGGCACAGGCAGGATCCAAATCAGCTGACATACGTCTACCCCGTTTGAACCTGCCAACTTTTGATGGAACATTGACTGACTGGATGTCATTTCACGACATGTTCACAGCCGCTGTCCACAACAATTCAAATTTACAAGACAGCCAGAAGTTGACATACCTGAAGTCATCACTAACAGCAGAAGCAGCAAGACAAGTAAGAACTCTCTCCTCCACTGATTCAAATTACGATGTAGCTTGGAAATTGCTAACTGACCGATATCAAAACGATCGAGAATTACTATTTTCAACATTACAAAAGTTCATGAATCACAAATCAATGCAAGTGGGTTCAGCGGCTGATCTTCGTTCATTAGTGGATACAACAACGGAAACAACACGGTCTTTGGAAACGCTTGGCCAGCCAGTTGACAAGTGGGATTCAATATTCCTGTTTATCCTGTTCCAGAAATTAGATCAGACTTCAAAAGAGCTTTGGGAACAAAACCTCAAGGACAGTAAGATTCCTCCTCTTCAGGATTTTCTAATCTTTGTGGCTCAAAGGGCTCGTGCGTTGCAAGCGGTAGGAAGTAAGTCTCAAACTAAACCTAATGACCATCAACAACGTAAGGTCAATCAAGTGCACCATGCACAACAAGCATCATGTAAGATGTGTAAAGGTGATCATATAATCCATAAATGTTCACAGTTTCTATCTTTAGCCATACTAGAGCGGATCGAAGTCGTGAAAAGACACTCGCTCTGTTTTAACTGTCTCCGTGAAGGACACTCTGTAGGTCAATGTACGAGCACAGGCACTTGCAGAACTTCGGGGTGCAGGAAAAAGCATCATACTCTCATTCACATAGTTCAAGATCAAACATCCAACAATGGAAGTTCATCCTCTGTTCTTACTCATCATACAAATGATGATACTCAAATCAATCAAACACTTTTAGCTACAGCAATTGTGAAGGTCACCGATTCCCGAAATCAGCAGCAACTATGTCGAGTTCTACTGGATGGAGGATCGACTTCAAGTTTTGTAACTGAAGCCTGTGTGCAACGGCTTGGTCTGAATCGTAGTCACACATCAGCAGATATCGTTGGACTAGCGGCAGCTTCCGTTGGAACAGCCAAAGGAATTGTATCATTACAATTTACTTCCCATTTCCAAACAAGTAACTCTTATTGCGTACGTGCCTTAATTCTTCCTAGAATCACTGGTCGGCTTCCCGTGTACCTATGCGATTCTACAGTATGGCCACACATTCAAGATATACAATTAGCAGATCCACAGTTCCACAAACCAGCACAAATTGATATTTTGTTGGGGGCGGACATATTTTGGAATTTACTCATGGACGGCAGCCGGACAGGACCTCCCGGTTCTCCAATTGCAAGACGATCTACCATAGGTTGGTTAATTGGAGGTAACTTGGATTCCTCGTCAACTATCACTCAGTCAGCTATTCTGGTTCACTATGCTGAAGCCGGGCTTGATGAAAGTATACAACGCTTTTGGGAACTTGAGTCAGTACCAGAGGTTCGAGCATTGACTTCAGAAGAGAGAGCCTGCGAAGACCATTTCGAGAGAACACACAGTATCAATTCTGATGGGAGATTCACTGTAAAGCTGCCCATGAAAACACCTCAGCCTGTACTCGGAACCTCACGTGAGATTGCCATTCGTCGTCTCAGACAAATTGAAAACCGAATTAGCAAGCAACCAGAGGTACGAAAACAATATAACGATTTTATGAATGAGTACATAAGCCTTGGCCATATGACACAAATTCCAAGCAACCAAATTGAGTCAGCTAGTCCCACTTGCTATATTCCCCATCACCACGTCATCAAGGAATCCAGCACCACAACTAAGCTCAGGGTCGTCTTCGACGCCTCAGCAAAAACATCGTCAGGGAACTCCTTGAATCAAGCAATGATGGTTGGACCAGTAGTACAGGACAGTCTTTTCAATATCCTCATGCGTTTTCGTAAGTACTCCATTACGTTCACTGCTGATATTGAGAAAATGTACCGGCAGATCCCGGTTACCGCTGAAGATACAGATTTACAGCGAATAGTTTGGAGAGACGACGTATCCAAGCCAATTCAAGAGTTCAAGTTGAAGACAGTGACTTATGGAACCGCAAGTGCCCCGTACCTTGCTACCAAAGTACTACAGCAATTAGCCAAGAATAATCAGGACTCCCTCCCACTGGCGTCTAAGGTCCTACTGGAAGACACCTACGTGGACGATGTCATGTCAGGAGCACCTTCTATAGCAGAGGCAATCAAAACCAAAGATGAACTTCTAGAGCTCACCCAACGTGGATGCCTGAGTTTGCGTAAGTGGTCATCTAACTGCAAAGAGCTATTATTATCTATCCCTCCAGATCTACGGGATGACAAACAGGATGTGGCCCTTGATACTGACAAGACCGTTAAAGCCCTGGGAATTCATTGGTCAACAAAAAGCGACAACATCATCTTTAAAGTTTCAACCTCAATGCCGGTACCAGTGAGGAGAGGGGGGAACGAGCTAACAAAGAGGATCCTTCTATCCGAAATGTCTCAAGTTTATGATCCAATTGGCTGGTTAGCACCTATTATCATCAAACCCAAGATCCTCATCCAGCAATTATGGAAATTAAACATAGGATGGGATATCGAAGTCCCGTCTGAAATTCAACAACAATGGTCCATCTTTAAGCAAGAATTACCTTGTATTGAAGCAATTACCATGAAGAGATGTCTCAACCCCACAAACTCATCAAAAATATCTCTAATTGGATTCTGCGACGCTTCTGAACGTGCTTACGCCGCTGCTGTGTACGTGAAAGCAGAACATCCTAAAAAACCCACAACTATCTCTCTTGTTGCAGCAAAGACTCGAGTTGCTCCAGTCAAAACCATATCTTTACCAAGGCTGGAACTATGTGGAGCTGTACTATTGTCTGATCTCATGACAGTAACCCAGACGGCTTTAAAAATGAACTTTCAAACCGTAAGGGCATTCACGGACTCAACAGTCGTGCTTGCCTGGATCCAGTCTCATCCGTCCAGGTGGAAAACCTTCGTAGCAAATAGAGTTACCCAATGTCAAGATAACATACCTATAAGTTCATGGGGACATGTCAGTGGAACTCAAAACCCTGCTGATTGCGCATCACGCGGATTGGACCCTTCCGAGCTTAAGAATCATCATCTCTGGTGGACTGGACCTGATTGGTTACTAACTGGCGAATTTCCGAAGATCGGTAAAGTACTTGCTGACAATTCCATGGTTGAAAAAGAGGTGAAGAATGCAATTGTTTGTGCCACTACATCCATTATGGTACATGATCAATTCATTTTAAAAGACTTTTCCTGTTTTAAACGACTGAAACGGGTGACAGCTTGGTGCCTTAGGTTTTTTAATAATTTTAAAAGATCTGGCAAACTCCGAACTGCAGGGCCATTAACTCCAATGGAACTTGAATATGCTCTTTACTTTTGGATAAAGAGAATACAGGACGAAGCGTTTTCAGCAGAGATAAAATGCTTAAATGGTAAGAAACCTTTACCTGTCAAAACACAAATACGGCGATTGAACCCCTTTATCGATTCCAACAACATACTTCGTGTTGGTGGCAGACTGAGACATGCCAATCTACCAAATGACCAAAGAACTCCAATTCTACTTCCACAACATCATTTGTTCACAACCTTGCTTATCATGAGCACACATCTGGAATCTTCCCATGGTGGTCCTCAACTTGTGCAGTCAATCCTCACCCGAAGGTTTTGGATCATTGGTGCCCGCGATGCCATTCGATACAGACTGAAGAAGTGTATTAAATGTACACGTCATAGCGCTCAAACTTTGACTCAATTCATGGGCGACCTTCCTCCAGCCAGAGTCAATATTTCAAGACCTTTCGACAAGACAGGAGTGGACTACGCTGGACCTTTCTTGCTAAGACCTGTATCAACACGAAGTAAGACAACGTACAAAGCATACATGGCGTTATTCATTTGTTTTGTTACTCGAGCAGTACATTTGGAACTGGTCAGTTCACTATCTACCGATGCATTCATTGCGACATTGAGGAGATTTGTCGCGAGACGAGGAAGGCCATCCGAAATGTTCAGTGATGCTGGTACAAACTTCGTCGGAGCTGCCCGAGAGTTAAGAGAATTGGGAGCACTAATTAATTCAAGCAGCCATAATCAAAAGGTTGCTGATTCTCTAGCAAATTCCGGGATCAAATGGAACTTTAATCCTCCTGGCTCTCCTCATTTCGGTGGACTATGGGAAGCAGGAGTCAAGTCCGTCAAACATCATCTTTATCGTGTCATCGGGTCAACACGGCTGACATTTGAAGAAATGACGACAACTCTAGCCCAAATCGAATCATGTCTCAATTCCAGACCCTTGACACCCTTCTCCAGTGATCCCAGTGACCTTGCAGTGCTTACTCCCGGTCATTTCCTTATTGGGGCTCCGTTGACTGCAGTTCCTGATTTGGACTTCATTGATGAGAAGATAGGACGACTTTCAAGGTGGCAAGTAATTCAGCACATGTACCAGTCGTTTTTGGAACCGCTGGTCAAACGAATACATCACCCGTCTCCAGCAGCGTCCAAAGTGGCTAAATGTCAATAATCAAATCGAAATCGGCAACATGGTGCTAATTAAGGACGAACGACTACCACCATTACATTGGAAACTCGGACGAGTCATCGATCTTCATCCTGGTCCTGATGGTATAGTGCGTGTAGTTACAATAAAGACAACAGAGAGTGAAATTAAGAGACCCTTAGTTAAAATATGTTTATTGCCAATTGATCCTGCTAAAGCTAATGATAATACTGTAAGAGATGATGTAATGTAACGGTTTAGCATTTCTCATTCATTTCTCATTTTTAAATTCAGTTTTGTTAAAATTCAATATTTTCTGTAATTGTGTCATTTTTTGAAATATTACATTTCAAGGAGGCCGGAATGTTCGTACGTATGTTCTCTGAAAATATTATTTGTACATGAAATTCCTTATCTTTACTAATTTGTGTCTAGACTTTAATCCCTAGTCTATATGTATCTTTACAATACCCATTCCTAACTTTTGTATGCACTCATTTACTTATGACTTTGAACTTTCTGTATGTATGACCTTCGTACCATGCTAGGGCAGTTCATTCCTACCTGTCTAATAGTTAAATTGCCTAGTCGCCAACCACGTCAGCCAGAAAAGTCTGACTTAAAACTATATCTAATTTCAACACGTTTTCCTCGGCGACATTCTAAATTGAATAAATCACTTGCTTTCTGACTATCCTTCAATACACTTGCCCTCTGCCTCTTTTAATACTCGGATTTCTCTCAAGTCATTTTTACCATCTTTCATAAACCATTTTATATTATCCAACACTTAGACGCGTTACAGTCTTAGTCACGTCTTCGTCTTTAAACAATCGAATGAGTTGTATTGTGGGGAGGCTAATTTATCATCTTTCAATCCAAAAGGACAATATTATTCTTGGGTCTTGGGTATGTCAACAGAACAGGGAACCGGGACTTGACTGCCTTGGCTAAGCAGAATATATTATTGGAGTTGTACTTTGTCTTGTCACTGAAACCCTGTGAGGATGACTGATGAAGATTAAATAAAATAGTAAATCCTTTTGGTTTCTATTAAGATATGATACACGAGGCGTTTATATTATCGCATCTTGACTTGATCAGTTTTTGCATTGTTTTGCTTAAAATCCCTGCATTGCATAATAGAATTTGGCATCATTGAACGTATTGTGTTACCTTACGTTTGCTGAGTTGCTTTAATAAGTTTATTATATATATTTGTGCAAACTCTGTAGTTCCGGTCAGTCTGCTAATAATATGTCTCGTGAGAAACTTCGTTCAATCTGATAGTACTGAATATACTGCTAAACCTGACACTTCAAGGTTACGCATTCATAATATAATCATTCTGTTCTTCTATAGATCTTTTGATACAGTAGTTGTAAATATTACCATCCTCCATGATTACGATATAAAAAGTCCGTGCTAATTTTTGATACCCGAATCGAGTAAATAAATCTTGCTACGTTTTTTGCGGCCTGTTATGGAGTAAATAATAATGTTTCAGATACACCCATTTCCTCCTGTTTGACTTTGAATAAAATGCATCGATATTTACTATTCTAATGATTTATGGTAATATTATTACGACAAGATAACGTGCACCGATTCATTAAGTTTGTAAACTTTTTTATTCGTGAATTTCATTGGTAATCGAACTCTAGAAGGTCAACTACTGACTTGACCCAATCGTTGAAAGCACCAACTCGTGTAAAGACGGAGTACTTTTCATTATCACACCGGGCATTGATGAAATCCCGATTTCCATGACTGACAACTCTCTAATCTAACATTTTTTATTAGGTTTCGTAATATACTTAGCTTTAGTAGTAAAATCAAGACATTTTATGCAAATGGTTCCAAAGAATAAACCTGAATGTAAAATCTTCTAGGAGAACTCTCATCTTGGAAAAACATTCCACCGCCTATAAGTACGATATCATTTAGTTTTCACCTATCAACGTTTTGATAGTGATTAACTATAAATGTTGGGCTTGTAAAAAATTATTCTCACCACTGTCTCCTTCTAAAGAATTGGAAATGATTTATCGGAAACAAACAAAATTGTTTAAACAAAATGTAATTTAAATTGGATATAAAATTGAGCTTCTATTCAACTTACCACAAACAGACGTGCCTACGCAAACAAAAAAACATACATTTTTGAAAAAAAACTTCAATCCTAATAAGTTACAATGCCATGATTCATAATGGAAATCGGAAATTACCATTCGTGTAACCTGCACAATATTGTGAAATCGTAGGTTGTCGTTCCAAAACCCTTGTACATTGCCTTACCGAAATGTATGGTATTTTAGCCATTTTGAGCGTTGGTGAGATCATCCAGCTCTCATCTGTACCAAATCCAACTACCTACGAAAAATCGGCCATTTTTACAATAAATAGACTCCAAAATTTCTTAAATTGCTTGAAAATATGTAGATTGCATACATAACCATAGTTGCCTTCGCTAAGTTGGTACCGTTCCAACTGGGTATTCTTTTCGGTTGGGAAGGGAAAGCAAACTGGCCGTACGAATTCGGAGAGTGTAACCGGTTTACTTAAGCGAATTAAGGCAATGTCCCCTTCGTAACTTCTGTTATTGTAATGCGGATTTATCGTCACGTTACTAATCTGAGCAGAAATTATTTATATGTAGTTGGAGGTAAAGTAGTAACCTTTAATCAGTTATGTACATGTTCTTGTACATGAACTTACTTCAAACATTTGCGTCTGCTCGTCCTTCAGATTAATAATGTAACTACTACTAATTGCTCCAACCGCGACTTTGTACAAGGATTGATACTCCGACCTCCGTGTTGCTTTTTCAACACAGTGTCTATTAAATTATACAATTATTTACCGTTAATCCCTAAATAAGCTCCCCCCGGAATAAGTCTCCGTTTGCCCCGAAATGCAACGGCAATAAAAATCATTATTACGCTGCTGTAACGAGAATGCTTCGGCTTATCAAAGTCCCACCGCAAAGATATTTATTTGTTCCATTAACGTTAAAGAAAAGTGCAGCGTGCCAAGGCCAGACCTCCGAAAGAATTTTAGAACCATGCATGATGAATGGCAATTTTGATCCGTCTGTTATCCCACAGTCTAGTATAAAAATTTTATGTTTGTGTGAATCCAATCTAAACAAAGTTTTGAATTTCAACATACCATAAATACTGAAATAATTCCCCCGGAGGAGTGATTTAAGCGTGAGTGGTACTTTAACCTTGTGTAGGACAAAGTTCTTGGGAGTTTTTTCGGGGGGAGGGGCTTATTCCAGTTCTTATGGTATTTACATTTACCAATAGCACAGGCAAACGACTTCCTAGGAAGCCAAGTTCCACTGGAGTCACAGGTTTTTTCCAAAGTTGAGTCCTTAAGAGGTATGTAAAATGGTTTACATTTCAGCATGGCTGTTGTATTCGGTAGGGCTGCTTTAATGCAGTCATCTCCAGAGCCAATTAAATCCCCACTGCAACTAATCTCGATACCCTTCATGAAATTAAAGATTACACACCACCGGTACTGAAAAATTTGGTTTTATAGAACGGATACCTCATGCAGTTCTATTTCTGGGCATTTAACACCCCCTGCCACTTCCTGGGAACCTTCTGGGGCTAATTTAATTGAGTCGGGAATACAGTGTATTGCTATGGGTGGATCCCAAATTCCCGTTGATGAACACATCGTTTTCAGATAATTGTCAGAGTCGGCACAGGTCAGAATGGCTTTGGAACCAATTTCTAAAAATTGTTCCGAGCAAAGTAGCCCTGCTCGACTTCCGTTTTGAAATCGACAGGATAAGTCGACATTCTGACAATAAATATAAAATAAAACGGCCAATGCATCTAATATTATTATTACACAATTGCTTTTAATTATCCGAAAATTTACTTGAGCTAAAGGACCAAGATCTATTGGAGGGCACTTCATTGTACTTCCCATAGTTCCCATTGAATCGCCGTAATTACAAGTACATCCGTCGTGGAAGTAGTAGTAGTACTGCCTTGCGGGCTTTTAGTGCTCGGCTTCAAGTATCCTTCCGGTTCTTTGTATTGATTCGTCTTTTGTGCGGTACGGAGGGTCTCGAAATCCGTTACAGAAGGACTTTCAGAATCTTTCGGATTTTTTGGCAACGGTTCCTCTGAAGACGATGAATGGTTTCCAGATTCCTGACACGTTTCCCGAGTCATATTCCCTGAACTTCCACAGTTATTAATGTAGTCTTCGGAACTACATAGACAAAGGAGGCGTTGATCACAAGATGCTGGCAGACAGTAGTATCCATCGGAACAGGATTGATGGGAAGTGCATCTAGACAAAAAATACATGAAATCACTGCTTTATCAGAGTTCAAACATGAAATTGTTACACTAACTGTTGCTTGATGTCGATCTTTTTCCTTAGAGTATATAATAAAACATATATATATGAGTTTTATTATATACTCTAAGTCTTTTTCGTCAACTTCTCGACCGAGCGAATTCGCATCCTGAGATGATTTTCGGATCGGAGACTTATTCCCAAGAGATACCATCGCTCTCCTTTATTGAACACTAATGCAGAGCCAGGACTGAACAGTCGAGGAATATATGGATTTTCGTGCTGTTGTAAATTGTATCCTACGATAAAGACCCTTATGATTACAAACTCTATTGAATTTACTAGATACTGAATTCAGTTACCGAAAAGAGTTATGGAAGTTTCGTGAAGGCTCATATAGTCCTCCTCCCAATCACGAATTCTCCATCGTTTTGGAGGTGATAGTTGCGCCTTTAGATTTTGATTGCTTTCATTGTGAATCCGGACGTTTCCTGACAAATAAATATGCTCCTGGGAGGTTCGGTTCCATAATGAGCCACGATACTCCTTTCTGTAGCTGAAGATCTCTAAGGATGAGTCCAAACATATTGGTCGAGATGATGAAGAAATTGGAACTGGATTTTTCAGGTGCAGAAGATAAAGGTCCCAAACACGGTTATTGAGAACTGCATCCAAATCTCGCTGAAGGAGCTCAACTTTTTGAACCTTTTACGAATCAAGGTATGGGACGTAAAGTTTATAAAACATTAAAGTAATCAATCGATAACCAGTCCTAATTTACCTCAAAAATACTGTTGTTTCGGCCAGCTCTGACAACTAATTGTGGGGTCACGTTGGGACCAATCTTGGGAGATTCACCTATGGTAATAGATTATTCTCATAAATTATCAACCTTTTTTTCCCAGCCTATCAAATTTATAGTTATCTAACACGTTATGACAGTCTGTAATCCCACTAGCGTCCCAGTTTGTATGTAACCCAAGCTTGCATTGACTTTTGAATATATTCCAACTGTCCATGGATTGAATTGTTCACCCCTATGAGATTTGTCGTTGCCCTGTTTGCCACACTCCCAAACTCGGGCTCCTAATGGTTCTGGAAATTTGTTGCATTATGAATATAAATTGAGCTCTTGTGATTATTTTCAATACAACTTTAGAAGTTATTTATAATACCAGGATAGAGTTGACTGGTTACTTCAATTAATAGGATAATTGCAGGTAAAAAGTTCCAACTCATCGCGACGTTCAGTCTTAAATTTGCCATTGTTAAGGATTGAAAGAACTTAACTCGAATGAGCCAGATTTATAGATTGCTCACCGCCTTGTACACGAAAATAACCGTATATCCCTATCATCACGACAATATTACTAGTTTTTCCACTTTTTGTGCTTTTATTATGTTGTATGCAATTTTTAACTGATGTTGACTTGTGTTTTTCACAACTAACAATTATATTGACCGATTATTCAGACAATTATGTTCATTCAATTCATTCTGTTTACATATAAATACATTCATATGAGGATACTGTAACATTTCAAGAGCTTTATTGGGCAAAGAAGCATTAAGGAAAAGTCGTAGAAACGATAGTACCTATAAGCTACTTAACTTTAAACTACTGCAACTCAATAAATACCTAGTCATTATTAGGAGGTCACAATAAATCGCTAATTTAAACTTTTTGGAGTCAACATCCATACAATTTTTAGACGCTCAAGCTTTTTGGATTTAATCACTCACTACAGTAGAACAATAAAAACAACTAACTACTTATACTTAACGCTTCTTCCAAGTGAATAATTTTCGGGCACTATGACGGCCCGGTTTCTTTCTTTCACGAATCCTTCCATCTTTTGTCAAATATCCGGCAAGTCGTAATTTCTCCGCATTCGCACCTGATTTCAAATTGTAATTTTTAGTCATTATCAATATTTTATTTATTAATTTAGAAGGTATGGTTGTAATACATATAATTGTATTCTCACCTAACGCTGCAAGAGCGTGGCTGATTCCATATCGCAAGACTCCAGCTCGCGCTGTTTCGCCAGGATGCTTCTGATGTTCTGAGTGTCGGGTGGCTCCAATAACATGGGCTTCAACATCAACTTTTCCTAGCCATCCGCACAACTGAAGTGGTGCTATAACTTGTTCTCTCGCATGAAATAGTTTGAAATATTCAAGACCGAACCCATTGATATTGAATTCTCCAGTTCCTGGAATCGTTACTTTAACTTCTCCCCGAGCAGTTTTCCTCATACAGACTGCAAGAAGATTTGTCATTAATGTCATTAGTTATTTATATCTTTGATTTACAGCCAGGCCTCAAACAATTTCACATCAATGCAATGAAACAAAGTAGCTTACGTGGTATATGACAGCTCTTGCGTCCATCAGCTTCTAAAATGACTGGAGCGACTTCATCGGAAGACGTCTGCTTTGCTAAAGGCTTTCTATATTGCTTAATAAACTCCAGTTCCTTATCCCTTTTCGGGTGGGAAGCAAGTCTATCCATACATAGTATCCATTCCGAATACTCTGTATCCGTTATCTTCTCTAGTAACTTATTTTCCATATCGTCTTTAGAAATCCACCTGCTTCCACTTAGCACCCTTAAAAAACACCATAAAAATAAACGCATAAAAACTGTTGCATTCATCATTAAAAAATTTAATTTTCTCACAGTTTGATAAAAATAATTTCAATCTTACGTGTCATCGTCATTGGTGGCACTTATACTACCACCACTTGTATTTAAGGCATTCAGCTTCCCAACCATTTCCTGTAAAAGTACATTAACGGTTAACACGCATATTTGCATTTTAATTTCATAATTTTATAACTTTATGTTTACATGTAAAATGTAGTAGAAACTAGGTTTGGTAGTATAGAAAAATGGATGATGAGGCCTTCCACTCATATCGAATTGAGCTGCTTTTTGCCGTGGATAAATCTCTTGAGGAGGCTTCATCATCGGTCGAGCTTTCGGTTCATACAACCCGGAGGGGAATAAATACCGAATGGCTTCCTTTAATAATTCAAATAAAATTAAAAAGTTATTCATTCCATTCACAAATGATGTGCAATAAGCTTAGAGTTAGTTTGATTTGAGGGATGTATGCATATGCATAACATAATCAACATAGTTGAAGTAAGCTAGATAATCATACTCTTTACTGTGTACTAACATTAATGTCATGTTGGGTAAACGTCTCCGGATCCTTTCCCATCATATTGGCCAAGTGCCTTCGCCCAAATACAAATTCCTTTTCTGCCTTATCGATGAATTCCTCTAAAAAAAATACAAAATATAATCAGTGATGAGTCAATTTTAAAGAATAAAGATAAATAATGTACATAAGCAAGCACCGGTCACCGGTCACCGGTTAAATGAATATAATATATGATTGATGTATGATATAATGCCACCAAACACACCGTCAGTGCAGGTGGAGTGGAGTGGATAGTCTCAAAAACAATAACAAAACGAAAATAAAAAATGAAAATGCGTGCAATGTGAACGTTAAATACAAAATAGTTTAAATTGAATCGAAAAGATCAAAACACAAAAGACAAAAGATCCAAAAACCAGCCCAAAAAAACCCAAAAAACTAATTAAACCAAATCTTACGATGTTCTTGGGCTCGCTGCAAATAAGCCGTCATAGCCTTGCTGATCGTGGCAGTTTGACCTCCAGTTTGACTTTCAGTGTCGGTTGACTTTGTCGTGGAAGTTATGGCAGGAGGGGAGGAAGTAACAAGGTTTTGACCCGAGCTGGAGACATGGATTCCTCGAAATGCCAAAGCATGAGGACGAGGAGAGATATCTACATGCTTCGACTGAACTGTGAGGTTATTACGAAATAAAGCAATTAAGGCTTTCGAACTCATTTTTCTGGTGGTATTTATATGTCCAACTCCAATGTCTATGCGATGAGTTTCGAAGTTTTGATGACTTTTTTTACATCGTTTGAAACGATTCGTTTCCAACTCCAATGTCCAATATGATTAACTCAACCGGATTTTAAAATACCCTCGAGTTTAAGCATAGACTACAAGCGCAGTGTTCTATTGTAAATTGAAGTTTATGTTTAGTTACCTTCGTCACATTCACATATTTTACAAAATTAACTGTCATCGTCCGAACATTATCATTAGACCAGTTCGTGTCTAATCAGTAAATGAAGTCAATTAGTAATTTCATTTCCTCGAAGTCACTTAAAAAATAGTGCAGATACACTGCTTAAAAGTAAGAAAGTTGCATTTTACCCCAGCACAGGTAATCTTATCTTTCTTGACTTTCTCTAGGACTTTCTCCAGGACTACTTTCTCCACGAAGTCAGTTTCAGTTAATTGCATTTACAATTACAAACAGTTTAAACACGAATATTGGACATGGTAAAATAAACCAAAGTAATAAGAGCCCAAATACCATCGTCTTGGGTAGATATATAGTAATTTTGGGAAATGATGATGTTCCTTGAGCCGTTGACGGACAATGAATAAATGTTAATAATATTTGAATATTTTAATTTTTTAATGTAATATTTTTAAATTTATTTTTTGAATGAAATCATAATTTTTTAAAGCCCTCAAAGCCCCAAGAATTTCTGATCGAGTGTTAAAATTCATCGATATAAAATAATGTACAAAGACTTCTTTATTTAGGGCCTTTGTCCTTCTGAAACCAAGAAGTCTCTCATTTCCTTAGCCGCAACGTTCCCAAAAACAGTTGGATATTGAGGCTAGAAGACAAATTATTAATTATAAGTACTGATAATATTCAATAATCCAGTGGTATATTTGATAAACAACAGAAAAACATACTTGTCCACATGGATTCATGCCCCAGCTAACAATCCCTTGTAGTACTTTGTCACCGTTAGCATCGTTGCAGACGAGTGGACCCCCGGAATCTCCGTTACAGCTAGTAAATAAGTAAAGCATTCCAAATTCCAATTAAAAACAAATATTTTGGGGTGCTAATTGATTTAATGATTGAGTAACATTTCTTATGAAACTAACGATCCCTGAGGAGGTGACGAAGTAAGGCCACCGGCACAAACCATAGTTTCATCAACATCGTTAACAGGGCTGTACATATCGACACATTCCGATATTTCGACAATGTTAAGGATGATTTTTTGAAGCTGATCTGGGACAATTGCTGGAGTATCTCCGGTGGGGTTAGCATTCCCCCACCCGGAATTTATGCACTCGCCACTTGGTACAAAACCTTCTTCGGCCAACTTTAATGGTTGGACTCGGTCGTTTAGAACAAACGGAGATGCCAATGTGATTATGGCACAGTCATGGGTAAGGGAAACTCTGTCGAAAGCTGAATGCCAAATCAAGCGTTTAGCGGTACGAACTTGCTGACTGGGTTCATCTTCCTTGATATTGTGGGCACCAGTAACTATGGTTATTTCGTTTAGTCGTCCTCCTTCTACGCAGTGAGCTGCGGTGACGATCTAGATTAAGTAAATTCTAATTTCAATATTAAATTAGGCTAATTACAAAGTGGACCCATCGAAATAGAACCCCACCAACACCTTTAAAAAGTTTTAATACGCTGTTTTAAGGGCACCGTTTGTTGTTTTATAAATAAATCGCAACCATTCAAGTAATTGCATGGATTTCGAAGAATCACGATCATCGTTATAATGGGTTTATAATGGATATTGAATGTAATATTTATTGACTCTTCATTCCTTAAAAAATATACTCCATCCCTCTATTCTGTAGTAAGGACCATTTTAGGGGTTTATGGATAAGCTTTAAATGTTTCAAAAATATCTGTTGTATATTTACATGATCTTCATTGAGAATTGTTCCACCACAATTATGGTACTTCTCTCCCCAAGACGGTTTGACTTGTATGGAAACTTGCCACGGCAATTCCCCTGGAGTCCATCCATCTTCCCATGTTGATTGAGAGCAGCATTACTTCGAATAGGACCGAATATTGGAAGTTTCGAAACAGTTGGGTTGGCTATAACAGAAGCCCAAACCAGGGCGATCAAAATTGCTATCCTCATGACAAAACGTCGGGTTCGTTACTACATACTAATTGAATTGATCGATTTGTTTCATATTAAAGTCATTTTTCCACTCAATCCAATTGATAAACTATAGATAAGGGAATAACAATTGTGTGTAGCTGATCTGGCGATAAATTCACTCAGATATGTATTCTCATTCATTGGCCACTTAACGTATATTGCATTTTGAATTTTTTTAAATGGGGAGGCCTTTAAATCGATTTTAATTGGTAATATTGTGCAAATCTCTTTACTTTGTCTGGTACCTGGGTGTGAGTGGAATGTGGTATCCAATATAATATTAAATTATTGATTTATTCAGATGAAAGACTACTTAAACTATCAAATACAGGCCCAGTGGCTAGTCGGTACGGAGATCAACTTAGTTTATTAGTGCATATTTAAGATTAATTATTAAAGTTAGTTAATACAGAAGTTAACGAAGACTTTTGCTTTAAAAGTTCTCTATATGCTTTTTAATGCAGTTTCATTTAAGGACAAATCTCACGTTTAAAATGTTTATCAGTAAAAGCTCGAGCTGTAAATTAATACTGAAATCCCGTTTGTCGGTTAAAGCAGTAAAGTTTTAATCAAGTTTGACAAGAAGGCCCCGTTTTTACTGCGACAGGTTTTCACATCATTGTCCTTTGGATTTTGAAGGTTAAACGTTCCCTGGATAAGGTTGTCGAGTCTAACTCGACAATGGAATTGGAGAAGAAACAGTCCGTGTTTTCGATGGGAATAGAATGGAATGAAATTGGAAGTCTTTGAGAATTATAAATCAAATATTCCAAATTCGTAAAGATTTTTATTCAGGCATTCATTGATTAGGATTTTGAGTAGCATTTCATGTTCGCATTTTTATGGCCTTCCTCTTCCATATCTCGGGTGTATCCGTATCCAAAAATCGATATGACATTTGTAGCAACTTTGACCCCTCATCGACTTCGTCAATGTCGTATTATTTTTTTATTAATATAAATAATAGGAAGGAAGGCAAGTCCGGGTTGCAAACATCTAATCGTAAAGCGACCAACTCAAGTCCTCAATATTAATTTAAATTGACGTGTAAAATCCCGCCACAAACGTTAATAACGTTAATAACGTTAAAATTTTAATAAGCCCCTTCCCTTGGAATAAGCAAACCCCGCGAATCCATCAGTTCAAAAAACATAATGTATCAAATTATTCATATTAGGAATTATTACATCTTCCATCGTTCCATCCAAATAGACTATAGGCTATATGAATTAGTTCCATCCAATCAACTCAACACTTCTAAAAACTCAATGCATAATGAAACTAATAATTTTGACAACATGCTTCGATTTAAAAATGCATTAAAAATTCCATTTAAAAATGTAAACTTTAGCGTCTTTGGATGTTAAGTCCTCTCTCTCACACACAACACCCGCAGTTTAATATGGTACAGTATAGTGTATAGGGAATCCAGTCCTCTCCTCTCTCACACAGACAAGTCGCGGAGTTTAACATGATGCAGTATAGGGAATCCAGTCCTCTCCTCTCTCACACAGACAACTCGCGGAGTTTAACATGGTGCAGTATAGGGAATCCAGTCCTCTCCTCTCTCACACAGACAAGTCGCGGAGTTTAACATGGTGCAGTATAGGGAATCCAGTCCTCTCCTCTCTCACACAGACAAGTCGCGGAGTTTAACATGGTGCAGTATAGGGAATCCAGTCCTCTCCTCTCTCACACCCACAACAAACGCAGTTTAACATGGTGCAGTATAGGGAATCCAGTCCTCTCCTCTATCACACAGACAAGTCGCGGAGTTTAACATGGTGCAGTATAGGGAATCCACTCCTCTCTCCGCTCACACACACAACACCCGCAGTTTAACATGGCGCAGTATAGGGAATCCAGTCCTCTCCTCTCTCACACAGACAAGTCGCGGAGTTTAACATGGTGCAGTATAGGGAATCCAGTCCTCTCCTCTCTCACACAGACAAGTCGCGGAGTTTAACATGGTGCAGTATAGGGAATCTAGTCCTCTCCTCTCTCACACAGACAAGTCGCGGAGTTTAACCTGGTGCAGTATAGGGAATCCAGTCCTCTCCTCTCTCACACAGACAAGTCGCGGAGTTTAACATGGTGCAGTATAGGGAATCCAGTCCTCTCCTCTCTCACACCCACAACAAACGCAGTTTAACATGGTGCAGTATAGGGAATCCAGTCCTCTCCTCTATCACACAGACAAGTCGCGGAGTTTAACATGGTGCAGTATAGGGAATCCACTCCTCTCTCCGCTCACACACACAACACCCGCAGTTTAACATGGCGCAGTATAGGGAATCCAGCCCTCTCCTCCCTCACACACACACACACACCCAGAGTTTAACATGGTGCAGTATAAGGAATCCAGACCTTCACTCTCTCTCCTCTCTCACACAGACAGACAAGTCGCGGAGTTTAACATGGTGCAGTATAGGGAATCCAGTCCTCTCCTCTCTCACACCCACAACACACGCAGTTTAACATGGTGCAGTATAGGGAATCCAGTCCTCCCCTCTCTCACACAGACAACTCGCGGAGTTTAATATGGTGCAGTACTGCAGTATAGGGAATGCAGTCCTCTTCTCTCTCACACAAACAACTCGCGGAAATTAACATGGTGCAGTATAAGAAATCCAGTCCAATTTTTTTTTCTGTTCACAATATATTGGACAAGCTAAAAATCGAAAAATTCGATTTTCATTTTACTTCATTTGAATCTATTACAAATTATTTGTTAGTAACAGTTAGTATAACATCCGATGAGGTCTTGTTGAGTAAAAAAAGCACCGTACGAAACCCTAAAATAGCAAATTCATCCAATAAAGCAACTAATAATTAAAGCATTGATTAACCGGAATGTATGTTAATTATTAATTAAGACATGGATTAAGGTTGATACTCAATTAATTGCATTGAGCTTTCTAGAACAAGAACGAACTGAACGAAGAGACCAAGGAATCATACATACTCAGCCTTCAGTCAGCCAAGCAAGTAAGTGAGTGTATCTGAAGAGCTAAATGCTGCGAGAAAAAGAGGCATTCTACCCATCAACTCCAACGTGCTTGGAGCAGCGTGTTTCTAATTTTTCCTCTACTCAATCTGCAAGCAATCAATCTTTGCTAAACAAACGCTGTTCGTCAAATAAATTGATTAAAACTGAATTAATTAGAGGAGTTTCGAAAAATGGGTAATTTCAAAAAGAAGAATAAGCCTGGACAGCAAGGTAATAAAGGAGGAAAGAAGAATTTCAAATGGGATGGGCCTCCCAAAAGGAAAGTAGAAGAGGAAGAAGAAGTTGAAGAAAGCGAGGAGGAGGTCGAAAATGCGTCGGAAGAAGAAGACACTAAAACCGAAATCCCCCTTGAATGTAGGTTAACGTTATCACTTGTAAACTCACTTATTTATTCTTTGTAGAATTTAGAATTAGAATTCATCTGATTGTGATTCATCATTTCCTACAGTACCCGGAACAGCGCTAGGAGCTGCAGTATCAGTCTCGTCGGAAAGGTTGTTTAGCTCGTTGAACTTATCGGAACCCACATCAAAAGCGATTGAGAAGATGGGATTTACTCAGATGACGGAAATTCAGGCAAGGGCCATTCCACACCTTATGGAGGGCCGAGATCTTGTCGGAGCTGCAAAAACCGGATCTGGAAAAACCCTCGCGTTCCTCATTCCAATTGCCGAACTTGTTTGTGCAAAATTAAGGTCAGTTCTCGTATTCAAACTCGTGCTAACAGGTAGGTTGGTATTATTTATTGTGTATAGTTTTAAAAAAATGTTCATTGTTTGATTTGTCGATTTAGAATGCTCCCCAGAAACGGTACTGGAGCAGTCATCATCTCACCGACCCGAGAATTGGCCATGCAGATCTTTGGTGTTTTAAGAGAGATCATGGAAGAGTTTCCGGGACAAACTTGTGGATTGGTAAGTCCATTTTCATGCGATTCGGGATTTTTGCAATCATTCCGGATTTCAGCTTGCAAAATTTAATCTTTTTGTTTTAATAGGTAATGGGAGGAGCAAACAGATCAGCTGAAGCTGAGAAATTGACCAAGGGGGTAACTATTCTCGTCGCTACTCCAGGAAGACTCCTCGACCATCTTGGAAATACTCCTGGGTTTTTAACAAAAAATTTACAATGTTTCGTCATTGATGAAGCTGATCGTATACTTCAAATTGGATTCGAAGAGGAATTGAAAAGAATTGTCGCATTGCTTCCAAGTATGATGAACTACTCTTAAGATTTTAGCTTAATTAAACTCCGTAAATATTTAATTAATTCAATATTTATTTTAGAGAGGAGACAAACGATGTTGTTCAGTGCAACAGCAACCAAAAAAATTGAAGAAATCACAAGGCTTGCTCTAAAAAAAGAGCCCATGTACATTGGAGTGGATGACACAAAAGACGCTGCTACCAGAGAGGGTTTAGAACAAGGTAGTTTACAGCTGTAAAAACTATAAATAGGTGAATAAGGATATTATCTCTATTTTCGATTTTAATCACTTGCTTTTATTTTAGGTTATGTCGCGTGTCCCGCAGATAAACGATTCCTGTTTCTATTCACTTTCTTGAAGAAGAACCGAAAACGGAAGGTCATGGTATTTTTGAGCTCTTGTATGGCAGTGAAGTTCTATCACGAGTTGCTTAATTATATTGACTTGCCTGTATCATGTATTCACGTAAGAGATTCCATTATGTTTATTATTGTGATTACGAACCAACTTATTATTTTATTACATGACACTAACTGTTTAAAAAATAATTGTATAGGGAAAGCAAAAGCAAGTAAAACGTACGACAACGTTTTTCCAGTTTTGTCAAGCTGATAGTGGTATTCTATTATGTACCGATGTTGCGGCGAGAGGGTAAGTACTATGATCATATTTACCTTAACTATAGCTGTACTATGCAGCTAAAGCTAAATTAACAGCATCGTAGAACACCATATTGATTGTAAAATCTCGCTTTAGTTTGGACATTCCAAAAGTCGATTGGATTGTTCAGGTCGACCCCCCTGATGATCCCCGGGAGTATATTCACAGAGTAGGAAGAACAGCCCGTGGTGTTGATGGATGTGGAAAGGCTCTATTAATTATGTCAGCTCACGAACTTCCATTTTTACGGTACTTGAAGGCTGCAAAGGTTCCAGTCAATGAAATTGAGGTTGACTGGAGTAAAGTAGCAAATGTTCAGCCTCAGCTAGAAAAGCTGGTTGGTACAAATTACTTTTTGAATCAGTCCGCACGAGAGGCATATAAGGCCTATTTGCGAGCGTATGACTCTCATAGTTTAAAATCCATTTTCGACGTAAACCAATTGAACTTGAAAGACGTGGCTAAAGCTTTCGGATTCACAAGCCCACCAGCCTGTGATCTTAGTGGTCTCGGTAAACGTACTTTCAAGAGTCGAGATGGTTATGAGCAGAACAACAAAACGAAGATGTTCAGGAAAAAGCCTCGAATGCAGTAACAATAATATTGCATTTTCTACTTGTTTATCTTACACGCATATATGGACTTCGTAATTATGTTGAATTATATCATTGTTTTTAGATTAGTTAAATCGGACTTTCGAAACCTTTAAATAAATGGAAATCGCTTTTTGTTAAAACTTATTTTGAGTAAGCTTTCAAAGCTTGAACAATTTTTTGTAGCGTTTTATTATTACATAGATGCTATGAACGATAAATCGGTCGTACCCGTTAACAATACTTGGTGGAAACGTTACGAACAATTCTTAAAGGGTGAAATCAGTTTACTCAGAAATCATCATCCAATTCAAGACCGACTTCGTAGATCCAGTTTTTAAAAGATCCAACTCTAGTAAAGACGGAGTATTGATTGTGATCGCATAACCCGGTGATTTTATCTCTGTTTCCGTGACTGACGATAC